>BEDY01000001.1:1435827-2871655 GCA_002335605.1 Prillingera fragicola
GCCCACTCTCCATGAGATGCACACTCCCATCGGGGTCATACCGCCACAGCCTCCCTAGAGGTTCATACCCATGCTCAAGACGACCTTTGCCAACAGCAAGGGCGCCACAATCAATCTCTGCAAGCCAAAACCGGCCCTCGCAGTCGATCGCGCCATCGTTGAACCGCCGGATTCCGCGGTCGCTGGAAGGGACAATCTCCTTGAGCACCTCAAGCTCGCCCGTCGTCTCGTCCAGAAATGCCACGCCTTGGTAGTATGCGCAGATGTACCCCGGCCTATTCTTGCGAAAGCACGCGACGGATACAGAATCGGCGAGCAGAACGATTCGTGGCGGTCCCGTCGCGTCACCCGCGTTGTCGAGCTGTAGGACATGCAGTTGCGCTGGTTCGACAAGACAGTCAACATAGTGCAGAGTGTTGTCCGAAGCTCGATACAGTGGCGCTTCCCCAAGCACCATGGGTCGGTCAAGCCGGGTCCAGGCCCCTCCACCGTCAACTCGAGGAATCCCAACTTCTGTGCCGTCCGGATACAGCACACCCATGTCGGCATCGGCGGCGTGTCCACCAAACTGAACGGCAATGTACGCGCACATATCCCGAACCCACCGGCGGCCTGCGTCCACTGGGCCGTCTAGAAGTTGGATGATGTGCGGAACACCTGAATATACTCGGTGCTGAACATTCTTGCCAAAGCTACGCAGCTTGGCTGCGTATGCCTCGCCCTCTGAGCGAAGGGGGTCCAGTTCGGCATTCGCAATGTAGATGTTGTTGGTCGACTTGATAAACCATTCATCTGGCGCCAGGAGTGGCGAGGCAACAGGGTTGGAACGGTCCAACAAGTTTGGGAGGTATTGATCGCGGACTGATGTCAGCTGAAGGTCACTGCAATACGCTTACACCACAACATCTTTGCGTCCGGTAGTCCAGGACTGTTCTTGTACTCCCCCCACGATGGGTACCTCGCGGCCGTTGCCGTGTTGTCACACACTGGGACACCCAGAGCAGCAAAGTCAATCTTCATTTCTGCCACACCAGCCCTGTGGGTAATCATGGCTGCCAAGTTACCCCCAGAACTCAAACCGCCCACGCCTAGCCGCGTCGTGTCGAGTCCTAGCTGCTTGCCGTGCGCAAAAATGTACTCAAATGCTCATGCTTAGCTTTGCACTGGACCGCCTTCAAGCTCACCTGCCCAAGCGTCGTTGCTACCTGTTGGAAACTTGTGCTCCGGCGCAAGCCGATAGTCGACAGACACAACAGCACAATGCGCAGTGTTGGCTACACGAGTACAGAATGGCGCCTCAGCCTCAACGGAGCCCACAACCATACCTCCACAGTGATACCACATGAACACAGGGAGCAAGCGCGAGGGGTCCGGAAGGCTGGGGTAGAAGATTCGGATGGAGAAGCTGCCAAGAGGGACACTGGTAATAATGAGCGGGGCATCGATATTGTCCCACTCACTCCCTTATCTCGGCGACCTGAAGGGCAGGTGCTGTTGTAGGCGCGCCACCAGTCCTTGTACGAACTGCAGGATCCCACTCATCCATCAGGTGAACCTGAGAGTCCATAGCCAAGTACTTGTCATGGAATGCCTGAAGCGTGAGCCTGTTAGTCCTACCTCATACTCACCGCATACTGCTTGTCGATGTGAGGAAGCAGAAGTGGGTCAAGGGGAACCAAGACCGGGGACACGACAGCAGGCATTATATCAGTGCGCTGGCACACGAGACAAGTGCAATGACAAGAGTGCGTATATGGACAGAGAAAGAGCCTGTTCAGGTTCACGACTCGGAAGCGGCCGTGGCCGTGGCCCGAGGGGCTTGTTGACAACTCGTAGGCGAGATGATGGAGGAATGTTCGGCGTCATGATCGGCTAACTGGCCGATAACGACGCAACCAGGTCCACCCGCACTGCTCTGCCACTAAACACACCATGCCAGATATTATACATGGTGCCCATGGCCCGCATCTCGAGAGATCACGAGAGAATAAAGTGCTTGCACAATCAATGGCGCGATGTTACAAACGAACGCCACCCAGCAACCCACCCTCCTGGGCCCTCCTCCGTCGTCCACCCCAGTTACCACTGGTGACCTCCTGCTCCTCCCCGCCACGTTTCCTTCCCCTGCCCTTGATGTTATCCAAACCCATAGCGTATCGCAGCTCCTGCTCTTCCTCGTCAATATCCTCGTCGCCACCGCCGCTTCGTGAGAAGCCCGGTGGGTTGATATTGTAGGACGGGCCACCGAACTTGCGACGGCAGATCCCCGAGCCGTGCTCGAGGTACTCGGCTCGCGAGACTGTGTACGACTGGAGGTAGACATCATTGCCAGCAAGGGCAGCAGCAGCTTGATACGGTGCACTGGCAGGCCTGAGATTCTTAGACCTGTCATGCCATGTAGAACTCACTCAAAGACCTCGTATATTCCAACATCATAGTCTTGAGGACACAATGAGCGCAGCTCTCTCTCCCTACAACGTTAGCCCCCCATCGCTTCCCACGTGCTTACAATCGCTCTCCAAGGGCCTCTATATTTCCCAAGCCGCCCACAACGCCAATGTGAGCCCAGAACATCCCTTGCAGCTCGGGTGGCATGCACGAGATGACATAAGCAACTGTCTCTGCCAGACCAGTCTGCTGAATGCCTGGGCCGGTCAGCATGTGACAAAGAGCCAATGGCAACCCACCAATATCTGAAGGGTTATAGAGGAGCTCTGGACCGGAGAACCGCTCGTTTCCCATCCACAGAACCTGCTCCTCCTCCTCGCCAGCGTTCCGCCTAGCTTTCGGCGCTACAGCCTCAAGATCCTGATCAGGCTGTTCTGGGGCTTGAACGGCGTTTGGTCCTGAGCGAATGTAGCCTTCACGCGACACAGACTTGGCGGAGAAGTCTGGCAGGACATACTCCTGTACAATAGGGTTGGATCTGGGGTTGCGGCTGGGCTGTCAGAGGTCATTCACAGGGGGTATAGAGCACTCACTTGCACTTGTCAAGATCCCCCTTCCAATCCATTGAGACGTATCCGCATGCCTCACGAACAGCGTTGACGACATATGTCTGGTCAAGCATGTTCCACTGGCGGAAAGATATGAGATGCTTGAGATGATTGGTGAGCAGCTTGCCACCCACGTCAATGCGTTTGACGTGCTCCCAAATCACTTCGCCATTGCGAATCGGTACGACATGCGAGTAGGAGTAGCCGACATCGACGACGACGAGACACTCTGGGGGCACGTCGTCTTCATTGCTGAACATTCCGCCATATGGAACAAGCGATGCAGCTACATGATCAGATAGTTCTCCCAGACTGACTCACGTGTACACCGGTAGTAGCTCGCAAACTCCCATTCCTCAAATACCATCTGGTCATACGTCTCGGCAATGTTGGGGAGGTTGAAGTACGGTTCTGTGACGAGCAACGACGTCTCTGGCGGCTTGATCTGACATGCTCAGTCTTACGTCCTCCCATTCAACTCACATCCATGACGGCAGCCGAGAAGATGTGATCCCAGATGGTCTTCTCCGCGTCCCATGACACCAACATGCCCTGCCAGTCAGCTTCAACCTCCCACCAGCTTACCGCCTACCCTTTCAAACGGCCGCCTGTATGACAGACCACTAAGGTCCCGACAATTGTCAATGTCATCAGAGACATACAGCCTTCGCTCGGCCTTCGATCGTACAATCGAGTTTGGAAAGAAGCTGCGACGCGTCAGATCATCTCTTAAGCCCACAGCACATGACCCACCGAGGCTCCCAGTCGACTCCGGCCACACCCGCCTTGATATTGTACGCGCCGTTATCCAGAATCAGCACGGGCGTTGGACCGATTGGGTCTTCCATGGCGCGGCACGGGCAATGTTGTTGATTCTGAGGAATTGGGTGACGGCGAAATGAAAGTGAGCAACCTCCACTTCACATCCAGTTCGATTTGCTGCCGCGACGGCTGAGGCTCTTGAAGCCTGTGATGAAACTATTGCTCCTGCACCACGCAGAAGCCTCGTTATAACATGCATCTCATATGCTAAGGATGATCTACGGTGGATAGCCTACTCACTCGCCGATATCGACAAGTCTTTTGGTGGGATAGGGTGGTGTTTCTGGCAACGCCTACGCGTTCTCAGCAGCTGCTTCAGCCTTGGCCTTTGCGGCTTTGGCTTTCTTTGCTCGCTTCTTGGCCGACTTGGACATGCCGGTGGTAGCCGCTACTGGCTCAGCAATGTCTTCGGCCTTCTCCTCTTCCGCATCCTCGATCTTGAGCTCATCGTCAGACTCGGCAGGGGTGTCGACCAGGGCTGCGGCACTGGCGGCATCCGCATCCTCTGTGGGCTTCTCAGCCACGGGCGTCGGAGCCACCTCCGTTGCAACAGGCTCAGGAGGTGCATCCGCTGCGGGCTCAGGAACGACATTCTTCTCTGCGGGCGGCGGTGGCACTTCATCCACAATGGACTCGGGCGCTTCGTCTTTAGCCTCGGGTTCCGGGGAGGTTTCCTTGACAAGTGCCTCTGGTGCTTCCTCCTTGTCCACAGGAGCTGGTGCCTCCTCCTTTGCCACAGGAGCCGGTGCCTCCTCCTCAGCCACAGGAGCCTGTGTGTCTTCCTTGGCCGCAGAACCTGCCTCAACGGATGGAGCCTCTAAGGCAACCGCGACCGTGTCCTCCTTAACAGGGAGTTCCGGGGGTGGCGACTTTATAGGTGCCTCAGGTGGTGGAGGCGACTTGGATGGTATCTCAGGCGCAGGTGGCGAAGGCGCAGACTTGGTTGGCGTCTCGGGTGGCGGAGGAAGCTTGGCGACCTGGGCCACAGCAGGCGAGCCGTGCTGCGACGGTGACGGTGATCCGAACGAGGTACGCCTGTCGCCCGATGTGAGCTTCTCGACTGCCGATGACATGCGCTGCTCCAGGGACAACCGACCTGAGCGCTTGCGCTCAACCGTTGCCGGCGATGCCGAGACCATTGTTACTGGCAGAGTCGAAGCCGAGACACTGCGCTCCAGGGAGGAGCGCTGGTGCTCTATTGAGACCCGTTCCGGAGCACTCTCCTGCGCGGGGCGGTCCAATGACACCCTTTTCTCTTCAGCGGGCTCTTCAGTGAGGGCGGAAGGTGTGCCGTTCTCTGCGGGCGTATCCTCAGCAGCGGCTGCACCCTCAGTTGCAGCGTTAGCCTCGGCGGCGGCATTACTGCCTCGTCCCAGCATTCCGCGAACAGTCTCGCCAACGTTGCGCCGGGGAACAAGCTTCTCGCGTACAAGAGTTTCCAGTGACGCCGTTGTCGCACTGCTGGACTCGGAAAGTGGCGTGAGCCGGGCAACAATGACCTGAGCGTCGTTGAGCATGCTACGACGGTCAGTTCTAGGTCAAGTAAGGCTACCATATACTCACCGCTTTTTGGCGTCCTCGGTCTTGAGCTCCACCCTAGCGTACTCCTCGGTGAGACGGTGCACGCTCGCAGCGAGTACTTGTGACATTACCCGCTCGACAGTCGCGTGTGACAGATACTTGGACAGCACCTTGTGCAATGTCGCCGTCTCCTTGGTGAGCATGAGGGCGTACTGATTTGCCGTGGGTGGTCCGGGAGGAGTCGTGTCCCAGTCAATCTGCCTGAATTCTCCACAGTGGACAGCTAAGCGGTCGGCCATGATGGCGACGAGCTTGGAGTGAATCTCATTCTGGTGCTCCTGGTAGTCCCGCTTGAGCTTGTCAAACTCGATGAGCATGACCGCCTGCTTAGGGTTCAGGTGACGCCTGATGAACTCGCGGACGTAAGAAATAAGGGAGATGACGACGCTGAGTGATTGCGAGGCAAGGGCGAGGTGCTTGGCGGTGATATTCCTCAAGCCTGCGGAGCGCATGGCGCCAGCGCCGAGGACGACCTGGCATGTACGCGAGTTGAACGACTTGAGGAACTCGATGATGCGCGACATGACGTCGGTGACGACAAGCTCCAGGTTGACGACAATGGAGAGATAGTCGCCGAGAAGAACAAGCGACTCCGCCGTGGCCTTGACGACAAAGAATGGCTGATCCTCGATAATAAGGATCTTTGCCGAAGGTTTCGCGTCACCGTTAGTCGCCGCGCCGTTCGAGTCGCCATTCGACGGTCGTGGTGGGATGAAGCACTCGCCAGGATCTGAGACGGCTGCCCTGACCAAGCGATCGACAGTCTCCTGCACCTGCTGGCGGACGTCCACTTGTACCCAAGTCTCCTCCTCGACCAGCCTTGCCGACTGCTGCAATCGTTGTCCATGGTAGGCAACGAGAAAGTTGCGGGCCTGCGAGGCTGCAACACCTCGGAGCGCCACGATCATGCGCTTTGCCAGCGTCTCTGATTCGACGACAAACTTCCAGCTTTCGCCAAAGATTTCAACAAACTGCTCCAGCGTGAGAGCCGCGTGCTGCTCGCCGCGCACTGAGAGAATGATCGAGGCACGGTTGTTGGCAAGCTCACATGCAGAGGTGAGCACATCGGCAGGGTTAAACGGTGGCTCTGGAGTCTTTGCAGGCAAAGGCGGACCCGAACCGACGTTGGGTGATTGAACGCCAAGGGCGGGCAGGGATCTAAGAGTCAGCGCTGTTGACCACACCAGTACTCACCTGTTCTCCCTTAGGAAAGCGGCCATGTCCTCTCCCATCTTCTGAGACAGCTGGAGGCGCGCTAGCATCGACCTATACATCTTCTGAGACAGCTTGACAAAGTCCGCGTGGTCGAGTGACTGCAGAGCCTGAGTGAGAGCTTGACCACGAGCCTCTCCGCCCTTGACTTCGGTAATTTTCGCGTCCACATCGGCGGGTTCTGACTCTGATTGGGACAACGGGAGGTGCTGACGCAATGCCTCGCGGATGGAGGTAGTCACTGCACCGCGCCACACACCGCCTAGCGTGTCCAGTCTGCCGCAACGGATTAAGCCTCCAAGCATCGGACCGACGGCTGCACGAAGGCTCTCTGGGTCAAACTCCTTGCCCTCGTCTGCCTCGGACAGGACCGATTGCAGAACGGAAGACAAGACACCCTCGAGCTGACCTGCAATGTTGGATGTGAGGAAGGCGATGACGGTCGGGAGGTTACCAAGGGCGGGCAGCGAAGTGAGAGGCAGAGGGGATGTTGAAGATTCTCCCTCTTGACCACTGTTGCGCTCCCACCACTTGACCACATCCTCGACGCAACCCAGCGCGCCTTCCCAATCTCCTCCGTCCGCAAGACTCTTGGCAATGCGTAGCAACTCATCCAGTTCGGCGATGCGCTTGATACCGCCCTCGGTCACACGCAACGTGCGCAGCTGCGCCTGAGCATCGATAATCTCCAGACCACGCTTGGCCTGCTTGCTTCCGACCTGCGTTAAAGACGACTTGAGGTCGGAAATGCGCGCGAGGCATGATGCGGATTCTGAACTCAGATCCTGGAGATTTGAGAGTGCGGAGAAGAATGATGCCGAGCGGAGAGTAATCTCGTGCACGAGATGACGTTCCAAGTTGTCGAGGTGGGTAGAGAGAGTGTCTTGCACAGCCCCATCGCGCGTGTCGGACTTGGACATTGCACCGGCGCTGTCCATGACCTCTGCCCAAGTGGAAGGATTGGCAATGTCAAAGTTGGAGTTGAAGAAGAAGGACGGAATGTCATCCAAGCTGGGCAGGTCGGCCTTCGCGGCATTCTTGGCCTGGAGATCGATTTCTGATGGGTGAGCCGTTCCCGAAGCTGCCTTAACGGCGGCCTGAGACTGAACAAACGTTTCGTAGAGGGGCGCAATTGACTTGAGATACGCGTCATAGTGAGAAGGAGGATGAGGTTTCGGAAGGATAGGAAGGGGCTGGCTGAGGGGCGGCAGTGGTTTCCGGCTTGCGCGCAGAGGATTTGCCCTCTTGGTGGGGTGAGCCAGCACGGTGGAAATGGCTGCGAAGAGTGTTAGTGAATCACACCAAGACGCTTGGGCCGCGCACCATTGAAACCGCGTTTGTCGACGCCGTCATCGACATGCGCGTCCACGCCAAGCTTCCAGGACACAATGTTGAGCGAGCTCGCGTCTGCTGGAGGTTCCCAGCCCAAGTCTCCGAAAGAAGTGTCAAGGACGCTGGCGGTGCCATCCATCTCAGAGAAAAAGGACTCTGATGCTGGAGGAGACGAGGGCACCGGCGTCGGGACGCCAGTACCGCTCGTGGGTGTGAACCCAAATGGAGACGCCGTGTTGGACATGGCTTCTTCTACGCGGGCCGCATAGGACCGAAGAATAAGGGTCCCGTTGTGCGCGCGAGCGTTGGTTCAGTGTAGAGCGGTGAAGTTGCTGGAGAGATGTTGGTTGCTGATGGTGCTCTGTCGCGCGTTGAGATGCTGTATCGTGCATCGTGCTGGCCGCAGTCCGTAGGCCGACGACAGGCCTGGACGGTTGGGCGGCAACTTTTTACGTAATCCTGTTTTGATTGTCACGCGATGGGCGCGTGCTGAGCATGCGGCCAAAGCCGTATTAATAATATAACACGGTTGATTAGGCGTTATTAATCCCAAAAATTCCTGGTTGGCCGAGTTCCGGGCTAAGGGACCGTTGACCGGAATTTGTCGACGGACGTCCGTGGTGAATGATGTTAGCTTTCATGTATCTTCTTTGAGTCAGCGCAGCAGCGTTAAAAGCTACTTTCTCTCTTGGTGTCTCTGTCAGACCTGTAAAAGTGCTCTAGACAGTGAGTATTCCCTCTGACAATCGCGAAAAACACGTCTGACGCGTCACCAAAAGTGTGTGGAATTCTTGGTCTCGTCCTCCACGACCCTCTGGCCACCCAGACGTGCCAGGCCGGCACCGAGCTGTAAGTGCACGCTTTCACAAGTCTTTGGAGGCTGTTCATTGTGCTGACTAGTGTGCTAGCGCTGAGGGTCTTTCGCTTCTCCAGCACCGGTGAGTGTGCGCTAAGCGCCCGTTGGCCACCCAGGTGACTGACTTGAAATTAGTGGGCAAGATGCTGCTGGTATCGTGACCTGTGGTTCAGGCGGTCGTTTCTACCAGGTCAAGGCCAACGGCATGGTCCGTGATGTCTTTGACCCCTCCGCCATCGGTGGCCTCAAGGGCTACATGGGTGTCGGCCATGGTAAGTGGCACGAGCGCGCACGCGACGCTTGGTCATCGGTTTACTGACTCAAAATTAGTTCGTTACCCTACCGCCGGAAGTTCTGCCCACGCCGAGGCCCAGCCGTTCTACGTCAACTCGCCTTATGGCATCACCTTTGCGCATGTAAGTGATCAGCATATGGGGCCAGAAGATCAAGCAGGGTCAGGGCGATGCGGGGTAGATGGGAGATCCGTGTACATCGGATCTTGTAACTTTGCTGACGTCTTCCCTCAGAACGGCAACCTAATCAACACCCCTGCTCTCCGCCAGCATCTCGATGCCGACGCCCACAGGCACATCAACACCGACTCTGACTCGGAGGTGCTTCTCAACATCCTCGCCGACAACCTCCAGCAGACTGGCAAGTTCCGTATCAACGAGGAGGATGTCTTCCGCGCCATCGGTGACCTCATGGAGCGTGCTCAGGGTGGTTACGCCTGTGTGGCCATGCTCGCTGGCTTTGGTCTCATTGCCTTCCGTGACCCCAACGGTATTCGTCCCGCGGGTCTCGCTACCCGCAAGGGTGCCCGCGGCGGAACCGACTACCTCGTCGCCAGTGAGAGCATTGCTGCCCAGGCACTGTCCTTTGACGGCTGGGACGACATCAAGGCCGGTGAGGCCATCATCATCACTCGCGACGGTGGTTGCTTGAGGCGCACTGTTGCCAAGCCCGTGCCCTTCGCGCCCGACATTTTCGAGTACGTCTACTTTGCTCGTCCCGACTCTACCATCGACGGCATCAGCGTCTACCGCGCCCGTATGGCCATGGGAGACTACCTTGCCGAGGAGTGCAAGCGCGCGCTTGAGAAGGCCAACATCAAGATTGATGTTGTCATTCCTGTCCCCGACACCTCGCGTGTTGCCGCGCTCCAGTGTGCCCAGCACCTTGGCATCCCCTACCGTGAGGGCTTTGTCAAGAACCGCTACGTCGGCCGCACTTTCATCATGCCTGGCCAGACTCAGCGTCGCAAGAACGTTCGCCGCAAGCTGAATGCCATGCCCATGGAGTTTGCCGACAAGGTTGTGCTTCTCGTCGACGACTCTATTGTTCGTGGTACCACCTCGAAGGAGATTGTCCAGATGGCCAAGGACGTTGGCGCCAAGAAGGTCATTTTTGCCTCATGCGCTCCCCCCATTCGCTACTCGAACGTGTACGGCATCGACATGCCCTCACCCCTGGAGCTTGTCGCCCACGGCCGTACCACTGAGGAGGTTGCCGAGCACATTGGCGCCGACCTTGTCATCTACCAGACACTCGATGACTTGGTGGCTTCTTGCCAGCAGTTCAACCCCGAGATCAAGCAGTTTGACTGCTCGGTCTTCACCGGCGAGTACGTCACCGGCGGCGTTGATGAGCGCTACCTTGAGCACATTGAGCGTCTGCGCAACGACAAGGCCAAGGCCAAGAAGACTGCTCTCAAGCTCGGTCTTGAGATCGACCCCGAGGCACCTACCAGCAGCGGACCCCCCAACGGCGCCGACTCGCTCGTCGGCCTCCCCAACCACTCGCCCAAGCTCGGCGCCAGCGCCATGCCCTCGCCCAATGACACCGTTGGCCTCCACAACTCGTGGTACGGCAAGTGATCGCGCTCCATTTAGACAAGCTCTCTCCTGTACAGCAAAGCATAGAAATTCACAAAAACGCCCTCAAACACAAACTACAGCAGCCCCACGATTAGTGGACCCCACAGCTGCGCCTTTCCTAATTGACTGAAGGAGCGGTTGGCGCATCTGTTGTTATCATGGATACCCTGGAATGCATTCTGGTTTTGATGAACATTCGGGTGCCGCAGACGCGGGTTGATCTGGTAACAAATGGTCTGAACAGCCTGATCACAAGTGCGAATGCTGGCGCTCAACAACTTTGTCTGCTGCCTTCCTATACTGAAACGCGGTGTGTGTGCTCGGCAATTCCACGTGTTTGACACAGAGTGACACTGCACGTAAGGGCGGGGACGCTGTTGAGGCTGTTTGGTGCCATCTGGTACCGTAGACACATCCGCTCTGTTTCAGCCTCGGCATGCAGGTGATTTCTCTATTCCTCCGTGTCGACGCGTTCGACGCCGTGCCCCGTCGGTTGTACCTGTCCACCTCAGTGAGCGTAGTCTATCAGTTAGGTGAGTAATTGAGCCGTGTGCTTCCGCTCCGCCTGCCTCCTCGACTGCGACAAAGCGGCGCCATCAACGACGGCGTCCAGACACCTTGTGTCATCCATTGTCGGCGTGCTCACAGCAGTGGACGCCTGCTCTGACCCCGGCCCACCCTGCACGCCCTTTTCCGTTCATTTCCCGACTTGGGGTCTTGGCGTTATGCGCGCCAGGCGGCTGCACTCCTGTACACCATGCATTCGTCGTTGATCTATTGGAATTCCGGCAGGCAGTGCTCTCCGGGTCCGTAAGGCTTGCCAGTCAATGTTGTGAGGCCGGCCGAGTTCTCCGAGGTCTTGCGGCCGGTCTGGGGGCCAATCTTGGCCTTCTCACCCTTGGCCAGCGCGTCCAGAATCTTGACAGTCGTCTCGGGGGTAAGATCCTCGTAGTAGTCGTCGCCAATCTGCATCACTGCGCGGGGTTAGTGACCGGTGCGACTGGCAGGGGTAGGAGACTCACTGGGAGCGTTGCTGCACGCGCCAAGGCACTCGACCTCGATGAGACCAAACTTGCCGTCCTTGGTGTTCTGGCCAGCCTTGATGCCGAGGTGGTCCTCAATGGTCTTGAGGATGATGTTCGAGCCGCAGCCACCGAGCTGGCAGGGGGTGGTGGTGCAGAGCTGAACAAAGTTGGGGGCAACTGGTTCACGGTTGTACATGGTGTAGAAGGATGCGACCTGCAAAGGTCAGCCTGGTGCTCGATCCGAACTGCGAGTACACTCACCTCGTAGACACGCATAGGGTTCATGTTGAGCAGCTTGGCAACGGCGTTCATCGCGCTAATGCTGACCCAGTCGTTGTTCTGACGCTGAGCAATGTCGAGAACGGGCATGACGGCGGCCTTCTTGTACTGGGGAGGATAACGAGCGATAACCTTCTCAATCTGCTTCATGCTGTCGGCGTTGAACTCGAAGGGGATCGAGGCGTTGTTGTGTGCCGAGTCACGGTGCTGTGCAGGTTAGCATACAAGTCCATAGTGAGTCTATTTGTTGAGATTCCGTGTGTCCGAGTTGTTGGGTGGGCGGGACCTGTGAAACGCACCATCATGAGGTTGTCGGACCGCCTAGCGCTGGACGACGAGAACGTCCTACGGCTGACCGCGCGCGAGGCGTTGGAGAGGGCGGAACGAATGGCCGACATGGTGTATGGGGTGGAGGAGGAGTGAGGAGAGGTGTAGGAAGGTGCGGTCAGACTTGGCCCTCGGAGCTGTGGACGTCGCTGCCTGGGCTGATATTGCGACGAGATGGTTGGACAGCGAGCTCGCCTGGTTGTCAGGAATTATTTATCTGGTATTTCTGTTCTTTTCTCCCACTTTGCCACGTGGCTCTTCAAGTGTCGTCCGCCGCCACCCAACGCGATCGCGAATGTTGGCCATCATCAGCTGTATATCGTGCTGCTCGAGGAAGATCAAGAGTACACTGTTTTGTACTCTATCTCTCGCCTCGTGCTACTACAGCACCTTGAAGTATTCAAAACATTTATTTCCATGGCTTCAAAATCGCCACCGGCCGAAGACGCCAGCAATGGTGACAACTTTGTCCACCAGGTCGCCATCGAGGTGAGTATCTTGCTTATGCGGTTCCGTGTGCAAGCGCTCACTACATAGATGTCTCGCATGATGAACCTTGTCAACCCAAATGACAAGCTTGCGGAGCAAGTCATTAACATTGCCAAGACAAACCGCTCTGGTGATGCATTCTGCAAAGGTAGGTACTCGGTGTGACGGAACATGTACTGACAGACAGCTGTAGCCGGCTTTGGCAAGTTCCCTGAAGACGCGATGCTTTCTCTGCATACTCGCATTCTGACCCACGAGGCAATGAATGCGCACCGCCGTGCTTCTGGGTCTGGCATGTCGCCTCCTCGCCGGCTCGGTGGAGGACCTGGCGATCAGGTCAAAGTGGAGGGGATGGACCATGAGGACTCGGACGTGCTCGCGGCCGACGCACCCCGCAAGGGTGGTTTGAGGCGGTCTGAAGGCCCCAAATTCAAGGCTCCTGCTACTCCGCAAGCATCCCGGTTCGGTCTCGACAGACTGGCAGCCGAGAAGCGCGCACAAGCAGCCGGTATCAAGACGGAGCCGCCTAGTAAACGTGTCAAGGTCGAGGCGGATGAGGATGAGAACGGCATGTCGAGCGCCGGCGGGGTATTTAAGGTTCCCGCATTGCCCGTCAAGCGCGAGCATGTGCGCGTCAAGCCTGAGGACACACCCAGCCATGGAGGCGGTCTGTCTGAGTCTGCTCGCCAACGTCTCGATGAACGTCGCCGCAAGACACGCATGCAGGATTCGCAAACCACTGCCAGCACATCAGACTTCAAAGACAACCGCGATCAGGGTCTCTACGACTACAAGAGCCGTCTGAACAAGGGATCATGGCAGGACAACCGTGAACGCGACTACATGAGGGACGACCGCGACAGAGGATACCGACGAGACGACGACCGCGACCGCCGCAACTATGGAGACCGCCGGGATGATCGTGATCGCCGAGACGATCGCTATGGGCGAGAGGGAAAGAGCTGGGGGGACGCGCCCACACCTCGGACAGGGCGGGCTGAGCGTGAGCTCGATGGCAGTGTCCGTGTTCCCAATCGCGGCTGGGACGAGACTCCCAGTCGCGGCGGCCGCGGACCAGGAGGATGGGGCAAGAACGGGGAGAGCTCAAGGGGATGGGACGAGACGCCGAGGAAGAGTAGGGGAGCGTCGCCTGAGGAGTTCCAGGTTGATGCCAAAGAGTGGGAGGAGGAGCAGATGCGTCTTGACCGAGACTGGTACTTGACCGAGGATGAGGGTGCTGTGGCTGGTGACGAGGACCACAACCCTTTTGCCCAGTGGGGCAGTCTTGAGACAACCAAGGAACAGGAAACCAAGGTGGTCAAGCGTCAAACCGCGCGCCAGGCGCAATATGTGAGTGTCCCTCAGATTGTGTAGCCAGTTGCTGATGACCACAGACTGCAGACAACGAGAAGTGGGAGAACAGTCGAATGCTGCAGTCAGGTGTCATGCAGGCAGGCGACGTTGACCAGGACTTTGAGGACGACGGAGACTCCAAGGTCCATGTCTTAGTCCACGACTTGAAGCCACCGTTCCTGGACGGTCGTACGGCCTATACCAAGCAACTTGAGCCCATCATTCCAGTCAAGGACCCGACCAGTGACATGGCCGTGTTCTCCAAAAAGGGCAGCGCGCTGGTGCGCGAGCGCAGGGAAAGGCAAGAACGCGAGAGGGCAGCTGCCAAGGCCGCCTCGGTTGCTGGCACGACCCTCGGAAACCTCATGGGTGTCAAGGACGAGCCCGATCTCGGCGCAGAGGGACAGAAAGACGACGCAGATGACGGCAACTACAAGGCTGGCTCGCAGTTCGCCACGCACTTGCAGAAGAATGCCGGACAATCTGAATTCGCCCGCACGCGAACAATCAAGCAGCAGCGCGAGTACCTGCCCGCCTTTGCTGTCCGCGAGGAACTCATGGCAACAATCCGTGACAACCAAGTCATTGTCGTCATTGGAGAGACTGGTTCGGGTAAGACGACCCAGCTTGGCCAGTTTCTTCACGAGGATGGCTACACTGCCAACGGCATCATTGGCTGCACTCAGCCCCGTCGTGTCGCCGCCATGTCGGTCGCCAAGCGTGTCTCGGAGGAGATGGGCTGCGAGCTTGGTCAGACCGTTGGATACTCGATTCGTTTCGAGGACTGCACGACCGACAAGACCAAGGTCAAGTTCATGACCGATGGTATTCTTCTGCGTGAATCGCTCAATGAGGCAGACCTTGACCGCTACAGCGTTCTCATTCTCGACGAGGCACACGAACGCTCTCTGTCAACAGACATCCTCATGGGTCTCCTGCGCAAGATTCTGACACGCCGTCGTGACCTCAAGCTCATTGTCACCTCGGCTACCATGAATGCCGACAAGTTCTCAAAGTTCTTTGGTAACGCTGCCCAGTTCACCATTCCTGGACGTACCTTCCCTGTAGAGATCTATCACAGCAGGTCTCCTTGTGAGGACTACGTCGACAGCGCAATCAAGCAGATTCTTCAGATCCACATTGGAAACCCGAAGGGAGATATCCTTGTTTTTATGACCGGTCAGGAGGACATTGAAACTACCTGCGCAGTGGTAGAGGATCGTCTATCGCAGCTTGACAATGCTGAGCCATTGTCAATACTGCCGATCTACTCGCAGATGCCTGCCGATCTTCAGGCGAAGATCTTTGAGCCTACCGCCGACGGACGTCGCAAGGTTGTTGTGGCTACCAACATTGCGGAGACGTCGCTCACTGTTGACGGTATTCTTTATGTCGTGGACGCTGGCTACTCCAAGGTCAAGATCTACAACCCCAAGGTTGGTATGGACTCGCTTCAGATCACGCCTATCAGTCAAGCAAACGCTGGCCAGCGTGCTGGTCGTGCCGGTCGCACTGGACCCGGTTTCTGCTACCGCCTGTTCACCGAGACTGCCTACATCAACGAGCTGCTTGCTAGCAACATTCCTGAAATTCAGCGTACCAACCTGGCCAACACGGTGCTCCAGCTCAAGACGCTCGGTGTCAAGAACCTTCTCGAGTTCGACTTTATGGACCCACCGCCGCAAGAGAACATTCTCAACTCGATGTTCCAACTGTGGGTTCTTGGCGCCCTCGACAACATTGGCGACTTGACCGACGCCGGACGCAAGATGAGCGATTTCCCCATGGAGCCGTCGCTTGCCAAGATGCTCATTGTCGCGACCGAGCACAAGTGCTCTGCGGAGATGCTGACCATCGTGTCAATGCTGTCGGTGCCATCCGTTTTCTACCGCCCTCCGCAGCGTGCCGAGGAGAGTGACGCAGCACGCGAAAAGTTCTTTGTGCCCGAGTCGGACCACCTCACACTGTTGCACGTTTACACGCAATGGAAGAACAACGGCTACAACGACCACTGGTGTATGAAGCACTTCCTGCACCCCAAGATCCTACGCAAGGCCCGCGAGGTGCGTGGCCAGCTCGAGGAAATCATGGGTACGCAAAAGATGGCTGTCATCTCATGTGGAACCGACTGGGACATTGTGCGCAAGTGCATCACCGCAGGCTACTTCCACCAAGCTGCGCGCGTCAAGAACCTCGGCGAATACGTCAACATTCGTAATGGCATGCCCTGTGTGCTGCACCCGACATCGGCGCTGTACGGCCTTGGTTACATGCCTGACTATGTCGTCTATCACGAGCTCGTCCTCACGAGCAGGCAGTACATGATGTGTGTGACTTCGGTCGACCCATACTGGCTCGCCGACCTTGGTGGCGTGTTCTTCAGTATTCGCGAACGCAACTTTGATGGCTTGCAGCGCGCACGCGCCAATCGCGATTTCAGCAAGAAGACAGAGATGGAGGCAGAGATGGCGCGCCAGCGTGAAGAGTGAGTCCAAAGTCGCCTGTATTAACTGCTGACGGGACAGGCTGGAACGCGCAAAAGCAGACAAGCTACGTGCAGACGTGGTGGCGCGTACACCCAAGATTGGCGGCGTGGGCATGACCCCTACACCAGGTCGTGGACCTGGAGCAACCCCGAGGAGGGCAGGTATTGGTGCAGGTGCTCGCACGAGTGCGACACCGAGGAGGCGCCCTGGTGGTATTTAGAGCGACCGTATAGCATTCATTAGTAGCATCTCATGCGATGGCAGCATGACCCCTTTGTGATCCGATGTTGCTGCATTCTTCTTCTGCCCCCTTGCACACTCCGCAAGGTGGCTTCTGATTATCAAAATACCCGTTATACACTCGATACACTTGGAACGCATTAAGCCACAATCTTGTGGTAAAGCACCGAGCAGTTCCAACCAGCGTGAATGGTCTCCTGGGTCTTGACAGACTTCTTGATGACCTTGCCGTGAATGTCAGTGGCCTGGACCTTGCTGTTCGTGTGCAACGACAAGCGCGTGCGGGTGAGGTTGGCGGGCTCGTCTTCGGACGTCTTCTCGGCAATGAGCGTGTCAATGGCGTGCGGGATGATACTGGGAAGGTGCGTGGGAACCGCAAGAGCCGAGCGCTTGCCAGTGCCGAGCTGGTAGTCGGCTGTCGGCGTTAGTGGTGCAGAGTCACGAGTGCTTACTGTTTCCACCCCAGACCATGACATCCTTGCCGAAGAGGTTCTCCTTGAGACCCTTGGTAGTCTCGGCGTCGCGCATGGTGTCAAGAACGGCAAAGACGTGAGTTGTGGGAGACTGTGATACGGAAAGAGAGTAGACAGAGAGAGGGACCATTGCCTGCTCCTTGTCCGAGTCTGGGGTTAGCGGGTTACAGCATACTGCAAGCTTACATTCCTCAAGACCACTGATACTGGTATGTCAGTAACTCGTTCGGACACAAAAACTCACGTCTTAATCTTTGCGGGTGCGTACGTTGCCGAGCTCCACATCGCCGTTCCAAGAGTTCCATTCTGGCCGTTTCCGCAGGAGAGCACGTCTGTGAGCCACTTGGGCTTGTTGTAGTCGCCACCAGCAGAACGCTGGACCGTAAAGAAGGTCGTTTGTGCGCCGGCTGCAACACCCACGCAGCGTACACTCACACCCGATGGGTATGCCTTGCTAAGGGCAATTTCGACGGGTGTAGGGACAATGCTGACAGTGGAGGCATTACCGAGGCCGATCTGGCCGGCATCGTTGGCACCAAAGCCCAGGACGCGACCGTCCGGGGTGCGGACAAACGAGCTACGCGCAGATGCGGCGATCTCGGCAATCTCAATACCAGAAAGGGCAGGAATCTCAGTAAGCTTGGTGGCGAATCGTGGGTCAAGGGCAGCTGGGAGCTCTGTGCTCTCCGTAACGGCAGTGGCGGCAGTTTCTGGGGCCGCAGGGAAAGTCTGTTTGGTGCCCAGCTGGCGGTGCGAGTTGGCGGCAGGAGAAAGAGGCAGTGAGAAGGTACGGCCGTGGTTGGTCAGAGCCAGCAAATGGTCCTGTCCAACACTGAGTGAGGTCCAGTACTCCCCCCAGTGGAACTTCTGGTTCGCATCAAGCTCGGCATAGTCGACGATGGGGTCACGGGTGAAGACCCTCTTGATCGGGTTTCGGTGCTTCTTCTGCCCCTCCTGAATCTGGCGATCCATGGACACAACATAGATACGTCCGTCGCGGCTGAGGCCAAACAACTTGCCGGGTCCAGCAGCAAGATGGACAAGTTTCTGAAGTTAGCGAGCGACGACCTTGTCGAGACTTACTTTGCCGCGCAGAGAGCGTCCTACAGCACCATCGGCATCATAACCCTTCCCCCACATCCAGAGATCACCGCCCGCGTCAATGGCAGCGCCATACTTTTCATGAATAACGAGGTCATGCAGTGGCGTTCCTCCGAGATGAGCTAGCAGTGCCGGTCGTTTGAGGCTCTTGATCTCGGGGTTTTGCGCCAGAGTAAGAAACTGGTTTGAGCCCCAGGCAAGCGGAGTAAAGGCGTTTGTGCCAACAGCGGCAAGGCTGACGAGCTTTACGCCTGCTGGGTTGGGTGCGAGCTCCACAAAGGTGGGATCGCACTTGAGGGGAGCGAGCTTGGACTGAGCATAGTAGAAGGATACGCCGATGGTTGCTGCAGCTGCAAGGGGTACTGCCCTTGCGCCAATTGCCCTCATGGAGGCTGCAGATGCGAATGGCATCGTGTGCTGCCTGTCTGAAGGTTGCGGGGATGGGCTAGATGAGGAGAGCAGTGTGTGGGCAATTGTGCCAAGAGGGATTGGGTGGGAAGCAACGTCGTCATGGGCGCGAGAAACTAGTGGCGGATTGGGGGCCCCGCAGGTATTTCACGCGATCTGCACGTGGGATGGACGTGTAGACATGTACGCGGACAAAATATTGATCTCCGGGCGCGGGAGGAGGAGACGCGTCCGACGATGCAAGTGGACGTGTCACCGTAGCCGTAATACCCGCAGCAGCTCGTTGCTGCGACACTTTTAGACTTTGGTCCATCAAGCTCACCTTGGTCAGTACCGCCTTGACAGCAACTGGAAGACTGGTGTCACCTCCCCTTCTCTCAGCGCCAAAGGCATACCTCAAACCCACCTACCCGCTCCAGCGCAGATATCAACATGCGCATCTTCTGGCCAACCTCTGGTATCCCCCTTGCTGCGGGAACAGCCGTAGGATGGCGCGTGGCCGATACCTATTGCGTCGCTGCTATTGTTGATCACTGGCTTGACGACTACGCTATTGACCCCAAAAGGCCAGAGGCTCCCGTGCTCGAGGCCCTCGCTACTGTGAAGCCGGCCGCCCAACGAGCCGCCACCTCGAATGGCAAGTCCGAGAATGGCACTGCCAATGCTTCTGTCGACGAGAAGACCGACAAGGTCATCAACGGCCACAGCACGTCAGCTCCTGGCTTTACTATCTGGGTCGCAGCCGGTCGCCCCATCGCCACAAGCTCAGAAGCCGAAATCGTTCTGTACAAGCCCAGCGCCAAGCCAAGTGAAGCGTTGACGCTGTACGATCGCGAGGGCGAGACGCCTTTCATGCTTGCGAACAAGTCCAAGAAGCCAGCTGAGGCCGATGAAGCACCAAAGGCGCACCCTGCTTGGTCGCCTCCCAAGGAGCCTATGGGCCAAGCGAATCTGAACGCGATTCTCGCGCGACTCAACGCGGCATACGATGCACAGGTCCGTCTGGGTGGTCGCCTGAGCAAGATCCAGAAGTTCAAGGAGAAGCTTCCTGGACCTCTTGTCAAGGCGCTTGTTATTCTTCCGGTTCTTCGCACGGGTTTCAAGACATACCAGGCCGGCAAGACGATTGTCAACATTCCCAGGCAACAAGCAACCTGGGGCAATGAGTACGGATGGGCTCTTGGCATGCTGCCGACGAGCTTCAGTCCCGACTTGCTGCACTCTCAGGTCAAGCCGCAAACCCTGGCTGAGCGTATTCCCGCTGCGGTCCACTTGCTGGGTGACAAGCTTGCTGGTGCGGCTGACCACCTGCCCACGACTGGCGATGCGACTGCCGACGTTGCCCTCATGACCCTCCCCGCTGGTACCCTTTTTGCCCTCTACCAGTCTGGCCTATCGAAGCGCCTCACCGTCGGTGGCAAGTACCCGATCCTCGGCGTCGCATTTTTGGCCATAGCATATGCCGCGCCTCTCATGGCTGCCAAGGGGTTCAATATTCATGCTGCCGAGGTGCAGGAGGACTCGTGGTCTCTGCCGGCACCAATCTCTTACGCAATCCGCGCCATGGTGTTCGCCAAGTGGTGGGCTATGGTTATCCCGATGCTGTGGGCATGGGTTCTCCGCCCTCTTGGTGCCCACAACGTTGCCTACCGTATCGTGCGCGCACTCTCACGTGAACGCTCATGTCTGGTCACGAAACGCCACTATACCATTCGCAGCCACTCAGCGCTCCTGAACCAGGTTGCCCAGCGTGCTGGTCAGCTTGTCTTGATCGACAAGGAGAAGTCGATTCCGCTCCGGGCTGCCTCGTTTGAGTGGAACATGCAGATTGATCAGATTCTCGGCTTCTGCACCGCCGCTGCGCTGGCTGCCGTTCCATGGAACCGTTCCCAGTTCATCTACTACGTCGACCCGCTCCTGGCGAGCCCCTTAATGTACGCCATGGCGTGGCTCAACACCTGGCCTCTGGGTCTCAAGCTCAACACGCCCTTGTCCAACTGGCTCTGCTGCAAGCTCTCCCTGTTCCTCTCCATTGTGCAGGGTCTTGCCTTGCCTCTATTAGTCGATGTCGCTCCGTACGCCCTTCTTGCGCTCTCCGTGGCGTCCGTCATGGGCTTGACCTGGTCGCTGGCGCTCCTGTCAGACTTGATCTCACTCTGCACCTTGCATATCCGTGCTGTGCATTTCCTGACCTCAAACCTCCTCCGCTGGCAGCTCAGCGCCATCAGCGGTCTCTGGGACCTCTTCCGTGGCAAGCGCCGCAACGTTCTGCGTAACCGTGTCGACACTGGCCGCCACGAACTTGATGTCCTCTTCCTCGGCACCCTCCTCTTCACCCTCTCGGCGTTCCTCGCTCCTACAGTTTTGGGCTACGCTGCCCTCTTCGCAGCTGTCAACGGTCTCATCAAGTTGGTTCAGCGTGGTCTGGCTTGGATTGTCGCCCTCCTCGACACCCTCCCTTTCATTGAGCTGCTCGCGCGTGTCGTCATGCCCAAGCGCGTCCCTGCTGGCGTGAACTTTGACACCGCTAAGCCGCCTAAGAACGTGGTGCCGGCTGTTGAGGCTACTGGTGCTCATCCGGTTAAGAGCACTCTGGAGATCAAGAGCACGCCAACGAGCTTTGGTGCAATTCTTGGGCGGTGGTTCAGGGCAGCCTCTGCAGCTGTCAATGAGTAGCATATGAGGACGGACATTTCTATAGCCCTGGGCTATTGATGCATATTATAGAATGTTCAATGGGACCTTGTCGTCGGACAGAGCAACTGGGTACTGTCGGCTGAAGTGGTTCTGCGACTCCAACGAGGGCCGAGGGCGCGCCTGTCTTTGCGATAGGTACCATTCATGTCAGAACTCGACAAATCGCGACACTGCAGAGCAAACAATGGCATGGGTCTATCAACCTTGCTGTAATGCATAATGCTGTAATGAGATACACGATGAAAATCCCTATCCCAACTCGTCCCTCCCTTCCTGGCCCAAATGCTATGCGAGCTTCTCGTCCCACGCTCCACTGTCGCTGCCGCCACTCTCAATACCGTCGATGGTGCACTCCAAAACCCCAAGACACACGAGCGGCACCTCGGCCTCTTCGGGGTCCTCGGCCTGCCACGCCTCCACCCCCGCTTGGCTCGGGAGAGCAATCAGGACGCCGATCCGCACATCGCTCCCGATCTCTGGTGTATCAAGCACGACCTGGGGCTTGACCTTTGTGTCGGGCTTGCGAGCGCGAGGTGGCGCGTCGGGCTCGCCTCGCGCCAAGCGCTCCTGGAGTTGA
The DNA here is from genome assembly GCA_002335605.1 of Prillingera fragicola. Taxonomy (NCBI): domain Eukaryota; kingdom Fungi; phylum Basidiomycota; class Tremellomycetes; order Trichosporonales; family Trichosporonaceae; genus Prillingera; species Prillingera fragicola. The sequence continues at coordinate 1,457,959 of BEDY01000001.1, forward strand.
CGCTCCGCAGCTTGCCTGCGCCGCCGGCGCTGGACCCAGCGTGGGGCTGCGAGACGGGGGAAGACTTCGCGGAATGCGTCCTTAATTTCCTGTGAGAGAGGCGGCTGAACAGGGACAGGCGGCGGAGTTGGGGGACGAGGAGCTTCGTAGGCGTGGAGCTTGTTCAACGCCACCGGCTGAGCGTGTCAGTAGGGGATATGGGTGGGTTTCCGTGACACGTACGGTGATGAAGCTCCACTCCTCCTCGTCAGTGTAGCCGACGCCGTGGTTATGGTGCTCCCACTCGTAGCCTTCAAGGTTGAGCTCGGCCTCCCAGACTCCTGGCATGGGAGGCAGCTGCTTGGTCTTCTTTGGCGGACGGATATCCGGACGGGGGTAGAACCTGTTGGTGTAGGGTGGTGGCTCCTCGCCACGGGCAATGGCGACAGTGCTGGTGCGGATCCAGCGGCGGCGCGTGATGACTGCCCTCAGAACTAGCGCAGCTCCAGCTCCGAGAATGACAATTACAGCGGCCAGGAAAGTGAACAAGTACAAGGTCGTGTTTCTGGGGAGGTTGAGTACTGGAAGGCTTGGGGGATGTGGGGGACCTACTGTGAGTGTGCAGGGCCGTTGGGGTGGTTGTACCCATAGCGCGAGCTCGGTGTGCTCGTCACGGTTGTCGCCGTCGCTTGATCGGTCCGCAGCTGGCGGGCTGCAAACCGCATGACCGGTGTCGGCAGCGACATGGTTTCAAGGAGAGAAGGATATAATGGGGATCAGGCGATCAAAGAATGTGGTGCGGTTCGGGTGCCACAGTGCGCGAGGTTGGGAGAGGTGGAGGTGTCGAAGACCGTGGTGCGATAGCCGCTCCTCTCGTTAGCGAGATGGGGAGAGGGAGATGGACAAGACAGACATGCTGTACCCCGTCGTGGCCAGCAACGAAGAGGCGTTTTCCATATGCGCAGTATGCTCGGCGTCCATCTCCATCCCAGGTCTTGGCAAGATGGCGTTGAACGACCCTGAGACGTGGTTCCTGTGGGTGGTTTCCTATTCTTGGCACCATGGCTCGCAAGATCGCATGCACCCGCCCACCTGTGCTTTGTTGATGTACAGCCCAGAGAGAGGGCGGCGAATGCATGCTTGTCAGCATCATCTCCCTGCAACCATGAACAGCGGCCACCACTGCACGATCACACGCAATGCCATGACGGGAAGTGTAAATAACCACCCCGAAGTGCCTAGCTTTCGATAGCCATGAGCCCCACGCCGAAGCCGCAATGACGGCGTCAGTCCGTGCGCATGGCTTGCGCCACCCAAGAGCCGCATCTCACTGGCTGACAGGGGATCCCCGCCGAGGAAATGGGCAGAGAGGTGTTAGCGGTCCGGAGCTTCATGTAGTACAGGAGCCGGCGGCATGTTGAATGCACATGTCGAGTGAGTCTACAGCAGCGTCGACCTGGGACACGTGAGAGCTACCAGTTGCACGGGAGAGTGTGTACGAACGGCTCGCTGTGGATTGGTGACAGCCAGATATGGCATGTGATGAGAGGGCCAGCCTGCCGAGACCAGCCGAAGGACACCACAGCGTTGGACATGAAGCCAGGTGAGGATAGTGTAGTCACAAAGTGCATGATAGATAGCGCCAATGAGGCAGAAGAGGAGGCGTTACGCAATGTCATGTCTTCGTAGCCAAGGTCCCCGTTGAATCAATACGCCCAAGCCGCGGCCCAATACATAACGTTCACTGCCACAAACGTTGTCCCCGGTCATTATGTGTTTCCCGCCAGCACATGCACCACCCACAACTACCAAGAGAAGTCTAGGTGGTGCGTTATGCTGCACATGCCCACGACCCCGGCTTCACAGCGTGAATATGGAATTCCTGCGGAACCGCCAGAAAGCGACGACCCAAAGTGGATAACCAAGTGTCAACCATTTGCCACTCGGTGGCGACTAAGATGGACAAGGTACAAACAATGCATCTACACTACTAGGACAGGTGGAAGCCGGTACCGCTATTAATGGCCTGCAGGAGCTTCTGCTTGAGACGCTGCTCATCCTTGTAATCGGGCAGCTTAAGCAGATTGGCACAGGACGAGGCAGTTGGCAAGCGTTCGACGTCGTCGCTGCTCTTGCGGATCGCAAATTGGGGGTTGAGGTATTGGAACCCAAGCAGTGGCGGGCGTGAGCAACCAGTTACGAAACGAAGAAGGGCTCGGCGCTCGTCCTGGGTGAACGAGCCGACGACCTTCCAGAACAGCTGTGCAGTCTTGCTGTCGCTGTAACCAGACACTAGAGTGTGCTTGCGCAGATCGGTGAGGTCGATTGGAGTCTCCTCGCCACATAGCAGCTGGGCCAGCTCCTGCTGGTCAAACATTCGCAGCCATTTAGGGTCAATGAGGTCGGAGAGCCCGGCGAAGAAGGCACGGGACTGTTCGGCAAACTGGCGATCGAGCTTGTATCGGCACATGAGCTGGATGTACTCGTGTCTGTTCTCCGAGGTGACAGAGAGGTCCGCTCCTCCGGGAACAAGAGGAACACTGCGATTGACGCCAAAGTCCTCCTCTGTGACGGTAAAGTTGAGAGACAGCTCTTCAAAGTTGCCCGTATAGTTCTTCAACTGGATTAAGCCGTGGTATAGCTCCTTGTCGAGCGACGCGAGGTCGTCGAGGTACGACTGCCGGCCGAGCCATCTGGCGAGGAAAAAGTCGGCGAACTTGACGTCGACCAGAATGTCATCGTACAGCGCCTTACCAAGTACGCGACCGATGAAGCTGTACCAGTTGAGCTGGTGAGGCTCCTTGGCGTACGAGTGAGGGTTGGGGTACAGCTCGTTGTTGTAGTTGGCCAGCCACAGGCCGCGCTCCGTGTCGAACGCCTCCTTGCTGAGGCTGTGTAGAAGTGGTTTGAACAGAGTGCCGCCGTCGATGTTAGCTTCTGCTTGTCCCCACTGATCGATAAACTCGATCTGGATTCTGCCCTTCAAGGCAGGGCCAAGTTCGTTCAACTGTCTGAATCCGTCCTCCGACAGATGGGTGCGTCGTACGCGTGCTCCATGGCGGTTCTGCCGAGAGAAATAGTTGTCGTCTATGCCGAGCCTCTCTCGATCAGCCTTGACGAATTCGCGGAACACTTCCAGGCGCGTCTGAAACGGCACGGCCATGGGCAGATTGTTGAGTAGACCCAGTCGGGGCGCGATGTATGCAATTTGTCGTCGCGAAATGTGTCGACCACCGCGTTGCAAGCGTGGGCCGTTGGCGAGCATGGGCGCCTTGGCGGCTTCCAGTTCCTGATCTTCATACTTGACAGCTCCTACAAAGCCTCGCAAGTCGGTGTTCATGACCCAGAATCCGTCTACAGCAAACTTGTGTCGTGCGCTGATAGTCAGCTCAAGAGAAGCATCCGACACTCACTTTCGTTCACAAACACGGGTCACGCCGCGGGTGAACAGTGCTCGCACTTCTTCGGTGCCGACGCCGCGATCCAACGTTGTCCCGACACCGTTGAGGTAGCCCCAGAAGGCGAGATCGCGCCAGATGGACGACAGCTCGAGCACCTCGTCTGTCGTCAAAGCATTGGTTTCCCGCGCAAAGAATTCGTCGTCGGGTGTGAGAAGCAGATAGTGACAATACAGGTGGGACAGGAGCAGGAGGGCGGGCTTTGAGGGGTCTGAGATGTCAGCGAGTGCTTGTGATCCGAGACCTACTTTGCTGGAATGTAGCCCAAGCATCATACCCATCTCCCCACTTGCCGCGCACGCCTTCGCGCCACAGCAACTTGACAAGGGCCTGTCCGCGCTTTCCCTCTGACACGGCGTCAAGAGTACCCTCCCAGCGTGAAGATCCGCGAAACGCAGTGAGAATGGCGAGAATAAAAGTGGACAGGTCCCCAAGGAGTGAAGGAATGGACGAGTTGATCGCAATGCTGGTGACAGTGCCGAGATGTGCGGGAGAAGCAAGGAGTAAAAGTTTTGAGCCAATGTTGGCTGGCAATGGCTCGCGTGCTGGTGGCTTTGGTGGGCGAGCAGGAACAGCAACATCGTCCTCGCTCTCGCTCTCCATCGCCAAGGCTACCTCGGTGACTGGATCGTCCTCTTGACGGCCCTCGGCTGCACGACCCCAGCCTTCACCAAGGCTTCCTAGGACGGTTCCCACAACACGGATCCAGTCGGACATGCCTTTGGCGCCATTGCGAGCAAGCATGCCGCCAGTGATGCCGAAAGTCGCGAGGTTGGCGAGAAAGTATGTTCGACCCAGCTCTGTTGAGAGCCCGCGCTGACTGAGGAGCGACACGTCTTTTGCCGCAGCTGGGATAAGGACAGAGAACAAAGGGAGAGTTGAGGAGAGGTAGGTAAGGGACGCCAGAGGAATGACGGAGGGAAGAGAAGGGACCGCGAGAAGGAGTTGTAGATATGACGGTGTGAAGGGTGATGCAGTTGTCGCTTGCGAAATGGCCAGAGGAGCAGTGATAAGGCGCACGACAGGTTGCAGCAAGGGGTGTTTCTTCTTTGGTGGCTTCTCGTCAGTGATACTCTGGCGCTTCACACTCACGCTGGCAGCAACGAGGTCTTGCAGGATCTTGACGGCACTCTCCACCCAGCCGCTCGACCCAATAGCGTCAACAAAGTCGACACGTTCTGCTGCGCTGAGACTGGCGTATGCACTGGGACGAAGGAACAATTCCAGTGCACCCAGTAGGCTGACCGCAAGCGTTGTTCTGCCCGTTAGCACCCTACCGCGCATGACTGGTGGACCAACTCACCTGGGGGCTACGCTTACGAAGCGAAGTATCCGGCTACAAAGCAGCGCGAACACTAGCCTGTACTCTGCATTTCCAGACCCTAACGGTGCAGCGAACGCGGGTTGTCCACTTTCTGTTTTGTCAGCGCAATGCATGCAGCCCAAAATGTACCGTCCACAGCGACCGCCGCGGCACACCAAGCCTCGAGGACTTTGGCGACGCGGGGTCGTTCCCGGCTACTCCCCAAAAGCACGAGCAGCGCTCCCGCGCCGCGCGCAACGTCGCCAACCTCGCCGCGCTCGCACCTGCCTAGCACATCTTCCTGCACTGCTGCTGCGGCTGAGCGCCCACGCCAGACCCGCTGCACGACTGTCGCCGCCCGCTCACGCTCGCGCTGGGCCTCGCGTGCAAGTCGCTCGGCGCGCACCGAGCTGAGCACTGCTGACGAGGTGTTGGACGAGGCGGTCGAGAGGTTGACGGGTGCGTGCCGACCCGAGCCGTCTGGGTTCCACATCTTGCGTCGTTGGGGAAGAGGAAGGTAGTGGTGTTTTGAAGATTGAGATGCAAAGGGTGATGGTCGATTTGTGGTTACGTCAGATTAAGCTGGTGGCGGTGGCGTAGTGGCAAATGTAATATTAATGGCGAAAATGTGTGTACAGTAAGTCTACGCGTCTTGTGATGCTCAAGCACGTCAATGCTGCTAATCCTTATGCTGAACCCTTTGCTGCAACTTGGTAACCTTTCAAACCTGCATAGGCCCTTTTAATAGGCAACAGTGATACAAAAAGAATGGCTATTCTAGCGACGGTGATTTCCAGTGGTGGTGTTGTAAATGCAGATGGGAATGGATGGGTGATCTAATGCGCGGCGGGGGAAGGAAGGGGACTACTGCTCGTTACTTGTTCGTTCCATCTAGCTCTGCTGAGCAAGGGGAGAAGTCTCAAAGCTCTGCGCACGCGTGAGCGCGGGCGAGTTGGCAGTCGAGCCAACGCGCGAGAGAACGCTGGGGCGGATCTCGGGCGTCTGCTTGACAATGCGGAGCTTCTCCGAGGGGGGAACAGCCAGGGTCCAGAGGTTGGAGACCTGGGCGTCGGGCTGGAACTTGGGCTTGCGCTCCGAAGTCTCAATGGCATCCGAAAGGATCGAGCGGACCGAGATCGAGGAAGCCGACGAAGCACCGTCCGAGTCCATTGACGAGACCGAGTTGGAGCGGGTAAGAGGGAAGGTCTTGAGCGCCTCAACCTCCATGCCGCCGTCGAGGATACCGACACGCATCATGGCGAGCAAGTTGTGGGCCGCGTTCGAGTGGTCGTAAACACCGCCAAAGAAGGCAACAGTGGCGTCGGTACCGATAGCGCGCTTGATAAGGTGGGCGCCTCCGGGGTGGTCCTCAATGAACGAAGAGCAGTCGTGGATGAAGCCGTGGATCGCAATAAGAGCACGAGTCTTGGACTCGGCCTTGAAGTCCTCCCACGAGATGACGGGAAGCTCGTTGGAGCTCTTGGGCCAGTTGATCTCCTCGGCCTGCTCCTGGAGCAGCTGAAGCTTCATGGTGTACTGGCCCTTCTTGATCTCGTTGTCGGGGAACTTCTTGAGGTGGGTGGCAAGGCCGAGCTTGGAGCAGGTCCAGATGAACCACTTGGTGGGGTCGTACTGGTACCACTTGATGGCGTTGCGGAAGTCCATGGGGAACTGGTGGTGGAAGTTGTGGTAGCCCTCACCGACGGTGACAAGCGCAGTGATAAAGTGGTCCTTGGGAGTGTGCTTGTTGTCGAAGGGGGTCTCACCGAGCCAGTGGGCAAGCGAGTTGACGCAGAAGGTCGAGTGGTGGACGAAGACGAGACGAGCGGCACCGGCAAAGAGGAATCCACCCCACCAGTCTCCCCAGCCGAGGCCGGCGACAAGAGTAGGAATGGCAAGAGCGCAGACAAGCAGGAGGGTAACGTAGTGGTTGTGCTGCCACTTGACAATGGGGTTCTTGCTCAGGTCGGAGATGTCGGCGACTCCAATCTTTCCGCGGGGCTTGACGAGCATCCATCCGATGTGGGCCCACCAGAAGCCCTCGTGGGCCGAGTAGGGGTCAAGCTTGGTGTCGGTGTAACGGTGGTGGGCACGGTGGCCGCGCGACCACCACTTGATCGAGCCCTGGACAGCGCCAGCGCCGGCAAGGGCAAGGAAGTACTGCAGGGGGGCCGACGCGTTGTACGAGCGGTGAGCCCAGAGGCGGTGGTAGCCAGCAGTGATACCGAGACCAGTGATAAAGTAGTAGATGACCCTGGAAGGAAAATGTCAGCGCCACATTCATTTCAGTGGGGGGGGAGCGGGGCGACCGCGAATTATACTCACGACCAAAGAGCAGTCTTCCAGTTGAAGGTGAGGGTGAAGATACCCCAGATGGCGAGGGCGGGAGGAATGGTCAGAGCACCAAACGAGATCCACTGAATGTTGTAGATCAAGTTCTTCCAGGTCACTGGCGGCAAGTACTTCATGTTCTCGACGGTGCGGGTGACGTAGTTTTCAGACACGACAAAGTCCTCCTTCTCGGGATCGATGGTGTTGGTGGCATCAGCCGGCGCCTTGGAGGCGGCGGCAGCCTTGGAGGGGACAGCAGCGGTAGCGGTCGACATTGCGAGAGATGTAGCTGTTCTCACGTCACGCAGTAGTAGGCAGTGGCGGCTTTCGGGGAGATGTGGCGGAAGGGGGGGTAAGTGGGCCTCGCGGGGGAGGAAGGTGTGGCGCGGCGTCAAGTCGCGCTTGTTAAGAGGGTAGAAGACGACAAGGGGGCTGTCGGTGGCGAGATGTGAAGAGAGATGAGGAGTGTGAGGCTCTAAGAACGTGTTGGGCTTTGGTTTTTATTACATGACACCCATGTTCACCCACGCGAAGTCCACCGGCTCCAAGGTCCAAGGTGCCACAGTCACTGTCCAACTTTTGGGGATCAAGGGTGGAGGCAGCCGAGTCCAAAGCTGGGCCTGGCGCCTGGTATGCCTGGTGCATCGGAGCCCATCGGCGTAATGCGGAAAGGCACCTATCCGCCTGGGCTCTCATGCGCTGATGAACCACCCCCACCGTACCCCACCCACTTAGCATGCACCGCGCACCCGCCAAGCATGAATGCGTCTCGCTGCTCACTGGCGCTGGTTGCTGCTGGAAGATCCCAGGCACGCGATGACGGCCCAATGGGCTATCGGGTGGAAGGTCAATGGGCGTGGCCTTTGTGCGCGTTGGGGCTGAGAACAATCAACCAACCTAGCCTTTACCTCCGAAACCATGCCACCCAGGCGCGGAGAGGCCGTGACAGCAGAGGCCTTTTGTCAGGACAGCCAGTGGATGCGTCAGTGGGTAATCTTATCTAACGAAATGGGTCCGACATGTGTCTCATGCTGGCCTCTGCCATGGCCCGAACATGGGCGCGTGCAGACGGCTGTGGGGTAAGGGCGCCGTGGGTGGCCACTGTACGCCTCCATGGGTATCTGTGTATAGCTCGCCTTCGCATGGTAAAGTCAATGGGTCCAGAGATGAGAAGCTGCGGGGACGAAGTTGCCGTCATGATTTCAGAATGACCATCCATCGTCACGACGTGATGCTGTAACGTTGCGATACAACAAACTGGTGCATGGGTCTTGCATGGGCGACTGTCGATTAGGCGATTAGGTCACGGGATCGCGGGTGACTGCTGGTGGAAGCAACTTTCTGCATTGACGGGAGCAGAAATGCACGAGCATGTGGTTTTACGTAAAAGGTCAATCAAGGCATGGCAAGGGGAAGGAGCATTTACAGTAATCCATTGATTTACATTCAACCGAGGTCCCACCTCCACTTGAATGCCCACTTTAAACATATACACGTCAATAACTGTTGCTGACCGCGATCCTCGGAGCCTTGCTGCCCAGCCCTACCAAGGACATGGCCGAAGGGCGGGGGGAGCGAGGCCGGCGCCTTGGCTGTGGGGGTGGTGGGGAGGCGGGGCAGGGCCACTTGTACCATTGTAGCGCGCTTGCGTACCGTGTACCGGCCGTATGATCGCACTTGACCGAAGACTGAACTATCGCCGGCTATCCACCCGGCTCCCACCTACACTGTTGCCCGCCCAGACACGGATTCTTCGGTATGCTCTTAAGGCTCAACCCCATTGCTCTCACACTCTTCCTTACCTCATCCAAACTACCAACACAAGCGTCTCTCATTCACAATGGCCGACCCCCGCATCACTCAGTACATCTCGGCAGGTCCCTGGGCTCTGGTACGCGCCAACATCTCGAGACTTGGTTCTGCAAGCTGACATCTGCCACAGATCGAGCCTCACTTCTCCCCCAAGGGTCTCCAAGTCCTCTCCACCCTCCTCTCATTTATGGAGGTATGTGCCCCATGTGAAGATGTGCGTCGTGCTAACAATGCTCACAGGATGACTGTCTCCCTGCCGAGCCTCTCTTTGCCCAGCAGCTTTCGACCGACCCCGCAAAGCGCTGGAAGTCCATCCCCCCCGTTCTCGAGAACCTCAAGGCCCGCGCCAAGGAGCTCGGCCTCTGGAACCTCTGGCTCTCGGGTGGCGAGTTCCAGCATCTCGCCGGCGGCAAGGGTGGCGGTCTCACCAACCTCGAGTACGCCGTCCTCGCCGAAATCTCGGGTCACGCCTCCAAGGTCTGCCCCGAGGCCATGAACTGCTCGGCTCCCGACACTGGCAACATGGGTAAGTTTAAAAGCCGAGCAACGGAATAGTGTCTAACGTGTCACAGAGGTTATTGCTCGCTTCGGTACTCAGGCCCAGAAGGACAAGTACCTTGGTGGTCTGCTTGAGGGCAAGATCCGCTCGGCCTTCTCCATGACCGAGTATGGAAGTGAGTTGTCGGCCTAAATCCAATTCTAACCACCTAGTCGCCTCGTCGGACGCTTCAAACCTGCGCAACACTGTCGCCGTCAAGAAGGGTAACAAGCTCATTCTCAACGGCCACAAGTGGGTGAGTAATGACCGTGCCCGTCCGTGAATTACGACGCTCGGTGCTAACAATTAATCAGTGGATCTCGGGCGCCGGCGACCCCCGCTGCTCGGTGCACATTGTCGTCGCCGTTACCGACCCCGGAAACCCTTCCAAGCACAAGCGCCACAGTCTTCTCCTCATTGACCCCAAGACCCCCGGTGTCGAGGTTGTGCGCCCCATGACTGTCATGGGCTACGACGACGCTCCCGAGGGCCACTGTGAGGTTGTCTACAGGGACGTCGAGGTCGACTACGAGACTGCCTTTGTCGGTGGCTCGGGCAACCTCGGTCGTGGATTCGAGATGCTCCAGGCCCGTCTCGGCCCCGGTCGTCTCCACCACTGCATGCGTTCGCTTGGTCTTGCTTCCAAGGCCCTCGACCTCCTCCTTCTCCGTGTCTCGAACCCCCAGCGCAAGACCTTTGGCAAGGAGCTCCGCGAGCACGGCACTGTTCTCGCCAACATTGCCCAGTCGCGCGCCCAGATCGACCAGGGCCGTATGCTTGTTCTCGCCGCTGCCAAGCAGATTGACAACCACAAGGCCAAGGGTGCCCTCAAGGAGATTGGTCTTGCCAAGTTCAGCATTCCCGCCATGACTCTCGAGATCATTGACCGCGCCATGCAGGTTCACGGTGCCGAGGGTATCTCACAGGACACTCCCCTCGCTGCCATGTACGCTGGCACTCGTACCCTCCGTTACGCCGACGGTCCCGACGAGGTCCACATGGCCCAGGTCGCAAAGGTCGAGCTCCGCGAGCGTCTCCCTTACCTGCAGCAGCGCCAGGACAAGATCCGCCAGAAGCAGCGCGAGCTTGGTGTCAAGCCCCACAGCCCCACTCACAAGAGCCTCTAAACGAACACGAGTGCCAGTGCGAGCCCGTGTCAGGCGGTGCAGTGCGAGCGAGGAGAGGCAGTAGCAGCAGGCATCTGAGGAATAGCAAAATTGTAGTACGAACGGGATATGGTCCATCGTTGTTGCGTATGCACATGCGTTGTGCAGTGACATTTTATTGAGTTCGAATGGACTCTTTCTCGCGCTGATCGCTGATCGCTGATCATGGATCGGTCAACCTCGCAACGTTGACAAGAGAACAAAGGTGGTTGACCGACCAGGCACCGGCAACGACACCCGGGCCGGTTCAACGCGGGTCCCACCACCCCACAACCGATGGCCCACTCGGTCAACCCCGCCAAGTCGACACCAATTGTCTCGCGTCTTACCTGGCGTGCTGCGTGCTGGCGTGTACTAAGTGGGCGGGGACGGGTGAGTGGGTGAGTTAGAGTTGACGCGGGGATGGGCGAGCACGACACACAGCGTGGCCTGTGACACACAGTGTGGCATGTCGTCTGTGAAGAGGGATGGAACGTGGCCACCGTGTCACTGTTGAAGCATTCTGGATGACGGGTATGCCACGGCATGCACCTCGTCCTCAGCAGGATCCAGCTGGTTGCTTTGCAAGCATGTGCATCGATCAAGCGATTCCGCGTATTGCCATATCCATTTTGCCCCAGAGATCCAGAGCCGAAGAGATCGAGGTGAAGGGCCATGTACCGAGGTGCCGCTGCTTACCGGCATTCCTTCGCCTTTGGCATTGAAAACCGGAGCTAAGTGGCGTGATAGTGATACGCCCACTGCCCACCTGCACGTGGTTTGTGCGTGGCCGTATCACTACTCTTACCCTTTGGCAACGAGCTTCAAAAGTGAGCTGCCTGCATAGACAGTAGTGGCAGTGATGACAATAATACCCTTGAGAGTGGCAGCGCACCGACAATTACTAGCCCAGGGACTGGAGATGAACCACAAGAGAACAGTGGCGTCGACCAGGGGCAGTCCTTACTGAACTGAGAGGTGCTTTCTGGATTACTGCTCGGTACTGCATCATCGGCCGCATCGCACAGCATGATTGTACATTGATGCTAGCAGGAGAGGTACGCCTATTCGCTGGTGGGCCAGCTACTCGTGATGAACAGTGAACTTGCAGAGTTCACAGATCCGAGGAGTCTAGGCAGGCTTAAACACGGAATCGTGCGGCTCGACATGGTCTGGCCGGTGGGCTGTGGAACAATCACAAGAGTTATTCCGTGCGTCACGTTGGCGACGCAGTCCATGTTCCGTGCAGCTGATCATGTGCACGGCGAGTTGGCGGGCTCCGGTTACTGAGCACGAGATTGTATGACAAAGCAATAAGCGGATACCCCCAATGAAGACGAGGCCGCGTGTCCGAGAAAGCGCAACGCACGACCTCAACAGTATCTCTTCCCCTGTACACCCACCGCCAACATGCAATCACACCTCAAGCTCCGCGACCGCCGCTATGCCATGTATGCAGCTCCGCATATATCTATCCAGCACCGTCTTTACCTACTAACCTACTCATCGGCATAGCACAGTCCAAGACGGGCCCTTGCCATGTCTTCCTTGAGACGCACCACTTGGCGCCACGTCCGCACCTCCCAGTTGTCGCCCGCCAAGTACGTCTTATCACGGTCAATGCGCCCCGGCGCGTTGGGCGTCACCTCGAGCGTCTCATGCTCCTCTGTGCTACTCCGCACCGGCGCATTCGGGGTCACTGGTCCGTGGCGAGGGGGAACTGGTGGGTGACGCGGAGGGAGTGGGGGCTTGGCCGACGTGGGAGTTGGGACACCTGGAGATGGCGGCGCAGGGATGGTGGGTGTGACTGGCGCTGGCGCGTCGGTCGTGACGGCCTCAGGAGCAAGAGCCTCTGATTCAGCACGGGCAGCTGCCGCGACAGTAGCAGCTTTGGCAAGCGATGCCGTTGTGGGAGTTGGAGGCTCAGCATCGTCTGCGTTGGCGGCGGCAGTGGCCCGGAGCGAAGCCTCTGTGGGGGTATCAGGAGGTGTAGGTGCAGGGGACGCCAGGCCACGTGCAGCATTGCGCTTAGGAAGCGGGGGAGGCGGCGCGGCACGAGCGTGTGAGCGTGTCGGCTTGACAGGTGAAGTGGGAGTAGCAGTGCCGTTCCCAGCAGCTGGGGTAGCGTCACCAGAGAGTTTGGAGTCAGAGTCTCCAGCAGAAGAAGCTTCAGACGCATCCTTGGACACCTCAGGCTTCTCCTCGACTGTGTCAGACTCGACTTTGACATTCTCAGTCTTGTCTTCAGACTCGTCCTTTGCCTCATCCGACGTCTCCTGCTTCCCTTTGTTTTCCGCGGCCGCATCATCGGCGTTCTCCTTCTGAGCCTCGGATTCCTGAATCTCCTCTTTGGCCTTGTTGATGCCCTCGGCAGCATCCTCGGCCTGAAGCTCCTTGTTCTCCGTGTGCTTGGATCCCTGTTCAGACTCCCCAGCGTCATCCTTGAGCTCCTCCACCGCGGCTTCGTCGAACAGCTCCTTTCTCTCAGTAGTCGGGGTAGCAGAGGGCGTCTCGAACGCCGAGGTGGAACCCGAGTAATGAGACTCTGTCATCGAGCGAGTGTCGTCCATAGCCTCAGCCTTGGCCTCGACAGTGTCCTTGGCGTCCACCTCCTTTATCTCGGCGGCATCGGCGGACACTGCGACGTCCTCCATCCGTGTCGTGCCATCAACCACCGCATCAACCTGCGACACTGGCACCTCTGCAACCTTGCCCGAATCGAGGTCGACGACGGCAACAGTCGCTTCGCTGCCCTCTAGCTCTATGGGTGCACCGAGACTCTTGTCTGCGCTTGTGTCCGTGGTGACAACGGCTGGTACAGGCGATGCTACTGCCGATGAACCCGGTCCTGGCGTCGTCGGGCGGCTTCCGCCCCAGCTTCCCCAGCTGCCCTGCCTGAATCCTCCAAGACCCCAGCCGGCCTTGCGCTTGGGCTCGGCGCCCTCGAGAGTTGCCGACTGCTCGAGTGCAGGAGATGAAGCGTCCGGGGCTGGTGGTGCCGGAGCAGACACGCTGCGCTGTGGCAAAGGCGGCGGCGCCGACAATGTCGCGGGCTCTGGCTCGTTGTCCGCGCTCGCCGTGCTGGCCGCGCTGGTGGCGGTGGGCGGAACAGACTCATCGGTGCTGTCCTCGCTATTCCATACAGGGACGACGATGCCCGTACGCACAAAGTGCCACAATGCGCACGCTGCACGGAGACGCTCGAGACACCAGCCATTGCGGCAAATGGGGTACGACTTGGCGTCCTTGTCCGTTGACGTGTTCGGGACACGGAAGACATAGACCGATGACCGGGCGGTACCAGCAGATGGCGACGCAGACTGGCCTGGCGATGCAAAGAATGGCTTGAGCGAGAAGCGTGATGCTCCTGGGCTGTGACCGTGGCCGCGACCAAAGACACCCCGGCCACAGAGCGCGCACGATATAGACTCGATGGGGCCGAGGGCTGCGGCCGTGACTGGCTCAATGACGAGATCTCCGGCGATAATAGCCGCACCCACACCACGTCGTGACACCCATCCGAGGTCTGGAGCTGCATCAAGACGAAGTGTAGGGTCGTGGTCCTCGGTGACCGACCGTGCCAGGAAAGGCTGAGCGAGGAGGGTGGGAACGGGAGGGACTGGGTAGAACTCGCGACTCCTGGCAGAACGAGGGCGAGCGGCACGCAAGTGCGCGAGGAAGGAGATGAACTCGGCGTATGGCGGGTGTGAGGACAACAGCCTGCGTACAGGCTCAGCTGCCGCAGCCCCCGTCGTGTTTGGCCCTGGGGCGACGGTTATGGTCTGCAGGTGCGTCTGCATGTCGCGAACAGCAGCCTCGGCCGCAGCAAGGTTGTCCTCGGTCTCGCGGAGACGCTCCTCGGCCTGAACGCGTCCCATGCGTTCAGCGGCAACCATCGTATTTGCCTGTTGTCAGCATCGGCTCGCCGCACTCCAACTAACCTGGTCAAATAGTGTCGCCGCTAGGTCGTCCACCTCATTCTCCACCTTGGCACGACGCTCTTCGGCGGAGCCACGCTTGCGCTCCTCCTCAACCAGTCCAGCGGCAAGCCGCTGCATCTCGTCGCGAATTTGGCTGCGCTCCACGAGCAGGCCGGTGTTCATGCTGTCCTCCCACTGAGCCTTTGCGCGCTCGAGCTCTTCCACCTTTTCGTCTTGCCTCGTGCGCGCGTCTGTGAGGGCATATACCTGATCCTCAAGATCAGCATGCTTCGAGATGCTTTCCACAAGCTTTGTGTTGAGCTGCAACGCCTGGTCAGACACAAGCTCGAGCTGCTGGCGAAGGGCATTGATCAAAGATGTTGTGGGCGAGTCTGGTGCATGCCGCAATGACGGCGACTCGGGGGTGCGAGGGCGCGCAGGTGTGCCAATAGCATCGGGGGTGGCCACTTCACCAGGCGGTGTGCTGAACTCCTGGTCGACCTAGATTGTCAGTACCGATTCCCACTCGCACGGGCCGTTGCACATACCTCGACAGCACCGGAGGGAGGAAGGGGCGCATCATGCAGGGCGAGCATCGATGAGCTTGGCTTGTCGGTACTCTCTGCAGCAGTTGGAGCTACTGAGGCCTCGGAATCGGCGACCACTGAAACCACTGGAGTGGCATCTGCATCAGCTGGGCTGGACTCTACAGCGGCGACGGAGCTCAAGTCGACATTGTCACTGGAGGCGTCGGTAGCAGCCGGCCCCGCATCGGTGGCGGCTGCTGTCGGCAGCTCGACAATGTCTGTGCTGTCTGCCGTAGGCGCCCCGTCGTCTTCCTTGCTTGACATGGTGGCAGACGCGTCGAGAGGAGGAAGAGAAGTGTCAAGTGAATGATCGAGACGTGGATGGCGTAACAGTTCCCCATCTGACAACACGCGACATTCAGGCACCGGCAGCAGGTCCCTGCGCTGACGCTGATCTTCAACATCGTCTGGGCCATTATTATACCCCTAAAGTCGTTGTGTAGCTGCTGGAATGCATAAGATATGCAAGCGATACCTACTCCATGCTGCTCCTGTTTTGCAGCTTAGCCAAGGACGCTTCTAGCCTCCTCCTCCCCTGCGCAGCGTGGCATTTGCCTCCGCCACAGTGGCGGGGGGGGAATTCGCTGCTTCGCTCTGCTCCGTGCACTGTGGTTCAAAGATTCCATATTGACAATCGCATTACCCACAGTATGTGGACTGACCCTACACACACACAACCGTTACAAGTAAGTGACTAAAGTACCTAGTACTGGTAACGGAACTCGGGGCTATCCTCAAGCACAATCTCGCCGCGGTCAGCGCGACGGTTCTGGCGCCTGAAGTAGAGGGCGAGCAACAGGCTGAAGACGATCGTGAAGGCGTTCATGCCCACGGTGAAGAAGACGCCTGACTATGTTAGCTGCGGAACACATATTAAATGATCAACTAACCAGTAGGGTAGCTCTTGAGGTACTCCTGCTGACGGAAGACGACACCAGCCATGATGCCACCGATACCGCCCCATGCGATAACGATACCAGCACTGACTGCGCGCTTGCTCTGGTGGCGAATGGAAGTCTGGGCCCACGAGACAATGAGAGGTACATTCGCGGTCGAGCCACCCGAGGCAAAGAAGACTCCAGCGAAGCGAGCAGCCTTCTGGGACTTGGGAAGCTGCGAGTACATGAGGGTGCCGATGATGAGCATCGTAGCGTTGATCACGATCATCAACGCCCTCATGTGCTTGTACTTGTCGGCAATGTAGACCGAAAGCAGGGTAGGAATGAGCGACCACACTGCGGACGGCGTGCCAAGCACCATGGACTGGAAGTTGGTGAAACCCATGGTGGCAAGAATGACGGGGGAGAAGTAGGCGAGGGAGTAGGCGGCGACAGTGGCTGACATGAAGAAAAGGCCAAACAGCCAAATCTTGAGGTCACAGATGTACTTGAAAACTTTGGCCATAGTGACGGGGTCTGGGACCGAGTCACCACGGTCGCGCTCGATGCGGGTCAGAACAAAGGACTTCTCCTCCTCAGTGAGGAAGGCGGCCTTGTCGGGGAAGTCGACAATGGTAAAGTAGGCCACAATGCCGACGATGACGGTGATGATGCCGTACATGGTGAAGACCCATTGCCAGCCGGCACCGCCTCCGAGGCCATCCATAAGGGTGAAGCAGTAACCGATCAGACTGGACAAGGTGCCAATGACCGACGACGACACGTAGAAGATGCCGTTGCGGGTGGCCATTTGGCGGCGAGGGTACCTGTGTTGTGTCAGCCACGATGTGGCGCGGATGCAGTGCCACTTTCACTTACCAGCAGGAAATCAAAAATGCGGCACCGGGGAAGAGTGCAGCCTCAAAGATGCCAAGAACGGCGCGGAGCGCTGCGAGCGCACCCCAGGTCTTGACCCATCCCATACCAATCATGATGATACCCCAGAGCACAACTGCGCTCGAGAGCCAAAGCTTGGCGCCAAACTTGCGGAGACCGAGCTGGGACGGAATCTCGAGCAGGATGTAAGGAGGGAAGAAGATCAAGGTGATGATACTGTAGCGGTCGCCCAGGGCGAGGCCAAGACCTCCCTTCTCGTAGGGAAGGTTCATCTTCATGTTGTTGCCTTGGCGAGCAATGGACAAGTTGGTACGGTCGATCAGACTGACACAGTACATGGCGATCAGGATGGGCAGCAGGCGCCAGTCCACCTTGCGCATGGTGCGCTTGACAAAGTCCGCGTCGTAGCCTTCGTCAATGTCTGCGACTGCGTTGGTGCCTTCTAGGTCGGCGACCTTCTCTCCGGGAGAGTGAGGCATGACATTGTCATCAGAGTCCTGTCGCGAGTACTCGACGTGCGCCACTTCGAGCGCGTCCTTCTTATGGTCGAACGCCGTGGTCATTGGGCCTGGTTCGAGTTGGGAAAAGCGATTGCCGCTGCTAGGAGAGGGATGGTCTGGAGGAATAGGCGGTGGCGAGGGCTGAGGTTACCGTGATACTGAGGGGGCAGTTCTCGTTGGGAAAGAATGCCCTCCTCCATTGGGTTGCCGCCTTTATGTTACATGGCGGGGGAGGGGTGGGAGAAATGTGGGGATGGTACGCGTCAAGCTCGGACAAATCTCTCCAGAGGCCGGCTCTGGCTGTTAGCGGAAGCTGCAGTCATGTGCAGTCTGGGGCGAACGCCACAGTTTGGAAGCGCAGTATGAAGAGCAGGCGAACAAGACATGTGTGTGGAGGCGAATGTGGGGGGACGCTGCTGACGACTGGCCCCGCAGTCGATTGCCAAGTCCCGGCTGGTGGGTTTTCGAAAGCTCGGAGGTTGTTGGGACCCTGGGCTTGTCGGAGCTTGCTGGGGTGCGAGGCCTTGGATGATGTGGGATGATGGGACGCGGATAATGTGCGGAACCAGGAAGTACAGCAAGCATGGATGGCGTTGACAAAGGGCAAAGCAGTGACCGCCACGTCCAAGCAAGGTTCATCAGCTGACCTACATGTAGATCACGAGTAACTGAACCATTCCCTGGAAGACCGCGGCACCCCTTCGGCATCACCGAACACGACCCTTGTAGTGGGCTGAGGAATCTGACAAGCAATGATGCCAAGACTATGCCCTGCGGACCTGGGCACACGATCAGCAACATGTACGTGAGCCTTGCTACTAAAACATCTGCCCGAGTACGCGGTGGCAAATGTTGTTTTGGATTTTTCCGAGATTCCGCCCTCTAGGCACTTCATCTACATGCGGGCTCTGTTGAGGTTGCCAAGACACATGCAACTACTTGGATAGGCTGAGGCTGCTTGGTCTTGTTAACCAGTGGCCAGTAGACTCCTTGGTAACGAATTCAGGTGCTTGGGCCAGCCCCATGTCACTAATCACCTGCTCCTGCCCAACGGAGGTCGCCGTCAAACAGACCTCGGACGGTTTCTGAATTAGTGGTATATGGTGCACGTGCCACAGGGGTAACACAAGAGGTCACCTGCTTCGTTGTTGCTGTTGTTTGCTGACAAGAAACTCGGTGTTTGGTGGCTCTGAAGCCATGACACGATGCTGCTCGCTGGGTCCCACGGAGCTTGTAGGCGATGCGCCCAGCTGCGAGGGTGGAGCTGTCTGTCCGGCTTCGCACAAGCCTTGTTGAGCTATTGCAGTGGAGGCTTTCGGACTATCTGATGTGCCAAATGCGCATCAGGCCTAGCCACCAGTGGCGCTTTCGGATCGGTTCAGTTTGAGCTGTGGCGTGGGGTGAAGCTCCGAGATTGTTAGGCCACAACTGCTACCATGCTGTATCCCCCAAGTGTGGCTGCGCGGTGTGCAAACATGCCCTGGTACCCTGATCGATGTTGTGCTGCATTGCCCACGCTTAGACTTTCGGCAGACACGAGCGAGTGATGCACGGACACCGCCTGCAACCGCATACACTTGCCCGCTCAAGCGGTTGGCCGATCCAGTGGCCGCATCGTCCCACTGGGCAACCAGCCTTGAACGACCCATCCCTTCAAGGTCGACTGATACGTGGCGGCGCATAATCTGGGGTGGCGTCGTGGACCAACCCCCCGTTAATCTGCCAGCCGCCAGTCGGCGCGTCTCGAGAGATACGCATGTCTGGGAATGGCCATGGCGCTGGTTTGTCCGCATTGGTGACTCTCGCGGTGACGTTAGTGGGATCACACGACCCACTACTCCTATCGGCGGACTTGTGTCCAGATGGTGCGGAAGCTTGCTGCCCACCATCATCCATGGCAGCACTCGAGATGTTTTGGCTGAATTACTCGCTTCGAGAATGCCAGGTGGCTCAGCCGAAGAAAGTCCGGCGAAATCTCGCGAAAACTTTTGAGAAGATTGACAAGATACGCAGCGTTCTGCGCACAAAAGTTGTCCAATCGTGCACAGATTCTGGTGGTCGTCTGTTCCAGGCCTTCTTTTCCGTGCGGCCGAGCGGTTAATGCTCGCAGAAATATTGACCTGGTCGGTGATCCGGTGTGCAAGCCCCGGTTAATTATCGCAGTATCTCTGATTACGGACCGTAGTTTACGGAGGATGGACTGGAATGCTGGTAATGCTGCTCAGCCCAGCGTGCACGAATGCCCAGGCGTGGCCACTGGTTCGAAGCATCCTGTCGTGGACATCGCCGCTTTTCTTAACCGCTTCTTGGCGCTCACATACCTCTGCCCCACTTTTTGGCACTCTTTTCTGTCCAGGCATTGCCTCAGTCTCGGTGGCTATCAGAGTTGTGTGTACAGCTTCACTCCCCTGCGTGACAGTAGCTCGGCCACGTTGTCCATGATCTGGACGCAGAGGGAGTAGAACTGATTGGGAGGGGGCTCCGGGGACTGCGGACAGAGAGTTTGGTGGCGAACGTATCCAAATCCGCACATCTTTATGGCGAATGACACGAACGACGATCGCGGAAGAAGCGGGTACTAAGGACGTGGTTAGCCCCTCGTGAGCTCTAGGTGTCAGACTGAAGGCAAGCCTAGAGATGGGCACCCTAGCTGCATTTGTCAGTGTACAGCGTGTGTCATAAAATAAATAAATGAATAAACAAGTAAGTAAACAACCAAATAAACAAATAAACAAACAAACGAGCCATTGAGCACTGAGGTGCTATTGCCTGCTGCACCCATGTCGCTAATGTTGATCGCCATTCCCTCACTCTAAATGTAACGATGTCCGCCACTATGCAGAGCAGCTAAAGATGCCCATTGGATCCTCGCACGCGTTGCTCGCAAGATGTCGTCGCCACGATGAGGTCGATGAGGCAGACCTGGCACATGGCACCAGCCACAAGCACACATGCACGCGAATACCACGTGAACTTAACACGGGCGTGTGCACTGCACATGTCCATATGTCCTTCTCGAAATGGAAGAGCAGTACCTTTTGATTGTCACACCTACCTGCGCCTGCCTGCTCCCACACTGCTCGACGGCCTGGCCAGCTCGAACCAGGGAGCACGCAAGCGTCGTGTGACAGCCACGCGGACCTGCGAATGCAAGCTTCATACCCTCCGCCACACTGAGCCCGTCACCACCTATCCGTAGGGTATCAATACATACACCCAGGACACGGAGGCTTACGAGCATGCGAGTGATTGCACCCAGGGCCAAACGAGTACTTTGTGGCGTACACAAAGCGCCACCACAGACTCCCACACGCCACCATTGAATATCCAGCAATATGTCGCGGCAGGCCAGCCCGTACCCGTTGAGCGTGGGATCCCCCCGCAATTCGTCCCGCACGCACCCCTTCATATATCATGGATAGGGAGCGGAATCACAAGCGAAATTGCAAGCGAATTCGTCTGACTCCGCGTGCGCTGGCAGATGGGATGCATTCATCGCTGTTCCACGCCAGCTGCAGCGCTGAGCCATGGCAGGTTCACCGAACTACACGCCGGGCGGTGGACACCAGCAAGCCGGCCGCCGTTTCGCAGCAGTTGAGAATATCGGCAGCAACACGTACGCCATCTCCGGCTGCAACACGTACGTAATCAGCTGCTTGTTGGAACACAAACTCCCCGAACACGCGGCATGCTGACGTGTTGTACTCGAGCATGTTGCTGTTCATTGCGGTGAGAAATATCAGGGCAGTGCGGGGAAGGATCTGTTACCACCTACATGGACAACAGCGGGGAAGCAAGTTTTGCTCTGCTGCGGATGACTGTGGTGCAACGGTCAGTGTTGTGATAGGGGGCAAGGGGAAGCAGGACGTGTTCTCGGCATACCGGGGAGATGACCCTGGCCCTGTCATGTACGGTGCGTCACGCCGTGCCTGCTTGGGCTCACTGGGCGTGACTCGTAGTGAGCGGGTGCCGCGACGTGGGAGTGTGCCTTTACGTCGACGAGGACGTTGTGTATGCTTGCGACAATGTCCACGAGGGGAAGACAATGTCGGGGAGGCTGGTCGTGCATGTCTTGGCTCTGTGTGGCGGTAATGAGTGTGGCACAATCGAGTGACAGCTGGTTTCCAGTTCGCTCTTGCGACGCTGTACGACTAACAGAAACAAATTCATCATACACTAATCTCACACGTCTCACGTCACAACTTGAAATCAATGTCCGCGTCCATCATCTCGTCAAGCACGCCCGGCCCGCTCGACAGGCGCTTGGCACTGCCGCCGTCGCCAGAGCTGGCCGCGTCGTCCTTCCGCTTGATTCCCGTCTTCGCCCTTGGCCGAGGCGGGCTGCTACCATTCGAGTGCAGAAGAACTGTCGCAGAGTGGAAGAACGAAGAGTTGGAGCGGCGCACCCGGCTTATGCTCCGCTCCGAGTCACTGTGACCATGGCTGGCACTGGCGCTCGAGTGCGAGGAGCGAATGGACTCGGAACCGCCACGAAGCGCGCTCTCAATCGTGCTGGCGACCGAGGGGCGGCGGAACCGGTCCGCAATGGGCGTGGTGGTAGAATCGACGACCGGGACGGGGACAGCAAGAGGGGTAGAATACAGGCGGGCTCGCGCGGCAACCGTTCCCGAGGCATAGTGCGCGTCCTGCACTTGCGCGGCCTTTGCTGCCTCCGAGACGTCCTCGCCCTCGTCCGCATCCGTGATGCCTGTCAGGGTACCAATACGGGGGGGCGACGCCGACACAGAAAGCACCATATCGCTCTGGCTACGCCTGACTGACGTGGATGGTCGACTGCCACCGAGAAGGCTACTCAAGCTAGGCTTCTTGCCCAGCCGTTTGGAGCGCGAGTGGTCACGCACGGGCATCTCCTCGTACGTGGGCGTAAGGGAGAGAATTGCGTCGTCTCCAAAGTCGATGAGGTCGCTGGCATCGACCAGCGGTGGATCAGCGAAAAGCTCCTGGCGGTAGCGCAACAAGAGCTTGACGTGGTCGCCAGAGAGGCGCAGAGTGGGACCAAGCGACAGCATGAGTGCGTTGTGGCTCATGCGGTTGACGTCGGCGTGTTGAGGGATGAGCTCGATCAGGTTGATCATGTCTGCGAGCAAGAACCAGCTTGAATTGGGCAGCAGCGCGATGACAGCGACCAGCTCGCGAATGTTGTCACTGCCTGACACGATAAACTCGTCAAGCTGCTCCTCAACAAACTCTGGAAGCAGTGGCGATGGGAGCTCGCGAAGGAACAGCTTGAAAATGCCCGACACGGCGTGAGGGTCAAGGTCTCCCGGGTCGCACAGTGAAAGGTCGAGATCCGCGCCTGCGTCAAACTCTTTCCTGAGCCTTGCAATATGGCTACTGCGTCCGCTGATGCGGAAAATGCCCTCCTCCTTTGGGCCCCACAACGTCAGATACTCGTAGGCGCGTATCGCAACTGCGGGAAGGCACCTGCGCCTGCGCTGTTCGTACTCTGTTTCTCCCGGGCGGTCCTCTGCTGCGTCAAAGACGCCCCAGGTCCTGCCGACAGTGTCGAGGTCGTGTCCAATGACAAGTCCTGTTCGTCCCGGCAGCGCCTGACGCTTCACCACGCCTTCCTCCCACGTAGGCACCTCTGGTGTAGACTCAAACTCGCGCGACAGCTGGCGCACGAGCAATCCAGGGCTGACAGGCTCGTCGCGGGTCGGTGAAAACGCCTGAAGGCCCGTGACGCTCATGCTCGTGCCTACACCGCGTGCGCGCATCCAAGTCTTGGATACTGCATTGCCGGCAGATCCAAGAACGCGCTGGGCTGAAGAAGGCATCCGCTGGTGGCTACTATTTGTGGCAATGCTGTTACTGGAGGCCGAACGAGTGACGCCCGTCGTTGTTGGGGTCCAGCCCCAGCGTGTGCGCGCACCACTGTGGCTCTGCGAGTGATGCGAGGCAGCAGGGTGGCGAGGAGGAGCTGCCCGTGATGGTCCAGCATGAGGAGAGGTTGTATCGAGCGGACCAGCGGGAAACTTGCGTGGAGGAAGGGCAGGAGGATGCGAGGTCGCAAAGTGAGGAGAGAGTGGCTCTGAGGGCAAATCGATGGATGTGGTAGCCGGTGAGCGGGATGTGCGCAGCACAGGGGCCATTGACGCTCGCTTGTACCAGCTTTGCTTGATACGAGGAGGCGCCTTTCCGAAATCTATGGAGGAGCGAGGAGAGTCAAACGAAGATGCGGACGATGGCGATGGAATAGGGTTTGCCTCGTGACTTGTGGCACTGCCCATCGGTGCCGGGCGCAGAGCTGCGCGCGTGGCCATAAACAGGGGAGATACGCCGTCCTGAGTTTCTGACAAGTCTTCTCTGCATTGGTGGTCAGTGCGATGTACTTCTTTCCCGCCTTGGCGAGAAGCTCGAGGTCATGGTGCAGCCAGCCATTTGTCACTCACGTCAGGTCCACTATGAGCTCCTCTTTGTGGTCAATGGGCGGCGAGCTGAGCTCTGCAGGCTTCTCTGGTTTTGGCGGAGGCACCGACTTGCGCTTTGTCGATGATGCCGGTGCGACCGATGAGGGAGACATGGCGGGGGTTGACGTTGGAGGTGAAGAAACGGCCGGGGCGGTAGTCGTCACTGTAACGGCTGGGGCGGGAGACGCTTTGGGGGCTGGCAGTGATGGCGCTCCGGTGTAGTCTGCTAGGTTGAGGGTAATAGTGTGCACAGGCAGCGACACGCGCTTTGACTCCTCGAGCACCTCACTGGTGGGACGAGAGACCGAAACCGAGAGGCGGTCGCCACCACCCTTGAGGTTGAGGCTCGAGCTGTAGCTTGAGGCCCGCGCGCTCACGCGGCGCCGGTCCTCATTCTCTGAAATCTCAGAGAGCGGGCGGCTGACAGGTCGCTCGACCTCTGTCATGGTGGCAGATGATGCTGGCAATGCAATGGAGAGAAGGAGCCTTCGTTTAGTCGTCTTGTCAAGAGGACAACGGTGGAGTCAGGGTCGTGCGGAGCGGTTTCGCGCACCTGGTGGGTGCAGTGTCGTTAAGAGTCGGTGTTGACAAAAGACGAGGGTAATGAGGAAAGAAAAGTGGAAGAGGGTCGTGGTAGCGTTCGTGTCGGTGCAATGCAATGACGGGGTGATTGCACGCTAGCACAAGATCAAATTGGCCGTTTGTTTCAGTCGACCACGTACATGCTTAGGGTAACAACAATGACAAGTCTGCGCAAGTCTCTTGGTGACGAGGGCGGGCGAGGTGCGATACGCTCCGGATGCAAGACAAAGATGCTGGCAGTTGGTATGTAGTGGTGCAAAGTGCAAACGGCCCAGAGGAGACGAGGTCGTAGGTGACGAGTCTGACGATGAGAACAGCGAGGGGCGGGTCCGAGGCACGCGCCGTTGTCTAGCAGGCTCGTTTATGGCTACGCGCGCAGTTTTTGCCGACGCTATGTGCAAAGTATGTACAGTCTGAAGAGCAGCGCACAGCCTGCTTGTATGAAGGAGTCGGGAGGTGTTACGGGACAATGGGTGTTTGTGGACGAGCAGTGGCAGCGATGCCGTATAGGAGACAAGGTGGAAACGAGATGACGGATCGGCTGCAAAGGTGATGATAGTGGGACTGGCAGGTCGTAGTGTGGTGATCGGACCCTGCCGATGCGCTGCGCTGGGGCGTAATGCACCTTCAAGTTATTCACTACTGGTTGCTATTGATCGGACGCGTGCAGCAGGTGGCCCCAGCCCGCAGGAGGCGGCAGGAGTGTGCTGCAGTCAGGCTGTTGGCTTGCGATCAAGTAGTGCAAACCCTTTGGCTTTAGTGCCCGTGTGTCGAATTGGGCCCTGATGGCCTGAACAGATGCCTGATTTTACGTGTTCCTTGAGAGATTCTGCAATTCTGTTGCTCTTTTGCCATGTGGCCATGCATACATTTGCTTCCCCCGCAGCGCGCCACCCGCATGCACCCATGGCTCCAACCCGCGTACCGTTGTCGCTGAATCTTTTGACCCTGTGTACCTGGGTTGTCCGCCGCTGCTTGGGCTGTGGCGACCTGCCCTGGAGATTTCGCTTCCCAGCACAGGATTCTGTCCCTCTGTCCCTCTGCACCACATCGTGGTAAGTTCGTCCATGTGGCTGCCGTAACAGGAGCCGGTTTTCTTCACCTGAAACGACAACAAGAGCGTTACATCCTGTGTACCACGAGAACTGTACACTACTGTGAGTTTCCCCTGTCTCGCGAGAACAAGCTGTTCGTAAAGACCAGGCCGGTCACACTGGTAAGCCACCGGCACCCATATGTAATGGCACACACCGTTCAGCGGTCTGGGCCTCTTCCAAGCTCCAAGAGGACAGACTTGAAGGCAGCGCATCCTGTAGCGCTACAAAAGACGGCCCCCAATGGCTCGACAGTGCCAAGCGAAAACTCCAGGGCGGCCAGCAGCTTTGCCGCACGCGACAAGGTCCACAGGTCCACGTCTCGTCCTAAAACAAACCGGTATCACAGACCAGCATTCTTCCTCATTGTGTCACCATCATACACATGGGGATGCACAAGATGCCCACTCGACGGGCTGCGTCTGCTGTATCTTCATGTACGGGACCTGGCCGAGGTACGGTGTTCTAACTCAAAAGATTGAAAAGAGGAAAGAAACATGGCAGAGTACGTCGGTGCCACGGCCGCCGCGCGACTGATTTCGGCTCCCACCAGCTAACCCTTGCTTCTCAGGCATCCACTGGGCAGGTTCTGGGGTGGTTCATATTGACTGCCTTGTTGGTGATACTTTTGTTTCTGAACCCAGTTTTGAGCCCCAAAATCTACTGCAATGCGCCAAGTGCAGGAATGTGCATGTAACCACTAGCTGAAGAACAACAGGCCCTTGTCCATGTCCCTCGTCTCAGTGTCAGCCATCATATCTGGTCCGACGGCAGCGACAAGCTCGCGCACCCGCTCGCGTGCCCACGAAGTCAGATGGCCCTGGTATATCTGTCCGTTAGCGCAGTCGTAGTAGTGCAAAGTGCACTCACCATGTATGGCACGACTGCGGGCCGCTCGCCCTCAATGATCATGACGAGCAGCTGGTCCAGGGTGTCGCGGTCGAGCTTGGCGGGGTCCAGGAAACCAGGAGGTGGGGGTGACGGCCAGTCGATGTCGTCGTCGTCGTCGTCGTCCTCATAGTCTTCGCTGTCGCCATCGGATGCGTTACTTGCATCCTCGCTTCCCTCGGACCCTCCGGACATGACCACGTCGGCGGTACCCTCGGATTGGTCACCCTGCTCGGCCTTCCCCGCAGCTGGCACCACTACCCTGTCACCGCCCCCCTCTGTGGCCTTGGCCTTCGTCGCCGAGATCTCTACAAACGGTGTATATCCCGTGTGCTCCTGCAGATACATGTCCAATGCCGGGCTCAACGGGTGGAACGTGTTGGTGCCCGGGTCCAGGAGTTGAGAGGGTGCGTATTCGCCCTTGTATCGCATCTTGGCACAGTCGGCGATCCAGTACCCTGCACACTTGTCAGCATGGGCGACAGCATACTCGACAGGGTGAGGCCAACGGTAGCGAATGGTGACGGCATGACGCGTGGTAGCATGCGACGCAGAGGAGCAGCTGCTCCGATGGCTGCCACACCGCGCGCGGTCAGCAACCAGACTCACCCATGTACAACCACCGCATACCTGGAGCGCCCGCGGCCGCCATGTCGCGTGCCAATGCAATTTCATACAGCGCACTGAGCTTGCCGAGGCCAGCCCATGCCCAGTCGGGGTCCCAAATAAAGTAGACACTGGAGACGCAAGCGGGCAAAACGTCAATCACACTGATTCCGACCAGGTGGCCGTTAACGCGGTACAGGAGATGATAAGATCCATAGTCTTTTGGGAGACGCGAGGTGTCGGCGTCAGAGGAGTAAGGAATTGGCGTGTCCTGTGAGGTTGGTTAGGAAGTGCAGCAGTCGTTCTACGTACACCAAGGGGACTGTCGCAAAGGAACCGCGCAAAGCTTCGCTCGCGTACTTCGTGAGGTTTATCCTTATGCACGGAGACCTGGTACCGCTTGTACAGCGCAAAGGTCTCAGGCGTGGACTTGGCCTTGATAAACTCCAGCTGGAAGTCAGCCGAGCTCACGATATCGCAACCTACCTCAAACCGGTGCTTGCTCTCTGCCGTGCCGCACCCTACCTGGTGCGCCCGTAGCTCACATTCGAGATCATAAGCCTTGTTCTTGCCCTTGTCTTTGCTCTTGCCCTTGGCTTTCCCTTTACCAGCATCCGCGACAGCGGGCTCCGGGTCGCCGGGCTTCAGTCCTGTGGCGAGGTAGCGGTTCCAGCGATTCACAGTACTCCGCTGGTGCCGACTGGGTCTGAACTCGTCGACATTCAAGCGGATAGTGTACTGCGGACAGCATGTGCGAGCCATGTCGGGACTTATCGGTGAATGCGTGGCGAGGAAGAGCCGGAGGAAGCCAGAGAGGGCGTCCGTAAGCTCTTGCTCATTTGGCTGCGCCGCTGACCTACTGATAGGTGTACGTTCCCGAACGACGCCAGCCACGGTCAATCATGTTCTGATAGAACTGGCTTGTCAGTATACGCTGGATACGCCTGACTAGAACACGTACCTTTGGAGACATCTGGTGGGCGATTACTAACTGTCAGCAGCGCCCCAAGCAGCGGACGTACGGCCATATGAGAAAGAGGAAGTGCCATTGCTCCTCTCTCCCGGCGGAGAGCAGTATCCACAATCAGACCCATGATAATCTACGGGGCAGAGGAGGTTGAGCGAGGGCATGGTATTGATATGAATGCAAGGTGGGACAGGGGTAGGTTACGGTGAAGGACCTCCACCGCGCGCGGCAAGATGGTCCCGAGATCCCGAGATTCGGCTCACTCTGACAGGTCCAAAATGACATTGTTGCAACGCCAACAACAAACGCAGCAGGGCATGAGTTGGGATAGGTACTTTGGGCTTGGAGCAGCTCAAGGTTTCATCCGATAGTAAAAGATGCATCGACTTGTTGGACAGTTGTGGCTTGTGACTAGACTATGAACACTGGTAGCCTATGGAACTATCGAGATGACGCGGGGCCTTAATACGCGTTAATCTTTGGCTGCTAAATGCTGCGCCACTCAAATATTACCTTATACTTGACGACTGACTTTCGCACCATCACCACATTCACCAATCAATCCCAAAATGACACCACGACTCCCAGCAAAGCGCCGCAATGATGGCGAGGGTAGCCAGGATCGCCAGAACAAGAAGGGCAGTGGAGCCCAAGAGCCTACCTATGACACCTATGACGAGGCGATGGAGGGCGGCGTCCACTACGAAGAGCGGGCAGAGCGTTACCGTGACGGAGACAAGGTGGGTGGCTTCAAGATTGGGCAAGTGCTGACAAAAAGGCCCAGCGGTTCTATGAGAAGGCCGGGGAGCTGTACCAGAAGGCTATGCAGCTCAAGGAAGATGACTTTGATGCGACCTACAATCTGTGAGTTCGGCCCCTCCACACTGGGAAGATCGCCTGCCTCCTGCCGCCTGTGCCAGCAGTTCAGATACGGTCAAAGTTCCTAGCACTTCAGTGGTGATAGTACTAACGTCTCAGTGCCCGCATCCAGTACAAGCTCGCCACTGACTTCCTCCTGCCCCCGTCCTCGCTCGACTTTTATGGCTCTGTCATGGCCTTGTACCGCAACGCCATGAGCTGCACCACCGACCCCGCCAACAAGAACGACGCCGCTTTCAACATGGCGCAGGCGTTCTCCGGGTTTGCCGACTTGACCGAGGAGTACCAGGGCGAGTCGGGCGCTGAGAGCGCTCGCGAGCTGCGCGACGGAGCTTGCCACCTTTTGAACAACGTGATTGTTACTCAGCAAATGTCGCTGCAGTTCCAGCAGGAGCAGGCCGAGAAGAAGGCTGCCGAGGGTGGTGCCGCTACGGGAAGTGAGGCCGCACCCGCTTCGGGCGAGGTCGAAATGGGCTCAGAAGCGCCTGCTGCCGCTGCCACCACCACCGCCGCCGAGGGCGATTGTGACGCCACGATGGACGAGGACAAGCCTGAGGGTGAGGCGCCCGAGTCGGCACAAGCTGCTCGCATGCCAACCGGCGACGACTTCTGCGACGCGATTCTTCTCCTCACCGACATTGGCACTACTGTCTGGTCGGCTGTTGATCCGCCACAGCCTCCATCTGACCAGCAGCAGGAGGCCGTTCGTGGTCTGCTTGAGGTCGCCCGCATGTACGCTCCCGAGTCGCGCCAAGCCGAGCTTGATCTCGCAGACATCAAGATTCTGCTTGCGCTCGACGGTATCATCTGGGACATGGTACGCGACCAGGCCACTGCAGGCTCGGGCGTCGAGCGCGGCATCGAGGCGGCGATCAAGGGCCTTGAGAGGCTACTCGCCAGTCTAGAGACTGCCCCTCCTGCTGACCCCACTGTGCGCGCCGATATTCTTACCGAGCTCGCCGATACCGAGGTCAGCGCTGCCGCGCGCTACGTCACGCTCGCCAGCCGTTCCGAGGTACCGCAGCCTCTCGCTCAGAGTGCGTGGGCTCACCTGTCAGGTGCTGTCGCCCACTACGGCCAGGCCGCCGACCTCCCTCTCCACACAACGACCCCGCGCGAGTTCCGCCCCAGCGTCTACCTCAAGCTCATGAACGCCACCCTCGCACGCGCCCGTCTCGCGCCCCACAATGAGACTGCTGCCCGCAACATTCAGCAGCTCTTTGACAACTGTGCGGCATACGCGGCCAAGGCCTCTGCCGCTGTTGGATGGAACTTTCCCAAGCTCCCCACCGCCGCCGACCCGGCCCCTAACCCTCACGAGGTCACCGAGCTTGAGCCTCCCTACCCCGCTGGCTGGGACATGGAGATGCTCGCGCGCCTGATCCCACTGCACATGCTGCGCGTGTGCTTCTTTGGCCGCACCCTCATCCCGGACTCCAAGGCCTTCTTTGAGCTTGCTGCGCGCTCAATTGTGCAGAGCATCTGCTCGGTTTCAAATGGACCGCGTCGCCTCATGCCTCAGGACCTTGGACGGCTTGGTGGAGACGTCGAGAGTGAGGAGGGCAAGATCTCAGAGGACGAGGACATGTGGTGGCGCCAGGTTGGGCAGGGTATCAGGCAGGGCCTCGAGCAGGCCCCCCAGGCGGCGAGGCCGCTTGACGGTGCCAGCCTGTTCGACTAGAGAGTGTGTCAATGTGTGAGAAGTTCTTATAGAAGATGCAGATATTATAAGTCTCGATCTGCTCGCGGTCTACTAATGCATATGCTGCTACCCGGTGCGTCCCCATTTTGCCCATCCCTACACCGCGACCGTCATTCCGTGCCGATCTGTGAACGACAATCTGCAGATCTCCAGTGCCTCCGATCTCTTGATGCCCTGCTGACCACACCTCTAGTCATCCTTTGGCTCCAGACTCTCAGGCGGGGTGTCGCTCCAGCCCATCTGCACAGCCAACCGACTCAAAAACCAACCACTCAACCCCCAGATCTCGAGCCCTTTCATCTCCTCCTCCTCGAAAGGGGGCTGGATATAGTCACCGGCCCGAATCTTCCAGTATGGCCTCCTTCCGTCGGACCTGAACACATGTGTAGCTTGCCTGCTAGGATCGGCGATCGCACTCAGCGGCAGCGGAAGGAGGGCGGCGACCTCGCCGACGTCTGGGTGGAGAGTGGACAGGGACAGCGACCCGAGAGCAGCCGCTTTGGCCTTTTTGCGCTCTTTGCCGGCAGGATCCGACGCAATTGCGTCAGCTTCAGCGGCGTCGAGGGCGTCGCCGCTGTGCACAAAGCCTATGACTGGCCACACGCGGGACTTGTTGCCTAGCGAGTACTCGGGGGCGAGGCCGCCGAGAATCTCGACATGGGCGGACGGAATGGCGAGTTCCTCTTGAGTCTCACGCAGAGCAGAGGCAATCAGGTTGAGGTCTTCCTGCAGGGGATTAGCACAAGAGACATGGATACCGAGAGGAAGGTAAGAAGCGGTGAAGAGTTATGACAACGGCCACCTATGAGGTCAGTCTGTCAGGGAGCTTCTGAGAGTTCCGCCTGTTGGCTGGACTGCTCGCTTCACCTTCCTTCACAATAGCAGCATAATGACACTTACTGGCTCTGCCTTGCCTCCAGGGAAGCTAACAGTCAGCGCAGCTTCACTGCAAGACCAACGGTCATCACCGGCCAGTCGCTATGCAAGCAACGAGCCGTCATCGCAGCACCAAAGCGTTTACCGCTGCCAACGTCGTCGGCAGTTGCTCTTGCTTGCTCCTCCGGCACTCAGTCGTCCACTCACCTTGCTTCTGAAGCATGTACCCGAAGCCCGGCCGCCCGCACCTCCATGAGTATATGGGCAATCCCTCCGATATTGCAGAATGGTATCAGGATGGCCGCGTCACGCGCCACCTTACCCGGTGCCGGTGCAAGTGTATGCGGAGGGAGCTCTGCCATAGGAGTCTCGTTTGGTGGCAGCAGGTGCTCTCGAATTTTATCCAGTGAGGAACGCGTGAATACTGTTGGGGGCAGGCTCAGTTTGGGAGGCGCTGGGGTTGCGACATTGCGTTTGGATGCGCCAAGTAAGGCTACTAGACACCTTGGCTTTGGTCGCGCAGCTCCGAAGAGGATCGGAGAGGCCATTTTCGCTTGCGTGCTGCAACAGCGTTGAGTGTTGATGTGTGGCTGTTGATAAGTAGGCGGAGCAGACCATCCCTCGGCCTCTTGGAGAGGAGCGGCTGCTGCTCGGTTGATCGCTTCGCTGCACAATACCAGAGTATGACGCAAGCCACGGAGGAGGAAGGTTGGACGGAACCAGATTTGCCTGCATGTCTCAGGGCAGCTCACGTGGCGCATTGATCGTTCCCGCCGCCCAAGTCTACTTGTACAACATCCATCAAAGACTATACCGCACTACCGCACCACTTTCCACTATCCCCACACTCTACACGCATGCCAACTCGAGCAGGCGGATCCCCGGCACCAGGACCATCAAGTCCAGGACCAACAGCTCCAGAGGTGGCTGCAGTGCGCAGTGCGACAAACTTGCGCACCGTCACTCGCAACGATCCCGCTGTCGCCGAAATCCTCGACACTAGCAACTACTCGGTCATCTACCACTATGATGAAGCTGCCAGCAAGTGGCAGAAGCAGAAGCAGGAGGGAAGCTTGTTTGTCGTCAGGCGGTGAGTAGTGGCAACCACCTGGTGGCCAGATGCGTCGAGCGGCAAAACACTGCTGGGTTGCTCTACACTTGATGAACAATAACTGATGGGTCAGGACACGTGCCCCAGAGTATGCTCTTTTCATGCTCAATCGTCAGACCGTCAAGAATGTCACCATTCCTCTCGTCAATGGCGAGATGAAGGCAACCGCCATTGACGCAAGCATGCTTCAGGTCGCAAGGCGAGGCGAGAGTGCGTTTCGATCGGACAGGTCCTCCTTTATCACTGCGTCGTAGTACCCAGGCGATGGGAGGGTCAGACGCTACCTGAGTGGGGCTGATTGAACAGAAATTCGCTACGGCATCTGGTTCACCGAGCCTGAAGCTGTTCTCCGCTTCCGGGACAGCATCGTTCAGTGGGTTTCGGTGTGACGGTGTCGACTCGATCGAGTTCTTGCTGACCGAAAGGATCTGTGGCGAACCTACCAAAACCGCCGGAGCATCCGGCTCACCAGCACCAGTACAGTCAACCCATCAACCTCAGCCACAGCAGGCGCAGGCCGAAGACCCCCTCGCCCGTCTCTTTGCCAGCATAACTACTGTCCCTGACAAGGGGTCTACTCCCCCACCGACCAACGCTCCTCCTCCGACACAATCTGCATTCTCGCCTCCTCAGCAGCAGGGCATGCCTCCTGTGAATCATTACAATCCCTACATCCCGACACAGTCCGACCCCGCACCGTCCGGTGCAACACAGCATGAGCAGCCCATCCTTGAGCCTCCACTCAAGGCACCTCCTCCTCCTGCGGCCTCGAACGACCCCGCGTTCGCTCCTGGTCAGACTGTTGATGACTTGCTGATGAGCATTTTGGGTGGCCAGGGTGGCCAAAAAGCAGCTGCCCCCGCTCCTGCTCCCAGCCAGCAGAACCGCGCAGGCCCCGTTACTCCACCGTCAACTGTCCCTTCTGCCAACTCGCCTTCTGGACCTATTCCCCACCAGCTCGGCAGCAACTCATCGCGGTCGCCCTCTAAGGCTATAGCGCCTTTCCCAGGCAGCGGTGGAGCCTCCCCCGCCCCCATCCCTACTCCCCAGCATCGTGGTCATCCTGGCCCCGCTCCTGGCTTTCCTCCCCCTCCCGGCGCCTCTGGGCAGTTTGGACCTATGCTCGACGCTGTCGCCGGCACATTTGTCGCTGGTACTCGCCCTCCTCCTGGAGGCGGACCTCCGCCTGCCCCCCTCAGCCGCCACGACCTCACCAACGCCCTCATCGGGCTTCTCCAGCACAACGAACGCTTTGGCGACGATGTGTACCGTGCGTACATGTTTGGCTTGGGGTATGCCCCGCAGCCGCCCCCGCAGCATCCTCCTCAGCAGCACCTCTCTCCGCAGCAGGTTCCTCACCAGCAGCAGCAGCAGCAGCAGCAGCAGCAGCAGCAGCAGTAGGCGGAAACCTGTACCTGGCAGCAGGGTAGCATGCGCATTGAGTAGATCTAGCAGTATCGTGGAGTGCGAGGAAAGGGAGTCGAGTAAGATCATTTTGTACCGCCGACACCCATTTGGGAAGTAAGCGCCACCTACACGCAATGCATGCCTGCTGTTGTCATTCCTGCACGAACACACCGAACATACGGCACGTACGTTCGCGGCTACTGCACTGAGGCCGAATTTGACGACATGTTCCTGAATTTGATGTGACCACGTCACATAAGTAGTAGACAAGCAACCGTTCTTTCCCATCAACCTCTCACAATCATGACAGGTAAGCCACTGCACCTGTCCACACTGACTCCAGGCTGCTGCCCTCCCAAGAATGATGACGCAACCCGCGCAATGGTGCGGGACAGTTACGGCAACGCCGTGACAGCACTCACATCTGACAAGAGTGGCTCCACAAAGTCTTCGTGCTGTGGTGCCAAGACGACTGTCCTCTCTGGCGTCGACCCGATCACCAAGGACCTGTACAGTGCCGAGGAAGCTGCCTCTGTACCCTCGGACGCCCTCCTCGCCTCCTTTGGCTGCGGTAACCCTACGGCGCTTGCCAACCTCCTCCCCGGCCAGGTCGTGCTCGACCTCGGTTCCGGAGGTGGCATTGACGTGATCCTCTCGGCCAAACGTGTCGGCCCCACGGGCAAGGCCTATGGTCTTGACATGACGGATGAAATGCTCGACCTTGCGCGTCGCAACGCCACGACCGCCAATGCGACCAATGTCGAATTTCTGAAGGGCCACATCGAGAAGGTCCCCCTGCCTGACGCCTCTGTCGATGTCATCATCTCCAACTGTGTCATCAACCTCTCGCCCGACAAGGATGCGACGCTTGCAGAGGCCTTTCGCGTGCTCAAGCCGGGTGGCCGCCTCGCCGTGTCGGACATTGTTCTTTCGCGGGAGCTGCCCCCTGCGACGCAGCGCAGTCTCGAGCTCTGGGCCGGGTGCATTGCTGGTGCGCTCGTCAAGGATGACTATGAGGCACGCCTCGCGAAGGCTGGCTTCACGGGGATTGACATCGAGTCGACTAGGGTATACAGCTCCGAGGACGCACGGGAGATTGTCAGTGGCGCTGAGCCTGGGGATGCCGATGAACAGCTCAAGGCTATTGATGGCGCCGCGATGAGTTGCTTTATTCGTGCCACCAAGCCAGAGTAGGATGATGGATAGGTAGACAAAGAGATGAAGTTTGATTGGCATGTGTACTTGTTTCACACTAGATATGCAAACATGCAAACAAGGTGAGGGCCGGACATAATGGCCACAGTGAGGTACTGAGGTCCTGTAGCCGGACCAGGGTTGTCGTCTTTATCTTCCCTAGCAATGCACGTCCGCTGAATATCGTGCATGAGGAACAAAGCGCACAATGCACTTGCCCCGGATGTGTTGGCCACGCTTGATGTCCAGCAAGACATTCCGCAGAAGTGCAGAGATGCCCCGAGACTTAACGGGAATTCACGCATCCGAGTGGCGTCCGCCGAGAATCGATGCGAGGCTGCCATGGCCACACCATACCACCCTAACCATAGGTGCTCGATACCTCGGCAGCCCACTCCACGCGGCCGACACTGATAGAGACCAGATTTGCAGGAGCCGGTCAGTCACATCAGCCATGCCTGCGCCAGTGTCCGGTTATGAAATGACCCGTTGTTTCCCCATGATTTCTTTTTCGGCCAAGAGTTCGGTTGGTAGGCAAACCTGAAATTGCGGAAAGTGGATGGCCGGTTGTTGAGAGGTTGAGAGGGAAGCTGGGTGCACCCAGTCACGGATAGCACAGGCGATGGAGTCAACACTACTGATGGCAGAGTTATTCAAGGCACTCGCACCCATGACCAGCAACACACCACCCTCAGCTCCAACTTG
Source organism: Prillingera fragicola (assembly GCA_002335605.1). Lineage (NCBI taxonomy): Eukaryota > Fungi > Basidiomycota > Tremellomycetes > Trichosporonales > Trichosporonaceae > Prillingera > Prillingera fragicola. Next base: position 1,493,749 of record BEDY01000001.1, read on the forward strand.
CAACTTGCATCTTGGGGATTGGAGTTTGCCAGCGGCCAGACTGAGCGCGTAAACCGATGTTTATCCAGGCCATGACCATCAAGCCGAGAATCGACCCATCTTGAACGCCGCGACCACGGACGACACCGAGAGCGGAAAGTAACTCCCGCCCAACCCGGGATACCCGTCCGCCTGCCTGCCTTGATCTTGACTTTATCTAATGTGGGGATCTGCCGTGTGTTCCTGTTTCGATTCTCGGACCGATCCGAACCCCAGGTTTATGCCATGGGCTGGTCGTGGGTGCGCTGTGGATGATCGTGGATGAGGTCATTGTGTGTGGGTGAGGAGAGTTCGAAGTGTGCCGTCAGCCGAAAAGGTGTGGCACCTGCGCACCTGCGCACCTGCAAGGCATGACTGCGATGGCACCGTGGCAATACCTACGCCTGCTTGAGCAGGGGCAAGACAGGAGGGGGTCACAAACTGCATCACACCCAATTGTTCCTGGATTGTGCACGTTGAAAGTGAGTGGTGGACGGGGGCTTTCGTGAGCGACACACAAGGTATGTCCCAGAGATAAGATGACAAGACCTCTCCCATTCTTTGCAGATGCAGTAGTAGGCTAATGTAGGAGATTTACTCACCACTCGTAGACAGGCCGATGCCACTGCCTGCGGCTCTTTCTCCCACAGAACGCATTGAAAGTTGACTTCGTCTCCCTGCTACTGGGAGCAAACCCTCCACCCGGGAAGAGAGCGCAGTTAACGACATGCGCCTCCTAGTTTCCACTCAAACTGTCTTGAATGGATTCAACATGAGCAAAACCTCGGCCAAAGACAGTGGAGGCTCCATTTGGCGAGTCTTGTTGTTCTACGGTATCGCCGCTCTCCAGCCGCGCGGCCTGCCAGGGATAGTTTGCGGCAACGGCAAGCGCGTGGACGGGGTCCCGCAGGGTGGAGGTCAGTGGAAAGCTCGCAGAGAGTGTACCGCGTAGCGCAGACGAGCTACGTGGTGGCTGACTCGAGCAGTCGTGTAGAGTTCAACCACTCGTCGCATTGCGCGAGCCAATGTGCCACATCAACTGTGCCATCATGTGATGTGGACCACCCCTGATCATTTTATCTCCGTGCCGGCGGCAGGCGGCAATATACCATAGCATGCATTGTTCGGCACGTACTGTACGTTCGAGACTAACGGGCGTGTGCGTCTGAGCGCTACAGCAGCGCGTGTCGCGAGCGTGATAGAGATACTTACCAAAGCTTGCCTCTTAATCTTCTGCTTTTGCCCAGCCAGCTCCTCCTGCAGCGCATCAAGGCCCGCCGGTCATGATCTTACCCTCGCTAATGCCGTTGATCGTCACAAGAGACAACGTAGCTGTGATTCGTCTGAACAAGCGAACATTAAGACGTACCATACTTTCCACTACACGTCCCCTTGACATCCTCGTACAGCTTCTGACGCAAGTAGTCTTCGAGCTGAGCGCCAAAGTATGACGGGTGGAGAAGGATGGTATGCGGACAGGTCCAGCCGGTCCGGGATCAGGCGCGGAAAAAGCGCGCCAAAGAGTCTTTGTGGGGGTGGGACGATACTATGGGTCCTAGATCCTGACTGCGATAACAAACCACGTAGTGCCTTTGAGCTTGCCCTGACTCGGACTGGCCGACTGACGACGACATGAGGGCAAGAGTGTCGGCTTTGTGCATTTTTTTTCGGCATCCACAGCGTTGCAAGGGCGATCTGTTTTGTCTGCAGCTTGCGGTGGAGGATGGGTCAGAGGCACACACCAGCCGCGAACACTATCGGCCCAGTTGTGGAGGTTGGGGCGCGTACATCAGCTAAAGGGGAGGAGCTGTCCGTAATCACATATCCGCGGCATGCGGCCGTTCTAGGCGCGCGCACAACGTCCAAGGTAGTGTAGCTGGATTCCACAGCGTCCAAGCAAGCGAGATGCGCAAGACGGCGTTCCAGTCCAGGGTCAGACGCAGTATAATTTCGAAGAGTTTGCCCCATTGCGAATTGCTTCCGTCATTCCCTTGCAACATGGCGCTGGGTGGCTCGCTGGCGACTGGCCCTGTGTCGACTGCCTTGGCCCACCCAGGACGCGGCGGTGGCAGACGCGTTGGGGGCAAATGACATCGGCCCGCCCCGCCTATCGTTCGACTACTGTGGGGATGACCCGTCACAGCCGCCGCCGCCGCTGCGCGCTACTTGCCAGCGCGACTGGCAATGGCAACCGACACAATCTTCGCACGCTCTGGGGTGCCCGCCAGGCTAGCTACGCCCCAGCCGCCGCATACCTTTATAACCCGGATACTTTCGTCTTTTCGTCTCTTTTCTTCTTTAGCCTTTGAGCTTCATATTGATTTCGCCTACTCCTCCCCTTCACCCTACGGGTGCTAGCGCTACCGCTACCTCTACCTCATCTCCTCGCTGACAACCGGATCCTTCCATCGTCACCCCACCCCCCCCCCCACCCACATTATCTAGACACCCCTTTAACCCCACCCACATTCTTTAACAACAATGTCGACCAAGGGTGAGTTCTGATTGTCCTACACCTCCCCAACGGTGCCTTCCACACGCATGAAACTGACGAGCTACAGCTCTGCACGAATATGACGCCAAGCAGCTCATCAACTACTGGCTGACGCGCTCGCCCACTCCCATCCCCACCGTCACGGAGAGCACCGCCGCCCCGGTCAAGGTTGCCCAGGTTCAGTGGTGAGTTCGCTCAGGTCTCTGGATGTCGTATGGGACGCTGACCGCCTGAAGGGACGACGAGACTCAGCAGATTCAGCCCCCCATCAAGCCTGGCCAGGGTCTCCCCGACTGGGTCTTCACCGAGAAGCTCGTCGGCAAGCCCGACCAGCTGATCAAGCGCCGTGGAAAGGCTGGCCTTCTCTGCCTCAACAAGGGCTGGGAGGAGACTGGCAAGTGGATCGAGGAGCGCGCCGGCAAGGCCGTCACTGTCGAGTCCACCACCGGCACGCTCAAGACCTTTATCATTGAGCCTTTCATGCCCCACCCCCAGCACACCGAGTACTACGTCTGCATCAACTCGACTCGCGAGGGTGACTGGATCTACTTCACCCACGAGGGTGGTGTCGACGTCGGAGACGTTGACGCCAAGGCGCTCAAGCTCCTCATTGCTGTCGGCAAGCCCTTCCCCGCCCGCGAGGAGCTTGTCAAGACCCTCCTGGAGCACGTCCCTGCCGTCAAGCAGGATGTCCTCGCCGACTACATTATCCGTCTTTACGGCGTCTACGTTGACCTCCACTTTGCCTACCTCGAGATCAACCCCCTCATCTGCATGGACCCCGTCGACGGCAAGCCTGCCGAGATCTACTACCTTGACATGGCCGCCAAGCTCGACCAGACTGCCGACTTCCTTTGCGGTCCCAAGTGGGCTATTGCTCGTGACCGCTCGACCCCCGTCGCCGGCTCGGTCAAGGCCGACCGTGGACCCCCCATGGTCTGGCCCGCCCCCTTCGGTCGTGACCTTACCAAGGAGGAGGCCTACATCCAGAAGCTCGACGCTTCGACCGGTGCGTCGCTCAAGCTCACCATTCTCAACCAGAAGGGTTCCGTCTGGACCATGGTTGCCGGTGGTGGTGCCTCGGTCGTCTACTCGGACGCCATTGCCGCAGCTGGCTTTGCCCACGAGCTTGCCAACTATGGCGAGTACTCGGGTGCTCCCACCGAGGGCCAGACCTACGAGTACGCTCGTACGATCCTCGACCTCATGACCCGTGGCGAGCCCCTCCCCGGAGGCAAGGTTCTCATCATTGGCGGTGGTGCTGCCAACTTCTCTGACGTTGCTGCCACCTTCAAGGGTATCATCCGTGCCCTGAAGGAGCATAAGGAGGGTCTTGGCCGCCACCAGGTCAAGATCTGGGTTCGTCGTGCCGGCCCCAACTACCAGGAGGGTCTCAAGGCCATGCGCCTCTGCGGCGAGTCGCTTGGTGTCCCCATCAAGGTTTACGGCCCCGAGTCGCCCATCACTGCCATTGTTCCCATGGCCCTTGGCATCAACAAGGACATTAGCCGCACCTCGTCGCACGTCGACATTGCTGCCGCCGTCGAGAACTCTGGCCGCAACACTCCCCGCGCCACCGTCAACGGCCAGACTGTCGGTGGTGGCACCAGTGGTGTTCCCAAGGGTACCTTCCAGTCGACTGGCCCCGGCGAGTCGGCCGAGCAGATTGTCCACTTTGACGCTGGCAAGGCTCCCAACCAGCGCCCCTGGTTCCGTCCCTTTGACGCCGACACTCGCTCGTTTGTCTTTGGTCTCCAGCCTCGTGCTATCCAGGGCATGCTCGACTTTGACTTCTCGTGTGGCCGCAAGGTCCCCTCGGTCGCTGCCATGATTTACCCCTTCGGTGGTCACCACATCCAGAAGTTCTACTGGGGCACCAAGGAGACTCTTCTCCCCGTCTACACCACCGTTGGTGAGGCCACCAAGAAGCACCCTGACGTCGACGTTGTTGTCAACTTTGCCTCGTCGCGCTCGGTCTACTCGTCGACTCTTGAGATTCTCACTTTCCCCCAGATCAAGTCGATCGGCATCATCGCCGAGGGTGTTCCCGAGCGTCACGCCCGTGAGATCCTCCACCTTGCCGTTGAGAAGGGTGTCACCATCATTGGCCCTGCTACTGTCGGTGGTATCAAGCCCGGATGCTTCCGTATCGGAAACACTGGTGGTATGATGGACAACCTCATCTCGTGCAAGCTCTACCGCGCCGGTTCCGTCGGCTACGTCTCCAAGTCTGGAGGTATGTCGAACGAGCTCAACAACATTCTCTCGCAGACCACCAACGGTGTCTACGAGGGTATTGCCATTGGTGGTGACCGCTACCCCGGCACCTCGTTCATCGACCACATTCTCCGTTACGAGGCCGACCCCGAGTGCAAGCTTATTCTCCTTCTCGGAGAGGTCGGTGGTACCGAGGAGTACCGCGTCATCGAGGCCGTCAAGGAGGGCCGCATCACCAAGCCCATTGTCGCTTGGGCTATTGGCACTTGCGCCAAGATGTTCACCTCCGAAGTGCAGTTTGGTCACGCCGGCTCCATGGCCAACTCGGACATGGAGACTGCCGACGCCAAGAACCGTGCCATGCGCGCCGCTGGCTTCATTGTCCCCGACACCTTTGAGGACCTCCCCGAGATCCTCAAGGCCGTTTACGACAAGATGGTTCAGAACCGCATCATTACCCCCATTGTCGAGAAGGAGCCTCCCCAGATCCCTATGGACTACCAGTGGGCCTCCAAGCTCGGACTCATTCGCAAGCCTGCCACTTTCATCTCGACCATTTCGGACGAGCGAGGCCAGGAGCTCATGTACGCCGGCATGCGTATCTCGGATGTCTTCAAGGAGGAGATTGGTATCGGTGGTGTCATCTCGCTTCTGTGGTTCAAGCGTCGTCTCCCCGACTACGCCTGCAAGTTTATCGAGATGGTCCTCCAGCTCACTGCCGACCACGGACCTGCCGTGTCTGGTGCCATGAACACCATTGTCACTGCTCGTGCCGGCAAGGACCTCATCTCGTCGCTCGTCTCGGGTCTCCTCACCATTGGTGACCGTTTCGGTGGTGCCCTCGACGGCGCCGCCGCCGAGTTCTCGCGTGGAACCAACTCGGGTCTCTCGCCCCGCGAGTTTGTCGACCACATGCGCAAGGCCAACAAGCTCATCCCCGGTATTGGTCACAAGATCAAGTCCAAGACCAACCCCGACCTCCGTGTCGTTCTTGTCGTCGACTATGTCAAGAAGCACTTCCCCTCGCACCGCACCCTCGACTTTGCCCTCGGCGTCGAGGATGTCACCACCCAGAAGTCGAACACTCTGATCCTCAACGTCGACGGTGCCATTGCCGCGTCGTTCTGCGACCTCCTCACTGGCTGCGGTGCCTTTACCGAGGAGGAGGCCACCGAGTACCTCCGCTCGGGTGCCCTCAATGGTCTGTTCGTCCTCGGTCGCTCGATGGGTTTCATCGGTCATTACCTCGACCAGAAGCTCCTCAAGCAGCCCCTCTTCCGTGCCGACGCTGCGGACATTCACATTCCCAGCTCGCGTACCCTCTTCACGCCGACTGCCTAAGTGTCGCCGTGCACAAAACGTTTCGGCAGTGCGCCGAAATGATAGAGTTGTTGTAAATAGATGCAGTTGAAATTAAAGACTGTAACCATGCATTCGTGATCAACACTAGCGTGTGCAACTGTGGTGGCGGGGGTGTCAAGGTGTCGCGTCCCCTTTAGAAGCTGCCAAAGTCAAGACATGCCCTGGACTGCATCAAAGACGACTAATACTCACAATAACACTGCCCGCTTGCAGAGCAAGTGGTACCGGATCTCAAGTCTGACCCAGCTGGACGCAGGCCACCAATATACTTGCGGCCAAGGTGCCACCGCTGCCACGACGCTCGCACCACCTCGCACCATCTCGCACACCTTTCCAACCGTCCAACCCAGTCAGAGCATCCAAAAAGCAATTGGCTTGGGAGGAACTGAATCCTCTGCTGACGAGAGTGGGATTCGAACCCACGTCCGAAGACTGCGGATGAGTCCTGCTCGCTCTCGGAAGAGGGAAGAGGAACACCTTAACACAGCGCCTTAGACCGCTCGGCCATCTCGCCGATCGACGCGGTCGAGCTGCGGAGTACCCATACAGGCCAGGAAATGAGTGGAGACTCTTAATCGGCGGCCTGGGCCAGAGTAAAGCACGGCGAGCAGCCCCAGCCTGCTAATGGCAAGGGCAAGTGCGGTACAGACTTTGTCTGCTCCATGAGAGTATCAGTCTCGCCCAACGGGACCCACTGGCCCAACTTGGCTGGGTCGGACAAGCGCACCGAGGCAGAGCACATGGCCATCAAGCCCGCTCTGCTGTGAATGCGTTTGCCCGCCCGCCGTCATCGCCAACAAGTCCATGCCATGTGCCACACTCGACCAAACCCTCGATATGGCGACCATTTTTGATCGCCCGCCAGACAGCCAAATCAGCTCCAATCTATGCGCAAAACATGTCTACCCGTCCCGCACGGCCCTAGCTATCATTTCCATCAAACAAAAACCAAAAATTATGCGCAGACAAGCGCTAGAGGTGCAAAAATAGTCTGCCCTCAGACGGAGTCGAACCGCCGACCTTACCCTGAATTCTTGAAACTGTTTCAGCTCCTACGAAAGGCACGCTCTACCAACTGAGCTATAAGGGCGCGCTTTCCGACAATCAATGGCCCTTCTCCAAGACCGGCCATCTGATCACTCTGCCTAAGTGTCGGTCATTGTTGTCCGAGCGACCAGCTTGAGTAAAATTGCGCAATGTGACACTACGACCTGAATACCAGGCGTAGCAGCCCTAGGCGCCAAGCACTCTCTCCGAGGGATGTCAGGTGACACTCGGAACTGGCGCAGGCTCGGAGCCTCGGGGGATAGGAACAGGTGATAGTCACCCGGCTCATGACCTGTATGCCCACTTTGGCATCGTCCTCGGCAGGATGATGCACTGGCTGAGCCTGTACCTCGGCAACTATATGACCAATGCCGGTAGCAGAGCTAGTAGCGAGCAAAAGGGGTTGGATGCATGATGTCTCGCAGCCAGGAGACATGTCAGCCACGGCGCACAGTGCTGCCACTTAGCGCCGGATCACCCCGGTACTGTGCCAAAGCTCGATCGCGGCAATCCATGATTCCGAGCATCTCCGTCAGTCTGGGGCAACACTTTCCACATACTTTTGGAGTCCACAACACCATCGCCGACCGGTAGTGACCCCATCTCCACACATCAGTACACTCGTCGCTTGCTCGCTGCGTGCTCTTCGCCGTCGACCCCTCTTTCACGCCGCTCGCTCGGCGCCAAAGCAAGGAAACCCGGCACCGCCACGGCATGCGCTTGGCCGATGCACTATAAGGTCGCTCCCGAGGCGTCGTCGGCGCACGCGCCGCCGGCGTACCCCCCTACTGCTCAGCAGCAGACGCAAACTGAGCCCCAGCCATTGAGTTCTACCCCTCGCTCCAACGTCCAGCAGCATCACGAATACCAGACAGAGCATTATGACGACTATGATGATGAGCCTCTCACCTTTCGCGAACGCGCTTGGTGGTTCATGCACGACAACCAGGGAGTTATCAACACCTTTGTAGCAGGTTCGTCGCTGCCCAGAGCCGCACACAAACAGCACTAACCAGTCAGGTGGTCTCGCTGGTGCGGCAAGTCGTACAGTTGTCTCGCCTCTGGAACGCTTAAAGATTATCTTGTGAGTGACAAGAAGATAGCCGGGCAGGCGTGGCTTCCGCGACTCGCGAAACCCTCCCATGTCGAGTTGCACAATGGGAACATCTACTAGCGGTCTCTGGGTAGTACCCACCACCTACTGCCATCAAAGCTGCAGCCCATTGTTCCCGGCACCCGGACCGTGTAATGTGGCTGACCTTATTAGGCAAGTACAGAGCAGCCAGCCCGGTGGTCAAGGCGAGGCGTATGGCGGCGTGTGGAAGTCGCTCGTGAGGATGTGGAAGGCCGAGGGCTTTGCCGGATTCATGAAGGGCAATGGAATCAATGTTATTCGCGTGAGTGCGATGGATGCGCTGGTGGAGCCGGTGTCGAGTGCTCCGTTATGGGCAGTTGAGACCGTCTTAGGCGACGACCACCGTCAGCCCATCATGTTGAGCTAATACTGACATGCTCAGATTCTGCCCTATTCGGCATTGCAGTTTACGGTTCGTTGTGCTCGGCTTAATCGAGGTGCCATTGCTCACTCCACAGTCCTACAGCGGATTCAAGTCTCTCTTGAGGCAATGGAGCGGCGAGGAAGTGCTCAACGCTCCCCTGCGTCTCACTGCAGGTGCCGGAGCAGGCATTGTTGCTGTTGGTGAGTGTTGCAGATGCTACCGCACGCTAGCTCTGCGAGCGGACCTATCGCCCGGTGGCACGGCTGGACTTTGCGCAGAGCTCATCCCCCAGTGTCAACGTATCCTCTTGATCTTGTGCGCGCCCGTCTGTCCATCGCCACAGCCAACATGTCGTCGGCCGCTGCAGCCTTCACGAGCGAGGATGCCAAGCTTGGCATCGTAGGTATGACCAAGAAGGTCTACCGCAACGAGGGCGGTCTGCGGGGTCTCTAGTGGGTGCAACGCGAGTATAGTCGAAGCAGTTGCTAACCATCAGTCGCGGATGCTGGGCAACCGCTGTCGGTGTGGCACCATATGTCTCCCTCAACTTCTACATGTACGAGAACTGTGAGTGTCCTGCTAACCGTCATGGATCCAAGCTGACATGCCAGTGAAAACGCATTTCATGCCCCCCGACCTCGAGATGAGCGACACAGAATTTACGCTCCGCAAGCTGGGATGTGGTGGTCTGGCAGGAGCCATTTCGCTCATGTTCACACACCCGTTCGACGTACTGCGCCGCAAGCTGCAGGTCGCCGGCATGTCCAGCTCGCCTCAGTACAACGGCGCGATTGACGCAATGCGCAAGACCATCAAGGCGGATGGATTCTGGAAGGGAATGTAGTGAGTAGCTCATCGGACCAAATGGGCGGCGCTTACGCTTCAGCCGTGGCTTGGTGCCCAACGTCGTCAAGATTGTGCCGTCGATGGCCGTGTCGTTTTACACTTTTGACACAGTTAACGACGCCCTTTGCCGCTGGACCCAGTTGCCAGAGGAGGAAGAGTGGACTTGAGCGAAGAGGGCAGGTGTTGGTTGCGAGGGCATCGGGAGGACACGCCGCAATTGTGAGGGTTCCTTGTACGCGCCAGAGTGCGCTGTCGCTCGCACTTGTCGGGGGAGGCGTCAGGCGCGCAGAGAGCAGCAGAGTGGTTGCCTGACGTATCGGAATGTCTGGCGATCTGTCATCAGTGTTACCATTATTTCATCGCATCGTATGCATAGCATCGTTTGGACAGGTAGACGCATGTGTATTCGAAGAGAATCACCCATTCTATCATTGCGTACGTCGTGCGCTGCATTCGCGTCGCAATTGTTCTAGCTCATTTCGACACGTTTGCTCAAATGCCAAAGGGCTGCGGCAGCCTCGTAGCCTTGACAACCACAGGAATCATCTCACCGGTGGTGAGAGGGTAAGGCTGGTGGCCGAGCACAGCGAGAAGGTTGCGGAAGATGGCGGCGTGGCCAGTGACGCTCACAACTATGAAAGTTAATGTTGGAGCTACAACCAAGGTCGATAGTACTCACAGGTCTCTGGCGCAGCACCATCAAACACCCTGTCCATGGCCCTGCGCATGCGAATCTGCATGTGCGCGTTGGTCTCACGGTCGTCTGGAAGCCACAGCTCGTCCTCCTCGGTCATCTCGGGGTCAAAGTTGACCATTGGGAAGCGTTTAGCGGCAACGCTCTGGCTACGTCAATTATTGTTGGCGAATTAGACTCACCTTGGGACTCCGCTTGTCGCAGGTGTGCGAGCCATAGATCTCACGCCAGTCCTGCCATGTCAGCCCTGCGACAACGAGAATCGCAGCCATTCTCACCTCCCAACTCTCCGGCGTCCCAGCCAACAGATCTCCCCAGCTGTTAAGCAGGGTCTGGCAAGTGCGCTGCAGTGGCGACACAAACCAGTGCATCTCATGACCGCCGATTGGCGCTCCCAGAGGTGCTTCAGCTTCCCACGCCTTGCGGATCGCCAGCGTCTGCTGGTGCCCCAGTGGGGTGAGCTCTGGGTCGGGTCCCCAGGTGATCTCGCCGTCAGTGGTTTGGGTCGTCCACTTTTCTTCCCATTCCTGTCGAGTCAGCCTTGGATACAGAATAAAGAAGATGCGCACCTCAGTTCCGTACTTCAAGGCGCCAAAGTTGTGCCAGCCCTGCCCGTGGCGGCCGAGAAAGAAGACTTTGTACTGCACGTGCGAGGGAGCCTCAGCCTGGAGTTTTGCGATGGATGCTCGAAAGTTCTGCCACCTCTCGGGTGACTTGTCGATAAGACCAAACGCTTTTGTGACCTAACCATCACGAGAAAAACAATAGAGATAGACGTCAAATTGATTCAGTCCGTGGCGTGCACAAGGGACGGTGAGTAACCACAGGGAGGGTCGGTGAATAGCGGAGCACGTTGTCAGCGACGGCTCACCTTCCTTCACAGCACTCACGAGCTCCTCAAATTCAAACTGCTTGGGCTGTGGACCATTTTGCACAAAGAATCCTTGCACAACTTCGTAGCCGTACTTGTGTGGACCTTCCAGAACGCCAGGAGACGTGGGGGGTCCACCGCTCTCCGTGGCGGCGACAGGTGGTGTGTCAGGGTGGTGACAGGCCCCTGCGCGCGTGGCGGAGAGGTCTAGGGACAAATCTGCGGGCATGATGGGTGTGATAAAGAGTGCTTGACGTGTGACGGATAGTATGGATAGAAATGGAGCAATCCAAAGACGCGAAAGCAAATGGGGCAACAGGGAGGGTTGAGTTATCTCATCGAGTCGGGCCGGACGCACCGTCAGGAACGTAGTGGCACCCTGAAATCGTTTACCACAACGGATCATGTGTGTCTCGTGTTTCCAACCAGCAACCATGTCACGAATATATCTACATGTCCAAGCCCAATCACCACGTTGCCGAACCCTTTGTCCCCGTTGCCTCTTGGAAACCAGGCATGTACTTGTCAGAGACACCACACTTTTCCGCACGCATCTGGTCCGCTTCTGGAAGCTGAGCAGCCAAAGCCTGCAAAAGTCAGAGTTTGGCAGCAACAAGACTGGTGACTGACCTTGATACGCTTCCTGTTGGCAGGGTGGGTAGACATAAAGTCAATCTTTCCACCGCCGTCCTCCTCACTCATACGTTCCCACATGCGCGTGCTCTCCTCCGGGTTGAAGCAGGCGCGAGCCATGAGGCGAAGGCCAATGTTGTCTGCCTCGCTTTCATTCGTGCGGGAATTGGGGAGTCTGAAATTGTCAGCACGGAGACACTTGTAAATACACTGTCCGTACTCACTGGAGGAGGAAAGTCACAAGCAAGCGTGTCAAACCGACGTCGAGGCCAAGCGACTCCAGCAGCAAGCTCACACCCAAAAGCACCTTCATCATGCTCATGCGCTCGGCACCGTGGCGTGCAACGACGTGAGCAATCTCGTGTCCCATAACTGTAGCCAAGCCGTCGTCATTGCCACTAACGGGAAGGATTCCAGTGAAGACGAAAATCTTGCCACCTGGGTGGTTAGTGGTCATCCGGAGGGCACTCCCTCACCAGGAATAACGAAAGCGTTCTTGGTCTTAGGGTCATCGACGACAAACACTTCCCACTCATCGGGCACTTCTGCCTTCTGTGAACCAAAAAGTTGGCTCAGGTCGTCCATCGCACCGCTAAAGGAAACGGAGCTCAGGCCACCGCCGGCGCGGACTTTTCCGAGACCGTTGTCCTCGATAATACGCTTCGCAATTTGCGTCACACGGCGCACTCGCGGGTCATAGGCGGGAAGAATCTTGCCCCCAAACTGCTCCATTGTCTCGTTGAAGCTGGCCATGCCGATCTGGAGCATTCGTCAGCGTCTTGCGACGCCTCGGTGGTCATGACTTACCTCCTTCTCCTGCTCAGCGGAACAGTCCATGAACCGCAGACGGCCTGTCTCGGGCACACGTTCAAGACTATTCCATCAGCACAGCTTACCTACCCTGCAGAGCATCACCACTTACTGCACAACATAGTAGGTCACTCCACCAGCAATTGCCAAGCCGTAGATGATCGTGGCACGGTCGCCGCCGAGACGCCGACGTGCAAACTGCATGAGATCAGGACGCTGTCCCGGCTGCCCAGACGACGGCATCTCAAAGCGCTGATATTGCCTTGATCGGTGAACGGAGTTGGAGAGCAGGCGGCGGGTGGCCGACTGCACCGTACCCGTTTGAACGCCCGAACTGGAGACAGCTGGGCGCTTGGCAGCATATCGCACTGTGCGCGGTAGAGCAGCGCGAGCACCTGCTGTTGTTGTAGTATGGTGCACGAGCGAGGATACTTGGCGTAGGAATGGCCTCATGATTGATGAGTTGAAAGGGAGGAGGATGATGGGAAGATGTGAGAATGTTGATATGGAAGATTGTCAAGTTTGTCCGCCTCGCCTCGTGTGTGTGAGCCGGGTGACTGACATCACTCACTCGGCAACGCTTGGTTTGGCATGGTTGCCTCCGAGGCACCCAGGGCCTGGCCATGTCGATCAATGCTCCATGCTTACTGACCATCCGAACAACCGTGAGAGACTAAACCAACATGCAGGTGGTCAATGCCACCATCCCACTCGGCTGCGCGCATTCTACATCCAGTGAAGCGTTCGCGAGCTCCGGAGGGCATCGTCATCGAAGATGCGACCCAGGGCGCTACTCGTGCAACGATAGAAGCCATATTCAACGACCCCCACGCGCCTTCAAAGCCAAACTTCTCCAAACTTCTCACAGACGTTGGACGACACGGTGACGCATGCCAACATCGGAGAGTACGCCCACCAGGAAGGTGGGGCAAAAGCGGGCTGAGATCCGCTGAGAATGCTTCGATGCTCGGACGTAGGACTTAGACAAGTGGTATCAGGAGGCTTACCACCCGCTGTACGTGGCCAATGCCAACAAGGGCGAGGGCATTCGGGTCTCCAAGGATCACAAGTAGCCGTAAGAGTCGAACGCTGGCTCGAGGATATGGCTGGGAGAACCCTTCTGGACGCATCGTCTGTCACCAAGTTTGGCGCAGTCGTGACGGTTCCAGGACCTGTGAGCTCATTCTCAAAGATGACCAATGCGGCGCGAATCGGTTGCACCAAGCGGGGCGACCAGATCATTCTCATTGTGAAAGCGTGCGAGGAGCTGGTGCGCCTGAATAACGAACCGGGATGGGTGAAGGACGTTCGCCCAGTAGAGTGACCCGTCAGACACGCCTGACTGCTGACCCCAACACTGACATTCTCACTATACCTTCATTCGTTGCTGTGATTCATTATGCGTGCCATTGACCTCACGGCCACGATGGGGATCTGGCCTTGCATTGGCGCTGTAGCCTAGTATGGGGCTCGAACCCATGACATTTTGATATCTTGAAGAGTAAGAGTCAAACTATCTACCGACTGATATAACCAGGCATCGCCAAAGGGCGTGTGGTCCGGTTTCTTGAGGTGCCGCCACACTTGTGACGACCGGGGCAAGCGTGACGCCACTGTTTTTCCTCTGGTCAGCGTCCTTTCTTTTCTTGCGAATTGCGCCCACTTAACACGTCGCAACATAGAGCATGCGAACTTGTAGGAGTGCTCTCTCTTCAAAATTATAACATCAACTATCATGTCCTTTTCTCGCCCACTCAAACGACAGCGCGACGCCAAAGATAGCCACACAGGCTCGACCACTCCTATCCTCAACGTTGTCACTCTCACAGCAATGCTCGCCGACCTCACGTCCGAACAGAAACAGGCTGTGCTTATTGACGCCGCACTTGCCCATTCCGACGTATCCCAGACAATCTCTGATCTTTCGGGTGCCCAGCGTGACCTCGATGCCGAGCGCGCCGAAGACTTTGACAGCTTCAGCAAGAGCGCGTGAAGGGCTCTCAACATCGACCACAAGCGCAAGAGTGGCTCGCACCAGTATGAGGTTGCGTTCGACGTGGCGCACGACATTGAGAACATGCTTGAACGTATGGTCAACAAGGCGCCAGCCCACACCAATTATGGCACCAGACTTAGCGCAGTGGAGACCATGCGCAAGATCTTCAAAAGTATTTGCTTGAGCGACGGTGAAGTTGCCAGGCAAGTCCGGAACCAATGTAGGGGCTGGGGCGACATGATGGTTCAAGTCTTGAAGCGGTTCAAGAACAATGAATTGGACAGTCTGGTGACGGAGGACTGGACGGATAAGCTGCAGGAGCTGATCCCGCTTGCGAAACGCTACTGCCTGTTCGAGGAGTTGAACGAAGGGTTGATGGTCGTTCTAGAGCGGGTGGGCTGCGACGAGGACAGTGACTTTGAAAGTCGCGATGAGCACAACGACAGTCTTATCTCTCAAGAGGACGAGGAGTACGAGCACGAGGCGGACGAGCACGAGCACGAGGACAACGGCTACCTTCGCTAGCGGGAGGGGGCAACAGCAGCTCTAGGGTTTTACAACGATCGGTTAGGTGCGTTTGTGGAGTGACGAAGAGATGCTCCACCGGGAGGATCCCGCTGATTCAACCAGATTGTCTCCTCACTCCGAAGTTTGACTCAGTATGTTCGTCGAACCTTGGCGTGGTCTTAGCCGCCGAGCAATCCGGTTGCGAATATTCATGGGTATATACTTTTGAAGCAATCTACGGAGATTCGAAATGTAGAGACATTTCCTTGGTAGAGCAGGCAGGCTCATCCCCCGTTTCCTCAGCCCTCGACTGAAGCTACTCAGGGCGGAGCTTGGCGAGAAGAATACAGTGCTGTCCACCAGCACTGGCAGCAACCGCGTCGTAAGGGCGAAGCTGCTTGGAGCGAACGAGAGAGGGGGTCTCGGCCGTCTCCAGCGAGCCGAGACCAAGCTGAGCCTGGTTTCCCAAACCCCAAGTGTAGACGTGGCCCGACTTTGAAACGGCAATGTTGTGGCGAGTGCCTGCGGCAATGGTAGAGATGGGGTTGATGGTAGGGCCTTCCGAGTATGGGCCAAGCTCAGGCACAACCTCGTACTTCTCCGGGATGGGAGGGAACATGATCTAACCTGTCAGCACACATCACGATCGTAGCAAATAATTACTCACACGAACAGGCTCCGGAACGTACTCGCCCGTGGGGACACGGAGTGCGGCCTGGGCCATGGCGATGTCGGTCTCGGCCGCAGCTATGTCCTCCTCCTCCGCAGTGGAGCTAAGCTTGAGCTTCTCAAGGGCAGCCTCGGTGTCTTTGACCTTCTGCTCGCGCTCAGCCTGAATCTCAGCGCGGCGCTCCTTGAGACCAGCCTGGGCAGGATGGTCCTCGGAAAGACCGAGCTCGTTGGCATCGCAGCGACCACAGCCCCAGACCTCGCCGTTCTCCATGAGGAACAGACTGTGGTGCTCGCCGCCAGAAATTTGCTGCACCTTGACGCCGTTGTGGTTCTCCGGCAACAAGCCCTCTACGACTGTGGGCCGAATGATCATCTCCTCGTCGGCATCGCGGCCCTCAACACCTGTCTGGTGGAAAGTGTTCAGACCCCAGGCGTAAACCTTACCATCCTTGTCCACAGCAAAGGAGTGGTAGATACCAGCAGCAATCTGAACAATGTTGCGGAGCGCAAGGCGCTCTGGCTCGAGGCCGTTGAGGCGGCGGCGCTCCATCACGCGACGACCGAGCTGGTTCTGCTGGCCGTTTCCCCAAACGTACACGTGGCCCTCCGAAGTGAGAGCAAGAACGTGGTCGGCACCGCACGCAATGTCGACAACCTCGAGGTTGGCAAATGTAGGGAGCTCCATGGGGATGAACTGGTAGGCAGAGTGGCCAGGGACGCCGTCAAAGCCAAGGATACCATCGTTAGACTATTGTCAGCGACGCTCTTGCCAAGTTGCACTCACGCGGAAGCTACCCCAAGCACGCAGCTCTCCCTTGTCTGAGAGCGCCAAGCTCACACTGTCGCCTGCTGCAATCTTGACAGCGCGGAAGCCATCCTTCTGAAGAGCGTCGACAACGAAGGGCCAGGTCTCGAAGTCCTCGGCGGGGAGAGTGGCTCCCGGCTCGGCAGGATTGGGAACGTTGGCGGTGTTGCGACCAAGAGCGGCGTTGTCATTGATACCCCACGAGCGTACCTGGCCGAGCTCGTCAATCGCGAGGGTGTGCATACCCCCCGCGGCAACTGTTTCAACGCCGCCCTTGGGCTTGCCAAGGTTCCCCTCTGCAATTTGCTCTTCAAACCTGAAAACATTAGCTTAGATGTCGAAAGACGTGCACTTGTTTACAAACCATTTGTGCAGCTGAGGGCGGGGCTTCTCGTCAAGGTCATCTGGGCCAGTGCCGAACTGACCCATGTCGCCTGTTCCCCAAACAAAGACCGACAAACCGGCAGGGGCTAATAAGACAGTCAGATCATGTTTGGGCATTCTCCCCAGCATGGGGCTTACCAGGAATCTTTGCAATCGAGTTCACATTGCCAGTGCGGCGGCGCTTGACAATCTCCTTCTTGGGCTCATCTGTCACTCGGCGCTTTGTGCCAGCGGCGCCGGCTGGCTTGACGACCTTGTCGGCCGACTTGGAGGCAGGCTTTGCTGCCTCCTTGGCTGCGGAATTCGCAGCTGCCTTGGATGTGGGCTTGGGGGCAGCGGCCTTGGGCGCGGCCTTTTCGGTCTTGGGAGCAGATTTGGAGGTTGGAGCCTTGGCCTTCGATGCAGGCTTTGAGGCCGCCTTAGAGGCGGGCTTGGAGGCAGGCTTGGCCGAGGCAGTGCGCGATGAGGCTAAAATCGTGTCAGCAATAGGGCTAGGGCTCAAAGTGTTTCTGGCGACTCACAGCGAGGGGGCATGATCAAGGAAGTTGAGGGAAGAACAAGACGGCTGGTCAATCAGCCAATGTCAATGTCGTGCCGAAACCTGGCACGCAACAACTTACATAGTGTCGGAATAGGTACGGAGGAGATGTCTGGCTTGAGGAAGATACCCCAAGATGAATGCGATGGCAAGGGGAGAGGTAGATGCACAGCAGAGTGTTTACGCTGATGATTGCGGCGCGGTTGGTCTCGAAATCAGGACTGGGTGCAGAATTCAGAACCAAATGACATACACGGCAGCTAGGCGCGCGCACCTCCCGACGTCAGCCCACGTGGCACGTTTAGGCATGTGCTGAATCCAGTAGGCGTCCCTGTCCCAGGAAGCCGCTGTCGTGCGTCACAGTAGTGATGGTGACGGCGATGCTGTTCATCAACAGCTGCATCCACCTCTCGGCTCGGTACTCAACAGCATGCCGTCCGATCTATCGTTCTGGCTCGTCTCGGTCCCCCTCCATGACGGGGACCCATCAGAAATTCTTCAAGATGTTCGCAAGACGGTAGGCGCTGTCCCCGTCGGTGGCTGGGAGATACCGGAGCTCAAGGTACGTACCATCGCGACCATACGCGCCGTCGCGGAAAGACGCATTGCCATAGTGCTTGTCCTAACATGCTGACTGAACATGTAGGCTGGGACTCTGTCTTCGCTCCTCCAGCTTTCCGACTCCCTGCCCAAGACCGACGGTGCATTCACAGCCACTGTCGGCAAGGTGCTTGACACGCTTCGATCGCTCGTCAACGACGATAAGGCTCGCCTGGCTCAGCACGCGCGCGTGAACGATCGCCCTGCGGAGGAGTATCTGCTTCCTGATGTTCATGGCAATGGAGCCTGGCGGTGGGACAAGGGACGCTGGGGCTCTGGTGGCAAGGTCGGCGAGGTCGTGGAGGCGCTCAACCAAGTATGTGTCCTGTCCCCCGTGCACCATTGGCAACGCCATCCAAGGCTCGCAGAATCATAACCTAATTTCTGCTTGAAGGAGGGAGCTGGAGGCTGACAATCTACAGGACATGAATGCCATCGAGTCTTCTCAGAAGCAGAAGACCCAAGCCTATAACCTTGCCAAGGGCGCCCTCACCAACTTGCAGCGGAAGAAACAGTACGTTGTGTGGACTAGATCATTACTGAGAACATAGGGGCAATCTCTCGCAGCGTTCCCTGGTCGATGTTGTCAAGAAGGAGCATCTTGTCGAAGACTCCGAATACCTGGAAACCCTCCTTGTTGCCGTCCCCAAGTATGTTCTGAAGAGCTGCGTTGGAAGTGGCTGACCGTGCTCAGGAACCTTATCAAGGAGTGGAAGGACAAGTATGAGAGTCTTGCCAGCATGGTGGTCCCCCGCAGCTCCGAGTATGTCTAAACACTGAAGCAATGATTACCATCGGGATTATCGCTGACCCACTTTTCCTCATCTTAATTGTGTCGTATTATTTTTACGTCTCTGGTCTCACTTCCGTCGTGCAGGCAAGTCGCTGAGGATGAAGAATTCGCCCTCATGACTGTCACTCTGTTCCGCAAGTACAAGGACGACTTCGTCCACAAGGCCCGCGAGAACAAGTGAGCTGTTTCCTATGAGCGGCATGCTAATCTCAGGTTCATCGTTCGTGACTTCAAGTGGGACGAGCAGGCACTGGAGAACCAGAAGAAGGAGATTGCTCAGCTGGAGAAGGAGGAGAAGGAGCTCTGGGTACGTACCGAGCATGCGAGCATCCAGCCCAAACTAACGACGCAGACCGAGCTCCTCCGTCTGTCCAGGATAAACTTTTCAGAGGCCTACCAGCTTCTTGCTCACCTCAAGACCGTGCGCCTGTTTGTGGAGAGTGTTCTGCGCTATGGATTGCCCGCAGACTATGCTGGTGTCATTGTCAAGGTGAGTGGTGGACATGCGCACCAGTTGCCTCTATTATAAGACATTCAGCTAACATGTGATCTCCTTGTCTGTCCTGTAATTTACAGCCCGACACCAAGAACGCCGTCAAGACCCTCAAGTCGCTCTCAGCACGTTTCACCTATCTCGCCAGCAAGAAGGAGAAGAAACAGGGCAAGGAAGCTGCGGGAGAGGACTTGGTTGGCGAGTGGGCCAATGTGATGGAACAGGAGTACTACGACTTTGTGCTGTTTGAGATACCTAAGGTGGAGTTTTAGAAGCTTTGATGCATGTTGTGGCGTTGTGACATGTTGGCATGCAAGTCAAGCGGTCAACGGATTGAGTGAAGAGATGGGTGGGCTGGAAGGACACGGCTCAGCTCGAATGCCGTGAGTTGCCGGCCTGCGCCGGGCCAGCATTCTGCCGGACCGCCGGACCGATGTTGAGCTCCTTCTCGTCTCGTCCATTTAGTTCAACGCTGCCCATATCCTCATCCCGCACAGTTCCTCGCATCCCCTCATTCATTACATTCGTCACAATGCCCGACTTTCACTCTCTCGTCACGGAGCAGCCGCAGCAGGTCATGGACCTGAACCTGCCCCCCAATACCTCGACTGTCCTTATGAAGAAGCGTGTCATCAACGTGCAGGCTATGCCAATGCCTATCCTCCAGCCTGACGGTGTTCTTGTCAAGGTCATGGCTACAGGTATTTGCGGCTCGGACTTGCACAACTATGTCGCAGGTGGTGTTGGCGGCCGCCCTGTCACCCAACCTTTGGTAATGGGTCACGAGAGCTCTGGAGAAGTCATTGCAGTCGGAGACCTTGTCACGACCCACAAGGTCGGAGATCGTGTTGCAGGTGAGCCTCAGGAAAGACTCAGAGCTAAATCGTCCTAGTCGAGCCCGGACTTCCCTGCCGCCGCTGCACCAACTGCAAGACCGGCCGTATGAACATTTGCTTGAACTCGCGCTACTGCGGTGCTCCTGGTGGTGTCGGGTCGCTTTCCAAGTTCTTTGCTCTTCCTTCAGACATGGCTCCTCACATTCCCGACAACATTAGCTGGGAGGAGGCTGGCAGCATTCAGCCTCTCGCTATTGGTGTCCAGATTGGCAAACGTGCCGATCTGCGCGCTCACCAGACTGTCGCCATCATGGGTTGTGGCCCCATTGGCCTAATCACCGCCGCCGTTGCCCATGCGTACTCGGCTAGTCTTATCATTGGCTTTGACATCAACCCCAAGCGCGTCGAGTTTGCCAAGAAGTACATGTCACCCCTCACCGGCAAGCCCATTTTCGACCACGTTATTCTTGTTGACGACATCCCCGGACCTGTCGCCAACGGAGCCAACGGCCACGCACATGATGCCGAGGAAGTGCATGTTGGTGACGTTAAGTTCGACAATGCCAAGGCCGAGGTTGAGCAGATTCTCGCTGAGGTCGGCCTCTCTGGCTCTGACGGCGTGGACCGTGTCATCGAGGCAAGTGGCACAGAGGATGCCGGCCTCCGTGGTCTCGCTATTGTCAAGCAGGGAGGTGTCTACCTCGCCGTTGGCCTCGGCCACCACCAGACCATGACCTTCCCCACACTCGCTGTTACCAACAAGGAGATTGATGTTCGTGGCATCACCCGCTACACTGCCGAGTGCTTCCCCAGCGCCATCGACATGCTCAAGCGCGGCGTCGTCAACCTCAAGCCCCTCATTACCAAGGTCCTGCCCTTGAGCGAGAGCACTGCTGCATTCGAGGCAGTTGCGAGCGGTGAAGAGATCAAGGTCATCATCCTCAACCAGGAGGCGCCTTAGAGATGGGAGAGAGAGCAACGTTACACGTAGAATTTGAGCATGTTGTACGTTAGCAGAACATGCAACACGGTCGTTGAGCACTTGAGTGAGCGAGGCTCAATTTTCTATTCACAAGTTGACGCGGTGTACGTCGTCCTTGAGCGCAGCTCTGACGCTTGTTGTGACTCACTTACCCGTACTTTTGGGCTCGTTTCATAATCTTTGTGGACCCCGCCCATGATGTGAGGGTAGTCTCCTCAGCCATCATGCATCCTGCCGGGCCATCACCTCAGCCATCGTCTGTGCCGCGCGCCAATTGTCGCGGATAGCGGAGGTTTCCCCGCGATCCGGGCGCGGGCTCCCCTCGGCCCCTCCATTACCGGCCCTAGATCCTGAAGCGACCTTCTGCCGCGGTTTTCTGTTCGATTGCGGCCGCCTGGAAGGGTGGGAGAGCACCAGGGTAGGGAGGATCCACTGTTATGTCATGCCAGAGTATTTGATCCCGTTCATAATGCCAGCGCGACAACATCTCACCTTCATTCTCCATCCGCAGCCTACTAACACTTCTCGCTCAAGCAACTCTACACGCGTTTTGGGCCTCTACAGTAAAAGGAACCGGCAGTCGTCGCGTCTACTGTACAAAACTCGTTGCTCAACCGCTTTCCCATTTCGCTCATCAAGCCAACGACCTAGCTCGACACCATATTGTCCAGCCATGTCGCAGCGCATCCACCTCAACCCTAACCGTGGGCAGCAGCCTACCCCATACCAGACCCAGGGCTATACTCCGGACCCCATCTCCACCGGCAGCTCTAGTGCCAAGCGCTCTGACAACGAGATCATTGCCAAGATTCAGGATGTGGCAAGCACCGTTGAGGACACTGTCGAGTCGGCGTTGCAGGTGAGTGAGGCGGATCCGACGCGTCGGTGGATGTCTGGCTGTGAGGTCGTGCAAGGTTGTAGCTGACGATCACAAAGCCCATCCGCCCCTACGTTCCCTCTATTGCCCGTTTCCTCATCGTCGTCACTTTCCTGGAGGGTGCGTAACCGAGGCGCGCAAGGCGGGCGCGCTCGTGTGCCAAGCTGACTTGACCAGATGCCCTTCGCATCGTGTCCCAGTGGGGTGACCAGATCTGGTACATTCAGAAGTACGTGACACAGCCATTGCTGTCTGCCAGAGCATTGCTAATCTCGTAGGCACCGTCACATCCCTTGGGGCTTCAGCCACCTCTTCTTGCTCGTTAACGTTGTTGTAAGTCTAGGTGCCACTACAATGGTCTGGCGAAGCTGACCCGACTCAGGCGATGCTTGCGGGCTCCTTCGGCGTGACTAGCAGGCGCTACTCTGAGTACTCGATCTTTGCGCTCTTTGGCGTTGTTCTGCTCCAGGGTATCGGTTACGGATTGCTCTTTGACATGTCGTTCTTCCTCCGTAACCTCTCGGTCGTTGGTGGCCTCCTTATGGTGCTCTCGGAGACTCTTCAGAACAAGAAGAAGATCTTTGCTGGCCTCCCTTCGATCAGCGAGACTGACCGTCGCAAGTAGTGAGCAGCAGCGCATCGGCTCTCACGCACTTCTGGCTAACAACTGCAGCGTCCAGCTTGCCGGCCGTGTCCTCCTCATCTTCCTCTTCATCGGCTTCATTTTCCAGGGCACCTGGTCGTTTGCACGTGTCCTGGTCTCGATCCTGGGTCTGGGCGCCTGCGGTATGATTGCTGTGGGCTTCAAGGCCAAGTGGAGCGCCGCCTTCCTGGTTATCATTCTCAGCATCTTCAACGTCTTCATCAACAACTGGTGGAGCGTACCCTCGGCCCACCCCCAGCGTGACTTCCTGAAATATGACTTGTGAGTAGCCTGGCGTTGCCCACCACCTTGCTGTGACTAATGCTTTGCAGCTTCCAGACCCTCTCTATTGTCGGTGGTCTCATGCTCCTGTTCCATCAGGGTCCCGGCGGTCTTTCCGTTGACGAGAAGAAGAAGGTATGTCGCGGAGATGAGCTGCGCTGACTCCCTAGGTCTACTAAGATCCCACGCCCCACATGCCTAACGGCACATCATGGCATCATATCATGCCGCAGAATGCATTTCCCACCCATGCAAGCCATTAATTAGCCAAGAGCACGTTGCGCGCTAGCAGTATACACCGATTTGTACAACAAAGCCATCTACATTAATTCTACTCCACGTCCATAGCGTCGCCCATTTCCAGGGCGGCTGCAGCCCAGTCCTCGTCGTAGTCGTCATAGCTGTCAGACATGGCGACGTCGGGTGCTCGCGCCGCTGCAGAGCGCGCCATCTCTATCTCCACCTGCTCGGCTATAGCTGCTTCTTCTGCCTCGAGCTCGGCCTCCTCCGCTGCGGCGGCTTCGTCTCCCCATCGCTCCTCCTCACTCTGCTCCCATCCCGGGCCGTCCAGCCGCATCAACAAAGCGCGCTCCTCTCGAGCAACGTGGTCCAGCTCGTCCTCCCAAAAGTCGGGCAGGTTGGGGTCCGAGCCACCGGTTTCAACTTCAAGGCGAACGAGCGCCGCATGCTGCTCGCGCCGCCGTTGCAAGACCATCAGCCGACGAAACATCTGCCTTGTCAGCTTTTGATTCTAAGCGCTCAATCCCACCTCTTCATCGTCCTCTTGAGCCTGCCGTTCGGCCTCGTCATCGTCCAGATCAAGTTCAGCATCTGTGCCTCGGCGACGAGCATAGTCGCCTTCTCGGACACGTTTCCGCCTCTCTCGTTCGGCCATCCGCCGGGCAAGGCGCTCACGCCACATGGCACCCTGAGTGGGTGTTGTTCCTTCGCTGAAGAGGTCGGCTGCTCGGGACGGCGAGGGCACGGCCGCAGCTGCTGGTCCCCTCGAGCGCCGTGAGTTGGGCACTAGAGGCCGCGTATACCGTGAGGACAAGGGACGTGGGGTGGTAGACCGAGATCCCGATGCAGCAGGCTGTGCCGAGGATGCAGAGGCGCAGAATAGATTTGGCGTGGGTGAAAATGTGAGCGGGAGAGTCACTGGCTGCCCGGGTGTTGGGGAGGACAGAGGCGCGGATGGCGATGACGAACGGTGAGGGTTGAGAGGTGATGAAGAGTGCGGCATCGTCGCGTGCTGCGGCGTGCAGAAAGATGAGATCATACCGCGACGCCGGGCTATCCGGGACAAGGAGGTATCACGGCAGACAATGGAACGGGCCCAAGGTGGATTTGGGAGCCCAGTAGTGGTTGTGAATGACACTGAGGCAAATGTTGTGTTTGGGACGCGTTCCACCACCACAAACATTACAGTCTGTGTGTCCGAATTACAAACCGATCGTATTAAGCGGGAGTATATTTATAATGAATGGGTGGCAAGACGCGTCTATGGAACGCGTCGAAATGAAATCAACAGTCCAGTCAACTGCTGGTTCGCTCACCTCCTCATCCATCCTTCTTTCCTCCGCCTGTCGCTTTCCGTTACTCATCCACCGCCTCTACATTGCCTGCTCAGTGTCTGTACTGCAGCAATCATGCCCAAGCATGCCGCCGCCCGGCAAAAGCTTGACTTTGGGGAAAAACTCATCCAGTCTGGCAAGGGCGCGGGGACGGACGCTCTCCTCAAGCGACTCAAGGTTGGTGTGACCGTAATTTCGACTATTTGGACACGCATGACTCACACCACACGCAGACTCTTCACCTGAAGCTAGCTGCGCTCGATCAGGATGCCACGGACGTCAAAAGTCTTAACGCAGTTCAGAAACAGCTTATTGACACAGTCATCTTGCACCACAAAGAGTCAGTATCCCGCCCGGCAGCATCACTTCTGTCAGAGAATCGGATGTGATGGGCCTGCAATGGAGCTCCCTAAACGGAGCGTTAGCTGACACGTTGCAGCCGCGGTGTGAAGGCTTACGCTGCCTGCTGCCTTGCCGATCTCCTTCGCCTTTACGCCCCCGATGCACCATACAGCGCGGACGAGTTGCGCGATATCTTCCAGTTCTTTGTTGCGCAGGTCACAGACAATCTCAAGCAAATCCGATCTGATGCCCGACCTCTCGCACCGGGCAAGAAGTCTGCGGCTGCTGCTAACTCAGCAAGCGATAGCAGCCAGACCACTCTCACAGCGTCGCGCATCACCGATGTTCCCTATTATACCGAGTACTGCTACCTCCTCGAGAGTCTGGCCACCATCAAGAGCGTCGTTTTGATTTGTGACTTGCCAGGCGCAGATGATCTGATCACGACATACTTTGACAGCTTCGTTGAGCTCGTTCGGTGGGTTATTGCATTCCCGGAGCCCTGCTGACGTCCCAAGGCCCGACATGAACAAGAACCTTATCCGCAACCTTGTTAGCATTCTTGTCGAAGTGCTGCACGAGTCCCAGTCAGTACCATCTGGAGTCATGGACTGCATTCTGGGTCAATTCGAGCTCTACTCGACAGTGAGTTTGGCACCACTCGGAAGGTCCTAACCTGCTCAGAAGCCGGACACAATGTCCTTCCAACTGATCGTTGATGTGTGCAACCGCAGCGTGTCTAAGTTGCAGCGCCCCACCTTTGCCCACTTCTCAGAGATTCAACTGGAGCACGGCCGCTACCCCTCGGCCGAGGACTACAAGGCCCTTTCTGAATCGCATGCCCTGCTCTTGTCCATCTTCCGCCATGCTCCGAGCTTGTTGCTCAACGTCATTCCGCTTCTCGAGGAAATCCTCCAGGCAGCTGATGAGATCCCTTTGCGACAGTTGTCTACGCAGACTCTTGGTGTCATGTTTGGCGAGCGCCCCCTGGTAGGAAATGGTATTGTGGACATTGCCAAAACCAACCCTTCCGCGTGGCGCGCATGGCTCGGTCGGCGAGTGGACAAGGCTTTGACTGTTCGGCTAGCCTGGGTTAAGGCAACGGGTCCAATTCTGACAAACAACCCCGACGTACGAAAGGAACTTGAAGGTGGGTCTTCTTTGGGCCCGCTACCATGCTGACAACCAGGCTTACTCGTGGACCGTACTCAGGACACCGATGAGAAGGTGCGGGCTGCCATTTGCCAGGTCATTGGAGCTCTCGACTATGAGACAGCTCTTCACCACATCAGCCAAACCCTGCTCAAGGCGGTTGGTGGGCGCATGAGTGACAAGAAGTCACATGTTCGTCACTGTGCTATCAACGCGCTCTCCAAACTGTGGAGTTTAGCATACTCTGAAATGTAAGTGCAGATGACAACCTGCGACTGACTGTGCTCAGCGAGGCCAATGATTCCGAGGCCATTGCACACTTTGCATGGATTCCCCAAGAAATGCTTCTCTCGTACAGGCGTGACGCTACCCCCGAGCTCAAGACTCAGTTTACCGTCGCGTTTAAGCGACTCATTCTTCCTCTGCCCACCGAGCCGGATGACGAGCAGGCGTGGGTGGATCGCCTGCTACACGTCGCCTCTCACCTCAACGAGGTTGCGCTCAAGTCACTCGACAAGATGACAGGCCTCGTCGGCTTCTCCAAGGGACAGTCTCCGTATCGTGCGTTCATCGACATCTGTGAACTGAACAATGGTGGCGTGATCGAGTCAGACGCCGAGAGTGTCAAGCAGCATCTGGCCTACATCATTGACACGATGGCGCGTATGCTGTTTGGCGATGTCGATAAAGCTCGCAACGACCTTGAGGCGTTTGCTGCAGCCAACGAGCCCCGAATGTACAAGCTCTTCAAGGCGCTGGTGGACCCGCAGTCTGATCTGCGCACCATTATCAAGTCGAGGAATGAGCTCCTGCGTCGCATCGAACAATCACACTCTGGTCTCTTCGACACCTTCGACATCTTGATTGACATGGCGGGCTGGACTATCGTCAACCACTCGAGCATCCCTTGCCTGATCAAGCGTCTGCAGAAACCTGACAAGCACGTTCCGGATCGTTCAGCGACTGTGGCCCACCGTTATCTTTCGCTCATTGCCAAAGACTGTGTGCCCATGTACCGGAGCCACATTCCAGAGCTCGTCATTATCATCAATGACAAGAAGAACGACCGCCTCATAGAAGCTGGCATGCAGGCTCTGGCTGCTCTCGCAAAATGGAATCCCGACGTCGTACCGACCGACAAGAAGATACTGGAGCGCGTCATGGGACTGGCTATTGCAGGCACGCCGCGCCAGGCCAAGTTTGCCGCCCGATTCATAGCCTCCTGCACCAACAAGAAGTTGGCGGTCAGACTTGTCGAGGAGGTCTGGTCGGCACTCGAGGAGCGCAACGAGGATTACCTCTTGACACTGCTCAGTGCCTGCTCCGAACTGGCTCTGGCGGCCCCGGCCGCGTTCGAGACGAAGACGGCCGAGATTATCGGCTTTGTCATGCAGGAAGTCGTCCTGCGGCGATCGCCCTCAGAAGTGAGTATTCCACACTGGAAAAGGTTCTGACCCTCCACAGGAGGAGCTGGAAGAGAAATGGGTAGAGGAGGAGAGTCTCCATGTCCTCGACCGCGCCAAGCTCTATGGTATGCGTGTCTGCACTCACCGTTCACTGGGCTGGGCTCGGGAACCGAACTCTCTCGACCTGGTCGCACCTACACTGGGTCTGCTTACTCAAGTCATTAAAAACGATGGGAGTGTCAATGCCGAGACAATGGAGGGCGGCGCTGCGCGCTACCACATGCGACTGCGGGCCACTCTCTGTCTACTCAAACTTGCCGGTGCCAAAGCTTTCGACAGGGCTATTACCCCGCACTTTGTGGACATTGCTTTCATGATGCAGGTGAGCGCATACACGACAGCTCTTGGCTGACGTCAGGATGTCAACTTCACTGTTCGCAGCCGCATTATCAAGAAGCTCAGCGACGTGCTTCCTAACCAACGTCTCATGCCCAAGTGGAACTTGCTCCCCATTATGGTCGCTCAGGATCCCGAACAGGAAAACGTCACTGCCGTGAGTTTAACATAGTGGCATTGGCTTACGAAAACAGGCGCGGGAGATCATGGCCGCCGTAATCCGAACGGCGAGTCAGCTGCGCTCAGCTGGTACGTTGATCATTTGTGAACTGTTGTGCTGATCAGTGTCCAGACGATCGCATCGACCGGATCGAAATGCCCTTGGCCCGCCTGCTCCACCTTCTGACGCAGCATCCTGACCTTGACTGGCAGAGCGAAGAGGATCTCAAGGGCATGTCCCGCTTCATCGAAATGTTTGTCGAGTGTGTTGCTCGCCGTGACAATGTCGCATTGGTCTACATGATCGCCAATAAGCTCAAAACCGTTCGAGTCGCGGACGAGCCGATGGACGAGGCGAAGCTTCAGATGCTGCTCGGAAGCGGAAGCTCGAAGGTCGAGGACGATGACGAGGGTGTTGATGAGTCGTCACCAACCATTGTAAGTTGCCACTGTCACGGCAGACAGCGAACCGTCACTGACCGGCCAGAACCTTTACAAGCTCAGCGAGCTTGCTCAGATCATTATCCGCAACCGCGCACAACAAATGTCATGGCCATTGCTCCAGCACCCAGGCAAAATCAAGCTTCCCAAGGACATTT
This sequence comes from Prillingera fragicola, assembly GCA_002335605.1. Classification (NCBI taxonomy): domain Eukaryota; kingdom Fungi; phylum Basidiomycota; class Tremellomycetes; order Trichosporonales; family Trichosporonaceae; genus Prillingera; species Prillingera fragicola. The sequence goes on from BEDY01000001.1 coordinate 1,522,276, forward strand.
TCCACAATCTCCCGTCCATTACTCTGGCGCATCAAGTGTCTGGACGAACATACCTGACCGAGTCGATTGCCGCTTGGGCTAAAAACTTTGGAAAGAAGAGCGTGACGGGGCCAGGGCCGAGTGTGAGTAGCATCGTCATCATGCCAGCAGCAATCTGACCACTTTTTTAGCGGCGCCAAACAGAAACCTCGGCTGAAAGCCGGAAACGCTCCCGATCAGGTCCCCAGGCCCCACGAAAGAAGCGTGTGGCTTCGCGCAATCGTGCAGATGAAGATGAGGATGAGTCGGACGATGAGGATGATTCGGACGAGGACGATGATTCCGACGAGGACGACGATGGTTCATCTGGAGAGGACAGTGACGATGGCGACGAGGACGGGGGGGACGACGGTGAGCAGGCCGTCATGGGACGCGGTGGACGTCGCAGTGCAAAGGTAAGTGGAGGCGGGGCCAGTGTGCGGGGCTTGTGGGGTACTAGTTGCAGACGCTGACGTTGTCAGACCAAGGCCAATCGGGCTGTCAAGAAGAGCCGAAAGATCAAGAAGACATCACCGAGCAAAACCAAGAGGCAGCGCCAATCTGCTAGCGCGGAATCCGGGCTCAGTGATCTCAGCGGCGGCGATGGTGTGTAGAGCGCCTGTGATCGCCTGGTGGTTTTAGTAGAAGGTATTAGCTGTACATCCTGTGATCCTGTGACTTGACAGAGTGAAACGTGACGAGTGGAGGTGCAATTTGTTCAAGGTGGCGTTGTGCATGGTGCGCTATGAACTTGTAGCGTGATTCCCTATACCCAACCCCTTTCCCCTGCCGTCCCTGATTTTGGCTACTGCCTGCTGGCGCGCGCGCGTGGCATGCAGTTGGAGGCATTCAGCATGGACCAACCAAGATCTGAGACATTCCTGAGATTACCCCTGCGAGCAAGAGGGGCCTGGCACTCACCCGGCATGACAACTGGCACTCCCACTGGGGCATGCAGCTGCATACAGCTTGAGTGTGCATTGTCCAATTGTCCACCTGATACCAGTGCAGTTTGGATGCCCCAGGCATGGCACCTGCAGCACAATGTCACAACAATAGCGCCAAATCCGTCCTATCTTCTCATATTGCGGCCTGCGGCGACTGCTGGCCACTGTACAGACTGTGCACATGTGCGGGTGGCAGCGCCAACTCTTATCCTTGCCCCTGCACCTCCGAAGGATGGAACACTAGCTGCAGCGCTGCAGCATTCCGTCCGTGCGTCGTCGCTGTCGCATGTCGCAGAGACTGCGGCGCTTGCGGCTTAGAGGATGATGAGATGACATGCATCCGAGATTCATTGTCATCTGTGTATTCATTCATCTTGCCCCACCTGACGCTACACGACAAAGCAGGTGGTAAAGCGACCACGAGCAATTACAGACCAAAACGACCAAAACAGTATACGGTGACTGGTGTGGTCGACGCGGTCAGGGATCCAGGACGCCAGGAGATTGTCCCTCGGCACGAGATTTACCCTGTGTTGGCCTCCCTGAGCCATCAAGTTCAAACGCTTTGTGTCAAAACAAACGGTGTGCGGCCAGCTACAGCCTGCCAGCTGCGGTGCAGTCGTCAGTTGATCACGTTGCTTGCCATTCAACACATCGTCGTCGCCGCCACCATTCCGACTGCCCGGCCACCTCTCACGGCCCACGGCTCATCACCACGGCTCATCGGCGCCTCCTCCTCCTCCCCTCCCTCCCCAAAGCTGCGATCCGCGTACATAAAGGAGCTGCGTTAGTGTGTGTCAAGCGTCACGCCAAGAATCTTCGCATCCATTCATCACAACGACCGAACGACCGCCACCGACGTCGCCGGCCGCCGCAAGAGTGTGTCTCATTCGCCACCCCTTTCCTCGTCATCTCCTCGCTCTTCCTTGCTGCATACCTTTCTTTCTCTTGCACACAACCTCGCATTCACATCACTGCATACACACGCACCAACGCAAATATCTCCCATTTGCCCGCGCTCGCTACGCTTCGGAAACCTCCGGCACTCCCGTTCGTCACCCCTGGGTGTGACACTCCCATTGCAAGCCACACACAGGCCATCTTTGGTTGATCCAAAACCGCTCCACAGCCTATACACGGCCTCAGCGGGGCCATCGTCGCCGTTCGGCTGGACGGCTTCCTGCGTGTGCTCCCTGTATCACCTCCCGGCGCTTCTAGTTGCCCGCTACCTGGCGGACACACGATTCCCTCTTCCAGGCAGCACTGCCCAGACCAAACAACAAACTTCTATACAGGTGAGTTCAGCTCCACTCTCGCCCCACTCTCGCCCTTCTTCGGCGCCGCTCTTGCCTTGCTTCGGAGCCCCACCGCCATTCCGCAACCCCCGCGCCCTCAACTGACGCCACGGGCTGGTGGATCAGGGCGCCCAAGTCGACCAACAGTCCCGGAAAGAACAGCAGTGTTGACGCCGCTGCAGGAACTCGTTCCCCCCTTTCCCACTCTGCCATTACACTGCACCTCACGACACTCCTCCCTCTCCTATCTCGTCGCAGTCTCTGATAGGCTTCGTCATTCAAGCAGACCGAGAAGTATCGACCAACTCGACTCTCGTGCCTGTTTGCAAGCATCGCATCAGGGAAAACACCCAACAAGGCATCAACATTTGAGCCACTGCTGTCGCAGCTCGTCGCCTTTATTCACTCATCTAGACTCCGCGCTCTTCATCGTTTCACTAGTTCTGCCGTCCGTAAGACGCGACACATCGCGCGTACTGGCATTGGCTCTAGTCAGCGACCTCGCGCACGGTTGAGGAAAGGCTGAAACGCTACCGGCCCACCTGACGGGAACGCTTGGGTCTCGTTGCCTGTGACGCGAACTCTGTGAGCTTGGATCTCTGCTACCGGGCAGCAAACAAGCTGAGCAAAAGGTTTTACACCCTTAGTTCTCTTGTTACGCTCTATCGTTTGTGGCAACAACAACACCAATTCGCCAATTAGCCGCCATGATGGTTGTCTCCCAGCCCGTCCTGCCGCCGACATTTGAACCAGACTTCGCGTCGACGAGCTCGTCCCTAGGATCACGCCCCAGCACCGACCGCGCTGTTCCCTTCCCCGTTCTTCTGAGCTACGTGCCGTCAACGTCGAACCACGCTCCATCAAGGCCATCGAAGATCGACCCCGAACTACTCAAATCATCTCTCCCTCCTACACCAGACCCTTCACCGCCCAACAGCAAACCATTCACGCCCCAGATGGTTGCGCTGGCACCGCCCGCGGATGACGGGCCGGCGATGCACAGCGACACGTCGCTGCGAGGACACACCTCGCCCGCGAGCAGTGCCTATTCACACAGCACAAACAGGAGCAGCGGTGCGCCGACTGAAATGGACACCAATGCCCTACTACGCGAAAGCTCTGAGCCTCCCCTCTCTCCGTCGCCCATCAAGGCAACAGCAATGACGAGGTCTGAAACGCAGCCAAGTCTGAGCCGATCGTCAACTGGCGGAAAGGGTGACAAGGAACGTCGACCAAAACCCCCATCGCGGCGTCAGACGTTGACAGCATCGGCGGCACCGACGTCAGTTCGCATGACGGAGACGCGAAGCGCAGATTCACGAACAAGGTTACGGTCCTCGGGTGCCAAGCTTGTGCGGTACCCAACTCTGGCCACCGAATATCCGTCGGCCGCCTCTCGCGCACGCCGCTTGAACGCCGAGTCAAGCACGCCACCAAGGACGCTTCAGCAAAACCCTCCTACTGTCGATGTTGAGGGCGATCTAGACTTTGGGGGTTCCGATGGTCTGGAGGCCAAGGTCGTCTTGCTGGGCTCTCAAGGAGTAGGCAAAACATCGCTCATTCTTCGCCTCACCACTGGCAAGTTCTCGGCAGAGACGCCAGCAGCCGCTTCACTGTCATCTTCACTGCACAAACGCAAATTGACACACAACGGCGTTCCCATCAAACTTCAGATCTGGGACACTGCCGGACAAGAACGTTTTCGTTCAATGGCTCCCATCTACTACCGTGGTGCGCACGTGTGCATTCTGGTGTACGACACCTCGGACCGAAGCAGCTTTGATGACGTTCACTCTTGGCTCGATGAGCTCAACGGGAAGGCAGCCAAGGACATGATAATCTATGTCGTCGGAGCCAAGACGGATTTGGCTCGTCAACGCGCTGTAACGTAGGTCTGCATGGCTGTTCCGTACTGACAACTTAGATTTGCGGAGGCTCGTCGGACGATTCGCAACTGGCTCAAGCCACCCGCACCCGAGCCAGAGCCAGAGCCATCAATGGCTCTCTCGCCACCCGGACGCAGCTTGTTCCGCAGCACGTCCAGTCGGTCTCGCACGCAGTCGATGAGCACAAGCGGACCGTCGCCGGTCCGTGTTCGCCCGCACTCGATGCACGGCCTGGCCTCACTGATGGCGGCCGCCACCGACTTTACAGAGGATCCTGACCCTGCACCTCTACCTGTTCCTAATCTGGTAGCGCCATTCCCAGCTCCGTCTGTTCACTTTCCGTCCGACATTGAGGGAAATAGCGTGCCGCAGACCGTTACAGTGGAGAAACGCCGAGCACACCGGGTATCGTTCCATGCACCTGCCCAACCGGCGCCACCGACATTTGGCACGACCGCTGAAACGGCCCTTGCCTCGACTGTCAACCATCACAATCGACACAGCATGCCAGGCGGTCGCTTTTCGATCTCCGGAGTCCTGGGACTCTCGCGTTCAACCAGCGTCAGCGACGCCATGGCCAACTTGTCTCACTTGGCAGAGGCCAACCCTGTCACATCTCCGCGTTCTCCAACAACTCGCTCACCCGTCCGCGGTCGTACAGAGAGCTCTCCAATGCTCTCCAATGACTTGCCAAGGCAACGCAGCGAAGAGTGGTCCAGTCGCGGTTGGGGAAGAGGAGAGGGTCCCAGTGCTGCCGATGCCCTCGAAGAGTTTGGCGAGGTCGTACGCAACGCCGACCGCCCCAGCTCGACAGTGGCGCGCAGCCGCTCAAGAGCTGGAAGCTTAGGCCGTGACGAGAGACTTTATGGCGAGCCCTCCGAGGAGGAGGGGGTCAACGCCTGGGGTGTTGACATCGAGGGAGTTCGATTAGGCGAGGTATCTTCTTTGACTGGAGAAGGTGAGTGCCTCCAATGCGGGTTTAGAACTGACGGCAGGTGTCGAAGCCATGTGCCGCTCTATCTCGGCCTGCCTCGTGGAGCGCAAGGACAAGATTGAACGTGAACGCACCTTGCGGCGCAAAAACAGTGTCATGCTCACCGACCCGAATAAAGATGCCGCCACTGCAAAATCCAAAGGCCGATTTGCCTGCTGCGTCTAGCCCCAACTCATCTCTTGATTCATGCCCAACCACAAAGTTGCCAATCAGTCGACGCCGCAGTACACGCCGCTGCGTCTACGGCCACGCCTGCTCGACCGTGGCGTCGAACTAGGCGACGACCTTCCACATTCTGCGCCGAGCCTCCTGGCCAACATCCTTCAAATTCTATGACGAGACGAATAATAACGACCGCGCGATTGTCCTTTCACACTTCACCTATCAGCATTCTGGTGCGCATTCCCCACTTTCCATCGCATTTTTTGGCATTCGCCCCAAGATACCCATTGTTTGTTGGCCCTGAAGCGCGCCCTCAGTACCAGCAACGACCCCGCTTCATTTGTCTGTGTCATCATGTTCCTCTACACAATAAAACCTCTTTAGTGCACTGTAGTTCAAAACTCCCCCGTCGCCGCAGGCGGTGGCGTCTGTTTAGCCGATCCCATGCATCTTGCTCCAGCTCTCCGTTACTACGACTGCGCACACCATCCTTGCGACAGGTTTGCTAGTGAATGGCTCTAGTCACCAGCATTGGCTTTGGCAGTGAGCTTGGCCTGGTTGATCAAGCCCACGGGCGCGTCACCGCGCGGCATGTGCAACTCGATGAGTCGAATGCGATCTGGCTTGGCGAAGTCGGGGTCGTTGAGGAGTTGGTCGAGCTCCTGTTGGTTGTAGATGTCGTATGACTGATACGCCGCCTTGCACTTTTTGGCGCCAAAGAACTCGAGGAGCATCTGGTGATCATACGGCTGAATATCGTTGTACTTTGCTTGGGCCCCGTGGACTGGATCTCGTCAGCATGATGCAGTTCCGGCGGAAGCGCGGCACTCACTCTGGCGCTCAATCTCGTAGCCGTCGTTGTTGAGAACGAACAGGTAAGGGCACAGGCCTCGACGGATCATGGTGCCAATCTCCTGTACAGTCTAACACAGTCAGGTTCCAGCAGGCGTTTCAGGGGTGGTAATAATACGTACAAGCTGGAGGGATCCATCGCCCACGAAGAGCACGGTGCGTGGCTTCTGCTTCCTCTCTTTGGCGGCGAGGGCAACTCCGAGGGTACATCCCACACTCCAACCAATAGAGCCCCACAAAATCTGAGCAACATATGTCGCGTGTGAGGGAATGGGAACGGGAAGCAGGCCGAAAGAGGACGTGCCAGTCTCGGTGATGATAATGTCTGCACTTGTTAGCTAGGATTGGCATGCTGTTGCACATACCATCATCCTGGAACCACGAACCCAGGCGCTGCCACAGCCATGCCTGAACAATCTTGTCGCCGTTTGGCTTGGTGTAGAGTGGGGAGACTAGACCAGCCTTCTCCTTTTCCTCCATCGTGTCCTTCTTGGCCGGAGGGCGGTTGACTTGGGTCTTGATCACCTTTTGAAAGGCAGGAGCAAGAAGCGGCACGATATGGCGCAAGTCGGTGGTGGGGTATGTTGCGTATCCCACGTTGGTTGTATAGCTGTGAAGCTTGACCGAGTGTGCAGTGTCGATCCGGACACTGAAAGAGCCACTGTTGAAGTCGGACTTCAGTGATCCAACGTAGAGCACAAAGTCGGCCGACTCAACCTCGTCTTTGACAGCCTGGAGCGAATTGGATCCAGCGTAGCAGCCTCCGTACAGGGGAGACCTCTCGTCCAAGATGCCCTTGCCCATGGGGGTGGTGAAAGCACGGATATCGCACGACTCGACAAGGTGACGCACAATCTTACCGACGCCAAAACGCTCCGCGCATGCGTCTACCAGAACAACAGGCTTCTTTGCTTTGGCAAACATGCCTGCTATAAGTTCCACAATGTGCTTGGTCATCTCATCGCTCGTGGAAGCAACCTTGTCGGCCTCGAGATTGAACAGCGAGCTTGGGGGCGCGTTTCCATCACCCTTGGCCGCCCGGACAAGGACGTCCTGATATGGCGGCTCTGAGTGGGGCAGAGGCTAGCTGGGTCAATACAGGTTGTCAATGGAAGCACCCACCAAAGGCTTGGAAAGTCCCTCGGCTGAAACGAGCTGGTGGATAGCGTTCATTGGAAGCTCGACGTACGCCGGACGACACTGAGTCAAGCAGTTGCGGAGGGCATTATCAAACGCTTCTGTCCAGGCTGTGGGTGTGTTTGGAGCAACGTCGTTGATGAGAGCCTGACTGCACGACAGCGGCTTTGACATGTTTGAAAACGCTTTGAACGACTCGGACGTGTTCAGCGTGTGATGAAGGAGTGCGTGGTCTTTCTGTAGGATGTGTTAGCTCAACGTCTAGCAGGTTTCACACGAATGCATACCTGCATCTTGGTGCTGGGTGCTCCTACAATGTGCAGGACAGGGATGCGCTCGGCCAGGCAGCCAGCCATGCCACTTGGGGGTCAGTGAATCACAAGCGAAGGGTCCGCCACACTCACCACAGAGCACTGAGCTCACCAACGCCAAAGGTCGTTACAACGACGGCCAAGCCGCCTTTGACACGCGCGTAGCCATCGGCTGCGTATGCCTGGAAAAAAGGTCAGATCAGTCTCACTTGCCCAGCACCTCTGCTGGAACGTACGGCGTTCAGCTCGTTGGCATTGCCAACCCATTCCAAAACGGGGTCTTCCTCAAAGAAGTCAAGAAAGTCGAGATTGTAGTCACCGGGAACTCCAAAGACCTAAGAATGCCTTGAGCATATGTGTGTGGTGCCGGTCCGACGGGACCTACTTGCTTGACGCCGGACTGCTTGATGCGCTCGATAATGTAGTTGGCAAACTTGATCTCGTCTGGCATGGTGAGTGAGTGAGTGTGAATGGGAGAGTTTTGCGAGGACTGACTGACCCCATCCTTTTATGTCATGGACAGGCAGAAAGGGGGGGATGGAACATTGGGAGTGACGTCAGAAATAGTCCATGATAACGTCGAAATAGCATGCGCAGGCTGCAATTGCAGACGTGGAGACTGTGCAAGATAGTGAAATGACCGTGGATTCGGGCACAATTGTCGGTGGATTTTGCCAGGAACAACCGGCTTTTTGTCTGCACGGACCTCCCTTGCGCCTCGTGCGAGACAGGTATTGTTGGCGGACGCGTGGACTTCACGTGATAATATCACTAGAGTTTTCCACTGGAAATGACACCTGTATATCAGCAGCGTCTCAATGATGTTGAATGACGGCAACCGACCTTGCAATCAAGTCTACTAGACTCACCTAGCTGCAATCATTTCTACAGGCTCGCTCGTCAATTTACCGCCACTAGAGCTACGGCTGCACCGCCATCCCTTTCCTTTCCCATCGGCAGCGCTTCATCTTCCATCCTGTCAGCCATTCGCCTACGGCCTCACACCATGGCCCCGCTGTTACCTACTTCTAGCGCAGGGCCGTCGTCCTACAACATGGGGGACAGCGGCCTGCTTCCCCGTTCTGACCGTGGCATTCCTCTTATGTTGAGGCGGCTTACAAAATTTAAGTCCATGGTGCGTCGCTGCACACCCCAGCAACATTCTTCCATGCCTTCACCTTGCTGACGCGTGGCAGGACTTTGAGTTGGCGTTCTGGCAGTTGACCTACCTCGTGGTCGCACCAAGACGAGTTTATAAGCAGACGTATCATCAGTGGGTGACTTCTTTTAAGGATCTGTGGTTACACTGCTGATACTGCCGTCTAGTAAGCAAACCAAGAATGTCTGGGCGCGTGACGAGTACGTTTTATCTGCCAAGTTGCCAGCTAACAGTAGCCCTGCCATGCTAATCTTGATTGCCGGATGTCTGTCTGCTGCCGGAGTGGCTTGGTCTGTCTTGTATCACAAGTCGATGGCCGGCACTATTGCTCTCATTCTGCGCATGGTCTTCCGTAAGTCCATCACTGATACATTGGGCTCGAGCTGATATCCAGGCGACTTTGTCCTTGGGTCTCTGGCGGTTGCCCTCGTGTTCTGGCTGATTGCGAACCGACTTCTTATCTCAACTTCTGCGTCCCAGATGGCCGTGTCCGAGAACCGTGTCGAGTTCACCTACGCCTTTGACGTAGCTGTCAACTCGTTCTTCCCTGCGTTTCTCACGACCTATGTTGCGCTCCTTCCTCTTGCCGCGCTGGTCGTGCGCAACAACTGGATTTGCCTGTGGCTAGGAAAGTGAGAATAACGCGCAGCAGCTCACCGACTGCGCTAACAAACCACAGTACTCTATTCCTCATCGCCGGATTCCAGTACATCTACGTGACATACTTGGGGTACGCTGCGCTGCCCTTCGTGGCCCGAAGCGAGTTCTATCTCGCGCCCCTGCTGCCTCTATTTGGTGGATACCTGCTCAGTCTCTTGGGATTGAACATTGCTCGCGTAGCGCTCGAGTTTTACTTTGGCCAGCCGTGGCACGGATAGGGAGCTTTCTGTCGTGCCAGAGAAGGCTGCGCCGTCAAAGCACATTACATAGACGTCACTGGAGTATACGATTCAGTTTGACGTGATTGCATGGGCTGTCATCAATGCATACATTGCCGCACTGTTGAACGCGCTCACAATGACATACTGTACGGTTGCAGGGAGTTACCACGTAGGGTTTGTCATTTGCATCCGTTGCTCACAGCCGGTTTCGATTTCAACTCACTCGTTGAGGTCGAGTCGCCGGCTTTTACCTTTGCTCACTTTACATCACCATGGAAGAAGAAGTCGATTGGGGAATGGACGATGTGGGCGGCTACGACGACGAGGACTGCCTTAGTCTCGGGGGAGATGAAGATGCGGTCGTGGCGGGTGGGTATAGCAAGGCTGGAGCGTTGTTAACGCTGCTGATCACCTTTCAGACAATACCACTTCGCCAACACCAGAGCCTACAAAACCGCCGCCTGTCGAGTCTAGAATGCACCAGTCTGCTACTTTGGAGAGCCCTGTCAAAGTTTTTAGCACGACGGAGTCGGTGAACGGTGCTGGAGCACAAGCAAAGGCAAGTGGTTGAGAGAAAGATACCTGGCGCATGCCCTAACTTGCACCGTGCGTTACAGTCGACCACCCAGTCAGGTCAATCGGATCGCATGACAGCCAATACCCACGGGGATTCTGCACGTAGTCGAAGCCGGGACAGAGGCCGTGTGTCTGAGCCGCGCCGAGAACGTCGCGACTCCGCCGAGGACGGCAACCTTGCTACACCCCCCACATCCGTCGCCGACTCCAAAGACGCTGCCGATGAGAACCTTCCGTCGGGATGGCAGCGTGTGCTGTCCAACTCGCGAGGAACCTACTTTTATCACCATGTCGACAGTGGACGCACGTCGTGGGTGCGACCTCTCCCCGATGGAAGCGTCCCTCGCGAATCAAAGAAGGACAAGGAAAGGACTCGCGCTCCAGGCTCCAACGGCGCAAGCAAGACAACTGACTCTGTTGTTGCCGACAACAGTGATCGCGGTCGCAGCAGTCCCGAAAAGCGTCCACTGACGGAAAGCTCTGATGCAGCGGACCCAGTCAGCAGCAATTCTGAGAAGCGAAGCGTGGACGATGATGGCCAAAGCGGCGGCCGGCGTGCTCCTGTCCCAACTCCAGAGGTAAACAGGCGCCCGAACGATCGTGGTGACAGCTTTGTGCATCCCGACAGACAACCGCCCAGTGTAGATCGTGACCGCAAACAACCTTCTACAAGATCTGGTGCGATTGACCGTAGGCCACTAGACAGGGGTCCCAACCCACAAGAGAGCCGCAACATGCGTCAACCTGACAGGCGTCTTCCACCACCAGTGGATGACCGCAACCGTGCGTTTTCCGACAGACGTCCACCGCCTGGGGCGAGCAACTCAGGGGTACAGCCTCGTGCTGCAGACGGTCGCCGTTCGCCTCGCCGTGACCAAGCTCCTGGACCTAGGTCGAACGTCCGCCCATCCTCTCCTCCTCGGAATGATATCAGAAGTACGTCTCTCTTCGCCACATTACTCCAGTCGTGCCGTGGCTTGAACCTTTGTGTTCACGTGGCTTAACTTGGACCGAGCCGCAAGACTGGCCTAATCTCCACTGCACGACTGGCGATTGTATTCGTGCCAGAGTCGTCGCGCTTACGCGACCACCGCAACAGATCGTAACCCATCTTCCCAAGATTTCCGTCATCCACAGCCTGCAGGACCGGGCGGCAGGCCAAACGACGACAACCGTGGCTGGGGCGACCGCCGTCGCGACTCCGCTCCTGGACGCTGGAATGAGCCCCCTGGACCTCGAGATGTGCGCGGACCTCCCCCTCCGCAAGATGCGAGGTCCGATGGCCGCGGTCCACTTCCACCGAGGGCATATGGTCCCCGAGATTCACGGCCATTTGACCGAGAGCCTGATCGTTTCCCACGCGATATGCCCCGTGGGCCAGGTGGCACTCGCGACTCTGGTTGGCAGCGGGGTTCAGGCCGTCCGGAGGAGCGCGGAGTGGAGAATCCGTCAACGGGTGCAGCAAAGAGTTCTAGGGCAAATCCTCCAGCAGCGAAGAGCGAACGCGAACCTGCCAACGAACCGACAGGCGTGGAGTCGGCCACCGAGCGCACTGCTCAGACCACTACCCCAGCCTCGTCGTCTCACAGTGACCGGCCAAAGCCTATGGACGCGCCTGACAATGCTGACTCGCAGCGCGCTCGGTTGCGTGAGGAGGCGCGCAAGGCGGAAGAGACACTGAAGCGTATCAAAGAGGAGGAGAAACGACTGGAGCTTGAGGAGAAGCGGAAGACGGAAACAAAGCGTGAAGAAGATAGGAGGCGCGGTGAGACTCAGGCATCACAGAAGATGGGCTTGGACGCCAAGCCAGAGCAGCCCCCTGCCCACCTCTCCAAACGTGACTCGACCAACATGGCGCCCATTCCCCGTCGCATGGATGATGACCGACATTCGGCGCTACCTCTCGGTCGTCCTGCATATGGGCCCAACGCGGCGCCTGCCAGGCAGCCCTTGGGCCCCCGTCCAGATGCACCAGGTTTTGGTCGCGGCCCACCACCTTCAGCTTCCAGTAATTTCAACGGCCCTGCTTACGGTCCAGGCGGCCCTGGAAGGTTTGACGACCGCGATCGCGGCCGATTTGACCGTGATCGCGACCAAGGCTGGCGTGGTCCCGACCGCGACGGACCGCGGGACGGTCGTGATGTGCGGGACCTTCGTGGCCCCCCGCCTCGAGATGGCCGCGATATGCGCGACGGACCACGGGACACGCGTGAAGGCCGTCTCCCGCCTGCAGGCACGCTGCGCTCTCGTTCGCGCTCCCCACCGCGCCAGTACGGCCCGGGTTCCCGTGCACTGTCGCCACCTCGCTTTAGTGGACCCCGCGAAGGCTTCCGTGGTGCGCCCCGTGACGGTCCTCGTGAGAGTGCTCCTGATGTGCGTGCGCGAGACCAGGCTCAGGCTATGAGTGCGCCGACGTCGGATGCTCGTCGCGAGCCTCCACGGAATGGTCCTCATGAGCCGCTTCGCGGTGGCCCTCGTGACGGCGCTCGCAACTCCATGCCTGTTCGTGGACAGCCCATGCCCAGTGATGGCCCGCCCCGTACAAACGGCCCGAACGACCGGCCGTCCACTCAATTTGGCCCCGCCGGTGGTGGCCCTCGGGGACCTCCGCCACCTCGTAGTACTGGTCCGGTTCTGACCAACGATATACCGAACAACTATGATCGCTACGTTCCAGGCGAGAGTGATGGTCCAAGTGGCCGAGACCGCGAGCGGAACCGTGAAACTCGTGGTCGAGGCCGGCGTAACAGGCGCGACGGTCGCGACGGTGCCGACGCTCGCCCCTTATCGCTTGCTGAGAGACTGGGTGATCGCAAGCGTCCCCTGGAAGCACCATCTCCGCAGCCTGTAAGTGCAGTTGGCCTCCGCATAGGACCCCACTGACATTTCCCTTAGAATCAGAAGAGGGTGCGCACGCCAGACCACCCTGAGCGAGATGTGCAGAAGGAGAACGGTGACAGGGACAGGGGGAGTCGTTGATTATTATCATAGTATATTAGACTATCTTGAGTAGCATGGATGATGTCTATGCATCATTGTGATGCAGAGAGTGGTGGAGTGATGAATGCATCAGGCATCAACGACCATTTCCCAATTCCCAAATGATCGACGGATTCATAACGCCACACGCCACACGCCACACGCGTTGTTCGCGTGTCGCTGACACGCCCACACCTCCAGGCTCTTCGTCACTACAGCCTCACTATCATTCATTCACCTTGCACCTTGCACCCACCTATACTCCCATTCATTTCTAACACACAGCTTGCTAGTCAGCTTCACCCCGCGCATTTCTCGCTGCAACGCAGCTGCCGCCATCATGTCGCTTCCAATGCACCTGCGCGCATACACGGAGAAGACAAAGGACGAGCTCACCCGCGATCTCTTCAATGTGCCGACGCCCGACCAGCTGCCTGCTCCTTCAGAGGCCCCCCAAGTTGTCAAGCTTGCGCGAGGTGCTAAGGGTGGTACTGTGGGCTCTGCTGCCGGCCTGCAAAGCATGGACATCAATGCTGTCCTCTCGGTAGAGGGCAAGGAGGACGTCTACGTGAGTCATCTCAAAGTCTCCGGTAGCTCGGGAGCAAGCGACGACACCCCTTCATGACGAGTGATGCTTACTGCCTCGCCCCTCGCGGCTTTGTTCATCTGTGCAGGCTGGTAAACTTTCACTCCTCCCTCCGTTCCTTTGCTTCATCTCGAATGATCGCCGCTCGTGCCGCTGCACGCTCCCGCTGTACACCATCCGCCGAGTTGAGAGGTACGCCGACTCTGTTGCTGGCCTAGTTGCCGATTTCTTCCCCCGATACCAGAGCTGATCATGTCTTCAGGCTCAACTCGCGCGCAGGAGTCTTTGCGCTGTCCCTTGCCACATGGCACGGCATGCGCATTGTGAGTCTCCGGCGTCTGATGCAGATCGTAAAGCTAACGGTATTAGATCCTCCAGCTTACGTCGCTCCTCCCCACCGCCGAGCACTTTGCGATTCTCCTCCGAGATGCGCTCAAGTCCCAGGTTAGTAGCAAGACTTGCCACTGTTCAACCTGAGCTCTACTGACCACCATACACAGCTGGCGGAAATGAAGTCACTCAAGGGCTTCCTGAACACACTCTACTCCGAGTATCTCTTGAATGCTAGTGCGCACGCGGCGGAAACGCCAGGTGTCGCAACGGACGATCTTCTCCTTGATCTTGCTGTTCGTCCAGCTGAAGGCGAAGGCGATCTCCGCGGGCCTGGTGGCGAAGGCCGCGGCTCGTATGAACGTGGCCTAGGCGAAACCTTTGGCTTCCCGGGAGACGCTCGCAAGATGCGCGAGCGAAGCAAGATGAAACTGTGGAAAGAGTATTTCGTTGTTCACGGCCGTAACATGACTTGTAAGTGGCATTGAGAGACACACCCGTTGACAACCAGTGCTCAGGTACCCTCCCTTTCAGCGTCTACTGCAAGTTGGTCTGCCGTCCAGGTTGCGAGGTGAACTGTGGGAGGTGATGTCAGGTTCAATATGTACGTGCTGGGTCGTTAGTGGCATTGGAATCAAAGCTGACACTGCAGATCTGCGATTTGCCAATCCTCAGACGTACCAGCTCCTGCTCTCAGAAAACGCTGGCAAGAGCTCACAGTCTACGGATGAGATTGAAAAGGACCTGAATCGCTCCCTCCCAGAGTACAAGGCGTATCAGACCGATGAGGGTCTTGCTCGCTTGCGCCGTGTCCTCGTGGCGTACTCGTTCCGCAATCCCGAGCTCGGATACTGCCAGGCTCTCAACATTGTCGTCGCCGGCCTCCTCATTTACATGTCTGAAGAGCAGGCATTCTGGCTGCTTGAGGTCCTCTGTGACAGGATATTGCCAGGATACTATTCGCCGTCTATGGAGGGAACTCTGCTAGACCAGCGCGTATTCGAATCACTGGCGAAGCGATGCCTGCCCATGATCCATGAGCACTTCCGCACTGTGGACGTCCAACTCTCCGTCGCTTCGCTGCCATGGTTCCTGTCACTTTACATCAACTCGCTTCCCCTCATCTTTGCGTTCCGCATCGTCGACTGCGTATTGGCTATGGGCGTCAAGGTGTTGTTCCAGGTTGGTCTTGCCATTCTTAAGATCAATGGCGAAGCTCTCTTGGAAGTTGCCGATGATGGAATGTTCATCAACCTCATGCGCAACTACTTCTCTACCATCGGCGAGTCGGCGCATCCTACCCATCCTGACCCCCGTGTCCGTGCTATCACAAACTTCCAGGAGTTGCTTGTGGTGGCATTCCGCGAGTTCAACGTCATCACCGACGAAACCATTGTCGCCGAACGTCGTCGCCTGCGGGCCATCATTGCCGATGAGATTGAAAAATTCTCCAAGCGCGCGGCTGTGCGCAACCTTCGCAACGTTGGGCGCTTCACGAAAGAGCAAGTCGGCATCATCTACGACCACTACTTTGCCGCCGTGTGCGACAGCACCGCTGGTAACGGGACTCCGCCTGGGCCTGGGGAGCTTGAACAGCCTCGTATCACTGTCGATGCGCAAGGGCGGGTGGAGACTCGTATCGACCTCCGTGGTTTCAAGACACTCATCGCCGGCATTGCCACCTGGGCACGAGAGGAGACGGTTACGACCAACGCTTTCATGCAGCGCACCGAGCGACGCATAGCCGAGCACGATATGATTGACAGGTGGGCCCACGTAAGCTGACTAGGCTGACAAATAGGCTCTTTTACAGCTGGGACTCGCAAAAGGTCGGAACGTTGTCACTTCAAGACGTGGTTGAGGGACTAGACCGAGTCATGTCGGCTGGCCTGATGGAGACGATCGAGTGGTTCTTTGAGCTTCACGACAAGGATGGCGATGGCTACTTGACCAAGGACGAGGTCATTCGGCTTTCTGAGTCCCTCCTGTTCATCTTCCGTAACGAGCCCGGAGACGTTTACCTTGCCGCGGTTTCGCGCTTCATCTTGAATGCCTACGAGTTTGGCGACGCGACTGCTCCTGAATCTAGCCTGCCAGAGGTTCATGAGCCGATGGATGGTGACGCTCAGACAGCATCAGAGTCCCGGGAGCACTCAGCCTCTGTCGCTGGACCCCACAATCTTCCGTACCTCAGCCTGGCGACATTCCGGATGGTGGTCCTCGCCGACGAGCTGCTGGAGGGTTTCTTTGGCAACGATCTTGCCGCCTCGTTTGAACTCCAGGACACGGAGGAGGAGGACTACCACAAGACCCATGCCAAATCCGACGGTCTACTTGGAGGCCTTGTCAACCTCGTTGTCAATGACGAGTGAGTGTGATGTTGGACGGGGTTCATAACGGAGAAACTAACCACCAGGAACAAATCACGCTTCAACCGCCTCGCCGATGGAATCGGCTCTGCTCTTGGCAAGCATGCCGAATGGAGGAAGCCGTCACTGTCCAAGGCCGACCCCAGCTCGCCCGTGCAGGTGGAGGTCCGAGCCCGCGAGTCTCTTCTCACGCCCACTCAACGTCAACGCACCCGGAGTGCCTCACAGGCCTCTCAGGCGTCCATGCAGAGCAACAAGACTGGAGCCAGTGCCAGCACAACCAACACCATGGCAGACTCTCGGAGCCTTGCGGATGTCGAGGCCCGATACCGCGAAGAGAGCCAGATGGTGCGCGCCGCTCAGGAGGCGGTCATGCACCGTCCCAACTTTGCCATCGATGCCATCGGCGACAGCGATGGAGAGGACGAGGGTGGCGAGGACGACGCAGGCGTCATGGATGAGGTTGAGGCCTTCCTCAAGGCACACGGTGGCAACGACGAGGACAACGCGCTCAAGGGTGAACAGAAGAAGATGGCCGAGGGTAAGTGTCTCGTCGAGGCCACGGAGATCCGGTGCCCCCGATTCACGGTGGCGTCACATTGCCCTTGATCTGGCACAATCATGCAAAAGAAGGTGCTGACTGTCGCAGATCTTTTGAAGGCCGAGCCCATGGGTGCCAGTAGCGGCAGCAGTGCAAAACCGCGCCAGAAGGACCTTGTTGAGTTGTAGACCGGGCAAGGCGGACGCGATACAGAGAGTATTGAGAGATGAGTTAGACTTGGCTTCATGTTAGATGTTTCACGATTGTTGATGCGTCTGGGTTCCAGCAGTAGATAGCATCGACAAGGCGGTCGTTCATCAGGGCCGCGGAGGAAAGTAGCAAATGAAACGCTGTAAAGCATTCAGGGCCCAGTGCCAACCTACGGACGAGCAGGGGAAACCCCTCAGGCGCAGGGAGCGGAGGCAACGTTTGGCTCGCTAGGGACAATCCAGGGGGCACTGTCTGTGCACAACTAGTAGTGACGCCGCTGTTCCAGGAAAATGTGATAGCAGCTTGTCTGCCTGGGCGCGAATACTGCGTAAAGCAAGATTTGGAGCTTCAAGATGGCACAGCCTCCCCTCAATCCTCAAAATCCTCAAGGCGGTGTGCAGTCACAAAGCTGCTTGTTTGCACTTGTCGTTGTTTCTTGCCTTACTCACGTCGACTCTGGCAGTTGATAGAGCAGTCACAACAACATCCCTGTCTCCCGTTTCGACACCCTCACCGTGAGCACGAAACCCGCCCCTCGCACGCGCAGGGGTCGCCATCTCCGTATCGTAACGACATCTCGACAAGCCCAGGTCCCAACCTCTGGCGGTCGCTTTGGCTTTGGTGCCTTCCTCCCTCTGCCCATCGACTACTCTTAAGTGCCTCGGCATCCACGCTGGCAACCCCAGCCTGCGCAGCGGAGCCAAGGTATCCTGCGGACAGCGATCCACAGAGCCCTGTCCTTGCTGCTTGTGCAGTGAGCCAGCCAGCTGGTACCATCTGCCATTCTGTCAGAGTTGAACCCCGCGGTCACCTCTGTCCATCTGCCTCGTTGCTGTCGACTGTAGCCTCAAGCCAGCGTAGTTCTTGCTGGATAAAACTATAACGGCCGTTTCTTTTGCGTCTCTGTGCCTCGACACCAGCCCCACGCTGTTCTCGCCCTTTAGCCACCGCCGTTGACCAGCGATCAAGGCTAGTTCTTCAATCTTCGTTGCTCCCACCACCACACCGCGCACGGTTTGTGCATTCGCCAGCCCCCGATCCATCATCTTTCACCAGCACCAGCCTTCGTTTGGCGCTCTTGGCTAATAGCAACATCTCTGCCAGTTGCCTTCGCCTTTTAATCGACCATACGGCCTGTGATTCTGCCCACCTGGCGCATTCATTCCCACTACCCTGGCCCCCCTTCACTCTTACTTCAGCACGATGCGCTCGTCGTTGGCTCTCCTGGCCTGGGTGGCCATGCCCCTGGTGGCCGGGCAGCAGCCGACTGCAACCACGCCACAAGTGCAGCCTCCAGCTTCGTCTGCGGCCACGCCTGCCTCCTCTTCGTCGAACGCCGCGGCCACCACAACAGCAGCCCCAGCCCCTGCCCGGACGCCGAACTGGAAGTGGATCAGCACTGGGCCCACAATGACCGCGTGTGTGACATACGAGATTCAGTGGGCACTGCAAGACACCCCTCAGCCGCCTGCCAGCTACGGCGTTAACATGTATGCCTACAACGCTGGTGTTGACCAGACAGTGCCACCGGCGTCGTCTGCCGTTGCCAATCCCCCCGCGAATTCTCCTGCGCAGACACAATCATCTACAGCTGCTGCGCAGACCCCATCAAGTTCGGCTGCTGCTGCACCCGCACCGTCGAAGCCAGTCACTGCCGCCGTCGGCCCAGCCGCCGCGGTTACCCCGCCCACCAAGCGCTGGCAGGCTGCCGAGCTGCACCGTCTGGAGGCGCGTTCCGAGCTCCATCGTCTCCAGCCGCGTGCAGTTATCAACTCGACGATCGTGGAGGGACAGCCCGCTAATGTTGCGTACCGCTGGGTTGTCAATGTCCCTGCGGGCCGTTACCGCCTCCTCGCCGTCGTGAATCAAACCAATACCTTTGGTGTTAGTGACCCCTTCACCGTGTTGGACAACAAAGATAATACGTCGTGCATCGATCTGGGTAAAACTCAGGTGACCTCATCGGTGGTTAGCAGTACCAGCTCCGGCTCGTCGTCCGTCGCCGACGCCACCGCCACTGGTGACGACACCGGCAGCGCGTCTGGTGGGCTGGCCGGAAACGAGACCAAGAAGAAAGGGATCGGTGGTGGTGCCATTGCCGGTATCGTGATTGGTGTGCTCGCCGGCATCGCCATAGCAGCTCTTCTGCTCTTCTGTTGTATGAAGCGCCGTCGCAGGAGCGCAGCGTCACGAGGAGGCCGCGAGGAGAAAGATGGCAAGAGCTTCATCGGCTCGCCGGCCAACTTCCGCAAGGGCTCCCGCAACGGTGGCCACGCTCTTTCGGCGCTGGGAATGAGAAACGGTGAACGCGATCACACGGGTGCGGATGCCCTTGACTCTGGAACCTCCTCGGAGGACCCCGCTGAGAAGCACCGATACCTCACTTCCGAGATGGCCCAAGGTCCCGTCATGACGCGTCAAATGAGTGCCGTGTCAAACGCCACGTCTGATAACCCATTCGAGACTGCCCCCAGTACGCCAGTGGAGGAGAAGCACGCACCCGAATTGTCTGCGCCGGCTATCGCAGCTGCCGCTGCCTACCGCGGTACCGATCGCGACGCACCGCGCCGTCTCCCGCCCGTCTCATCGCTTCCTGCGGATAGTCACCGTCCTTACGCTGGTATCGCCGAACCCGAGGCGTCCTCCCACCACGACCACGGGTCTCCTGCCGGGCCATTGACGCCCACAACTGCAGCATTTGGCTCGAATCCTGGTACGCCTGCCCATGCCGCGCACCAGCGTCAATCTGGGGCCTTTTCTTCCACAATGTCTCATCAAACGAGCCCGAGCAACGGATCGGTGCTCGACTCCGTTCAAAGTCATGGTGCCGCTGGAACAACGCCGTCGGTCGTGTCCCACGGCCCGTCGTCACATGCGCCATCCAGCTTCAACACACCGTCGCGTGGAGGTCCTGCCGAGCGTAAGACGTCCTTGCGGCGTAAGCCTGTGCCCCAACTCGCTGCTGGAACAGGTCTTCCGCTCAGTGACCATGGTCACGGAGAGCACACCGTTACGCCCCCCGCCACGAGCGAGGCGGGGCACGAAGTTGCCTCACAGCTGCCACCGTCGTCGTCCATAGCCACTGGGCCTGCTGGCGATGAGTTTGGGCTCAATGCCGCTCTCGCTGGTATAGGACGTGGACAGACGTTCAACTTGATGCCTGACCCTCCCATGGAGCAGAAGGAGGCCGAATCCAGGTTCAAGAACCGAATTTAGTAGAAAATCACGATTACACACCCATAAATGGGACCCCAAAGTGGATACATCGCCATAATGCTGGACAGTAGGCAACTCTCGTGTATATATACGTACAAGCTTGGAGTGTATCATGAATCTCGCTCGATGCAACCTATGCCTTGACGGCTGTGAGCATCGTGGGGCCGCACCTTTGTGGAGAGTTAAGTGTCTATTCATGCGGATACAGCAGGTGTCTTCAGGCAATGAGCAGGTCAGCTCATTGGGCCGCGGTCTTGGCGCCCCCAGCAACGCCTGCCTGCTCCTCGCCGTCAACTTGCTCCAGCACAGCCAGGAGGTGCTCATCCAAGCCGCGGGGGAGCAGCATCACACCTTCAGTCGTTACCAGGCGGTAACTGGGGTGCGGCTCGTACGTTTCTGGCATGATCTGTATTGTCAGTCATCAAGACTGCGAGTAACCCGTTGTCCTAGGATCCCAGACAATGACGCTCGTCCCAATACCGCGTGCTCAAGTGACATCGCATAACTCACCTTGCCATCCTGAACAAAGACGCTGGCGATCAGGTCCTCGGTCTCCCCAATGCGGCCATGTGGGGGCACTGCACGCTCGTCTGCGAAGGTTAGTCTTTGCCCCACGGCCGTCATGCCCAGTTCTCTAAACGGCGCAGCCTACAGTCAAAACACTTACCCGTGATGTGCATGTAGCCATCTCCTGGACGAGTTTTGGCCTCATAGGCGACCGTCTCACTCACGCCCTTGGCCAGTCCGTCCTTGAGCGCCGCATGCAGCACAGAGCGAAACCCAGGATTCTCAACAAAGTCATTGAGACCGGCATCAGAAATTGCTGGAAGCCAGCCCAGGGGTGTGCGCGAGCCGTCGACTGGAGGGCGAGCAAGGAAAGAGAGGGCAATGCGGCTGGGTGCGGATGGAGGAGGCGGCGTCACATGGTAGTGCAGGTGCGGGTGGGCAGGGTCCCGAGAGCTTCCGGCAGGCAGTGAGGAAGATGCACGCGTAAGCTTGGGTACAGCGCGAACAGCGAGGCGGAGGCGTGGAGCGAGCGCGGCCATGATGTGCTGGGTGTGATGGGATGGGTGATGGGAGTTGAGTGACTTTTGTGACCTCCACTTTAGACTTTTGGATATTCGAATGTGGCACCATGGGCCGTGGGTGGCTCCCATTAACCTTTTACTGCTCTGCGATTCATTTGTGCACTCAGAACGAGAACCAATAGTGCAAGCATGGGCATGGATACTACTCGAGTGCTATAAACGGTGGAGCACGGAAGGGGGCATGAATAATGGGCAACTGCCAGGTCAACTGTGTGCACGGCCAAACCCTAGCATAGCACGAGTAATAGGCGCAGATAGCACTGGTGGACGGATAAGAGCTGCCTCGTTGTGGGCTAGCATGAGGTTGGAGCTTTTCAGAAGTACGCGTAGGACCGATTGTTCGACAATTCGGGAATGCTGCATGAATACTGGAGGCGACCATTGAGGCGACTCAGATCGGCACCGTGAGTGCTGAACGAGCCGACGGTGGACTCTTGAAAGGAGCCAGAGGTGCCAGAGTCATTGCTAGAAGTCGGTCCGGAGCTGTGAACGGGCACAGAGTCCCAACGTGATCCCGACGCATACAGTCCCTCGTATGGTGCCGAATGGTAGATGTGATCCTCTGCTCCAATGCTCAGAGAGGGAAGCAGGCTCTCTAGCACGTCAACGTGGTGTGACGGAGGCGACGCCTTGCTGGTCCCAACTATGGCAGTCCGCGCGTGCGAAACTGAAGGACTGCCTTCTTGCCGGCGGCGAAGTTCAGCTCGGCATTGCTCAATGTGCTGGAGAAGCGTCTCGTTGTCGACGCGGGTGTGGTTGGCCGTAGGATGTGGTAGAGTGGCTGGGAGACCGGTCGCGCTGGCTGTGCGGTGAACGTCTCGAGATCCCACAGAGCGGTGGACCATATGATTCTTCTTGAACTGCTTCTGGTTCTGAGAACGGTTAGATATCTGTTGGCAATAGGAACTTCGTACCTCAGAGTCGGCAATACGGACTTGAAGCGGTTTGGTGCAGCCTGGCATGAGGACCTTGAGATCGAGCTGTTGGTCAGACCCACAGATTCTCTGAGGCTCACCATCTGGATTGCCGCTTCTGCTTGAGCCCTGCTCTGCAGTCTGGGATATCAATTACACGATAAGCTTTTATCACGAACCGGACCATTGCAGTGCCTCGTCGATTGCCCAGGTCGTCGGTGAGAAATCGGAGCGAAGAGATAGTGTGAGGGGCAAACAGCTGGCGCATCTCCTGGACTGTCAGGTTGGATCACAAATCTTCTACCCTTACCTCCTCTGACGCATCGAGAGGGATCTCAGCGACATAGAGATTACTTGAGTGGGGATCCTCAAGGGCTCGTTGTTTGAGATGGGCTGTTTCCTTGCCGTACTGACAAGCAATACCCTTGGTTTGTAGGTGGGTCATGAAACGAGTTGCAGCGAGGCGCGAGTCAAACCTAAAATGTCAGCTGCGAGATCTTGGGCCAAGCCCGCACATTACGAAAGCATAGCTGTGAGCGTTAGTAAGGCTCACGTCTACACACTCACTGTCGTCCGTAACCAGAGCTACCAAGCCCTTCTGGAAACATCTCAAAGGACTCTTGGCTTACCGAGCCGCTGTGTTCAACCTTGACCGAAACAACTCGGCCGTACATCTGCCCGACATGCCGGAGGACATCTTCGTGGACATTAGGGCGAAGATCAGGAAGATACACTGGATGTCAACAAGGTACCTCGTGGTGAGTTGTATCTTGACTAGGCCAGTGACTCACCATTGCGACCCTCTCCAATGTCGCTGTCGCGCCCAAAGTGCTGAATCTCTGTGATTCGTCCCTCATCAAGTTGGGGCTGGCTGGGTTGGTGGGAGTGCGCACTATGAGAAGCAGGAGAAGTGCACGTCTCCCCTGTGAGACTTGTTTCCACGTTGCTCTCTGCGAAGGAGTTGAAGAGTGTCGGGGCGTTGTGGTGATCACTCACCCCTTCCGCCGGAACAAGATGCCAGAGTGCAGCATGGACACGATCTCCGGGGTGCCTCTGCGTAGACGCGCCTGCGATTTTGTCTGAAGCGCGAACGCCGAGCCCGGAAGGCCTGCCTTGCTCAGAGGATGAGTTCCTGGACTTTATAAGTGGGGGAGAAGAGTGGGTTTGTAGGGGGGTTTGCGTCGACTGAGGAAGGGTGGTCTTCCAGCCGGCACCAAGTCGCGATGGGGATGTCAGAGATTCCTCCACGGCTTGCTTCCCGGGCGCCATGGCCAGCAAGTTGTGCGAGTGGAGTGAGGAAGTGGTGCCACAATTGCCAGAGGAATACCTTGAGGTCAAAGGTAGAGAAAAGGTAGGTGCAGCTGGGTTGAGCGTTGCTGAGGGCGCTGGCATTGACTGGAGTGGACTGGACGGGGCGTTAAGCAGTGGTAACAAACAAAGAGCCCAGCAGTGCGAATAAACGGAGCCCGCTGAATAAAGCTTACTAGTTGCGCACTGTTTGAAGAGATGAAGCGAGGTCGAGCGTACGAGCGTATAGTAGAATGGAGATCTGAGGATAGAGAATGGCAAAGTGGCAAACAAAAGGACAGAGAAGGTTCAAGTGTGACTGAGTGAATGGAAGACGTAAAACGCGACTACCGCGGGGACTGGGTTACCTCGCGGTGGGGCCATGTTCACCGGCCCGCATACGCCGAGGGGGGTGGTCAGTGCACGGAGCACCCTCGCCGTCCGGGTGGCGAAATGCGGCAATGTCCACGCGCCCCTTCCATTTCACTGACTGGTTTCCTGCTTTGGGCTTTGGGGCGTAGCACAGAAGTACAGAAGGATTGATCAGCGTGTGAGCAGCACAGCGTTCGGGCCGGACGCCACCGGCCGCGCCAGCAGCACCAACGCACGGGCCCCTTGGTCTGCAAAGCGCGTAGCCACGATCCGCCACGAGCCACGGGTCGGACAGGTCGTGGTGCCCGCACATTGGCGCATGGGCTCTGTGTTGTATGACCAGAGCAGGGACGGGGCCCGTGCACGGACATGTCAGCAAGTCCCATATAGCCAACTGGAGAAGGAAAATAGACGAGAGCGCCCGAGAGCTTGACAGACACACATCCGCGTTTATCGTTGTCGTCTGTTGACGCACATGGCAGGTAGCAATGGCTAAAGGAAGGCGGTCCAGCCGCGAGTATCCATTTATGTCGACAGGGCTGGGCAGTGGCGCGGGCCTGCCTCAAACCTCATCGTACCGGCCAGCATCGAATCACATTTGCCAGTCTCAACTCAATCGGCAACACAGGCCATTCTGTGCAAGACGGCTCTCGCGCGCATGATGCTGCATCATGGCCGACACTGTTGTTTGCTGGCAATTCGAACCTTGGGACACAGTGGAGTAAGCGTTCTGGGCAGTGATCATCTGTCAAATTAGCAGTCAGTGCCAAATCCACCCCCTAACCATCCACCCGTGAATCTGATGGTGTTCATGCCTAGTCTACTCGTCTCTGCCCAGCGCATTTTGCGGCTCATGCCGCTGCCTCGGCCTCTGCCTGGGGCTTCTTGAAGAAGTGAAGTCGCCTTGCTTCCCGCTCCGGGCGAGGAAGAGACATGCGGTCGGTACCAGTGAGGGCACTGCCGGCAGCCTCGAAAGTGCCGACAAGAGTAGCCATTCCGATGCAAGCACCGGCGGCCATGGGAAGCGAGCGAGCTGCAAGGTTCAGTTCACATTCGCTCTCACTCAAACGACAAACACGCACCGCGGACACCAGCAACAAATCCAGCAGCGCAACCACCAACCGCGCCATTCAGAGCGTCGTCGGTCTAAATCTAGTTAGCAAGTGGTTCCACGATAGACAGGTGGGACCTCACCTCACGAGTGTTGGCGGCAAAGGACTGAGTGAAAGAGAAGGCGAAGCCCATGGCAGCTGCACCGTCAGGTCTGTTACATCTTGGCGACAACATTGACACTCACCAAAGAGACCGATCGTTCCACCTGTGCGCGTAAAGATACCCATTGCTCCACGCTCGTGCCTGCGTAATGTCAGCCGCCAACAGCTCATGATCGGGCCGCAACGCTGCGCAAAGCCCGGTGAGGAATAGCCTCAATACGCACTTGTCAAGCGCATTCTGGACAGCGCTAACAAGAAGACCGACACCGGCCGACTCGAGGGTGACGCGCCCCGCAACGCCGAGGGTGTTGTGGGGGTGGAACAGGTGGGCGTGCTCGAGGGGAGCTGGCGCAAAGAAGGCCTTGGACGAAGCCGAAGCGGGGGGAAGGAGGGGGTTGGAGGCGGCCATGGCTGAGCTGTGCGACGGACGAGGTTGCAAGTGGCTGGAGAGGACGTCTCGGACGCTGGTCGTATCTATGGTCATGGTCACCAGCTAGCCAATGCACGACCGGGTGAAGCTACGCAGAGCAAGTGGACGTCGGAGTTGCCGGCGACATCAAGTGTGGCAGACTAGTGAGCCTGACATTTTTCCGGAAGTGCTTCAAGCGTTAGCCTGGACCGTGACGTACCTGTACCTGTCCGGCCAGCCGGTCGTCGCCGTGCATAGGACAGAACCCACCATCATCCTGTGGATGCCCCGAGACCACTTGTCCTTTTGCTCTCAACACGCCTTCAATCTCTAGTCTTACACGTCTTTCATACTTGACACCTTGCCTTTCTCAGCACTGTGCTGTCCTTTATCTTCCTGCGTGTTTTGCCAACAAAGCTGCAGCAACACGCCCCCCCTCCTGGCCCCCACTCCCCTAGCCCACCATGATAAGTGTCCTTGATAAGCAAGCCGTGTTATTTCCTCGGCAAGTGCTGACCTCTGTGAACAGTTCTCCAAAGCGTCGAGTTGACACCGACGTGATGAAGCTGTGAGTGTTTCGCTGCCGACTCGCTAGAGCCGAGGCGAACGTCCCCGCTCGTGCCATTCGTTGCCACCCGGCGAGCCAAACCGAGGTCTGAGCTGACTTTGGCCTCTCGCAATGCAGTCTCATGTCGGATTACCAAGTCACCCTCGTTAACAACAAGATGAGCGAGTTCTTTGTCAAGTTCTACGGACCGGCCGAGAGTGAGTCTGCTGCGCAGGCTGCCCTAGTGGTCGGTCGATTCGGGCCTCCACCGCAGTGTGGCATTTTGCTGTGGGGGTGGCGCAACGAGGCGTCATGCCATCTCCGATGAGCAGCTTAGTTGACCTGTGCAGCTCCGTTCGCCAAAGGTGTTTGGAAGATTCACGTCGAGCTGCCTGAGCAGTTCCCATACAAATCGCCAAGCATTGGCTTTATGAACAAGATCTTTCATCCGAACATTGACGAACTGTAAGTAGCATCGCTGATGCACAACCTGACCGTCTCAAGGAGTGGAAGCGTGTGTCTCGACGTTATCAACCAAACTTGGTCGCCAATGTTCGGTGAGATGCTTCTTTAATCTTTCTATGCACTTGCGCTGACGCGGAACAGAGCTCATCAACATCTTTGAGATCTTCCTTCCCCAGCTCCTCCGATACCCAAACCCCGCAGACCCTCTGAACGGCGAAGCTGCGGCTCTTCTCATGCGTGACCCAAAGGCGTACGCCAAGAAGGTTGAGACGTATGTGGACAAGTATGCTTCTAACGAGGACGCCGACAATGCGGGAGACGACGACGGCGACGAGCCAATGTCTCGTTCCAACGGGGCGAAGGCGCGTAACGGGAACGGACATACGAATGGGGATGCTGAGGAAGAGGACGACGAGGACGACAAGATGAGTGACATGGGTGAACTCAGCGACGGCGACGAGTTCATGGGAGAGATGGACGACTAGACGCTTGCGTGCCTTCTGCAACACCGCCCTCCCCGCACTGCGTGCGTCTTGCATGTGCTCGCTCGCAAGGAGCAAGGCCACCAAGCCGAGACGCCGCTCACAACAATTGCCTCTTCATATCTATGTTGTATGGATTTCAGTCTTATCAGAGCAGAGTTGCGTTGAAGGAAGGCAAGGAAGCTAGCTGTGACTGCGATCGTCGGCAGATTGTGCGTCACAAAGGTAGAGCCGCACAGGCTACTCCTGACAGAGGCTCGCCCTTGCGCCCATCGTGACGAACTCGGACCCCACGGCCTGACACCCTCATATATCACACAGTCAGCAAGGGGCTTCTAGCGCACCAGCGTTGTGATCTTGACACACCCCTAGGCACAAGAAGCGCACAGTTCACTTGATGTCCGGACATCAAGGGAGACGCTAGCTACGGTAGCAGGCATGCTGCGTATACTTACGGTCGTGTCAGTCGCCCCAGGAACGCATTGTCTGATCCCACACTCTTTGCACGTTCAAGCGCGACTTGCCAGTCATTCGCACAAATGATTGTGCCAGTACCGCTGCACTCAGTGGCCCAAGAGGCCCGTTTTCTACAGTTACGGTGAGTGTACGCTCTGCTCCACCTTCGTTGCTGACAGTTAAGTTCTCGCGATCACAACGGGGTGTATGCATTTTCAGGAGGAAGGGATTGGTGCCCGGCTGACAGACAGTGAGGGCACGGTGGTGGCTGCCATTGTCCTTATCGTCCTGGGCTTCATCCTCATTGCCGCCGGAACTCTCTATGCGCTGGCCAGTCGTCACACCGGCCTGACACAGTACGAGGGAATCTTCTTTGACACTCGTCTTCTCGGGTCCAGGAGCGACAGCGTGTCCATTGCTTCCAGTAGCTGGCACGGCGTGCCAGACCGAGCCAGCATCTGGGAGTACTCTTTCAAGCCCGCAAAGCCAGCACAGGCTGCTCGACCTACCTCTCCACCACCATACATTGCGTACAACGGTCCTATCGAGCCTCCTCAACTGCCTTACCCTGATGTTGCCCAGCAGGAGCGCCCACTTCCCGACCTCCCTAACGCCCTGGGACTTACATTCGGTCATCGTAGCTCAACTCAAGGCCCCCAATACTCGAATCATCGAAGGCGCATGTCCACCTGCCAGCTCGATGAGATGTCTGCTCGTGTCAACTCTGTTATGAGTGACTTTAGCGCATTGTCCGAAACTTCGACTGGTCGTGGTTCAGCCAAACCCAAGGCGTCATCCCTCGGTGTGACTGCAGTGGCTTTCAACGCCCGGCGCAGCGCCGCTCGTCTTCTTCCACTTGACGATTGCCAGGTCTCTCTGTCCGCCGCTGTGAAAGAGGCTTCACCGAGCGCCAAAGCACCGCCAGCCCTCAGCCGCAGTCGTTCGGCTCGCCTACTCAGCGCCGCACGCAAGTTTGAGTCCAGCCGGAGTGCTTGCAAGGCTGGATCTCGCCTGTCGGAAGCTCCAACCCCTTCGCTGCCGACCGTCCCTTCGCTGGTTCGCAGCGCAACGAGCAAATCAGTCAAGACTGTCCGTTTCGCTGGCCGCTCGCCCGCCGCCCCGTATCCTTTCACCGGCCATGGTCCCCCGCTGTGAGCATCAGCTGGGCTATGCTTGTGAGCAATTAGTCGAGTGTACACAGTTAGCTGTACCACATTACTGGCCGTTTCCTGTACATTGTTAGTATTGCTGCCCCTGGTGGGTAAGCTTTTGACAAGTTGATGCATGCCACCAGAAGTAGCATGTCCGTGGTGGCCAGATGGCCGTGATACACCTCTAGGTTATGTGTTGGTGTTTTGCTGATTTGGTTCCGGTAATCCGGAACTATTGTCAAGGCGCTGACGAGTCGTTCCGGCACTGCCACCGGACGAGGAGATTTGCGTCATGACCGTTCGGCTGCTGGCTCACCCTTGATTCCTATCATGGCTTTCCCCCAGTCTGCGAGCTGCGAGGGGCCAGCGGCCGGGCCAACAGACGGTGATCGGGAGGCCGTGGAGCACGCAGGGTACTGGGTACAGCGCACGATGCCGTGCCGTGCAGACGTGTCGTCGACCATCGGCCTCGACTCGGTCATCGGCCTGCCACGATTAGGATCATTCCAAGGATGTCAGAGTCAGGGAAGCTTCTGGACCACAAATGTATGATTGCAACTAACTCCCCGCACCGCGTTAGAGTATCCACAATTCTTCAATTCGCACCTCTCGTTTACATCACACATCTTCTGATCATCATCAAACTACTATTCGAAGTGGACCAAAGAACTTGCCAAGAGCAACCCGCACCCGTTCTTGAGTCCGCCTATAGATCACGTTGACGCCTGTGGCCAAGTGAGTATCTCCCATTGTGTTGTGGAGGCGTGGGACCACGCCCACCTTTGCCTGCCTCCGAAATCCCCAGCCAGCAGGCCGTGTTCGCCACCGTGGCGCGTCTCTGGTAGCCTCGCTTCGCACGTCCCCTTCCAACCCATTCAATCTCTTTTCGCCAAACATTGTCTCTCATTGTCTTTCTCTTCATCACCCGCGTTCGCCACCGAAAGACTAACCACCCTAGTCTTCAGTCACACTCTTTATCGATAATCGATACCCTCGCCGCCATGGCCGAGCCTTACTCTGCCTCGCTTGATGGGATCCTGGAACTTGACCCGGTTCCGGACCTCATCGACTTCCTCAACTTTGATGGCGACAGCGCTGCGGAAAGCGTGAGTGGTCAACTCTTTGAATGCCACTGACAATCAGTCGCCCCAGACAATCTCGGACAATCACACCCCCTCCCCAGCGGCCTTTGCTCTGTCCCCTCCACAGTTCGACCCTTCCGAGTATGTCTCGTACGACTTCGCCGAGGAGGACAAGAAGTTGCCACTTGGGGGTCCTGCCACGATGGGAGACCAAGTCGTTGTGAAGCAGGAGCCCATGGACTTTGATGGAACTGTGCAAGAGTCATTTGCTCCCACGGCCCAGCCCGCGGTTCCTGCGCCACAGGCTGCGCTTCCAATTGCCCAGCAAGCAGCCCTGCAAGAACTCCTGAGCAGCTTCGTCAACTACCAGCAACAGTACGGCCTCAGTCTCAACCCCTCTGGCATTGACCCGTCGCTCCTTGCTTTGGGCCCGGAGTCGACACCCACTTCGTCCCTCACCCCAGCCTCTCAAGCGGTAACGGCCATGACGAACACGCCTTCTGCTTGCACACTCACCGGCTCTGTTTCCACGCCCGTTCCGTCGATCGAGGTCTCCGACTCGATGGACGAGCCTCTGGTGGCCGTCAGCCCGGGAGAGATCCCTTCGGTTGGCAGGTCTGTTCGTGCCGACTCGGTATTTAGTGGCTACTCAGGCGAAGGCATTGAGGAGAAGATCGAAAAGCTGGTCCCCCTTTCGTCCATCTTCAGTGCTGGACGTGGAAAGGGCGGAAAGAAAGGCGGCGGAATGTCGTCGGTTGTGCGTGGCGATGACGAGGATGTCGACGACGATGACAGCTGGCGTCCGTCCCCCGAAGAGTACAAGAAGCTTAGCAGCAAGGAAAAGCGTCAACTCCGCAACAAGCTGAGTGCACGTGCTTTCCGTACTCGTCGCAAAGACTACATCGGTACACTGGAGGCACACATTAAGGACCGGGACTCTGTTATCGACGATATTCGCGCCGAGTTGTCGACAAGTCGTGCCGAAAACCAGGACCTCCGAAGGGAGCTGGAGGCTCTCAAGGCAAGCACGATGAATGTTCTCCACCCCGAGACCGCCAACCAGGTTGGCCAGTCGCCTGCAATGCTCAAAGCACTTGCTCAAAGCGATCTGCCGGCCCCCAAGGCTCCTGCGGCGGCGCCTACCCGTCGTCAGACCCCTCTCACACCAATCAACACTCGCAAGGATGTTTCGCCCTTTGACACCTCGGCTCGCTTCTGGGGCGGCGGCAACGAGAACATGTTTGGTGGCGGCAGCACCATATGTCACACTCTTCTTACTCCCGAGCTCACTCTTCCCGCGCAGCCGAATCTCAACCCTCTTCTCAACTCGTCTGCGGCAAGCCCGGCGCGTAAGCCCATGTCTTTGCGCCAGACTGGAGATCGAGACATTGACTCATCCACTTTTGCCGAATGGTCCGAGAACACTCCTTACAGCATGCGCTCTATGGACAACTACCGCCTGCAGCTCTGGTCACGCCTCGCACGCGAGGCCGCTGGTGACAAAGCCAGCATCTCTCCTGATCTTCGCCCAAAGTTCTTCACCGACGCTTCGGAAAATACCACTCTGGCATCAGCGTTCACCGCGGCTGCTGCCGCCACGGAGCACGTGGCGTCCAGGCTGTCATCGTCGTTCTGGTCGGCCTTCACCGGCCCAACCTCCAGGCTGGACGCAGACAAGCTTGCGGCAGTCGTGACTGGTAAGGCCCGTTTGGCCGTTGTCGCTTCGGAGAAAACCCCCTTCAAGCTCACTACCCCCGCCCGCGCCGACCAGTCGACAGACGACGGACTGCACGATGCCCTCGCCCACGCCATGGCTGGCCTCAAAGTTGCCACTGGTTCTTCGCCGAGCGAGAGCCTCCGTGTGCGCGAAAACCCTCTTGGCGCAATGGTGGGCATGCTCAAGCACGCCGCACAACCAGCGCCAGCGGCGACGCGTGCTTAAGGGCCGCATCACACCAACCACATCACTCAAACCACATCATTATTTGCACTCGACGTGCCCCCACTTATCACCGCTTTTGTACACCCAGTTGTTCCATGTTGTGTCCATAGATGCCAGAAGAGATGCAATATTATCCAACAGTGCAACAGTGTGCATGGCGTTAACCAGGTCAGTGTCAGTACCTAAGCATATTCCCAAGCGTTCGATGACCGCTCGCAGACATGTTTTCATTCGATTCTTAACTTGAAACCATTCCAATTCAGACTTTGTAGCCAATACCACCACCAGTCGTGTTGCCGCTGGCGTACGTCCTGCTCGGTCAGCACTGTGTGCAAACATGACATTCTTACTTGTTGCCACCGTGCCAGGGCCGAGGAGGCGGGAACATGCCCTTCATCGCAAATGTCCACGGACCCACCACCGCAGGGGGTTCAGCAACCTCTTCATCCTCGTCAGAAACGCCAGTGTTGAAGCCATTGGCATTGGACGGTACAGCCACCGAGGCAGGTCGCTTGTTGATAGACCCCATTCCAGGACGCGGAGGAGGAGGCGCAAACGACATTGGACGCCCACCCGCACCCCGTGCCGGGCTAAGACCGACAGGAGGAGGCGGAGTGGCTCGATGGGGTGGGCTGGGGACGGCAGGGGGCGAAGGGTTGCTGGTGGCGCGCTGCAGACGTCAGAAAATGAGGATGCTCTCTCATACTCACCGATCGGCCACCGGCAGCCAGCGCACGAGCAGCGGGGCTCATTCCTGTGGGAAGTGGCGGAGGCCCATCCTCGTCCTCTGGCGGTGACGGAGCCGCATAGCTTGGGGTGGGGGGTGCGCGAGGCGGGAGGGCACGCGGCGCCACGGGAGGTGGGGGCGGCGTGTGCGCCGGGGTTGGAGATCCAGATGACACTGACCGAGAAGCTGGACGCATGGGGAGTGCTGGGGCCGGCGACTCGGCCTGCGGCCTAGCTGGAGGAGGCGGCGGCACACCGCGCCCTGAAGCAGCCAAGGTCGGGGTTCGGGATGGCAGTGTGGGCGGCCCACTGGGTCGTGGTGGCGGAGGTGGTGCGCGCTAACATGTCAGCATATGCTTATCGTTGCCAACTTACGGGAGGCGCTGAATGGCCGCTTGGTGGAGGTGGGACATGGCGCTGCGAGGTTAGCCAGAATAAGCAAGCGGTAGATTTACCCCTGGAGCTGCTCCGCCTGGACGACTGGGAAGTGCAGGCGCCCGGTTAGGTAGAGGCGGAGGGGCAGGCGAGCGAGAAGGAGGAGTTTGACTCGTTGGACGCGGAGGAGGAGGGGGAATCGAGCGTCCTACCCCAGCAGCGGCAGGGGGGGCAGGTGGAGCGCGGGGAGGGGCAGGCGGAGGAACAGGTGACGACGCCGCTGGACGGGGAGGAGCGGGAGGAGCCCTAGGGGGTGCCGGAGGAGGCCGGGGTGGGGCAGCAGGTGGCATGCGGTTGGGCACAGCTGACTGGCCCGGAGGGGTCGGCGGGGCACGAGGAGGAGCTGGTGCGGCCCGGGGAGGTGCCGGAGGTGCCGGAGGTGGTGCCGGAGGCCTGTTGGTGGTCAGCCACCACTGGGTTAAGGTTACTTACACTCGGCCTGGAGGAGTGGGGATATTGCGGGATGGCACAGAGGGAGCAGGCGGTGGCACTGGTACGTGTCGAGTTGGAGCGCTTGTTGCAGGAGGCGGCGGTGGGGGTGGCGGCGGCGGCGCAGGTGGGCCTCGGGTAGGAGCGCTTGATGCCGGTGGGGCAGGAGGCGGCCGCGGCGGAGCCGGTACACCTCGACCAGGCGGCACAGGTGGAGCACGAGAAGGAGATGCTGCAGCAGGGGGAGGAGGAGGCGCGCCTGAGGGCTTTGGTGGTCCGCGGCCAGGGATGCTGGGCGGCTTTGCAAGACCGGCAGAAGGAGTGTCTTCGATGTTAGCTATCATTCTTCCACGCCATTAGCACTCACGCGCTCCCGGTCCACCTGTCTTCTTTAGAGTAGGCATTCCTCCCGCAAACAGGCCAGCCAGCTGCTGAGCCGGCCCATCTGAACCTGACACCGGGGCTGCGGCCGAAGGTCCGCGCCCACCGCCCCCACCACCACCCCCGCCGCCACCTCCTCCTCCACCACCACCGCTTTTAGCTGCACCAGCAACAGCAGGTGCGGAGCGATCATTTGTCTGGGTCTTCTTCAAACCCTTGCCGGCTAGGATTGTCAGTGGATGTCACGGCAGATTGGTGGGTAGGCCTTGGTAGATATCTACCTTGGATTTGGTTCAAGAGTGCCGCATTCATGGCGACAATGGTGTTTGCTTGCACTAAAGATCGTCAATGGCTTAACAGTATCCTCAAGAGCAGGTTGTCGAGTGAGGTTCCGGGCTGCCTGAAGTGTTTGCTAGCCAAGAACGATGTCGATAATGTGATGGGAATGGATCGACGATGAGTGAAATGACATCCCGTCACTGAGTACCTGCCACCGTCGTCACCGCATCGCATTGCACTGGTGGGTATGGCCACGTGGTCTCGGAAGCAAAATCGCCCACTCATCCTGAAGCCACCAGCCCAGAGTCTGACGAGTAATGTTGCGCTTGACATGAACCATGCATGACTAACGTAGAATCTTAAGCATGAGACTCGTAAACCACATATTAACCTCTGGCCCACGGGCTACTTCTCATCCAGCGTCATCTCCGACAGCAGATCGCCGCGTCGGCGAGCACTATCGGCGGCGCTGAGGTCACTTCTGCCCGACAAGGCTGGGACAGGGGCAGCCAAACGTGCTGAGGGGCGGGCCTGGGGAGCTGGTTCGGCAAACGCCTCGCGCAGTTTGTCCGTAGCAATGCGACGCACTTCGGTGAACACGGTTCGCGAAACCTGCAGGATTGGGCCCGCAAGACCAAGCTGCAGGACAATGTAACTTGCGAAGTCAGCGACCCTTCACCGTCAGATAATACAGCACTTACGCGGAAGCGGCGGCCACCAACAGCATGGCAAAGTACAAAGGGTTGAACAAAACGGCCATCGCCTCGTTCCATCCGAGCACGACAAGGGCACCGTAGACCCACACCGGAATCTGCGCAACAGACGAGACCATGGATCGCTTGGCCTCGACAAACGAAGCATCGGCCTCACGCTTAAAGCGCTTCTCCAGTGAGTTCAATCGCGTGGTGCTCACGAGGACCAGGGCAGTATCGGGGTCAAATGCCTCGACATCGATATCGGGGTCCATTGAGTCCGGCGAGGGGAGAGAAGGCAGCAGGTCGTCATCCGTGGGGGCGATTTTGGCATACAGTGGCAGCAACGAAAGAGTGTCATCGCGAGCCTTGGTGAATGCTCCATCCAGATCATCCTCGGGCTTCCAGACACGGGGAACACCAGCGTCATCGTAGCGGAACCGCTCCTCAAAGCTGCCTCTCAACGTCGATAAGACGACCGTGTCGGCAGTTTGTTCCTCTAGCTTCTTTCGCAACGTCACCCACGAGCGGGCGCGCAGAGTCGACAAGGCGGTAGTATTCTCGTCTTCCGTGCAGTTGTAACTCTTGGCTTTGGCTAGGTAGGACCTCTCCGCGGAGGTAGAGACGTCGCGGTAGGTTAACAGAACGGTGTCCCACATCTTGGTCGAAGGCTTGCTCAGCGCGATTTCTACAGGCTCAAGTAATTGACGCTTGACCGTGCGCTCGACCGTGTTGACCATCTTCTTCGTCTCATCGGCACGCGAACGATCCGCGATCGTCTTCAGGTCTTCATCCAGGAGATCCAGCTCGTGCTGATACTCCCAGTCGGTCTCTCCAATTGTCACCTCTGGGACAGTTAGATTTACACTTTTGCGTTGCGCACCTTTTGCAGTTGCAAGGAAGTTTTGTCGAGCTTCCTGGGTGCAGCGGTTGACCACCTCGGCAAAGTCATAAGTCGGAGCTTTGAGGGAAGTCGCAATGTCGGTGACAAACTTGGCCGTGGCTACCTTGTGGGCATTCTTCAGCTGTCCGAGGTAAAGAGGCGAGATCGCAGAATGAAGATTTGTGAGGAGATCTTGCCGTTTGCGCTGATAGACACCGGAGTGGTAACGAGAAGCCGCAGTATCAAACCCGGCTAAAGGCGTTAGGGCTACTTAAGAACGAAACGCTTACTAATGGCGGTCTGCAACCAACTGGTCATCAAGCCGCCCAAACCTGCCACGATAGAGCCGGCCTCAATGGGTTTGCGGAAGGCCTTTGCACTCGCGATGAACAGGTCGGTGACACCTGCGGCAATCTCGTCACAGCGGAACTGTGCAAGAAGTTCCTGTTGTGTAGGCAAGTCAAGGTCCTTATTCGTCATGACCTGCTCCCAGATACCCTCCATGTAGAACCCAACGCCATCGGCGGGAATGCGCTTGTGATATGCCGGTTGAAAGACATAGTCGGGGCGGGAGCGGTCGGTAAACCTCTCACGGAGCTCGATGACAGCCTCCTCGAATTTTTCGGGTAGAAGAATCTTGTGTGGGAGTGCTGCAAAAGCAAGATCAAAGTAGGTCGTAAGAGTGGTGTCCACAAGATGAGGTGGCTGTTGGGTTTAGCGCAACTATTCACGCTGAAGGGCTCACCTTGGACAGCGTTGCCCAAATCTTCTCCATATCTTGCGTAAGAGTAGTTGTGAGATTGTGGATGTTGCCGCCGACATGGTCGCGAATCACGAAGAGAATCAAAGTCTTCTCACGCGTTTGAGATTTAGAGGCTTCCCCATCGCCTCCAAAAAGGCCGAGGTTCACTTCGAACACAGTCTTCAGAAGGCCCATGTTTGCGCCTTGGTACAGGCCGATCTGGTGTTCCCTGTCCGATTAGACCGGCGCATGGCATGGATCAAGTTGACTCACCACAGGTTCACAATAAGAACTTCGGTGCTGGCTAAGGAGAAGAGTGCACTCTTACGCTCAAAGTCTTGGTCCTCGCCTCGCTCGCGGCCATCGGTCCCTTCAACGTCCATGACGAGGGTGGACCCATAGGCCGACGGGCACATCCAGATACCTTTGGTAGTTTGCTGGCGCTTGGCTTCATCCATGACATCAAATGATGTGCCAAACAATCGATTCAGAAGCGTCGATTTACCGGTGGACTGGGAACCGAATACGCTCACGACATTATAGTCGAAACCTTTGTTGAGCATGCCCCACTTGTCGAGAGACGACGACAAGCCCTTCCTGTAGGTCAGACAAGGCTACTCTACTAGTGCACTCACGTAAATTCCTGCAGCTCATTTACAATCTGCAGCCGTCCTTCGCCGATATTGTTCATCGGCTGGCTTGCCATCGGCGCGAGCACCGACTCGGAGAGCACATTGGGGGTAGGCTGGTTGCTGGAAGCTCCAGCGGCTGCTGACTGGCCGTCTAAGAGACTCGGGGACACAAGTTCCGCCTCCCCGCTCATATTGCAAGGAATCAGACGACAGGGGTGAACAAGAGTAGGACAAGTGGAAAGCTATGTTGACGACTGATTCAACGTGGATCCAAGGAGTGGACGTCACACCTATCAAAAGAAGGGGGTGAAATAGATTTTCCACGTGGCACAATCGGGAAGCTGCAAGTTGTGACGTCGCATGGTATGTGGTAGTCGAACCGCCAGCGGCCGCCAGGCCCGGTTCTGCGAAGTCTATTGTTCTGTGCAACCGGGTGTGTCCGAGCCAACGAGACCTGAGTGCTCCGCATAAGCCATGGCGCACAGTATCTGACAGAGGAGTCAGTCTCTTCACCCCTCAGGTGCCTCGCAAAGTCATGGCTCGTAGGCTGCTCGTCCGTCTTTGAGCTCGTACAGCAATCCAGTCCAAATGGGTTAAGGGCTGTCTCCGCCATCGTGACTCGATGTACCGCACAGAGTACCCACAATCTCCTCTCAGTGATCACTCTCAGCGATCACGGTTTGCTTGTTCCTCGGTTTCGGATAACTTGTGGGATATGCTTAGGATAGCAGCAATCAGGATAAAAGCAAGTGTCGCGCTCTCAACATTCAAGCGCGTACCGTTTCGTCTGCACGCCAACCCTTTGCAGATTCTTGGTCCAAATTGTAGCAAAACCGTCCCCGAAGCGCTGTCATGCTCCGTTCATGCGCAGACGGCGCGCCATCATCCTCCTGTTTCCCTCCCTTCTCCCAACCTTTGCCTGTCCCAGTCATGACTGCTGCCAGATGATATTCATTCCGACGCTAATTGCGTTTTCACAGTCCCATGACTGATTTCTAGTGGTGGTGAGCGAGAGTACTGTGGGGCTCGAACTTGAGGTTGTAGACTGGGTCATTGTCAGCGCACGTTACATTTGATGCACGCACCGGAGCCGCACTCGGGGCAGCGGTGGTTCTTAAGCTCAGTGTTGAGTGCGAGCCAGACAGTGTCGTGCGAGTCGGCGGGGAAGCCGGTGCAGCCAACGTGACGCTCGGGGTACTGGGCACCTGTCAGCAATGCAATGGGGTGCGTGGAATGAAATGACGGACGTAAGAGAAGACCTCAATGGGCTGCTCGAGAGTGCCGAGGCGGTCGGCCTCGAGGGGCTGCATGTCGAAGACATCGACGCCCTCGACCTTGCCCATAAGCTCGAAGCGCTCGATACCAGTAGCCTGCTCCTTGCTGTGAATCGTGTCAGTATGAAACACGATGACTCCGGCCCTCTCCGACAGCATTCATGTTCGCCATTGTTGGTCTGATCGCACTAGACCGACAACGGACCGACAACGGCTAGCTGTCTAGACGCCAGAATGCGAGGGCATGCTTCAGAGCTGTACGCACTCGGTAGGGACCTCGCCGGCCTTGGCACCGTCGCCGAGGAGGGTAGGAGGAGCCGGACCATCGGCGCGGAGCTGCGAGGCCGAGAAGGCACGGGAAAGGTTGAGCTTGGCGCCGGCGGGGCGGGCGGCCATGACGGGGCGAACAGCAGCCGAAGCGGCGCGGAGCGAGCGAAGGAGGGCGACCATGGTGGTTAGAGAGTGGTGAGGACGGGGCAGAGTCGGTACAGTCAGGAGAAAGGCCGAATTGATGATTGGCGGTACACTGCGCCGTCGTAATGCCTCGGAGGAGGTGATAATGCCGCGGAAATTGACGTGTGGCGTCGATAGTCGCGTGTGCTTTCAGTACGCGTCCCAATTCATGTCCACTGATTGTACTCATTTACCTCACCTTGCGAGCCAT
Organism: Prillingera fragicola; assembly: GCA_002335605.1. Taxonomy (NCBI): domain Eukaryota; kingdom Fungi; phylum Basidiomycota; class Tremellomycetes; order Trichosporonales; family Trichosporonaceae; genus Prillingera; species Prillingera fragicola. The sequence continues at coordinate 1,561,271 of BEDY01000001.1, forward strand.
GCTTGACGACTAGAGCAGGAGACAATGTTGGACTGAGCATTGTCCTTCAACTGTCAGCAGTGTGAATCACAGTCCTCCTAGCCTCTAGACCTTTACTACACCCAAGACACTCCATCTCCTGAGCCACCACAATGTCGTCCTCGCGGGTGATGCCCGATGCCAGCAAGTGGAAGACGGCACCGAAGCCACCACCGCAGCAACGGCAGTTGGTCGACTCTCGTTTTCGTGCCCACTGCGGTATCTCTACGCCGCCGTCGACAGGACGACACAAGTTTGCCTCCTCCTCTCAACAACCTACCCCGTCGGCGGGGAAGACCACTAGGAAGCGCCAGGCAGTTGCTGTGACCCCTACAGCCCCGAGTCGTGGCATCGAGTCCTATCTCACCCCACCTACCACTGGTCCTACCGAATTGAAGACAAAGCGCTCCACGGCAAACCTCATCAGCAACATTCCCCGGGAACAGTGCGGCAGCAGCCAGCCTGCGAGTGCCCTTGCCCCGCATATAGGGCCGTCCCAGTCGACGCGTATGGTATCTACTCCCTCCGCGCTTCAGCCAGCTTGCTCCCCGGAGCCTATTCCAGAACTATCTCTGCGCGCACTCACACCGTTACCAGACGCGGTTTTGGCCACGCATAAGCGGCTATGCGGCCAAGACAGCGCACGCAGGGCAGCGGCCGCGTCACCTTGGAGGCGCGTTGTTGGTGCTGATGGCACTGCGCAGCTGGGCGAGATTCAGACAGACGGGCACGATGCTGGGAGAGTGGAGGAGCGTCAAAGGAAACGTCTGCGGCTGGACATTAGGGACAATCTCAATCTCGAAGCTGTCGACCGTGTCCACGGTGCGCGTCAGCGCCGCGCGCTGGGACAGTTCAAGTCGCTGGCACACGTATCAAGCTCTGATGATAGATCCTCTTCGCCGAGGTATTCGCCTCCCAGAGCTTCTTCTCCGAGCGAGGGACGCGTAAGTGCCCTCGCCCCAAGACACCCAAACGCCGTCCCACTGCGCCGCTGTGCCACATCGCTCGAGAAGCCTGGGTCCAAGCACCACCCAGGATGGGTACACACATCTTCCAGGCAGCCAGCCCTCAAGCTTCGTGACGTGGGTCAAGAGCAGCTTGTACTCCGCAGCGCAAGTTCGCCCGCTAAAGTCGAATCTGATGCTCGGGGACGCTCAGTGACACCGCGGAAACGCCAATCGGAACATCATCACGTTACGCCCCCAAAGTCTCGCACTCCTCGGCGCTACGCCGAGCAGCACGAGACGCTGTTTGATCTCCCGCCGCCCCCGGCAGCCCCGAGGTTCACGCGTGTGTCCCCAGCTCGCCGCACTGAGTGGAGGCCGGTGGATATGGAGCCAGAAACGCTGTTGACTTGGAGTCTAGGTGGGCCGTCTTTAGCTGTGCCAAACGCATCCCTGCGTGGCGAGGAGATCGTAGATGACGACACCCAAAGTGTGAGTCACGTTCCGTGGTTATTCGCTGACTGTTTAGCTCGCGCCATCCGTACCGTCACAAGACTTTCCCCATTTGTTTGATGATTCTCCCAATGGCAAGGGGCGTCCGCGGTCAACCATCAACACTGGCTTCGTCGAGAGTCCGTCGCCGTCTCCGGCGAGATCCTCTCGATCTACTCGCGACTCTGGTGGAGAGATTGTTTCACCTCTGGGGCGCGGACCATCATGGCCAATTGGGCGTGCTGCTGACGGTGATTGCACGGTGTCACATGCGTTGTCGTCGACAGAGCCAGTTTCCGCATGTCGCTCAGCGCCGTCCCCGGTCTTACAGGCTTCTGGGACTCGACGGACAATGGGGGCAGGCCTCCGCCAGCCTCGTGCGCGGCCCGGTCGGCGGTCTGGGCTTGAGTCGCAGACGCGCCTGGATCAGTTTGGCTACTTTCACTCCGCTGGAGCGTCGTCCGGTTGTGACTTCGCCGCGCCTTTCGAGAACGACGAAGACCTCGACTTTGGGGAGGATCCCATTTCGCCTTTGACTCCTCGCGGTCGTCGGGATTCCCGGCTTTGTCCCATTCCAGATCCGCCGCCCCATCCGTCGCTCCGTCCGGCAGGGGTACGTGCCATGGCTAGACAGGAGGAAGCGGAGAGAGTGCTCTACCCAGTGCAGGTTGGGGTGTGTTCGCCCCCTTCGGCCGCTCGTCTTCCGAGTACCTTGGACATTGCCAGGTCTACGGACTTCACAGACCTTTCCAGCAGTTCAGGAATATACGATGCCCCGCGCATCAGCGCGTCAACTCGTGCCTGGTGGGACGGTCTGGGGGGCAGATCCGACTCTCCGCTGGAGGATCTACCTGCTGACCCCGCAGAAGATGGGCTCTTTGAAATGTAGCATAAGTTGTGTTGTACATGCCAGCATGGGTAGTTGTTCCCAGGTCCAGATGCGTTCGAAGGTGCATGAACTGCCTTAACGTTTGTGCCCTGAAGTCGACAATTATTTAATTAAACAATGGTGTTGGACCTGCACCTCATCGTTCACGGTCCCGTAACTGTTGGGACGCGGTGGTTCCTCTCGGGGTGTGAAAATGACTCGCGTCCATGATGCGTGCAGGATGTTGAGCGACTTTGACAGTCAAGCAGCATGTAGACGCGCAAGGATGCCATTCTAAGTTAAGTGGCATGTGTGGTAAAATAAAGCCTTTGCGTTCAAGGTGCCACGAAGGAAGTTCCTTCCGCGGGCGTATCTGCCAGGCAGAATTAGATCTCGCCGTCTACCCAAGCATGAGCCCACAGGGAAATAAACAGAGCCAATACTGGGGGAGTAGGTTGAGGACTCTGAGATTGCTCTCGGTCAGGTATTGTTCTCTTGGTTGTCATTACACCTGCAAACTTCCGAGGGCAAGGGGATCGAACAATACTTGCCAACTATCACTTGACACTCATGAGATGAATCACCCTCTCCTCCCCCGCACCCCTACAGTCCACTTTCCTGGGGTTCATATCTGAACGTTCAGAATTAATTCATTGTGAGATAGTACAGCTGGAAATGGGATTCAGCAGGAAGCGAGCAGCACGCGTGCGACGTCCTGTGCCTAGAGTCACTACTGTCTGCCTCCGTTCCGGAAGTCGCGTCATGTCACTTGCCGGCACATCCGTTGCGATCTTTTTTTGGTCCACACGTCACGATAACATTCAAGTCTGTTCCGCATCCACCAACTGCACCCAACATTTGGGCGACTGCATCCGCCATGACAAGGAGCAAGAGTAAAGGTAAAGCCAGGCGCAAGGCAAGCCCTGCCAATGGGCGCGAGACGTCAGCGCCAGACTCAGGGTCTCCTGCGGTGTCGTCACCGCGAAAAGGCTCGTCTGAGCCTCAGACGAAGACAACTGCAGGTACGCTTGGCCAGCGAGTTAAGAGCTTTGCCGATGGCATGGGGAAGAACCTCGAAGAGATGAGCGTTCGAATCAGGCGCCAGGTGCGTTGTGTGGCCAAATGTACCCAAGTACAGTGCTGAACAAAACCACCAGGCAGACGGCGACTTTCAGGTGAGAGGGATTAGCAAGTTTGCGAGCTGTACTGACATCCACAGGTCATAGGTTTGTCACGTTGGCGCCCAGCGTGGCTGAAGCTAACCACACAGCCCCTGGAACACCATTTGATGCACTCGGTATGCGTACACACAGGCAGCCATGCTGACTAGACAGAACTTCACTCTGAGCACAGTTCTCGCCACCATGGCCAGGGGTGGAATCCTTGGCTGGTCGGCCGCCGTGTAAGCTTCTGAGCACGGCAAGTGCTAACGTCTGAGATTCTCTTCCCGCTCGCTTTTCTTCTCGGTGCTGCCGCAGTATGGATGGCTGTTCAGCCTGACTTCCTGCCAGAGGACATGACCGACTTGTGGCCCATGCTGCAAAGCGACATGCGCGACTTTGTAGGCAACATGTCTTTCCTGGACAGTGAGTACCTACGGCAGGCCACACTGACATTGAAGGCGCTAAGAAGACCATGTTCGAAAACCGTGACTTTAGGGTCGGCGATGATCTCATCGAGCAGCTTGACCTCCACAAGGAACACCCCATTATTCTTATGCCCGGCATCGTATCCACAGGCCTCGAGAGCTGGAGCACGGAGCCCGTTGCCCGTGGACTGTTTCGTAGCCGTCTCTGGGTAAGTCTAGCAAGTTAAGCGGCGCTGACTTGCGAAGGGTACCTCGACGATGATCAGGACTGTTCTCACTGAGAAGAACCGCTGGGTGGAGGCCATTGGCCTCGACTTGTCAACTGGACTTGACCCCCCCGGCCACAAAGTACGAGCCGCCCAAGGCTTGGATGCTGCCTCCGAGTTTATCCAAGGCTACTGGATCTGGCAGAAGATTGTCCAGAACCTGGCGACCATCGGCTATGACACCAATTCCATGGATATGGCTGCGTACGACTGGCGCCTCGCCTATTACAATCTTGAGATTCGTGACATGTTCTTCAGCCGGCTCAAGTCTCGAATCGAACTGCTTCGGAAAGCCCACGGCAAGAAGGTTGTTTTGGCCTCGCACTCGTATGTACGAATTACTGTCCAAGCTGACGTCCCAGGATGGGAGGCTCTCTGGCCCTCGTAAGTCAACGACAGGCATCCGGGCGGTGAGGCTGATCACTGATCCTTCTCGTTCAGTATTTGTGAGTGAATACAGCCTATTCCCCGTTACTGACAGGCCAGCTTCAAATGGGTTGAAGCTCAACCGGACAAGCATGGCTTTGGTGGCGGCGGCGGCCCGAAATGGGTCGAGGTGAGTGCACGGCGTCGACCTTCCACTCACAATTCAAGGACAACATCGAAGCGTGGGTCAACATTGCTGGCACCCTTCTTGGTGTTCCGAAAGCCATGACTGCATTCCTGTCCGGCGAGATGCGAGACACAGTTGAGATCGTATGTCGCTCCCAGCAGACCGAAACAGCCACTGACAACCCCCTTCAGCACCCTCTGGGTTCATACGTGCTTGAAAAGGTGAGCCGCTCGTTGAAATGTGTGCTAAACCCTGCAGTTCTTTTCTCGCAGGGAAAGGGCCAGCCTCTTCCGAAGCTGGCCAGGCGCCAGCTCAATGCTGATGAAGGGGGGAAACCGTATCTGGGGAGACGATGACTCGGCTCCCGTGAGTCATTCGACTCTAGCCACTGCTGATGATAGGACGACCCCGCCAACGCAACCGACACTTATGGTCGCTTTCTGTCTTTCCGACACAGGGGCACTGAGCCTAAGGACTCAAAGCTGGACGCGCGCACAGTGTGGCCCAACCTGACCATTGACGAAGCGTCACCTTATATTTTGACACACACTTCGCCCGAGTACCAGCGCATGATTGCCTCAAACTACAGCACCGGGTTTGAGACGAATCCAAAGCAACTCAAGGCCAATGCTCGTGACCACACCAAATGGTCCAATCCTCTGGAAGTCGAGTGAGTGTCATCGCAGTAACACGTCTTACCAGGCAGGCTTCCCCATGCTCCGTCGATGAAGATTTATTGCCTGTATGGTCACGGCAAGGAGACCGAGGTAAGAGCAGCGGATCGCAGTGCCGAATGATATGCTGACGTGGTAGCGTTCGTACTGGTACGTCAAGGGCGAATTCGAGGAAGATGAGGCACGATCCGACTCGGACTCGCCAGAGGCTGTTGTGAGTACCATCGATAGTGACAACGCTTGATCCTAACTTGCCACACAGTGCGAAGCGGAGGACGTGGACTGCGAGCGCACACCACTGGATTTCCCCCTGTCTAGGCAGCACTGGATCGACAGCGACGTCACCATCAAGGGTAGCGCTCCAGAGGTACGATCGGGGGTAAAGTTTAGTGATGGCGACGGCACCATTGCTACCGTCAGCCTGGGAGCCATGTGTGTGCGCGGCTGGAAGGGCAAGACACGCTGGAACCCTGCGGGTATCGAGGTTATCACCCAAGGTTCGGGCAAAAAAGGCTGCGCATGGCTGACAGAACAGAATACCAGCATTCGCCAGAGACGCTCGATCTCCGCGGTGGACCGCTCACTGCGGACCACGTTGATATTTTGGGATCATCGCCCCTCAACGCGGCCATTCTCAAGATTGCAGCTGGCCGCGGAGATGAAGTGAAGCCTCGCATTGGATCCAAGATTATGGAGTACGTCGACAAGATGAACTGGGACTAGAGGATGTGCCATAGAGCTTGCAAGAATTATAGTGTTTTCTGCATTTAGTACCTAATGTGGTTGTTAAGAAGGCTGCAGGTCCATCACACACACAGGCGAGTGGCTAAACTGACAACCGCACGTTTGTGCTCCTGTCATTGATTCAGTTCACTATACCATTGCTCTGTAATTCGTAGCTTGCAGCTTGCACGCTGGGACATGCCAGACTTGACCCAGACACCCCGGTGCGTGTCTCATCGATGATGATAACTGATCTAAAGCGGAGTAACCGAACAATCCTCCGGATTCAAAATAAAGCCTAACGGGCAGGAACAAGCCTAAGATCTAAGACACCATGCGATGAGCGCGTGAGACATCTTGCCTCTGGTCGATCTCGTCACACATGCTGCTGGTTGCTGGCCTGTTGGTCAGGCTGGGACCTGGGGACTAACGTCGTCAGTGGTATGGTTGCCGAGCCAGTCCAGCCGAGGAACCATAGACCTGTTGATGCGGTTGCATGAGGATGTCAGAGCTTCGACTGTCCGCTCAAAGGCAGGCAATGTTTGCATGCCGCGCGCTTCTTGGCTTCTTGGCCTGGCTTGGCAGGTATGCAACATACACTAGTCCCAGATCATCCAGGTCGTGCAGGGATTACCCGCCGGCCTGCGACCAACCAACACAAGTAGACACAGAATGCTAACATTGCTCGCTGTTCGTGCTGCTCGGCAATGTCGCCTGCTTGGTTGTAGGCAGGAACTGCATCGTAGGGGAGGAGGACTTACCCTGAACGGGGCAATGTTTTGACCTTCTGGGGTATCCGTTGGAATACGACCGCCATGCTATCCCTTCTGTTCCTAGGACATGCTTAGAATAACACTGTTGGTCGATGCGTGCCTGCAGGGGTAGCAGTTTGGTGTTGACGCGGGCATGCGGGCATAGTCTCCTTTGCGACTTGGGTTACAACGGTACAGTTCACAGGTTCCCGGAGAAGGGAAGGTTGCTTGGTATCCTCTTGCAGCAACCAGGTCCCTCTAGGAAGCTGTCAAGGGGTGCTCAAGCGTTCAACAAGAGTCAATCAGGAGTGGTGGTGAGCGTGGCATTAACACACTACACGCAAACGTAACAAACAGTAGGTGTTTGCAAGGTTGCACCCTCCTCCCCCTGAAACACATTTGCTCGCGTTTTCAGATTCCCCGTAAGGACAGGCACACGTAGTACTCGAGTAAACAACACGCTCAACACACGATAACTGGCTCTTGGTCAAGTAGGATTCATGAAGAAGAAAAGTGGAGACCAAGCTTGTCATGGAGCAGACTATCAGTGCTGTGCAGTAGTCTTTGCGTTGACATGTGATTCATGTCCGTTCATGAGTTCATGAGGGCGAGCGCGTGACGGGGAGCAGTAGACTAGGGAGACCAGGAGAGCGCGGAGCGCCGATCAATTCGACCGAGCTTGAGCGCACTGCACTCCGCGTGTGCTGGCCCTACCTGCAGTGTTTGTGTAGTAACGACCCAAGCTCTCCAAGCGTTCTTGTGATTCTTGTGATGGTGTGCCAAGCAAGGTAGCCCGCCGTGCACCGCCTCTGAGGGGCTTGCGCCACCCAGCACGTAGCCCAATTGCCTGACTTAATTCTTCCCTGAACAGCCCTGCAGTCCTGGGACGCCCCGTCAGCAGAGCTGCATGCTCAGCATTGGACAGTGTATCAGGCATGTGATGTCTCGCGACTTAGCTACCCCCCTTGCACGCTCAGTTACGCTGCCCAAGCTGCGTACGCTGCACTCCCTCTCAACCTTTGGAACATTGCGTCAGCCGAGCGGCTCTCAGGTCTTGGCCCTTGGATCCGACCGACACTACCAGCCTCCCCTGAAGGCCCCAAGCCCAAAGCTCACACACCTCATCTCTTGGCCCCGCCGTGCGCTGACCTTCCCCGCCCACCCACAGGCTTGTTTCGGTGTTCCGCCCCTGCCGAGAGTGCAAGAGTCGCAAACCTCGCATGAGTGCTTGAGTGGTGGTCGCATACAACAGCCCCCCTTTATTGTCACTTTACTCTCACTACTTCGATATCCCCTCACTTCTCCTCTTCCTCCTCCTCTTCCTCCTTTACTCTTTCTCTCCAAGTAGCGTAACACCGACCACTTCCCCATCATGGCCGGCGACACGACCTACTCGGACCTCCCGCCCCCTTCCCACATAGGCGATGCCGACCTCGGCGACCGTCCTGGATCGAACTACAGCGGCTCGATTACTGCGCACACCCCCGAGATGGCCGACTCCGCTTTGCTGGGTCCTGCCGGAGTAGGGCCTGCGCCCTCCCTCATGTCGCGCGACTCGACATACGGCTCGCTTGGCTCCCCCTCTATGCACGGTGGCCGCTCCTCATGGGGCAGCAGCAATGCCCTAGCCGGTGCCATGGGTGGCACTGCCGGTTCCGAGGTATGTCACAATTCTCACAGACTTTCCCCCATGTCTCACGACTGACTTTGCAGCTCCCTCCCGGCGCTCGCGGACCTGCTCGCAACAGCCGCCTCGCTCAAGGCTACACGGCGGACGACGGTTACAACACCCCTTTCGACAACTCTGCCGATGGCCAGGGCCACATTGCTCCCGCTACCGCTGTTCCTACCACGGACCGGGAAAAGGAGCCCGCCTGGGCATCCAAGACTGTTCAGCGCAAGCGCAAGCGTCGCACTTGGCTTTGGATTCTCCTTGCCTTGATCGCCTTGGTCTGCATCGGCCTCGCTGTCGGCCTCGGCGTTGGCCTCACCAGGCCCAAGAACAATAGCGCTGGCTCCGGATCTGACAAGGGCCACGATGGTGACAAGTCTGACCACGGCAGCGCCACTGACGGTGACGCTTCTGCCACCTCGGCCAGCTCGGCGACTCCTTCCCCCACTCCCACCAGTGGTACTCAAGGTTCGGTCATTCGCCTTGCTGATGGCACCAACATGACTTACGACAACCCCCACGGCGGCACTTGGGTCTGGGACGAGGCCAACCCTTTCAACAACGAGGCACAGGTCAACTCTTGGACTCCCCCCCTTAACCAGAACTGGACTTGGGGTGTTGACATCGTTCACGGTGTCAACTTGGGCGGATGGCTGAACACGGAGCCCTTCATTGTGCCCGGCCTTTACGAGACTTACGCCACTGGCCCTGCTGGAACTGCTGTCGACGAGTACACTCTTTCGATCAACATGGGTGACAACCTTACCGCTGCCATGACCGAGCACTACGAGACCTTCGTTACTGAGCGCGACTTTGCCGAGATCGCCACTGCTGGCCTCAACTGGATTCGTCTTCCTATTGGTCACTGGGCGATTTCCACCTGGGACGGGGAGCCCTTCCTGGAGGGCGTCTCGTGGAACTACGTTCTCAAGGCTATTGGATGGGCTCGCAAGTATGGTATCCGTATCAATTTTGACCTGCACACTGTCCCTGGTAGCCAGAACGGTTGGAACCACTCGGGCAAGATTGGAAGCGTCAACTTCCTGAACGGCCCCATGGGTCTCGCCAACGCCCAGCGTGCGCTCGACTACATCCGTACCATTGCTCAGTTCATCTCGCAGCCCGAGTACGCTCCCGTCATCCCCATGTTTGGCTTCATTAACGAGCCCAACGGAGCCACCATCCCCAAGCAGGCTGTCGGTGCCTTTTACCTCGAGGCGTACAACCAGATCCGTGCTATCACTGGCACAGGCGCTGGTAACGGCCCCATGCTTTCGATCCATGATGCCTTCCTCGGCGTTGCCACTTGGTATGACTTCCTCCGCGGTGCCGATCGTCTCGCTCTTGACCAGCACCCATACCTCGTCTTCCAGGACCAGATCTCGGGACCCCTCGCTTCTATCACCGGCCAGCCCTGCAACAGCTGGGCCCAAGGAGACACTGCGACCAACCGCACTTCGCAAATGTATGGTGTCAACACTGCTGGCGAGTTCTCGGCTGCTATCAATGACTGTGGCCAGTGGGTCAACGGCGTTGGCCTTGGTCAACGCTATGACGGCACCTACAACAACTATGCCGACAAGAGGATGGGCAGCTGTGACCAGTGGAATGACTGGCGCCGGTGGGACCAGGCCACCATTGACGGCGTCAACGCTTGGGCTGCTTCGTCGATGGATGCTCTGCAGAACTTCTTCTTCTGGACTTGGAGGATCGGAAATGCGACTACGACCGTGCCCGAGCCCAACCCCTTCTGGCACTACCGCCTCGGCTGGTACAACGGTTGGATTCCTCGCAACCCTCGTGACGTTGCTGGCACTTGCAAGCGCAACGGTTCACCTGCGAACGACTTCAGCGGCACCTACAGCGCCGAATGGATGACTGGCGGTGGCGGTGCTGGCGGAATGGGTGCTGACCAGACTGCCGAGTACCCCTGGCCCCCTGCCTCGTTCCGCAACGTTCCTGCTGGCTCAATGTCTCTCATTCCCCAGTACACGCAAACTGCTGCCCCGATCACCCTCAAGGCTGCTGCCTACACCGCCCCTGGCAGCTCATCTACCATGAACGCTGGCAGCGGATGGCACAACACCAACGACAAGCGTCAGGCCTACGCCGCCATTTCGGGCTGTTCGTACCCTGCCGAGTACACTGCCGCGGACGAGGGCATTCCTGCCAACGCCTGCGGTGCTGGTCTTACGCAGCCAACCCGCCGTTCGGTGGACGAGCGTGCAGCTTTCCCGGCGGCCACCCCCGCACCTTGATGGATCTATCCATGGACAATATATAACACACTCCCTAGGGCTGTAATTCGTACTATACCTCTCAAACATCGCCCGTTTAGCATTGCTCTGAGGATTTCACGGCTCGCGACGCTCCCATGCCACGTACGCACCTGACACAATCTGTTTTATAGTTCGAGATGGATATTGAATACGTATACCAGCTGCTAGGCTGCATCACTACTGTCTCATGAGTTTCACAAGTTGCCGTTTAACGCGCCAACCAACCTTGACCCCAGCACCGGCCACTCCTGCCCGCTGCAACAACAGAATCTCATCCTCACAGCTCCACGTACTTCGGTCAGGATAAGGATCGTTGCCACGACACATGATGGTGGCATGGCCGACACTTTTAACAGGACAATGCTAATGCATGAACATTCTACGGAACAACTATCTATATACTACTGTAAAAGGAGAGGGGTTTCTGTATTCGTCAAGGCTCAAGGAATAGACAGTGGTCGCAGTGTGCCACTTAGGCCTGCCCGGCCCAGTACAGTCGGAGACGGGCGAGACCAGAGTGCAGGGCCCCGACGCCGAGGGGTACAAGCGGTGTGGTCGCCGTCTCGGCAACGACAAGAGCTATGATGACGGGCCAGGCGATGTAGGGCCAGTACGGCGCAAGCATGCGGCGGCTGGACTCGGCGGAGCCGATGAGGTTCTTGAGCGCACGGTCCGAGGCGCCTTCGCCGCCCGAAGGAGTGTACGCGTCCACCTGGGGGAATGGACGAGACGCGCCAAAGGGCGCAGCAGTCAGGAGAGCAAGAGAGGCGGCGACAGCGTCCTCGTGACGGGCGTAGCCCGTGGAAGCCGACCAAGCACCAAGGTACGAGATGCGGCGAGTGTTCTGCACCTCCTCCAACCCACGCAGGCCGGTACTGCTCGCGGCAGTTGGGAACGGCAGCTCATACCTCCAGCGCTGAGCATCGGCTGCCCAGGAGGGGTTGACGGTGAGACGAACGCGGCCGTGCTTGTCCTCGGACAGGTGGTTGATTGCGTTCATGTTGAAGGTTCTGCGTTGTCAGCAACTCGCCTGTCCCCAATGTGGCACTGACAGAGAAATGTGGCGGCGGCTGAGCGGCAGAGATGAATCATACGCAGGCGGCGCAGGCGTAGCTGAGTAGTGAACTACGACATCAGCAACAGTCCCAACATCACTGAACTCTGCAAAACTTACCCGTCTTACTTTGCTCCTCGCCACTGTGCAGTTCAACCTCAATGGACTGCCACGACATTGCTCGCAGGGCCTTGGTCTCCTCTGGCGAAGCCCAACCGCCCCGGTTAAGCATTTCCAGAGCGGTATCAGAGTGAACGCTAACGTGTAAGCTCCTTTCGCTGCTTGTGGCACTCACGCAAGGATGACATGATCGTAGCCATGATGGGCTCCAGACTCCTCAATCAGAGTCACACCATGCTCGTGGCTTGAGACACCAACAATCTTGGTGTTGAGGTGAAGATTCTCGGGGGGCACAATACTGGTCACAGCGTCGACAAAAGTCTTGGTACCGCCTTGAACTGTCATCCAGTCTGCCTTGGACGCATCCAGCAGACCATTGCTGAGCAGGCCCTTAACGACCATTGGCGCTGGCATGTCGAGGGCTGTAGCATCGTCGGGAGTTAACCACAGAAAAGCGATGAGGGGCTGGGCATTAGACGATCCACTGCTCGCGTGCTTACCAGGAGGTGTTCATCAATGAAGCTGCGACTGTACCCTTCGCGCTCTAGATACTGGGCCATGGTGAGGTCGGCATCCTCAGCGCCTACGATGTCCGGGGCGTACGCAGCGAACCGAAGGGCGTCAAACGAAGTACGCCAAGCGCGGGGGCTGAATCTGGCCTGTCAGCTGGGGAATTGGAGCACATTGCCGACGTACAGGTTGGCGAGGCTACTGATGCCGCTGGGAGTACCGTCATTGGAAACGGAGAGGGTGATCTTGGTTTGTTGGAGAGGGATGTTAAGCAGCTGGAAGAAGCGTGCAAGATTGGGCGAAGCAGCGCGGTTGAATGCCATCTGTTGTTAGTTCGACTATGCGACCTCATGGACTAACAGCTCCCCTAATGACGAAGTCAGCCCTGCTCTGTGGGAAGGCGTGTTGTACTTACGTGTCAACTGAGCATGGCTCCTTTTTGTCACCTGCAAACGTCAGCGACCAACAGGTTTGGAGAGCTCACATTGGTACTCGACGGTATGAGCATGTCCGCCGGCGTAGTCGTTCTGCTCATAGATGTTGACCTCGTGGTCCGAGTACGTCTTGAGAATCTGACAGTCAACCAATATTGCTACCCTATCCGACACGTACCCAGAGAGCCGAGAGGCCCGAGATGCCTGATCCCACAATGGCGATGCGCATCGTGGCTGAGGAAGAAAGAGCGTGGCGAGGAAGAAATAGGTGGCGCGAGAATATAGGGGGAGAAGAGAATGCGAGGGCTGGGAATGTGTAGCAGGTAACCAGAGGACTGCAACGAGGTCCACGATAAAAAAAGTTGACGTGAGAGAATCGCGTCGTTTGCCGCTAGCTTTGGATCCTGCCCGACCCTCAACGCCTGGGAAAGTCGTGAAGTCTGTGGGGGCCAGCGATAATGGGGCGGCAGGTGCCTGTGGAGACCCCAGTCAGGCACGCGGCAATCTTCTTCTTCCCATCAGGTTATGTAAGCCTTTCGGGGCAGCAGAGCCAAACACTTGAGGATCCTCAGAGTCCAGACCTTGGCAACCGACAACGGGATTCCCGGCACAGTGACATGCCACCTCCCTCTGCTCCTCCGCTGGCGCGCGCAGCTGTCGGATGCTGAAAGACGCGCCGACGCGTTTCAATCTGAAGAAAACGTGTTCCTCGATGATATAGTGTGCGTAAGAGTGTTTGTGCAAGTTCGGGAACGGCTAAAAGCTTTAGCCAAGGCTGCAGATCTGCCCACGTATTTGTCTGTCTGTGCGGAGAGGTCATGAAAGGATCGAGGATCGGATGAGCGAATCGTAAATCTTGCGTCTGTCATCACTACTGCGGCGCGAGCACCGGGGTTGCAATGTTAACTTGTTTCCTGTCAAGTTCACTCGCTGCTCGGTGAGTCGGCCGATGCAGCCCAAGTGTCTGCTATGCGGTTGGGCGGTGGTTTGCTGATTAATTTCTCGGCAGGGTCCACGGCCTAAAACTGGGTCATGTTTTCTGATAAGCTGCCGCCACCGGCCGGTTCGGTGCAAGCACGCGTGCGAATGGATCGTCAGGCGGATGTTCGCTGGTCATAGCCAATGGGAAGCTCGCTATTACGATGAGCAAACATTCCGTTGGCCAGCAGTCAGCCAAAGCACAGGCGATCTGGGTGAGGGATGTCACAAAGGTCCCTAAAATAATTCCGGTTTTTTCAATTCTGCAGTGTGACGTACGTGCCTGGCTGTTAAACGAGCGCGGTGCAATCACCACCACCACGAGCAGCTTAGCAAACGCCCCTTGTCCTTTTCTCTCTCTTCACTTTGGCTTTGAACTTTCTCACTCTTCCTCTCACACGTTACATTTTCAACAATAACCATGGTCTTTGGTGGCAAGAAAGGCAACGACGGCGAGCGCCAGCCCCTCCTCAAGTCGGACGGTGGCTGCTGCGGTGGCAAGGCTGGCGGCAAGTGCTGTGGTGGCGCCAACCGCGCGACGGGATCCTCTAGCCTCGCCCCCTCGGGTGCCGCTGTCCCTCTCAAGCGTGGATCTCCTGCCAAGACTAGCGGCGTTGAGCCTGTGTGGCCCATCGAGCGCACTTCTTCCCGCTCATCGCTTCGTTCTCAACGCAGTGCTCAGCGCCTTCGTCGCGTCGAGGATCTTCTCGAGGATGAGGAACCTCTCCACACCAAGTGCGGCGCCGATGGTGGACAGTGCTGTGAGTACATGATGGGGATATGGATGCCAGGAGGAATGCACCTCGTGTGATCCGGCGGTTATTTGACCAATACATGGGGGAGTATGAGGATATTGTCGCTGACGTGATACAGGCAAGGAGCTCAAGGGTGACGACGAGCGGCACCTTATCAGCCCAGAGATTGTCCGTGACATGTAAGTGAAGTGACTCCGCAGCGTGCGTTTTTCTGACTTTTGACAGCATTATCGGTCTCTCGGACGGCCTGACCGTTCCTTTTGCTCTTACTGCGGGCCTTTCGTCTATCGGCAACTCGAGCCTTGTTGTGACTGGTGGTCTCGCCGAACTCTGTGCCGGCGCCATCTCGATGGGGCTTGGTGGTTTCCTCGCCTCGCAAGCCGAGCTGGACCACTTCCACTACCTTCGCAAGCAGACCCACGGCCGCGTGCTTCGTTCATGCGATGGCGAGATGGAGCGCGAGGTTCACGCCATTCTCGGCCCCCTTGGTGTCAAGGAGGCGCTTTCGCGTCTTGTCGCCGAGGACCTGCGCGAGGTCGAGGACGATGCCTGTGGAGCGATTGAGGGCGTCGACGTGGTTGCCTCGGACGAGGAGAGCGGCATTATCGAAAAGGTTGATCCCAACGTCGGCCTCACCGCCTTCCTGCTCAAGTTTGGAGAGGGCATGGAGGAGGTTCCCGTTTCGCGCCTCTGGGTCTCGGCTCTCACCATTGGCATGTCTTACTTTATCGGTGGCCTCATCCCTCTTATTCCTTACATGTTCACTTCGACAACCGATGCCGGTCTCATTTGGTCGCTTATCATCACCGGCATTATCTTGCTCATCTTCGGCGCTGGCAAGACCTACTTCACTGGCGCGGCTGGTGGAGTGCGCGGCTACATCTGGGGCGCCGTCAGCATGCTCTTCGTTGGTGGCTTTGCCGCCGGAGCAGCTTTCGGCCTCGTCAAGCTCCTTGGCGTCGAGGAGGGATGCAACTAGAGGCACAATCAATTTCCTTGTTGACGGGTTCGCGCTCCCGGATACCAACTGTTATTCCCTTTACACTCTCAATGGCCCCCGATGGCCCGTATACCCAGCCCTTGTTCCTGCGGGATACAGTGCATCAGCTCGCCTCTGCGGCTCTTTCTTGTACTCTTTGTTCACCTGATGAATGTAGACTTTCTTTCGTTTTTACTAGCAAATGCATCACTGACGTTATGAATGTGTATGGTGACTAAACCGCATCGTTATTGGCTCTCTACATGCTCTGCGTGGCGCAGTGCTGGCTGCGCTGTACAACTGCAGCTCTAGGGTGGGTGGGTCGATCGGTAGGGCGTCGACATGTGTTGGGGGTGGTAGTCCAGACGGCCTGGGGTCCCTTTTACTGGTCGATACCGGGCATTGCCTCGATCTTGGCAATCTGCTCCTCACCGTTCTGAGCTTTGTGCTGGGAGGGAGGGTCGCGGTGGTAATCTTGGAGCACAAAGTCCATCTTGCCATTGTCACGATCCGGCGAGACGAGGCGGGCGTACTCGAGGTAGAGGCGGAGCATGTAGATCTGCAAGTCCTCCTTGCGCCACGTACGCTCAACCCAACATTGTCCGTTCAGGGCGATACGACGCGCAACCTCGTCATGCGCTCCCTTGCCCGAAGGTGTACCTCGGAAGAAGGCAATGATGGAGAAGAGATCCGAGTAGTCCATTTTTGTGGGGACGTAGGCAAACCACTCGGGAAGATGGCGAGTGTTCCACTCGGGGAACAGGGTCGCCTTGATAACGACATTCAGGCTCGCCAGAAGGCGCGGGAAGCGCGAACTCCACGCATTGCCATCGGTCTGGTTGTCAGCATTGCCAGGGGCTGGCCAACTTACGTCCAGAATATATTTGTACTGGTTTGACGTTTCGGGAGAGTCCTTGGAAGCAAACGAAATCTCCTCCTTCATCTCGTTGCAAGTCCCATCGTCGTTGTCACACTGCCAAGGGCCGCCGGCAATCTTGACGTCCATGTAGTATTGACCCAATGTCCGGCGTCCAAACTTGTTCAGCTCCGCCTCTCCTGTTGAACCCTTGGGGACGAGAACATCTTGCAGGCCGGACGTCCTATCGTTTGCCAGAAAGTGAAGACGCTCGCGGTGGCTCTGGCGCCACTTGGCCCCGTTCCCCTTGTCGTGGGACATGCCTGTGGAAAGACCGCGCCAGTACAGCTTGCCACTTTTGGCCGTCCAGGCCGGATCATGTCCCACATCATCACGTCGACCGTCGCGACCCACGGGAGTGATCGGAATGTCACCATTGAGTACAGTTTTGGACGGCACAAAGATTGGATAAAGCTTGGTGTGAGGCTTTGGATGCGAGTGCTCATTGTGCGCCTCCAGGAGCATGCCGTGGTTCTCCATGAGCGAAGGGTGATCGCAAGGGTTCATGGTGGAGAGGTGATTGGAAACGAATGTGTCCGCAGCGGCTACACTCTCAGCATGGCTCAGCGTTCGTTACTCACGCGTCTCAGTTTGCTTCAGGTTCAAGAGAGAGTTTGGCGCGCACGCCTTGCGCCAATTCTGCTCAAAGCGATCAACTTCATTCTGTTGGTTCGAAACACGGTGTAGCTTGGCGGCGTCGACGAGCTCCTTGTTGCGCTCATAATCCAGCATGATTGAAGGTTGGTCATGGATGGAGAATGTGGCCCGGAAGTCGGGCATAAGGTGGATGAACTCCTCCATGAGGTTGGTCTGCGCATCGGCGCGAGGCCGGCTCGCCCACCAGGTGTCACGCGAGTAATTGTCGTTCCATTTCACCTCGACCCTCTTGTCAATCACAATGAGCGTGAACGTTTCCGGAATGTCTTCCACTTGCTTGAGACGCTCGGCGAGTTTGGCAACGGGGAGACCCCAATAAGGCAGCAATGACTCCATGATGCTGAGCCTTGTCAGTGCACTGCTCTACTGTTCTGAAGAGCAACTCACGAGTCGAACTCATCGGTGAGGAGGGTGTCACGAGACGTGGCGAATTGCCACCTGTAGGTTAGCCTTCACTTCTGCTTCCAATGGCTTACCAGTCATCAAAGCCCTTTGGAGGGGGTCGGCCCCATCTTGCCTCGTACTTGCGCACAGCCTGCTCCAGCGTCTTGCTCTGACTTTGAAGCATGTCATTCCACTTGCGTTCTCCTTGACGCAGAAGCGCCAGAATGGGGTGCGACATTTCCGTAGACCCAGTCGCGTTCGATGCTGAGCCCAGTGCCACGACGCCTTTAGAGACTTCTGTGAGTTCCACAGCCTCTGCACGCAGCTTCTCCGCTGGGCTCAGAGCGTCATACGCCGACAGGAAGACGCAGCGGCCATGCTCATCAAACTCGGCTGGACGATCCGGCCTGCTTGGGTCGATGATGGGTGGAATCCACTTTGCCGGTGACAAAATAGACGAGTCGGGGTTATGATGGGGGTAGCTCGATATTGCTGGAGGGAGAGTCGACGGGGCAAACGTGTTGAGCAGGAGGAACATGGCCACCAGCGTACCAATCAAAATGACTAGACGCCGTGGCAACGGAAGCCCATGGGGAAGACCGAACAGCATATTGCAAGCGTTGTCAACGTGGCTCGGCAGACAGAACCAGCGCGTGAGGCGCGGTGGGTGTTGGAAGGCGGTCGCTCCGAGTACGCAAGCGCCAGTCGGGGGCCCAGGAGAGCAAGAGTGGGCTAGTCGGCAGACTGAGAAGGAAAAGTTCTGCAGTGGGTCGCGCTTTGACCAAAGTTCAAGGTAGGTAGGTGGTGTGAATGTTGGCAACGGACGTGTGCCGCCATGCAACAAGTCATATGTGATCCACTACTGGGCAAAGCTGCCAGGGCAAAGTGGTGGTGACCCCCGCCAAGGCATGGCAGCCAAAATGACCCCTCTCAGCTTCTCAGGCCCTTTGCCACCCACAGTTGCCCAACCAGGCACCGCCTGGTCTCAGGAAACTGGGCCGGACAGTCGTCGCAGTGATCGCTCCGTCGTTTAGTCTTGCCCTCAGAAGGTTGGACATTTCCCTGTTCGGCAGCGCCAATGAATACACCGTGGCGCACACCGTTGAGCCTGTTTGTGGCCAAACCAGTCGCTGTGATTCCTCCCAAATGTCCAATGTGGCGTCAGTGGTTGCCAGGGCATTGGGGGCCTCGTGGATCGCGGTGCAGAACATGCACAGCCTGTTGGTTGTGAGGAGATCTTGCATCTGACCGCCGGGCATGTGCAGCATTGTTCTGAGCACTTCTGCGGACCCGAATCTTCAGAGACTCTGCTGTCTGTGCGTTGGTAGACATGGATTATGGTTATACTCCTGAGGCTGAAGATCAGAGGCATGAGCGCAGAGGTGCGAGACATGCAGCTTGGGTCCTGGGCCTGGGAAACCCCTGGTACATTTACTTTGGATTCCGGAGACACAAACCTTGCAACCTTGGCCAGCGGGACCTTTTGCTGTGACAGCTCGCGCCTTCCACCACATACTCCTCCCAATTAGGCTTGCTGAAGTCTTGACACGCCTTGGTAGAGGCGTGGAAGCGGCGCGGCCACAGTTAACTGTCTCGTCTTCACAATCTCAACGCTATCGCTTGACAATACACCTTTCGCCTTCAAAAACAGTCGCTAGCAAAGCATTCTTGTGTTGCGGCCATCATGCCGACCCTCAAGTTTTGTGGAGAATGGTTAGTTACCTAAAGAACTCCTCCTGGACCAGCGCTGACATCTTGCAGCAACAACCTCTTGTATCCTCGCGTCAGTAGACACAATTAACGCTGTCCTCTGCTGTTGCTGACCAATGCCCAGTCGGATAACAACTCCAAGGTGCTTCTCTACCAGTGCCGCAACTGCAACTATGCCGAGAATGCCTTGCCAGAGGCTGGATGGGCACCTTGCGTGTACAAGAATGATCTGTTGACAGTTGCTAGGTAAGCAACCTTCTCTCAACATCTCTGGCCGTAATCTGACCATTGCAGGGAGCAACCAGGCGAGACAAAGGACCTGGAAACGGACCCAACGTTGCAACGATCAAATATCCAGTGTCCCATCTGCTTCAAGAACGGTGCCGTCTTCTACCAAGACCAGGCAAAGCGCTTGACCACCAACATGACCCTCTTCTTCTACTGCGTCCACTGCAAGCACCTCTTCCGCGACCCCAAGGTCAAGACCCGCACGAAAACCTTGTCATAATAACAGCATCGACATGTCCCAGATTTAGACTGCATGCATTGTATTTGTACTGTTCCTTGTGGATCACTTGCTGCGAAAAGGAGTTGGTGTGCACTCTGCAACATTCGTCCGCAAGAGGTGATATTTAGATGCCATGCGCATGCTACTGTAGTGGTACAAATGTGTCTACTCTCTTCCTAGGCCTTGTGCGGTTGCAGCACGCGACCACGTTCCTCCTCAATGCGGAGAATCTCCGTCTTCCCTTCATCACTGTCCTCCCACTTCTTCTCCTTTGTCACCCAGGACGAGAGATTCTTGTGGATGAGCATCAAGCCAAGCACTGCAGGAAGGTACCACAGACTGACGAAGAACACTCGCTTGGCAGTGGTCTCGTTTGTTCGTCGCCAAAAGTCGTACGCGCTGCGAACGAATATAGCGTTGGGCACTGCCGAGGTGAGGGCAAATGACCAGTCAACGCAACCCGAGAGGGGCGCCATGATTGCGCAGATGGGAACAAGCAGCAACGCATGCCTCAGCGACACCAGTGCGTTGAGCCGCGGAGACAGCACCGAGAGCATAGGATAACCGGACAAAGCGTAGTAGGGGCGGATCATGTGGGAGAGAGCGTTGAAGTGAGGAAACTGCCACGAGAAGAGTAGCACGGCAAGCGTCCAGGCAGTAAGAGGGTTGGGAAGATCCGGAAGGCTCTCGAGCAAAGGCCAGTGCAGGAGCAGAGGCTGCTCTGCGGTTGGCAACAGAGAGCCGCCGGTTGCAGTCCAGCCCATCAAAGGGGTAATGCCGCCCACGACAGCGCCCACCCAGGTGTTGGAGACGCTGAAACGCTTCATTGGAGTGTAAACGCCAGCGTAGAGCAACAGGTTACCGATGCCAAGGAGTGCTGTGGTGGGGTTACAGCCAAACCAAAGGATGGTGCCTCCCAGAGCGGTGCAGGCAGTACCAAAGGCAGCGGCATGAAACGGAGTAACACGACGAGCGACGAGAGGCCTTACACGTGTGCGTGGAGTCTGGGCGTCAAGAGGCACCTCCATGATCTGGTTGAATGTGTTGGCAGCGGCCGAGGTCAGGAAAGTGCCCGCCGTGAGGGCCAAAAGGACGGGCAGTGACAGTGGGAGGGGCGAGAGCGCAAAGCCAGTGGTCGCAGTGAGGGTCATGAGAATGGAAAGGTTCCGCTTGGACAGCTGCGAGTAAATGGTGATGAGGCGACGAGGGTTCAAGTCAGGAAGAGGCTTGTACGCTGTCAACGGCGCAGCTGGTGCTGGTGGAACAGGTAGGTCGAGGTCCGCGAGAGGAACGGCGGGGGCATTTGCGGCCTTCCACACTGTGGAAAACTCTTTGGGAGGTTGAGGAACAGTAGGCGCAGCGTGGCCAGAGAAGCGGCGGGCGCTGGTGTGAGCGTAGCGACGCTGGGTGATGACAGGAGAGGCGCGAATCGCGGCAGCAGAGTTGACGGTAATGGGGGCCGGGTCCGATTTGGTCGTGGACTCGGCAGGCTTGGTCTCCTCTGGAGTGTCCTCCTCAGCAGCCTCCCCAATCGTAGCCATTTGGCCCTGAACCATTTTCCTGAAGCGACCATGAGGCCGTGTGATAAGGTCATCGTAAGACCCATCTTCAGCAACTTGGCCGCCTTCCAGGTACACAACGCGGTCCGCCTGTGCAATGGAGCTCAAACGGTGGGCGATCAAGATGACGGTGATTTCGGAGTCGTTGAAGAGAGAGTCAAGGGCCGCGTTCACGGCGCGCTCAGACTCTGAGTCGAGAGCACTCGTGGCTTCATCCATCAACAACACCGAGGGACGTCCAACCAAAGCACGGGCGATTGCAATGCGCTGGCGCTGACCGCCAGAGAGACTCGCCTTCGTAATGACAGTCTCGTAACCCTCGGGCAGGCGCTCAATAAAGTCACAGTGCGCAACATCGGCAGCACGCTTCACGTCGTCCATGGTAGCGTTGGCGTGACCGTACTTGATATTGTCCCCAATAGTTCCTCCAAAGAGAATGGGGTCCTGGGGGACGTAACCGATGCGGGCACGCCAAGACTCGGGCTCCAGCTCGCGAATGTCCTTGTTGCCAAAGAGCACCTGACCATGGGTTGGGTCGTAGAAACGCAAAAGTAGGAGCTGAACGGAGCTCTTGCCGCTACCACTGCCTCCAACAAGTGCCACCTGCTCACCCTGGTCGATGCGCAGGTTGACACCATTCAGGACCTTGACGTCAGGACGCGAAGGATAGGCGAACGCAACGTCACGGAGCTCGATGGCGGCATGATCAGACTTGGGGACGGGAGCACCAATTGACAAAGGCACTGGCGACGGAAGAGCGTGGAGTGAAATGATACGCTGAGACGCACCGACACCGCGCATCAAACCTGTGAAGAAGGTCGCAAGAGCTGTCGTCAGCTAGGATACTCTCAGGGTTACCTACTGTTGAGACTCCATTCAATCCAGTTGACGTAAATGAGCGAAGTAGTCATGTCACCAACGGAAATCTCGCCACGCTTAACCAACACACCGCCGTATATCAACAGGCCGATCATGGCGAGGTCACCGGCAACTTCGTTTGCTCCTTGGAACACACCATTTGCGTACGTCTCTTTGCGCTGAAGGTTGAATACGCTTGCAACACGCCCAGCAAAAAGAGCTCGCTCAGCTGGTTGCGTGTTGGACGCCGTGACAGTGCGGTGCGCAGAGAGACGTTCCTCAGCGAGTTTACTCATGTTACCAAGTGCCTCTTGAGTCTTGAGCGACAGAGACCGAATGTAGCGACCATAGAAGTAAGAGGCGACTGAGATGGGCGGGAAAAGGAGGAGCATGACCGTACAGAGCTTGGGCGAGATGAGGTACATCGCACCAACTCCGACACCGGCGCCGAGAACAGCCTTAAGACCTTCGCCGAGATTCTCACTCAAACTCTGTCCGACAATGGACGAGTCCTGGCCGAGGCGAGACAGGGCGTCTCCCACTCCGGAAGTCTCAATGTGCGATGGAGGCAGGTGAAGGTACTGGCGGTAGGTCTTGTTTCGGATCTGAGCCACAGTACGCTGACCAGCTAGCCGGAGAGCAATGCTGCGACAGGAATTGGCGAGGGCTCCAAGTAGAAGAAAACCAGCGAGTGCAGCCGCAGCTTGTTCCAACGGCAAGCCGAAAAGGAGCGTTTCCTGTGAGCCTGGGGCGAAAAAGTCGATAATGCGTCCAATAATATACGGGACGGAGAGGCTGACTCCGGTCGAGACGACGAGCATGGAGACACCAAAGGTGAGGAGGCGCCATTGAGGCTTGGCGAGCATTATGAGCTTCGTGACCGATGCCTGCTCGCCAGGTGGCGTCTTTGGAGAGACAGTAGTGATGGGCATCACGCTACCGGCAGTTGCATCCAACACTTTGCCCTCGCCTTGAGCCTTTGTGGACTCATGACGAACCGCTGTAGCGGAACGTCTTGTTCGAAGACTGGAGGTAATCTCAGGTCGAACCAGAAGCGAAGAAAATGACCGAACATTGCTGATTCCACTCGGTACCAATGTGGACACACGAAGGTGCCCAAGAGGAGTACATGGCTGCCAGAGGCCGGCGAGGCGCACGCTCGGAACCACCCGCGAGGGACAAAGGCGCGGGAAGAGCGCGGCCGCGCCTCGGTGTGCCATGGCGCGGCTATGAACAACAAGGAGGGTCAGAGGGACGGCGACTCGGCGGCGGGGGGCCTTTATCGCTCGACAGGTTTGGCGTCGGCAATGGAGATGAGTAAAACGAGACACCCAGAGTAAAGTCGGTCGGCAAGGAGGAACCATTGGCGCCGACGGAGAACATGCGCGGGTCCGTGTGGTCTTCGAATTGTGACGAGACCCTGATAAGGTGTAACTAATGACACGTCATAGGGGCAAGAGTATGATTAATTCATTTTGATTCCGGCATTGTTTGTTGACGCGACTTTCTTTTGAATGATGACCTCAAGGGTCTATCACGTGGGGGGGCGCCAACAGACACCATATTCCCTACCCTCGCACCATACCACAGGACAGGACGCCAACACGAACTGCAGAACGCTCATGACCATTCACGGACGCGACGAGTCTACTCTTCCTCTATCCGCATCGCACTCTCCACAGCTAGCTCGCAGTCTCGTGTTCATCAGCGTCAAGTCCAACACTGCACGCGATCACCGCCAAACATTCAGCCTCCGCCCAGCCCACCACCTTTGTTTCACCCAAATCCTCACCCGAGCCATCGCGCAGTCGCGTGCGCGTGTAGCCGGCTGGTGAGGGTCAACGCCATTCAGCACATTCTCTCTCTCAGAGTGCTTTGTCGTTTACTTCTATTCACTCCCTCACAATGGCTGTGCCTTTGGAGCCGAACCGCATCCATTCGCTACCTGGTAAGTCTGCGGTCGCGGTCCGCACGGTGACCAAGCGCTGACCACGCATCCAGTGCAAGTATCATATCATCTCCAAGCCTCCTCCCAGACGTTTTCTGCTCTCTTTCCCACTCCCCAGCAGGTCTACGTTCACCCAAACGCTGGATCCTCACAAGTCGACGGGCGCGACGAGGCATGGGGTGCGATCCACTTGAAGACGGTTGTGCAAGGAATTCTTATGGCAAGGTGGGTTATCATCACTCTTATAGCGCGAGCTTCTCTGACTGGGTCAGTCCCGAACTGCATCCATCGCATCCCGGAACTCCAGACTTGTCTCTCTACGTCCTAGACCCACGACAAACATTCCTCCGTCGCTCTCGCTCGTCTGCACCACTTTCTCACCCTCGGGGAGCCGCGAATGGTGGAGCTTCGAATGAGGTCTGGACAGGGAAGGGCCTCGTGACATGGGCGCTTCAGGAGCCAGGAGAGGGCAAAAACCTCATTACCGGTAGACTGGTGCGGCGTCCAGAGTTTGTCGGGGTCGAATCGCCTGCTGCAGGCATGTCTGCCCTCGAGGCACTGGCGGCGTCCAACTCGTCCGATGCTCATGCGGCCTGGGGTATCGAAGTTTCGGTCGGTCTCAAGTCAGGCTTGTCAGGATCTCTCACCTACCCTGGTCCTCTGCACCATACCGTCGAGAAGGGCTTGTTTGTGGATTCATACGCAGCGCGTGAGCAGCCTACGTCGACGCCAAGTGTGGTACCCGCCCATTCCTCTCCAACTGTTGCAGGTCCTTCCTCTACGCCCAAGGGATCGACCTTCGCCACCGCCTCCTCCGCCAGCAAAGCCGCTCCCGCCAAGCCCGCGCCCCGTGGTCGCCCCAGGAAGAATCGCCAGCCTGCCGTCACCGCGCAGCCACTCAAGAGCTCAGATTTGAACCGCCTCCCCTCCTCGTCAGCCTCGATCAGAGAATCGGACGACTCGCTGGATACCCAGGATGAGTCCTACACCAAAGAGATTCACCGCCTCCTTGCCAAACCCGAGTTCCTCAACGTGCTGGAGAAGATTACAGGTGTCCAGCTCAACAACGCGATGGGAAAGCGTCCGGCTGCTGTTCCCCAACGCCACGAAGAAGTTCCTTCGAAGCGGCCACGCGTCGCTCGCAGCAAGGTCGGAGCCGCCAGCTCTGATCGCCTCTCCGAAGCAGAAGAGTACAAGTGCTCCAACTGCGGCACTACGAAGAGCTCTGTCTGGCGCACGAAGACCGAAGACGGCCACGCCGTTCGGGTCTGCAATGCCTGCGGCCTCTACTTCAACAAGACCCGCATGATGCGCCCTTCAACAATGTGGACCGGTGTCGATGACAACAGTGCTGGCCGCGCCAACCGCCTGGATAAGGCCGCTGGAGGTGGAGGCTTTAAGCGTACCCTCACGATGGTTGCTGAGAAAGACGCACGACGCATCGCTACTCAGCGAGCCACGCGCACCAAGACGGCCGCCATGACTTCGCCTCCGCGCCCCTCGGTTTCAATGGGTAAGAGTGTGCGCAACACTCGTTTCTCGGGACCAACCACTGTGGCCGCAAGCTCACCAGGTGGATGGGCGAAGGACCCATCATCGGCCCCGGCAGACCAACCATTGGCTCCCACCTCGTCAGGCGCCGCTCCCCCCTCTGGACGCAATACTGTTCGCAACGAATCCATGCCCAGCCTTGCCATGCCTCTCAGCGATGACAATACTTCTTCGGCTGCTATCGCCAATGATGGTTGGAATGCCGATCTCTCAGCATTCTTCAACGTTGATGGCTTCGCAATGACAAGTGGAGGCGGTGCTCCTCGAGAATCTCCGGCCCCACGCCAGTCAGTGTCCGAGATCCAAGGTGTTTCTTCGATTCTCCGCAACGCCAATGAGAGAGCAGATGACGGATTCGACCGAGTGGCAGCCAGCTCTGAGGATGACGTCTTTTCTCAGCTGTTCCAGCGTACCTCGTCGGCCAACTTTGACGACTCTCCGGCCCCATTCGACTTTTCTCAACTGCCTCCCAGCTCGCCACCATCGCTGCCAAGCAACCTGCCGCACTCGGCCCTGCTGCTGTCCAGCCCTTCTGGCAGTCCACTCGACGTCAGTCCCCATGCCGATAGCGAGCATGGCGGACCTCCCCAGCAATCCGGTCTTCGCCACTCCATTACGCTGAACGGTGATGAAACGTTCGATAACGGCAATGGCAATGCCTCTGATCTCCAGGATCTCCTGTCCAAACTTCCCGGCGTCGGCGATGACCTGCTGGCCCTCCTCAACGCGTTTCCCGCAGCGGCTGCTGTGTGATTCACCCCTTAGTTGAAACCATTAATTACTTCACCTGTTCATTTTACACACTCAGTGTTTGTTGCATATTTCTAGTTCCAAGCCATCATACATGTCGTTCATGCACTTGTCAATCATTCTATGACGGCAGTTCTGTGCACATAGGCACAGCCCGCACGATGAGTAGGCCAGGTGGGCGTCGTGGTTGTGTAGCTTTTCTCGATTGGAGCAGAGCTTCTTAAGCGGGGAGCTCGAACTTCTGTCCACGGAGGACCCTGCAACTTGTCAGCAATGCGCTCAGTACCAGTCTCTATGAGTCATACTTGGTGACATACTGCGTGAGGTCAGTGAATGAGCCAAGAAGAGTAGGTCACACAAGACTCACAATGTATCCAAAGTCGGCGTACACAGCAGTCTGGATGATGCCCGCTGTAATGGCAATGGGGTCAAACGAGGCCTCGGTAAAGTATCTGATGGCCGTTAGCATCCCAAAGTCCAGGTTGCAGCATCTGTATGCAGCACACACCGGTAAATCCAGTTGGGAATGTAGAGACCGCGGTAGAGACCCAGAGCAGCCAGGTAGTGGGTGGTGATGGTCTCTGCCTCGCCGGTACGCTGAAGCATAAAGAGCTGGGGAAGGATGGCAACGCTCTCAAGCCAGATCGAGAACGACCAGGTCACCTCCATGAACGAGAAGGCATAGTTGAAGATGAGGGCGAGAACAACAGACGGTCCCACAATGTAGGCAATGTTGAAGGTGTCAAGTGACGGGTCCTGCGTAGGGCGGTAGCGGAACTTCATGAGGTAAAGCGTGTAGGCGGTCGACCCAATGAAGAAGAGCTTCATGAGCGTGTTATACAGGCTGACCCAAGAGAAGGACAAGAGGTCGAGGTAGCGGAAGACGAAGACGACCAGATACAGAGCCTGCGACTTGAACGAGATACCACGGCACGACCTCGACGTCCGCATCTTGTGCAACAAGATGAAGATGGACGCCAGATGCGACAGATCGGCTGCAAGTGTGAGCTATCTTGCCCGCGCGCCACCTAAAGAAATGTTGAATCGCTCCAGCGGACAAGAGTGTCTCGTGCACTGAGCGCATCTCGCACGCTTGTCGGTGGTGCAAACTTACCAACGAAACGGAAGATGTTCATGGCTGGTAAGGTGATGAGGATGATGAGGCGAGAGCCAGAACGCGGGAAAGGGTCAAGAGCAACAAGACTGCTTTCGGCGTATCAACGATTGTGTGCGGCTCCAGAGTAGTGAGTGTGCCAGAGAGTTCAACAGTTCCCAAGTTCAAAGAGACGTGGAGGCGCGTAATGTGCTCAACGTCAGGCATGCCAGGGCGGCACGCCTGCGGCGCCGACGCAGCGGCTCGCGCGTGGGTGGTGAATCCATTGGGGCCTGCGGCCCTGACACAGAACAAGCTCGAGCGGAGGCTAATCCGGAGACACCGGCGACAGCCACATGGGGCCCAGGGCCAGTCTTGTGGCGGCGGCGTCTCGCTGCGTGTGCGTCGTCGTGTCATGAAGCCTGCCGTCACGCCTACCCGTCCATCCAAATAAAGTACAGATATCGCCAGATTAGCGAGCGTACCATTTCGGTTCACCACCAGCTCTGCCTCTTGTCGCAAAAATGAGCGGGTACGTCTCGCGCCCCCATACTCCAGCCTCTGCCTGGAACCTCGACCTGCTAACACACTGCACAGGAAGTCGCGGCCGGCCATCATCTCGCAAGAGATTGAATGGATCAGTCTCCAAAACCCCATACCCCTCCACCTTCGCCTCTACGGCCTTCCTTTTCTTGGTAAGCTCAACGGCTGCACTGAGACTCATTCTAACACATTCCAGCCCTCTACCCTGTGCTCTACTACACTTATTACCACCGCTACGATGACTGGGTCGTGTCCGAGGAGTGGACCTTCATCTACTGCGTCCTTCTCTTTGCCGGTCACGCGTTGACCTTCCTGGCCACCCGCTGGAGCAATGCTATCCGTGCAACATTGTGCTACACTACTGTGCGTACCAGTTGACCGTCGGGATTGGCTGACCAGCTCAGGCCAAGTCGCTTGCTGATGCCTCTGTTGTCCGTGTCGTGCCAATGAAGGGCCGCGGCAATGGAGAAATGGTGCCCCTTGAGTCCAAAATGGCCCCTGGCGCCGAGCAGCCCACTTACTCGTTCATCTACCAGCAAGACTCGTACGTCTACGGCTACGATGAGCAGTCCTTTACGCCTATTCCTTACCCCTGCGACGCTTCGCCTACCCTCGGTTACTTCCAGGACGCGCCGGGTGTCGCCACTCATTTGCCGGCCAAGGGGGCCGTCAGCTTGCTCCCCAACCTGGACGTCCTCAAGGCAACCTACGGTGCCAACGAGTGCCATATCCCGATTCCCAAGTTTACCGAGCTGTTCGCCGAGCACGCTGTCGCGCCATTCTTCGTCTTCCAGATGTTCTGCGTGGCCCTGTGGTGCCTCGACGAGTACTGGTACTATTCGCTGTTCACCGCGTTCATGCTCATTGTCTTTGAGTGCACCGTCGTTTTCCAGCGTGTCCGCACTCTTACCGAGTTCCGCACAATGAGCATCACCCCTTACCCCGTTCAGGCTTACCGTGACAACAAGTGGGTGGAGGTGGTCAGCTCGGAGCTTGTCCCCGGGGATCTTGTTAGTGTGCTCCGCACCAAGCCCGAGTCTGGCGTCCCCTGTGATCTTTTGCTTCTTCGTGGTACCGCCATTGTCAACGAGGCCATGCTGTCTGGTGAATCGACACCGCTCCTCAAGGAGAGTATTGAGCTCCGCGACGCTTCGGACCGCCTCGACATCAACGGAGCCGACCGTAACTCTGTTCTCTTCTCCGGCACCAAGGCCCTGCAGGTCGAGAAGGCTGGCGACGGTGGCCTCAAGACACCTGACGGCGGCTGTCTGGCGGTCGTTCTTCGCACCGGCTTTGGCACCACGCAGGGTCAGCTTGTGCGCACGATGATCTTTTCGACTGAGCGCGTTTCTGCCAACAACTTTGAGAGTTTCCTCTTCATCCTCTTCCTCCTCATCTTCGCCATTGCCGCCTCGGCGTACGTCTGGGTCAAGGGTCTGGAGCGCGGCATGGCCAAGGGCAAGCTCCTCCTCGACTGCATCCTCATTATCACTTCGGTCGTGCCACCCGAGCTGCCCATGGAGCTCTCGCTCGCCGTCAACGCCTCGCTTGTTACCCTTCAGAAGTTTGCCATTTTCTGCACTGAGCCCTTCCGCATTCCGTTTGCTGGCCGCGTGGATGTCTGTTGCTTTGACAAGACTGGTACCATTACCGGCGAGGACCTTGTCGTTGAGGGTGTCTGTGGAATTGACAATGACGACCCCAAGCGCCTGGTGCCCATCACCGACGGTGACAAGGACACTACTCTTGCTCTTGCGGCAGCCCACAGTCTGGTCCTTCTCGACGACGGCACTATCGTTGGAGACCCAATGGAGAAGACTACCCTCACCGCTCTTGACTGGAACGTTGCCAAGGGTGACACTGTGTCGCCCAACTCCAAGGAGGCGCCCCACAAGTACCAGATTCACATTCGTCGCCGCTACCAGTTCTCGTCGGCACTCAAGCGCATGTCTACCATCTCCGCCGTCACGGACACTGGTGGCCGCAAGTGGTATGCATCGGTAAAGGGCGCCCCCGAGACTCTCAAGACAATGTACAAGTCTGTGCCTGCCCACTATGAGGAGACGTACCGTTACTACACCCGTCGCGGCTCGCGTGTTCTTGCCCTTGGTATCAAGCAAATGTCTGTGCAGCCGGAGAAGATTGCCCACATTCCTCGCGACACTGTCGAGAGTGACCTCGAGTTTGCCGGCTTCCTCGTCTTCCACTGCCCCCTCAAGCCCGATGCCATCGAGGTTCTCAAGATGCTCGCCGACTCGTCGCACCGTTGCATCATGATTACTGGCGACAACCCGCTCACTGCCACCCACGTTGCGCGTGACGTCGAGATTGTCGACCGCGACGTCATGATTCTGGACCTCAAGGAGGGCTCCACTGATGAGCTGGTTTGGCGCAACGTCGACGAGTCCAAGATCATCCCTGTGGACCCTTCGCAACCTCTGGACACGGACATTCTCCGCGACTATGACATTTGCATCACTGGTGCTGCCGTCCGCGAGTTTGAAGCTCGCCCCCAATGGAAGGATCTGGTGACCCACACCTGGGTCTATGCTCGTGTTTCGCCTGCGCAGAAGGAGTACATTGTCACGACGCTCCGCGAGCTTGGGTACACTACTCTCATGGCTGGTGACGGCACCAACGATGTTGGCGCTCTCAAGCAGGCCCACATTGGTGTCGCTCTTTTGGACGGTACCGCTGATGACCTCAAGGCTATCGCTGAGCACCAGCGTAATGAGCGCCTCAAGAAGGTTTACGAGCAGCAGTGCCGCATCTCTGCGCGCTTCAACCAGCCCCCTCCTCCCGTTCCTCCCGCTCTTCGCGAGGCCTACCCCGAGCTGGTCAAGACTCAGGAGACCGTGGCCGTCAACCACCAGAACGCTAAGAAGCAGAACCCCATGGAGAAGTTTGACCTCACGTCCATTACTGCCAAGATGGCCGAGATGGACGAGGGCCAGGATGTGCCTCAGATCAAGCTCGGCGACGCTTCGTGCGCCGCTCCTTTCACTTCCAAGCTGTCCAACGTTTCCGCCATCTCGAATATTATTCGTCAGGGTCGTTGCACTCTTGTCGCCACGATCCAGATGTACAAGATCCTCGCTCTCAACTGTCTCATCACCGCCTGGTCGCTCTCAGTCCAGTACCTCGACGGCATCAAGTTTGGTGACTACCAGGTGACCATTACTGGTATGCTCATGAGTGTCTGTTTCTTGTGTATCTCTCGCGCCAAGCCCGTTGAGAAGCTTTCGCGTGAGCGTCCCCTGGGCAACATTTTCAACTTTTATGTCCTGCTCTCGGTCCTTCTCCAATTTGCGGTCCACATTGTCGCGCTCGTTTACATTACCAGTCTTTCCAAGTCCCTCGAGGAGTGAGTGCAATGCTGTGATATCCGTGCTGACGTTAGCCGTGGAGAGATTGACCTGGAGAAGAAGTTTGAGCCTACTCTGCTCAACACTGCCATCTACTTGCTCGGCTTGTCGCAGCAAGTGTCCACCTTTGTCCTCAATTTCCAGGGCCGCCCCTTCCGCGAGGGCATCCGTGAGAACCGCCCTCTCTACTTTGGTCTTCTTGGTGCCTCTGCCGTTGCCTACAGCGGTGCGACCGACTTCTTCCCCGAGCTCAACTCGTGGCTGCAGCTTGTCGACATGACCTTCGACTTCCGTCTCAAGCTTACGCTCGCTATGCTCTTGGACTTTGCCGGATGCTTCGTTGTGGAGACTGCCTGCAAGATTTTGTTCGCCGACCTCGAGCCCGCCGAGATGGTCACTCGCGGTCGTGAGAGGCGCGAGAAGCGTCGTGCTGAGGAAGAGCGTATCAAGGCTAGCCAGCCACTGCCAGAGCTTGCCGAGGTCACGGCCGATGTAAAAAAGGCTCAGTAAGTAGTAGTCAACTCGCATCGTCGTCTGCACGGGCTGGTCGCCCTGTGCGGTCCATGGCGCAGTACAGCAGAGCAGGGGCCCTAGTGGGCTCGTAGCCGTCACTTCATAGAACTCGCAGCATTGTCTTACAAGGCGAGTATGCATTGGTTGATTTCATTCTTACTACAGGTTATTCTAACGGAGAGTAGGCGCTGAGTCGCAGCTCTACCAATACAGCCCCAGCCTGCTTCTTCAAGTTGCGTGGCCTTGGCGTCACATCTAGGACTCGCACACCCGGGGGTGCCACAGATACACACTGAATCGATTATCAGTAGTGCCTCAGTCCAAGAAACGTGCGCATGGGCTCACCCATGCCTGCCACCACTTTGGGCAGTTCTGAATGGTGACTAACACAGAATGATAGCCATCATGGGGTGGCCAATGCGTAAGAGGGCCTTATTGCTGACAGAACCTGCTGCAAGAAGGCACACATATGACTTTTGCCCACTACTGCGGCAGTCTCGTGTCCGGCAAAGACTGTGAAGCCCAGCGCAGCGTTGCTCGGCCTCTCCTGCTCGCTCACGTTAAAGCACAGGCCGCGCTTTCACAAGCCTGTGCGCCCAATAGCTCATTGCTGCTCAACACCACGGCCGCTCCTTTCCATCATCCCGGAGTCATCTTTAGCACAGGCCGGAATCACGAGCCTCCTGTGCTGACGCGTTCTTCCTCCCCAGCACCTCACCAGAAGCAAGTGTCGTTAGCCAAGGGAGAACCCTCTTCAACCCAAAGTTGTTGTCAGCAAGGCCATGCAAAGACATCCTGTCGCGGGACCACTGCCATCTCTCTGCCCATAAACCTCTTCCCCTCTAATCAGATTGACTGTGCTGCACGCACACGCCCTCTCCCCACACTCGCACGGCATCTTTGTCGTTATCGGAACACTCGCCCTCGCCCTCCCCACAACAGCCCCAATCGCCCCAGTCGGCCCCAGCCTCCTCCCCGTGGATACATAAAGCCATTGACATAGTCTACCGAACGTTGCCCATTCCGTCTCATCCTCTTCTGCTCACAACGAGTCAATCATGTCTTCCTTCGCCGACCTGGAGCCCTTCATCGCAGGAAATCAGCAGTGGGCAGCTGCCACACACTCCGCCAACCCCGAGTTTCTTCCCACCCTTGCCAAGGCTCAGCAACCCTCGATCCTTTGGTTTGGGTGCTCAGACTCACGTGTGCCCGAGAGCACCATTATGCTGCGCAAACCTGGAGACGTCTTTGTTCATGTGAGGTTGTGCCGTACGGGACAGGAATGAGCTGACGGGCCAAGCGCAACATTGCCAACCTGGTGCAGACCCACGCCAAGTTGCTCTCACAGCCCGACTGACGCTCTTCTAGTTCCAGGCGGATGACGCCTCGGCTCACGCCGTGCTTCGGTATGCTGTCCTCCATGTAGGCGTGGCCCACGGTGAATACACTGTTGCCCCTCCGTTGATCGTCCAATCTCTGACACGACTCTCTGCAGTTGTAGTCGTTGGCCACTCGGCATGTGGCGGCTGCAAGACTGCTTTTGCCTCACCGGCTCCCAAGCCCGACGCAGACGCCGCGGTTGACCCCCTTCTTCGCTTTCTGGATCCTTTGATCAAGATTCGCCATTCTCTTCCTCCTGATGCCACCTTGACCGACCTCACCTGCGAGAGCGTTCGCCAGAGTGTCGCCAACGTTGTCAACTCTGCGGTGAGTTCACCTCCTGTGTATGTCCTAGACCTTGGCTCTGATGTTGGCAGACAATGAAGGAGGCTTGGGCCCAGGGTCCACAAGTCTTTGTTCACGGGTGGGTGTACGATATTGCAACTGGTCTCATCGACGACAAAGGCCTCACACACGGCCCCCCGTCGTAGACCTCAAGACTGGAATTTGTGCATTCTGATGCCTGTCTGTGCCCTCTGCATACACGTTCCTTTGGTGAACATTGCAGGGCAGCGGACGAAGTCGTCGGACGGCCACTCGTACCGTAATACGAGTGCACAGAATGATATGCGAGCCGACTGGGCACGCACGACATGAGCAAGATTGGGGAACAGCAGTACCCGATTATGACATGACCAGCGACATGATGGCAACGTCAACACCCAAAAGCTCTCGGCTTGCAACGATGAAGGGGCAGCTTCAGTGTAACTGCATACAATGCTCGTGAATATGTATCAATAAGGTTGGAAAGAAAGTAAGATGCCGTAAGGCGCGAACGAAGGCAACCCGCTCCGAAATGTCTACGGTGGAGGAGTGCAGTATTATTGGGTCGGGGTCGAGCCACTATCCAAGTTGATGAATGCGCCTGCTTAGAGGACGTAGGCGACCGCAGCAACGGCAGCAGCAGCAATGCTGGCGAGGCCAGCAATGGGGGCAACCGAGATGGCACCGCTACCCGCGGCTGAAGTGACAGCGGCGCCGGCGGCGGAGGTGGCCGAGGCAGCGCCGCTGGTGAGCGAGCCGATGGCGCCGAGGGTGTTGGAGGACGAGGGGACGGCAGGCTTAGCAGTGGTGCCCGAGGCACCGGCAGCACCAGCACCTGCAGTAGAGTTGGCGGTACCAGCGCCAGCAGCGCCGGCACCAGCAGTGGAGTTGCCGGCACCAGCACCGGCAGCACCAGCGCCAGTAGCAGAGCTGGCACCAGCACCAGCAGCACTGGCAGCAGAAGTACCAGCACCAGCAGCACCAGTACCGGCGGCAGTGGCAGAACCACCGGCAGCGCCGGCAGAGGAGGCAGCGCCAGAGGCACCACCAGCGGCGGCACCGTCACCGCCCTGAGCGGAAGAGCCGTCACCACCCTGGGTGGCGCCGGCGTCACCACCGTCAGTGGCACCGTCACCACCGTCAGTGGCACCGTCACCACCGGCAGTGGCACCGTCACTACCGCCAGTGGCACCGTCACCACCGTCAGTGGCACCGCCGTCGCCCGAGAACTCGCCGTCGGCGTTGCCGTCACCGGCCTCACCGCCGCAAGCGCCGTTGGCGATGTCGACAGCAGCGTGGTAGTGGTCACCCTGTGAAATGTTAGTCTCCAAAACAAAGTAATATGGCCGATGGTGGGTTCCGCAGCGAATAGTGGGTTCAGAGAAAGCCGTGGTATGTCGCGGAACGGGAACGACGGACGCGCCACCACCGCGGAGGCGTCGTCGGCCAAGAGACCGAGACGGGACATGGAACATTGATTGAACATACTCACGTCGCAAGCGTTCCAGATGCAGTCGACGACAGCGTCACACGAGAGACCAGAGCAGGCGGCGGCACAGCCCTCAAGACCGTCAACGCGCTTGGTGAGCGACCTGCCCGACTGACGTAGGGTCAGCAACCTTGGTCACGTCGGTGGACCACGTGTGGCGGGGTACTTACCTGGGCGGCGAGAGCGAGGGGGAGGACAGCAAGGAGAAGCTCGGAACGCATATTGATTAATGGGTTTGAACGAAGTGGATGAGGAAGAGTCAACTTTGGCTACAGCTGGGTGCTTCCTTTATACGTAGAGCTGGGTTCCGTAGTCCAGCGGAGGACGGGAAATCGAGGGCGGGGGTCAAAAGGGCGTGGTTGCCATAAGGCGGAACGCGGAGAGAGGAGGCCGAGGTGCATCATAGCGCAAGGGATACCGGATCGGCTTTGAAACACTGCATGCACAGTACCCATGTGAGGGAGGATGCCGCAAGCCCGGCCCAGCCCACAGGGCAAGTCGCGTAGCGTTTAGACTATGCAAAAGTGGAATCGGGTTCTACCCTGGGCCGGCCTCTGACCCTGGACTACTCCTCCCTCTGCCCATCACTCCCTTGGCAACATGCGACATGCAGCCAGGTTTGGCTCTGCCGAGCCTGCCCAGCCGAAGGGCTCCCTTGCATCTGCCAGAAGAGCCTCAACTTTTGAAGGTCAAAGGGCTTTGGTTGTCACCCCCGCAGTATGGACGAGTTCTCGGCCAGGACCACCGGCGGTACGAGTTTTGCAAGGCCCAAGGGACGCGTTGCGACACCGGGATGGTCACTCTGCACCGTAACCATACTGAGACCAGGGCTGCGCAGGGTATTGTCGCAAGCAAACGTTACTTACCTAGTTGGCATCAAAGTCTCAACTGGCTACACTGTTCGATCGACGTCACGTCAAAGCGCCAATTGGCCCAAGAGAAATAGCAGTCTCCAGACTTTGCACTAGCTGGCGACATCTTTTAGGCAAGTGGCACCTGACGCGTTCTCTAGGGCATGGGCGGTCTAGCGCAGGAGCCCTGCTCTGATGACGCGCGAGGCATGGACCCCAAAGAGCCTGTTAATTGCGTCACAATAAACACACAAACAACGATTGAGAGGTCCTGTTTTGCTGTGTTTATACAAACAGGCCGTCGTACTAGTAATAACTGTGCACAGCAAAACAGGACAAGCTCGACAGTGGAGCTGTTGACATCCGAGGACATGGCGCGTTCAATGCACCTGCAAACCTACGCATACTCTTGGCATTGCTTCATGTGATGTGATCAAACGAGAGGGGCCGTGAAGGGCTCAAAGCGAAGAATGAAACTGGCGGTCAATCCCGGTCCCTTCCCGGTGCGCCGGAGCGCCCTGGCGCTG
Source organism: Prillingera fragicola (assembly GCA_002335605.1). Taxonomy (NCBI): domain Eukaryota; kingdom Fungi; phylum Basidiomycota; class Tremellomycetes; order Trichosporonales; family Trichosporonaceae; genus Prillingera; species Prillingera fragicola. The sequence continues at coordinate 1,597,856 of BEDY01000001.1, forward strand.
GACCTGGCCGCCAACGTGCAGCACCGCGCACCTTTCTTCTTGATTTGAATGGAGCAATGACTTTCGCCGAGCAGACTGCCGTAGCTGCCGCAGTGCTGTTAAAGAGACTAATGAAGGGAGGGCCCTTGCAGATGCGATAGTATATTTGAATCTGCATCTTCAGTGGATCAACAACACAGCGACAGCGCAAAGTATACTGTTACCACGGGCCACTGGCCAGTGATCCAGTGATCCAGTGATCCAGTGAGCGGCGTCGTGAATCCGTGAAGGGTTGCGTGCATGTGCCCAATGCCGGGCTGTCCTGCTGAGCCTGGTGCGTACAATCCCAACCCTGTTCGACAACTGCGGTGCAACCCGGTCCGGCAAGTGCGATGCTAGTACCATAAAATGGTATCAGAGACGCGCCGAATTGGCTTTCAGCTCTCAGGTTTCGGGCAATGACTACGACTTTGCGGAAACGCGTACCTTTGCCTCCTTGACGCGTTCAAGACACTCTCCCCTGAGCCTCCAATCTGGACACGTACTCGCCTCTTCTTGCTTCCCGTGCTCACCGTATCGTCTATACATGCCGGGAGGCCAGCGGACTGAAGTGCGGAATATGTCATGCAATGCAGTTGAAAGAAGATCCTACAGCGACAGTGAGAGGGCTATACCAACTGGCCACGAGCTCTGGCCGACTCGCGCATCTCCTCAACAGTTTGCTCCACCCCATCCAAATCAATGTCCATGAACGGGCCTTCAGGCGTCTCACCCCGTTTCAGCGATTGCACAAATGTACGGAGATTGGAGAATCGCACAGCTTGTTCAGGAAGCGTAGTGCGTTCAAGGCCGGACGTGCTGGGCACCACCCAAAAGTAAGTGTGCGTCCATTGTGTGCCTTTGGCAGGCGCGGCTTGCTCAGAATGTGGTGGGGACGAGGCTGCAGGTCTCGCAACGGATTCCAGCGGGAGCCGAAGCATTTGCGGTTCATCCCATGCAAATGCCGGTGGCTTTGGTTTGACGGGCCCCTTTCGAGACGGGGAGGGGGAGGGAGACCAGACTTCGACTTGCGGTTCCTCCTTCACCAATCCACCTTCGAGGCTGAACTTCACTACCCGCCTTGCCGCAGAAGATTCCTCCGTCTTGACCTGTACAACTTGCTGCCGAACAGGCGTAGTTGGCCCCGCGGGTACCGGGGTAACAGCCAGTGGGGCAGGACTGCACGCTGTTCGTTTTGCAACACCTGCAAACGTGTCCCAGATTCCTTTTCCGACAAAGCAAACGACCCGCGGCCGATTGCGAGCAACTTTTGACAGAAAAGGGGCAACAGAAAGTCGCATTTCAAGCGGCGAAAGTTCGGATTGCTTCATTGTCAGCAGCAGCCCGCCCTCCGCAACGCACTTGTGATGTTGGACGGGGAACAAGGTTGGTCAATCCATAGCCATACTCGCCTGGGAACGACGCGTCCTCAGCTGGGGTCAGGAGCCGAGGGGTCAAGCCTAGACTGTGTCAAATGGGTTACCGCGATGTACTCACCAGACTGGTACACAGCCCTCTAAAACGTCAGCGATACGTTTTAGTCCTACTCTTACCCAAAACTTGTTTGTGGGATGGGCAAAATGGTGTCCCGACTTCGCCGACAGTTTGCCTGGCACGGATCAGTAGTATGTCGAGGGCTGAGCACCCTAGCCTACCAGGACTGCATCGTTAGCTTTCCCCACAAGACGTTATCCTACTTTATACCGCAGAAAACCACTTGAAGCAGTCAGCATAACGTACCGGCTGTCACAACGTAACTGACAGTCAAGGTCAGGCCGCAGGTGGTCACTTAGCAGAGGCAGGTGGGCGTAGAGCTCAGGCGGGGCGAAACCTTTTGGCTTCTTCCAACCGTGTTGGGTCTGAGGACTCTCCACCTCTGCCTTGTGCTCTTCTTTTGTATCGTCGACGACAGGAGCGCATGTCGCTGCACTTTGGTCATGGCTTCTCTTTAGGCGCTTGGAGGGCGATGACGATGCCACGCCCTGCGAGCGTAGCCTAGCTTGACTTTTCCTCGGAGTTTGCGGCGATCCAGGTCCAGTGTAAGCATATTGTGAGAGCTTGCTAGATAAGCTGGATGGTGAAAGGGCCGGCGGGGTCATGCGGGGGGCGAAGACGTTGAAAACTAGGTGATGTGGAGGTAACTCAACACTGTATAATAAGAATGCCGTCATCACCACTGGACGACTCCATGCGACCTTCTCACGGTCGTCTCGCCGACTACGGTGGTTCGACGAGTAATATTGTCATTTCTAGTCAAGCTACATTAGACTACCAATATAGCAATGTGCTCTGTCTAGTCTGCTGCCTTCCGCACCTTCCTGTCCTCATTCGCCCCTCGTCTCTTCTTGAAGCTAGCCCGCTTTGCCAGACCACTTCCTCCTGCGTGGTCCTCCAGACGTAAGCTATCAACAGATCCGCTCTGCAGTCGTATGTCGGCTTCAGAAGGTAGATCGGTCACATCGGGTTTGCGCTTGTAGTGTGCCTCGTCTTCGATGCCAGCGCTGGTGACACCGGAGATGCCAGACTTAGGATCCGCGACCTTGGACCGCTGTCGCTCCCTCTCCTCGTCCACCATCTGCAAATAGTGCGTGATAATTGCACGATGGACGAAGAGGTACTGTCGGAGGCTCTGCACCAGACTCATGCGCTGAACGCGCATGCCACGCAGCACTTGAACAATAGGATCGCTCATGGAGGTGAGAGGCGTGGGCAGTCGGTGGCGGATATGGCTCTGCGTGACTGGTCGCGGATTCTCAATGTCCGGAGTGTTCTCCCTGCAAGGGTCAGCACTGACATACTGCAAGGAGACGCACGAAGATGAAGCCCTCCTGCCCGGCAAGGGTCGCACGGGTCCGAGACCATCACGCGCCGCCGTCGGAGTGTGCGGAGAGTCAAGTTCCATCCGGTCCCTGGTGCTGGCAATCGCACCACTGTCAGCACTCGCACCCACGTCCGAGGGTCCCATCTTGGCCGCATCGGCCGCTCGGCTGGCTGAAGCGCGGCGTTCACGGCGCAGACCGTCGGTGATAGCATCCACAAGGATGTAGCTTCCTGTACGGCCAATACCTGCCGAGCAGTGGACAAGGACAGGTGGATGGTCGCAACGATCCTCCCCTCCTTGAAGGGCGCACATGTCCTCGACAGCGGTGTCGACGTCACGCATGAGCTGCATGAGAACTTCAGGCGAGTCGGGGACGTCAAAGTCGGGCCAGTCAACACACTGCACTTGGGTCACCTTTCGGGGTGCGGGGTGCTTGCTGTGCCAGAGGTCAAACACACGTATAATGTTGCCAGAACCTCCTGGCGCAGACCGAGGAGTCTGAGCAGCTGGGCCAAAGTCAAAGCCCGTGGGGGCCTGCTCAACCTTGTCGTCGCCGCCACTCTGTGACTGCAGTTTGAGGTGCAGATCACCGTATTGCTGCTCAGCCCAGTAATTGCCACACTTCTGCAAACCGCCCTCGAACTGTTTGGTGATCCTGCGAGGTCAGACCTGTACGCTCTTGCAAACCAGGAAAAGTCACTTACATGACAATCACATGCACGTTCTGCTCCCACACCAAGGTCCAGAAGTCGCGGTAGGTCGCATCTAAGGGTCCCTGTGTGGCAATGTATCGTCGCGTCGTGCCGCGCGGTTGAACGAACGAAGCGTTGATGTAATCCGAGTCCCCCTCAGCGAGATCTCCCAGACGGACCCGAGCAAAGTCATAGGGCCAAATGTTCTTGTAGCGGTTCTTGGTACCGCGCTCAACGCCAGCCGTAATGGAGAAGGGAAAGTAGCCCGCTCCGGTGGCGTCCTCTTCCATCAACTGCTCCACCTCCACAGCGTTCTTTGGCTCGTCGGCGAGAGCTGATCGAGTTGGCTGACCGTTGTCGTCTCGAGCCAAAAAGTCCATGACCGATTGAAGACGTTTCTGCTCGCCCAGCTCTACCTTGTAGAACTGCTGGGCCAACAGATCCATGCTATCCTTCTGTGGCATTTTGACCAGATTCCGCAGAAATGCCGGGAGCTCGTCTGCACGCCGACTAATCTCTTCGGGAAGCGCCAACGGTATCCTCTCGGTAATGCCACCGTGTGATAGTTCAAGGTTCTGGCGAATGTTGTCAAAGAATGGGTTGGCGGGTTGAAGGCGGTTTGAGGGAAGTTCGGTGGGACGAGACCGCCTTGATGACGTCGATGACGATGCGACATCCGTGGAATCGAACGGATCCGCCCTTGCGGGTGCAGCTACAGTTGAATCTCTTGAGCCACGGGCGCTGACAGTAGAAGCTAATAGTCAGCAATGTGTGCTCTGGTATTTTGTTACGGGGAACTCACCTTGCTGGAATGCCAGTTTTGACAGCCGGCCGATGTCCAAGGCGCGCTGACCGGATGCCTGTTCCTCGGCCCCACCAACAGCGTCGTCCTCCATGTCGTCGTCTGCTACGACGTCGCACTGTTTACTGGCGATGATGGCCGAGTGGCCCCCACAAACAAACCAAAGTTTGCCTCCAAAGCCTTCTCGGGTAAACTTGTTAGTGAGGCCTTGCAATACATTGCCGTCTGGCACTGTCAAGCTGTCCTGATCCACGAACACAATGTCGCTCATGTCGCGCCAGTGAGACAGGGCTTCCTGGGAAGGTGCAGCCATCATTTGGCCGAGCTTTGTCAGACCAAATGCTGGTCGACGAAGGAGGGTAGATGGGACGGAGAGAGAATGTGCCGTTGGGACATGTGATGCCTGGAAGGCTGATGGGGGGCGGATATCAAGAATAAGTGTTGTACCGGCCGCGGCCAGGCGGGGAAGCGCGTCTACATTCAGAGGCTTCAGTCGAGAAGCTGAATCGGAGCCCAATGGACTCGATGGCAATGCCATGCTCTGCTGGGCAGCAGCTCGACGCTGGGCCAATGAGCCAGCAAGAGGACTTCGCTCCTTTGTTCCCGCGATCGCTCCGCTTGGAACACCATGCCGAGCAAACTGTGGGGGACTGGATCTATTGCTGGGACTTGCGCTGCCGTCTAGACGGCTCCCAAGAGTCAGCTGCTCAAAAGGGTAGCCAAGTTGAGGGCTGCCTCGGGATCCTGATGGAACCTCTGATGCCGGCGTCGGCGCCCCGGACATTGCCGCGAGAATGTGCCAAGGTGTGGGCCCGGGTGCGTGTTGCATGGTCGGCATTGAGAGCAAGCTGGGGCGATGTGGGGTGGTGAATGGCGAGTGCTGAGGGGAGGATGACGCTCCAGTCGATGGCGCAGGTGACTGGGAGCGCACTGGAGAACGGGTCCCAGTGGAAGAAAGAGTGTGTTGCCGGTGTAGAGGGGGTGGGCTAACTGAGCCAGAGGCAGAAGGAGAGGCTGAAGAGGACGCTGAGAGGGGCTCGGATGAAGCCCCGCCGTGCCCAGTAGTGTTAACAGTTTCGCCGGCCCAGGCGGTAAACATCTCGAAGGAAGACGCCCACCAGACTGAGAACCGTGTGCGATGGCAGAATCAAGTCGAGCAGAGAGGGTGAGGAGTTGTCGCCGAGCTAGATTGTGGCCTCTTGAGGAAGCATAGTCGGAGCAGTTCAATGTCCGTTCCTACCCCGCGTGCACGGTTTGTGTCGGCTAGTGTCCAGGCTGGGATGTCGTACAGCCTTGGGTAGCGCTTGAACAAGTGCACTCGAGCAGCCCAACGAGTGATGGAAGCCGGTGGCGGAATAGAAACGTGTAAAAAGAGTTTTGACGCAAGGAGCGATGACGATGTGCAAAGTCGCGTGAGGGGTGGCGCCCAGGTGGCTGTCGGTGACGCGCGGCGCACGGCGTGTGGGGAAAGCGGGGAGGCGGGGATGGACCTCTAGATTGGGCCGCCGTGAGAATGATACGCTGACGAATGCGTACTGAGGATATGTTCTATAAGGCCTTGGGCATGCGAGAAGCAGAGTACAAGTGCACAAGTGGACGATGAGGTTCAAGGGACTGGCAACCGGGCGGCCATGAGTCGAGGCACAATGTTGCATCGTCACTCCGCGTCCCTCGTCGCCGCCCTGTCGCCGGTGCCACTGACCACCGTTGCTTGAACGGAACTGGCACCATACGCTGAATCTGCACGGCTTCTACGCAGGCAGCACTACACAGCGTACAGCCTCACAGCTGACAGACCTCAGAAGCCCTTGCCGCCTCCGTATTGACTGAGAAGCCGTCGCTCCAAGAGACGACTCGGAGTCGATTGCTTTTGTGCCGAGAAAGGGTGGACGGCTTGACGGAACAAACGATGCTGGCATTGTTGCCCAGCGGCCAGTGGTCCTGCCCTAGCACGCCCTGAAGGCTTCGAACTGCTCTTGACTCCATCGTCTCCGTTGTATCTATGGCGGTCATGCGCTCTCCCGAAGCTCTTCTGGTCTACATGGGAGCTACCGTACGCAAAGGCTCGGGAGCTGTCGTCGTCCCAGTAAGAGGGACGCACTGCACAAATTCTTGATTCCTGACATGCCTGACAGTTTGGCTGCAAAGCATCAGGAAATTCGACCCCGTGTGCTGGTCAATGACGCAATCAGGAACAAATCGTACTGTCCATGACGTCGTCTGTACCTCACGAAAGCCCTCCACGTGCACAAACACAGAGGTCATTGCTGAGGTCTGTGAACGCACGGCTCCAAGCTCCAAGCTCCGGCCAGCGGCCAGACAAGGGACGCCGTTGGCGCTGGTCCCTGATCCCTGTCGAACAATGTGCCACAAGTCTACAGGTTTCAAATGCCGCAAAAGATCCGAACGGAAGCTTAATAAGTGGTAGCCTCGTACGTAAGCACAACACTTGTGATCTTGTGAAGCACACTTGCAATGTGGTTTGTAGTTTCAGGGCATGGCTCAGGGCCTCCGCCGTTGAAACGAAACCCGCTACATGCCAATGCGGGACGGCCCTGTTTGTCCCTTTGACGGGCTCGCACTGTATGCACTGTCCACGCCCCGTTGGAAGCATCCAATCGAACAACAGTCCTTCCCGCCGTCCACCGCCACAGACTATTCAACTTGGTACGACTGGGCATGTTCAGGGTGGGTGTGGATGGCTTGATGTAATGGCTGGGACCTGGGAAGCCAACATTGCAGCAACGAACGCCTAACGGCCTTGAGCGCTTGTGGGGTGTCGCAGGATAGCAGCTCTGCTGCAGCTCATTCCCGGCCACAGACTACCACTTTTTGATGGGCCAGTTCCCTGATGTTGCAACTTTCCGAGCCGAGACAGCAAACACCTGCCGCGAGGTTGCGAACCGGAAACGAACGCCACCACCACGCCACCTGTGGCCCGTGGCCCGTCTACAGTCAAAGAGTTGGTAAAGTCTGCGTTGTGTTGGAGATCAGGCACGGGACTCGACGGGACGACTTAAGACTTATGTACAATGGGGCTACCTAATGCAATACCTAGGGCAGCGCCGTGAGATGAACCATGCAATGAGGCTTCATACCCCGCAGAGAGGGCAGCCGAAGAACAGCGTTGCCGTCAGAAAACCTGGCCTGCCTCTGGTCTACCCCCGGCCCACACACACTTGGCATCGCCCCATTGCGACAGGTATGTACTGTAAGAAGCACAACTCGTATCCACTGGCGCCAAATGTTCCCGAACCGATAACTCCACCTCTAACATATCCTATCTGTTCTCCAAGTTGGACTTGTCTTCACAATTAAACACGAGGCCACTTGACGGTCTTTACATCTCTACCGACCACTCTACCGTTTCAGCAACTCTATTTCCAACGCCGGTCCGGACCATGAAGTGCACGACAACATTCATTGCGGTCTCCGTTGTCGCAGCATTCAACGCGGCCGCTGCTGCTGTAACCAACGATATCTCTTGCGTGGGCAGCTGTGCCAAGTGGTCAGACACGCTTTCCAAGTGCTACGGGACATATGGCGTATCTCGTGCGTGCACAGTGTCCTTGCGCAAACCTGTCGCTGACCTTGACTCTCAGCTCTCAACCAAGGATACGATCATGCCAACCAGTTCCTTGCATGCCTATGCACTGGCGTCAACAGCATCAACCCCGAACCATGGGGAAATGAGTCCATGCGGGTCGCTGGTAGCGTCTGTCAGTCATGCTCTACGACTCCCAACAGGATCAAGGACGATCTCTCCGTGAGTTGCGCGGACAGTGCTGTCAGCGGGGCTCTGACCTGTCCCAAGACGTACTTGACACTTTGCGCAGTCCAGGCCGCCAACGGAACTGCTGCAAACGCCACAAGCTTTGCTCCGTTGGGTTACTCAACCACGGGTGGCACCTCGTCCATGACTGCCAACGACAACGCGGCTGCGACCCTCAACACTTTCACGCCCCTGGCTGTCATACTCGCACTCGTTGGGGCTGTCTCTTGCGCCCTGTAATTTACGCCGCACAGCTGTTTCAGTCGCGAAATCGGTCAGTGCGCCTAGAACCCTAGATTGTACTTTGCATCTCCCAACAAACCAATAATCACCAGGACATTGTTATATTGTACCATATCTGTAGTCTGCTCTATCCATTCCGCCCATCTCATCGTGCGTTTAACTGCTTAACCTCCTGGTCCGCCAGGCCACAATCATATGCATGTGGTTGTCAAGTGCGACGCCACTCGGTCACTAGCTACTCGCCACTAGCAGATGGACACTGATCGCTGACAAGAAAGAGCCCTTGCCATAAGCCCTGTACAGCGATACAGTCCAAGCATCGTACAATCAGGGGCTTTAAGGTACTCATCTGATAATGTCGAGCTGTAACGCAACGTTTGTAGTCTACCATTTACGAGCCTCAACCCAACGGCCAGTGCCATTGTTTCCTCACCGCTGGTCTGAAGAGAAGCACATCCAAGCCAACGATAATGAGAGCTTGGCATACTGTACCACAAAGCGCGAGGCAACTCTTACATTACACTAGTTCTGAGCTCGAGTGGTTGCCAGGTTGGGAGCGAGGCACCGTCCTTAACCCCATGGCACGAACATGGACTGCTACTGACACTCTGGCTGGTAACCAAAGGCCGGATGTGACCGAAGGACAACCAAGTGCCTCACATGGAGATGCTGTGAGGTGAGAGGGGCATCGAGGATCCCAGTGGACTGGGGCCAAAGGGTGGTGTGTTTTGAGTTTTGCACTCGGTTCACTCAAAAAGTATGCATGTGTACCAAGACCCTGTCTCGCAAAATTCCCTGAACTACCATGCGACTATAGCGTGCAAAACACGTGGCGCCTGGATAGCCCTCCACTTTTCAATGTGTTTCGATTAAGAAGAATTCTTGTGCTTCAGTTGGCCACTCAATCTTTAACGATCCCATCTTCTATCCGGCATGCGTACACCAGTGGCACGCGGACTCTACCGGGCCCATACACGGTGCTTGGCTCACAATTCTGAGTCTCGCATCGTTTCCTTCTTCCGCAACCGCAGCTCCAATGCGCAGCCAACGCCCGAGGAACGAGGTGAACAACTCAAGCCTATCCTTGAGACTGCGCTGGGCACGGAGATTCCAGAGGACATTCCGGACACACCGCTCCACATCAGGAATATTACCGAGCGTCGCTTGAAGTGGAACATGCGTACCATGAACGAGGAGCGTCTCACGCCCGAGGACGAACAGGAGCTACAGAGGGCCATGGCACGAGTCACCAAGACGACTCGCCAGGGTATCAGCTTCATGATGGGCGAGAGTGGTCCCAGTCAGGCTCGCATGGAATTTTTCAGCGGTCCTGATGATGCAACAGCCGGTGTGATCTCCGTTGCAGAGGAGCTTCCCGGCATTGAGATTGGCCGAGTGATCGAGATTAGGCGGTGAGTCCAACCCTTGCTGAACTGGCCTAACTCTGCAGAAACGCCGCCGACACCCTCGGTCTGATCTTAGCGCATGTGTCGGTCTCTGGACGCCGGCGTATGCTCGTCCTGCATCCCTCGGGCGAGATCTGGCCAATTGCAGAGACTGACGTTCAGTTTGTCATGCCCGCGTCCCTCTTCTCGGCTGAGCAGGCGGCTCAGTGCTGGTCTACCGACCTTCTCAAGCTATGGGCTGAGGGACAGGACATTGGTGTGGGAGGGAGCACAGAAGAGGTCTCTGCGATTATTGGAGAGGAAACTGCCCAGGAGATGACTCAGGCCCGTCGAAAGGCTGCCACTCTGTTGCGCCGTGTCGTCCGCGAGACGGAGCGCATGGAAGTGCGACTTTCTAGCGGGAGCCGTGATTCCGGCACAGCTGGTGGTATCGAAGCTGGCTGGGAACACTTTGCCCCTAAAGATCCAGAGCAGCGGACGTCTGTCACTTCCAGCGAGGTCGCCGAGTACCTTCTCAACGCAAGCGACTCGTCCAAGCCAATTGTCGTCCGCCCCAATACTTTACCAGCCTTCGCCGCGCACCGCCTTCTCATGCGTCGTCCCGAGCTTTTCCTCGCCGACGAGAGGTCAATGTGGCAGACGGGACGCTTCCTTGTGAGGTCGAGCAACGAGCGTCAACGCATCCACAGAGTCATCGACGCGTTGGACAATGACGAATCGAGCCTAAAGGAGTTTGTTCTGAAGGCAAGCAAAGTGAAAGATATTCTCCAGAGCACCGGCGGTAACGCATCTTCTGCATTGCCTGAATGGACATCTTTGGAGCTCGACATGATTTGGGCAATGCTGTTGACCTTGTTTGAAACACGTTCCACCCAGAAAATCCCTCTCATCGAGGTGAGCACAGCCATTTCGAAGGTCTACAATCTGGGCAGCGGCACCATCGATCAGTTTGGGTATGCCTCGGTGCCCAAACTTCTTTCAGAAATTGGCGTTCTTCCGCCTACGGACAGCTCTCGTGCATCCATAACCGAAGAACGCGCTTCGCGCACTGCCATCATGGATGGCGTTCAGCTTCCCGTTTTCGGTCCGTCCAGGGCCGAGCCAACGCCCTCGGATGCTGCACTGGATCCTCTGCGGACTGAGCTCTCTCACAGGGTGTTTATCATTGACGATGCCACCGCCAAGGAACTCGACGACGGCATCGCCCTGGAGCGCAATGGGGACAATGATTTCTGGGTTCACGTTCACGTCGCCGACCCTACGCGCTTTCTCGCTCGCAATGACCCCACTGCGCTGCGGGCCTCATACTTTGGATCATCACTCTATCTTCCGGAAGGCACCGTTCCTCTTCTTCCCTCTGACCTTGGCCAGGGAACTCTGTCTCTGGGGCAGAGCTCAACTGGGCAAAGCACCATGGTCTTCTCTGCTCGCGTCGACCGCACAGGCAACGTTTTGGAGGAAAAGGTTGCTTTAGGCTGGATCAAGAGTGCTGTGGTCACAACGTACGAGACCGTCGACAAGGCGCTTGGCAACGCCAATCCCCAACGCACCCATCCATTTGGTCGTCTCGAGGAGCAGGACTCACCCGTTGAGCGTCAGTATACCACGCTTTCCGAGTCAGACATTGCGGATCTGTCAACTCTCCGGGAACTCAGCACTGCTCTTCGGGCCCGCCGCTCTGCGAAAGCGGGTTTGGAGTGGGCGGCCGCTCAGTCCACCATTTCGATTGTCAACCCCGCCAAACCCCTGCCTGGTCTCTTCGACCGTACACAACTCCCGGCTCATCCTCAGGCTTTCATTCCCGGTTCAGCAGAAGGTGTGCAATACAACTACGTCGTCGACCATGACACGCCTTTGGCTACCACCCAGGCGGCGGTGAGTGTTGTGGCAGAACTCATGATCCTCGCAAACCGCGTCGCTGCCAAATTTTGTGCAGACCGCGACATTGCGGCCCCCTTCCGTGGCCAGATTGCTCCCCAGACCACAAACGCCACTCCGGCGGGAACGACTATAGAGAGCCTCCTCGCCCAACGTATGCCGGGCACCGCAGTGATTGACATGGCTGCTGTCGCTGCAGCCAATCTCCTTATGCCAGCTGTTACGACCACGTCAACCCCAATGCCCCATTGGATCATGGGCTTTTCCGAGCAGGATCACGGATACGTGCGCGCCACGTCCCCACTGCGTCGGTACGATGATCTTTTCGTGCACTGGCAGATCAAGGCCGCGCTCGCCGCTGACGCCGGGCTCACTGGCGCCGACTCAGTTATGAACGCAAGCGAGGCTGAGCCCCTTCTCCAGCGCATGCACTTTCTCGGGCAGAGGGCCAAGCAGGCGTCTATGGTGGCGGGGCGATTCTGGCGCGTGGGGTTGTACACTCAGCGCGCCACCGGGCCGCTGCCCAAGGGATACACGGCCGATTCCACCGCCATTGACCTCACGGCACCCATGAAGGCGCGTGTCATTACGCAGCCTTCTATTAGGCCGGATCGTGTCACCACCGACGTCCATGTCGAGGGGCTCGGCACAATCGCTTCGCTCCGGACTCATCCCCGCGACATTCAGTATGCCCTCGGGGATGAGGTTGCGGTGCGGTTTAGTCCCGACAAGTCCATTTTGTGGCCCAACCCAATTGCCGTCGTAGTTCCGGCATAGAGCATCCTTCTACACTCTACTCTCATACCTACCACTCAGTAGCTCATCTCGCACTCATATGCAAACCTCTTACATACGGTGTTGTTGCATCCACATAAGCAAACCCGAATCTAACTGAACCTGCAACACGGGCTACTGGAAACCCATGCGCATAGGCGGAGGAGGAGGCGGAGCACCGTACTGCTGCTGCTGCTGTTGACCGTAGCCGTTTGCTGCGTAGCCTTGCTCGTAGCCCTGTTGAGGATAACCTTGCTGAGGATATCCCTGCTGTGCGGGGAATCCAGCTGGAGGTGCGGGAGGGTAACCAGCTTGGGGCGGAACGCCGATAACATTGGATGGAGCAAATCCAGCCGGAATGGGTGGAGGAGCGACAGCAGCAACGGCGGGTGCGGGTACAGGAGCGACAGGAGGGACATATGGCGCAGCGGCTCCAGCGTAGGCACCGAAGGCTCCTCCGCCGGGCAGCATCGAGTGTTTCTTGGCTTGCGATGCCAGCAAACGCTCCGCCTGGGTACCATGTCGCTCGCCCTTGCCATCCTTTTTAAATGCGAACTGCACAGAGATCTGTTTTCCGCCTAGGAACTGGCCGTTCATGTTCTCGATCGCCATGTCCGCTGCCTCAAAGTCGTGGTACGAGACGAAGCCATAGCCCTTCGACTCGCCAGACGACGGGTCACGCGCAATCTGTACAGTTAGCTTCTGGCGTGCATAGCGCCGTAAAACTTACTTTGGGATGCTCTGCAATAGCTCCAAAGGTAGCAAAAGTGTCATAAAGCGCGTTCTCGTCCACAGTCGTGTCCAGGTTACCAATGAACAGATTGGCGCCAACATCAAGCTGCTTCTTGTCGTACGACGCCTTGTTGACGCGAATAGGTTTTCCGAACAGCTTGATCTGATTCATAATCTTGACAGCATACTCGGCATCGTCTTCGGCCAGAAACTCGCAGAATCCAAAGCCTTGATGTGCCATCGAGATACGGTCTTTGGGCAGAAAGACATTTGCTTTCATGTGGGTCAGTATTGCTCGCAAATCTTCGAGTTCTTGACAACTCACACACAGGTCCAGCTTGCCTGTAACGTCAGCGTCCAGTAACAACGGCACAACTCACAGCATGAGCTCCCATATCAACGCATCCGTACACCGTTCATCGAGGTTTCCCTGTATCATTAGCTGCCAACCAACCAGGGGGTCAAAGCTGCCACAACTCACCAAGTACACTGTCGCCTCCTGATTCCTATCCTGTTCGGGCTTATTCTGCATTTTGAAGCACGGCCGCCTGTTAGATGCAGTTTGTGATTGTTTTGGAAGGAAGCTTCATCCCTATGTCAAGAGACGGAAAGAGAGGGATGCAGACGGAAGCAAATACTGTGGTGGCAACGGTCAGATTTCAATCTCCGTGTCCATTAGTGATCTTGATATGGTGTTACATACAGCAGACTACAATGACGAGAAGTAGTCCCAATCCCACTCAACTGTACGCAGCATGTACTCGTCCACAGCTCCTGGCTCATCCTCGTCATACTCTTCCTCCTCTTCCATCGGAGCCGGAGTACTGGTCCCGCTAACTTCTGCCGTAGCCAAGCGGCTGGCAACCGCCGCAGTGCCAGTGGGTGCCACTGACACTGACTTGGAGCGGCCCATCTCCGTCTTCTTGGCCATGGTACCGTCATCGCCAAACTCTGCAAAGTCCATCTCGCCTTCTCCTTGAGCAACACGAGCCGCTTCGACATCTTCTTCGTCCTCGACCTGGGCGAGGGCGAGAGCAAGTTCGCGTTCTTGTCCCAAGCGCGGTGCAGCAGCCTGGGCATCCTCTGCCTCGGGCTCTTGCTCCACGTCGACGTCCTCGATGCGGTCGTCCTCCGCGCCCTCCTCTACAACAGCCTTCATGTCGTCATCAAGCATGTCGCGCCAGTCCATTCGTCCAAAGAACTCCGTCGTAAAGTCGCCGTCTTGGATGACTACGCGGTCGAGAAGTCGCTTCTGGTTGGCCTTCTTGAGCATGTTCTCCTCAACAGTATGGGACGAGACAAAACGATAGATATGGACCTCTCGTGTTTGTCCGATACGATGAGCACGATCCATACACTGTCGATCCATCGATGGGTTCCAGTCAGAGTCGTAGAAGAACACAGTGTCGGCTCCAGTAAGGTTGATGCCTACTCCGCCCGAGCGGCTGGAAGCAATAAAGCAGAAAATGCGGTTGTCCGAGTTGAACCTTTCAGTGATGACCTGGCGATCCTCGATCTTGGTGCTGCCATCAAGACGAAGGTAACGATGTCCATTGTAGCTGAGAAAGATTTCAAGAATGTCAAGCACGCGAGTCATCTGCGTAAAGATGAGAACACGATGGCCGTCTGCTTTGAGGTCGCGCAGCATTTCTGCTAGCTTCTGCAGCTTGCCACAGTCGTACTGTAGAAGACTGGAGTCCGGGAACGCGATCTGTAGCTTGACAGTTGGCATGTGCAAGCTGTCAAAGTCGGGCTCATGCAAGCTGGGGAGGTCTGGGTCTACTCCGGCCAGTGCAAAGGCTGGAAGGTCGCAGGTCACAGCATTTGGAGGAATGACAGCGAATCGCTCAATGAGAGGCGCCATCTGTTCAACGCGTTCTACTAGAGAGTGAACGAATGGAGCGGCTGGAGGTTCGTGCCCATTGAACATGTCTGACTCCCCGCGACCAGCGGCGCTCTGTGGGAGGAGGTATCGAGGGAGGTGAGACAGCATCCTCAACGTTGTTGAGCCATAGATGGGTCCGGATTGGCAGCGGAAGCGATTAATGTCCCGCATGGCCTCCCAACGTGCTTCAGTCGCCTTCTGAAGGGTGTGCTCGCGGTACTTGGCCCAGCCCTCAATGGTGCGAGCATCCTGTGGCGGAGGCGGGGGTTGACGTCCCTTCTTGGCTGGCTCGATGGCATACGGCAGCTGGTCGCTGGCGTCCAATCGACTACGTCGAGCTGCCGCCCAGCCAGACTCGTCCTCGTGTGACGTAACGATAAGGTTCATGCCAACGAGGTTAAGCTTTTCATCTTCCTCGGCTAGCAGTCGCTTGCGCAGTAAGAGTTCCGAGGGCTGGAAGTCACTGGCAACTCCACGATCCATGGCAAAGCTAGTGCGAACAGGTCGAACTTCGAACAAATCTGGATGGTTGCACACCTTGCGTAGCTGCATTAGCGTGTTTACGACTCCGAGGTATCCTCCTGAGGTCAAGGCTTCACGTGTCGAAGCACGGGACATGAACTCCTCGTACAGGAAGCGCTGGCGTTTCGACAGTCGGCAGTATACGACATGCTCAAACTTGCCGGGAAGCTCAGTCTCCACCTCAGCTTTCAAGCGGCGAAGGATGAACGGACGAAGCAGGGTATGCAGCTTGGAGACTGTCTCCAGCATCTCCTCATCGATTGTCTCGCCCGACTCTACTGCCTTGTCCATAGGATCTAAAGTCAGTTATCGTTCATATATCTGCACTTACTGGAGAACCACTCGGTGAACTCTTTGTGATTCGCAAATCCAACAACAGCCGTAGCGTCGGCAGTGATGCCGTTGGGCATAAGAAAATAGAGTAGACTCCACAACTCCATGAGGTTGTTCTGCAGTGGAGTTCCAGTGAGCAATAGTCGGCGCTGGGTCTTGAAACCCAACAGAGTCTGCCAACGCTGGCTGCGAAAGTTCTTGATGTTGTGTGCTTCGTCGAGGATCATGTACACCCAGTTCTTGCGGCGGAAGATGTGCTGGTCGGCAAGCACGATCTGATACGAAGTGATGCAAACTTGCCAGGCGTTCTCGGTATGCCAGCCGACGCGCTTTTCTTTGCGCTCCTTCTGATTGCCGTAGTAGGTGAGCACCTTCATTCCTGGCAGGAACTTTTTGAACTCCATCTCCCAATTGAGAATGACCGAAGTGGGAACAATGATGAGATGCTGACCCCAGACTCCCTTGTCACAAGCGAGGTGGCCGAGAAGAGCAATAGTCTGGATCGTCTTGCCAAGACCCATTTCGTCAGCGAGAATGCCGTTCATGTTATTGGCGTAGAGACTCGCGAGCCACTCTAGACCTGCTTGCTGATAAGGGCGAAGCGTACCACGAAGCAAAAACGGAGGTCGAACTCGAGGTGCGCCTGAGTCGTCGCCCGGAAGCTCGGCTTCCTCTTCAGCCTTGTCGACGTCATCTGCTTCCTCGTCCTCGTCCTCCTCATCTTCGTCCTCGTCCTCCTCATCTTCCTCGTCGCTTGTAAATGCAGGTGTGGGTGATTTGATCCCCGGTGGTTCGCGTTTCCGGGGCTTGGTCGAAATGAGAGCCTGCGGAGAGTCTGGCGGGGTCCAGACTGTTCGCACGCGACGCTGGCGTTTACCTTCGATAATGAGCGACGGAGGCGACCCCGCACGGAAGTCCAGTGCGGCATCCGTAAGCGATTGGTCGATCTTGATATCAGTTGCAGCACCAGTTTGATCGGACTCGACAGGATCGCCCATATCCACAGGGTCTGTCGTCTCGGTGCGACTGGTCACCTCGGCCGACTGCCCGTCGCCCGGGGAATCATTGCCAGCTAGGCGCTCAGCATCATTGGTGATCTCAGTTTCTAGGGTCGGGACAGTCTCGGGAGCAGGGTAGCCATAACGTTTGAGCAGCTCCTCTATCGGAATGTTGGCATCAGCGAGTAGGCCTTCATCCTCGCTGTCTGCGCCAGCTCCTTCCGCATGTTCCATTTCGACGTCAAGCTCCTGATCCTTGTCGTCACGATCGCTGCCTGAGACAGCAAAGTCGGCGTCGTGGGCATCTGGGTCCGGCTTCAGAGATGCTGTAGTGACAGTACGTGACTTGCGAGCCAGTCGGCGAGATCGAGGGCGCGGTGTGAGAGGCTCTTCGTCGCCGTCTGCAGTCGGAGACTCGGCAACAGCCGGCACAAATGCGGCATCATCTCCGAAATGTATATGTTCTTTCGCCAGAGCAGTAGCCAGCGCTGACCGCGAGGGGGAACAGGGATGACCCGCAGCGATATCATCGGTGGTGGCCTCCGCGTTGGCAGGACCGGGGCCTTCAATAGACCGTGGCCGTATGGCGTGCTGCTCGGCAGGAGGCGCGTCGACGTCAGGCTCATCCAATGCCACAGACGGCGCCAGATCCAATGCCGCCTCCTCATGGGCAGCCACAGCTTCAGCAGGTGGGTCGACTCCCTCAGATAATTCTTGTGAGCCTCGATCCGCATCGATGATGGTTGCCCAGTCGACTGCTGGTAGCCTGTACTCCTCGGCGGCGCTTGCTTCGGATGCCGAATCCGAATTGCCCTCGCCCTCGTCTGGCTCATCAACGTCCTCCTCAGCGCTCATGTGCTCGTCGCTGTCCTCCGCGGCAGATACCTCGTCTGTGGCGTCCGATCCGGCTGCGTCATCATCGTCACCGTTCTCGTCTTCTGCACCGACAATGTCATCACGCTGAGCTTCGAGCAAGCCGGTGCTTCGCTGAAGCATGTTTTGGAGGTGTTCTTTCCCCAAGCGGTCCTGTTCGAGTTTCTGCGCTGCCACCACTCGTGCGCGAACAATCTTGACGGCCAGTCCCCAGCGTTTTCGCAATGCCCTCACAACGTCCTTTCCCTTGCGCTTCAGCTCCCGCTCAGCAGCTAGACGCTCTCGCTCGTCCTTGCCCTCAATGTGCTCCCAATGAAGCTGAATCATGCGGGCAATGCGACGGCAAACTTGAGGCTTCATCTTGGCTTCGGTGAGCATGGCGTTGCGGACCTGCACCATGTGGAGCATGAGCGAATCTTGGAAATCCGTGCGACGAGCCGGAGGTCCAACCTGTGGCTTCTTTTGATGGCTCTTGTCCCGTTTATGCTCTTGAGGCACCTCATCGTCCTCGTCTAGCAGACGACCAAGACGGCCTTGATGTTGAAGGTAGTTGACACGGTTGCGAATGTAACCCTCACGGGCCGCGCGCTGCTCCAAAGCTTGCAGATCTGGCTGCGGTCCGGTGTCCTCGAGGTGGATGTAAGATTCGAGGATTGGTGTGAGGTCGCCTCCATACCTAGGTGGCTGCATTGGGCGCTGGTTGGGGTCGGTGTAGATGACTTGTGCGCGCCCTGTGCGTCGAGGATAAGACCGAATAGGCGGTGGAGGAAAGGGGAGGTGGGCGAGAGATGGTAGCGGAGGAGCTGGTGTCGGTGATGGGGAGCGCACTGGAGTCGGCGTAGGTGCTGGCGACGATGCCGCCGGTGCGGGAGATGAGGCGGGTGATGAGCTCGCAGCATTCCTCAATGCCCTTGCCTTTTTTGTTGTTGGAAGATTGGGCATTGAACTGCGCGGGCGCTTCTTTCCCTTGGGGGCAGGCTCTTCCACATCTCCCGCACTTGCTTCGACTGAAAGATCTGCGGACTGAATCGTTACGCGCCTGCCCTTTTTAGTCTTGCTGGGCAAAGGAGGTGGTGGCATCTCAGAGCCTTCATCCTTGAGTTGCCGGCCTTTTTGCCTCGACTTTGGCGACTCGGCGGACTGTTCTGATTCGACGGTTTTGCCTTTGCCCTTGGATGCCGAGGATGAGGCGGCGCCAGATCTTGTCTCACCATTGACAAGAGCGGTGACATGGCCAAGTGCTTCTGATTTGGCATGCAGTTGGCGGCGGGTCGTACGCGATGGGCCGCCGCGGGCTCGAGAGGGGCCAGCTGCAGATGTCGGCTGCAGGGTGGATGCCGGTATGAGACTAAGCAGGTCGTAGCTGTTGTTCTTGTACTGTTATACTGTCAGTGACGTTCTGTACTGCGGGTTCGTGACTCACCTCCATAAAGACTGGAGAGTTGTCGACGCGCGCGTCTGCAGGGTCCCATCCTTCGAGAATACTTATGTATCGCTCGAGGTGGAACTTCTCCTTGACAGCCATGTCGTGATCCTCAACCAAGGTGCGAAGCGTTGCTTCATGCCGATGAACTAGCTCCTCACGACGAGCTTGGGTGCCTTCTGGTCCAAGCTGGTGCATTATACGATCCAGCTCCTCTTTGCCGACAACACGCGAGGTGCCAGAGCCGCCAGAACGCGTCGGCCTCGACGCGGGATCTTGCTGTGACGGCCGGCTTCGCAAGGATCGAATAGCACGGGGGGTGGTAGTCGCAGTCTGGCTTACGACCACATCCCCAGATAAGCCCTGGGATCGCCCAGGCTCTGTCATGTTGTCTGCGTGAGCGTAGTCGGAGTGTAAGGAATCGAAGCGACTGGTGGACTACCTCCACTTTCGACCAAGTAGGCAATTCAAGCCTTGAGGATGAAGGCGGCCATGACTTTGGGCCTCGAAGACGAAATTTCAAACGAGAAAGACGCAAGGCGCGCTGTATCCTTCCTTCTAGTACAGCTCGATGTCGCTGTTGTAACAATGCTAGCCGTTGATATGCGGAACGATGGAATGGTGTGGGTCAGTGTCGAGGTAGAAGTGCGTGCCGCTCGCGGCAGTGGGTTAGGTGGCAACAATGTCCGCGGCAATACACCCGTGGCACCCTTCCATCGCTCGATGCGTCATGGACATGGCTCGTCCTGTCGACTGTCAACATCTGCCATCAGCGACCAGCAGCAGTCACAGGAAACACAATGATCGCACCAGTCACAGCACTGTCACTTCTATCTATGGACCCGTCACCAGCGGTTGTTCAGCAGGCACAGAATGCTGCTGGGACGCGTCATGGGCTGGTCAACTTTACTCGCCTCGTCCGATCCCTGGACAAGCAGCGCCTAGAAGCCGGTCCCGGAGCTTCATGGCTGGAGGTTCAGAAGACTTGGGAAGTAGGTAGCAGAGCTGAGCCTTACGTGCTTTACTTATTCCCCAGACCGTTCTCTACGCTCGAGCTCTGCTATACGCGCTACGAGAGGTCAATGAACAGTGAGAGCCTCTTGTCATGACGCCCCACATGGCTGACGGGCGACACAGGTCATCGACAACCGCGTCTTCGCTAGACGAGCTGGACAAGGTTCTCTCTGGTGTGGAGACTCATGTCCAAGCGGCTGCCAAGGTTTGGTCCTGTTGCTGATCGAGGCTAACCATTCAGCGAACTGTTGCCCCAGCTCCCGCTGTCGGCTTGCCGCTCATCGAACTGCCGCTTGCAGCTCCAGCATCAGCTCCGAACACGGCCGCACCTGCTTTGTTGGACGAAACTGTTCCAGCCATGCGGCTAGAACTGGATAGCACTGATGCTGCGCTGCCTGCTGATCTCATGCCGGACATCTCCTCGCCGCCTGCACCGGTGTCACCCGCAGCCATCATCACACCCACCTCACCTTTGACCGGCGTCAGCTTCAACCCGTCTGGCTACTTTGCAAGACGAATCAAAGAGGATGCGCAGGGCGGAGAAGCGGGTTTACTACCCTTGAAGACGACCCTGTTGACCAAGACTGAGGGAGACAGCGTTCTCGATCAGGATGGTATGCGGCAGCGCTTGATGGGAGGATCGAAGAGCGGCATCGGATCTTCACAGCTGCATGAAGAGCTTGGTGGCCAGCTTGCAGACGTATGTGGTCTATGTGAGATGGAGCTAACGAGGCAGATGTCTCACCGCTTGAAGTTGAACGCCATGCACTTTGCGACGGCTCTTGAGGAGGAGAAGGCGTTGCTAGAGTCTTCCCAGGACGTTCTTGAGAGTAGGTCTGTGACCTTTGACATGGTGCTAACCTCGACAGAAAATCTCTCATCGACCAAGGACTCCAAAGGGCACCTGTCGACCGTATCTAAGAAGAGTAGGGGCACGACGTGCATGACCATTTCGATTGTCGTGTTTGTCCTGCTCGTCTTCATTTGGACATACATGCTCATTAAATTCACATAGCGTACGTGAGCTCCAGGTACCACATCACATGCATTCTTCCATATCACGACAACAACTAGTCATACTACATGCTGCTTACAGCCTCGCCTTGCCAAGAGGCGCCATGCGCTCGTCTGGGCTGTCAGTAAGGTCTCAAAGAGTCAGACTTGAAAACGTACAGTTGGCGGAGAACAAGGTCCCACCGGGGGCGGGGTAGGAGAGGGCGCTGGTGTCGACCATGGCGGGCACGACGTCGGCCAAGGTAGGCGCGCCGAGCAGCCTCATGTTCATGAAGAACTCGTCCTGGAATGTCAGTGTGGCACTGTGAGAAAAAGTCTCACCTTCAAGATCTGGAGGAGGTGCGAGACACCCTCAGTGCCGTAGGTGCTCATCGCGTAGATCATTGGCCTGCCGATACCCACAGCAGTGGCGCCGAGGGCGACAGCCTTGAGGACATCGGTAGCGCGACGGACGCCGCCGTCGACAAAGACCTCAAACTTGGGCTTGCCAGCGCGGTGGATAAGACCGTGAGCGTTGAGGGCGGCCATGACCTCTGCGAGGATGGCGATGGGTGAGGGGGCAAAGTCGAGCTGGCGACCACCGTGGTTGGAAAGCACGATACCGTCACAGCCGTACTCGGCTGCCTTGACCGCGTCCTCCCAGCACTGCACGCCCTTGAGGACAATGCGCATGTCGCCGGCCGCAGCCTTGAGCTCGGCAATGTCCTTCCAGCTCAGCGAAGGGTCGATAAAGCTCGAAATGGCACGAGCAGCTCCCTGGTCGCGCTGCACCTTGTCACCACCCTTGGTCTGGTGGGCCGAGGCGTTACCCTCAAACTTTGTGCGCATGTCCTTTTCGCGACGGCCGAGCTGGGGGGCGTCGACAGTGATGAACAGCGCCTTGATGCCGCGAGAGGCAGCGTGCTTGATAATCTTCTGCGTGCGCGAGCGGTCCGAGTTGACGTAACTGGGGTCAGTGAGTGCCCTAGACATATTACCTACAGCTGGAGGAATTGGGCCTGCCCCGGGGCAGCCGCGTCGACCATCTCGTCAAAGCCGCACGAGGCAAGCGTGGGGATCATCTGGATAACGTCGTGCTCGGCTGCTGCCTTGGTAAGACAGACCTCGCCCTCGGGGTGGCCGAGCTTGCCAAGAGCAGTAGCGGTAATGTAGATGGGCATGCTTGACTTTTGGCCAAGAATAGTGGTGCTGTAGTCAATCTCCAGGACATCGCGGAGGATACGAGGGCGGAACCAGACACTGCAAGTCAGCACAGGAGACACTGGGATAAACGAACCGCTGGTACGCGTTGTAGTTCTCGCGCATCGTGACCTCGTCGTCGGCGCCCGAAGAGTAGTAGTTCCAGCCACGGCGCGCCATGGTCAAGCGAGCGACAGCCTCAAAGTCGTGCAAGCTGAGAATCTGGTCGAGTCCCGGCTTGACGAAGGGCTCCGGGGCAGGGGCGGGGCCGCCGTTTGGCACGAGCGCCTGCGACTGGGCAGGCTTGGGCTCGGGTGCGGGCTCCTCTACAGCAAGTGTGCCAGGAGCGAGGGGGCCGAGGTGCTTTGAAGGGTCTGGCATGTTAGTAGCGGCCAACACAACGGTCCGTGATATCGGGCACCTACCGAGGTTGTCCTTGATGGCCTCGGGAGGGTGGATGGGCTGTGGGCGTTAGTCTCCTGTGGATACAGCCACAAGTACTCACCTCGTACTCCTCGGTCGCATCCTTGCCAGCGTACTTGAGGATAATCTCGGCGCCACCTCATACGTCAGCCAAGAGCCTGTGGTAAGGCTCGTTCCAGTACACACCTGGGTGGTCCTGTGCGGGTCAGCGCTGAGCAACAGCAATGGCAGACACTCACGTCAAGGAAGTCGGTCACATCGTAAACGTTGCCTGTAGGGTTAGCTTGCTGGAAACGCTACGCCAAACTCGGGCGATCAATGTCTCACCATGGACGACGATCCAGACACCCTGGTTTGATCAGCATCGTGCGTAGGCTAGAAGTACGCACCTTCTCCCGGTTGTTGTGCTCGGCGACCACTTTTCCGTCGACTTGCTTTGGACTCATTTTTAGGTTATGCTTGCTAGTATGTTGATGAGAGAGAGAGAACAAGAGAGACAGCTCGCTCGACCAGGCAGCGATTGGAATATGTTGTGTCTCCACTCGGAAGCCCTGTCTGCACTACATTGCGTCTCCTCCACCCAACTCCAGACTGTGAGTGTCTGGGCAGGGCGCGGTCGTGCCGGCTACACGGTAATCGCCGGATCGGACTGATGATATGGGGCTTTTCTCCTCCGTCCGCGCGTCGCCCGCCAATTAGGACCGCTGCTATTCATCCCCGCCATCGCCGATAATGTGGAGGTACAAGTGGAGGTGCCGGGATAATGGGACAATGGACCAACCATCGGCCGAGTTTGACGGTCAGCCCCGCATTCTGGCTTTGATCACTGGCGTGGTGGCCCACATGCCCACCTGCTGACTTCTTGGCTTTGGAAATCAGTTTCTTGACGGGGTTGATGCTTGCTTGCGGCGGCAACCCGTTGGCCGATATCCAGGGGGACATTTTGCATCAACTGCTCGACTATGGCACACTCAAAGAAGCATAATACTGGCCAGACGTATCGAATTCGTTACTCTTGCGACGGGGGTATGGAAAAGAGCGAGGTGGGGGGGGCACTCTGTGGAGTGCAGATTAAACGCTGCTGTGGCTTGACGTTGGCTTTGAAAGCCGATTGAGACATGCAAGCTCTCGCCAAGATGCACGGCTCTTCGTGCATATTACACAGCAGAAGCGTCCTCCGCCCTAGCCCTCACCGCAGCGGCCTCTGCCTCAGCGTGGCGCGCGCGTTCCTCGGCCTCTTCAACCTCGTCTTGGAGGCGAATTCGGCCCTCGCGGTTCCTGGAGCGACGTGCAATCATACCCACAGCAAGACACAAAGGGTGAACGCAAAGGCAGACAATAATGGTGATTATGAGAGGGCCAGGCTTGGGTACAAGCTGCCCAGTGGCCGGCACGCGAAGGTTGGAGTGCATGAGACTGAAGAGAATGTACTCGGACGCAACGGCGAGAGAGCTTGACCAGTCAGTTCTGTGGGCACAATCTTTCCACTGCGACTTACTAGTGTTGAGTGGCACCTTCCCAGATGGCGGTAACGGCGTTGACGCCAGCAACACAGCCGACAGCCGGCCAGGTCCACCTGTTGGGAAGCTTGGTGCGGTCCTTGAGCTTGTCGGCTGTGATAATCCATCCGAGTGCCATGTACCCGTTGTGCATCCACATGAGATTGAAGAGGATTGCAAAGTAGAGAGTAATGGTGAGGTTGATGAAGATGGTGTCCATGGGGTGCTTGAACGTGGACGGGAAGCGCTGCATGGTAATGAAGACCGAGAGCCTGTCGCATTAGACCAAAGAACACGAAGACTATGCTTACATGTTGACCACATTAAGGAGAATAAGGATCTCACCGGCAAAGAAGAACTGCAGAGTCTGATGTCAGCCAATGTCGAGCACAACACCTACCCAGCAAACAGCCCATCCTGCCATCAGCCAGTTGGCAATTGCAAATCGAAGTCCGACTCCATGGATGAGGACTTCCTGGAAGGTTTTAGCAGGTAATCGCCGTCGTCTCTCGCTGCCGGCCTACCTTGGTCTGCTCAGTGCGGGCAACAATGAGCAGCAAACAGAATCCAACTGCAGAGTTAGTCTCGCTCGCTCGGCAACCTGCTTGTGGCACTGACTCTGCAAGGCGAATAATACCGCCCAGTATGCCGCAAAGAGCCCGCTGTTCGGGGTAAGAATAGTTGGATTTAACTTGCTGATGCCGCCTGAGCAAGGGATGGTCAATGCCTGCCTCACTCGAGCCCCCTGCACGATCCTCCCCGCGCGCCACTGTGTCACGCTGGGAGGCGCTCGGCCTGTCGCAGGGGAGGTACCACTCACCAATGCCGGGATTAGCGATCAAAGCACACACCAGGCTCGTTCCAAGGGCAATGAGAACTGCTGGGGTCAGGACCACTCGACGCAGTACTAGTTGGATGGATCGGCCCACTTACCCGAAATGGGAACGGCGATCTGGAGACGCACAAGGCGCATGCTCTCACGGAACTGGTCCATGGAGATGAACTCTTCAGGCTGGTCGTAGCTACTCATTTTCAGAAGGGGAGCAAGGTAATGATAGAGAAGCAGAGAGAGACCATCGCTCAAAGCATGTTAACCGTGTCGGTCACGAGCAAGGTGCATCATCGGTCTGGTCCAGCTGCTCGTCGATGACGTACATGACCCAAGCTTGGTGCTGTTGGGTGGCGAGCGGAAGTATATATTTCACACCATGTTTGTGTGCAGCATGTGGCAAACAGATTCCGCAGATCCCCAATGCCACCAGCGATCCCAGCGAGGCATCTGTTACTACCTTTGCCAAGTGGACAAGCTGTGCGCCAAGGTTGCGCGTCCTTGACCACTGCATAGGAAAACACTGATTCACTTTGGGCGACCCGTGCTCGGGAAGGTCTGTGATGCTGCTAGCCGGCACGCAGGGCTCTCTGAATGATCCACAAGGTCTAGAATGGGAAGGGAAGACGCGGGCAGATGCTTGGTATTGGCAGGGCAGCAGCGTAGGCGCGTAGGTAGGTGCTTGCAAACGCATTGCGCGGTGCCCGTGAGGCGGCGCAAGATTGCCCTGGCGGCCAGGTGTGGTGCAGGCGCGACACCCCAGCCGGGGTGAGGCCGAACTCTTGGGAGGCGTTTTTTTGATCCCGTCCAGGACAGTGCTCTGCACGCGCTGTGCAGGGAAAGCATTTCAACGTTTGGCTTGCGCATCAACCCATTACTCTACCACTACTACTGGAGCACTGGCCCTCGCTTTCCAACGCCCTGCCCGTCGCCCTCATCCCATCGCTCGTATCCTCCTCTTAAAGTCTCTCCCCAACAATCCCCTTCATCCCCAGTACTGCTTGTATTCGTACTTTTTACGACGCTCTCACGTTAAACTCGACGGTCTTCGCTCCGTGACTCCACTCTCTCTTCATCCTCTCCACACCAAAACTACTTTACCATCATGCGCGCGTTCTCTTTCCTCCCTGCCGCTGTGCTCCTCCTGTCGGCCTTCAACCCCATCGCCCTCGCTCAGGACACTGGTACCGACGGAGGCACTGACACCGGCGGCGACACTGGCGCGACTGACCCCAACGCTGGAGGCGACACTGGTGCTACCGACGGCGGTGACACTGGTGAGAGTACCAATTCCATTGTCCCTTCCGAGCCCTCTGGTTCTACCGTCACCCAGCCCGGCCAGAACTTGACCGCGTCTTGGGCCCTCGACACCTCGGGTACTTGGACCGCGGTCAAGATCCAGCTTATGACTGGCTCAAATCAGCAGATGGTTGCCCTCACCGACGTCGGAAACAACATTGACGGCACCACTGTCGGCTCGTACTCGTTTGTTGTTCCCAACGTCACCCCTTACTCGCAGATCTACTTCCTCCAGTTGTAAGTCTTCCGCCGCACCGCTTGCTTTCCAAGTTCAATGTTGACCTCTTCAGCACCAACCCCGGCGTCACCCAGGCTCTCTGGACCACCCGCTTCACCATTGCTGGCCCTGACGGTAACACGACCGCTCCTCCCAACACTGAGGTTGTCAACGGCACCAACGTCGGTTGGGGCATTGGTGCTCTCTCGGACGCTACCGTTCCCACATCCTCTTCCCGCAACACTCTTATTCCCACCGGCGCTGGCGGCACCGGTGTCACCGTCTACAGGGACAGCGTCAATACTGCCGTCACGATCCCCGAGGGCGTGCAGAACACTGGCGTTGCCATGGCCACCAACAACCCCAAGGGCCCTGGTTCGTCCGTGTCGGGTGCCACCAACGCCGCTCGTCCCGCTGCCGCTGCTTGCGTTCTCGCCGTCCTTGCCGGCGCCGCTATCCTCGCCTAAGGCCCCCTTTCCTTCTCCAGCACAGCCTGACAGGGTCAACTCGGCTTCGCCAGATGCCGTCGCTATACACGGTTGTTTACCACACCCACCCGCCCATGACATAATCGTCCACATCACATAGCTGTTCCCTATCTCATAGGATATTGGTTTTCTTTTCCTCTCTCGCATGCACTGGTTTATCAGGCCTTGAAGATGTTGTGATCGTTTGTGAGGTCGTGAATGGTCACTTACACTCCTGAGGGAGCGGGCTGCGTTCATTCCGGCGTCGCTGCTCTGGATCTCCAACTGGCCATGAAGAGATCAATGCAGAATAGTGTGTATTGTACTGTGTACGACATGCGATGCTCTCTGTGTCTCTCCCTACACCCAGCGGATGAGCCCTCCCTCGTATCCCTCCTGCGCCTCAGGGCCAACCCACCAAGGCTTAAGCGCCTTTGGCAGATCGACACCCTGCACAGCGCCGTCATCGCCGAGCCGCACACCGTTCTCAAGCAGCGCCACGATCAGACGCGGTACCGCCGCCGCAGTGCCGTTGAGCGTGTGGGCGTGGGTGGTGGTCCCCGTAACACCGTCGCGGTACCTGATGTTGAGCCGGCGCGCCTGGTAGTCTGTGCAGTCGCTCGTGCTCGTGATCTCGCCCCAGCGGCCACGACCAGGCATCCATGCCTCCATGTCGTACTTGCGTGCCGCAGACGCGCCAAGCTCTTCCGTCGGCATGTCGAGCACACGGACCGAGAGACCCAGGCTGGAGGCAATGTCACGCTGCAGCGCGCGGATCTCGTCCATCTCGTGAGCGCTGTCACCGGGCTCGGCCGAGGTGACGGTGAAGAGTTCCACTTTGGTGAACTGGTGTACACGGTAGAGGCCACGCGTGTCCGCGCCACGGGCACCGGCCTCGGCGCGGAAGGCGCGGCCGACCCCGACAACGCGCTGGGGCAGGCCGGCGCGGTACAGCGTGCGGTTCGCCCACATTGCCGCCAAAGGAATTTCAGCCGTCCCGGTCAGACAAAGACGAGGTTCGTTGGGAGCACCCTCGATAAAGTAAGTCTGGCGCGGGCCGTCGGTGCCGTCGCGAGGTTGGAAGCCACAGCGCCATGCCACATCAGCGCCAACCACGTCTGGTGGGGACACCGGTGTGTAGCCTGCGGCAATCGCCTTGGACACCGCAAAGCCTACGAGGGCGTGCTCCAGCTGCGCAAGAGGACCGATGAGGTATGGCCAGGACGTGCCAGTCGCAATAGCCGACGCCGCAGTGTCCAGCCAGCCAAAGTGTGTCGCAACGTTGACGTGATCGCGCGCATCGGACGCAGGGAGCGGCTTGGGTCCAAACGTCTCAAGTGTAACGGCGTTCTCTTCGGGGCCGATAGGAGTGTCTGGGTGAGAGAAGTTGGGCAGCGTTAAGGCCAGATCGAGAAGCTCGCCCTCTGCCTGACCGTGAAGTAACTCGATGCGCCTCGCTTCCTCCCGCAGCTTTCGTGCATTCGCAATCGCCTCCTTCTTGTCCCGTTTCTTGTGCATGTCACGGAACACCGACGAAGCGCGGCCGTGCGCTGCGCGGGCTTCGTTGAGCTGCTTCTCCAGCTCGAGCATCCGTGTGCGGGCATCGGCGAGCTTGGTTACGTGGTCGGGTGCGAGCGTGAGGGCGCGTTGAGCAACGTTGCGTTCGGTGGCCTTGGGGTTGGCAAGCAACCTTGCATAGTCGAGGCGCGGCTTGCCAAGAGTCACCTGCACCTTTTCCTTGCCACCGTCCCCTTTCTTTCCGGGCGACGATGCGTACCTACGCGCACCAGAAGCGCATCCTGGGTGGTGAGAACGTCGCAGCAATGGTGCAGCAGCAGCCGCCGAGCATTCTGCGGACGCCGAGACGGATCGCAGGACCGGCAGAAGCGATGCTAGAAGGTGTCAGCAAACATTAGATGACCGTGTCCAGTGGGCATGACGCACAGCGCATAGATGTTTCGGCTAGCAATGAGAGTGGAGGAGTCTAGATTGGGATGGAGACGAAACACGCGCGTGTTGGAAAAAGTTGGAAACACGGCGGTGGTGCTCCAGTGATTTCCTTGCCAGGGTTGAACCGAGGCTGTGATTCAGGCTGATAGCCCTGGCGTGTAATGTTGTATTCTGCCGGGCTACGCGATTTCGCGAGCGAGAGGCAGAGCAATGTACGCAATGTGGTATGCATTGTCTGCTTGCGTGCATTCCGCGTCGACCGGTCAAACTCACGCACACGACTAGCACCAAGTACGGCTCGCGCCGTGGGCACGATTGACGCGAGACCAAGAGTGTGGTTGCGTCGCGCAGGGGGAACCGAACTATGAACCCAGGAATGAATGGCCACGCATGGGTGTGCCCTTGCGTCGCCCTGCTGCAATCGAGGACAGCTGTGACAGCGATCACAGGATCACAGCCACGAGCCATCAATCAGAACCGGTACGCAGCAGCTGGGTGAAAACAATGCGGGAGCACGACGGCTGGCAGCAACCGCCTCGGCGAGCTGCTGGCTCACTGCTCATGCCTTCAATCCCAGATCTCCGTGTCCGTGTCCGTATCCGTATCCGTATCCGTGGATCGTGGATCTTTGCAGTGCAAAAGGATCGGCAACGGTCCAGAAGGTTAAGAATAGCTTTGCTTGCCGCGAAGCACTGTAATTTGGGTCTGTGTGCTGCTGCGCCTCTGGTAACCTTCCATACAAAATCGCACACCGAACAGTCTGACCCGAAACTGGCTCGTCCGGCGCAGCACGTAAATCAGTGTACCAGCGGTGCCTGAGGTGCAAGTGGATCATGTGTTCGGAGCAGCCAGGATAGCGACCGCCTGCCGAGAGGGAACAGAGGGAAACGGTGTGAGGGGTGAAAGCCAGTTCATAGAGATTTGGCATTGGACGTAGCATGAACGCCGAGTATTTTGTCCGGTCAATGACCCAGGTAACGCGGTTGCTTACTGCACAACCCATATGCATAGTTGCTTTGTATGTGTGTTCCCATGCAAGCATTGGCACGCTGTACGCTGTACGCTGTCTATGGTTGTACAGGTTCTCGTCTGCCTGCAGCTGAAGCCCTTCGTCTGCCCCCTCCCTTTGGGCACCACAGGGCAAACAGCCAAACGCCTCCGCCACTCCAGGCCCTTGGTTGGTCCTGCCCTGTACACTCATCCCCTCCCTCCCACCCCAGGCGCCCCCCACTTGCCCGCCGCCGCCTCCGCCGCCAACGATTTGGTCTAGCCTCAACCACCACCTATCAACATGTTCTTCTCATCCCCCTTTCCGTAGACGTCTTTCCAGTCTCGCCCTTTCCCCTCTCCTCGCCTCAGCGCTCCCCGTCCCCGAAACGTGCCGCATCGCCCGTTAGGCCGTTGGCGATGGCGTACAACAACGGCCACCCAGCGCGCCAGCCAGGACTGGACCCGGGGTATGTGGGTCACTCTAACGGCCAACCTCGAGTGGATGCCTTCATGGGAGCCGCAAATTCCGACCCCAATGGCATACGTGCCAACCCCTACGCACATCAACCGCATGCGAGCGCATCCACTGCTGCGCCGTCCCAGTACAGCTATGGCTACGGGCAACAGCAACAACAGCAACAGCAGCAGCTTTCAATGATGCCCCCCTTTGGTGTCGCCGCCTTGAATCGCGTCGGGGACACCGGTGCTGGTCCGAACACAGCCCCGAGTTCCAACTTGCCTCGCCCCTCAATGGCCGCCCCTCGCCCTCTGGGATCGACGAGCAGCAACGGTGGCGATGCCAACCAGACAAACAACCGTCCACATGCACCGGATTCCGGCATGGCAAACTTGGGCACGAACGGCGGCGCTGGGTCTTCGACATCACTACAAAGTCCAGCTTCACTACAAAGTCCAGCGTACTCCTTTGCACCCAGGAGCTCGCACGACTCTTTGACCAGCGGCGCACAAGGAAGCACGTCCAACAACATGAGTCTACCACCACTACCTGGAAACCTCGAGCAGAGCATCATGGGAGCTACGTCCTGGCTTATGCCGGGAGGAGGGTACGAGGTTACGCTGCCGAATCTCGATCAAGCCCAGAATGGCAGCCTCAACTCTGCGCACAGCAGCTCGCCCAGCGCATCGACCCACAATCGGTCACACAGTCACCTTTATCCCTCGCACAGCAGCGCAAACCCCAGCCCATCGGACACTCCCAGCACCAATCACCTGCACAACCCCATGACCAACACAACCATCTTTGATAATCCATTTCTTGCACCACTTCCTACTCCTGTCGAGCTCTCAGCTCCTTCCCCCCCGCAGCCCGATCCTCTCGTTCTCGCCCTTGGGCAGGATGGCTGGCGACTAGCTGTTGAACCATTCCCATTCTCGTCTGGGTTGGAAGGCATCACAGGCTTACCCCTCGATGTGTACCACGCGACCTCGGCTGCTGTCATCTTTCCTCCAACACCTGCCGTCGACATGCCCAACTCGAAGAACGATTGGACTCCAGTGCCGGCGCATGACCAAGAGATGAAGTTGGTGAGTTTTCAGTCACCGTGCCTCTTGATAGGCACGATCAAAGGGCATATCACTGACGGTGGTACAGCTCGAGAATTACCTTGCAGAGCTGGTATCGCTCATGGAGCCCTTTGCACTCACGCCTACCAATCCCACTCCTCCTCCTCCGCCTCCATACCTCCACACACGTTTGTCGAGGTTGGCTGCTCTGGTACGCGAGACACTGGCGAACCTCGAGTCGCGTTCTCAGACCTCCCTTGCGGCCGAGTTTACCCTTCAGCCACCGCACCTTGAAGGCGCCGAAGTTACCGAGGCCGAGCGCGAAATGGAGGTGTTGCGGGCACGCCGTAATGTGCTCATCCAGAAGGCGGCGGCGGGCAAGCGTGACGCCACCGCAGTGGGCCAGGGCTCTGCTGGCCGGGCTGCACCGGGTGGCCGACCTATCAAGCTTCCTCCGCCCAATCCAACAGTGCCCTCGGCTTCGCTTGCCGTCTCGGCGGGGTTACCATTCACCAACGCGCCCGATCCACAGCGTGTGGGCTCGCGTGGTGGCCCAACACATCGCGCATCACCGTCAGGCCAGTCGCGACCAGGCCAACGTGACATGTGGTCATGCCATGGCTGCGGCACGACTAGCTGCGCAGAGTGGTGTGACGGCCCAGATGGACCCAAGAGCTTGTGCGAGGGTTGTGGTGTGAGTTGACGCTGGGACTTGCAAGAGTTGCACTGACTGACCACAAAGTATCATTATGACCGTCTGATGAGGAAGCGCGAGAATATGGACAGCGACTTTGGTGTCCCTGGTGAGTCATGTGTTCACTGTTAGTGCGCAACACAGCTGATGTTTGCAGTATACAACCCCAATCTTGTCGGACACGGCCGGCCAGGCCAGAGCTAGGCAGTGTGTCGCGACGAGACACCAAGGAGCGATCCGTTATCTGCGAAGTATGTCGAAGAGCCCACCAATTGCGTTTCACCTTGCACCACATATTACACAAAACAACTACCACCACACACACACATATATATATATACTACCACACACACATCAGACTAGCAGTTTAAACCAACACTCGGTTAATGTGCCAAGCAAAGCAGGGCGCTTGTTTGGAGGAGGCAGACTCCCATTTGTAGGGGGAAAGACGCAAACGAACGATGCGGCCCGCCCGCCGCTGTATTCAGTTGTTGGATTGTTGTAGGTATTTTTGGCATAGCCGCCACGCGAGCTGCATGGCGTCAGCCTGGCTCGCGGAGGGGTGAGGCGAACAGGAGGAGCACTGTGTGCATGATGTCAATTCGTGCTGCGCTCCGCAGACAACGGTTGCAGGGCAGGCTATGTGTGTCAATTGGCCCCACTACGGTCGCTGTGCGCCACGGCCAATATTATTTCATCATTTGATCGACAATGTGAGACACGCCACGGGCACTGGTGCCCGACCAGAGTTGTCACTTCTCGGTGACATGGCAATAATGACGCCGGCGGCGGCGTCGCTTCAAGTTTAATGCATACAACGGAATCGTGCGCTCTATCGCGTGCGACCCGCCCCCTTTCGAGGTTAATGTGACAGACGAGACGAGCGTTATAAGTGGGGGGAGGCAGTACGGAACAAGGGTATCGGAAGGGGCCACAGTCCAAGCAATCGCCGCACACGATCAACGCAGCGGCTATAGGCTGCTGTGACTATGCGTCGCCTAGAGGACGTTGGATCTCCGCGTAAATGAGGCCTGGGGGTCGTCAGTGCTGCCACCTATAGTTGAGAAGTGCGCTTACGCTTGAGCGTCTCGCGGCTCGGAGGTGACTGGCGGTTCTCAAAGTCGAAGAAGTTGGCCTGCAGCGGCTCGGCTCCTGGCTCGTCGGACGGGTCGTGGTACGGCTCAAGGTACGGGTGCTCGAGAGCCTCCTCAACCGTGATACGCTTTCGCGGCGAGAAGGTGAGGCACCTCCGCATAAGATCCAGTGCGTTGGGCTTGGCCTTGGGGCACATTTCACGCAGGTCACGTCGGCGGTGGAAGGGGAGCGCACGCTGAGGGGTGAGCAGGCGTTTTTGCAAGACAGTCATTGGACCACTTACGAGGTAGTCTTTTGACCGCGGCGACGTGATCTCATTGAAGTCGTCCATCTGCAACATCAGTAACGCGTCCCCCCTTGGTGGCCTCCCAGAAGTACTCACAGTCGGGGTACCAAGGCACTCCAGGATGAGAGATAGCTCTGAGGAGTGTTAGTAACCTGCCAAAACATCTCTGAGACAATGCGCACGGTGGTGGTAATCTGTGTGGTCAGCGTCATGTCGAATGGATGTCATGCGGGTACTCACCCCTTCCAGGGAACAAAGGTTTGCCGTTGACTATATCGTTAGCGTGATGAACTTGCGTCTGTCGCGAAGAGACTCACTCATCTCGGCGAGAATGCAGCCCACGCTCCACACGTCAATAGCTTTCGAATACTCCTGGAACGCTGCGTTGTCAGGTCTGTTGCCAGGAATCAGGTAAATGCCACTCACACAGCATGACCTCTGGAGCACGGTACCAGCGTGTTGCAACGTATTCGGTCATGAAGCCGTTGCCACCGTTGGGTCCTGCATCGGGAGGGGGAAGAGCGGCAGAGCGCGCAAGCCCAAAGTCGCAGATCTACTGTCAGCAACGGCGGCGGCTCGATGACACTCACCTTGAGATCGCAGTTGGCGTTGAGGAGCAGGTTCGACGGCTTGAGGTCACGGTGCAAGACATTGGCAGAGTGCAGCGCTTTGAGACCACGGATAGTCTGGGTGTTGTCAGCAAGAATCCCAGAGACACACTCTATCGGCCAACGCACCTGGTACAAGAAGTACTGGCAATGGTCGTCAGAGAGCTCCTGGGTACGGATAACGCGGTGGCTACATTGTCAGCAATGTTGCGCATACTAGTAGCTCCGCAGTGCACGTACAGGTCCGTCTCCATCAACTCCTGTTGCAGTTAGCGCTGCGGCATGGCGCTGGCGGGAAGCGGAAACACTCACCTGAACCAGGTAAACCTCGTGGAACTGCTCGTAGCTCGGGGGAGCAATGATATCGAGAATGGCGATAATGTTCTCATGGCTGCACAACGTGGTCAGCGTCTGCGAAGCGTGTCTTCTAGGTGGGGCAGAGTTCATGACCTCGAGACATGATTGCCAGAACGCGTCGCACGACGATAGGCCCTGGACGGCGCCATGCTGAGCTTACTCACCGGAAGTGCCTAAGCAGCTTGATCTCGCGCAGAGTACGCTGGCAGAACATGGCATGGTCAAAGGGAGTAATGCGCTTGATGGCGACCTTTGTACCAGAGGCAATGTGCACGGCCGACCTGGGGGGCCATTGTCAGCACAATGCGATTTCAGATGGCCGGTGATTGCTGGTAACGAGCACTCACACCACGACGCCATATGCGCCTTCTCCAATGACCTCGTGAACCTTGTAGTGTTCCGAGACGTTGAATGGAATCTTTGATGCAGTCATGTTGTGTGGAGGAGTGGGAGAGTTTGAATGAGAGAAGACGAGGACGCGACGTGCATCACATTCAAGAGGAGGCGGCGGCGGCGGCGCGGCGGATTACAGCCCGTTGGCCGGCAGGCTGGGCTGGCGGGGAGTGTCATAGTGGGACGGTACGGTGAGTGGGGTGTGCTGGCTGGGCTGGCGGCTGCCTAGGCCTTGCACTGCCTGGGTGAGCTTAACAATGCTGCTACAAAGGGGGTACAGTCCTAGCTGGGCAGACTGTCATCTCTCGACACAGGTTCCTGGCGTTTCCCCTTGTTCCGTCCCCTGGCTCTGCGCTCCCGCTCACCCGCATCAACGCACATCCACGGCCAGACACTACGGCACACGGAACACGGCACGCCACACACGCGCACACATAATTCGGCCTCATGTTCATCACTCGCTACTGTCGCGCCGTGCATGCATGCTTTCTGTTGTAACTGTCCGGTCATACATCACCCCCTACAGCAACAGCCCCCATTGCTCCCGCATGTCCAGACGTCCCAGACAAGTCAGACATCCTGGCTCGCAATATTTGGAGAACCGATTCCAACAACTGCCCCGGTTCCCCTTATGCTTCCCGAGAGCCCTTGCCCAGAACAAGTCCACTGAGGATCCCTCAACGCCGCGTCACGTACCACTGTGAAATCTAACACTATTGTAATGAATGACTTTTGGATACAGGAACCAACCTCTTCCTGTGCATGTATTGCGTGTTTCACAATCATCTGATGCATTAACCCCAGGCTCTTCATTGCCTCACGCCCATCGACTCTTGGCCAGCGGGCCATCCAACTTTTTAGCGCGCTTCGCCGACTCTGCCTCATCCAATGTATCCGTCCTGCCACTGCCAGACGGCGAACGTGAACGCAACCTGTGGCGAGGAGGCGTTGCGTCGTCACCGCCATGGCGGCCACCCCGAGGAGGAGTGTCGTCGCGAGCTGACCGGCGAGGAGGCGTGTCATCGCGAGCACCTCCACGGGGAGGAGTATCATCGCGGGCTCCACGACGAGGAGGAGTGTCATCACGAGGACCCCGACGAGGGGGCGTGTCATCGCGGCCACCACGGCGAGGGGGGGTGTCGTCGCGGACAGCACGGCGGGGAGGCGTCACAGTTGGACTGCGATTCCTCCGGCGAGGAGGGGTTGCCGAATCGTCCTTCCTCCGACGAGGGGGCGATGGCGAGCGTGATGGCTCACGCCTGCGGCGAGGGGGCGGTGAAGGCGAGCGGCGGCGAGGCGAGGGAGAACGGCGGCGATACGAGTCCCGTGGAGGCTCGCGCTCACGACCACTGCGCGCTCCGTAGCCACTGTCCCTCTCCCGCTGACGGAAGTCATCACGTCCACCACGACCATAACCGCGGTCATTATCGCGGCCATAACCACGGTCGCCCCCAAAGCCCCTTTCTGCTCCAAATCGACCACCTGAGCGGTCGTCACGCTCGTCAAACCGACGAGAACCGCCCCCACCTCCGCCGCGATAGCCGCCATCGCCGCGGTGGCCTCCACGGTTGTCCTGATAGCCGCCTCCGTTGTAGCTTCCCCGGTTGTCCTAGAAATCAGCATAGATCTCGACATGAGGTTCACAAGGGACATACCCTGAAGCCTCCACCATCGCGAGACGCGGCCGCCTCGGCCCGAGCGCGCTGCTGGTCATCGAGGTTGGCACCACCAGCCTTCTGAGCAGCCTCGATCTCTGCCTTCTTGGCAGCGATGAACTGAATCGTGAGCATCAAGTCAAGGCAGGCGTTGTGGGACGAACCTCGGCCGGGACACCTCCAACTGTGCTCTGGGCAGACAAGAGAAGTTTCCACAGCTCGTCCATGAACGCCGCGGCTCCATACTTGTCCATGAAGCCGACTAGAGCAACCTGAAGCTTCTTAGGATCCGGAACTGGCTTATCCCTGTCCTCTAGCAAACTGTACACGTACTCGACCACGACGTCATCCTCGACGCGGATGAGCTCAGTGACACGTTTGGCGATCCAAGGACGCAGAAC
This sequence comes from Prillingera fragicola, assembly GCA_002335605.1. Taxonomy (NCBI): domain Eukaryota; kingdom Fungi; phylum Basidiomycota; class Tremellomycetes; order Trichosporonales; family Trichosporonaceae; genus Prillingera; species Prillingera fragicola. The sequence continues at coordinate 1,634,922 of BEDY01000001.1, forward strand.
CGAGACATTGACCTTGCGCAAATCGACCTTTAAGCTGTCAGCCCAGCAAGCAAACTCGACACCAACCTTCTCGCTGAAGTGAGGAGGGAACTTTGTTGCCTTGATGCTCGCGGCCTCCTTGTCCTTGAAGCGCTGCTTAATTAGCTGGGGGCATTCGAGTTTAAACTCACCGTGTCCTGGGTGCTGTCCGCACCTCGCATACCTTCCAGCTGTCAGTGGATTCCTACCTGCCTGGGCCGGCACTTACTGTCTGCCATCTTGGGCAGTTTTGAACGAGAGTAGAGGTAGAGAGTGTTGTGGAGATAGGAGAGCTGGAGAATAACACCACCGCAAACAGTTGAACTCAAGTTCAGTTAACGGAAGCAAATGACTCCTCACAAGTTCTAGTTGAGCCTACCGTGGGAAATCAAGAAATCAGGCACTCTTGATCGTACAGACGACTGTGTACACTACTCGAGACCATTCATAACGCAACCTCGTACAGCAACGTCCTCATCGTCCATCACAACTCGAACAGCTTTGTCATATGACGCCTCGAAAAGAATAAACTAGCTAGCATCGGTCTTTACGGCATCGGCGCCGAAACCCGATCAGCTCGACGTTGTATCAGCATCTTCCCTCACAAGCCGGGTGCCGTCATGGAGGACGCCGGCAGGAGCTCAACCCCGCCACCCATACCGACCTCTGAGGGAGTCGTTGCCGGCACAGTGGATGTGGAAACCAAAGCCGGAGAAGATGTCGGGCGCACGGTATCTCAAGAGGAACTGGTAGCTCAAGACAACGTCGCTGGCAATCCCCAGACTTCACTTGTTGACACAGCGGAGGACAAAGTGTCCAAGGATGCTGATGGCGGTGAGGCCTACGAGCTGGCACCGTTGCCAACGGAATTCGACCCCGATGCTCCCACTCCTGAGCTTAAAGCAGCTCCATTGCCAGAAGAGGACGAACTTGCCCTGGCGCCTCGAGAGGACGAGCCAGAGGCTGTGGGTGGCGACAGGATGGAGGTCGAGGTCGATGGTGCCGGACCAGGCGAGGAAGGCAATGACATGCAAGACCCGTCTTTTCTCGCCATGCTTTCTGAACTACAAACCTACAAGGCCGACGGGGAAGCTGATGACGATGCCGCTCCGGACGAGAAGGAGGAAGGCCAACCTCCAACGTCCGGCGGATCCAACGAGGATGCGGCGATGGCAGAGCCGCAGGAGCCTGAAGAAGCACGCAAGTCACCCAGTCGTGAGTTGGCCATTCTGTTCTCATCTAATCGATGCAGCCATTGCGTCTCCCATTCCTGCGCTGCCCACCGAGTTTCCCACAGAGGATACACTCCCTCCGCTACCCACCACCCTGTTCTCCACGGCTGTGCCCAACAACTCGTCGGACTGTGCAGAGTCATCTACTGCGGAAGCCCATCGTGCTATGGGGCCATCGGGAGGGACGTCACCTTTATCTCCACCGGGCTCACCCTCCCCACCTCCTGATGGTCGCTCCTCCGTCAAACGGAAAGGCAAAGCGCCCGAGCGTCTAGGTGGTGGAGACGCCTACCACGATTGGATGGGCGACGACGATCTTGTGGGCTTGGACGAAAAGCCGAAGAAGAAGTATCGCAAATTTACCACGCTTGAAGGGAAGCCGCTGAGGGGTGAGTATCGGTCCTTCCGCGTACCAGCATGCTGATAGGCAGTCTCGAACAAGGGCCAAAAACGGATTGATGCGTCACTAGGAATTGACCGACATGGCGCCAAGCCATTGGACAAGCTGGCTCCACGTACGTCCTTGCACGCCCACTAATCCGTATGCTGACGGTTCCTCAGGCGGACGGAATCTGGACGACAAAAAACTCAAGGCTATGGTCAAGGGGAAAAGTAAGGCTGCTCAAGCGACGCCTTGCCTGCGAGCGCTATACGCACCGTGGGGAAAGTGCACGCAGTGTATCAGCAAGATTGGAGGGGATGCTTGTCGCTTCCGAGGTTACCGCTTCTTTCCGTGCGTTGTCAGCTCTGCATTGGCTAACTGCTCAGCCTAAACCCGGAGACGAGTGAGATCACTGGCCCTGGCATTTTTGAATCGACACCACTCGACCAGCCCATGACAGAGCTGCCAAGAGATTTCAATGCACCGCTGACAGAAGAGCGCATCGTATCCACAGAGGTGAGGGCAGAAGCTGGTTGTCGCAGAACGCTAACGGGGTAGAATACTGTTGCGCCTCTTCTGCTTCCGCTCATTAGCCAGGAAATGCGGCTGGTTGTCAATCACGATGCCCTGTTTCGTGGCACAGACGCGGCCAAGAGCCGCTCAGTCTGCGGTGAGTCGAGGGTTCTCGAGCTGCTGCTGACGCCCCAGACTTTTGCGCATCCACCATCTTTGCAGGCTTCTTCTTTTGCCGCAAGTGCGGACGAGACTTCTGCCTGCAGTGTGAACGTTACTTTGGCGAAGCTACCGAGCTGCGTGATTCACCGTGGCCTCTCCCTGACAACGCTCGTCCACGCTTGCATAAATGCACTCGCGACGAGGACTCGGTGTTGCCGTTCACAGGAAAGCAACCCAAAGGTAAATTCAGCCACTATCGCAACCACCTGCACCCCATTTCACGCTTTACAGCCGAGGAGATGCGGTCCAACTGGCTCAACTTGGCCGACTTTGTCCTAGAGCCCTCAGGCATCGTGAACGTAGATGACCGCATCGAGGCTTTGGGTATCGCCCCTGAAGAAACGGAGCTGCTGGCCAACGTTCGCGAGTGGTTTGCATCGAATAAGGACGCCGAGATATCTGCACCCAAATCGGCATTGACCGAAGCCGATATTGCCGACCTATATGAAGCTTCCAAGTCTCTGCCTCGAGTTGAGGACCCCGCGGGCATCAAGCAACATCCTTTCATGCACATCCACGTTAACCGACTCACCGACGATGTCTTCAATGACATGTGGTCTCGCGGCGAGCCGATGGTTGTCTCGGGCGTTGGAGAGCGGTTCAAGTTTGAATGGTCGCCCGACATGCTCATTCAACGATTTGGTGGCCAGCCATGCTGTAAGCACTGCTTTTATCATGTTTGTGCTTACAGTACCAGACGCCTTCGACTGCGAGAATGAGCAGATTCACGAGATGACGGTAGAATTCTTCTTCACCATGTTCAAAGGCGAAATCCCTCTCACTCGAACGGAGCGTGTGCTTCTAGAGCGCAGTCGCGCACCGAACGCGGGAGCCGTGGAAGGCGCAGATGGACGCCTCTCCCCAGCGACGCCGGCATCAAACCAACCACTGCCAGTCGCAATGAACGGTAGCTCCCAGCAGCACACTCATGAACATGCCACCCAAAAAACGGAAGCCGATCATATCCCCTCGGTTGCTGTTTCGAGCCCACACGGTGTCACAAAGGCAATCGCTGCAGACCGGACACCCACGGCTGCAGAGTCCTCGGTGCATACGCCGCCGTTCAAAGAGCCCACCCGCCAGCATTCCCTTTCCCCTGGTACGGCTCGTGCAGCCACTGACGTACCTCGTGAGAAGGATGACGATGTCGCAATGTCGGGTGATGGTATCGCTCCTACAAACACCAGCGCTCAGCCTGCCGAGACATCTGAGAAGGAGCACGCCAACCGAGACAAAGAGGCGCCTAATGGTGTTGCTGGAACGGAGGAGTGCGTAACAAGAGTCAAGGAAGGGCAACCTGAGAAGGAGACCGGCGGGGAAGCAACTGGAGGCAGTGATCGTCAAGGACCCGATGGCGAGAAGGTGGGAGAGAAAGTTGGGAATGGATCAGACTCTCAAGTCGTCCAGGACGGCGAAGCCGCCGTTCGGAAACGGCCAAAGATCATGGATCAGATTCTCAAACTCAAGGTAAAGCCCTTGGCGCAGAGCGCGTTGACACTTTTCAGGACTGGCCGTCTACGGAAGACTTTGAGTACGCATATCCTGAGCTGTACAACGACTTTTCGGACGCTCTTCCTGTTCCAAACTATACTCGTCGCAATGGAGTCATGAACCTGTACTCACATGTGAGTGCACAGGGTCGTGTCTCTACTCTCACCTGACATCTTAGTTCCCCGAGGGACCAACCCGCCCGGACATAGGACCCAAGATGTACAACGCCTTTGCGAGCAAGGAGGACGGAAACGGAACGACTCGTCTCCACATGGACATGGCGGACGCCGTTAACGTCATGCTGTACGCCGCGCCAGGCGACGATGGCTCCCGAGGTTGTGCGGTCTGGGACCTGTTTGCAGCAAAAGATGCGGACGCCATCCGCGAGTTCCTCAAGAGCAAGTATGATCCGAAGACATTTTCCGACCCTATCCACTCCCAAATGTTCTATCTGAACACGGAGCTTCGAAAGGAGTTGTTCGAGACACGGGGCATCGCCAGTCATCGTGTGTACCAGTATCCTGTGAGTGCCTGTGGAAAAGTCGGGGTTGGTCTAACTCTCCAGGGCGACGCCGTCTTTATTCCTGCGGGGTGTGCCCACCAGGTGTGCAACCTGGCCAACTGCATCAAAATCGCAATCGACTTTGTTAGCCCTCGTGAGTTTTCTGGTGTCAGGCTGTCCCTGACCCACAGACAACGTCCGTCGCTGCCAGCGACTCACCCAAGACTTCCGTGCGGAAAACTACATGAAGGTGTGGAAGGATGACGTCCTTCAGCTGTACAATGTCATGTGGTAAGCAGCTCTTGGCTGGTTTAGTTACTTCTCTGACCATCAGGTACGCATGGACCAACGTGCGCGAGACTCGTGAGAGGCACGCCAAGGAAGCGGCCGAAGCCCAAGTCCAGGAGCGAGCTCGTCATGCTCGTCTCGCCGAGTTGCAAAGTGGTGGCGGCAGCAGACCTTACTATCACCCGTCTGAGCGAAGCGGTTATCTCGCGACAGCAACAAGCTCCGTTCGAGATGATCCGACCCCTAGCTCCCCCAGGACCAACAGCAGAGATGGCACGCCGACGGCCTCGGGCACCAGGACACCAGATCGAGCCTCCAAAGAGCACACCCCCGCCCCCGAAGATGAGAGCAGCAAACGGGACCCTTCCGTCGTCGAGGACAAGTCGCCGCGACGTCAATTGGCGCAGCGTCTTTTGGAGGCAGCTCTTAAGCGAGAACCCATCCCCGTTTCGATTGAGCCCATGGATGTCAAGCAGAGACCTCCTCCTCCACCACCGATACCTGTAGAGCCTCCTGCTTCCGAGCCGGCGCCTGCTGCTCAGCCTGTCCGCCTATCGGAGTCGATAAAGAAGGGTCACATACCGTTGGACCTGCCTCTGGCCGTGCTTAGGGGTGCCATGGGAAAGCGCGAGCCAGGAGACCTCGACGGGGACGGCGACGAGTTTATGCTGTAGATTGTCTATCTCCGGTCTATATCTTTCATGTCAATTGCCACTTCCACTGTGCCACTACCCGTTGTCGGCCGTGTCCCTCAATCCGTGATCCTCGGCTGCGACTAATGGCGGCGACGACGTGAGCGGCGACGTGAGCGGCGACGTGAGCCGGGGTCTGTAGCATTCCCTGATTAGCCCTGAGATTTGGAAGATCTGACCGGAAGAATAGCGTGCCTCGGGGAAGTGGCGCGTGCACAGAGTTTAAGCGAGGAGCGGGCTCGGCCAACCCGGTGTTATTTTGCCATCAAATGTAGTCGAGTTGTGATCCACTTCTCCATACTTCCACATAGCCCACTTCAACAGTATCAGCTAGCATGTCCACCGGCCGCCTTCGTCTCCCTAACAAGGTTTGCATCGTCACCGGTGCCGCTTCGTGAGTAAACCAGTCTCCGACCACTTGGGGCCACCTTATCTTTGACTCGTTCGGGTGACGCCGACGAAACTGGACGAGCGTGACGCTCCCGCCGACTATGGCTGACGCGTGTCTTTCAGTGGCATCGGTCTCGAGACCTCGCTCCAGTTTGCCGCCGAGGGCGCTCGCGTCGTTCTCTCGGACGTCAACGAGGAGGCAGTCAAGAAGGCTGCGGCCCACGTCGTGTCGCGCTTCCCTACCTCGAAGGCTATTGCCGTCAAGTGCGACGTGTCCAAGGAGGCCGAGATCAAGAACCTCGTCGACGCCGCTGTCCAGGAGTTTGGCCGTCTTGACGTTATGGTGCGTACTGTTGGGGCACACAAGGAGTGACCCCCAAATGTGCTGGGGATGCTTGCAAGCACACTTGGGTGCACTGTGTGGACGTGTTCAGGGCTTACCACTCAGTTCAACAACGCCGGTATCATGCACGGAGCGTAAGTCAACACGTTGTCCTGCGTGGATTATGACACTGATTCGTGCAGCGACGACGACGCCGTCAACACCGAGGAGAAGATTTGGGACCTCACCCAGAACATCAACGTCAAGGGTGTCTGGTTCGGCTGCAAGCATGCTATCATTGCTATGCGCAAGGTGTGTGTGTGCCTTTAGATTGGGTCGAGCGCTGTTAACTAACATGAATGCAGAACGAGCCCGACGAGGAGAAGGGTCTTGGTTATGGCGGCTCGGTCATCAACGTCGCCTCGTTTGTCGCTAAGATGGGTGCCGCTACCCCCCAGCTCGCCTACACTGCCTCGAAGGGTGCCGTCCTCGCCATGACCCGCGAGCTTGCGATGATCCACGCTCGCGAGGGCATGCGCTTCAACGCTCTCTGCCCGTGAGTCTCATCCGTTATCACCACGGGCAACGCTAACCCTCTCAGTGGTCCCCTCCAGACCCCCCTCCTCATGGACTTCCTCGACACCCCCGACAAGCTCAACCGCCGTCTCGTGCACAACCCCATGGGCCGCTTCGGTGAAGCCGTCGAGCAGGCCAAGGCTGTCGTCTTCCGTGCGTATCCCCTGAAACTACCATCGGAGCATGGCTAACAAGGATCAGTTGCCTCGGACGACTCGTCGTACGTCAACGGCACCGACTTCCTCGTCGACGGTGGTCTTGCCGCCTGTTACATTGTGAGCATAGCCCTGTAATGTCACTCGGAACCCAAGCTGACCTGTCAGACCCCCGAGGGTAAGCCCAAGACTGCCGCGCCCAAGGGCCTCAACTCGCAGTAAACGAGTCCACTAGGACTTGGTTTAACGAGACCTGTAGACTAAGAACCAGCAATAATTGTGATGACTGGTGATGAATAACCTTGGCATGGTGACGAGTTGTAGTAGAGCTGCAGGTGTATCGCAATGTCGACCGCTTGACTATTCATTCGCAGAGAACTCGCGGTGTTGGTGCTTGAACTGCGCTGTCGTGGTCATTTGCCAAGCGAGTGGGGGTGTTCGGTCAGCTGTTAATACTGTTGGCGTCTCATGGCCCTCTAGACAGCTGATCTTCAGTCGATTAATAGTCAATTGTTCTCCTGGTGTCCCAACAATGCGAATCTGTGTTAGATTGACATCAGATTAGGGAGGTGCCGATCTCTCTTCGCCCGGCGCCGAGATGTCCGCCCCTCTTGTATTTCTCTTCACTAGGTCAGTCCTGCCACCGCCTTGATGGTGTCTGGCACCCTGCTGTTGCCGCTGGCGATATTGATCTGCCGCTTGTCCAAGTCGTTACTGCTGTTATTACTATGCATCGGATACACTTGATCGCTACACTCATGCGCCCGTCCGGATGTCGGTGGCGCCGCCGCTCTGTTTATTGTCAGCTGCATCCTGCCTTTCTCATTGTCTTCTGCTCTCGCCCACACGCGCAGCCACCTATACATTCGACGCGCGTGTGCGTTCACCATCACGTCGCAGCACTCACCATGATTGCCTCGACCTCGCGCTCGGTCAGCTCGGAGCGCTGCCAGAGGTAGGACGGTGCCTCCCAGAAGTTGTCATAGTCGGCAGGCTTGGAGCTAGCCTTGTACAGGGGGATGGCGCCTGCGTTCGACGACGACGAGCCCGATGACGCGCCGCCGGCCTGCGACTTTGCTGAGAAGGCGGCAAAGGCCTCGACGACGGCCTGAGGGGCCATGGGGTGAGGAGCGGGCTTGTGGGGGCCTGTGGGGTGTTAGCGGTGAATGTTTGAAGGGGGAGAGAGATAGGGCAGGAGTTGGGAGAGTCGCCGGTTGTCGAGGGCCAGAGGTTGCAGACGAGCGGCAGCCTGACCCCACGGCGCCGATGGATGTGGGAGAGGAGACGCACTCGTGGGCCACTCGTGCTTGCCGAGGAACTTGATCATGGGGGTGCGCGTGGCCGTTGCGCGGCGGAGGAGGGTGGCGTGCATGATTGGTAGGAGCTGGGAGGGGAGTAGTGAGGTGTAGTGTTGTCGGCAAGGTGGACAGTCAGCTGCGTCCGATGAGCGTGCAGAGTTGGGTCACAGAAATGAGTGTGACCTCCCGCCTGCATCATCCTTGCAGGCGCGGACAAACGGGTCTCCTCCGCGGAAGGGGGTCGGACCCAAAGCCGAGCAAAAAGGCGCGGAGAATTGGTGAATGCGTCCCGCGCCTATCGCTTACGCACACCTGTTTGAGTCTTGGTTGCACGACATGACGTCCAAGGCTCATGTACTACTGTCATCATCACCACCATTGCCCTTCTGATCAACACGACTCGAGACTCTACGTTCATCATGCTCACTTCTTACTGAGGGCTATTTTCTAACTGAAAGTGAAGCATGGCGGTATGGCGGTTTTGATCTTTCGCACACACATGTCCAACAGCCCAGATCCACACAAATGTGCCCTCTGGTGATGGGACCGTTCGCAGGGGCGAGCAGAGGCTGGACTGTGCCACGGCTATGGTTATGCAGTTGGTGTGCTGAGATAGAGTGTCAGCTTGGGGCGGGTACTTGGCATAAACACATATAACTCTCACAAACTGCTCCCAAGTTCAATCACGTTTTCCAACTGCTCACCGCTCAACCTGCTGCCCTCAACACGCAACTCGGCCCTCACTCCTTTTCAAGCTTCACCACATGAAACGAGACGACACACGACGTTCCGGGTCTAGAGACTCTCACACTTCAGCGAGCAGTTATCACTCGGCACAGGAGGTCATTGACCTGACGTGGCTAACACCACCTGAGTCGCTCATCTCAGTGATCGATCTCTCAGGACCGACACCTCCTAGCTCACCTCTGTCGGTCGTCGACCTTACCGAGCCGACACCACCAGGCTCTCCTCTTCCGGTCATAAGCCTTCTTGAGGAGTTGACCAGGTCTCCTCAGTCGTCCACTGTAGGCGCACCCGCCATCATTGTCGCATCATCTTCGACAGACGTTCTATTCCAACGTATCAGGCTCAATTCACAGCGCAAGAAACATGTCGTTGACGGAGGTTCCAAGATCACAGTACACGACTTTGGCAACTCGACTGGCACTGAGCGTTATGTAGTCCTTTCCGACAACGATCTTGCATTGCGGCCCACCAATGGGCCAGTAGAGGGCGATTATCCGCCTTTTGCAGTGGGCGATCTGCACATTGCCACAGGGAAAGGTTTCGGTTTGCTCGCCATCAGCGACATTCACCGTGGCGAGCTCATCGTTCAAGAGCGTCCCTTCTTCAAGGTTCAGCAGCCAGTTCGAAGCGAGGAGGTCGAGCGCTGCCTCGACAGCATGTCTGAAGATCTCCGCCAGCTGTTTCACTCATTTCACGGTATTAGCGGAGAGGAGGGTGACAAGGGAATCGTGGACAGTAACGTAATCCCTTGCAGCAAGACGGACGAGAAGGACGGTGAGTGGCATCACCGGAGAGGAGCATTGTAACTTGAGTCACACTGATAATCATGAAGAGAATCATCAGGATATTCCTGGCAAGGTACAAGAAGTCGGCTTGTTTGAGCATATTTCCCGGGCCAACCACTCCTGTCGGCCCAACGCCAACTGGCACTGGGACGAGAATGAAGAGCTTTTGTGTACGTCTCTAGGCAGTCACCGCGTTGACGTCAGCTTTGTACGCGCTTCAAGATATTTCAGCTGGGATTGAAATCACGGCCTCATATCTCACCGACGAGGAGCTGCTTCAGCCTCACCAAGCGCGCAGGGCGTTCATCCTCGATGCCATGGGATTTCACTGTCTCTGTGACCCATGTGCTGGACCTCCTGAGGGAATCAAGGCTTCAGATGCTCGTGTGGAGCAAATCCGTCATTTCTACACCGAGTGGAGCAAGTGGACAGGCGACACTGTGGCGTGCAATCACAATCTGCGGCGTGAGATCGAGACTTATCTTGCCCTAGTGAGGGACGAAAGTCTGCCCCAGTATGCAGGCTGGGCGTACAATATGCTGTGCCACTATCATGCCAGCAATGGGCAAAGAGAAGGAGTTATCACGGCAGCCAGGCGGTTTGTTGATACGGCAGCTACCATGCTGGGACCCAAGGCGGCGGCACAGGAGCCTGAAGCACAATGGATTCTGCATCCAACGACAAACCGTTGCTGGGCCGAGATGCCCGAGGTACGTATGGCTTCACAGAGAGCAGTGCAAGATTTGACAATCCTTAGAACGAGGATGATAGTGATTATGACCCAGGAAGGGAGCCTGAAATGGGACGTCGCAGGGGACGTAAGTCCAAGTCGATGAAAAGGAAACGGGGCAGAAAATAATTCAAATTAATTGGACGACAAGATGGCACACAGGGTCCTACTCAGCAGTTGTATGTAGGAGGCCAATTTAGGCTAGTCTGTGAATGTCCCAGAGCAGGCCAAAGCAGACTGCTTTGAAGGCGAAGAGCAGCTCCATGCATACTCCGCGCCCTCTGAGCACTCTATCTACGCATGGCGCTTCTTCACCCAGCTTGGCCACGAACGGAATCAAATATTGTTGTTGCTGATTTCAGTCAGGCACGGTGCAGATTCCATGCCTCAATCTCTGCGTTGAGTTCTGTACCGAACATTCACTGACGTCCATCCTGAGCGCAATGTCCAAGCCCAGTTCGAGTGCTGGCATCAAAGCCACTTCCTCGGCCGGGAATGGCAAAGCCAAGGCGGTCAAATTTATTCCAAGCACCTCGGAGATGCTGCGTGCCAACGCTGCTCGGAGGCGTCATGGAAAGGGCAAGGAGCGTGCCATCCTCAATGACCTCCAAGATTTGATCAAAGGTGAGCAGAAAGACGAGGACAATGTATTGGAATGGCTGGTTGACGTATTCAGGCAGCAACACTCTTCCGGGAGCTGTGCAGGTCGAGCGGTTTGCTGAGGTACGTCTCACTCCCTCTCCCACGAACTATGCTGACATTTCACCAGACGCGCGCTATGGAAATCTTGGCTTTTAAGAACGCTATGAAGATTGCCAGGTGAATACAGAAAGCAAGATTCATTCTAACTTTCTCCAGCTCGCAGAGCAACTCACGCGCCTTCCAGTCGTTGCCCCGACACCTTCGACGCCGCGCTGCCAGTCACAACCCCAGGCGTGTACCAAAGCGTCTGAGGAACCGGGCGGCAGCCGAGGTATGCACTATGGACTCCCACCATTACATAGCTGACTCTGTAGATTGACCCTGCCGACCCAACCGTGCGCATTCACAGGAAGAAGGCGAAACTCCGAGCTCGCGGAAACCTTCGAGGCGAGAGCCGGACGGAACAGTTACTGTGGCGCCAGCGTTAGTGCACCTCTCTGGGCAGGACTAACGAACGCAGGCCATAAGAAGTGGCTCAGTACTCACGTGTGGCACGCAAAGCGTTTTCACATGGCCAACCTTTGGGGCTACCGGCTTCCCTTGTCACCGACGCTCAAGTCGTTTCGCTCCTCGTTCCGCGCTGCACGTCGCAAGGCTATTCTCCATGACGCGAGCTACTTTGGCACCATTGAACTGGAAGGCGAGCGATCCGATCTTTTGGCTGCCCTCGGCAAGGTGACGGCTGGGCCAGCGTTTGCGGGCGACAAGTAGGTTCTAGAGACGTAATTCCGCTGATGACCAAGATATGAGTCTGGTGCTCGCGTGGCTCACACCAACGTGTTTCATCCTGCTAGCTTCCCTCAAGGGCTTATCGGCCCTGTCGATATTCTCTGGCAGCCTCGACTGCTGGATGATTCCACCACCCGACGCCTTTGGATCCGCGTGCACCCTTCCATTTTCGACGACACCATAAAGGCTGTTCGCCAAGCTGTGTCTGTGCCCCCCGCCGCCATCGGTGTGGCTGGGCCGTCAACGCCCAGCTCCCATGTGCATGTCCGCGATCTGCGTGATGATCTTGAGACATTTGAGATCATGGGTTCGCTTGCTGGCCAGGCCATTAGCCGAGTGCTTCGCCTCTGCCCGTTGGAGTCTGCGCAGAAGCGTAAGGCACTGGAGCAGCTCCTGCTGGCCGATCCGGCAGAGTGCCCCAAAGACGCTGTCTTTGGCTTCAGGGCGTATGATCCCAGGCTATCGTGAGTTCCAATGCTCGAGTGTGGCTGACAGTAGCTTCCCTCCTACTCGGCTGAGCGACGAGGTTCGGCCAGAGGGCCCATTATTGACGGCTGTGGACACACCAGTCAACTCTGAGATGGCATTCAGCCCACTCTGGGAATCCTCATCTCGCACTGCCCCGCGTTTCAAGAAGGCTGATTTGGACAAGCGGCGGCAGTCGCTGAGCTTGCCTGGAACCAGGCTCCGTGCCGAGTCGAAGGATGACCGCGTTCCCGTCATGCTGGTGAAGCGAACGGTTCAATCTGCGACACCGGGCCAGGAGTCTGCAGCTTTCCACGGCTACACACTGGTTTTCCCCAGAGGATGGGCCATGGCCATGCTTCCCTCGTTCTCCTACTGCAACGTTCGCATCGGAGGCATCGCCCAGCGTAGGGTACAGTACCGCGAGGCTGGAGCACCATCGTTCCCAGAGCACTTTGGATCAGTGTGCGAGGCTGGAGCGGCTTCACAGTTGGAACAGGCCAAGGAGGAGGAGAGGAGGTGGCTTCGCAAACCCCCAGGAAAGCGCCCAGAGTACTCCACCTTGGGAACAGAGTGGCCCTTCCGCCCCGATTGGTCTGCCATCTTGTCAACAGCGACCGAGGAGGAACACCAGGCAAACGGCCTTGCGCCGATGCGTCCGTGGCTCTTCAATTCCGCCTTTGGGCAAACAATCCTCGAGAGGCTCTGCACCGCCACCGATCCATGCGCCTATCTGATTGCTGCTGTCAACGCTTTCCGCAAGAGGCGTGGGTTGAGCGAACTGTCGAGAGATTCCGCCACGGAGATTTATGCTTCTAGTGTCCTCCACGTCAATCTCGATGTTGTTGGCCGTGGCTCGCCTTCAGACATGGCCATGCTCTATCCTCTGGATGCCGAGGAGCGTGCTGCTTGGTGCGACGCATATCAACACGACGTGGAGACCAACGGACACGCTGCCATGCTCAGGGTGAGTACTTACATCGGCCATCGGCCGGCAACCAATTCTCTAACACCCTGCTGACTCCACCAGCTCGGCGAGCAGCCTCCGGCTTCCCCTGTCATTGGCTTTGTTCAGACCGGCAACATCTCGTTGACCAGGGGCAAGGGCCATGCTCTGGCTACGCTGCCGCTGGCCGAGTATGTGCGCTTGGCGAGAACGACGAGCGAGACAACAACGGCGACGAGCAACTCCGACTCGGTCCTGATAAAGTTCCGCAACCGGGATGGCCTTGTCCATCGTCTTGCGTCTGTCAGTCTTGTGGAGTAGATGCAGTAGGCATGCGACATCCGGTGGTTGTCATGGGAATATGTCCAGCCGCAGATGTACCATGCTATTTGAGGCCGAAGTGCCTTTGTGAATGACGAAGTCGTTTTGACTGGGTCGAGAGGAACGACGAGATGTTTCCGCTGATCGACCAGCACCTGCACCTGGCCTGCAGCGGCATTGGACCTCGAGCAGGAGCGGCATCGTGTTCGGCACAACCAAAGGTCCAGCCCAAAAGTCCAGATACAAACGTAACCACACCTTTGCAGGATCCAGGAATTGCAGGGTAAAAAAAAAGCTAGATAGTGCCAGGCACACACTGATCGTGGGCCGCCTACGGTGAGAGACGGAAGCAAAATTAAGCGGGCCTATTTTTCAACCGGAATTCCTTTCTGGCCACAACCTGCTTGCTCGTTTTGACCAGACGACGGCCAGGCCAGACTTCATAACACCCTCCTTCTCGGCGTTCTCCCCCCCGCAACCATCCGGACATTGCCCATTGCACGACGAAAAAATACACACCCAAATGACTGCAAACCTCAGCGCAATCGCAGGCCCAAGCAGGTACACCGAAACCAAGATGGAGCCCACGTCGCCTCTCAACTCCATTCCCTCAATCCACACCGAGCAGTACCCCTCCGACGTTGGAGGAGTGAACAAGCCCGGGCTCAGCGTAGCCGAGAATGGAGAGGTTGTCAAAGTGCCAGCATTCCTTCAAAAGCTCTTCAGGTGAGTGCTCGTGGGTTGAAGGTTGCGCCGGCGAGTTGCTGATCACCTCGCAGCATGGTGTCCGACCCCGACACTGACGAGCTGATCTACTGGGCAGACTCTGGAGACTCCTTTTTCGGTAGGTTGCTCATGGCCGGCCTAGGAGCCAAGCTGATAGTTGCCCAGTTCCCAACCACGAGCGTTTTGGAAAAGAGCTGCTACCACGATTCTTCAAACATAACAACTTCTCATCCTTTGTGCGCCAGCTCAACATGTATGGCTTCCACAAGGTGCCGCACCTGTCGTCTGGTGTCCTCAAAAACGAGTCACCATCTGAGCTCTGGGAGTTTGTCAACCCATTCTTCAAGCGCGACCAGCAGCAGTTGCTTACCCGGGTCACCCGCAAGAACAACAGGCCAACGCCGGCGCAGGCGCCGACGCCCACTCAGGGATCCACTGGCACAAGGTCCTCAGCCCGGCAAGCCGCCGCCAATGCTCAAATCAGCAGTACCACCCCCGGTTACCCTACCGTCCATCTGTTGACCGACGGCACAATCGAGGGCGAGGCCGGGCCACTCATCGGACCTGCGGGTCAGCTTGATCTGCACGCAATCCAGTCGGGCATCAATGCCATCCGTCAGACCCAGGCTGCCATCGGAGCCGACCTCAAGGCTCTTCAGGCTTCCAACGAGCATCTGTGGCGCGAGGCTCTAGAGTCCCGTGAGCGTTCCCAGAAGCACGAGGAGACAATAGACCTCATTGTTACCTTCCTCGAGCGTCTCTTTGGCACCGAGGGCGAGGGTCTCAAGGGACTCAAGGAGGCCATGCGCCGTGGAGGTATGGGTGCACGCATGGGCCGAGAGGATTCGAATGCAGACGAGGGCAGCAGCAAGAAGCGTCGTCGTCTGATGATCGAGTCCGGAAAGGACGATGATGACTCTGGGCGTCTTGTGGAGATTCAAGGTACGTTTCCAGCACCCATTTTCTGTTTTAGGTGACTGACGATGCAGATCCCGAGAACAGCACCAGCCACTCGGGACGTTCAAGTACCGAGCCATGGGCGTCAACGAGCAACCGCTTCACCACGCTGCCAACCGACGACGAGTCATCACCGTACTCGCATTCTCGCACCGACTCTCTCAAAGCCAATTGCCTTCCTGGCGCCGACCAGACCTTGCATCAGGGTGGCATCTCGCCTCTCTCTGATGGACCTTCGGAGCACATTTCGGCTCAGAACCAGAACCAAAACCAAAATCATAACCAGCACCTGGCTCCTTACGGCTCTAGCGACCTTTCTGGCCTCAACCTCGACCCCGGTCTGTTGCAGACGACTATAGGATCACTTCTCCAGTCGCCTGCTGCAGCCCAGATGTTCCTCAACACGCTCAACCAATCTGCACAGGGCCAGGCAATGAGCGCGCCAGCCAAGGAAATCCCCCAACCGTCCCCTCCGCTGTCGGACGCAAGCGACCCCACCATGGCACTCTTCTCGCCGCTGCCCCGCGAGCTCGTTGCCAATAATAACCATCTTATGGGCACGTACCAGAAGGCTGCAGGAGTGGGTGGCGACGTCGACAAGCTGCAAGAAAGCATTGACTCGCTTGTTCGGAGTATGGGTCTCGACTTGCCTTCTAGCCACGCCAGCACAGCCGGCATTGGCAACGGCATGAGCCACGGGTCAACCAACACTACGTCTGCCGACCCTTCCATGTCGGGCCCTGATGGTTCATACGACGACCCCAACTTCAACGTTGACGACTTTCTTGACCAGCTCACCAAGAGCAACGAGGACAGTGGCTTGACGAGTCACGATGCCTAAGTGGACGGCTCGTGGTTGTGAAAATTTGGAAAACATAATATCTTGTACATTTACTTGCGAGCGCTGCAGCTGCTGTATGCGCGTGTGAGCAGCATGGGGGTGTGTATCTTAGTTGAGGAGTGGATTTCTAGAGTAGTTGTTGAAAGTATGCCAGTTGCATTATGACGTGACGTCACTGGCTACAACCCATTCTGCGCTGAACTCAACTTTATGTGTTGCTCCATCCTTCACCATGCCTTCATGGACCTCTGCCCTGCGTCCGACACTCTTTAGCGCGTTTGGCGGCGCCTTTGTCGCGCGCTCTGCCTTCTTCACAGCCCGCACGCAATCGACAGCGGCGGCAAACCAGGCCCAATGTACACGCTGGCTCATCCGCAACGCGAGCCCCATGGCATCGCGCGAGTGTCCCACCCCGCTCATCCTCCTGCGCACCCCCGGACTCACCTGGTCGGGCGCCGACCGCGACACTGAGGATGCCTGGTCAAGGTGGGCCGACATGTTTGCTCAGCGCGGCTACACGACCGTCGAAGTCGACATTTCCGTGCACCAACCAGCCTCCCTCTCGCTCCCCGACGAGCCGGGGCCGGACGAGAGCAACCCCGTCGGCACGCCGGCCTTCCCCCCCGCGATCGCCGCGGCCAAGCGCGAGCTCAACGCCCAGATCCGCATGCTCGCTATCCCGTTTGCGCCAGTGATTATCGCCAGCGGACCAGGCTGCCTCGTCGCCCAGGCGTACGTCAGTGACCACCCCGCCGGAGCGCTCGTCATGGTCGCACCGCCACCGGACGCCGATCCGCGGGCCAAGGGCGCACAGGAGGGGTGGGAGTGGCCGCAGTTCAACTATGAGCCGAGGTTCCCCATCCTGATTGTCGCCGAGGAGAAGAGTTTGCAGAGTGTTCAGGCTACCAGGGTGGGTCAGGCGGAGGCGGCTGGCGTGCGCCGTGGCGGGCAGGGAGTGACGATCGAGGAGGCAAAGGACGGTGTGCGGGGGGAGAAGACACGAATGGTGAGTGTGTTGGTATGAACTGTGCTGACGGGCAGGAAGTGGAGCGCTGGATGGACAGTTGTGGCTTCTGATCGCAATGGACTCATGCAAATTGCATACACATCTCGGTTCCTATTCACTAGTCTGACACTGACTGTTCTTTGTGCACAACAAGCCTCACGAGAGCTTACGCGATAAACTTCATGTCGGTATCGATGGCTGTTGTCAGCTCGGCTGGCTGTGAAGAACCTACTGTGCGAGGCCGACAGCTGTGGCTTTTGCGTGTATCCGCCCTTCTTCATCTCGGTGCGAAGCTCATTGAGCAGCTCCTTGTAGCTGAGCTGAGGGTTGGCGCGCAGCACACGAACAAGCGCCTGGATATCAGCAGATACTGTGGTCGCCCCTACTCACATAGGACATGGCACCGGTCGCCTCGCCTTCAGCCTGGGTATCGGCGCTCTGACGTCAGCTCGACCCATCACCACACACCCACAGTCTGTGTGTCCTGGCATCCCGACCAAGAAATAACATCGGCCTCAGAGGTGTTGCTCTTGCGGAGTGCAGCGTTGGCCTGTGTAGCCTGGACGTGCGTCTTGACGCCAGTGAACAAGCTGCTGAGAGCTCCGGCAGTGTCGCCACGCATGTAGCCCACGCCAGCACTGAGGATGCCCTGCCCGGCAGTCTCAAGGAAGTTGGGCTCCTTGATCTTGCCCTGGGTGGAGTACTACTGTAAGCTAGTGCCAGGTTAGGACCGCTTACCATGTAGGGGAGGTTCATGGCTGAGCCAGAGTGGCAGCAGTCGAAGATGGCCGTGAGACGTGCGCCAGCCGGAAGAGGGCGGACGAGAGTGTTGAAGACTGCGCGTTAGTGTTGGATCTCTGCCGCAACTCACTCTCAGTGTCGTTGAGCAGACCAGCCTCCTTGTAGTCGACAGGGCAGATGGCCTCGGCGAGTCCGTCGGCCTCGGACATGTCGTCCGTCATGACTTGGGTACCGTGTCCGGAGCTTTCGTCAGCGTTGCCCCCACATTGCACTCACTAGTGGAAGAAGAGCGCGTCGTCGCGCTTGGCACCCTCAGAGAGCCACTGCATCCAGCGCAAAATGTTGGCGCGCGTGGGGCGGAGGTTGGAGTCGCGCGTGTCATCAGTGAGCGCGACAATGTTCTGGCTCTCGTAGCCATAGTGCTCTGAGATAAACTCCTTGAGGTTGATAGTGTCGTTGATACAGCCCTTGAGCTCGCCGCTCTGGCCAGCGTAGTTGATACCGATCTGGCATCTTAGCTTGTAATCTCAGCAAAGGCTACTCACCACCAGAGCCTTGCGACGACCCGTACACGCCGACAAGCCCTGCGACTGGGCCTGCTGCGCGTTGGCCTCGGTTACAGCCAGACCGGGGTGGCTCTGCTGCGTGAACTGGCTCTGCTGACGACCACCCTGCTGCTGCTGGTTCTGGTATCCTTGCTGCTGCTGGTGCTGAGGACGACCGTAGTTCTCCTGCTGCTGGTGCTGGGGACGGCCATAGCTCTCCTGCTGCTCGTGTTGCTGAGGACGACCGTAGCTTTCTTGCTGCTGCTGGTGCTGAGGACGACCGTAGGTTTCCTGCTGACCGTGCTGAGGACGACCATATCCCTGCTCCTGCTGCTGATAGCCGTGCTGGCCACCCTGCTCATGACGTCCAGGAGGAGGGCCAGAGGGAGGCTCAAAGCGCCCGCCGCCGCCGCCATGGTGGCCCTGCTGCGGGGGAGGACCAGGCGGGGGGTTAAAGTATTGTCCACCTTGTCCACTGCCGTGCTGCTCACGGCCGCCTGCATCTGCTCATCAGCTTTGTTCCGGATATATGGCTTACCGTAGTAGGAGCCAGCGTAGCGCTGGTTTCCGTCGCTCATATCGGTGAAGTAGGTCTGTTCAAGGTCAAAAGCCGACTGCTGGTCAGTGGTGCTCGCAAGGATGGACAAACCGGTAGAGGTGTCTCGTCGTTGTCGCAGTTCTCGTACTCTTCGTCGTCGCTGTTGTTGCGGTCAGAAGACGAGGACTGTGCAGAATGAGTGGAATGCGAGTAAGTGCTGCTGTGCGCGCTGCGATAGTCGTCGGCTTGAGCGTAGCGATCGTACCCGTCGTCGTAAGGCGGCGTGTAGCTGTGTTCTGAAGAGTTGGAGTCGCTCATGGATGCAGGAGGAAATGCAACAGGGGGACCGGCGTGCGGCAGGGGCCGGAGGTGCTGCGGCGGGATGGCGCTGGCGGTGAACTCTGATTTGAGTGAGAAAGCTGAGAGAGTGAGAAGAGAAGAATGCATCTATTAAGCCGAATCACACACCAATTGAGGTTCTGAGGGCGTGTGCTCTTGCTGTGTGCATGCACGTCCTTCTGGGTGTGTGCGTAGTGGCGGTTCCCATCCACTTCGTCAGCCACGAACGCCCCCCAGGTGGACGTGTCAATAGAACCGAAGACGCCTCCCCCGGTTACCCCGCAATCGAGGCTGCGCTTCCAACCTGAAGTCGTTACTATGGAGTGTGGGCCACATCATGAGCACAGTGGGCAATCTGTGCAAGATATGGAGCAAGAGCAGAAGACCAGGGCAGACTACAAGCAACTGTGCGATGCTGCACACGACATGAGGTCACCAGGAAAAAATCAGTCATACGCCCGGTGGAGGCCCAACGTCATTTTTGTTCACCGCCAACATCTATATCCACGCGCTGCAACCAGTGACATGCTGCAACGAACATGCATGGATGCTACCAGAAACAATGCTCAAACGAGATGTCCTCTCCTTCTCTGCCTACGCCTATGCCGCAATGCTGCCCTTGCCGAGCAAAGTCGGCACAGAGCTGGGGGGCACAAACCCGACCTGGAGTTTGTCAGTTCTGAGTACGGGACGCAACCTTAGACATACCTCTGTGCACACAGCAGTAATGTGAGTGGGCGGGGTGAGGTCGTAAAGCAAGCTGAGCTCAGCGAGCTGTGCGGGGACGGGCTGGGGCAGCTTGTGTGGGAATGAGGTGCCGACGGGGTCAGGATGTCCGATCTCGTTGGAAGCGAGGTCGTCGAGGGCGACTCGCTCGGACAGCTTGAACGTCTCAACACAAGCAACAACAGGGACGCGGTGCTCCTTGGCCAACATGGCAATAACGGCGGTACCGGCGCGCGAGTGGAGGGCACCGTCCGAGTTCAGGCTAGAGCCGCCCAGGAGCACGAGGTCGGCACGCGAGAGCGCAGTGGAGGCGAGGGGGAGGAGGGTGTAGGTGCAAGGAATTGCAGCAGCGGAGAGCGAAGCGAGCAACGCGCGGCCCTCGTGCAGCGGCCTCGAGTCGACAACAACAACCTCGAAGCTGGCCGGGGGGGACCTTGACTGCATGTCCTTCCACGACTCGAGGAGAGCGCGCTCAACCACACTGGAACGGGCATACACAACAACAGTGTCTCCGGGCTTGATCTTCTCCATGGCGTTGGCCGCAATAACCTGGCCGGCATACTTGATCCTGTCGCGAATGTAGACATCGATCGCGTCAATGAGAATTGCCTTTTGCTCCGAGTCGGTACGGTTCTCGCCGTGGTCGCCCTCGTCACCCAGACGAGTAATCTCTCCCTTGAACCAACGAATAGCGTTTCCAACTCCGACACCCTTGGGACGGCACGTCTCCAGGAAGGCAATCATGGGCGAAATGTGGGTGCTGAGGTCCTTCCAGAACACTGCAGTCTCGGGGCACTCATAGTCGTGAACGACTGCGCGGAATGCCTCAAGGACAGCCATCGTACGCGCTGACGCACCGCGCAGTGTTCCTGACGCAATGAGGACACCGAGGCGGACGATCGTGGGGTGCAGCTTGTCGCTGGCGAGGGCGGCGGGGGTGCCAGGGTCACGGGGCGCGACGAGGTGAGAGAAGAACTGGCTGGCGGGGTTGGGAGGGGGTGGGGGTGCTGAAGCAGCGGCATTCTCAGCCGCAATGGCACGACGATGGCGCGAGGGCCCAGAGGGAGTCTGCTGAGCCGAGCCACTGGGAGTACCAGTTGCGGGTGCACCAGCAGGCCCACTGGGACCCAAGTCTCCAGGTGCGGGGGCACGGGCCGCAACCTTTGCTGCACGCGCGGCCTTCTTCTGCTCCTTTGCTGACAACGGCTTGGCACCGCCCGGGGTGCCGGGTGTCTCGGACGCCTTGGATGGGGTCTGGGATGCGGTAGACATGGGGAGGGAGGACGAGGGGGGCTGGGGGCGGGTGTCGCTGGACAGGGAGGTTGCTGTGCGATTCGTGTGTTCGAATCGAAATGCTATGCGCCGACAGCTGAGCGGCTTTTGGTAATTAGGAGGTCAAGACGGATGGGACGGAGAGAGCGGGAACAGTGAACAGAGCCCAGATGTCGACGAGTTGTGGACAATGGCCAGCTACTTTTCGACGACTCGGTTTCGGACCACGTGGTTTCTGCGTGGCACTTTCAACCGAGCAAGTGAGATTCGCCACCCAAACCTCGAATTGTCTGAAAATGCAGTGCAAGTGCTGCTGCAGGTGCTTGGAATTTGTCTACAGGACCTCGCTACTGTTCTGTCAATCACTGCACATCATTCTTGTGCATGCCAGCCCCCGGTGCCTCGTGGCCACCACACATGGGCTTGCTGCTTTGTGGATTCTGATTAGGTTTTCTTTTGTGGCAATGGCGAGCTTTGAATCGCCACCACCAGCACCATCTGGCGTGTGCTCGCTCTGACCGTCCCCATGCTGCTACAATACATTCCTTGATATTAGATCTGCTTACTCAACACTGCTTTTGCTGTACAGGCTGTACCGCTATGCATTCATTGTGGGGGTATTGTTCATGACGATGCCGCTGTGGATAGAATATTCTTGAATAACGGAAGTATAATGGAGTGTTAATCGCCGCCGCCACTGTGCCTCCTTCCTCCTCGTCCCTTCGCCCTGCAGCAGTCCCTGCCAGTGGATGGGTGGATGGGTGTGGGTCAGCAACCTGTAGCTCCTCGTCGTCGACTCCTTTGTCAGCTAGACAATCATTCCATTTCCATCATTCACACTCTTGTCCATTCACCAAACTGCTCTTCTCTCTCTCTCTCTCTCCACTTTGCACACATTATACCCAGCAACAATCTCCCCACTCTCGCCACAGCGCCATAGACCACGCACCTAGCGAGCACGACATCGTCGTTTAGGTTCGCCTCCACAATGTCCTCTCCACCACCCGGCAACCAAGGGCCGCCACCGCCGCAAGAGCCCCCACAGCAACCTGGTCCTCCCAACGACGACGCACCCGCCGCTGACGCTGCTGCCAGCGACACAGCTCCCAACGCACAGCCCGCGCAATCGTCGGCCACTGGCGGCGGCGGCGGCAACCGGCGGCCTCTTAGCTCACTGTCCTTTTTCTTCCCCTTTCCCCGGCAACAGGGCGATAACCCCCCAGAGAACGGGGATCGCATCGGGTTGACGTGGACGCTCGAGGTGTTTGCCAACGACGGCGAGGGTGACGGTGCAGGCGGGCCAAACGTTCCAAACGCGATGGGCGCGGCCGAGCCAGAAGCACCACAAGAAGGCGCACCCGCGCGTGATCCGAGCGCCCCAATGGCGGCGGAGCAGGGCGCAGCTGGTGAGACTGCGGGCGAGCCCCAGGGGGAGAATCCCGATCAACAGCAACGCAGCATCTTCTTTGTCGTGGGCCCAGACGGGAGGTTGCTACCCCCGCCAAGAGGCGACGGAGAAGGTGGCGGCGGTGTTGGCGGCCCGCCGGCATGGTTTCCATGGTTCCCCCTCTTCGGCCACGCTCCGTCACAGCCCGACCCGGCCAAGGCTGCCGAACTGCTCGCCTCGCTGCCAACTGTTGGTCGTGCGCTGCTCAAACGTGTAGACCAAGTTGTCGCCGCAGAGGACGCTGCCGGCGGCAAGGAGTACGATGAGCGTGGCTGGCGGTGCGGCATCTGTCTCGAGGGCCTGGAGTCCATGGAAGAGGCAGGAGCAGCTGGCGAAGCTCCTCAGCCCGTCAAAGGTCTGCCTTGCAACCATCTCTTCCACGAAGGCTGCCTGCAGCCTTGGTTTACTTCTCATCACACTTGGTAAGTTGTCTCCCCCACGCAGAGTTTGAAAGCTGACATTTAGCCCCACATGCCGCTTGGATCTCGATCCCCTCCGCACTCTGCACGGACCTCGCGAGACTCGTGCCAACCCACTAAGACCGGCCGCCACTGGTTCCGGACGTGGAACGCCCGCCGGCCACCCTTACGCGCGTGAACGCCCCGGCAACCGCACGCCAGCGGAAGGTAGCCGGGCGCCCAGCGCTGCCGCGTCAACAGCACCCACTGTGCCGTCCACGCCAATGCTCCCACCCTCGGGTGTCGGTGAGATCCTTACGGGTCTGTTCGGCGAAGCGTTCACCGCCTCGCCGATGCCCATGGACCGTGATGCCGCCGAGGGCGAGCAGCCGCCTGCACCTGCACCGGCGCCTGCTCACGCGACAGAGAGCGAGAATGCCCAGCAGGGGGGTGCTGAGACACCGGCAGGCGACGACCGTCCCCAGCCTGAGCGTCGTCCTCACATTACCATCCTGCAGCTCCCTCCCTTCAACCTACCTGGCATGGGAGGAGTCGGTGGAATTCCTGCATTTGGTCTTCCTGGCATGATGCCGGGTATGCCTGGTATTGGTGCGAGGCCTTTCAACCCACCTACGCTTCCCGTGGACACTGTTGATAATCCTACAGCTGGTGCCGATGCTGCCGCTGCAGCAGCAGCGGCCCGCCAAGCGCCAGGTCCTGCACAGCCCACTGAAGACGGCGCTGCGGCTCCCGCGACCTCGGCGACTCCAGCGACCCCGGCTGGTCCTGACGGGTCGCGCACCGCGGGCGACAGGAGCACGCACATTGACCTGATCCGTGAAGAGCTCCTTGCCAGCATTGCCAATGCGCGTGCGCGGACTCAGGCTGCTCGCACACAGACCCGCCGTGAAGCAAGCAACCAGCGCGAGGATGCGGCTCTGCGCGAGGCCGCAGGCGTGGACGCGAATAATGAGGCGGCCAACCCTCCTGCGAACCAGCCTGACGCTGCTGCAGGCGATGGTCCCCCTGTGTTCCATCCTATGCGTTTCCCGCTTGACCTTCTCTTCATGCGTCCTCCTGAGCGTGAGGCTCCTGCCGAGCCCGCCGCCCCAGCAGCGCCGCCATTCGTCCCCCAGTCGCTCGAGAGCTGGACTGCTCAGCGCGAGAAGGGCCTTGGCTGGCGCTGTGACGCCGTCGAGTGTCTCGTCGCGCCCCCTGTGCCCGACAACGACGGTAACGACGAAGCTATGGCTCCCGAATCCACGGGCATGGACGAGGAACTCAAGCTCCCCGCAGCCGATAAGGAAATGCTTGCGCTGTACGCGCCGACCCAGACCGTCTTCCCCCCTCGCGTCGAGGGAGCTGACCCACACGCTGGCTCAGAGTTTGTGCTCCTCGCCTGCCCCCATCGCTGGCACCGTACCTGCCTGGAGACTGCCGAGCGGAGTGCTGGCCACTTTGGCGCCGCAGACCAGGACGGACGCGAGTGGGTTCGCTGCGCTCGGTGCAGGAAGGAAGGCTGGGTCGCCCCCCGCGCAGCCACTGTGGAGCCTGCCCCCGTGACTCTGGCGTAAACGCTGTATAGACATGCCCAGCTATAGGGCTACATGTTCCTACACCCTCACCCTTACTCTCATCCGGCATGTCGTGCCCGTAATCCTGGCAGCGACGACGTTGTACACTACACCCACCTCAACTCCCATTCACTTGACGAGCACGGCGATACGTGCGCCTCCGCCACCCATAGCATGCGGAGTGGCTTTTCGTACCATATGCATTCCGCGATGTCGCGAGCACGCCGCGCAAGTGCAGACAAGTGTCCAAATTGGGGCATTCGAGGTGACAAGGTTCGCCCCCAGAGAGACACCAAGCTCGTCTCAGTCTGCCTCTTCAGACGGCAGTGGCCTTGCTTGCCAACACTCAGCTCCCGTCTCGAGATCCCCTTTGACGCTCTGCCGGTGGCTCTCAGTCACAAACGTGTCACAAACGTGTCACAAACGTCGCCTCCAGAGCCGGACGCCGCAGGGCGACTTTTCGCCGGCATGACGGCCGTCCCAGTCGTGTCGATTGCCGCAGCCGCATCAGGCCGTTTGCCGCTGACAGCGGCGCTCCTGCGTCTCTTCCCTTGTCCCAGTCCCAGTCCCAGTCCCATCTCTATCTCCCTGACTCTCTCCCCTCGCCATCTTCATGACGTCCTTCCCTCGCGCTCCACAACCATCTGTAGTCAAATCGAGAAGTGTATGCATGATCTGTTGTACATCCTGGTGATACACGAGGTGCTCTAATCTTGTCAGCCACAACAGCTACAGCCCACACGCCACGCGCAACTCACGGTGCTCTACGACGCTCGCTCGGCCGCTTAGAAGACGGGGACGAGAGCCGAGGCCATGTCGCTGCGGACAAAGAGAACGCCGATGCCGAAGAGCGCGACGGCGCGGGCAATGCTAAAGTTTGTCAGTTTTCGGTCCAAACCAGAGCAGAAAGACGGGGACGAGGGCATCGTCGACTCTGAACGCACTTGATGTTGCCCTCGCGGTTGGCGGGGTTGAGGACCTGCTCGTTCCAGAACCACGAGGCGAATCCGGGCTGGGGCTGCTCAGCGCCCGAGGGACCGAGGTAGAGCGACTTGGCGGGGGTGGGGGCGGACATTGCTGGTTGCTTTTTTAGGTTGAGGACAGACGTAGCGAGCTCGATGACTGTGATGACTTGCACACTTGTCGAAATCGGGCGGCGAGAGAGGAAGGCCAGAACGGAGTTGGCGGCGTTATGCCCCCGTGGCGGTGGTTTGGCCGGTGGAGGTGCTCCAACTTTGGCCACCCAGCCATGTGCCGTGTTGATGTAGTACATTCACTCTTGAACGACACCATGTCTTGCCAGGACGAAGCTGGAGCTCACGACCATGGGTGTGCTGGACACGACCAAGGACATGGCGGGCATGACGGCCATGACCACGACGTGCCTATGGAGGCAGGGCCGGCCGATAGCCTGTACCCGGTCATTGACACGGAGCATGTGGTGGCGATGAATGCTGCTGGGGGCGGCGAGCAGGGGCGTGTAGTGATCAAGTCGGTCTCACAGGATTGCTGGTTGCAGAGCTGACAGGACAGGGAGTGGGCTGAGCGTGATGACGAGACAAAGGTGCGCGCTTCTGGAGATCGAGCATTGACGGCAGTGGCTTGAAAGCGAGTTGGACGACTCTCTTATTCTCCATAGTGAGTTCAGCGTTACCATGCACAAGTGTGCATGTACTAACTGGATAGTCCCTTTCACGGCTAGTGTGTCATTACGCTCAATCACCCTCAAGGCGGGACTTGGCGACTTCCGTCCAGGCCAGATGCGAGTTGTACGTTTGGCGTGGAGGAGGCCGACTGACAGACAGTTCATCAACAGCCCTGGTCTCGACTTTTCAGATGCGGAGGGCCGCGAGCCGACGCAGACGTTTGACGTCGTTGACACGCGCGAACCTGCCGAGTACCAGGTCAAGTGCGTTGAGATGCGCATCTGTTGGAATACGCTGCAGGCGCAGAAGCTGACCCTCTTCAGAGCGGCCAAGTTCTCATCTGTCACCTCAATCGCTCTTCACTTTCCCAATAACATTTCAGAGGGTGATGACGAGGAGACCACCCGGATCTTCTACGTCGGATTGCGCGGCAGCTGGCGTCCGGTATGTGTGACGTGTCGTGCTTGCGTCAAGTACTGACCTAGTCTACCCATTGACAATTCCTTATGTGGGCAATCTTGCAATCTGCACGCTCCCAACCAACGACCTTCAACTGTGTAGCTCCCGAACAGGCCGGGCGAGTCGATAGTTTACGAGGCTGCACCGCGTCCTACCGATCACAAGTTGAAGCAGACTGGTATGGCCGCCGCACCCCGCCAGGGCTTCTAAGCAGCCAAGTTCTGCTTCGCGCAGGATCGCTGGAGCTGCAAAACGAAAGCATACACAGACTTGTCTATGCATGTACTTTAAGCAGCTTGATGCTGACCGTGCCGAGATGGGTGACATTCTCGGGCATGACCGGCCATCTAGCCGAGACCCGATCACGTCGGACGTTATCAGCAGTGGGCGGTCACCTGTCAACATCCCCACTGCTATCAGCTGCTCCCCTCACTGGGCAGTGTTACTTATAGCCCACCTACGTACACAACCACGCGTCCTCTTTCTCTCTCTCTCTTCTTCTCTTTCTCTCTCTCCCTCTCCCATCCACCGCCACCCAGTCTCACAATGACCACCGCCCCACAGGTCCACGTCTCGGACCATCCCCTCGTCCAGCTCCAGCTCACCCAGCTTCGCCTGCACGACCTCCCACCAAAGGACTTTCGCGCAGGCGTCAAGGCCATTGGGTATGTCTGCCTTGACTTGTGTACAACCTCGTCACTGACCACATGCTTCCTATCACTCCGCTCATGCCCACTGCCAACGTCGACGGACGGACTGATACCCCCGACACCAATGTTTGCCACCGTCCGTCCCGTCCCCTACGCGCGTCCCGCCCCAACAGCTCGATGCTCATGTACGAAGCTGCACGCACCGTTCCCATTGCCGACGTTCCCAACGTGAGTGATCTCTTAACTCGCCACCGTTATCGCCCAGCCAGAGCCGTCCGGGCGGCGCAGGCAACGGCAATCATCAGCCTCGGCGCACGTGGGCTGATCCCCGCAGCTCAATTCCCCCATCGCCCCCTTTACGGGCAAAGCGCTGAGCGTGCGCATCGGCCTGTCTCCTATTCTGCGGGCAGGTATCGGCATGACTGAGGGTGCGTACAGATCTATCCCCGGCGGCGTCGAGGTCACCTCCGGTGGTGGCGTTGGTTACCTCCACCCTGGGCTACCCCGCACAATGGTCCAGACGCTGACATTATCGCAGCCGCTCTCGAACTCTTCCCCGACGCGACGGTGCTGCACCTCGGTCTGTTCCGTGACAAGCACACGCTGCAGGCTATCGAGTACTACTCCAAGCTCCCGAATGTGCCTACCGCCGATCTCGTCTTCCTTCTTGACCGTAAGTCCAGACCCCGCGCCGCAGGCGACTTAACGCACAGCCCTCATCGCTACGGGCGGAACCGCCATCGCGGCTCTCGGCATGCTGACCGAGTGGGGTCTGAGTCCAAGCCAGATCAAGCTCGTGTCGGTCCTCGGCTCGCGCCAGGGTGTCGACCACGTCACGACCTCGTACCCCGACGTCGAGGTTTTTATCGGCGCCATTGACGACGACCTCACGGACAGGGGATACATCTCTCCGGGACTCGGTGATGCCGGAGATCGCCTTTTCAACACCCCAGGCCCCAAGAACTAGGAGCAGCAATAGATAGCATTTTGTCGTCATGGGTTGATGCAGCGTTGTAACCATCACAGAAGAATGCATTGGTCCAGGCTGAGGGCCAGAATTACAAATGAAGCGAAATGCGAATGAATGCAGGTCTAGTCCTAGTCTATGAGAATGAACAAGAGATACCTCTACTACTTTAGCTTTGTCGGCGTACGCGGCGGGTGGGCGGGCACGGGCGTGAGTCTGCCGCTCGGCGGCGTCTCGGGCCGGTCGTACTGGCCCAACGAATGGGAGCGGCGGCCGCGCGTGAGCCAGCCCTGCCAGCCACGCGTGCTGCCCGTGCCGACGTACATGACGACACGGTCGCGGCTTTCGCCGAGCAGGCCATCGCCGTGGCCGGCGTGCTCGTCCCAGTGCAGTCCGGTCGTCACGCCGTTGCGCTCGAGGTAGCGGCGCACGCGTTTAGCGTCCATTACAATGTCGTCGCCGCCCATGAACCATGCTGTGCGGGTCGGGTCGGTCGCGTGGGGGATCTCTTCGATGAACAGAGCGTTGTCGGCCCAGTTAAAGTGGCGGTTAATGTAGTTGGCAATGCCGACCTCGGTCGCGACAAAGTACCACAGCAGCAACTGCAGTCCAGTGCGAGGGGGACGGTACACAAAGTTGTAGCACAGGTCGCCCTCCCAGAGCGAGTAGACCACTGGGTCGACAAACGTGTTGCGGCGAGTAATCTCGGGGCAGTCCTTGAGAATCCATCCGTGGTGGACCGAGCCGTTCGAGTGGGACAGAAGACTCACGCCACCCGCAGCGCGGCCAGTCTCGTTCGGAAACCACAGCTTGTACTTTATGCACACGGCCTTGACAGTCGACACGAGCTCCTTGCGCGTCCAGGGCTTGAGGAAGCGGGGGTTGAAAATCTCTTGCGCAGTGTGGTGGGCAAGAGGTACAACGAGCGGGTGCGTGGGGAGCGAGCCGACGAGGTGGTGCAGCAGCATGTGGTTCTGTAGCAAGCCAAAGCCCAGGCCGTGCAGATACAGAATCGGCAGACAGTTGCGCTCGGTGACACCCTTCTCGGGAGTCCATCCAGGAGGAATGCGAATAAGAAAGCTGCAAGTCAGCATTACGCAAACGTGTTGGCACTCACTCCATGTCACCCTCGCGAACAATGCTAACACCCCTGTTGGGGTATATGACATTCTGGAGGAACCAGTTGACAGTGTTCGAAATTGCGTAGATGATAAACGGACGGCTGACGATGTAAATTGGGTCAAGGGTAAGCCGCATGACGTGCACGCCAGTCCGGCCTTCGGGGAACGTAGTGCCCGTGCGAGCCTCGAGCATGTCGACCGTGCGCGCCAGGAATCGTGCCTTCTTGGGCTCTGAAGCTACGTCTTCGAGTGGCATGTTGAAACATGACCATGCAAGCCAGGTCCGTACGTCGTCGCGCTTGATCTCCTCCCACGGCGCGTACTCAAACCTACACCGTCAGTGGAAGCCCGTGAGTGCCCACTCACCAAGTACGCAGCTGCTCGCGGAACTCGATGGCACGGGGGTCCTCGGCGGTGAGCGCGATGGGGCGTCCATGCTCGTCAAACAGCGGATCAAAGCCTTCGTCCTCAGCATTCTCGTCTCCAAGACCAGAGTCAAGCCTGCCCAGCTTGCGGCGACGCAGCGGCGATCCAGGTCCACCACCACTGACCGAGCCAGCACGGGACCGCGCCGTCGAAGTCGCATTGACGGCGGTACCCTCGGGCACTGTCCTCAGCTCGCGCATGGGAGATTTTGGAGAGAGAAGCACACTCGGCGGCGCAGTGTATGCGAGTCCTGCGTGGAGGACGTGCAGGAACAAGTCTGAGAGCTGGTCTGGTGGCATCTCGCTCGGCGGCGTCGCCGGCTGGATGCTGTAGGCCAGATAACGGTAGTACCATGAGAAGAGAACTTCGACGGCTGACCAGTAGGCGAGAGCAGCGAAAAGCAGAGGATACGGGAGCTCTGTGTGGCGACCGGCATAGATGTACCAGCCCAGATAGGCGCTGCGCGTCAGAAATGTTGCAACCACTCGACGCGTCCAGGTCGTCAACGACTCACTAGCTCAGTGGCGTGATAGCCCATACCGAAGCGACAAGAATACCTACCCCCCAGAACCCAAGGGAACGCCCGGGCTTGGTGATGATACGCGGGTAGACATCTTCAGCAAGAGGTGGCAGATGCGGGACGGCAGCGGCTACACTCGACGCGGCGCCAATGAGTGCGTCGAGGGCCTCGGAGTTTGAACGCGGGCGCGACATGCTTTGCGCTGCAAAGGAGTTTGTCCAGGCAGATGCTGGAGGAGGTTGGGGGTTGCACAATATGTGCTGGAGGTGGAAACAGAGAGAAGAGGACAAAGTTGGAAAGAGTTCCCGTTCAGTGACGCGGAGATGACTGACCGTTCGATATCTCAGGGCATGCGTCATGTCCACAACAACAACCCAGGACGCACGCCCCGAGGCCCGCCCACGGCGGCGACGATACTGGTTACACCGCGCTTGCATTTCTGCCTCTTCTTTGTCCGTCTCGGGACAGGAAGGTGCTGCTGCTCAGCATGCTTTTCTGCTCCAATTATCCAATTTGTGGTAGTGGTGGCAGTCGGTGCCGAAGAAATGACTGTTTGTACCTCACCCAGGCACGGCACGTGCATGTAGTGGGCGGAGCGTGGATCTATGTATGGATCGCTGACTTGTTGGCCTGTTGGCACTGATCAAGGCGATGGACAGCATGGACAGCTTGATGGCTGAGGCGAAGACCATAGCGGATTGCCAGCCAAGCAGACGGCAAGGTGTGCGAGCTTAGTAGCTAGCGTACTCAGCCCGCGCACCAGTCGCTGTCGTCGCACCAGTCGCTGTCGTCGCACCAGTGGCTGTCATAACTGCTCGGAGTCCGCCTTCGGCCACTGTGGAACGGTCGGCCACGCACAGTCTACATTGTACACTAGATACGGCATTCACACATGCACTCTACTTGACCTCGTAACCTACTCATCACGCAACTTGATCCTCTCGCCTGTCTTGAGGTCCTCTGCAGGTACTGGAAACTCTTTGTCCTTGACCCTCCGCCTCTTGTCCACCTCGTAAGCCTTGAACGTCTCCTCGGCATCCTTTGATATCTCAAGCTTGTCCGTGGGAACACCAAGCTCTGCAAGTGCTTTCAGCCACAATGGCAGCGTTGGCTCCCACAACGGGTGAATGTTCGTTGGGTCCACAGGGCACGCCCACGTCTCGCGCGAAACCTCGTCCGGCGTATCGGGTGGCGGTGTATTGGACGCCTGCTGCTCGGCCGCGTCGAGAGCGAGCATGGCGCCGGAAATGTCCACATAGGCGAGGCACAAAGGATGCTGGTCGCAGAACGCGCGGAGACCTTGGTTGAACTTTCTGGTCATTTCAATGCGAATTGGCTTGGTGCACAGTGGGGGGTCGTGGGCGAGCAGCTCAGCGACCGAGGTTTTGGACGCTGCGCCTCCATTGAGTACAGCCGCACCTGGTTTGTCGTCTAAGCTCGCAGCAGCGAGCGATGCCTCTATCTCGGACGTCTGGTTCTTCGGCGACCACGGAGTACGAGACACGCCGCCACCCCGCATCTCGCGATGTGCACGCGCGTGGTCCTCTTCGAGGCGCTCGACATACTTTTCGGGAATGCGCGCCAAGATCGGATCCTCGACGAGCGGCGGCAGCGCAGAGGACACGAGCACCTTTGTCGGGGCAAGCTTGCGGGCACCATCCTCCTTTTCGGCCGCCGCGACAGCCTCGGCACGCCGTCCGATGGGACCGTTGACGACCTCACGCTCTAGCCAGCTCGTGTATGCCTTTAAGACCGTCTCGACGAACAGCTCGGGTCCCAGGGCGGGACCCTTGCCGCTGTTTTCGGTTGCCGTGGCAAGAATGTCCTCTGCCTCTGGGGCGGCTGGCGCGTCGGCTTCGGCCACGGCGTTGCGCGTAAAGGTTCCGGGGCCAAGAGGCTTGTTCTGCAGCTGCCACAGATAGTTGACCTGCAAGTCCACATTACCAAAGATGAGGAGGGCATACCTGCCCGTCGGTGGCAGGTAGGCGTATGGAGGCGGCGCAAGCAGCTGGTTGAGCAACGGCACGAGCTCCTTGGACACCTGCTTGATCGAGTTGGGATTACTCAGGCCCTTGCATCTTCAGCACCAGCCCACAACCCTCAGATCACCTACCTTTGCACTAGCACCCTTGAACGTCTGTGTCTTGGACGCCGTATCGGCCAACAACTTGAACGGACCCACAAAGCTGTCGCCAAAGACGTACAGGGCCCGCCCAGCGCTGCGCCCACCCACGCCTCCCCGTCCACCATCGCGGTCTCCCCAGCCTTGCCGCCCAGACAACCCGGCCTGGGTGTACCCGCCCCCTGCACCGTTGCGCGGCGGCAAGCGGGCCGAGCTGCTGCTGTTACCAAAGCCGTTGTCGGGGCCGCGTGAAATGACGGGGGGAGGGGCAGAGGGAGCAGCGTCACCGGCAGGCCGGTTACGCATGTGAGGAGGAACATATCTGCCTCCCATTGTTATGTAAAGATGTAAAAGAAGCTGGTGATGATTACAGTGAGCAACTACATGGACTGATGGACATGAACTTGGGGGAAGACACAGCTTTATGTGATCCACCCGTTTAGATTCTCACGATGCGATAGGGAAAGAGGGCGACACGATCGTGGTAAGCCACCTGGCAGCACTTCATCAGCAACGGGCAGCTATGAGATGAAGCATTGTACGCAAGACATGGACAACTATTGGGGTCAAAAGCCGCTTCACATGCAGTCCTACACTCGCGCCTGAGTCTGACATGACCTGCCAATGGTCTTCGTCACGTTAGTGCGTTTCGGCAAACGCATAGCTCTCCGTGTAACCTTCTTTTCAGGACCTTCCCAAACCATACAGTCGTCTCTAGAACATGTCTTAGTCTGTTTAAGAAACGCACGACAGGCTCGTATCGTGCCACTTGCTGACCATCAGTGTGTTTCGCTGATCCATTGGCCCCACATGAACCCCAGCGACCTCTACACGCCATGCATGCTAACTCATGCCTGCGCTTTTGATTTAATGTGTCTGCAACACCCTACACCAGCCTCTTTCCGCCGTCGCGGACAGCGGCCGTGAACTCGTCCTTGGGCGGGTTGACGGCACGCGGCGCCTCGACCTCGATCTCAATCACTACCGGCTCGATAAACATGACCTCGTTGACCTGAACAACATCTGGCTCACCAGCAGGCGCAACGGGGTATGCGGGCGCAGCCTCGAGGAGACCTTCGATGGCTGCTGCTGCCGCGGGGACGGCGTCCTCGGGACCAGCCGTGATGGTCAGGTTGGGCGTAGGGGCCGGGGCGGCAACCTCGGGGGCGTCGGCAATGGCAGCTCCGACCTTGGAGGAAGCAACGGCGGCCTCAGCGGCATTCTCCGTTGCCTTGAGGTCGGACATGAGCTGGGCGAGGGTCTGAACCTCGGCCTTGATGGCTTCGCTCTCAGCCTTGACGCGGTTCTCGTCCCATGACAAGGCGACGGGAGCCTGTCCCGGCGCGTGCGCGTACTCGGCGCCAACCTGGTCCTTCCAGGTGGAACCCGCGGGGAGAGATGCAACGACCTGGTCCTTGAGCAGAGCAGGAGCGCCGACACCCTTGTAGCCGAACGAGGTGTAGATCTGGACCGTGCTGGCACCGGCGCGAGCCATGGCGATGGCATCGTCACCCGTCCACACACCACCGGCACCGATGATGGGGATGCTGGGAGGAAGGAGAGGGCGGAGAGTGCGAAGAGCGTTGAGAGCGTAGGGGAAGAGGGGGCGGCCAGACAGACCACCAATCTCGCCCTTGTGCTCAGACTGGAGACCAAGCTCGTGACGGCGAACAGTCGTGTTTGACATGATGACGCCATCAACACCCGTTTTCCTCACCGCGCTGGCAACGTCGGCCAATTCCTCCTCGCCGAGGTCACAGGTGACCTTGACAGCGATTTTTGGCAGACCATCGACGGCAATGCGGTCACGCTCGCTGACAACGTCCGAGAGCAATCGCTCAAGAGTCTCGCGGCCCTGGAGCGCGCGCAGTCCAGGGGTGTTGGGACTCGAGACGTTGATCACAACGACGTCGGCGTAAGGGCCAAGCACGCGGACACCACGAACATAGTCGTCGTTCGAGTCAGCTGCCGACGTCTTGTTCTTGCCGAGGTTGACGCCGAGAAGGTGACCGGGGCGGAGCGAGCGGGGAAGACCTGCTGGGGGAGCGGGGCTGAGGGGCAAAGGCGAAGGGAAGAGCTCGGGGTGGTCCTGCGAGAACTTGACAATACGTCCACGGAGCTGTCCAAGAGCCTGGCCGTGTCCAAGCGAGTTGAAGCCGTAGCGGTTGATCGCAGCCTCGTCCTCGTCGAGGCGGAAGAAGCGCGGCTGAGGGTTGCCCGGCTGGGGCTGGGGGCAGACACTGCCAATCTCAACGTAGCCAAAGCCAAGATCAAAGAGACCGTCAACAGCCTGCGCATCCTTGTCAAAACCAGCAGCGACACCGACTGGGTTGTCCACGGGCATGCCAAATAGCTCAGCCTTGAGCTCTGGAGCGTCATTGCGCATGTCGCGTGGCCTCAACCATGAGGGGAGAGTGAGCACCCTGACCGCAATCTTGTGACCCTGCTCGGGGTCGGCCATCGCGCGGACTACGGGCATGACAATGTGCTCGTGTGCGACCGAGCGGGTGTCATAGTAGTAGGCCACGGCGAGCGCTGATACGGCGATGACGGCTGTCGTACCGAGGAAGCGGCTACCACCCGAGCTGCTCGAGCTACTGGCAAAGCGGACGGCGGGTGTGGGAACGACGCGCGCTGGTGCTGCCCTCAAGGGGGAAGACAGGGGACGCGAGAGAGACCCGGGGAAGCGCCGCAACATGATTGCGATGAGGAGAGTAGTGACGCGGAAGAGTGGTAGAGGATGGCTTGGAAAAAGGCCAATGACGGATGACGGAAGGGCGCGGCCACAGATGGAACCGGTGATTAGCCTGGAAAAGACAAACCCGCTTGACAATTAGGATTCTGATTAGGATTTCATTTTCTAATGGGGGTATTTAAGCGGCCTAATGCGGGATCAATTTGATTTCAAGTCAGGGAGAGTCGCGTGGCTCTCGGCATCCCTCCCCGCCCGGCCCGTATGACCATGACACGACAACAGACGCGCGCCTGGCTGGCTACCCCACACCATCTTCGACCTTTCAAACATCTCGACTTCTCTTCCATACCCATACCCCCAGGCACAATGAGCGAGCCCCAGTTCTTCGAGACTATCTCAAAGGTAAGTAGCTGCAGTCTTTCTGCTTGCTGGGTCACAGCTGCAGCAGTAGCTTCTCAAGTACCCACATCCCCACAGCAGCTGACCCCACTCCAAGTCGTTTGTCGATGTCCCCATCACCGAGCAGGGTGTGGACACTGCCGCATTCCTGGAGGCATCCGAGAACCTGGTCAAAATCTTTAGTAAGTCTAGTGGGGGTTAAAGTAGCCCAAGACGTCCCACCAAGCAGCACCAGTTAATGAGTAGCGCTCTTTGGCAACCCCGCGTTCGCGGTCGTGCAGAACGACCTGACTGGCAACATCACCGTGAGTCTCCTGTTTGAGGGTCTGGGCTGCTCGCATGTCTCGCGCACCAACGTGACTTCGTCACCGTTACGCGACCTCCCTGCACGCCCTCTTCCCGACCCCCATGACGTTAGCTAACACCGCCTGCAGAAAGTCCGCAACTACTACCTCGCCAACCCCGTCGCTGCCGCCACCCTCGAGTCGCTCCTCGCGCACGACAAGACCACCCACCCGAAGCAGAAGGAGCGCGTTGCCACTGATGCTCTCATGTGGCTCCTCCGTGGCCTCAAGTTCACCTCGCAGGGTCTCCGCCACAATGTCAACGACGAGAAGGAGGAGCTCTCGGCCTCATTCACCAAGGCATACGAGGGATCGCTGAAGAAGTACCACGGCATGATGGTCCGCCCTATCTTCTACGTGAGTGTCTTTGTTTTGAGACTAAGACCGAACTCAAAGTACCCCCACGCGGACGCGCACTGACGCCGCAGCTTGCAATGAAAGCCTGCCCCTACCGCGCAACCTTCTACCCCAAGCTCGGCGAGCCCCAGGCCGAGGTCCTCCCGAAGCTCGAGGCATGGCTCTCCGCCCTCGAGAAGATTGTCGAGAAGGAGTCCCAGGTCTTCAAGGCCGGCGGCTACGGCGAGATCTAAGCCCCCTTCTGGGGCACAACTTGGACAGCTCTTGGGCTGCGATACGAGGAACTCTCGTGCGGATACGAGTCGACTCCACACCATTATCATACGGGCGACGCAATGCATCGCATAACTAGATTGGCTGCGCGGCGCCGAGGCTGCGGCCATATCACTTTATACATCTACTGAACTCTTCCGTGCTCCACAGCTAAGCTACAGCGCCTAGACCATAAGAATAGCCTCGTGGCCAGCAGCATACCGTCCACCCTTGGTATCAAACTTTGCCAGTGTGTCGTGGATCTCCTTGAGGTCCGCAGCGTCGAGCTTGAAGTTGGCCGACTCGGTGTTCTTCACCACGCGCTCGACGTTGGAAGAGCCGGGGATCGGCACGGTCTGTCCTGTCAGCAGCGCCAAGGTGGGGAAGGGAGACTCACGTAAGGTGACAATGACAAGACCCAAGCCAGCGCAAGCTGCGCGGCAGTGAGGCCCTTGCGGGCAGCAATCTCGTCGAGAACATCCACAAGCTTGAGGTTGTGGTAGAACATGTCGCCCTGGAAGCGCGGCATGTGCTGCAGCATGGATCCCTCGGGGATATCCTCAGGCGTCTTGTATGTGCGTGTCAGGAACCCGCGGCCCAGGGGGGAATAGCAGTAGACGGGGGTCTGGGTCTCGGCGCTCCAGGCGATAACGTCCTTGACGTCCTGCTCGTAGCTCCAGAGCGAGACTTCAATCTCGACGACCGAAATCTTGATGCCCGCCGCGCCAAGGGTGCGGAGCGTGTTGGCGCTGACCTCGCTTGCGCCCAGGGCCGTGAAGAGGCCTTCTTGGCGGAGAGCGTCAAAGGGAGCAAAGTATGCCGCCGGGTCCGCTGCGGCGGCGGGCTCGATGCGGGCAGGGAGGTAGACGTCGATGGGGACCGAGGGACCGAGGAGCTCCCTGGTCTTTTTCAGGAGTTCGCGGTTGATGTCAATGCTACAAATCGTCAGTAGTCGCTCGTGGTGTGGTACTCACTCATTGGTAGGCTGCATGTCCTTTATGCCACCCTTGACGACGAGCTGGATCTTGCCAATGTACTCGGGGTACTCCTTGAAGAACCTGCCGATGAGCTCGAGGTTGGCAAACGCCGTGTCGCCGACGGGGGGCTGGCCGTAGAACGTCGCGGTAGACCACGAGGTGGCGCCGGCGTCGGCGGCGGCCTTCATTGCCGCAAAGGCTTGGGCCTCGGGCGGAGGGGTCGGCGTCCAGGTGAGCTGCATCAGGCCGAGACTGGGGTGTCAGTGATGGGGGCGTGGAGGGGAGAAAGACGTACCCGACGCGACCAACCTGCTTGTCGGCAAGAGTGACGGTGGGGATGGGCATGCTGGGGACGAGACTGGCGCTAAAGACTGCTGGGGAGGTAAGATGAAGGTTGCTCGCTGCTCGCGACTCGGTCTATATAAGCTCCCTAACCTCCACATGTGTGCCTGATTTCGTTCGGTCACCGAACTTTGGGCCGGTGGAGGCCTCCATTCTGGTGGAGAGCGCACCCCGGCCAGCCGGGCATCGGTCGCGCAGGCTATTTGCAGGCTATGCATTGGTAAGAGGGTTGAGCAAGTTCTGAGAGATTGAGCCGCGCCAATGAGAGAGAGATGTGGCATGTAGTGTGATACTAAGATACAACTGCCGAAATACGCGTGTACGTCCGAGCCAACATGGCGTCGATCACTCGCTTCTGGCATCGTATCCGCTGGGAGGGACATGAAGTGATCCGTCCACACTTCGAGGTGCCTTGTGGTGGGGGATACAAGCTTAGGCGTGCGTTTCTTCGTACTCTATGCACAGTCTATAATCCAGTCTACGATGATATGCTGCTAAAGATAGCGCGTGCTTCAGGCTCAGCAAAGCGCGGCAGCACTACACGTCTTCACTCCCTGCTCAAATCCATGATCCCACTGCCACCCCGCGCCACCCATCGGACCGTTGCGCGTCTCCGTTTCGGCCTTGCGGCGCCGACTCCACTGCTGCACAAAACCGAGTTCATGTTGTCCCGGAGAAGATAGAAACATGAGCTGGTCGTCCCAACCCTGCTTGAAGGCTAGGTTGAAGATCTCAGGACTTGGGTTGCCGCCGTGCTGCGACCAGTAACCGCAGTGCGCGTCTGGGGTCAGCGTCGAGCTGGAGGGGAAAACTCACTGCACCCCTGTTCGCAGGCCGAGTCGCGCGCTTGAGGAGGCGGTGATTGAAAGCGTTTTCGTACAAGTGACGCAGGCAGAATCTTGGCCTGCCCAGCGTTAAGCGCTGACCAGCCAGCATCCCACGGCCGGTCGGTCTTCAGCGTCCAAAAGTAGTACCCAGCTGCCGAGTTGTCGTACATCTCCAGCTGAGCTGCCACCCATTCGCGCTTTTGTGCATCTTTCTCTCCGTCAGGTGTGCCTTGTGGGAGACACGAGTCGTCAAGCCCAGCACTCCATTCGCCAACGACGAGTGCGCCGTTGGCCTGGCGGCACCATTCGCCAAACTGATGGCAGAACTCGTGCCGCAGCTTGTCGGCGTGTTGTCGACCTGGCATGGCACGGTCACATGCGTCAAAGCAGCGATACAAGTGGTGGTCGAGGACGACAAAGTCGGTACGACCCCCGACCCACTTCGAGTACCACGCCGTGTCCCACGCATCGCTGACGTAAATCGGAAAGTCTGGGCCAGCGATGGGTCGAATCTCGTTCAGCATAGACTCGTACCATCCCATGAGCTTATCGTTGTTTGCAGGCTCATTGAGAAGCTCGAGACCCACGACCGTCGGGTTGCTGGCAAACGTCGAGGCGAGGAAGCGGAGGGCGACCGACGTCTGCGCCAGATTGGACCGTTTGGACCAAAAGTTGACCTTGCCGGTGGACAAACCAGAATGGGCTGCGCGTGTCAGTGATGCCGTTTGCCGAACTTCTCACCATCAGTGTTCTGCGCCCCTGGTGCGGCGTGCAGGTCAATCAGCACGCCTAGACCTTCTCTTCCTGCCCGGTCGATGGCAGCAAGGATACGCTGCCACGCCCCCTGGTATACTGATGCAAAGTTCTCAAACTCTGTCCCCTTTAAAATGTCAGGAAGACCACCAACGAGGTGATAGTACGCAATCTTGAGATCAGCACCGAGCCATGAGAACCTCCCACTCACAGGCAAGCGGACCGTATTGAAGCCCCGCTGCTTGATCCAGTTCCAGTCGGCATCCGACACCCAGGTGTCCCAGTGGTGCTCCATAGCTGCCTTGGCATTGGCTCCCCGGGCGAGATCATAGTCGCTACGCTTTGGTTCGGCCGCAGTCTGGTACAGCTGGGTTGCGAGCCAGTCTTCGGTCGTAAACCATGAACCGAAATTGAGGCCGCGTTGCTTGCGATAACGAACAAGGGCTTGCTCAAGCGGAATAGGCGCCGGCCCTGGCGGGAATGCTGGGGAGCTTGAGGATGAGGCATTAGATGCGTTTGCTTTCGTTTTGAGCTTGTCAAGGAGACCCATGATGAATGAAGAAGCAAAGCATGGAGAGTACGCGACGACTGTACTGCCTCTGCGTATCCCTGTGGTGGCCAATGTTGGTGAGTGGTACTGTTCCTGAGCTACGTCACAGGTGGTGGTGCCTGGCTGGGCGTGTCACTCGACCCAGGTTTCAGGTAGACATGGCGGTCTGCAGCTCAGCCTCTCCCCTCCGTCCCCATTTCCTCCTCTCTCCACTACTCCCCTCCTCTTCACACTGCATCCACCATGCCAAACGTACGTGCACAGTAACAGTTGAGCGTGAACTGACAGTCAGGACGTAGAGGACCAACGCTCCTTTGTGAGCACGCAGACGCTCCATCCCGGGCCAGACACCATCACCAGTGAGAACTCGGTACCAACTTTTCCTCCGCTAACCGCAAGGCCTGGTGAAGCGTCTTCGAGCTCTTATGAACCGACTGCTGCCCGCCCAGGTTGAGCTTGACAGCATCACTGACCCCACTTCGAGTATCATTACCAATGAGGTGGTTAAGAGTAGGTATCCGACACTGAACTACACGCACTTTGCTGACGCGACAGTCTTTATGGCTGCTGGTGGAGACTTTAGCGAGGCTGTCCCCTTCTGGTAAGTGACATACACCTGGCCAGAGTTTGACAATCAAAGTCTTCTCCGTGCCCGTGCCCTGTTCATCTCCGATGGCCACCTCTACCCCGCCGACCGTGACGAGAACCAAGGCCGCGCGACGGCTTGCGAAGTTATCGCTCGCCGTATCACCCACCACATTCCCTCCAACCGCCTGCAGAGCGTCATGAGTACCCGCTACCGCTACCGTGAGAGTGACGGCGACGCGTCCGCTCCTACGTGCGCGCTCGAGCTCGCCATTGATGCCCAGTGCACGGTATGTGGCAGACGTAAACCGTTCTGACGAGCCAGATCTTCCTCAGTTCCAACGAGACCCAGGCCGTTATTAACCGCCTGTGGTCTGGCGAGTGGGTCCAGCAGAACAATGAGAATGACGACATCGACTACACCGAGTACCACCGCTCTGACGATCCTTCGTTCTGGTCTCACATTGACCCGAGCCGTCTCTGTGTCCCTCGCTACCAGTCTTTCTTTAGGATCGTCGTCTGGCTGTTCTACCTCTTCGCCTACTCTCAGAGTGTCCAAAGTCCTTTGGACGAGGACGAGGCAGTTCGCGAGTTTGATATCTGGGAGATTATTCTCTACGTCATGACTTTTGCCTTCTTCATCGAGGAGTCGGTAAAGCTCATCAAGACTATCCGCATCGCCAACTCGATCTACGCCATCTTTGTGAGTGAGCTAAGTTTATTTGTGCTGATAGGCAGAACTTCTGGGTTGGCGTCAGCTTCCTCACCAACGTTCTTATCATTACTGCGTTTGGACTCCGCCTCGCTGGCATCCACCACGACAGTGACTCGGACCCGACAAAGCGCGACGATCTACTGAAATTGAGCTTCCGAGTCATTTCATGTGCCGCGCCACTGATCTGGATGCGTGTCTTGACCGTGTTTGAAGGCTACCAGGTTGTTGGTGTGCTTCAGGTTGTCGTCTTCCGCATGCTTCGCGAGTCGGCCATCTTCTTCATCCTGCTGGCGATTATGGGTATTGGATTCATGCAGGCGATGTACGCCCTCGACGCCTCAGACGGTGCTGTTGATGACCGCGGTGATTCATTCGACACAATCTTCAACAAGCTCATCCAGGCTCTCCTCGGAGGCGCCGACTTTGAAGGTCACCCTGCCGGAGCGTTTGGTATGACCATTTACTACGCTTGGAACTTTGTGACGACCATTGTTCTCGTCAACGTCCTGATTGCGCTGTTTGGTTCAGCGTACCAGGAGGTTGTCGACAATGCCACCGACGTCTACCTCGCCTTCTTCTCGGCCAAGACCATCTCGATGATCCGTGCGCCCGACACATATGTCTATGTCGCCCCCTTCAACCTCATCGAGACCTTCCTCGTGGTGCCATTTGAGCTCTGCATCCCCACTGAGGCCTACGTCAAACTGAACCGCATCGTGATGACCATCATCTTCTTTGTGCCACTCTGCTGCATTGCTTTCTGGGAGTCGGCGGTCGTGCACGCCCGCGGCGGTCTCATGCACGACTACTTTGGCCAGTCGATTCCCGAGGACGACGAGGACCCTAAGATTTGCGACCCTTCAAGCGACGACGCGTCGGGCGAGATCTCGACCACCAAGTTTGAGAAGCTCGCCGAGGCTCTTCCCGACACGACCATGCCCAGCTCTAGCATCATTATCAACGAGATCAAGAAGCTCCAGAAGCAGATTGAGGAGCTCAAGGGCGAGGGCGGAGGCAAGAAGGACCAGAAGGACAAGAAAGACCAGAAAGACAAGAACGACAAGAACGACAAGAATCAGGACGATGGCAAGTAGCTAGTCTCCTCACTGTCGACAGTTGCCACAATGTGGACACTGAACATTGTGTCATAAAAGTGTAGTAAGCGTCTCCATACACGAAATGTCAAGAATGAAGGCGACGAGGTGGATTGCGCACGGCGTGCACTTGGATGCCCGTCTAACAAAGAGAGGCGTTCAGAAAGGCACCGTTGTCGGCGGGTCGGGGACCAACAGTTTATCATTTTGCCGCAAGTCGGAGCAGTGGCTTTCGCGAAGCGTATAGCAATCCTCCAATTCGGTGGTCCATATGTGGATGTACATACAAACACACAAGGACTTAGCCACCAATTCGGCGGTCCGAGTAGTATGCTTCGTGAAACGTATATCGATCATAATTTTCGAGACCCCTTTCGACATTGTCGTTCTTAAACCCAACCATGGTTTGGAGAACACTTTGGCGGTCCCAATGGTTCGAGCGCTGAAAGCTACTCCGATCGCTTCACAATAGACGAAGCTTTGTAGTGTTGTTCTCAGATGATACCGTCCTGTAAATACCCCTGTCGGGCGCGTCGATACTATGTTAATGAATTTCATAGGCTCGTCATAACTCTAGAGCGCCGCGTCGCTGTGTGGTTTGCGATACACACTATTTTGCTTATTACCAAGGTGCAGAAATTACACTGTCACTGTTGCAGTCGCTCACTTCGTTCCAATGATTATAATGTGAATGACATTGCCACTGCCGCCACTCGTAAAAATCATTGCATCCCGTGTACACCCAATCATCTCATCTAGATCACTTGCCTCCTCCCTCGCCGTCCTCATTCTCCTCACTGCTCTCCGTCTCCTCGGCGCTCTCAACGACCTGCCGAGGCTCGTCGCGGGGGACGTCCGCATCGAGAATCTCCTGCTTGAGCTCCTCGCCACTCTTGCCCGAGGGATCCACAGCCTTGGTGCTGCCGTCCTCGTCCTCGCTGTCGCTGTCCGCGACACCCAGGCGCGAGCCCTTGCGGAAGATCTCAGCTTCTTCCTCAACCCAGGCGCGCGATACGTGCTCGTTCGGTGAGCTCATACCCTGTGCGAGCTCGGCTTCGACCAGGCGCTCGGCGGCGCGCTCGGCGGCGCTCGTCTCCAGGTTGTCCGCGCTGCCGCCCGCGCTCGAGAGAGCGCTGCTGCCCTCGCTTTCGAGCTGGGGTGGGACAAGCAGCTGTGGGACTAGGAGCTGGCTCGCGGCGGAAA
Source organism: Prillingera fragicola (assembly GCA_002335605.1). Classification (NCBI taxonomy): domain Eukaryota; kingdom Fungi; phylum Basidiomycota; class Tremellomycetes; order Trichosporonales; family Trichosporonaceae; genus Prillingera; species Prillingera fragicola. The sequence continues at coordinate 1,678,542 of BEDY01000001.1, forward strand.
TCTTCCTGCGGCTGGGCGACCCCTCGGCGGCGGCGGATGGCTTGCCGGCCGCAGGGGGAGGGACGATGGCGTGCGCATCGAGCTCTTCCGCATCGCTCTCGGCGTCCGAGTCTCCAATACTGAAGTTTGGCGAGGATATCTCCAGCGAAGTGCTTCGCATGTGTCTCCGGCGGGGAGTGAGGCCCTGCGGCGACAGAGACGTGGTAGTGACGACTGGCGCCGCGGGGGCCGCAAACGCAATCTGTGAGGGCAGGAGGAGACGTGGTGGAGGCACAAAGCCCTTTGCTGCTGCAATGTGAGCTGTGAGCGAGTCGTTGAGCTCCAGCAAGCGCTCCAACTGCTCCGGGTGAGCAGAGCTCTGGACATGCTCGGCCAGGCGCTCGGTGAGGGCCCGGGCACGCTCGATAAGAGGACGGAAGTCCTCCTTGGGCATCTGCGTACCCTCCCACACTGCTGATGGACGAACGCGGGCCTTGCGGCCAGCCTCAAACCACTGCTCCAACCCGCGGTTCGTGTCTTCGGCAGCGGGAAGGAAGTGCTCGGGCTTGAGACGGTAGACAAACTCGCGCGCAACACCCTGTACACTGTGCACGACTTGCTCGCGCTCCTTTTGCTGTCGAGCGGCATCCGCGGCCTTGACTTGGCGCACGAGCGTCGACTTTTTGATCGGAGCCCAGATCGCGTCCTGGCCTGCACGCGCCGGTTTGCCCTCCTTTCCGTCCTTGGCGGCGTCGACGGCACTCTCGGTGTTGCGGATGCAAGATTGGAGAATCGACTGGGAAAGTTCGGCAAGGTTGGGGTCGTTGGGAGGAATGGACACGTCGAGGCAGCGGATCATGCGGTTCGACTTGAGACCTGATGCTACGGCGTGTATACCGGCTGTACCGATCGCGGGGTTGTTGGTGAGGTCGAGATGCAACAAGGAGCGGTTCTCGGGAATGAACTCTGCGAGGTCGATCGCGCCTTCGGTCGTCATGCCAGTGGCTGTCAGGAAGAGACGCTTGAGACTGGTGTTGACGGTGAACGAAGTGCGAAGGGCGGCAATGCCTTCAAGAGTAGGACCTGAGCAAGGGTTGTGGCTAATGTCAAGAGTCTCGAGGGTAGAGTTGTACTTTAACGACTCGGCGAGCGCTACGAGGCCCGCAGGCTCGAGCTTGTTGTCGCTGAGGTTGAGCACCTTGAGGGTCCGGTTGCGCTTGAGCACCTGAGCAATGTACGTGACACCGGTGCGGATGTCGTTGCTCTTGAGGTCGAGCGTGAGGAGATGACCAATACGCTCCACGCCGTCAAGCGCGCGCACGCTGCGCTGCAGGGCCAGACTAGCACCACCGAGCTCGGATGCGGTAAGCTTGCCTTCGACCGAGGTTGAGCTGAGTGACAACCCTGCGTTCTCCTGCATGGCGCTGTACCCGCCACCGGACATGACCAGGGGGAACTTGGGCGGTGGTGGGGGCTTGTAGCCGTTGGGCACGACTCGCGACGTGACACCGCCAGCCGACGACGACACCACGACAGGAATAGGAGGCAAGTTGGCATCGTCCTGGGCATTCATGTCGGGAGCACCACGACGAGCACGAGGCGTGTAGCCAGTGTGACCATCGGCGGATACGCCCATTCCAAGGCCACTCAATGATGAAGTGTCGGGATAGTCGCGGATCATGACGGCGAGAGCGACAGCTCCTAGCGGCCCAATGCGGTTGTTTCGCAATGAGATGTGCTGGAGATCCGAGGAGCGAACACCATGGGCGAGTGCCTCGAGGGTTGAGGACCGAAGTCCACAGTTGTCCATTCGCAACATCTGGATGGACGCGGCAACGCTCATAATGTCCATGTCTTTGAGACACGGTGCTGGGGGCAGGAAGAAGCCATACTGGCTGCGCACCTCTGCGCCGTCCTCTCCCTCTCCCTCAACCGCTCCATTGCCGTTCGCAGTGTCCTCCTCCTGGGACTCAACGGTCGTGTGATTGAGCGCCTGGACGAGATAATCGATACCCCTTCTGTCCCAGTTTGTCTCTGACAAGTCGATAAACCGCAATGCGCGGGCCTGCACGTCAGTACTGCCACTTCATCATGACGCACCCTTTTCAAAAAGACTGCGAGCAAGCGCCATCCACCAGCCTTGATCTTCCTGTTCCCTGCCAAACTGAGGCTCGGGAGTGTGCCGCTGACAAGCAAGGCATGGAGAATAGGCTTGAGCGCATCCTCGCTCTCGATAACACCGCGCTCCAGACGGAGATTCGACAGTCCCCACTCTATAGCAAGCACGTCTGCCAACGCCTCGGCGGCGTATCGATGCAATGGCGCCTCCACAGGGTACGGCGCTGGGTGTGGGACGGGCTGGCCCGGTGTATCGTGGAGGATCAAGTGCACCAGCCTGGGCTTCGGTGCCGCAGGCAACGACTGAAGTGCGCGCACAATGCCCAGACGAGGCTTCTCCTCGCGCCCACGGCATGCACTCTCATACAGCTTGATCAACCTGATCGACGTCCAGTACTCGCCCCCGCGGGCCGTGGCGAGCAGATCACGCTGCCTCGACTCGATCTGCCGTTAGCGCCACCTCGATGCCATCAGCCTCACCTTTTCCCTGTCGTCGAGGACCTTTTTGCTCCAGGGCTCGCTCTGAGAACTGATGGGGTACGTGATGCTGAGACTCGGGAGGACAAACGTCGCACGCTTGAGGGGCTGCTTCTGCCTTGCTCGCGGGGACACGGGCGGCTGCGCACCAGGCAATCCCGGAATGCCGGGGGCAGGCATCGAGGCCTGTTGGGGAGGAGGAGGCGCACCCGGGCCGCCCGGGGCACTACCTCCACGCTGCGCGAGCGAGGTGGAGCGCTGTGGCAATGTGGGTTTCGGGGGCGGAGGCGGGGGCGCGCTCTGCTCCTGGTTTGCAAAGCGGTTGAAAGCGAGGCCCAAGCGGCCGGAGATGGCGTTGAGCGTGCCGACGGCCGCGCTCACGGCCTGCTGGCCCGGGTGGTGCTGCCCTGCCACTGACGAGGGACCGGGCACCTCGCCAGTGACGGACGCGACGACCATGTCGCGCAACCTGTTGCCGAGTGTCGGCTTTGCTGGCGGCGGAGGCGGTTTGAGAATGCCTTTTGATGGCGGCTTTGGGCGACGCGGGGCAAGCACGGGCGGGTCCTCTTCCTTTGGCGGTGGTGGTGGCGCGACATCTGCCGGTGTCTCTGATGACGGTTCAGGCGTGGGTGAAGGGGTTATGGGTTCGGTGGACAGGGTTGCGGATGTGCTTGTCGTGCTGGCGGCGGGCTCGGCTACTTCAATGGAAGTGGGCTCTTCGGTCGCGTCTTTGTCTTCCTCATCTGGGGTTGGAGAGGGAGGTGATTCTGCAGGTGGCTCTTCGGTTGTTGCTGCCTCATCGTTGCTCTTCTTTCGTCCCTTGTTACCCATGATGGAGCAGTGAACTGCAGTGTGCGGAAAGATAGTAGGTAATGCCAAGGTCACTCGATCGACACTGGCGGCCATGTCTGTCCATGACGCGCCAGCTCTCACACGCTCACACGGCCAGGATCTTGACAAGCTGTAGCGCGCCTACCACCCAAAAGCACTAGGCACCCCAGACTCCGGGCACGCCTATTCAGACAAAAATCCGCCCATGCATGGCTTGTCGCTAGCACCCATGCAGCAGTAGCTAGCACAACATGCATGGCAGCGCTTGTCTCTCTAGTTCAAGCAGGTGCATGGCATCGGGTAGCCAGCGGATCGATTGGAACCAAACAATGCCAGACAGATCCTTATCTCCCAGGCCTCCATGTACCTCACCTGCTCGATTGATAGTGAGCCGCCTTCACTTACTGGTGTCGAAGCCCTAATGCAATCATGGGGAAACAAACGGTATCGCCTCAAGCGCTCAGTGACTAATGGTTCATGGTTCAGTTGCCAGCGCCAGAGGCACAAGCTCACACTCCAGTCCAACTTTGGTGCAAAGTAGATCCCCCAAAATGAGATACGCTAGCGCTCCAAAACATACAGCAAGGGTCCATAAAAGTCGAAAGCTGGAGGTAGTGCGTTTCTACGCTGGCTCTAACACATTCTGCAAGCGCCTGTAAAAGTCGAAAGCTGGAGATAGTGTGTTTCTCCATACACACCAGGATACTACATGTGAAAGCTACGTTTTCCTTCATGGGTATCTTCAGACCGTCTAAGAGGCTAGCTTGCAAGGATCGAGGCTCACAAAGTAATGAATGCCGTAAACCGACCAGCTGGAAGGAAGTAGTAGAGACACTTCTTCTGCATAGCCGTATAGATCGCCGATAGATCTATTCCTGTCACTTGGTATGGCTACTTGAACCAGGATCGCACCCCCACAGCCAAACCGAGAGGCTGAAAGCTGAGAGCTGAGAGTTAGTAACATCAACCCAGTTCCCTCATCCACATTGGTTCTGGTCCTTCAATCTGATATGCACCTCCGCGCTCCAACAGCTAAGAAACAACACTACGTCGCCCCCGAACCCCATCTAGCTATCTAGTGCGTTTTGCCCTCTTCCACGCGATGATTGGGCTTTGATGACCTCGCAGCTCGTAAAAGAAGCCAGTACCTGGTGAGATTGACGCCATGCCCATATCTGGCCATTGAACGACGCCAGACTGCTTTCAGCATGAGAGTGGGGGGAGGTGTCAGAACTCAAACGCCTCGATGGCGTAGCTTGGCACCTCTGAGCCCACTGGACCGATTGGCCACGGCCAGCAGCTGGGTGGGCATGCGGGCCGCCCATGTGGTTCAATGGCAATGGTAAAGGGCTGGTCCCACTGTGTCGCGACGTCTATCCGTGGAGGGTGATAACGGCGGCCGGTGCCCCAGATCGTCGTATCTCAGGCCTGGGGACGATTGATCTGCGCCCCCGCTTGGAGCTTATCAGTGTGGCTATCCCCGCTTGTGTCGCCGGCCGGCCACCGGCTTTAGCCCTTCACGCGGTGACGCCCACCTGGCTGGTGAGATTGGCTGTGTAGAAGCTGAACCATTGAGAGATGATATATGTTCAGTAGACAGAGCTTGGATTGTTCTCTGCGTTTCCGTTCAGGGCTAGGTATTTGTACAGTGGCTTTAGATTGAGGTTGACCCGCAGGCCGCAGGTTCATGGTTGAACCGCACATTGCATGGTCTCTGGTCAGGCTAACCACTCTGCTCACTTGATTGGCTGTTACGCAGTTGCTACATGCATGCTATTCGTTGACTTCTGTGTGCTACGTCTACTTGTCCGACCAGGTAGGCTTGCGCTTCTCGGCAAAGGCAGTCATACCCTCCTTCTGGTCCTGGGTGGCGAAGAGGGCCTGGAAGAGACGGCGCTCGAGGCGGAGACCCTGCTCGAGGGGCAGCTCAAGGGCGGCGTTGACGGCCTCCTTGCCGGCCTGGGCGGCGACGACACCAAACTTAGCAATGCCCTCAGCGACCTTGACGGCGGCCTCGGTAACCGACTCCTCGGCGGGGACGACGCGAGCGGCAAGACCCCACTCGCCGGCCTCCTTGCCGGTGACCTTGCGGTTGGTGAGGGTCATGTCCATGGCGCGGTTCTTGCCAACGAGGTTGGTAAGACGCTGGGTGCCACCACCACCGGGGATGATGCCGAGGGTGATCTCGGGCTGGGCAAAGGTAGCCTTCTCCGAGCAGATGATCATGTCAGTCATCATGGCGAGCTCACAGCCACCGCCGAGCTACAGGTCGTCAGCATTTTGCACAAAGCTCGGTTCAGCCAGGCACTGGGTAAACTGGGGTGGAGGTCACATTTCCCACAGTTTCCCCGTAGCCGAGCCTTGGATGCAGCAACCACTCACAGCGTAGCCAGCAACGGCACCGATGATGGGCTTGCGGATCGAAGCAATCTTGGCCCACGAGCCGAGGAAGTTGTTCTTGTAAGCCTCGGCGACTAGAGCGTTGTGTCAGTTACTGTGCCAACTGGGCGGTGGATATGCAAGCTGCCTCCACTTACACTCCTTGTCCTTCATCTCCTTGATGTCGGCACCGGCAGCAAAGACCTTGTCACCGCCAGTGAGGACAATGGCGCGGACAGCGGGGTCGTTGTCAGCCTTCTCCATCTCGGCGTTCAGAGTGTCAAAGAGAGGAGTCGACAAGGCGTTGAGGGCCTTGGGGCGGTTGAGCTGGAGAATGGCGACCTTGCCAGTCTCGGAGCGGCTAGCGAGGACCAGGGGCTCGGCCTGGGTGGACATGGCGCGAGCATACTGCCTGATGGCGGCACGGGCGGCGACGGTGGGACGGAGGGTGACGAGCATGGTGGGCTGTAGTCCTTTTTTGATTCAAGAGGGGGTAGTTAGAAAAAGAGAACTGGCAGCGTGGAGGATGATGCTCGGCTTTAATAGTCGGTAGCACCTGGTGCCCAGCCAGCAATCACCAAGTGACATGGTCCGCCCGCTCTAACTGCCCCCTTGTAGCTCATCGGCAATGTCTGGGGTTGCCGAGCAGCTGTCACTGTAGCCGGAACCCGGCGCCCCAATAGGGTGGGTGGTCGTCGAGAATAAATCACGTGATCAAGCTGTTGAGGGAGGAGCTATTAAAGGGCAGCACGTGTTCAATATATTACGTAAATAATGTCCTCATCAGCTGCCACAAATGGCAGCCTCCGCTCGCGTGGCAAATAACCCCGAATTCTCGAGTCTTGGATGGTTTCTGGCTTTTGTTTCGAGCTCGCGACCAGCAGCAGCAGGAGCAGCATTGAGAGCAGCAGCAGCATCCAGTCCGCCAGCCAGCAGTAAAATAGCACTCACACCACACTACAGTGCATTAATCTCGGCCCATACCACAAGAACTTCACACCAGCTCTGATCCTCACCACCAAAACGAGCCGCCTCTAGTCTACTCCCCTCGTCAAGTCGACACATCTTCCACCCGCGCGTCCCCCCCCCTTCCCTTCCTCCTATCGCCACCATGCCTCGCTTTTACGAGAACAAGTACCCCGAGGTGCGCTAGCCGACTTGCTTTGCATGCAACAACACTGACTTTTGCAGGTGGACCAGCTGGTCATGGTCCAGGTCCAGTCCATCGAGGACATGGGTGCCTACGTCAAGCTCGTGCGTAGCACAACTCTCAGTGCACACGAGCGCTTTAGCTAACATGTTTGCACAGCTCGAGTACGACGGCATCGAGGGCATGATCTTGCTTTCCGAGTTGTCTAGGCGACGTATCCGTTCGGTGCAGAAGCTTATCCGTGTTGGACGTAACGAGGTTGTCGTTGTTATGCGTGTGGACCCCGACAAGGGTGCGTGCGACCGTGTGGGAGGTGTGGGAAGCGGCTTGCTAACAGTGCCCAGGCTACATTGACTTGTCGAAGCGTCGTGTGTCTGCCGAAGAGGTTGTCAAGTGCGAGGAGCAGTACGAGAAGGGACGTGCAGTCGACTCTATCCTCACGCAGGTGGCCAAGCGCCGCAACATTGCCACCGAGTCGCTGTACGAGCAGATTGCCTGGCCCTTGCACAAAAAGTACGGACACTCGTACGAGGCGTTCAAGCTCTCGATCCAGGAGCCCGAGGCCGTGTTTGGCTCGCTCGACATTGACCCCGACACCCTCATCGAGCTCAAGCACACCATTGCCCGCCGTCTCACCCCCAAGCCCGTCAAGGTTCGCGCAGACATCGAGGTCAACTGCTACGCCTACAACGGTATCGAGGCTATCCGCAAGGCCCTCAAGGCCGGCGAGGCTCTGTCGACTGAGGAGGTCCCCATCAAGGTCCGCCTTGTCGCCCCCCCTCTCTACGTCATGACCACCACCAGCACGGACAAGGCCGCGGCCATCTCCACCCTTGAGAAGGCTGTCGAGGCCATTGGCGCTACCATTGCCGAGGAGAAGGGCGAGATGAACATTAAGATGAACGTGAGTCACCCACCCCCTTGATAGTACGCAGCCGCTAACCCCGCCCAGCCCAAGGTCGTCAGCGAGACCGACGACGCCGAGCTCAAGAAGCTCATGGAGGAGTTTGAGCAGGCCAACATGGACGTGGCGGGCGACGACGACTCGGACGAGGAGTAGACGAGACACCACCATCTTGAGATGTACGTGTTGCTCGCGACGAGCACGCACGCACGCGCAGAGGCCGTAGACTTTGTGGCCACCAGACAGAGATTTAGCATTTGGGACGTGTGCATGCATGAGTTCCTTGGCACGGTTCTGGGCTGACGTTAAACTGAAACGCACGCGGTGGAATGAGTGGATTACGATGATGCATGCAGTCTACTTTTGTATCTTTGGGAATAGTGTCGCTCCCTTGAACCGCGTACTCGACTCCTCCATGCGCTGCACAATAACAGCCGCGTCAATGCTCTCGGGCTCCCACACCGCGTCGGCCCACCTCCTCTCGCCCTCGGGCACGCCGAGGCGATCCAAAAGCTCTGCTGCCTTGGTGGGTATGATCGGCTGCGCGAGGATACCACCAATACGCAGGGCAGAGTAGGCGTACACGATCGCCGGTGTCGCGTCCGTGCACGTCTCAGCCCACGGCGCCTCCTTGGTAAAGTACCGGTTGGTCTCGCCCATGAGATGCATGATCTGGGCCACGGCGCGCGTGAGCTCGTAGCTCTCGAAGCGCTTCTCGTACTCGCCGCGCATGATGGGTAACAACGCGTCGAGCTCTGGGTTGCGCGCGGCCGCGTCGCCAGTCCACGTGCCGACTTTGCCCAGCAGACGCGGTGACGATATGCGTCCGATGAGGTTACCGATCTGGGACTGCAGCCTAGCGTAGACTGTCCTCAGCTGGAGCTCGGAATAGTCGGCGTCCTCGGACAGGGCACCCCCCACCCGCATCAGGTACCACCTCACGCCGTCGACGCCGTACTTGTCCATTGCCCCGATGGGGTCGGCGACGTTTCCGCGCGACTTGGACATTTTCGACTTGTTCATTGTCCAGTGGGCGTGGGAGAGGACCCGTTTTGGTGGCTTTTCGCCAGCAGCAAGAAGGAGAGCCGGCCAGTGGAGGGCGTGGAAGCGGATAATGTCCTTGCCCACGACGTGCAAGTCGACGGGCCAGGCGGTGCGTTGCTCGGGGTAGCCAGTCACGGTGAGGTAGTTGATGAGCGCGTCGACCCAGACGTAGATCGTCTGACTCTCGTCGCCGGGAACAGGGACACCCCACTTGACGCGAGAGCTGGGTCGCGAGATGGAGAGCTCGGGAGCAGTGCTAGTCTGCTTCAGAATGTCCCGGTGGTAAAAGTCGGGGTGAATCGCTGCTCATCAGTGTCGTTTTTGCATGAGTACTCACACTCCGGGTTCTTGAGCCAGTCCTGAAGCCTTGACGCGTAATTTGGCAGCTTAAACTTCCAGTTTTCCTCTTCCTGCCACGTCACCTCGTTGCCAGACTCAATGGCAACCATCTTGTCACCCTCCTTGGTCACCTGAGTCTCAGAGTAGAAGCACTCATCCGAGACACAGTACCAGCCCGAGTGTGAGCCCTTGTAAATGTCTCCACTCTCCACGAGCTTGCCCCAGAACGCCTCAACAGCCTTGTAGTGGCGATCCTCGGATGTGCGAATAAAGTCGGTATACGAAATGTTGGCACGGTTCGAGAGGTCCTACATTGTCAGTGCCACTCGCCAAGAGCCAACTCACCCTAAACCGCTGCGACACCTCGTCACAAAACTCCTTCTCACTCATCCCACCTGCTTTGGCGGCCTGCTGAATCTTCAAGCCATGCTCATCAGTTCCAGTCGCGAAGACCACTTCGCGGTCTGGGTGGCGCAGACGCGCGAAACGCGCAAGCACGTCGGCGAGGACGACGGTGTGGAGGTGGCCAATGTGGGGAGCTGGCTGTTAGCTTCCAAGTAGCTCCGTTGAGTGCTTTCTCACATGCATTGACATAGAAAATGGGAGTGGTGATGTAGAATGGCTTTTGAGCCTCCTCGGGAGCCGGGGTGAAGAGGGAGGGAAGGGTAGTGGTGGAGGTCGTTGAGGAAGCAGTCACGTCGAACTTGGGAACCCAAGTCGATAGTCCACTTGCGGGCCTCAAGCGGGCAATCAGAGGCTGCCGCGGTACCCTTGATCCTCCCAGTAGACTTGGGAGACACCTCCGCATGCTGTAAACGCGTCTACTTAATGTTGTTGATGTTGAGCAGAAGTAGTGGTCTTGCAATTTCGGCTGGTCCGAGTACCTACGTACCCTGGGTCAGATGCACGTGACTTGGGTCATCCTTGGCCAGCACCTCATCGTTTAAATAGCACGTGACGACTAAGTGGCTTTGATAACGATTACCTTTTGGAGCCTATACATATATATTCAGTTACTCTCAAGCACCACCCCATGCTCCCAACATTACTCAGGATGGCACGCTCCCGCACCTACTCGGTATGTACAACTGGAAAGCAAGACCAAATACCCACAATTGTGGAAGCTGACTCGCCGCGTAGGAGGCGATCAATCTCTTGAATACTTGCCAGTCTAATGCCGCGACGTCAGTGGATGACTCGCTTTGGATTTATGAAGCGTAGACTGACCTAGCAGTATTGAGGCTATCCGCAAGTCGGGAGGGCGTCTGAATGACTGGGGCATCAAGGAGATGCTCGACTACCTTAACCGTATCGGTTACAAGGTGAGTGCCTCCACTTCTGGCTGCGATGAGTCGGCCAAGACCGTGCGCAAAGGCTTACGAGATGCTCCGCAGCCCGACGACCTAAACAAGCTCAATGTCGTGCACATTACCGGTACTAAGGGAAAGGGTTCGACGTCGGCGTTCACTGAGCGCATCCTCCGCGAGCGCCTGGGTGGCAAGATTGGTACGTTTCTGGCATTGTAAGGCACGCTCGCGACTGACTTGTTGCAGGTCTTTACACCTCTCCTCATCTGTGCGCCGTTCGTGAACGTATACGTATCAACGGTGAGCCCCTCTCGGAGGAGCTGTTTGCCAAGTACTTTTTCGAGGTTTGGGAGCGTCTCGAGTCCAACCCTAAGGTATGCACCTGATCGCGATGAAGCTGACGGCAGACCATTACCGAGCACACCCCAGTCTTCCCCGTCTACTTCCGTTTTCTTACCCTTCTTGCATTCCACACCTTCCTCTCGCTGGGAGTCGACGCCACTGTGCTCGAAGTCGGTATTGGTGGCACCTATGACTCGACCAACATTGTGCCCAAGCCAGTGGTCACTGGCATCAGCGCTCTTGGTCTCGACCACACTGCCGTGCTCGGCAACACGATAGAGGAGATTGCTCGCAACAAGGGCGGTATCTACAAGGCTGGCGTGCCCGCACTCTCAGTGCCACAGGACCAGGGAGGTGAGACCTTGAAGGAATGTGCCGAGAAGGTCGGCGCCCCCTTCGAGGTTATCCCCATCATTCCCGTCACCGAGCTCGGCCTGCGCGGCGACCACCAGCGGATCAACGCCTCCCTCGCCGTCGGCCTGAGCAAGGTCTTCCTTGCCAGCCGGGGACAAGGCTACACTGGCGTTCTTCCCACCGAGTTTGCCAAGCCCCTCGCAGACACCAAATGGCCCGGCCGCTGCCAGACCGTCGAGAAAGGCGAGACCACCTGGCTCCTTGACGGCGCCCACACCGTCGAGTCCCTCCAGTCATGTGGCGAGTGGGCGTGGTCGCAACCCGAGGCCAAGCGCCCCAACGTCCTGGTCTTCAACTGCTCAGGCGGCCGCGCAGCCGAGCAGCTCCTCTCGGCCCTCCTCGACTCTGGAGCACGCACGGCAGGCACAGACCGAACAGCACTGGGCCGGACGTTTGACAGCGTTGTGTTCTGCACCAACGTCACCTACACTGACGGCGGGTTCAAGGGCGACTTGACCGCCAAGGCTATCGATCCCGACGACCTGGCCGCCCTCGCTACCCAGCGCATGCTGCGTGATGCGTGGTTGAGGCTCAACCCCGACTTTGACCCCGAGCGCGCACACGCCGTGGCTAGTATCCAGCATGCCGTCAACATTGTAAGCGGGCTGGGTGAGAAAAACATCCTCGTTGCGGGCAGCTTGCATCTCGTCGGCGGCGTTATGGAGGTGGCCGGGCTGCAGTTTGCGCTGGGCATGGAGTAGTTGTAGCTGAAAAGGAAAAGCTTAGGTTAATCGGTTTAGCATGTAGAATGCATAGTCTCTCATTCTCCATTAGATGGGTAGCATTCGTCTATAGCTATAGATGACGGGCCGACGTCGCCCGTGTGACAGTCATGAGGGAGGACATAAAGTATCGGCATGAAGGACATCAAAAAAATGTGTTGTGCTTCTTACACCTCAATGACACCGACAACGACGCCCGACATGAGAATGTCCAGGCTGCCCTTGTACTTTTCGAGAGCCCACGCGTCCATGTCCATGAGCCACTTGCTCGCGGGCATGTCGGGTCCACGCCTGCTGGCGGTGCCGGGGACCATCTGGTTCAGGTCGATGGCCGACCAGTGGATGTTGAGACGCTCATCGTCCTTGAGGCGCACGACGAGCTGGAGCTCCAAGATGTGCTCATCAATACTCGTGGCCGCCTTGATGTGGTGGCGCTTCATGCCGTGAGGAGGCTCAAAGTCAAAGCTCCAGTCAATCAGGTCGGCGGTGAATGCGAACGCAGGCCAGACGAGACCCTCGTGGTTCATCTTGAGGTGGATGTGGGTGCCATCGGGACGCTCGTTGCGGGTCACAGAGTACTCCATAGCGGGCCACTTGAAGTCGGTGGCAGGAAGGTCCCAGCGGTATGTGTCGAGGAAGGTTGAGACGGGGTACAGAGTGTCCCAGTCAGAGTCGTCGTCAGTGAGCACGGTGTGGGTCATCTCGGCGCCGTTTCCGAATTGCTCGTGGAACTCGACCGCGAGGTCAGCGCTCGAGGGATTGCCAGATACGTCCATGAACGCGAGGTGGGCAGTGTTCATGCCCGAAGTGTGGTTGTGGGTGAACTGCACACCGATGCGCTTAGGGTGCATAAAGTCGTAAGGCGACCACCAGGGACCTGAGAAGAGCACGATGACAGCGAGCACGGTGATGACGAGAGCACCAAGAACCTTCCTCTGTCCAGTGCGAGACGCGCGGTGGAAGAGGGGAGCCGCGAGTGGGACAAAGGTCAACCCACACACAGACGTTATGACAGCAATGATAAACTCGGCAGGAGCCTCCTTGCCCATACGGCCGGTGAGAGGAACGAATATGTCGAGGGTGGTCGTGAACGCCTCCATAGCGAGAGTGACAAGCAGGCTGAGGGGAATGATGTAGGCGGTGAAGAAAGGAAGGCCAGCAGCTCGACGCCCCAGCAGCTTGGAGACCTCAGCCGTGATGGCACCAACAAGCAGAACACACGAGAGACCAGCAAATAGATAGGCAGAGCGGATACGAACCGCCTGCGCAAGAAGCATGTAGGCAGTGAGTGTGCCAAGCTGAGCGTAGTAGTGGGCCTGCTCGAGGTAGTCAAGCTGAACCGCAGGAACAAGTGACTCCAAGGCATACTGAGTCGAGAGACTACCCAGCAAAGCCATGGGGAAGTAGAGCGCGACACAGAGACCCTCGTGTGAGAACCAGGAGAGGTTTCGGCCAATGGCAGTCATGAAGGCAGCAAGGGCGAGCGCACTGATGATGCCGGCGATGAGGCCAACAGGCGCACCGATGAGTGCAATGGCAAAAGCGCGACCGCGGTCCCTGCGGAAGTTGGCCAGGGAGAGCGTACCGATGACAGTGGCAATGGCCACGTAGGCCACGTCAGCCGAGGCCATCGTCCAGTGCAGGAAGATGCGGTCGTACAGCGACATGTAGACCACGTCGGGAGGTGACCAGGGCTCGTCGTTGCCAAGAGGCGACTCGGGAGAGAGAAGGTGGTCGACAATAGCCATGATGTTGGAGGAAAAGTGTTGCGACGATCCCTTCTCGATGTGCTCAATGACATCCTTGCGCGTGTGGTAAAAGTAGCTGTGACCGACAATAGCCATCTGCAGGTCAGCATTGATATCACATACACGACTCACGTCCAGACCCGAGACGCCGAGGTACTGCTCAAACTGTCCAAAGTCGGTGCTGCTATGTCAGTACTCGGGCCTGCCCAATCTGCAATCCGGCTCACTCTGAGAGGATGATACCCGAGCTGAAGACATCGGCGGCAATGACAGTTCCGCGAGGGCTACGCAATTAGCATTCTGGGGAGGCGTTTCACATAGCGGCAACTCACTGAGGAGAGTGCTTGAATGCCTCGATCATCTCCTTGCTGGTGGCCTGGAACAGAAGAGCGCCGCCAGTTGAACCGGCCGCCTCCAGGTTGATGATGGCGCGCACACTGGCATTAGCGCTTGATCGGCATTATAGAACATACGTCTGTGCAGACGGGTGCTGGGTGGAGTAAAGGTGCGATCCATCCTGGAGAGTCTCCTCACCACCGTTCCACACTGTGACGTCAACTTGTGTTCTTCTCTTCTGTTGGCGCAAACGCACTGAAGATGACAGAGTTGTCGAACGGCTCGTTGCGGTCAACAAGCACACGAGCAATGTCAAGCATTACACCAACACCCATGCCATCACTTGAAAGTCAGTCTCGCCCCTTGCGATTCGCAGCCAACGTACTCTGCGGCTCCGGGCGACGGGAGAGTCGAATCAATGTGGGACCCAAGCAGGACCGAGTCCTTGCGGTCACCAGACTTGCCAGATGGGGGCTGGTGAGCCGAGACCTTGAGGATAACGTTTGTAATGCCAGAGTAGAGCTTGAGGACATCGTGGTCCATGATCGAGAACCTTGAAGCGTGTCAGCAGATCAGCGGAGACTTGTTATTTGCCACCAGGCTTCTGCCACAGCCTGCGCGACCCACCTGTGATAACCAGAGCCCTTCTGGACCCAAACCTCGCAGTTGAGAACGGCATTGTCCTTGCAGCGCTTGGCAATCTTGTTGACCTCTGCGATAACGTATTCCTCTCCCTTGACGGCCTCCTCTGTGCCTACGGTGCGGTAGCCAATGTCCTCGAGCGCCTGAATGTGACTGAGAACAATCTCCTCACTCGGCTGGGCGCGGCCAGTGGCATCACTTCCAGTCAGTATTTGCTAGTCACTCAGAGACAAACAGTACTCACTTGGGCGGGAGAGGCGCCGGGAGCTGGTAGTGGAGCTTGGACAGGATATAAGGGAGTAGAGTGCAGACTGGGATGAGCCAGAACCACGGTGTACGAGGATAGCGTTGCGGTGAGCGAACTTTGACGCCCGAGTTCTTTGGCGCCATTGTGTTGAGATGTTCTGAGTGGGGGAGGAGTTCTCAGAATGCCTTTACAAAGGGCTGCCAGAGAGACGACAGATGCCAGAGCAGTGATGGCGTGTGCGAGGGACGTAGGGTGGAGTTGAAGAACAAGTGGCCACCTTCGTCATAAGGACGGCGGCCTCGTCGTCGTTTGTCCGGCAACCCGGTACACATGTCTTCCCTCAGGGCAGCATCACCGCCAGGCACCACCACCACCCAGGATGCCTCACCAGCTCCGACCCAAATTATTCAACGCTCAACAACACTGAGCACACTTGCACTACCTTTGCTCCAGCGTACAACCGCTGGTCCATGCGCACAGGTCTAGTCGCACTCTACAGCGTCCGCAGAATGGCCAGGTACGCCGACCTCTCCCGCGAGGAGCTCGTTGCTCGCCTCGCAGCCTACGAGAAGAATGGTCCTGCTCCCCCTTCCCCCCCTCCACCGCCCGAGTCTGAGCAGCGGCCATTCCAATTTGCGTCGCATCCCACTCGCCATATCGCCATCATGGTTAGCTATCAGGGATGGCCGTACACAGGTCTTGCTCTCCAGCCAACAACCCCCTACCCCACGGTCGAGGGCGAGCTCATGAAGGCTCTGGAGAAGACGAGGCTGATCGCCGAGGGCGGCGGCTGGGAGTCGTGCGGCTTTGGAAGGTGTGGCCGGACAGATCGCGGCGTGTCGGGAGAGGGACAGGTACTCAATCTGTGGGTGCGCTCGCAACGCAACCCCGACGACGGCGGCCACGACATGGGCGACACCTGGCGTGCAGCGACCGAGACCAAGGAGGACCGTCACGCGATCTGGGACACGGACAGCCAGGCAGGCGGCGCCGAGGGCCAGGGCAAGGAGATTGAGGCTCCTACCAGCGAGGCCACCAAGCCCAAGCCCAAGATCGAGAAAATCGAGACCCAGGCTCAGGTTGAGAAGCGTCTCGCCAAGCCCCGGCCACCACCCCTCGAGATCAACTACCCTCGTCTCCTCAACTCTGTCCTTCCCGACGCCATCCGCGTGCTGGCCTGGACCCCCGCGCCCGTCGACTTTGACTCGCGCTTTTCCTGCCAGCACCGCCACTACAAGTACATGTTCCACCTGCACGCGACCCCCGGCCACCCCGAGCTGGACCTGGACCTCATGCGCGCTGGCGCAGAGCGTTTGATCGGCACGCACGATTTCCGCAACTTTTGCCGCCTCGACGGCTCAAAGCAGATTGAAAACCACTCGCGCCGCGTCATGCTCGCCTGGTTTGAGCCCACGGGTGCCCCAGACCAGTGGGTCTTCAACCTGATCGGCACCGCCTTTCTGTGGCATCAGGTTCGGCACATTATTGCTGTACTCTTTCTCATCGGCACGCGCGCTGAAAAGCCCGAGCTCGTCACCGAGCTTCTTGACGTTGAAAAGCTTCCAGCAAAGCCTGTCTACAAGATGGGCGCTCCCCTGCCGCTCACGCTACACGAGTGCGCCTACCGCCCCGAATGCGGGCTGGACTGGCGCTTCGGCCCGTACGACGGCCCATGGACCAGTCTCCAGGGTGACGAACGCGAGGCGGCGCGCCCTCACGCTGACGGCGGCCGCGAAAAGCTCGAGCGCGACCTCGATGGTATGCGCCAGGAGGCCGAGGTTCGCGCATGGCAGGTCAGCGGTGCGTTGCGCCGCATCAGGGATATCTTTCCCGAGCCGCCTTACAAGCAGCAGACGGCCACTTTGTATCCTATCGGTGCAGGTGAGCGGGTCATGGTTAAAAACTACACGCCCGTCATGCGTCGGAGTGTCGGTGACACGCCCGACGTTGTCAATGAAAAGTGGCGCAACCAGCGGGGGAAGCGTAGGGCAGAGCTGCGTGAGGCCAAGGATGCCGAGGCGGCCAAGACCAAGGAGGCTACCGACGCTTGAGTAATCTGTACACACTTTAGGGGGACTAGACCATGAGACAATGCTATTGTACATGCATATATACTCGACACGTTGAATCGCCGATCGAGTTGGATACCAACCACCCACCGTCCACTCACACGCCCTTACTTGCCGAGCATCCGCATGCGGTCCGGGTGGATGCCTGGGTTTCCGCCAGCGGGAGGGCCGACTTGAGGCGAGAACTGTTGCGACTGTTGGCCACCCTGTTGCTGGCCGCCCTGCGGGGGGAAGGGAGGCATCGCGCCGCCAGGAGGAGGGAAAGGAGGCATCGCTCCGGCAGTGGAGGGAGGGAATGGAGGCGCACCTCCTTGAGGAGGGAAGGGAGGCATCGCACCGCCGTTACGGGGTGGGAAGGGAGGTGCGTTGGGAGGGGGGCCGCCTTGGAAGCCGGGGAAGCCTAGGATGTCAGTAAGGCTTTCCGCACAGTGGCCGAGGGAAGGCAACAGCTTGTTGGCATGTCGCTCTCTCTGCGTATCAACTTACCACCAGGCGCCGTAGCCATAGGGTTCATGAATCCAGCTCCCAAGCGCATACTCGGCGCAGCAAACATCTGCGCGCGGCCACCGCCCTCGTGCGAGTAGACAATCTGGTCAATCGCGCTTTGCGCCTGGTTGGTGCCCAGGCTGGCAAAATAGTCGCGCACGTTGGAAATGTGGTTGCGGCCAGTATTGTGTGCCTTGCGCGCGTTCATAGAGTCGTGCGTCCTGGATTGTCAGCATCAAGAAATAGGGGAGGCGCGTGCATATCCGCCCAACGGGCAGGTGTGTAAAGTCGTTGAGACTTACAAGTAACTGAGGAGGTCAGCCGGATCTCACAGTAGCTGGAGATAACTTACATGTCGCAGTAGTCGCAGTAGTACTTGCCCATTTTGAATACTCCAGGCTCCCAAGCGGCGGTCGAAAGAAGGTGAAGACGTTGATGCCTGGAAAGAGAAGTGCACAAGTTGTGTTGGAGATTGCCGTCAGGACGATTTACTTCCGCTTCTGTAATGACCACTTGAAAAGGGAATTTCAATATGGCATCTAATACGATTCACGAAACAACTCTAAATGGAAACGATTATAACGCTACAACATCTAGTCGACATCATCAGAGACATCCACAGCCTCAGAAGTGTCCTCCTTTGTGGTCGGAGCAGGAACAGAGGGCTTAGCGCCAGTACCGTCACCAGTTGACTCGTCAAATGAGCTGCGACGCTTCTTGCCTCCCTTGCGTTCAAGCTCAGCGACGGCGTCCTCGTCCACAATCTCAAAGGCGACAGCCCAGTAAACGCCATCAGGAGAAACAGGACTCTGTCCCGAGGCCGGACGACGGCGGCAAACATACGTCACCGGCTGGCCGTCCCAGTACTTGAGAAGGGGTACGCTCATGCTGAACGGACGTGGCAGCGTGGCGGACAGGGTGTTGAAGTCTGCTGGTGTCAGTCCTATCACAAGGCAGATTAGATGTACTTACCCAGAATGCCGTTGGCAAATTCCATCTCGGTGTAGACATCGCCCAGTTCAATCTGCTCGCGATTCCCCGGGTCGGCAAAGTACTTGCGGCGGGCGGACACATTGTCGGCCTTGTCCTCCTGGCCTGTGGGGTCAGTGTCCACTCATGTGGGCTGCGATGCGACTTACCAACATGACCCAAAGCGCTTTCCTTGACAACAGTACCTTCGCCGGTGGGCTTTTCCTTTGACAGGCCAAGGTAGTTCATCGTTGCAAGCGCCGGCGAAAGCGCCCAAGGCTTGTCGGCGTACACGTCAAGCTCGAGAGTGGGGTCAATGAAGCTGGGATATTAGCAATGCGGTTTATGGCCAGTTATGATACGCACTACATAAACTTGGTAGCCACAGCAGTTCCCCAAGGAAGACTGTCACGAATAGGGTCCTCGAAGATGTTACCGAAGACGACATCATCGGCATTGGGGTTGTCAAGGAAGCGACCTATCCGTTAGCTATTTCTCTTTCAATGCGCAACTCACCCCTAACAATAATACCATAGGTCATGTCCGAGCGGGTGTCAAAGTAGCACGCGCCATCGCCCGCCATGCCTTCGCCAGTAAACCCCTTGACGAAGACGGACACTTCGCCTTCAAACAGGTCCGTCTTGATGGGCGTCGGCTTCTCCGAGTTGACAGGGCAGAGCGCCGTCGGCGGGTACGCCTGGTTGTTCGAAATGAGCACACGGAGCTTGGGTGCCATTGTCTTTTTTATATGAAGTTCGTGAGAGATGAGCAATGGTAAAGATGCAAAGATGCAAATGCGGGATGGCAAGCCATGAACGCGATCACGATGACGTAGCGCTGATCCACATGGTCTGGATCGACGCGCGCGTAAACTGCCCTGAGCGATTCTGTATCTGATCCAGTACGTGATTGACTACGGTTAGGGCTTGTTCTCAGCTGTGCCAGAGAAGATAAGAGTGGGGCTGGCATGCGTCCATGCACTGTTTCTGTTAGAGAAACATGGAAGAAACGCCATTCTCTCACCGGTGTTGATAAGCATGCTAAAAAAACGTGGAACATCCGGGCGTGTAGCTCAGTTGGTAGAGCGTTTCATTCGCATTTTCTTGCAGACTTGAAAAGGTCTTTGGTTCGATTCCTAACTCGTCCATATTAATTTCTTTTTGACTTCTGAAACGCCCAAGCCGTCGTCTCGATGTTGTCAGCGGGGTTGCTAGCTACTGCTCCGCCGAGGGCAAACAATTATGACATTGTTGTGCCTGTGTCAGGGAGTTGCGGTGCATAGTCCGCTAGCAGGACGTGCTACCGTCCCGCTCGCGCACCACACACATTAAGTATGCATCCCGTCGGAAACTGTACGAAACCGACCCAAGGGCCATGCCAAGACCTGTTGCCGTCTCCGATTGGCGAACTTGTGCGGCTTGCAATGCTGCTCTGACAGCGGTCCAGCGATCCAGGACAGCGACGAGAAGGCTAAAAGCTACCCTCTTGGAAGTCTTGTTCCCTCAGCTTTCGCTCTTGTCACTCATCTCCTAATGCTTTTCTCCCTCTCATTCTTGCTGCCACTTGTGGCTGCCCAGGCCGCGTCAAGTTCGACCGCCAGCTCAACTGACGGGGGCTCGGCGACTTCCTCCGTGTCGGCTGCACCTTCCACAACGGCTCAGGCTCGTCCGGTAGAATGGATGCGTCTTGATCCTCTCCTGCCCCTCCCGTACAATGAGACGCAGGCCTTGGGATCCAACAGCATTTCTCAGCCCTCCCAACAGTCGTCCTGGACGAAAGGTGAAACACATTCAGTGATATTTAAGGACGCTGTCCCCGTGGCA
The DNA here is from genome assembly GCA_002335605.1 of Prillingera fragicola. Taxonomy (NCBI): domain Eukaryota; kingdom Fungi; phylum Basidiomycota; class Tremellomycetes; order Trichosporonales; family Trichosporonaceae; genus Prillingera; species Prillingera fragicola. The sequence goes on from BEDY01000001.1 coordinate 1,698,868, forward strand.
CAACGGAACGTGACCTCCCTCGCATTGTCCTACAACAATGGGACGGGAAGGTCGTTTGCTGCGTCCTACTACATGGATCGGTTAAGTACCAGTGAAAAGGAGGAAAAGTTTGGCGACGCAACGTAAGTCAAATACGGTTGTTCGGGCACGAGCTAATGGAGCAGAGGCAAGACAGGTTCTGGGTTTCAGATGTGGGCAATCAACAGGACATGCTGGCTCGACGACACAGAGCGGCCCATTCAAGAATGTGAGTGTTAGACTGGGGGTGGTGGCGCTGACGGAAAGGCGTGTATGCTGTGTCAGAAGAGTTTCAGATCGAGCCAGAGCCCATGAAAGGCGGCGGAGCAGCGACGAAGATGGAAGGCCTGACCGCTCTTGTAATCGCCTCCATGGCCCTCGGTCTGGCCGCGGTGGCATGAGGAACCGTACGTTTCCGCGGTGGCACATAGCTCCAAGTTCTGGGTGTGACTTGAGCTCTCTCATTGCCATGGGCTAGAAATATGCTCCGTTAGTTTCTGGTTCTTCAGCATGAGGCACGAATGCATGTCTAACTCTAATGGGGACAACTAATATTGCAATGCTGCACGCGCAGTTACTTGCCGGCGGAGAGAGGGCCAGCAGGCGTTGATGGACGCGGGGTGCCAGCGCCACTGGTTCCGATTGGTGTATTGGCACCGGACGGTCCAAACGAATTGACGGGGGGGATGTCGTTCTGGTCTTCTCCCGCTGCGACGCCGGTGATGTAGGCGCTGCAAAGTCAGTGACTGCCCCTGGATACGACTCACTTCATGAAGTGGCGCCACGAGGCCTTGGAGGGCGTAAAGTGACCACCCGTGTGGTACTCGACACGCGAGTTGAGCGCGCCGTTGATAAGCGACTGGCTACGCTCCTCGGTCACGACAACGTCGGTGCGGCCGATGACGTGAAGAACGGGAAGGTGAGCTGGCAAAGGGAACCATCCCTCCATGTTGGGGATCTCGGGGCTGGGAAGGAAGCCGCCGACGGCAATGAAGACTATCTTGTAAGCACTGGGACTGTTGACCTGGTATTGGAGACCTACACTTGAACTTCGGAATAGCCTCATTGGCAGGGAAGTTCGGGTGCAGTCCGGGCTTGTCCACCTATACAATCAGCACTGTCCATCAACTCGCTTGAACACACCATCGCGGCAACAGCGGAGGCCATGCAGGCGCCTTGTGAGAAGCCCATAATACCATCAAAGGGTCCATTCTTCACCATAAAGTCATAGACGTATGAGACAGTGTCGTCAAACTCTGCGCAGTGTCAGGGGATTGCTGAACAAACGAACGCCGCCCCCACTCACGCCTGTACTCCTTTTTATCATTGCTCGTCAGCCACCACGCGCGGGGAGTGGTCTCAGGGGTCTGATTCTCCGTCTCGGTGGTAGCGTCGGACGCGAACTGATCCAAGTTTTGGTTCCAGGGCATGTCGGCCTTCTGGACGATGATGGGCGGCTCAATGAAAACAAACTCGGTGTTCTTGCATGTTTTGCGGATGGCTCCGAGCTGAGGGGAGGTCAGCACGCCTCGCCTTACGAGGGAGCTGGACTTGCCTGTTTCGAGTAGATGTGGGTGTTCTGAGTGAACCCACAAAGAGAGAGCACGCGAATAGTCATGATGCCCGCGCAGCAGTGAGTTGGTAATGATGCAGAAGAGCGATGAAGAGATTTGTTGCAGTGACTTCCGTGTTTCAGCCGCTCAACCCCAACTTGGTGGAGTGTGGGGAAGTGTTTTTCCAGAGATTACCCGCGATGATGTCCAGTCACCCACAGTTGATGTTTTGAACAACTACTCTAATCCTCTCCAACCATTTCGCTGATGGCAGTAGAGCCTCTTCTGCTGTCATGCCACTGCCAAAGACAGAGGTCATAGATATTTCAGATGAGGAATCTTATCCTTATCTAGCAGCCCTCAATGCTGCGCAGCTCAAAGGTGAGTCCGCAGGCAATGCACCACAGTTGGAGCTGCTCACACACCCAGCCGTCACAGCTCCGCCAGAAATTCCACTCCAGATTCTGGCCGGGCCAGGCTCTGGCAAGACTCGAGTATTGACATCTCGTGTGGCCCATCTCGTTCGCCATCATGGTTACAATCCGTATCAGATCACAGCCGTCACCTTCACCAACAAATCGGCAGCCGAAATGCGCAAGCGCTTGCACAAGCTGCTCGGCCCGAAAGCAGCAGAGGAGCTCGTACTGGGTTGGTACATTGGTTTGGCTCATGCTGACTTGACAGGTACTTTCCACGCAACCTGTGCTCGATATTTGCGCCGGTATGGAAAACGCATCGGGCTTGAAAGCAATTACGCCATCGCTGACGCGGACGACTGGTGAGGACACACCGGAGGCCGGAGGGCTCGGCTGATTATCCAGCAAGAAGATCATGCAGCGTCTTTTAAAGGACCGCTCCAAGCAGCTGGAAGAAATGCACATCAGCCTAAAGGAGGGTGCAGTGCTCAGCGAGATCTCAAAGGCCAAGGCCAAGGAGGAGTCGCCAGAGGCAATGGCCGTCCGAGCTGCCAACGATCCAGATCAGAGCACGAGTACTCTTGCTGTTATTGCCGATTTGTATTTGGACTATGAGGCTGCGCTCCATGATGCTGGCGCTCTCGACTTTGACGATCTGTTGGTGTACGGTGTCCGCCTTTTCCGTCAAGAGCCCGGCATCCTTGCAACTTGCAAGCACATTCTAGTCGATGAATTTCAGGTGAGTAATTGGACCCAAGTCGTGCTGACAGTCGAGGATACAAACACGACGCAGTACGAGCTATTGAAATGCTTTGCCCGGTCACACAATGGGGTTAGCATTGTCGGTGACCCCGATCAGTCAATCTACGGTTGGCGCTCGGCAGAAGTGGAAAACCTCAACAAGATGAAGGACGACTTTAGGGGCGTGGACATTATTCTCTTGGAGGAGAATTATCGCTCCACTGGAGCTATTCTTGCCGCGTCGCATTCCATCGTATCCCAGGGTAGGTGTTTCATCAAGCCCCAGCTAACTCCCAGACCCGCAACGCATCCCAAAGAGCTTGTTTACTTCGCATCCCAAGAGCACGCCTGCCACCCTGAAGCAATTCGTCAGCCCCCTCCTTGAAGGCAGCTATATTTCTACGGAGATTAAGCGTCTCATTGCCTACTCTGGAGGCATTCTGGGCTATGACGACTTCGCGATTCTATGTGAGCACCGTTGTTGAGACACGAGCTGACGATCAAGTGCGCTACAATGCACTTTCTCGTGTGATTGAGTCGGCTCTACAAAAGGACGGCATTCCCAACCGCATTGTCGGTGGACACAAGTTCTTTGAACGCATGGAGATCAAAGACCTTCTCGCATACCTCCAACTCGCGGACAACCCCAACTTCACCCCTGCCTTCATGCGTGTAGTGAATGTGCCTAAACGCGCTATTGGCGACAAATCGGTAGCGGACATCGTGACAGCTGCTAAGAAGGCCAACCTGCAGCCTATGGAGATGGCTGAGCGGATTACCGACGGCGACAAGGTTCCTGCAGGTATCAAGCCAGCAGTGAAGCGGAACTTGTCGGCCTTCGTCAGTGTTGTGCGCAAGCTACGCCGGGCTGCCGTCAAGGGCTCCTCCGTCGCGGATCTGATCCGTCTGGCCATTGAGAAGACCAACTATGAAGAGTATCTCCGCACATCCCAGCAAGACTTTGATCAACGTTGGGAGAACGTGCAAGAACTGGTACATCGCGTACACTAGGCTGTGCTGACCCTAGATCTCCTACAGCGTGTTGGTCAACGAGGAGCAGGTGCGCCAGAGTACTGCCGAAGCTCAGAACCCAGGCTTTATTTCTGGAAACCTGGCACCAATGGAACCCGAGCAAAAGCCCAAGTTGGACCCAGACGCACCCCTGCATCACATCTTTCGTGGCGCTACGGCGGGATCCCGCAGCCGTTCATCATCTGCTACGTCTGATATGCGTTCCAAAGTGAGCAAGCCTAGGGTTAAAATTGAGGATGATATCGTGGAGATTCTCTCCAGTGAGGAGGAGCAGGAGGAGCCCGAGCCAGTGGAGGTGAAGCCGCCCGTTGCCGATCAGAGTGGTGAACTGTGAGTCTCAGTATTATTGACAACGGCTTACCCTGCAGTATGACGCCATTGCGCTACTTTCTTCAGACGTCCATGCTCTCCACGGACACTGAGTCCAATGACGAGGACAAGCATATTCCAGTGAGGCCTTCCACCAGCACCTAAACTAACCCAAACAGAGGGTCACCATCTCGACCGTGCACGCAGCCAAGGGGCTGGAGTGGCCCGTCGTATTCATTCCATCAGGTAAGCTGATATCGCTACGATGGCCGCTGACATTCAGTTGAGAATGGAACTTTTCCATTCTACCGCTGCACAGAGCCGCAGGAGGTGGCCGAAGAGCGTCGGCTTCTCTATGTTGCCATGACGCGCGCCCAATCGTTTCTGACTCTGACCTATGTGGCTACCCGGATGATGGGTGGGGAAGAAAATGAGCGCGAGGTCAGCTCCTTTGTGGCGTCGTCGTTGCGCAAAGATCCAGTGGGTTGCTTTTGGGGTACTGATGCTGACGGCAGACTATCTTCTCCACGTCGCTTCCCCATGTTGACGTCCACGTACGCCAGCAACTGGCGGCCATGCTAGATCGTCCTTTGCCTAACGAGGACGAGATGAAGGACATGATCATGAAGCACGTCCGTGCAGCGCCTCCTCTCAGCACTTGGGACGCCCCAGTGTCTCGCGGTTCACACTACAGCCGCTTCGGACGCAATGACGGGCGAGGCCGGTCGGCTGCGGGGAACGAGTACTGGGAAAGCGATGTCGACGATTACGCGCTTCCGGACAGCCCCGGATCTGCAGCAGCTTCCAGCGGACGGCCGGGGTTCCTTGCCTTTTCGAGTGCACGGTCTCATGTCGACCAGGCCAGGGCTGTCCCCAAGCCACCCGTACCGCGCCTTCAGTCGGCGAACCGCAACTTGCCGCCGGCTGTGCCTTTCACATTTGAGACAAAACCGACTCCGCAGACGGGCTCGACATTGAGTTCGTTCACCTCCGGAAGCTCGTCGTCCCTAGCGATGATGAAATCACTAGGCCTTCCCGAGGAGAAGCCGGCGACTTCAGCAACGGGCCTTGGGACCTTTACGTCGGGTAGCTCGTCATCACTGGCCATGATGAAGTCCCTGGGGCTGCCCGAAGCCAAGCCGGCTGCGGCACCCTTCAGACCACCAGTCGCAACGAGCAACGTTGGTGCCGGGCAGCAGCAGACCACCGGATCAGGTGTGCCGCTGGCGAGAGGGACGAAGCGATTGGGTATGGGTAGGCCAGCGCCGTGGGGTACCAAGAAGCCAAGAAATTAGAAGTCTTGTGTGCCAACCCTGTACATTTTGTGAGCGATTTGTTTTGTAGCCTAGTACTCCTGCATTGATAATGTTACAGCAGCTTCCCCATAATGATGTTTGGAATTCGAGGCCGAGTAACACAGCTGTGCAGTGTTTACTTCGTTTCAGGCGTCAGGACGATGCACGGTTCTCCAGTGTTGTGTTGCTTCACACAAGCACGGTCCACGACGCGACTGACTTTGCCGCCACATGTCACCCTCACCGTGTATTTTGGCCGGCTTCGCATGTTCTCACTACTCTCCACTTCACACGGTCCACACAACTCTTATCCCTCATCATAATGGCTAGACCACTGTCTGCATTCTCCTCAGAGCGCCAAACATCTTTCACCCACCACCCTCCAGCACCCCCAGTAGACTTCTTCCAGCGGCTCACCCCCTTTGCCCGTCCTTCCCTCAGCCGCCAAGCCTCCGCGGATGGGGTCCAAGCCTCGCTGCCCGATGATCCCCTCGCTCCACCATACATTATCAACACCATAATAGCACCACAGCCAAGTTATGGCCTGCCCACCCCCTGCATGTCGCCAAGGAAGGGTGGCAGCGTCGGCGCCATCAGCATTGATACAGAGCGTCGACCATTTTCGAACCCCCCTGCTGGTCTTAGCGAGGCTCAGCTCGAGATTCTCCGTTATCGCAGTCTCAACACTGTGTCCACCGACTCTATCGACACGACTCAAGCCTTGCTGCCCTCCCCCTCACCGCAATCAACCTCTAGCCGCCATTCGGCATCGTTTCTCCGTACTCTGACTCGCCATCCGTCGTTTGCAGCCCTACGCGCGCGGACGAGGCGCAAGAGCAAGGGTGAAGGTGTGACAGGGGGTGAAGCGTCCCAATCCACTACACCTTCCAAACGCACGCCCAGCAAGGTTCGTGCGCCCCGCCATGGCATATCAATCGGATCACACAGCGTGCGGCACGTCTTGCGGAAACGCAGCAGCAAGAGTCTGAAGATGAAGAGTGCTGTGCGTCTCCAATCGGATCCAGCTGTCGAAGTGCCTCCATTGCCAGATGAGCACCGCCACCTTGCGCAGAAGATCCCTCCCACCGACTTTGGCCCTTCGGTGGTCGATATCCCCAAGGATGACCCAGAGGACGAGCCGCCTGCTCCCATTGTGCCTTCGCGCATGCCGTTTGGCACTCCAAGTGCCGGCCAGGATCTGTCGACTGTTCGAACCTCCTCCCGCGGGGGAAGTCGTGCTCCTCCAACCGAGGTGGCTCTCGATTTTGGAGCAAACCCCAGTCCTCAGTCAGCTCGAGTGCTGCGCAAGGCAGACACCAATCTGATGGTCACACCGTCCCATCGCCGAGCTTTCAGTGAGGATATGGTTCTGCTCAACATCAACAAGGCACTTCCATTCATTCCTCCACGTCCAAGGAAACTCAGCGTTGTTGAGAGCCCGCCTTCATCGCCCCTCACTGACCTTACGGTCTTCCGGGGTCACCCTCACCCTGTACCAGCGACCATTTCTCCCCCACCTCGTTTTGACTTTCAGGCCCTCGACAGCCTTCTGCAGCAAGACCCAAGCTTGGCCTCTTCTTCTCGTTCTGGTGGATTGTCAGACGCTGGTCTGTGTGAGTTACATTATTGTCCTGATCTGACTGGAGCAGTACACGTACCCAGAGAGCATGGTTTGTCTACCGGTTCCACTGAGCCCTCAGCCCCGTCCGAGGAGCCTGATGACGCCTCACCGTTTGAGTTTGACAACCTCCCATCGAGTGCCGATGGCTCAACTGCGTCCGCAGAACAGGGCGAGGGCCATGAAACTGTAACAGACGACAACAACCTGTTCAGCTTTGACTTGGACGCTCACAGCATATTCAACAGCTCAGCCACAGCTCGGGCAGACAATGAGCACCCGGAATGGAGTTTTGGCGACAGCAGCGACTTTATGCCCATCGAAGAGTCCCTTGCGGTGCACGACCCTTATCGTTGCACTAGTTTGTCCACTATCGTGGAGGTGCCTTCTCAAACTACCTCTTGCCGTACGTCCATTGCATCGCATCGACCCTCAGCGTGGGCCTCCTCGACATCTCCCATTCTGCGTCCTCGCCACCTCTCAGGGTCCTATGGCCCGCCACCAGTGTCCGAGACCAGCTCTCTTATTTCGGCACACCATGACGAGACCATGGCCCTCAAAGCTGAGCTTGCGGCCGCCCACGACCTCATCAAGGCTCTGGAGGCGGATGGAAACAGTCTCAAGCATCAACTTGGTGTAACTCGGAGCGACCGCCGCGACCTCGAGCAGCAGCTGGAAACAACTCATGGCGAGATTCGACAACTGCAGGCGCAAATTAATTTCGAAAATTCGAAAAATTCCACCCGTATGGACGACCTTGAAAACGGTGAGTACCAAGCTGTTACCAAAAGCTGACATTAGCTCTCCACCAGTCCCACGCTGCTTTAAGCCAAAATGAAGACAAAGTCGACGAGCTGCGCATGGTGCACAATGGTACGATCGAGGAGAAAGACGAGCTTGCGCGTGCCCACGGAGAGCTCCTCACACTGTTTGAGGACCTCACTCTCAAACATCAGGAGCTGCTCAAGATTCACGAGGAGCAGAGTGAAGAGCACAATGTTCTCATGCAGGAGCACCAGCAGCTGCGTGATGACCCCACCAAGCTTTTCCACGCCTACGAAACCTTCAAATGCGCTGCGATGCTCTCCCAGACTGAGTCAGAAGCATTTGACCAAGTTCACCGCACCCTCTCTTCTACGATCGACTTGGACAGTGCCTCGCCCTCTCAGATGAAGATTTGCCTGCTCGAGGCCAAGATTCAAGAGCTTCGCTCTGAGCTGGGAGCTGAGGAGCAGCTTCGTAAGTCGGACAATTTGCGGCTCGAGCAAGCGGTACACGAGGAAGCGCTCAACGGCATCGACAAGGACGCCACCATTTCTGGTCTCCAGGACGCTCTCGCTTCTGCCAGATTTGAAACCAAGGAAGCCGAGTTTATTGCCGAGAAGGCACTCGCCGAGCTGCAGACTGCCAGGGATGCACAGCAAGGCAACGCCAGTGAGGTGCTGGACCTGGAAAAGCTTTCCAAAGATCTCAACCAGCGAATCAAAGAGCTTGAGGCGCAGTTGGAGGACCGCGAAGAGGCCTGGCAGGATGAATGGGAGGAGGAGCGCTGCGGCCGCCTTGGTGATCGGGAGCAGTGGGACGACGAGCGTGCGCAGTGGGAGAAGGAGCGGTGTTCTATGGCCACCGAGCAGCAGGAGGTGAGGGTTGACCATGGGACGAAAACTGACAAGCAGCTCAGTCTTGAACTCTGGAACGCCGAAGTCAAGACTCAGAACCTCCAGAACGAGGTCGAGGAGCTGCGCGAGCAGCTAGTTACCAGCGACCGTTCTCGTCCATCTTCGGCGGAGGCACCACAGTCACCGCCTCTGGCTGCCATGCTCGAGCACAACATGACTGAAGTTGCCCTTCTTCGCAAAACGCTGATCATGACTGAGGAGACTTTGACGTGTGTGCAGGCCGACGGCCAGCGACGCACTCGTGACCACGAACGCGTGGTGGAGCGCCTGAACCAAGAGCTGGGCGATCTGGGACAGCAGCTGGACGCCCAGCGCGCCGAGCTGGCCCAGGCCTTGGCCGACAAAGAAAAACATCGCGAGCGCGCCGCCGACTTTTATTCTCGGAGTGCCAAGTACCTGGAGGAGGTTGACCGACTCAAGCGCGCCGAGGAGTCGTACAAGGCCGAGATGACCGCACTGCGCAGCGAGAGCGCACATGCCGAGCTGGATCGCTCCAAGCTTTCCAAAGACGCTGATGCTTTGAGGTACGACTACGGCATGATTCAAGAGCTCCTGGAGTCCAAGGAGCTTGAACTCGAGCTCCTGAAGCGTCAGGTTGGCGGCCGGAGCGGATCTCGGGCGGCGGCGCCACTTTCGGTTCCTCGTCCTCCTAAAGCTGTCTCACACCTCACGCCATCGCCACCAGCCAGCAGGGTGCGCCCCAAGCCGCGTCCAACGAGCATGATTTCTCTCGGTACGCCGACTGCGGCCCCCAGGACACGACTCATCTCTTCGACCTCGCTAATTGAATGCACGCCGGAATCGGTTGAACCAGCGCCGCCACTGCCACCTGCATCAGCGCCAGGCGTCCCACCACTCGCGCCCACGGGGCGCCACAACATTGACTCCATGACCGATGTGACGCCACGCCAACGTCGCCTGACCAAACGCGCTACGTCCATCCCCTCGCTTCTCGAGCCAGCGAGCCCGGCCCCATCTCTACCGGCTACTACCCCGACCAAGACAGCTCAACAGTATGCCCGCCCGACCGTCGCCTCGGCGACTAGGACGCGTTCGCTGCGCTCGACATCCTCGGCGGCGTCCGCAAGCTCCTCGTCGAATGGTACCAAGGGCCACACCAGGCGGCCATCGGGCATCCCCATTCCCCTCTTCCGTCCACCCTCGTACGTCCCTTGTCCCCAAGGCTAGTCAAGCTAATCAGTTCAGCGCCGCTTCCAACGTGCCATAATTAGCTCACCGCCGTCTTAGCCACACCCATTTTGTGATTGATTGTTGGACACTATCTGCTGTGACCTGTTGATACTCTTGTCTAGTGCTTCTTGTTGCGTCCCTTGCCAGTTGCCTGTATACTCTCTCCATGTCATGCTTGTCAAATTGAGGATCCAGTGTACCAGTGTACCACTGTCAGCAGCAGCTATTACCGTCAAGTGGGGACTAAACCAGAGTGCTATTCCCGGGCACAAACTCCTATTATTGAGTGGTCTCCGTGCAGTGTTGGTCGGCTGAGTCAGTGAGTGGCCGTCCGGAATCCCAAGACCATCGTATACCGTATCGGGATCTCGGGTTGAACGAGATCTGACCGTGAGTGAGCCCGAGCCTCCATTGGCATGGAAGAAGATTGTTCACGGAGGGACCAATGTAGGGCACAGCCAGTGACCGAGCTCGCGGCATGTGCTCTGCCTTCCCTGTTGCTGTAATTGCTGGGCAGTGTCAGTGGTGGCGAGGGGGAGGTGGGCTTGCTGCGAAATAATTGATGATACATCGACGCAGAGGCTAGCACTTCCACACAAGTGAGAGCTCCACCTCTGCGCCCCTCTTCCTATACACTCATGGCCTGCTGCTGGCCCCGCCGCATGCTCGTAACTCGTACAGTACGATGAGCCCATCCGTCCCTTGCTCGGTACACGTGCGCCCCTTCCGCTCGCCGACTTTGCACACCTCTCGCACACTCTGTTGCCACTAGGTGTGCCGTGGGGCTGGAGTTGCTTTGCCTCAAAGCCGCCTACTCCCTCTGGCAGAGTGCGCGTGATACTATCTGCCGTTCGCCAATGTATTCCTTCCTTGTTGTCCACGTCGATTTGGTCGCGGCTACTGCCACTGTTCAGAGAGCCTAACCTTGGCAAGGCTAAACCTCGATGTCCTCGTCGACACGGTGTGCGAGTGCACTCGTCTTGACGGGAGATGAGCCGAACGCAGTGTGGTGCTGGATGGGATACGAGGATGGGGGCTGGGACTCGCGCATGGTACCGGGGGGCGAGATGCGCATGAGACTGAGGCATCAGTGCGCCGAACACGAAGAGTGCCGAGTAATGGGGCGCATCGTCCGAAGGACCGCGCCACACATGCCGATTCTAAGAACTCACCTTTCGGACGGCCGCCTCTGGTGACCGGCAATGGGCACGGCCATGGCCTCGGTGGTGGCAGCTGGGCTAATGCCCATGCCGACAGACTGGCGGCGGTTCTCCAAACCAGTTGGGAAACCGCCGGGTGAGATGGGGAAGGGAATGGGTTGACCACCAGTGGGCGAGGATGAGAGCTGACCGTTGGAGGGCGGCGAAGCATGAGGAAGGCTGTGCGTGGTCAGTCGCTGCCATCTATAATAACGCATGCGTACCCTTCGGGTGTGGGAATGGTGGTGCCAAGAGGCTGCGAAGAGACGCCAGCTTTGGACATCATGTAGTCGCCAGAGTCGAAATACTTGCGCTCCTGGGACCGTCAGTATCGGGCTGGCAGACGACGACGCACCTTCTGCATCTTGGAGAGTAGGTTCTTGGCGGGCATCTTGCCGTACAGCTTGAATGCCTTTTGCTCCTGCTCGCTCATTTGCTGCTCTGTCAGTACACACAATCACACACGCTAGGCAGGCAAACGAACCGAGAGGTCGACCTTGTTCTGGAGAGCTGTCAGCGGCTGTTCGGACAACTGCCCGGAGTGCGACGTGACCCGGCGACATGCGGCCAAGCGCGCTGCTGCACCCACTTACCATCTTGTGAGGATTCATCATGGATGCGAACTGATGGGTGGTGTGATGTCGAGGCAAGTAGAGATGGATCGATTGGTCAAATGTTCGGAAATCGTTCTGGCCCCAGCAGAGATACGAGGTTGCGGATGGGCCAGAGAGTTGTAGGGGACGGACGAAAGCGGTGTCTTGCGAACGGGGTGGCGGCTGAGCGTGCGAGAGTGTAGCTCTGGGCGCTGCCGAGGGACAAGACTAGAGAGCTGGGAAGAGCGCTTGGTTGCTGCGGCAATGGAGACAGACGAAGAGGGCAACGGAGTGAGAGTGAGAAGAGGTGGGAATTTGGGTGGGGATTCGGTGGCGTGGTGGTGCAGGTGCGTCTAGGGTGGGAAATGACGCGGTGGTGGTTCTGGCTTGATTGAGCAGGTGGTTGGGTCTTGCTGGGTAGTGATGGTTGTGTGGGTAGTGTGGTGTTGAAAGGATTTGTACAATTGAAAGCAGTAGACGCGGGGATTCGACGCGGCGAACAGTGTGTAGGCAGCAGTGTCGAATGGGATTGGGGATACGAGTTGCCAGTTGGAGGTTGGATGGAGGGGGGAATGCCGGTCCAGAACAGGAGGGAGGTTATCGGCTGGGGCGACGTCGAGGAGATCATCTGAGCAGGGCTAGCCCAGCCAGGATTCACCCTCCGCCGCCAACGACTGGCCGCCTGGCCACCTACTAGTGCTGCTGCTGCTGCACAGGGGCGGCATTCTTTCCAAAAGGGGGAATGCCGCCAGCCCGTCATGACCATTTCTTGCATGATTCTACCCTGGTTTCAGGGTTCACAAATAGTCAGAATCCACAACTGCAGGTCTCCTGACCTGTTGCTCCTCTGCTCATGCGCCCTCGCCCTGTCGCTCTTCGGCCCGAGCTTCTTTCAAAAACCCACACAGGCACAGGCACCACTGTGACGTCGGGCACTGGCACAGATGGCGACACCCCTCTTCAATTACTGCATCTCAGGCTCGTAATGTCGCGCACACAATCATGGTTTAGAGCAGGTCTCGTTCATGAGCAGAGGCAGGTCTACCGGCTGCACCCCCTCACCCCTCACGTCGCATCCTGGGGTCTCCAGGTCGTCCTTTGCCCAATCGCAACCTGGCAACGGCCGTATCGGACCCATATAATCCCTCAGTGCGATCACTGCAGCTATGTCGTGTAGTAGGTCTTAATTTGCGCAGTCTGGGGCGTATCAGAACAACATCGACACGTCTTTCGACAGACGAATGTACGTCCACAGATGCAGGGTCTGGCGCGGATTGCACTCGTAGGCGCGGCGGCTGGTTTGGCCAAAGCAACCCCTAGTATTGCCCGCAGCCACGGTGCCACTACTCACGTCCAGCATTTGTATTGATTCAATGCCATAATCGTTGCACATTGCATCTGCAGCCCATAACTGACCGAGATAGGCTGCTGGTCAATGCTCTGGCATGCTACACCAGCTCTCCGCTATGATCTCCACTCGCTTGGCCGTTCCTGTACTTGCGCAAGCACTTGCGTTTGCTCTGAAATCATGTCGTACGTCAGGATAAAGTCAACCCTAACGCGCATGGTGGTGATACCAGTCAAAGGTGAATGTACCAATCGACGAGGCAATCTGGTCGGGCAAACGAGTGCGGAAACAAGATAGGCTCCTGGCAGATCCCGTTATCCCGACTTGCGGCATGCTGCCACCTCGCGAGCCAGCCAGTAGCAAGCTGAGAGCTTGTTGCTTTATAATTTGGTGCACGCTCACACAGAATGCAAGCATCGCATGCTGGGGCCGCAGGTCCATGGGAATCATGCCAAGCACACTATCAGACATTCCAGGTCGAACTGGTCAGATACCTTGCTCGCTGACGGTGGGCGGTGCTGGCTCCAACTGCCACTTTCACAAGGACGTCCATGATACCGACGCTAAAGCCCAATCGATCCGTGCACACACGGGCCAAAAGTTGCTTTGCCGGACGCTCCACTCTGCGAGATTCGAGGACACGCTGGAGCAATGGAGCGTGAGCCACGGACGCTGCGCCGCATGCCCACGCCGGACACTGTGCGCCGACAAGGCATGGATCTCGTTGGCAATAGGTATCGTGTGGGCGGGAGATTTCAATGCCCCATCTCCACGGATCCACGGATAGTCGCAACTACTCAAGAGGTCATGTGGCTACTCGTTAACTCGTTCCTTGCCGACTCCATATCGCTGTGGTGCCGGATCCGAGGTGTGTGCCGACAGCCACAGTGACTTGGGCGTGCACGTCCCTGCATAGCTCTAGCGCAGATTCTGTCCTGGCCATCAGCCATCAGCTTGGTTAGTCTGCTCTGCTGTGGTGGTATGTGGGCATGGTCATTATTTTTGAGAATTCAGACAACCAAGCCATGTGACGTGTTGTAAACAAGCTCTGATAATCGCGGCGATTGTCCAACACGATGCAACCGTGCGACACCAAAACCTGGCAGCATGCTACATACGAAGCTGCAAACGAATGGGTCTACTCAACGCGAGTGGGTCGCTTGCCATGTCGCCTCAGCAGATGTCGGACGTCATTCGCACGGAAGCGGCCTCCTCCGCCAGGGCCATTGATTCCTCGCGTCAGCACGGGATGACCCCGACCGAGTGTGGGGTAGACGCCAGGTACACACTGTAGGATGGAGCAACCGGTCAATTTCACGTGATTAGAGCCCACATGGTGCATGCTCGTTTGTGAATGAAGAAGAAAGTGACGGTGTCCGACTCGACAGGTAGTGCGCAAACCACGGACCCGCCAGTTGTCGACAGTCTTCTACTCGACAACTGCTCTCTACTGCCCTGGAAAGCTTTGGTCTTTACTTCTCTCACACTGGCAGAAACCCACCAAAAACACAGAGTACCCTCTCTGCGCCGGTAGCCAGTCACCTTCCCTTTCACATCGACGCCATTGTGGTCTGGACTTTTACCGTCCGCAAACACCCACACTCGCAATGTCTTTGCAAGGTAGCCTCGGCTCAGCTCAGGCGGTCCTAGACGTTGCGAACGCGTCGAGCAGCCACAAGAGCAAACCTCAGTACGTCGCTCATCACGGCTGCTTGTTATCTCATTCTCACCAACGATGACGATGCTGATACTAACCGCCAGTCCACCGCCATTGTTTGTCGCGCACACGCTATACCTCCTCCCGCTGCTGGTTCTCAGCTCGGCCTTTATCCTGTTTGCCTCGTACATTGGCCCAAGAGTCTACCGTTTCTGCAAGTCCTGCGCGTCCCGACGCCAGCCAATCTTCCTGGACGATGACGACCTCGAAGAGCCTGAAGTCGAGCCAGCCCCGGCACCACCACCTCTGCCCTCGCAGGGCTTGTGGTACGACTTTAGCGCACACATTCGTAACCTTCGTGCGCACGGAACGGCCATTGTCCTTCTCGACCTCGCGCGAACGGCGATCCTTATCGCCCTCCTGGGTCTGAGCATCTACGCGGCCATCCAGGCCGAGGCTCCTGAAGCATCCAAAGGCAGCAGTGGTGCCGGTGGTCTGCTCGAGGCTCTCAAGAAGAAGAAGAAGAAGAAGCACAGGTCGAAGCCTGGATGGTACTCCGACCTCGAGCTGGGAGAGTTCGGCGCCTGTTTCTTCTACGTGAGTTGAGGTCGTGTGACCCGTTACTAACTACCAGCTCTACAACTTGTTGTTCTCCTTCCTGCTCCTTACGCTGCGACACACGCGTCTTCGTCGCCGGCTCACGGCGCACGTCGACCTCATGCTCTTCTGCGCGTTTGGCATCTTTGCTTATCGCGACATCTGGCCTAAACTCACCTTCTACCTCGCTCCCTCGGACATTGACAACTGGGTGACATGGACGCGTGTCGGCCTGCTCGGCGTTGCCGGCATGCTCATCCCGTCGCTCCGTCCGCGCACCTACATTCCTGTGGACCCGCTGAACCCTACTCCCGTCGACCAGATCCACCCGGAGCAGACCGCGCCCTTCCTCTTCTTTATCTTTTACGAGTTTATGACCGGCCTGGTCTGGCGCGCATGGCACACTACGTCGCTTCCCTACGACGAGCTCCATCCTCTGGCCGACTATGACCGTGCCGAGCACCTCTACTACCAGCACGTCGAGAACATGGACCCCGTCAAGCGTCGCCAGAGGGGCCTCAAGCCGCGCCACCTCTTCTGGGCCATCATCTACGAGTTCCGCTGGGAGTTCTTTGTCACTAGCGTCATGTGTGTCATCTCGGCAACCGCAGAGATCCTCCCCACCGTCGCCATGAAGCAGCTCCTCGAGTACATGCAGTCCGAGGGTAATGGTGCTCTTATCCGCCCATTCGTTTGGATCTCCCTGCTGTTCATCGGCCCCACTGTCGGCTCCCTGTCCATCAACTACTACGTCTACATCATGACCCGCTGCCTTGTCCGCGGAGAGGCCATGCTCACCCAGCTGCTCTTTGACCATGCCCTTCGCCTCCGCATGAAGGATTCTGTCGGAGAGGACGAAAAGGCCGCCGAGGGCGTCCCTGAGATTACCGTCGAGGACACTGAGCAGGACGGCGAGCAGACCGACTCTGTCACCGAGGTCGGCAGCAAGGACGCCAAGGGCAAGGACGAGAAGCATGCTCCCCCCAAGCCCGGCCAGGGTCTCGCTGGCCGCATCAATGTGCTCATGGCCCAGGACATTGAGTCTGTTGTCGAGGGTAGGGACATCCCCCTGCTCATCGTCTTTACTCCGGTCCAGATTGCTCTTTGCATGGTCGTCCTCTTCCGCGTTCTCAGCTGGAGCTCGCTCTTTGGTGTCACCATGATGCTCCTCACGCTTCCTCTCCCCGGTCTCATCACCAAGTGGGCCGCGCAGTACCAGGGCGAGCGCATGGCTGCCACCGACGCCCGTGTTGACGCCGTCACCGAGGCTGTCGGGGCTCTTCGTATCATCAAGATGTTTGGTTGGGAGGAGCGCATCATGAAGCGCATCGCCCAGAGGCGTGAGAGGGAGCTCGAGCTCACCTGGAAGCGCCGTGTCATGAACCTCCTCAACGTCATCGTCAACCTCTTCCTCCCCGTTCTCACCATGGCCGCGTCCTTTGCGTCGTACACGCTCATCGAGAAGAAGGAGCTCACTGCCGCCACCGTCTACACGTCCATGGGCGTGTTTGAGCTCCTCAAGGGTCTCATGTCCATGGCCTTTTACTTTGTCAACGAATGGGTCACTTGCGGTGTTTCGCTCCAGCGTCTCAACGCGTTCCTCCAGGAGAGCGACATGATCGACGAGTACTCGCAGGGTACTCGGGCGACTATTCAGACTCCAGAGGAGATTGAGGCCGTCTCGAACGGTCTCATCCGTCTCAAGGAGGCTACTTTTGCTTGGGGCGTTGACACCGGCAACAAGAACATTATGAACTTTAGGCTCAACGTTCCCGACGTCACGTTTGAAAAGGGCAAGGTCAACATTATTGCTGGCCCCACTGGCAGTGGCAAGAGCACCTTCCTCGCGGCTCTCATTGGTGAGCTCCACTTTGAGCCTCGCCCGAACTCGTTCTTCCACCTTCCTCGTGACGGTGGTGTGAGCTTTGCCGCTCAGGAGAGCTGGTGCACGTCCGAGTCCGTCAAAGATAACATTTTGTTTGGCGAGCCCTACGACGCTGCTCGCTACCGCAAGGTCATTCACGACTGTGCCCTCGAGACGGACCTCAAGCTCTTTGACGACGGCGATGCTACCGAGATTGGAGAAAAGGGTTTGACACTTAGTGGTGGCCAGAAGGCCCGTGTCACGCTTGCTCGCGCGATCTACCACAATTCGGCTGTTATTCTCCTTGACGACGTGTTCTCTGCCCTGGACACTCTTACTTCGCGTTTCATCCTCGACAACCTGTTCAAGGGCGACCTCATCAAGGACCGCACGATTGTCATCGTTACCCACCATATCCATCTTGTTGCCCCCGTTGCAAGCTACATGGTCATGCTCAACGAGAGTGGTGCCGTTGCCTCGGCTGGCCCCATTGACCACGCGATGATCTCCACCGCGAGCTCTATGGTTGATCTCAAGGCGAGCGAGGAGACCTCTGCGCCGCCTCCCGACGCCGAGGCTCCTGCCACCGAGGAGGCCGAGCCTGCTGCTAAAAAGGCCAACAAGCTGATCAAGGACGAGGAGAAGTCCGAGGGCCGCATCTCCAAGCGCGCCATGATCTCCTTCTTCAGCACCTTTGGCGGCCCCCTCTTCTGGGCCATGTACTTTGGTCTTTTGACTTCTGGTCTCGCCGTCACTGCTTTCCAGACATACTGGCTGGGTCTCTGGGCACAGGCTTACAACGAAGCAGAGGACCCTGCCCAGGTTTCGGCCGTCTACTGGCTTGGTCTCTACCTGGTATGGGTGACCATTGGTGTCATTGGTGTCGCTGTTTCGTCCATCGTCTACTACCTTGGTGCCATGCGCGCCTCGCGTGCCATCCACGCCAAGCTTGTTTCTTGCATCTTTGGCGCCTACATGCGCTTCCTTGACTCGACTCCTGTGGGTCGCATCATTGGCCGCTTCACCAAGGACATGAAGACTATTGACGGCAACTTTACCGAGACTGCCAATGGCCTGTTCGACATTACCCTCAACCTGATCATCAAGTTTATCACCGTCGTTTTCCTCGTGCCCTTCTTCTCCGTTCCTGCCGTCATCATTGGTGTCATTGGTGCCTTTATTGGCGAGGTCTACATTCACGGCCAGCTCTCTGTCAAGCGCGAAATGTCCAACGCCAAGAGCCCCCTGTTCTCGCACCTGTCCGCTGCCGTCTCTGGCATTGTCTCGATTCGTGCCTACGCCGCCCAGGACCAGATCCGTACCCAGGCTCGCACCAAGGCCGACAAGTACACTCGTGCTGCTACGGCGTTCTACAACCTCAACCGTTGGGTCACTGTTCGCATTGACATGCTTGGTGGCGTGTTCGCGGCCTGTCTCGCCGCGTTCCTCGTCTATGTCTCGCCGCTCAACCCCACCAAGGCCGGTTTCGCCCTCACCCAGGCTATCTCGTTCTCGATGATGATTCTGTGGTGGGTGCGCATGATCAACGAGCTCGAGGTGCAGGGCAACTCGATCGAGCGTATCGAGGACTACCTCGTCATTGACCAGGAGCCCAAGTCTGTCGAGTCGCGCAAGCCTCCCGCTTCGTGGCCCACCTCGGGCGAGATTCTCCTCAAAGATCTGTCAGCCAGGTACTCTGAGGATGGCCCCACTGTTCTGGACCACCTCAACCTCACCATCAAGTCTGGAGAGAAGATTGGCATTGTCGGTCGCACGGGCTCTGGCAAGTCGACTCTCACGCTTGCTCTGTTGCGCATGATCCCTACGACTGGCCAGGTCTACATCTCGGGCGTGCGTACGGACCAGATCAACCTCAACGACCTTCGCTCGGCTGTTACGATTATCCCCCAGGACCCTATTCTCCTCTCTGGCACGCTCCGCTTCAACCTGGACCCCTTTGATGACCACGATGATTCGACCCTGAACGACGCGCTCGAGCAGTCTGGCCTTGGCAATGTTCGCCGCGCCGCGTCTGGCACTGCTACTCCCCTGCGCATCACCCTTGATACCCAGATTGCTGCCGGCGGCTCCAACCTCAGTCAAGGCCAGCGCCAGCTCGTTGCCCTTGCTCGCGCTCTTGTGCGCCAGAGCAAGGTCCTGATTCTCGATGAGGCGACCGCCAGTGTGGACTTTGAAACCGACCGCAACATTCAGCAGAGTATCCGCAACCTTCCCGACACGACAACTGTGCTCACTGTCGCACACCGGCTTGCTACCATTTCCGACTATGACCGTATTCTTGTTCTCGGCGCTGGCAAGGTGCTCGAGTTTGACACGCCAGAGAACCTCACCGCCAACAAGGACAGTTACTATGCCAAGCTTGTTGAAGCTATGGAGGGCTAAATTTGTTTTTGCATAAGATTGTTTTAATGCATAGTGATTGTTTCCACTGTGTCGTGGTTGTGCCGTCGTTTGAGCATTGAGAGACGTAGACGAGTACGCGAGTGGTGTCTTCAGAGCTTCAGACATGGGCACGATAAGTTCAAGTGGATATGGTGGAGGTGGTGCCTGAAATATAATCCCGTCTCGCATCCATCAGTGCGACCTCCACACGGGTGCATCACCGTCTGCACTCTTCACTGTATGAGACCTGCTCTCACTCAACTGGCGCGAAGTCGCCTGCATTCTCATCTAGACAGCCGAAAAGTCCAGCCAGTACAGCTTCTGGACGGTATCCGTATTCTCCTCAACGGCACAGCACCGCCAATGTGAGCCACACTCGCCGTCCCCTCCTCAAATGATTCTGACGATCGCCAGGCCAAAGCAAGCTTTCTACGCCGTCAGTGCCGGGCGAGCACCTGGGATCTACAAGACCTGGGGAGAGGCAGAAGCCCAAGTAAAGGGCTTCAAGGGGTGAGCTGTCGCTTGGAGATGCAGCTAATGGCCGCAGCGCGCGATACAAGAAGTTCGACTCGGAGGCAGGAGCCAAGAACTTTATCACTCCTGGATCAGGTGGAGCATCAACTAGCACACCGTATGCGAGGCCGACAGCTGGTTCGTCCTCCAGATTGAGCCGCACAGCAAAAACGGGCTCGTTGGGTAAGAACCGCACGTCAAATCCCACGCGCGCCGATTCGCCACCGTCCTCTGCCCGCGTCGGCGTCGAGGACCTTTCCCCGCGTCTGGTAGAGCTTGCGGCCAAGGGTTACACTTTTGGGCGCTCTCCACCTCACCGCTTGGTGGTGTACACCGATGGTAGTAGCTTGGGGAACGGACAACGCGGCGCAGCGGCTGGAGCGGGTGTGTTCTGGGGCGGCACGGGGGAGGCTTACAAGAACAATCTCGGCGAGCGTGTTCCCGGTGACCCGCAGACCAACAACCGCGGAGAGCTCTACGTGAGTGTACAGTTTCTTCATTGCTGATCTGCGTAGTCGATTGTCAGGGCTCTGGAGAAGTGCCCATATCCCGACCTCCCTCTCGAGATCCGCACCGACTCGCAATACTCTATCAGCTGTTCGTTGCTTCAACCGCTGTAAGCGCTAACGTTTAGGCTTGACGGTTTACCTCCCGAAGTGGATCAAGAACGGCTGGCGAACTGCCGCTGGCGATGTGAAGAATGCCGATATGATCCGCCACATTCTCGTGTTACTCCGCCGTCGTGACCCACGGGCGCCTGTGAAATTCAAGCACGTCAAGGGCCATGCCGGACACGAGGGAAACGAGGCCGCGGACGGGTTGGCACGTTTGGGCGCCATGGCTCCTGCCGAGGTTCAGCGTACTGATTGGTTTGATTTGGATGCAGTTGACACACCGCCGAAGCGCACAGTCAACGTGGATGCTGAGGTAAGTGGCACCCACACGACACCTGCTGACACACAGATGGATCCGAGCTGGCTCATGAACGAGGACGAGATGGCCGAATTCGAGGAAGAGCTCGCAGCATAGAACTACTAGATCACCGACTCGTCACACACGCTGGACGAGCAACACTGTAACCTGTAACAACATGCATCCACAACCACCTGTAACCCTAACCAAACTGAAAATGCTTCTAAACACCGTGCGTCGAAGACTGCACAGGGTAGTCGTTCTTCTCCTTGACGTCCTCGATTGGGCTGGACCGGTATTCTGGGTTCGAGTCGTAGCCCGAGCCGACCTGCATAAATCCCGGCGCAAAGACCTCGACCTCGTCCTGCGTCCACTCCTTGAACCTCGTGCCCTTGTTCTCAATGTACGTAGGCTGAGGGAAGAAGCGAGCGAGGAGGTAGTAGGTGAGGCCTGCACCGACACCCGAGGTGATGAAGGCAAAGTAGAACGAGCGCTGGACGCCGATGCTGACTTCGAGAACACCCATGTTGTTGAGGACTGGTCGTCAGCTCGGGCTATTCACGGAGACTCACATCCAGCAAAGTTGATGCCGACGCCGACGAGGTAGCCGGCGAATGCGCGCCAGTTGCACCCCAGAGTGAACCAATATTTACCCTGCTTGTCGGCAGAGTACAGCCAGGCGAGGTCCAGGCGGCCACGGCTGACAATAAAGTAGTCGGTGAGGAGGATGCCAGTGATGGAGAAGAGGAAGATTTGCTGACTGTTAGCCGCTTGCAAACGCTGTTCAACTCACGTAGCTGGCAAGGAACGAAATGAAGATGGAAGCACTGCCAAGGAGATACCAGGGCCAGATGGCGACGGTGAGAAGCTGACAAACGGCAAACGCCCGGGGAATGCTAATGTACTTGGGCATCAGGGAGGCGATATCGTTTCCAGCTGGCAGCACGTTTTCGAACGCGCACGAGAAGATTGACGAGTATGTGAAGCCAAGAGCGATAAAGAAGGCACCGGCGCGGTACTTGGGAGTGTACTGATCGGACAACATGCGGTCGAGATAAGTGAGAGGGTTCCAGATCAGCTCGCCAAACGACTCGATCGACGTGGCTGCCACAATGTTGCCGAAGAGGGACACGATAAACTACTGTCAGTTACTTTCATGGTAGGAGCACTTACGTTGGACAAGGGGAAACCAAAGATCTGACCGAAAATGGGGTCCCTGGGCTTGGCAGCATTGCGCTGCCAGTCACTGGCGTTGGAGGCAAAGGTCGAGCAGCCAGCGGCGGACAGCAGTGTGAAACGGACAATGAGCCAAACGCGCTCTGTGCCATGCACTGTTGGCTTGGCGGTGAGAATGTTGCCCACACCGCCGGCATGAACAATAGACATGGCGAGCATTGCACACGACGAGATGATGTAGGCGATAAGCTTGATGTAAATCAGGAAACGCCACTTTGGCACCGCGAGGAAGAGAATGGACGACAAGAGGAGCCAGAAGAGGAAGAATCCAATCATGTTGGCCGAGTCCATGGCGCTGCTGGCCGACATGTGGTTTGGCAGACGCGCAATCGAGGGAAAGATGGCGTGCAGCATAATGTACACGCCTTGGCCGCCCATGACACAGTTTACTCCGTTCCAGACAACGGCCGACATGGCGCGGTTGAACGTCGGCCACATGGAGCCAAACACACCGAAACTGGCGCGGCAGTAAACGGGAAATCCAATGTGGTAGACAGCGCCGGGGCGACCATTGAGCACCATGAAGAACGAGATGAGAAGGAAGCCGAAAAAGTTGACCAGGAGGCCATCCCAGACTGTCAAGCCATACTACGAGTCAGTATGTCACTTGCGGTTGTCACCCAGGGTTGACTTACGCCCAGGTATGTGGCGCCACTACTCCAGTTGGCAACGGTGCTGTACAGTCAGTCTCCTATCCAATCCAAGCATGCCCGAGCACACCCAACTCACCCTACTGCCGAGAACCAGAAGACTGTAAACGTCCAAAAGTCCCATGTCCTGGGCTGCGTCAGCGCTGTTGGGCACCAAATTTTAGATTTTAGCGCGCTTCGAGCTCCCACCTTTTGCTAGCTGGGATTGGCAGCAAGTCGTCGTTTTCGAGAGCCTTTTGACGACTCGGCGCGCCTTCTACCTCGAGCGTAGGCATTCGCATTCGGAGACCCATAGTGGATAGCAGAGGTTTGTGGGAGGGGGGTCGATGATCTGCATCAAGAGACTTGCGACAGGCTATTTAGGAGAGCCCCTGTTGGCTGCAACCGACAGCAGCGGTATGACGAGAGCCGAGCGATCCGTCCTGTCCGCGACAAGGCGCCGCAAGCACATGCTGCGTGTTGTGCCTGCCTTATCACGATTGCTAGAGGCAGACGCAGCTGCTTGGCAGGTCGGCAGACCAGGCTGGAGCCGCATACGGCCGCCCATCAGCTGTGACCCATGTGCTACCACGGGCCAGGGCAGCTGCTCGATTAACCAACAAGGCATTCGACCACAGGGAAGTGGTTGATAGGCACGACTTCTGGGCCAGAGACCGCCAGTGGCACCTCGGCGTTTGCCCGACTTTGGAGATTGTCAAGATAGCATCGTTCCTTGCTGCCGGTCGTGTGCAGCCTCTTTCAAAGGGGGTGGGCATATCTACAAGAGAAACAATGTTGCGAGTCTCACATCCACAACAACAACTCTGACCAGCAGCAATGCCTTCCGCTGATGGCCTGTCGGCCGTGATCCGCTTCACCCTCCCCGCCGAGCGCCTCGACCACGACCCAGCAGTTTACCTAACCTTCGAGCCTGATCGCGAGCGGCCTTGCGAGGCACTTCGCGTGCCCATGACCGACCTAAAGTCAGAGCTCGACTCTCAGTCTATCGACACTGTCGACACCCAGCTCGCCCAGGGCGGTTTTGCAATCGCGCGCCACAAAAGTGCGCACCTCGATGGCCTCCCCGAAGTCGAGGGCACACAGCACTATCTCGACGAGTCTGCCGAGTGAGTAGACAACCAGCCGATCAGGCCGGAGACGCCACGGTCTATGGGCGATATCGTTTCTTATCTTGTATCAATCCTCCTTACACCTCAGGCTCCTACGTAACGCTATCGGCTGCACCCGCGTGATCGCCTGGAACTCGGTGTGCCGCAAAAACGACGCAGCCGTCAAGGTCAAGGATGTGCCAAAGCAAAAGGGTCCCGAGGTGGGCTACGTCCCCACGGAGAGGAAACAGCCAGTGGCGAGCGTCGCACACGTTGACCAGGATGAGGTGAGCAAGGCCGGCTCGCGATACACCAACCCGGTATACCGGGCCGCGTTTGCGATAACACACAGCGTGGCAGTTCTAACCTGAGCGCAGGTCTGGGGACGTGAGCTCGTCGGCAAAGCCGCCGGAGTCGATGCGGGCACCTTCAAGCGCGCGCAGATTATCAATCTCTGGCGCCCCCTCTCTGGGCCAGTCACGAATGCCCCCCTCGCCATGCTCGACTATCGGCATATCGCTGCCGGGGATCTGTCGAAGCATGCCAGCCAGTTTGGCATCGGCATGGACCTGCACCATTCGACGGGGCAGCGGTGGGCGTATATTCGCCATCAGATGCCTGATGAGGTCATCTTCCTCAAGTGCTACGACACGCTGCAGGGCGAGGGGGGTTGTGCCAAGTACTGTGGGCATGTGGCTGTGGAGGTCGACGATGCGGTGGGCGTGGCGCCAGAATTGGTTGTTCCCAGGGAGAGTGTAGAGGTGAGGCTCGTAGCCTTGTGGGAGTAGGGAGAGCTAGTTGTGAGGGTGAATGCCATCCTGTCCAAGTCGCAGGGCGTGAAAAATACAATACATTAAATCTACTATGGGTCGCTAAACCTTGTACACAACGCCATCGGCCTCCATCAACTCGTTGCGCTCGCTCATAGCCGCAATGGCCGCCTTGCCCTCGCGCGTGCTGAAAAGCTGATCAACAGCCAAACCCTCGTTGACGAGCGGTAGCAGCTCGTCAAACGCAATCACGCCGTCGGCAGCAGCAGCGCTCTCAAACACTGTCGAGAGGCGTTCGCGGAACAGCCCCATGCGCGCGCTGCCCATGTCGACGGGACCCGAGGGGCCGGCCTCGGCATCGGCGATCGCCTGGGCCGCGAGCTCCTCCTCGTCCTCGTCCACATCCATGGCCAGGTCCTCGACGGCCGCCTCGTCCTCCTCCTCGTGCCCAGCGGGGCTCTCGAGGCGCTGGGCTTTCTGGCGCGCAAGTTCCCTCTGGCGCAGGGTCTGAGAACGTGACGGGCCGGAAGCAGCAGGAGCCTCCTCGTCCTCCTCATCATCCGAGCCAGACTCGTCACCGGCAGCAGAGCCCTGGCCGTTGAGCTTGCGGCGCTTGCGGCGCTCGGGACGTATGACCTCTTTGAAGAGGGCGAAACGCAGCAGCTCCTCGGCGGCCATAGCGTCGGCTTCCGTGACAGTGTCCGCGAGACGTGCCTTGGCATGTGCGGTCGAGAGACGAATGAGCGTCTCGAGGGTACGGGCAGTGAGAGGCGAGGTGCGCTTCTGGTTCTGGGCGAGATCGTCGTTACGCAGAGCGGCGTAGACACCAACGATCCAGTCGGCGGCGCCTTTGGAGAGTGTGGGGTGGATACGGCTCTTGGCGTACTGGATGTACTTCTTCACGAACGGAATAGACAAAACCTCCTTGCGCTTGGCGGCTCCGCGGCCAGTCGACGTCGTGACACCACCATGCAGCAGGGGGTTGAACTTTTCGTAAATAGGCGTCTCGTGCAAGCGGTTCTCCTCGACCTCGCCGCCAACATCCAGGTGCTGCTGGATGTTATCGACGGCAGGGGTGCCTTCCTCGATTCCGGGCTGGAGGTAGCGGTGCATGCGCAAGACATGCTCCGAGATCATCCTGTCGCGGCGCTCGTCGCTGTCATCGGTGACAACGAATAGCAAGTCGAAACGCGAGAGAAGCGAGTCGGGGAGAGCAATGTTGCGGTGGGGGTCCTTGTGCACGTCGTACTGGCCGTAGATGGGGTTGGCAGCAGCAACAACCGAGCAGCGTGCGTTGAGGGTCGTGTGGATGCCAGCCTTGGCAATTGTGACTGTCTGCTGCTCCATTACTTCGTGGATGGCGACTCGGTCAATGTCTGACATCTTGTCAAACTCGTCAATGCACACCACACCGCGGTCCGCGAGAACCATCGCACCAGCCTCGAGACGACGCTCTCCAGTGTCCTTGTCGGTGGTAACGGCTGCAGTCAGACCGACACCAGACGAACCACGACCGGTGGTGGCAATGGCGAGAGGCGCAGTGTTGAGCACAAAACGCAGCATCTGCGACTTGGCGGTCGAGGGGTCACCGACCATGAGAATGTTGATGTCACCACGAATGTGACCTCCATTCTTCAAGTTCTTCTCCTCGCCACCAAGGAGAAGCAAAAGAATGGCTTGCTTGATAAACTCGTAGCCGTAAATGGAAGGTGCAAGCGACTGTGAGAGAAGGCTGTAAATGTTCTTCTTCTTGGCCATCTTGTTGATGTTACGAATGTCAACGTCGGTGAGCGGGGTCTGGGCAATACCGCCACCCTGCTTGGACGAGAGGAGAATAATGTTGTTGATGATAAGCTGGGTGTGAAAACCGCGCGAGCCGAAACCACCTCCAGAGCTCTTGTACACGCCGACGAGCTGAACACGGTCTCCAGGCTTGCACGAGTCGACAAGGTCGTCGGTGAGCACGACCTCGACACCACGGGGAAGCTGTCCAGGAGGTGCGCGCTCGGGCATCTCCTGAATGTTGATAACCTGGTGGTCGCGGAACGTTGACAAGCCGTACTCCATGAGCACAGGGTTGCCCTCACCGTCGTCCTTGGGAATGACTGTTGTCGTGCCGGTCATAGTCGACGACGGTGCAATCATCGTGCCGTCGTGGTAGTTGCGCGAGTGGAACTTGACAGTAGCGGGGCAGTAGTGAATGGACTTGAGCATCTTGGGACGGACAAGCGAGCCTGGATGTTAACAGCCGGTCTCAAACACAAAAGCTTACATCGTGTCACAATGCCCTCGAGCGACACCATTTTGCCGAGCTGGTGAGATCGCAATGACCGCGGGTTGCAGTGCTGGTTTCCGAACGAGCCACGCAGACCAACATAGTATTCCTTGCCGGCAATCTCGTGCTTCAGAGGGTCGTGCAGCGCCTGGACCAGTTGCAACAATGCGGCGTTGATGGCTGGCACAAACTCGGTAGGCGTGAGGAGCAGGCCATCTGCGTACTCCCGATTGTAGTCTCGCAGGTCATCAAGGTTGACGATAAGGCGGACCTGCTCGATATCGAGCATGCGTCGGATGGAGTCGCGGTAGTTGTAGAGAGCCTGTGTCTGGGAGGATGTCAGCTGTTGTTGATCTTTTGGGTTGGGGACAAGCGTAGTGACTACCTACCTCGTCATCTAGGAATTCCACAAACTGCCTTGCGCGATCTTTCATGAGATCGTCTGCGACGATGGTGTTGGCATCTTGCGTTGCAAAGTCTGCCATGGTGGATGGGAGTGAATGTTGTTGAAGGAGAGATGGAGAAGAGCAAGATGAGACGCGTCAAAGTGCATACTCAGGGTCAGGGGCAGAGGACGCGTCAGGGGTACGGCGGTGAGAACAATGAATGACGTGTAACGTGGCTCTTGGTGAACGCGTGGTCGCCACTGATAAAAATACTCCCGTGTGGACATGGGCCCCAGAGTCATGACGGATCTTCTGGAGCCTTCCTCTGCACAACCTCTTGAACTTCATAAACCCTTTGTCCTCATCGACTGCTTGCTCCTGCTCCCTCTTCCCCAAAACCTAGACTATCACCTAGCACTTGCACAATGTCGGCAGACGAGCTCAAGGCACAGGCTAACAAGGCCTTTGCCGCTAAAAACTACCCCGAGGCTACCCAGCTGTACTCGGACGCAATCGCAGTCGACGGATCAAACCACGTCCTCTTCTCAAACCGTTCCGCTTCCAAGGCAGGAGCCAAGGACTACAAGGGAGCTCTTGAGGATGCCGAGAAGGTGAGCAGGCTGTTATTGGCGCGTAGACCGTGGCTGACAACGTAGTGCATTGAGCTCTCGCCCGAGTTTGCCAAGGGTTACGCTCGCAAGGGCGCTGCTCTGCATGGTCTCCGTGACTACCCCGACGCCGTCATGGCGTACCAGGCCGGTCTCGAGGTTGACCCCGAGAACGCTGTTTTGAAGAAGGGTCTTGACGAGGTTAAGCGCGCCATGGACGCAGAGCTTGGCCCCGGTATGCCCGGTGCCGACATGGGTCTCGGCCAGATGTTCAACGACCCCAACCTCGTTTCCAAGCTCGAGTCGCACCCCAAGACCGCTCCCTTGATGAAGGACCCTTCGTTTGCTGCCAAGATTCAGCAGATTCAGGCTTCGGGTGGCAAGGCCGACATGCAGAGCCTGTTTGGCGACCCCCGCATGCTCTCGGTTCTTGGTGTTCTCATGGGTGTCGACATTGACGCCATGGAGCGTCCCGAAGGCTCCAACGAAATGCCCCCTGGTGTCATGTCCGACTCGACTCCCGCTGCCGCTCCCCGTGCTACCTCGCCCCCCAAGGCTGCCAAGAAGGAGGAGCCCAAGGAGGAGAAGATGGACGTTGACGAGGCACCGGATGCCGCCGAGAAGAAGGCTGCCGACGAGCTCAAGCAGCAGGGTAACGCTGCGTACAAGGCGCGCAAGTTTGAGGAGGCTATCGAGTTCTACACCAAGGCTTGGGACACCTACCCCAAGGACATTACCTACCTCACCAACTTGAGTGCCGTGTTCTTTGAGCAGGGCAACTACGAGAAGTGCATTGAGACCGCAACCAAGGCCACCGAGGAGGCTCTCGAGCTGCGTGCCGACTACAAGACTGTCGCCAAGGCTTACGGTCGCATTGGAAACGCCTACTCGAAGCAGAACGACCTGGACAACGCTATCAAGTTCTACTCCAAGTCTCTCACCGAGCACCGCACCCCCGACATTCTCACCAAGCTCCGCGAGGCTGAGAAGACCAAGGCCGACAAGGCTCGCGAGGACTACATTGACCCCGCAAAGGCCGAGGCCGCCCGTGAGGAGGGCAACGCGTCGTTCAAGGCCGGCGACTTTGCCACTGCTGTCAAGCACTACACTGAGGCTATCAAGCGCCTTCCCACCGACCCCCGCGGCTACACTAACCGCTCGGCCGCTTACACCAAGCTTCTTGCGCTCCCTGAGGCTCTCAAGGATGCCAACGAGGCGATCAAGCACGACCCCACTTTCATCAAGGCTTACATCCGCAAGTCGCTCGTCCAGCAGGGCATGAAGGACCACACTGCCGCTCTCGAGACTCTGCAGAAGGCGACCGAGGCCGACGTGGACAAGAAGCACACTCGCGAGCTGGAGACCAACATGACCAAGATCATGAACGAGCTGCAGGCTCAGCGCAGCACCGAGACGGACGAGCAGACATACGAGCGCGCCATGCGCGACCCCGAGGTGCAGGAGATTATGGGCGACCCCATCATGCGCCAGATTCTGTCCGACGCCCAGCAGAACCCCAAGGCGCTCATGGACCACATGAAGAACCCCATGGTCAGCGCAAAGATCCAGAAGCTAATCAACGCTGGTATTATCCGCACGCGCTAGGGCGTGTTTTAATCAAGGCCGCTGGCTCCGTATAGGCGCGGAGACTGGCGGGGAAGAAGTGCATGAGGGTAGTATCACATATGTATTGCATTTAGTCTACCGGTTACCTACATGTCCTGCAGAGCAAGCCCAATAGCCTGGTCTAGAATCCGCATTGCCTCGCGAATCTCGTCGACACTGACAGTGATGGGTGGGCAAATACGGAACGTGCCCCCCATGCCGGGGAGCTGGACGACGTTGCAGCTGAGACCCAACCGCATGGCGTGGGCGGCGACGCGCTGGCCGAGGGCGTCGGCTGGGGTCTTGGCGGCGCGGTCGAGCACGAGTTCAAGGCCCTGCATGAGGCCGCGGCCGCGAATGTCGCCGACGACAGGGTACTTGTCCTGTAGCTGGGATGTCAGTCACCTCTACCGAGTGGACGACTTACAGCAAGAAGACCCTCGCGCAGCACGGCACCCTTCTCCCTGGCCTGTCGACACATGTCGTCGCGGACGACAATCTCGCAGACCTTTGCTCCGACCGCGCACACGAGTGGGTCATTCAGGTGGGTCGTGTAGTAGAAGAAGCCACGTTCGTTGCACACCCGCTCAATCTCCTCGGAAACGATTGTCGCGCCGAGGGGCAAGCCGGCGCCAATGGTCTTGGAAAGAGTGAGAATGTCCGGGATGACGCCTTCGTGTTCAAACGCAAACATGTCTGTCCCGTCAGCTTGTGGCGACAAGTGGACCCACCTCCAGTACGCCCCATGCCGGTCTGAGCCTCGTCGACAATAAGAAGCATGCCGCGCTTGGTGCACTCCTCCTTGACCTGCTTGAGATATCCCTCTGGAAGCTCGATTATCCCGCCAGTGCTGACGATGGGCTCGATAATAACAGCGGCAAGAGCACCGCAGCTCTGGCGATCAATCAAGTCCCACCCATACGCCAGCTCGGCGCGCCAGTCGTACCCTCCATCGGCTGTGCGGAAGGGCGAGCGATAGGCGTAGGGGACGGGGAGGATAAAGTTGCCCGGAAGCTGGGGACCGTAGCCCTTCCTGCCGACTGAAAAGGTCGCTGCGCCTGCGCCGTGGGTCATGCCGTCTTTCGTCAGTGTTGTCATTTCGGGTACGTACGGTATGATGCACTGAGGGACACGACCTCGTGGCCGCCAGTATACATCTTGGCCATCTTGAGGGCACACTCGTTCGTCTCGGACCCTGTGGAGAGGAAAATGCACCTGTCGAGACCCGGGGGTGTGAGCTTTGTGAGCGCCGCGGCGAGGTCGACGACGGGATCGGTGATCATGGCGCTAAAGGTGTGGTCGAGGGTGCGCATCGATGTGTCGACGACTTGGCAGATTTCGGGGTGGGAGCTGCAGAGTTAGACAAACCGGTACGGTGGGCGTTGCACTCACTGCCCAAGGAGAGAAGACATCTGGCCCGACGTAAAGTCGAGGATACGCTTGCCATTCTGATCCTGCCACTGTCAACACCACCAGCCTGGAATCCACAATCTACTCACCCACATCTCCGTCCCCTTGGCCTTGACTATACGGACATCGCTCCAGCTTCCGCCGTACCGGATGAGCTTGCTCTTGGCAACGTCCCAGAACTCCGCATCCGAGAGAGTCTTCACACCGGACGCAGTGGCGGGAGCCGGCTTGACGGGGGCGTGGACCTCGTTCGGAGCATCAGTAGGCACAGCGATGACCATTGTGGGCGGTACAGGGGTTGGGTTGAGAGAGTAGGATATGTAGAATAGAAAGCGGCTGGGCGATCAGCCCACTTTTATACCCACCCAACACAGGTATGCGAGGTGTCGTCGACAATGCGCTGATATGCCTAGAATCCAGGCTTCAAGCCCAAAGATGGACATGAATTGCCCGCTTGCCCGCTATTTGCCCGAGGGTTGCCCGACGCGAGATTGATGAGCCAGATGGCGTAGATTGGCTCATTCATGCGGCCAAGGACGTTCCTGCGGCCGAACATTGTTGGGTGTTTGAAGGGGGTGCGCGCAACGCCATGAGGCTCCAACCGAATTCCGGTGGTACAGTCGTGCCCAAAGCGAGCTCAACATGGCCAACGAGACTGGTGTGGATGGCCACGCCTTTCCCAGCCGGGTGACCGTTGCCAAGTGCACGGCGAAGCTGAAGCTGGTCAATGCTGTGGGCGAAGTGCAAGTGCAACGCCGTCTGTAGCGGGCAGTGTATGACTCTGAAGGCTGGGGAAACTCGGAGATACAGTACCGCGGCCAATTGCGGGCAGGAGAAGGAAGCGCCAGTGCTGCCAAAGTGTAGACTGCGCGGGCCCGATGTAAAGTATGAAGTGTGTTCAGGCAAGTTCATGAAACAAGAGGGTGTCCCCCACATTGAGACACCGTGCAGGCCGGCAGCAAGGTCGAATGGCCCAAGATGAGATTGGTGGCAGTGCCAGAGATGTCAGCCTGGCAGGGCGGTTGAAACCCGTTCCATATCGTGATTCTTGCACCCCTCGCATTGCTCGGTTTTAAAGACCAGGGCTTTTGCTGCACTCGCCTCAGACCTCGACTGGGGAGAATGCAATGATCAAAGACTGGGGCAACGAAGCAAGTGATTGGTTGGGACATGGCGATGCCGATCAAGTTGCCGACATTCTCCCAACGGTTTAGTAAGCCACCCACCATTACGCAGCTTTCTCCCCCCAAGTCCACCCCAAGGACCATGCTATCCTCCTGTCCCCTCCTGCCGCTCCACGACATCTACACAACCACCGACTCGGATCCGACCAGATGCATTGTCAAACATCCGAGCCCAACCCTCCAACGCTCCATGCCTCCACCGCCGAGAATGATCCGAAGATCAAGGTTCCCGGCATTTAAAGCTCATCGTCTCTTGCATCATCGCCCCCAGCACTTCTTCACGCTCCACTTCACTCACCATGGCGACAGAAACCATGCGCGCAGCCCGCATCCTCAAGCAAGACGAGCAAGTCTCCTTCCGGCGTCACACACTGACAACAGGAAATACACCCTCGTAGACGTCCCGAAACCGACCCCCGGCCCAGGCCAGGTCGTGATAGCGATCAAAGCCGCAGGATTCTGCCACACCGTGCGTCGCCCACTTGCAAAGCTAATAGCCAGGATATCCTGACGTCGAAAAACTTTTTCGACACGGCCTTCCCCATAACTGGCTCACACGAGGCGGCTGGCGTCGTCTCCGCCGTCGGTCCGGGCGTCACCAACGTCGTCGCGGGGGACAGGGTGATTGCCCTCAACCAGGTCCACTACTGCGGGACGTGCTACGACTGCACCCACCTCGACGCGGCGTTTTGCCCCTTCTCCCAACTCGGGGGGTTGCACGTTGATGGCTGCTTTAGTGATTACTTCCTCGCGCTGGCGGTTAATACTGTTAGGATCCCCGATGGGCTGGCTTGGGACCAGGCCGCGCCGCTTACGTGTGCTGGGGTCACGATTTACAATGCCATCGTCAAGGCGGGGTTGGAGGCGGGTGGGGTGCTGGGGATCTCCGGGGTGGGGGCCCTGGGACATATTGGGGTGCAGATCGCCAAGGCCATGGTGGGTTTTGCTGGTGGGGGGAGCTGACAGTAGGGTCTGTTTGTTGTCGGCATTGACGCACGCGATGAGCCGCTTGAGCTGTGTCGAAGCTTTAAGCATGCGCCAGACGTGCTCATCAACGCGCGCGAGACGTCGGCCGAGGACGCCAAGGTCGTCGTCGCTGAGGCGCTGGTCAAGGCTGGGCACACGCAGGAGAGGCTGCTCGGCTTGGACGGTGAGTTGCTGTCCGAGTGTCCAGGGGCGCTGATGACAGCGATTATTGTCACGGCCGAGTCTGATGCGGCGATTACTTATGCGCTGGATATGGTGCGGCGGCATGGGTTGGCGATTATGCTGTCCCAGCCGAAAGAGTTTAAGATTCCGTTCAAGACGCTCATCTTCAAGGTGCGTTGCGGCCGCCAAGACGCATGCTGACAGCCCAGGACGTTACTGTGAAGGGACACTTGCAAGGCGGCCCGGACACGCTCAAGGAGTGCGCCGACTTTGTGGCCAAGCACGGTATCGAGATCCGCACAACGAAGTGGAAGGGGCTTGAGAGCGTCAACGACCTGTGGGAGCATCAGGAGAGCCCCGGGTTGGTGGGCAAGAATGTCGTCGTTCTCGAGTAGAGGTAGAAATGTATCTAGCATCCGCATTGTCTGTGCCACTGACCGCCAACTCCACTCACCCGTGCCCCCACCGCCAGGCCCACTCCTTCTCCCTCTCCGTCTCCCCCATCTCCAACCCCCTCAAGCACCGCATCCTCCACCTCCCCCTTTCCACTGACCCCGACGACGGCGTGACCCGGCTCTGCGCCTCTCCACCACCTATGACATTCACCGCCCCAACTCCCCCTCCACGCCGGCGCAGGCCTCGCCGCCGCCACGGCCACCGTCAGACCCTCCTTGCCTGGTTCGGGTTCGGGGTATCCTCATCACTGTCACTCTCGACATACGGCGTCGTGGGGCAGTAGTCCCGCCGGAAACCGGCCCCGCAGTAGTTGCACAGGTAAATCCCGCGGTCGGCTGTTAATGGGTCGGTGTCCGGCTGCGGGGTGCATATGCCTTAGAGTGTTAGTGGGTGGGTAACGGGAGGGTGAGGAGGGTGAAGGTGACGGTGACGGTTGCATCGCAGCCTCGCTGCGATACGTCACTCTCGGTTGGACGATCGCGGGCATCATCTCCGTACGCACACCACTAGGGGTACCGACTCACCACCCTCATTCTTCCCCCCCTTTCTGACTCCTTTGCTCTTGCTTTCTGCTGTACTCTCGCCTGCGCCGCCTCCGTCCCAGTCGTCGCCGGCGCAAAAAGCGTAGAATGGCCTGCGCATCTCCCAGTCTGGCTTGCCGCGGCGGCCGATTGTCTTTGTGCCGTGGCGCAGGGTGAAGGTGTGGGTCAGGTGGGCTAGGATGGACATGGACCTTGTGGCGGGTCTAGGGTGGTGGTGGGGGTTGTGGCGAGGGTGGAGATTGGGGGTGAGTGTTGTTGAAAGTGTTGTGGATGCCGTGGAGGCATGCCTGGTGGGGCTGCTGAGGTGTTGTGGACGGATGGGCAGATGATGATGGAGCAGGTGTCACGAGGGAGAAGAGGGAGGTGGGCGTCATTGAGGGAATGGAGGTGTGCGTGCGTCGAGGAAGACGTTGTCTGTGCGATCAGTGTGTGTGTGTGCGCCATGTGTGGCGCAGGGCGCAGGGTGGCTGGGGTGCTGTGCCGGCTGTGGCGCAGTGTGTGCGTGCACGGACGGTCTGGTCTACAGGCGGAAGCAGCACCTGGGGGTGGTTATTGTTGTGGGCAGTGTACAGGGCGGTCCGTGCTTACATTGTTCGCTTTATTGTTGTTGTCCTCGTCGCTCACCTCCTTTCAACCATTGTTGCTCATTTATATTCATATCCATACTACCCATCCAAGGTCATCCATCCTCCTCTCTCCTCTCTATCTTGACATCTTATTATCGGGTTCCATTCATTCAATACTTTGAATCAGTCGATATCCTCGTCACCATGCCTCGCCAAACACAGCGACAGCGACAGCGACGCACCAACGCTCACAACCCATTGTCAACAGCATCCACCCACAGCCCCCTACCAAACTTCCTTCCCAGCCTTGTCCCGCCTCAACATATCACAGTTCCAAACCTGCCCAGTGCCACCGTCCCACCGCAGCCCCACCCTCCAAGTCCCGGGGATATTCCACCTTCTGTGAGGGATCTTCTCTTATCCTGGCCGCTGTCCAGACTCCAGGCCGTGGAGCGTCACCCAGGTGAGTAACCTCTTCTCTACCTGATTCTCGCCACCTCAACCGTCTTCAACCCTGCTCCAGCACCCGAGTACAGTTGACCAGTAGCATCCCAAACCCAACTCCGTCCCAAACGCGTCGCCTCCCTCTCCGGCGACACGACCCAGCACACTCCCTGGTCCCCCATCGAGCTCGCTGCCGCCACACTCCTCGCCACAGCGGGTCTACCAGGCCTAACCTTCCATGCCTCCACAACCCTCCTCTCCTCACTACACACCTCCCTCGCCTCCCGCCTCACCCCCGAACCCGCCTTCAACCTCGAAACAGCAGCCGGCCACATCAGAGCCTGGACCTCCTTCGCCGCCCCCACACCCGCCTCCCCCGTGCCAATACCAACAGACGCGCTCACCCCCCTCCGCATCCTTCTCTGCCCCCTAACCACCTCCCTAGCCTACTCCCTCCCCAACCCACCCCCGGAAGGACGGACATGGCAGAAGATCAACGTCGACACGGGCTTTAGCCGCGGGCATGCCAAGGCGCGCGCCATGGGCGTCCACGGCGGGCATGCGGGGTTGGTGGCGTGGAACAGCCCGCGAGAGGTGCCCAGCCTCGTGCATACTGCCAAAACGCATGGGTCCGCCCGGAGGGGTGGCGGGGTTAGTGTGAGCTTGAGCTTGAACGCGGATAACAGCGCTGCGCGGTTCGGGTGTGATGTGTTGCGGGACGAGGGGCTCGAGTTGCTGCTGTTGCTGTTTTCGCTGCACCACTTGCATCGGTGGGTGTATGTGGTCGTCTTTGACGGGAACGGGTACTGCGTTAGCCGTCTCGGTGCGGCTGGCGAGCTCGTGATTGGCGGGTGGGTCAAGGTGGATGCGCCAGAGGGGCTGGGGCTGGTGGGGGTCTTGGTCGAAATGGTGTGCTATTCACCCGAGCCTGGGGAGGGGCCGTTTGTGGAGCTGGGATGGGAGGGGATGGCTGGGTGGAGCGGGAGTGCAGAGTCGTCGGTCGGTGGTGTCGAGTCGGTGGTGGGTGTGGATGAGGGGCAGGGGGTGTCGCAGAGCGAGGCCGAGGCCGAGTGGGAGTTGGAGGATGTGGCGGATGGGGTTGGGTTGGAGGATGACATTTGGTATTCGTAGCTGGGCAGCAGGTGGATTCTCAGTGCTCTGTAGATTGGTAGAGCCTTTAAGCTGCATGTTTTTTGACTGGATTGATCATTCCACACAGTATCTAGCAACTGCGATCACTCTCTACCAGTTGTGACTCGACCACTTCTGCCTCAAGAGTGCGCCACACTCACCATGGCACAACGGTCCAACCCTCTGAGCGGACGTCGCCTCAAGCACCAGCTCATTCTCCCTCTCACCAACCTGGTACCCCCCAAGGACCTTCAGCTCTCTAGTCTTCACACTGGCCTGGTCAGCCCTAATCAGCCACTAGGGGTAGACGACGTCAAGACCGTGTATGTTGAAAAGCAACGAAGCAATGTAGTAGAGGGCGACGGCGCGGACGCAACTGGTGTGTGTGCTACTTGTCGACACAGTGGGACGCCTACGCCCTCCTTTCGTGTCTGTTAGTCTACCCCTCCTTCTACGCAATCAATTCAACTCTCGCCTCGACACCATCCACGCAATGCCAAACACCAAGCCCACCCCCAAATCAACCACCACCACACCGCCACTCTCAACACGGTCGCGCCTCGCCTCCCTCCCCGAAGGCCTCCAATCTCTGCACAGCGACATGACGGACTTCAACATCGAGGCCTTCACCCGCCTGCCCCCGGAAGTCAGCGGCATTCTCAAGACCGTCCTCCAGCAACAAGTCGACAACGTAAAACTCGCGACCAAGCTCCGGAACGCGCTCAGGGCTGCCGACCCCGCTGGGCAGACACAGGCGGTCGCGGACGCTGAGCGGCTGTGTGTCCTACTCGAAGAGGGGCGGGAGGATGTGGGCATGTTTATCCTGCACTTTGCTTGTCAGATGCTTTATTGCGAGAAGCGGCATTACAGCGACGACGAGGAGGGGTCGTAGGAATGCAGGAGTGGCGTTGCTGCTCGTGCTGTGTTTTGGTCTTTGCGACGAAGCGACATGTTTGGAGCAGGCATCACCATACATTACAACATTGGGAAGTGTACATCTAGTAGAGATTGGACTTGATCTTCTGCCACAGCGACCTGTTCTTCGCACCCTCCGCCGCCTCGTACTCCTGGTGCGTGACCGGGGCATCTCCGAGAATCTTGCGGCCGGCAACGTCGTTGCGCTCAATCTTGTTATGTGTCTTGCCGAGATAGTAGTTGGGCATGAGCAGGCCGCAAACAAGGGGAATGGCCGTGACGCAGAGACCGGCAATGAAGAGCGGGCGGACGGTATTGTTGTAAGCCCTGATGACGGCCTGGTGGTCTGTCGATCCCCACGCGTACTTTTCCCGCGCAGTCTTGACGCTGCTGTACAGCCCCTTGATGTCTGCGGCGGGCACACCCGCGGCACACATGTTGTTTTGCATGTTGCTCTGCCACGTCGTGGAGGCAATGGCCGAGCCGACGGCGCCGCCGAGGCGCGTCCACAGCGCGAGCTGCGCGATGACCTGCCCCAGGTCGTGGTGCGGGACTGACGCTTGGGAGGCGACGCGGGTGCCCACGACGGAGCATGCGCCGCCGATGGAGATGAGGACGGGGATGACGGCAAAGGCCGCCGTGGCGACCGTGTTGCGCGTGGCGGTGTAGACTACCAGACCCATGCCGATGATGCGGATGCAGAGGCCAGTGATCTGGAGGCCCTTGTAGCGGTGGGTCAGGCGGAGAATGACACCGGCAGTAATGCCAAAGACGGTCAAACCAACCGTCTCGGCGTTCGTGTACCTGTTCCAGTCTGCTGTCAGCCGAGTTCGTACGAGGAAGACTTACTCTCAAGGGTCCAGTTGGACATGACGTAGACATAACTGCTCCAGTAGAGACTGCGCATGTTGCCGGCCATAAAGTAGAAAAAGTCGATGGTCACAGCGAGGAGAAAGGTGCGGTTCCTGACGAGATTCTTGGTGAGCATGGGATAGGGTGCGAACCGGATCTCCCAGGCGATAAAGCAGAGCAGGAGAAGGCCGCCAACGGCGAGCATGGCGATCATTGACGGATTGTTCCAGCGGCCCTTGGCCGAGGGAGCAAGGTTGAATGGCAAGAGAAGGAGAGTCCATGCCCAGCCGAGCAACATGAGCCCAATGACATCCATCTCCTGACACCAGTGGACAAAGACGTTCCACTTGTTGGGCACGGGTTGTTCCGGGTGAGCCAGCCTCCAGCGTCGCTCAAACAGCGACTCGGCGACCTGGAGCTCTCCGTGGGATCGAGCCTTCTTGTCGGCCCAGAAGAGGAGGATGGCAGCCGGGAGGACGCAGACGGGGACAATGAGGGCAAACATGCCAAAGCCCCAGCGCCAGCCGACGGGCGAGCTGCGGATAATGGGGCCTGAGATCTCGGGCCCAATCCACGCAAACCAGATAAAGGGCATAGACGTAAAGGCAGTGAAGAGACCGCGCCATTCTAGTGGCGTGAGGTCGGCCACGATAATGTCGGTCACGAGATCGAGACCCGCCTGCCCAATCGTCGAGATGATTCGGCCCACAGCGAGGGCGATCCCGTTCTGCGCTGTTGCAATGACAATGTACCCAACGACGTACAAGACAAGAAGAACGCAGTACGCCGTCTGGCGCGAAGTCATATCGGCGAGCTTGGCGATGAACGGTTTGCTGACTGCGTTGAGAATGCTCTCGACCGTGGTGATGATGCCCAAGAGACGCGCGTGGTCCTTGAAGTAGGACACGGCAAAGACCTCGTAGGCGCCGGTAGTGCTCGAGTCAAAGGTAAAGGCGCAGCACACCACTTGATGGTCAGCTTCCGCTCTGCTCCTCTATGCTCACAGAAGATGCTCAATCCCAGCGCCGTAAGCACAGGCTTGTTGTTGCCAAAGTGGCGCCACAGCGTCTCGATTCGCGTCACACCGACCTGCTGTTGCTCCATGCGCTCATAGTCGAGAGGCCGTTCCGAGTCGTCCTCAAGCGCACCCTTCTCTGTGACGTCGGCGTCGCCAGTGGGCATGGTGTGGTTGCTTTCGACGTCGCGCGAGCGCTCAGCCCTGAGCGGTTTCTCAACAGTCGCCATTGTGGGTGCTTTTTCTCGTCAAAGTGGGGGAGCTAGCATTCATCCCTGCTGTGAGCAGTCTTTAGTACGCATCCCAGCTCGCCACTGTCTTAGACCTATGCAGGCGGTCGGTGTGAGTTTTCTGGCAAAAACAAATTTCGGCCGCAAAAACGTCACCATTGGCATTCCGGCCGCAGCGACCCGCTGCGCCAAGCCCTTATCAGATTACCCCCACTGTATCAGGGATATCTGCACATTACCTGTTATAGCCTCGAGTGGGGGAGCGTGCGACAGTGCATTCTCTTGGCGTTCAGCTGAATACATGAGATGAGCGGCATGATATTGGTGTAGAAGAGGACGTGGTCGGCCGGACAGTGTTGGAATGAGTAGAGGCATACCTCGATGGACAAGCTGCAGACTTGTGTAGGTTGTTTTGGTTATTTTCCGTTCGAATCGTAGTTAGAGGGGCGAGATCAAAGGCGGTTAGCACGTTGGCAGTAGATGAGAGTGCATGACAAGGACGTGGCCAGGACCTTGGTAGAGGATCTTCCTGCTGCCAAGCTTAGGGTGGCTGGTGTCTCGTGTCATCGTGTGAAGATGTCGTCTTTCAGGTCAGAAAGCTGTGACTGAACTGACATGAGTCTTCATTACTGTTGTGAGCTAGTCGACAGGACACTGCCCATCACCCACCAACCAGCTACTCGCACCACCCTGCCCACGTAGCTAATGTATCCATGTTCATTCACAACACAAATTTCAACCCGGGCACACCTACGGTGATTTGTGTCCAGGGGTGCACCACGCGTTCCTCTCGGCTTCAAAGCACTTGTGCACAATCCGCTCGTCATACGGAGGGACCTTGCCACCGTTTTCGCGCTTGATCCGCTCATACTCTCCCTCCCAGTCATACTCGAGCACCTCCTTTACCCGGGCCTTGACGGCGGCCAGTTTCATCTCGGGTGGAATGAACGGCTTGATGGGCGTCTTCATGGCCTTTTCGAGCTTGTCAATCAGGTCTTGCGGGTCCGAGGAGTTGTAGCTGTAAGCGTACGGCTCGCCCAGAGAGACGACGGGCCCGTGCTGGAAGGACCATGTCTGAAAGGTCTTCCATCCCCCTAGGACGCCGGTACCGAGAAACGGCATAACGACAGGGGTACCCGCGCAGAGGGCCTCGTAAGGCGAAGGGGAGATCTCGGGCTTGCCGACACCGAGGAGAGCCTTGGAGGTGCTCATGTAGCGGGACCACTCTTCGGGCCCAAGACGGTGGTCAAAGATTGATATTCCGCTCGGCATGGGGTCGTTTGTCGTGTTGCCTGCAGTGCACAAAAAAGTCACGTCCTTGAAGTGGTCCATGAGCAGCGGCCAAGCTTGGCGGCGTGGCGACGAGCGCTGTCCAAAGTAATCTAATCAAAGTCAGCTGCCGGCTAACAAAGACCGCAAACTCACAACTCATCTTAGCAAGGATGAGGACTGCGTCTGAACGTTGCTCATACGGCACTTCCTGAACACCCGAGCATGCCTCTTCGATAGTCAGAGGAATCGCCGTGTGCTTTGGATATTCAAACGGCACAATTTCCCACTTTGCCCCAAGGACATGATGGGACCACTCTTCTTCGCCATCTTGGCCACATATGCCCCAGTCGCCGCAGATATTCTGCCCGTGGCCAGGGTAATTGTGCGGCCGTGCTCCCCACTGATATCTGTCAGTGCTGCCTGGCTGTCTCGACTCACATAGCCAACACCAAACACGCGCCAGGAAGGCAACTTGCCACGCTTAGACTCGTCGTGGACTGGAATGGCATACGATCCGTTATTCGCTGGCAGAGCGTAATCCGCCGCCGCGACGCAGTGTGGGTCCGTGAGGCACTTTGTGGCAGCGCCGTCGACAGTCCAATACATGTGGCTATAATTGCGTTAGCAGTGCCCTTTCAATCGCCCGGCAACTTACATGTTACCCGATAGATAACGCGTAATAGCCCAAGAGCGATCCCACTCGTCCTTTCTCGCGGCACCCTTGACAAGCACGACGTATCCGAGGCGACGCATAGCGTTAATCTGTCTCGTCAGTCCTCTCCGGCCACACGCTCGCTCACGATTGGCCTAATCCAAACGTCCTCTCCGGGACCGCCACCGGCCTGCGTGTCGGCGCGCCCAGCGTACGAATAATCAATGAGGATCAACGGGCGCTTTGGGCACTTGATAGAACCGTGGGCGCAGCGCATGAGTGTATTAATATGTTTGCGCTGCTGGCCGTTCAACTTTTCATACCTGCCAATGTCAGCGGACGCACACGCATGGGAATGGCTTACTCTGGCGTGAGATGGAACTTTTGAATCTCACGAAACTGCTTTGCCCGTTCACATCTCGGCGGGTCGTCGGCTGGCATGCCATAAGGGTTCCAAGAGGCACATGGGTCACGAATGTTCATCCACTCAGCGGCAAAGCTGGCATGTGTGCGAAGCTGTTCCCTTGCGCTGGAGGGATGCGCTGCAATGATGATAAGCGCGAGCGTCGAGATTGTAGTGCAGGCTATCAGGATTGCGCGGAGGCCGAGTGCAGGTCTGGGTACCCTCCAAGCAGCGCCCGAGACACCGCCCAGCAATGGCGAGTGGGGCCGTGACTCGAGAAAGAGGGGGCGAGAAAACCGCATTCACGCTACAGTTGGCGCTTGGTGTTGGCTTGGTTTGGCTTGGGGTTGGCGACCGGGTCTTGAAGGTATTGAGCTCTTCTGGAGGTTGCAGAACAAGAAATTCGAATTCAGGCAATGGTCCTAGTTCAGTTATGAGTTAAGCAGACCAACGTCAGATAGCTGAGTTGTCATGCTGTTTCTGTCCGAGCGGGGGGGGGCAAAAAGACGCTTCAAAGTCTACTTCAAGTCCCCTCCCCTCTGCGATTCGCCCGCTCGCCACACTACTGCCACTCGTCAACAGGCAGCCTCCGAGGCACTTACCGGTCCGTGCTAGTCTCCGTGGGGTCTCTCTCCCCTCTGCTGGCTGTGAAACAACTCCTACGGCAACAGGTGGCTGTGGGTTGTCTCTAAGCTGTTTACATGATCGCTATCGTAAGGTTGAGGTTGTTGCCACATCCAGTGCGCTGACCAGGTGGTTGCAACTGGCACATGGTGCCTTACCCGAAGTCTCCATGGAGGTGCCTGTTGGCCGGTGCAGTCCACTCGACGCTCCGAGGCCACCAACTCGGTAACCGGGGCAACAACTCGGGTTCGAGGCACTGTAGCTTGAACTTTCTAGACGTGCGAGAATGCAAGCCGTACGACGTCGCAAGCCGTCTAAGAGCGACAGGTCAATTAACGGCATGGAAAACGGCAGGTGTCCATGCACCTCACCTTCATCGGCTCTGAGATCAGGCACAGGCTGTAAAGACGATAGAAAGAGACGACGAAGCAGACCAAAGAACTTGCAAACGAGCGCAACTGAACCGGCTGCAGGTCTCACCTCGTCCACCTCTTCCCAAACCCAGTCCGAACAATACATGACCTTCAAGGACCGTAGAGATCAGCCACGTTTCATCCAACAAAACATGGCGATTCAAAGGCCGTAGAGATCAGCCACGTTTCATCCAACAAAACATGGCCTTTCAAAGGCCGTAGAGATCAGCCATGTTACCAGGCGTGTCGGAGAGGCTGGGGCTAGGCCAGAGCCTGCCCTGGGACCTGCCTGTTCTTGTCAGATATGTTTCGCCGAGCACCAGGTCCCGGATCCCAAATCGCTGGCCGTCTTACCTACACGTTGGCATGTTTACGGCAGTCTGGCTCTCCAGCCGACTCCTGTAAAGGCTAAGAGTCGAATTGCCTACCGCAATGTTGCTATGCGTGCAGGCGGACAAGGTGTTGCAATGTTCAACTGCAGATATGCAGATCAATTTACGGCACGTGGACAAGACGGAAGATGTCCCCGAGACTGCATGAGAAAGCGCCGAGTTCACCAAACATCCAAGTTATGGCCACCCAGTGTCGACTATGCATGCCGCCTATTGTTTCGAACTCCAGAATGCATCTCAACACGTCTGTACGATGCATGCGCTTCTTGCTGCTCGCCGGCTACCAGCATGCATCAATCCGCCGGCCTTGGGGTACAGCTCGCTCTGCCGCGTATTTGCCCGCATCGGCCAACCCGGACCAATCATCCGTGCATCTCCTGAGACCATCCTCCACCGCTGTCTCGTTCTTGTCACTTGTTGCCCGCAACCATCGTCATACCAAGCGGTTATCTCTGTCACTCTCCCCCCTATTCCTACTCCTAGATCAGCCACAGCCTCCCACTCCACATGGAAGAGCAGCCCGCAGGCACACAGAAGTTAGTAACAGGAGCAGGACTCGCTCTGGGCCAAGCTCGAGCCCCGACTGTCGACGACCCATCCATCCATTCTCCAATTGCTCAACTGCACTTCCTAACACCCTCAGCCTGCGTGCCAAACGCTCGCGGAAAGACCGTCCCTGCGATCACTGTCGCCGTTCCAAGCGCTCGTGCGTGATCCCAGTCCGCGGCCGCGCTTGCGATCATTGCGCTCGCGCCGGTCGCGAATGCTCCTTTGTCGCACCACCACTCAACCGGCACCGCAAGGACGGCGACGAGTCGTCTGAAGCTGGGCCCAGCTCGCCAAAACGCGAGAGATTCCCACATGCCTCCCACGCAGGCAATGGGCTCGGGATGGGCCATGTCGCGCCCGGTCAAGCTGCCGCGCACGGACTTGCCCACCAGCACATTGGTCGCACGCCGAGGTCGTCTTCGCACTCGCATACCCACACACCGTCAGCCCAGCCCGCTCCTTCACACCAAATCCCCTCCCACTTACCGTTAGCGTCCGCAGCATGGCTGGCGGAACGCTCAACTGCGGCGCTCCCACCACGTAATCCGCACCCTTCACCGCACAGCCCGCTGCATGGGCATGACCGCCCAGGGTCCAGTGGGGGTGGGTTGCTGGCTCTTCTGGACAGTCTCGAGGATGACAGGCATATGTCAGATCACGGGCACGAAGGCGGCACAGACATTGACCTTCACTACTCGTCGCTGGACATGGATGTGACTGAGGAGGAGGAGAGCCATTACCTCGGTGAGAGCCGCGGCTATTGCTTGGTGGAAGCTGACAAGATAGGCTCCGGTGCAGTGGCACAACTTACAGCGGGGTCACTGGCGGCAAGAGAGCATCGAACACCTGATCTTGCCTATCGTCAGGTGGCTGACCCACGATATCCAGCCTTCTTTCTGAAGAACCCCAGCAAAGTGTATGGCGTGAGCAATGCAGCGTTTGTCGCAGAAAAGGCGTACCAGGATGTGCTCCGGATCGTGTCTGTGGACGACCCAGGAATGCCAGATCGCTTGATTCAGCAGTGAGATCATTGATTAGTTCGTCGTGGCTGACGTTAGCTTTCTCACACGCACCCTCCCGGCCTTGCCGATCCTCAACTCTGTGCGCTTCGAAGCCTCACTGCGTGGCTGGCAAGGCGCTGGGCCGTTCCCTTACGCAATACTCTGCGGTGTCCTGTCGCATTCGGCAATCTATGAGCCCTCTCTCGTTTCACAGTGGAAGGAGCTT
Organism: Prillingera fragicola; assembly: GCA_002335605.1. Lineage (NCBI taxonomy): Eukaryota > Fungi > Basidiomycota > Tremellomycetes > Trichosporonales > Trichosporonaceae > Prillingera > Prillingera fragicola. The sequence continues at coordinate 1,743,850 of BEDY01000001.1, forward strand.
TGGGGCATTACACTGCACGTTAACGATAACGAGTATAGGTCAGCTCGGCTAGGAACTCTCCAGCTCGCCCTTCTGGACATCTCGGGTCGGCCCGTCCTCACACCAGGTGGAAATCACACTGGCATAGCCCGGGCCGTGGGAGCACTTCAGCTTCTCGGTCTGCACCGCGACTGCTCTCGCTGGAAGTTGCCGCGCTGGGAACGCTCCCTGCGTAAGCGCATCTGGTGGGTAATATATGTGCACGACAAGTGGAACTCGTACACGTACGGCCGACCTTTCAACCTCGATGGGACGCGCGCGGGTATTCCGCCACTCACGGCAGAGGATGACGATTGGGCAGGTGTCCCATATGATCCCAGTGGACGAAGCGCGTCTACTGCGCCACAACACTCTAACGGTCAAGGCGGTGGAGCCATTGCGTCGTTTATTGCGCTCTGCCGCTTGAGCGTCATTCTCGAGTCGCTTCTCCCGTTACTGCTAGATCGCGACGGTCCACCGCGCCGGTTTGGACTCGACAGAAGTCTTCTCCGTCACGCAGCACACGAAGTGGAGCGAGCGTACGCTGGCCTGCCGGCTGATCTTATGTTCGACCCCGCCAACCCCGCTCCAGCTGTCAGACCAGGAACTCGTGAGCCCCTCCACTTGATAATAACTGACGTCAGGCTCGCTGCAGCTGTCGCACATTGGCCTCACCCTCTTGATTGCCCGCCTGGGTCTCGAAAGGGAAGACTTTCTCTCCCTCCCCCACCTTGTGCACGGCAATGCCGCCGCGCTGCTCCTGGTGGAAGCCCTCGCCGTGTTTGTGGAAAACCTTACGCCTGAAGATCACAACTCTTTCTGGTCGCCGTGGTGCTCACACCAGCTTTCAAACGGTGTCACATTGTTGTTGCAGCAGGCATTGAGGCTACACCAGTACGGCGCAGCGGCCTCTGCAGTTGGAACGACAGCAACAGCGCTTGGTCGCGACGGCCGTCCGCTCTCCACTACCCTTGTCACTGCTGAGATGGAGATTGCGCGCGCAGCAGCGTTGAGCGACATAGCTGCCCTTCTCTCCCGCCTTGTTGGTGCAGTGCATGCAGCTGTACCCAGCTGGGAGGTGGCGGAAGCCGCACTCCCCCGTATCTCGGGCTTGTTGAGGAGCATGCCACCTGTACCCGGCCTCGAGGCTGCTGGGCTGGTCGATTCGCCCCCCGTTCCTTGGCCGGACGCAGGTGTACCGGACGCGGATATCGTGGCGCTGTTTGACTGGCTCAATGGTGACATTGGTGCAGTGTTCTAGGTTTGTACGATAGCGCGAGCTCGTTGTATCTGGGTATGATATTGGTGGATTGAACAGATTGAGCAGTTCACGTGATCACGGGCATGTCCGAATGCCGAGCCCACCGAGCCATGAATGGTCCAAGTAGCCATCTCTCCATGTCCCCTCGCTCTAATTGCGCTCACAAGCTCATACTTCAGCCTACTCGACAGTGAGCAGTGATTTAAAATGGCTACTCTCCATCTGCTCCCACCACCAAAGGACGTGGCCGGAACACCTATCGTTGGCACGTTCCGCCGTCCCATGCCGCCACCCTTCACTGTGAGTCTAGCCTCCACCCGGCATTCCCCCAAGCTGACGCACGCCCATAGTCCGACTCCCAGCGCGTGGTATACCAGAAAGGAGCTCTAGCGCTAGCTGCCCGCGTGATGGACGGTGAAGGCTGGGGGATCGGGTGTGGCGTGGCGCTGTCTGCTCGAGATGCGCTCGACAAGACTTTGGTGTGGGTGCTGCCCAGGGGCAAGCCGCTTTGTACCATCAAGAGTGCGGATTTGGTGGGGGTAGGGCTTGATGGGTCTGTTCGCCATGATGACTCCGGTCGTGGTTGTGAGTTGCCCTGCGATAGGCTGGGAGGCTGATGACTAGATGATACGGAAGCGTACAACCTCCACCTGGCAATCTATGCTGCGCGGCCGGACGTGAATGGTGTCACGATGGGCCATACGCCACACGGTCGCGTGTTTGCTGCCAAGGGTGAAGAGCCGAAGATGCTGTGGCAGGACAGCTGCGTTTTCGGGGGCAAGGTGCATGTCCTGCCATTTGCTGCTGGGTTGGGGGAGAACGCCAAAGCTCACCCCGAGGTTATTGGCGAGGTGTTGAATAATGGAAAGGGGCTTGTGCTCCAGAACCGCGGTCTGCTCACTGTGGCGGGCACTATTGAGGGGAGTACGGCATACTTTATTCGGTTGGAGAATCTCTGCGGTGGGCAGATGCTGGCTGAGGCGGCGGCGAGGGGACGCGGTAGGGAGTTGATCTATGTGGGGCAGGACGAGGTGGAAGTGAGTGGGTCAGTGGGCGAGGTGGCAACCGCTGACATTACAGTTTACACAAAAGAATACCGGGTCCGAGCATCACAGCTGGCTCATGGCCATGCCCTACTACACACGAGTGAGCCGCAAGATTGGTGTCAGTGGGCCGCTGGAGATGTAGGGATATGCAATCAAGTCGGGTCCGGAAAATCAATAACATTACTTACCGCATACTCATCCGCCCGAGTGAAGGGCTCTTTTGAGACGGACACACGAACTCTGACACCAATCAGTGTGAGAGCTGGTGGGTCCTTTTCAAAAGAGCTCTTTGGCTCGCCACCTTAGCGTGGTGATGAGTTGGGCCTGCGTGATAGCTTGGCTGTTTCTTCCTGGCTTGACACCCAGGGGTGGACAGGGTGGCCCCTCAGATTCCACATCTCTTCGGCAGGCGGCTGCTGCGACGTGCGAAGCCGTCAACATTTTCGGCGCGCCTGCTCGTGACATCCAAGCATGTCTCGGTGACTTGCCCTGGACGAGAGATTTCGAACAGTCGCCCAAAGAGTCTTCTCTCAAACCCCTCCCTCGTGCTCAGTCACCCACGCAGGCAGGGAGCTGTATGATCCCATGGTTTCGCTGGGGTTCAGCCGCTTTGTAGCCGAGTATATTTGTCTCCATGTGGCCTGCTTCAGTAACGGTGAAGCCATGCAGAGTAGCTTCGGGGACACTGCAAAACCATGGCACCGAACACTGGCACAACCCAATCGTTGTCGTCCACGATGGTTCACTAGTGGGCAAGCATGGTGCAAGACTTCCTACTGCAGCTAATGATGTGCTCGGACTTGATACTGGCTAGTTCGCGATGCTTCTGATGGGTCCAACAGCTCGAGAAATGGGCCATCCAAGCGGCTAAAGAGATATCTGCCAGTCCAGAGGCTTCCAGGGAGCTGCGAAGGGCAAAATATGTTGCTTGCAGTCTGTATATCGAGGTTCGTTGTCACAGAAACCCGGGGCACATTGTGCACGTGAAGTGGGTTTGATGTGTTGCTTCCTGGGCTGTCGCGCCCAGCCTCCCAGCGCAAAGCAGCTAGGGTCTGATTCGTTGGGGAGAACCTTGCTGTGGGCAGCTTTTGGCACAGACGATGAGGGACGGCTACCCACGATCGGCTGAAGGGATACCGGGCTGTCGATCCATAGTGGCCAGCAGCGCTGCCAGATGTCGGCATGTCGTATGTCCACCGATGACGAACTTCCACGTAGAGCCCTGGAAGAGTGAGCGCTAGGACGAAGGGTAACACTCACACCATCACAAGCCCGCAGACGAGCTCTGGCTGGCGACTATTACCGTCCACCAGGAGCTCATGGTCTACAGGCGCCGTTCCCTTCATGTGGCATCAATCATGATGTCAACTTTGACTCAGCCACTCCTCTCGAGATTTCGAGAGGAAGGGGTGCCTCCGCAGTGCCTCGCCGTCGTTCGTCTCCTTGAGGACGCCCAACAGCAACTCCACATTCTTCAATGGCATTCGGTCCTCTGTTACGACAGGTTGTTCTCGAGGAGCAGGATAAGAACCTTGCCGACGTATGATGCCCAGCGCACCGCTGAGTTTGCTGCGAGATAGCCAGGTACTGGAACCCAGAATTGTTCCGCCTCTCCTGCCTGGACAGCGAAGAGCGTTGGATTATGCTTGCCCCCCATGGCTCCCAAGCTCACCAGCGTGGCCAGGTGAAACATGTCGTTGGCTGTCTTTGGACGGCACTGGCGCTGCCTGGGACAAGGGCCGACGCTTCATTGATTCGAGCACAGTAACAAGCGCAGTAACCAGTTTGAGAAGAAACTAAGATGGGGGCGAGCGACTACAGGATTATCTTCGGAGCACCAGACAACTACCACTACTCAGGTGGTCTGTGTTGGTAGGCCGGGCACCCAGATACTCCTCTGTGTGCATTCTTTGTCGTGTCGCTGGTGTGGCAATGAGGCCGGAAGACATGGAAGCAGCACAAAGAGGGACCAGCCTACCCCTTTATCCCCTGGATCTCAGCGGTTGGGAGAGAGTGCTGACTCCGGAGTAGCCACAGGCCACAATATGTAGCAACGAAAGCTGGTCTCTTCGCAGACCGACTGTGTCACAAGTACTGCCTGCCAGAGTCGCACACTCGGGTGTTGTCTCCACCACATAGTGGGGGTTTGCCCGCTCCGCGGCGCCGGCGGGCTGAGCGGAGGGGGAGGGTCTCGAGTCAGTCAACACCCACTATGTGGTGAAGACAACACGGGGATGTTGTATGTGAGGTATTCAAAATGAGGTGATGGGAGGGGAGGGGTGGCTGATCTTATAGGTTTGCAGTCGACGAAGCGGTGGGCAGGCGTTGCTTCCCGCTGACTGTGAGGAGTGGCGAGGTGAAAGAAGGATGCAGCAGGAGGGTAAGAAGCTCTTGATATAGCCGAGCAGGTGTCAGAAGCTGTCCACGCAGATGAATCGATGAGCTCCACAACAGCGAGACATGCACATTCAGGTGCAGGATCAGCGGGAAGCTCGTGTGGTGTGCCGTGTTGAAGCGACTAGCGTTGAAGGAACGTGAGACCCACAGTCTTTTGGTCGGCACTCTTCCATACTCGCAAGTCAAGGTCATTCAGTACAAGGCATCAGCATTGCCTATATATCAGTCCGTGAGTCTGTAGCTCTTATCGTCCGAAACCAGCCTGTTCATACAACCGTTCTCCTTCCTCACCTTCAGTCCTTGTAATCCTCGCCATCAGCATCAATCCACTCATACAACTCCTGTGCCTGCCGATACGCCTCCTCCTCACTCCCTTGTTTCCCGAACACGGCCTCGACGTCCCGATCGCTCAATACCCCAACTCCACCGGCCGCATCGGCCTCGAGCTGCGACTGGCACAGCTTCTCCAGACGTGCAAAGTAGGCCACGGCCGCATCCACAGTCGAGGCCGCAGTGAGAATCCCGTGGTTTTGCAGGATGACTCCCTTGCCCTCCGAACCGAGTGCTTCGCAGATCGCCCGCCCCTCGGCGTCGTCCAGGACCACCCCGCCAAACGAATCGTACAGCTTGACAGTCGCACCATACGTCGCGCCCTCTGTCCATCAGCCCCACACGTTCAAGCCCCGAACCCACCATAGTTGGTAATATCAATATTCCTTCCCAACGCACTGAACGCACGCCCATAGAACGAGTGACTGTGCGCCGCAGCGTGGATATCGGGGCGGGTCTTGTGGATGGCGCTGTGGATGGCAAACCCTGCAGCATTGTACAGCTGCCCGCCGCCTGGCTTGCCACCCGCGAGGACGTTGCCGTCGTGGTCGATCAGGAGGAGATCCGAGGCTGTTATGTGCGCAAAGGCCGCGCCGTAGGGGTTGACCCAGAAGGCTCTGCGCGATCAGCACTGCGCCGTTGTGGTTGAGGTGATCAGCAAAGGGACGTACTCGGGGTTGATGCAGTCGCGCACGGTAATGTGTCCCGCTACACCCTCGTCGTAGCCCAGTTTGGCAAAGATGCGAAACGCGCCCGCGAGGCGCTCCTTGAGGTGCTTTTGCTGCTGTGTCAGACGTTGCTCGGGGTATGAGAGCCAAGACATACCATCGCCAGCTTGTCGGCGTCGCGCTCGGCGCGCAGCTTGAGCACCCCGGCGTGGGTCGTTGTCGTGGCTGTCTGCGTGCCGCTCGTCATCATGTATACCTCTGTTCCGGTCGACGTCAAAGAGGGAAGCTAGAGGTTGGCAGTGGGCAGTCATATGAGAAGGGGAAGCTCGGTATTCTCGGACAAGACCGGTGCCTCGTGCCGCCACCACTGGTCATCAACTTGCCGATGTCCGTCTGCATGCCGAGCTCACTACTCTTAACGTTGCGCAATGCATCTCATGAGCGGCCTGATCAAGCATGGCCCAACAGTACGGCCACACCAAGGACACGACATGCCCGGCGGGCGGACTGTCGCTGCGCCGATTGCCAGCTATGCCTGGCTCGTCAAAGTCTTGGCATGCTCAATTTGCTCCACGACCAGCTCTTTTTATAAACCGACTTCAGCACATTCAGTGTAGATGGCGGGGGAAACATACTGGACCGCAGAACAAAAATAGGGCTTGCTCCAGTGCGTTTCTCAGATGTGCATGGCTGTGGGTGTGTGCGGCTGCAGGTTGCATGCCTGGGAGGGAAGGAAAGGGTTCGCAATGACATGGCCTAAGCGGAGCCATTGATGGGTACTCCTTTCAGTTGCCAGCCATTGCGTGCGATTGAAGGGTTGACTCGAGTAGGAGGTGCTGCTTGCTGTGATACTGCTGTAGGCTACGAGCGCGAGCACCTTCCTCCCAGAAGACCACTGCCGCAGCAAGTGCTCTCTGCACTTCACACATCCATGCCAAGCCCAGATCTGCATCGTCAAGGACGATCACACAACTGCGCCCAACTCGCCCACCCCAACAAAGTTTACGTAAGGGGGCGTGTAGCTCAGTTGGTAGAGCGTGTCATTAGCATTTCATTAGTCTATTTGACAAGGTCTTTGGTTCGATTCCTAACTCGTCCATTACAATTCTTTTTTTGGCTCGGTGAGCGAGTTTGAGTGCATAGGACATCCCAGTTGACATGCATTGGCATAGTTCAAAGTCTTGGGCATATGCTCAGCCCTCTAAATCTAGGAATTGGGAAGGATTGGGCAAGATAGAGGCTTATGGTCACGGGCACATAGTGGTGGGTAACACTGTTGGGGACAAGGTCCTGGAGCTTGGAATCATGAGTGGATATACAGTATGTACCGGGTGAGCTTGAGTTAAACTCAGTGTCTACTCAAGGTTGGGCATTGCGTTGGTCGTTCGAGTGCTGTGACACCGTTGATGATACTAGGCGCCTCTTTGGTGAGTATGTGAGCCACATATAGTCAGCCACTCCTTTCGTCTCAATGTTATGTGCAGCACCGCACCACCATCTATGCTGCATATGCGACCCTACTTGGCCTCCTCCTTGGGCGCCTCCAGGGCAGCCTTATCCGCAGCCTCCTTCTTCGCCGCGTTCAGCCTCTTGAGCTCCTCCTCGGTGATGACGAGCTCGAACGCGTTTCCGACAAGACCACCGTACATCGAGGTCGTCGGCCTGTCCTCTGCCACGGGCGAGCGGTCCTCACGCTGGCCGTAGGTACGCGAGAAGACCAGCCCCTTGTCGGCGCTGACGACGAGCCAGCGCGGGCCGTTGGAGAGAATCAAGCTGCCGCCACCGGCATGCGCGAGGGCGCCGCCCTCCAGCGCAAAGTTGTACATCTGGTAGTGTTTGTCGTTGGGGCCGACCTCGACGCCGTTGGCGCGGTAGTGCATCGCATTGTCCTTGACGTAGGACACAAAGTTGCCGGCCTCGGTGGCCGCGTCAAACGCGTCCATGTCGTCGTCGGTTAGCGTGGTGTCGACCATGGCGGCCGAGGCAATCTCGTCAGAGCCGGGAACACCGTTGCGCTTCGACATGATTGCCCAGGTGTACTTTTCGCCCTCGAGGGCGGCGGGGTCGATGCCAGGGCGGCCGATCACCGGCTGGTTGGAGCGGAGCGAAAGGGTGATGCCCTGGGGCAACTTGTTGGTGAAGGCGGGGGCGAGGAGAAAGGCCTCAACAATCTTAGGGTGCTGGAGATTGTTGAGAATGTCCTCCATCGAAGGTGGGGCAGCGGGGGGATGGACGGTTGTGGGCTGCGAGAGTCAGTGGAGGTTGGAGAGGATCACGAACCTCGGACATGGCGGCGGGTTGTGGTGGGGTTTGCGGGGTGGGAAAAGCTGGAGATGAAGTGTTGTACAGCTGAGCTTTCAGACTAGGAAATCGAAAAAGCTAGTGCACTGTTATTAGCTGGCCGAGATGAGTACAGATGGAGTCTAAGAGCAAAAGTTGGAGACAAGATTCAGCAAAAGAGTAGAGATTCAGGCACGAAATGTGGGGGCCCAGATTTTGATTGTGATGTTTGTCATGAAGCGATGTGCTAATGGTGCAGAGTGTATGCATCTCTGTGATCTGTGAGGCCAAGACAGCTCACTGGTGGTCGTTCTGATGTCTCTGAGGTTCTTGATAAGGACAAACGCGGAGTTGACGGGGGACATTCACGTATTTCTCATCCAATTCTTTTCTAATCCGGACTCAGAAGCTCAGTATTAACGGAGGCATAATTTGTAATGCCATTAATAATCAGACCTCCACACTGTCGTCACCATCTAAAGTCTCCTCCTCCTCATCAACAACGCTCTCAAGCTGCACAAACTCGTCACAGCGATGGCCGACCTTACCCCACACATCACAACGCACTACACCACTGTCCCAGCTCCGTTTCCCGGTGCGCCAGCCTTCGACTTTCACCTCACACGGCTAAAGGACACCCTGTTCGTATGGGTCGGCACATCGTCAGTGTCCGGCGCAGCCGACGGACCAGACGAGGACGCGCGTGCGTCTACTTCTGGAAGCAAGAAAGTTGCAGGAGAGTGGGCTGTCGCGATGCCAAGTCGAGGTGTGAGCATCGTACTACATTTCTCGTCGGCATTGCCGTGCGCGCGCTGACAAGCCACAGAACATTCCTGCAACAGCCACGCCGCTCTTCCGATCAGGCGCGACGGATACTGCGCTCCCGCTGTCGCAGCGTCTCGGTGAGTGTGCTTTGAGGCACTGTTATCATTATCGTACGAGCTAACGGACGTAGCAAAGCGCTTCCCGTCCAACCAGGTCCACCTGTCGCTCGCGCTTCCTGCGAGCCTTACGGCCCCGCAAGGGCCGCAGCTGGATCCATACGCGAGCAAGGCTCTGCTGGTGATGGAGAAGAAGCTCGGCACGTGGCTTGTAGAGGTGCTTGGCCAGGAGGCGGCCTAAGTTGGTTCGTGCGCAACGTAAGCGACGGCGGCCTCGGTCGAGCCGCTGGTTCGTTTCGGAGCGCATACGGAAAAGCCGAATGTACTCGGTTTGCACATCGTATCATGTATACGCTTACAGTCATAGAATGCATGTCGCATATGTGTGTAAGTGGATGTTTTGAGCATGGTACGACTGGTTGCTTTGGGAGCGGCGCTGCATGGAAGGTTGGCGCGGCGCGTCATTGCTGAAATGTCTGGGTTTTGGTGCTGCGCCTTTTGAGTGGGTGGTTTGAGTTTGTTTTTGCTGTCTCCTCATCGTCCGATCCGTTGGTCGCTTTCTTACACACCCACCTACATATAAACAACGCCTTTGGACACCCGCGCTCTGATCTCTGCGCATCCATCCATCATGTCCGAGGCCGCGATTGACCCCGGAAACGGCGAGGTGCAGACGACAATCACCGCGACGACCCACGTCACGCTGCCCGCTCACCCTGTGCCCAAGACCTATGCCGAGATGAACCCCCGTTCCAAGGCCACCGAGTTCTTTGGTCCTGTCGGCGCCGCATTTGTCACCGTCTTCACGCCCCTCACTGCCTATGCGCTCTTTTACGGCTGTAACGAGGTGACTGGGTGCGCCGTGCCCGGCAGCTTGGTCGACGGCTGGACGTCTCTCATTAGTTTTGACGGCTGGCCTAGCTCTGCCGGTGCCCTCTGGGACTGGAAGGCCGTTGCAGTCTATCTCGGTTGGTACTCGTGGTGCATCGCATGCTGGGTTCTGCTTCCTGCAGACTGGATCGAGGGCAACCTCCTGCGCGACGGCACAAGGCAAAAGTACAAGATGAACGGTGAGTACAGACGTTGCAAGCATTGCTGACGGCAGGCCTCTGGACCATGTTCCTGACTCTGGGCGTTGTTGCCGGAGTACTGGCGCGCCCGGGTGGGATTACTGCCTTCACCTGGCTGTACGACCACTGGGTGCCGCTCGTGTCCGCGTCGATTGCGATGGGTGTGTTCCAGGCCACGTTCTGGTACATCAACAGCTATCTTTCGGGCGAGCTGCTTGCTCTTGGCGGCAACACGGGCATCTTTATCTACGACGTGAGTACATCATTGTGTGCGCTGCTGATGCCAGTTCTTCATCGGCCGTCCTTTGAACCCCACGCTGCCCGGCCTGCCCAACTGGGACTTCAAGTCGTTCAACGAGGTTCGCCCCGGAATCCTGCTCTGGGTCCTTCTCAACATCTCTTGCGCGTGCGAGCAGTACGTCCGCCTCGGCGCGGTCTCGGACAGCATGTGGCTCGTGATCGCGTTTGAGGGCTGGTACGCCATGGACTGCATGCTCGCCGAGCCTTCAATCCTCAACCAGATGGACATTACCACCGACGGCTTTGGGTTCATGCTCGCATTCGGCGACCTCACCTGGGTGCCATTCACGTACGGTCTCCAGGCGCGTTTCCTCGTCTTCAAGCCCGTCCACCTCGGCTGGGCCGCGTGCGCTGCCATTACCGCCCTCGAGGTGACTGGCCAGTACATTTTCCGCGTCAGTAACAGTGACAAGTCCAACTTCCGCAACGGCATCAACCCCAAGAACCTCACCTCGATGGAGACGGCCCGCGGCACAAAGCTCATCACCTCGGGCTGGTGGGGCCGTTCCCGCCACCCCAACTACTTTGGCGACTGGCTCATGGCCTGGGCGTGGTGCCTCCCCACGGGCTTCCAGACCCCCATCACCTACTTTTACGTCGTCATGTTTGGCGTCCTCCTCGTTCACCGCCAGACGCGTGACGACGAGGCCTGCAGGAACAAGTACGGAAAGGACTGGGACAGGTACTGCAAGCTTGTCCCCTCAAAGATCATCCCTGGCATCTACTAGATTCTGGTCTAGTGTGTCGAGCAGCTCGACAAGCCACCCACGGATTCGGGCTCGCGCCTGAAGACACTCTGTGTATCGCCGACCCCATCGGATCTTGGATCTTGGATCTTGGACGATCGCAACCAGTAGTGTATACCCCGTATGCTATCGTGACTAATCGCGCGGCTCGTAGCGCCGGCCGGGGGTGCATGACTAAATCTGTAATATACACTGATTCGTCCTAATGGCTAAAGGCCCTCGGAGAAGGCGCGCCTGCGATAAGCCTCGGCGCGACGCAGCACCTCCTCATACGGCCGTTCCTCGACGCCTCGCCATTGCCTCGCCGGCGTCCAAGGCTTCCCGTCCTTCATGACTTTGCTGCAAGGTCAGCTTGTTCGTACCTGGCAACTCGCTGTTCATTTTCCCCCGCTCCTGCCTCGGTCTCGTCCTTGGTGCTTTCCGCAAGAGACACCCACACTCGCTCGCCGAAGCGCCACAGCCCGCTGTGGACCAGACACCACAGCGACACTGCAGCGGATACCTGTCGTCGTCAGCCGCACCCTTGGCCGAACACTCACGGCCCCATAAGCGCACACGAGCAGCATGCGCACGGCATGCGAAAAGCACCACAGGGCGGACGAGAGGACCATCCACAGCGGGCGGTGGGTGTCGGCCAAGTCGTCGAGGAGGCCGGCTGCGTAGCTCGCGAGACGCAGGGCTGGCGTCAGCGGCAGTGGGTGGGGGTGCTCACGTGGCAAGCTCCAGGTGGGTGACCAGCTGAGAGTCTGTAAGCTGGCGTTGAAGTTGGCCAGGGCGCTGTTCAGCTCGGTCGACAGTGATCGTGACGCGGCGGTGAGTAGTTGCATCGAGTCGCTCATCTCTGTGTGGAGCGTCTGATTGTTAGCGAGGCTGGGGGAGGACGCACCGAGAGGCTCTGAGCGGTATCCATTGAGCTCTGCAGGGCGGGGGAGAGGCGTCGGAGGGTGATGCCGAGCGTGCGGGCTGTGTCCTGTGCGTGGGTTAGGTGGGTCTCGACTGTCGTGCCCAGAGTGTCCAATGTCGCCTGGCGTCAGCTGTGCACAAGTAAGGTCACATGCCATTCGAGAGAGTGAGTGGTTGTGGATTGCCTCGGCGCTGGTGTGGGACGCTGACATCAGATGAGCCAGTGCATCGTGCATGCCTTGTCGATGGTGAGCGAGTTCGGTTGCATGACCGTTGACGGCTTTGCCGAGGACGGATGCTAGGTTGTCGGCAGCGCGGTCTTGCTGGATCTCGAGCTCGTTGCGGAGGCGAGATACGGCATCCCTGTGGGCTTCGTCAAGGCCGTGCGCGAGGTCCTGCCAGAATGACGCCTGTCCAGAGGAGAACATTTGGATCTTGGCTTCCAACTCTGACCCTGCAGCACGCTGCTGCGCGGCATCGGCATGAATGTCTGCAAGAAAGGCTTGAGCTGATTGAGAAACCTGGCGCAAGGTCTGTAGTCAGCTCAGCCGGATACGGGTGCCCACCTCCAGCTGGTCTTCCATGAGCTGCCTCCGTTTCTGATCCGCCACCGCACGCTCTGTCTCGGCATGCCGCAACGCGGTCAACAGGGCGACCTTCTGGAGGGTGGCGTTAGCGTAAAGCTCGTGAGCGAGTTCTGCGGTCAGCCAGGTTAGAGGAAGGGACATGCTTGTCTGGCGCTGCTTGGTGAGGGAGAACCACAGTTGCGCTGGCGTCAGCAGCGGTTGTGGTACAGGCTCACTAGAGTCGCTCAGGTAGGCATTGTAAGTCGTCCAGTCTTGGGGGCTGCGATGAATTGCTCTATCGGGTTAGGGGGGTCAATGGCAAATGCTTACTCCAGACACTGTGCCCTCTGCTCATCGCTCATCTGCATTTGATGAGTGCCCCCATCCGCCTCTCGCGCCCTAGTGGTCCACGGGCTACATTCCTTTGGTGGCGTTTGCAGCGCCGACGCCATTGCACAAAGGGTAAAGGAGATTGCCACTGTCCGTCAGTGCCGCAATGGCCGAGGCTCACCATCGCTCCTTTCTCCATCATCTAAGGCAATGGGATCCCTATCGGCTGTGTGCTTCAGGGAGTCGACAATCTCAGAGTGACATTGCGATTTGCTGGCGCGCTGAACGAGGTCTGGCCGTCAGTTTGGCTAGTGGGGGAGGGAATACCTTTGCCTAAGATTGCGAGAGACTCTAGTTCTGAGGCGTTGAGTTCTGATTTGAAAGGTTGGATGGGTCAGTAGGTCATACATACCTATGTCGGAGGTGGCCTCTGGGGGAAGGAGGAGAGAATGTGCAGATGTGAGGAGGAGGAGAAGGGCAAGGGCATGAGCTGTGAGCATGGCCACAGTGAGTGGGCTGAGAGCGTTGGAAGTTAGATAAAGGAAGATGTGTGCTTGTTCTTTAGATGTAGACTATCTAGAGCATTGAGGGTGAGAGAGAGCATGGTGGCAAAAGTCAAGAATGAGGGAAGGCGCTTCAGTGGTGGTTGTCAACATGCAAACGGGTGCAGATCACTTTACTCCTCCCACTTTGTGACGCCCCTCTGTCCCAGATGCACTGTTGCGTCTCGACTTGGACTTGCTCCTCATCATACATACATCCAGCATCACCACTTTTCAGAGCCCAACCCCAGCCAGCGCCGTCACCTCAGCGGCGCATCTCAACGGCTCAACCCCAAGGCACGCCACTCAATCTGCCACCGTCACCAACCGACCTCCACCGGCCACTTCGTACCCACAACCTGGCAACAATCATCCACCGTCCACGAACCAACAAAAATGGCAAGCAACCTCACTCCCCCCTCCTCATCAGCCAACACCCCCGCCCGCCCCTCCTCGCCTCCGAGCGGCCTCCCCTCCCCAACCCGCCAAGTCCCGCCGACATCAGACGCAATGGACGTGGACACGGACTCTGGCGCTGCGCCGCGCCGTTCCGCGTCGGCGCCACGCACCCACGCCCTCGCGACAGCCAGCAGCAACCCGTACCCGGATGCTGATGCCGAGAGTGCTGGCTCCGCGTCCGTCGGCGCACGCACGCCTTGGGGCGGCAGCGACACGGAGCCTGAGGACGGCGAGGGGGGCGACGTCGGCGGCGTGTACGGCCATGAGGACGGGCAGCTGGCTACGCCTGCCGCGAGTGGGGTGGATGTCGCGGCTGGGTTTGCCGGGGTTATGGATGAGGCCGAGGATCTAGAGGAGATGGGCGCGGCTGGTGCTGTGAGTTTCGCTAGTGGGGTGTGCAGCTGATGACAAGGCTCGTCAGACGCGCCGCCGGAAAGGCGCGAAGGACCGTGATCTCTACGACGCAGAGATTGTCGAGCGCTGGAACGAGGGTGAGTGTTGTTTGTGCGGGCTGGGCTGACGAGTGCAGAGATTGGCGATGTGTGCGCGTAAGCGCGTAGAAGGACGTACAGCTCGAGTTCTCTGAACATCGGACGCATGATACCATCAGATCCTGCTCGGCAATGCCTTGTTCATCAGACTCTCACGGCAGACTCCTACGCCACACAGGGCCATAGCCCGCGGCGCCTGCGGCCACCCATGCATGTACATAATCTATGGCTATTCTACTTGTTCCCCCAGCTAAACCACCCCTTGTCCGCCGGAGCCACAGCAGCGGCACCCTCCGCTAAGCTCGGAGCCGCTCCAGAAGCGACCTCCGCGGCCTGGGCAGCAGCATCGGCTTCGGCCTTGGCCGCCTCCTTTTGTGCATCCTCGACAGCCTTAAGTTCGGCGATCTTGTCCTGCGCAATCTGCAGGCCCGAGGTCGTCGCGCCAAGAATGACACCCATGATCAGCCCCCTGGTAATGAGCGGGTTGGGCAGGCGGTCTGCATGCAGGTCAGCATCCTGTTCCAATAACTCTAGCAGCCAGCACGTTTCCACTCACAAATCAACCCTCCCACAAGAGCAAGGACAGCGCCGGCCACAGCACCGTCCTCGACATGGACAGGCCCCTTGCGCCACCCTTCCCTTCGGGGGTTGGGCTGCACGCGCTCCGACTCGCGTGTAACTGCAGGGTCGAGCAGGTGCTCGCGGAACCAGCCCATGCCCTCGTCGGCGGCCACGTAGAGCGCCGCGGCGGTACCCAGGCCCGCGGCGTACTTGCCGCCCGACTTGAGGGAGGCCAGGACGATGCGGTAGTTGCGTGTCTTGGTGTAAAAGTACTGCAGAGTTAGTATTGGGCTTGGTGGTGAACAACAACTGGGGGAAGCGGTGTAGGTAATAGCTCAAAGCAACGAGGGTGACGGGCAAGGACCAGCAGACACAGCGGTGTGCAACCCTTAAGCACCACCCGTCGGCGGCTCCTTACGGCGTGATGCCTGCGTGATGCTCCCTTCTAGGACGCTCTTGTCTCTCTCCACATTTTCCCCTCCTCATCTCGACCTAAACTCACCCAACCCTGCATAGTCTTTGGCTGCCTATGCGCATTCTCTGCCAAGAATCGCAACCTTGCGCGAGTCGCACCGCGGCCCATTCCAATCGCGAGCCCCAGTCCGGCCGCAACAGGCGGGATAATCAGCATGTTGGTCGGCACATGCAGGGAGATGCGTTTCTGCGCCGCAGCACTGTCAGCTGCTGCCGAGGTGGTGTCTGTCGCTGCAGTCCATACGCCTTCGGAAGCGGGTTTCGAAGACGCGTGGGGGTGTGTCGGGGCGACCGAGGGGAGGGGATAGCCGTCGGCGTCGTAGCCGCTCTGCATTGTGCTCGAGCTAGCGCCGCCGCTGCTGCTGCTGGCACTCATCACTGGCAAGTTGTGTAGCGTTGGGGTGGAGAGGGTGGACAACGTCTGGTGCTTTGCAGATGGGCAGAGAGATAAAAGTGGAGGCAGATGGAAAAGGAGATACATACAGTGGGCACCGGGTAAAAGTCCCGCCGAGATCAGTGTGTTTCTCATCCACGCCGGAACACCGCGTGGCTCGGCAGAGCTGCGCAAGGTGTTGACTTGCGGATCTGTGGTGGCAACCACAACATTCTCCACGGCCAACGACCGACTCCGGCGCACGACTCTCCCACGCCCACGCGAGACTCTTGCAGCGCTTCCCGTCCGCTAGAGCACACTGCGGCTTGGATATCAGTCCACAGCTCTTGACGACTCGTGTTGAGTCCGGTCCCTCTCTCATCACACGCCCTCACCATGTTCGGCCGACTCACGCGGCTCGCAATCGACCTCGTCGCCATCTCCACCTTGCTGGCGGGCATCAAGCGCTCGACTGGATACTCGTGAGTTGCTCTTCCGTATGTACATGAGCTATCACTGACCTACCCCACCCGCCTCTCGCACCAACATCGCATGCCTCACCTCCATCTCCCTCCGGTCACACCTTCACTCACCCCGTCCTCTCAACTCACGTCACCCTCTTCCTACCCTCCCCACCCAAATCACACACAACAGCATCTACACTGGCCGCTTCAAAGACTCTAGCATCCGCAATTTCCTCGACACCTACCTCGGCCTCGGCGAGAACATTTTTGCCTTCATGTGCGGCTTTGCCGTGTCGTCGAGCTACTTTCGCCGTCAGCTGGACGACTAGATCTAGCTCTCAAACCTATCGCGCAGCACGTCCCCGGCGTATACGCGGCGGTCTTGGTCGCTGCGTGAGAACCAGACTCCAGCGGCGCCGGTACCCCTCTCACAGCAAACCCGCGCCCGGTCCACTCGGCAAACTCTAGCAAATCTAGCATCCACGCCGCATGTTGTACCCACCATGTATTCATGAGCCGGCGTACAACGTAAACTCTAAACTAATTCGTGACGGAACCGCAAAAAGAAAATGAAACTAAACAAATGCCTGCACATCGCACACAACTCGAGCGCGTGTGCCGGGGCGCTTTTCTAACTACTCTCCCAGCTACTACTGTCGCCCGTCTCCGTCTCGGGCGTCTCCCCCGTCTCCTCAGTTATGCTTCCGGTCGTCTCGGCGTTGGTGCCCGTTTCAGTCAACGTGTCCTCGCTGAGCGTGAGGCTGCGCGACGACTCGGGCGCGGCGACAACGGGCGGGCGACCTAGGGACTCGATTTGTTCCCACGGCTGGCCGAAATCGCGGCCGGCCGACGGCGGGAGGTTGGCGAAGCTCGTGCGCTTCTCGGGGCTCGAGGCTGTCGTTGGTGAGACTTGGGGGCGGGGCGAGATGCGGGGACTGAGGCGGGTCTTGTCTGTTCGTGTGGGTTTGCGGCCAAAGCCGCAGCAAGAGATGACGAGGAAACCGATGAGTGCCGACGAGAGGGTGAGCGTGAGGGAAAGAGGCGGGAGAATGAGGAGAGGCGGGATGGGGTGCGAGGTGAGCAGTCGGCGCACGCCGGTGGGATGGGGTATGAACCGGATGACTACCCAGCCAGTTGTGCGGACTTCACGGTGGAACGCGCCGCGGTCCTCTGGAAGTGTGTCCTCGCGGCCAATAGACACGAATATCGACCCCACGCCTAGGTCGCCGCGGCCGGGGTAGATGATAGTGCCCTCAACAAGCTCCTTGGTGAGGAGCACCACCTCTTTACCCTTGGCCGGGGACACGAACGAGCCACGGCGACGGCGCTCCTTTATACGAGCATCTGGGACGCCAGAATAACCAAGAATGCGACCAGGGCAGAACGAGCGGAACGGCCAGGGGATGATGCAAGGTGGAATGAGATAAGTTGGGAACGAAGGTATCGTGAGAAGGCTCGATGGAAGCGGCGGAGGCGGCAGAGACTGGGCGTCAGTGCTGCGAGGCTATTAGGACTTACTGGCTGCGAAGCGCGGACAATAGCAACTTCAGGCGCACGGAGGGATCGCAGCTCGAGAGTGACCATAAAGTTTCCTGTCGCGTCGTCAGCACCTAGTCAGCGTCTAGTCTTGCCGTCATAATAGACTCACCCATCTCCTCTGAACCGCGCGATGGCCGGACCAACTCAAACTCGACCTGCACGTCGTACGGCAGGTCCTCCTGGAACCGGTCTAGTGGAAGCGCAAGCTGCGCGTGTGGGGTGCGATGAGAGCGGGCACCGTAGACGAGCCAGCCTTCGACCTCTACTGCGCCGCCAGTTCCCCATGACCACCAGAACGCGCCGACTGCGAGAATAGAAAACGCCGCAGATGCTAGCAGCAGGACGACCATAAGAATGCCCTTGAGGGCGACACTTATGGTAAGAGGCGAGGTGACGACATTGCGAAGGACACCGAGAGGATAGGTAATACTAAATACTGTTAGCTATGGTGAGGCTTGACGCGCTGAACATACGGCGTAAAGGCGAGGTCTAGAAGCTTGTGAAGAAATGCAACAAAGTCCGAGTTTACAGGTTGAGGAGACTGCCGGCCAGAGGGAGCTCGACGGTGCTGAGTTGCGAGATAGGGAGGTTGTTGAGTCCTGCGTCCGTCTCTGCGGACAGCTGTGGACATGTTTGGGAGAGTGTAGAGCAAGAGATAAAGGTAACGAGTGTGAAATGTGTTGGGTTGACATCAAGTTGCGGGTAGAATGACGCGTTACCGCACCACGTCCAGCAGCCAGGGCATGCCGCCACCCAAGAGGCGTAGGTGGGGGGAATGTATATATTACCCCGTGGGGTACAAGGTCCAGCCCTTGGGTCAGTCGTGACGTATGATGCACGATGAAGATGATGTTGGCATCCAGTCTCTTTCAATCTCTACATCATTCAACCATGCCCTCTCCACCCATCATTGCCACCCTCCCATCTCTCAGGACACTCATCTATGACCACCATGGTCCATCCTCGGACGGAGCTGTAAAGCTTGGCCAGACAGACCAGCCCCCTACCTCGTTCCACAACCCATGGTCATCATGGCGTATGGCCTCTGCCGCAGACTTGTGGCGCTCATACCAAATGGGAGCCGCCATTGCCGAGCCTCAACCAGCATTCAGCGCCAGTGTCAGCCGCACGCCGTCTCGCCAGGACACTTTGGATAACGGTGTATCAAAAGGCACCCCATCTGCCGACTACAACCACGGCCAGCATCGCCACGCGGCTGCTGGCCAGCTGTTTTCTGATCCGGCAGATGAGGACAATGAGGACGACGAGTGCTGCTCAGAATACGACGAAGACGAGTTCCCCCACCCCGAGCACTGTGTGCATCCCGACGAAAAGGTCGCCGGGTACATTCCAGAGAAGTTTCGGCGTGTGGATGAAGAGGACACGGCGGACGATTGGCGGGAGCCACCCATCATTGTTCGGCGGCCAGAGTGGCTAAAGGTGGACGTACCGACATTTACCTGGCTGGGCCACGCTGGAGCTCTTGTGCGGTTCCCCATGCAGCAAGGCAAGGGCATGGCTGGCATTGTCTTTGATCCAATGTTCTCGTACCGATGCAGCCCAACGCAGTTGGTCGGGCCCGCGCGGTCGCTGGATCCACCCTGCGCAGTGGAGGAGCTCCCGACAATCTATGCCTGCTGCATCTCGCATGATCACTGTTAGTGCTTCTTCTTGAACATTGCTGACGGTAGACGATCACCTCGACTACAACACGATTCTCGAGCTGTGGGCCACGCAGCAATCGACGATCCACTTTTTCGTCCCTCTTGGTGGGTCCTTATCTTGCCACATCAACTGACAGTCCAGGATGCAAGGCGTGGTTCAAGTCCTGTGGTATCCCCGAGCAGCGCATCACCGAGCTCGATTGGTGGCACGAAGCGCTCCTCACCATTCCCTCGGGCTCAGCCACTCCACCCCTCGGGTACCCGCCGAACCCCACTGCGCGCATCGACCCCGACGCGGCCCTCACGCTCAAGATTGCATTTACACCCGCACAGCACCGCTCCGGCCGCGGCCTCATGGATCAATTCGCGACACTCTGGGGAAGCTGGGTCGTTGGTGTCGTAACCCCTGCCATCGGCGACCGCGCCCTCGAGCACGGCATGTCTTCGTGGCCCGAGGACGCCTATCGCATGTACTTTGGCGGCGACACGGGATACCGCTACGCGACGGCTGCCGAGGACGGCGACATGTCAGCCATCTGCCCCGCCTTCCAGCAGATTGCCGACACGTACGGGCCCATGACGGCCGCCCTGCTCCCGCTCTCGACGGGCTCGTCGCTGCCCTTCCTGCGCAAGCTCCTCTCGCTCTCCCTAGACCAGTACACGCTCACGAGCTCGCAGCACTGCTCGCCAGCCGACTCGATCGACATTCACAACATCCTCCGCGCCAAGCGCTCCGTCGGCATGCACTGGGGCACGTTTTGTGATGCCGCAGAGGCCCGTGCGACCCGTGTAGAGTTTGGGCGGGCGAGGAGGAATAAGAATGTCAGCGACGATTTGACGAAGCCGAATGAGAATGGCGCGTTTATCGTCGTTGATATTGGAGAGTCTGTCGCGCTTGCGTGAGTAGATGGTTTGGCAGAGTACGTAGAGGTAATGTTATGCCCTAGATGTCTGCGGCGAATGATGCATGGGTTGGTTTGCTGTACAACAATGGGTCGGCGGAACAAGGAACAGGAATTGGGCAGTGGTGTGACGACAGCGCGAGGCACCCAGCAAAGCAGGAGATGGGGCAGAGGTACTGCCGATGCAGCACATCAGGAACGCTGGCGCTTGAGCCGATCCTTTGCCGCCTTCCTCGCGGCCTCTTCGCGCTCGGCCTCTTCATCCTCGCGACGAGCAATCTTGAGCGCCCGCCGCTCCTCGGCTGCCACATCGTTGAAGCCGGCCTCCATGTCGCTTCCACTATCGTCGTCGTAGGCTGGGCGACGCGGCGCCCGCCCACCGCCAGGACGAGCAAACATGCTCTGGATAATGGCACTGACGGCCTCGCGGCTCGGCTCGCCGGGGCCTTGTGGTGAGCGCGCGCGTTTACGCGGTGGAGGGGATTCAGAGTCGTAGCCGCTGCTACTGCTCGGCGAGCGGGCACGGCGGCGGGGAGAGTCGGAGGGACGCAGGCCCGAGGTTGGCTTGTTGGGCCGGGCAGCGCTGGCGTTTAGGCGCGATTTGGCAATGTCGCTCAGCTCGCGCGCTGGGCGGGGTGCATCGCGGGCACCGCTGGGGGTCGAGCCGCCCGAGGGGGGTGCGGAGGAACTGGCGGTGAGACCTTTCCGGAGGCGTATGTCGCGCTGAATCTCGTCCGGGGTTCGGTAGTCGCGGTTGTCACGATCGGGACATAGTTTGCGCAGGCCAGAGACATCCATGCCCTTCTTCATCGAAGCGACAGAGGTGCCTTTCTTGGCTGGGAGGCCGGGGCGGCCTGCCAATGGGGTGGTACGCGGTGGAGCTCGTGGGGGTGGGGCGCGGGGGGCTGGCGACGCCGAATGAGAGCTGCGCGTGCCGCCCTTGGCGTCGACGAGCGCGCGCACGCTGAATAGTGAGTCCTCGACGCCATGACCCTTGGCCTCGCGTTGCAGCTTGAGAGCAGCCTTCTCCTTTCGGCCAAGAACCGGAGGAGATGACTTGCGCGAAGCACGCTCTCCTCCGTTTGAACGCGGCCGAGGCTCCCCCTTCGACTTGGCAGCGGGCTTGGTGTGGCCGTTTCCGGCAGCACTTCGTTGGGCTGCCTGAAGCTTGGACTTTATAGGAGCCTGCGCTGTTAGCGCTGCATACAGCACTCGCCACACATGCTACTCACCGACGACGGTCCCGCCCTCTGGTCCTCGGCGAACGGGTCATACGCCGTCGACACTACCGGAGCCGGGCCCGTTGCTCGCTTGTGGAGCGCATCGTTGGCCGCCTTGAGCTCCCTGCGGCGGGCCTCCTTGCTCGCCTCTTCCATGCGCTTGCGACGCTGACAGTCAGCAGTTTCCCGGTTGGCACACAAAAAGCTGTGAACACACCTCGGCCTCCTCCTTTGCCGCCGCCTTGGCCTGGTCGGCCTTGTGTGCGAGCTCAAGCTTCAGAGCTGCCTCCTTGTCCCGCTGCAGCTCGAGTGCCCGCGCTTTGATGCGCTGGTACTGTAGAGTGAGCGGTGCGCTTGCACTAGGGTTAGTATACGTACCTCGGACATTGCGAGGGGAGCTAGAGAGTAGTGTAGTGTCCAGAAGACTGTAGATGGGAGAATTCACGAGCAACACTCGACCATGATGGCGTAGAACGATGCCCTGTGGCAAATATAGGCTCGCGCATACGGAGGTAGGCCCCCCAGTTGATGGCGGGACTACTTTGGACGGTGACACGCCTAACCCCGACCACGCTCTCGCGTCGTTTCAGTTCATTCCAGCATCAACCACCCGCCGTCATCAACAACTTGCCATTCATCGTCGTGCACACTTCTCAAGCATTCAGCTACTTGTCAGCAAAAGAGAGGACAAGCTTCCCTAATCAACATAGACACGACCTTCAGCAGCAAACACAGCTTGCTACCACCCCCACACTCATCACCCAACCTTTCCACACCCCTTTACGATCATGGCGTTCCCCGGAGGATCGCGCGCTTGGGAGGGCATGATGCGCGGTATGGGCCAGGGACGAGGAGAAGAGGTTGTTCTTCCTGACAAGTGAGTAGGCTGAGGCGTGGAGCATGAGTAGAGCTAACCCCGGCAGCGGTGAGACTGTTCACATCTCGTCACTCGCGCTCCTCAAGGTATGTCCCCTGCGCGCGTGCTCTTGCCACTGGTGCTGACAATGCAGATGCTCAAGCACGGTCGTGCCGGTGTCCCCATGGAGGTTATGGGTCTCATGCTCGGCGAGTTTGTTGACGACTACACTGTGAGCACCTTTGGCAAAGCTGTTGCTAATGACAGATCTCTTGCGTCGACGTCTTTGCCATGCCCCAGTCGGGTACCACTGTGACTGTCGAGTCGGTCGACCACGTTTTCCAGACCAAGATGCTCGACATGCTCAAGCAGACTGGGCGCCCCGAGATGGTCGTGGGCTGGTACCACTCGCACCCCGGTTTCGGTTGTTGGTTGTCTTCTGTCGACGTCAACACTCAGCAGTCGTTTGAGCAGCTCCACCCCCGTGCCGTCGCCGTTGTCATCGACCCTATCCAGAGTGTGCGTGGAAAGGTTGTCATTGATGCGTTCCGCTCGATCAACCCTTCATCCCTCATGGCCGGCCAGGAGAGCAGGCAGACGACCTCGAACATTGGCCACCTGAACAAGCCCAGTATCCAGGCGCTCATCCACGGCTTGAACCGCCACTACTACTCTCTTGCGATCGAGTACCGCAAGACCGAGGCCGAGCAGGGCATGTTGCTCAACCTGCACAAGCGCGGATGGACCGAGGGACTCAAGCTGCGCGACTTTGAGGAGACCGAGGAGAGCAACGAGGCGACGGTCAAGAACATGCTCCACCTTGCCCAGAGCTACACCAAGAGCGTGCAGGAGGAGGCAACGCTCACGCCCGAGCAGCTCAAGACGAGGCACGTCGGCAAGCTCGACCCCAAGCGCCATCTCGAGGAGGCCGTCGAGAAGAATCTTGGCGACCAGGTCACCCAGAGTCTGGCCATGGGTGTGCTTGCAGAGCTCTAGAGGGATGTAGGAATGGCGGATAGAGTAGTTCATGCATTGTAATAACAAGGCAAGATATACAACAGAACGTGAAACTGTCTATACAAGATGTGCGCCGCCCGTGTTTTAGGGATTGTTGGACGCGCCGCAGTGCAGGCCGAGGCCGCAGAACTGGGCAATGAAGAGATAGACGAGCAAAAGGCACACAAAGCCCGTGAGCGCCGTCACGCGCGTGTTCTTCCACCACTGCTGGCGGCGGACGGTGCGTGCACCACGGCGGAACGCAGTTGCCTGACCGGCGAGCGTGTCAGTCTTGTCGACGAGCAGGTCCAAACGCTCGCCACGCTGCATGATCGAGTCAATGTTCTTGACCATAATGTCCTTGCTGCGGTGTCAGCTTTGGCCTTGCACGCATGCAGCTTACACATTGTTGAGATCAGTCTGGGCCTGCTTGAGCGGGTCCTCGGGGGGCGACGTGACGTATTGGTGCATGAGCTTTGAGAGCTCACCCTCAAAGTCGTCGAGGCCGTGGTCGCCTGCAGCTGCAATGACGTCGGGCGAGTACTGTGCGGTAAACTGTCGTCAGCAAAGTCCACACCCCCGAGGACTTACCCTCCGCTCGACCTCTGCGAGGAAGCCAAAGGGCATGCGGCGGCCAACGCTGTCGTCGGCCATGACGAGGTAGACGACACCCTCGGACGCGACATAGTGGATCAGGCGGTCCTGCCAGACGTCTGCTTGTTAGCGTGCACAGAGACACGGGAGCGTACATGTGAGCTTGGAGTTGTTTGGGGGGATCTTGGACAGGATGGTAATCTTGGCGGCTGGGAGAGTGTCAGTGTCCGGGGAGTGTGTCGCCATGGCGCGCTGGGACATACCAGGCTTGAGGAGCGAGTCGCCGGTCGAGTGCTCTGTGAGGACGGTGGTGCCCCTTGCGACGAGGGCGTGGAGGAGAGACATGTTGGATAGATGTGCTTTGATGAGTGAGACTGAGATGTAGAAGCTGACGACTGGGAGATGTGAGAAGCAGCGGAGAGAGAGATGATTGCTGTGACCAAGTCAGTTGCCGCATACAGACATCGAGTGGCAATGACGCCCTCTCCACTGTTTATATATTCCGCCTACTTTAGATTCCACCACAAACAGCGCGCCTGCTTTTGGACCCCAGCCCCCGTCTACTGGACATGTTCTAACACCGTCGCACACTTGTTGCCTCCAAACATTTCTGCCCTGCACCTGGCACAACGAGCCATAGCGCAGGGCATTCCTGCACAAACACATGCCTACTCTTGGTCTTCTTGGATCCATCCCAGCAACACTGCGCCACCCAACACCATCCCTATCCCCTCTCACCTTACGCTCCCATCCTTCACCACCTCGGTTTCTCCCACACCCCCACGGCAAGAATCTTGATCGAAAAGTATCCCAGTCTCCTCCTCCAGCGACTCCCACCCAGCCAAACTCCCCGATGGAGACGCCGAATACGCGCAGCCGGCGCAAGCGGCAGCTCCAGTGGTCAAGCCAGGAGGAGACTGTTACATGGGGTCGGGATGACCAGTTGTTGCGCGAGGTCATGGAAGCGGGACCGAGTGGTGAGTTGAAGCAATGGAAGCTGATTCTTGCATTATGGAACTAACACTCTGCAGACAAGCCCCTGCCCGCGCCATCACCCACCCAGCGTCCCCGCCCCATTGGTGCCTCGTCGTCTGTCGGCCTCACCGCATCTGCGCACCCGCGCAAACGCCCATGCAGGATTCAGCGAGTAGGATCCACTCCAATGTCAGGCAGCAATGCCAGCCGCGATACCCCACCAGCAGAGGACACTGGACGGCGCCTGGACGAGCTGCTTGACCGCTTCCTCGACATTTCTCGCCCCAGCTCGACTGTCTCCACCCCCGTCTCCCGGTCTACCAGCGGCAGCACTGTGGTCAGCAGCGCTTCCACATCCAGCGGCCGCCGCCATGTCCGCGCGCCAGTGACTCGGAAACCAATGTCAGAACGCAGCCACAACCCCAACCCCGTAACGGCTACCCGCTCCCTCTCCCCGCTCAAGACCACCACCCCACTTCCAGACCGCCGCACGGCGTCAACAAGCGACCTCCAGGCCAAACCCCGTTTCCGCGCCCCAGCAGTCCCAAGTCCACCAGTACGCTCAAGCCCCCGTCGCGCTGCTGCCGCAGGCACACCCGTGCGCGCCGCCCAAGCCAACACCACTACCCGGCCCGTCCGTGCCGTCGCGACGCCGAGCCGCACATCCACACGCACGCACGCCCAGCGCTCTGCGCTGTCTGCACAGGCCATGCTCCCCCCACCTGAAGCTGCCCAGCTGCCGAGCTCAGACGGGGACACGAGTATTGATTCCCTCGACGAGCTCTTCCAGGGCGGAGGCGAAGAGATCGAGGCGCTGCTTGCTGCTGTCGACGGTGGGCGGTGACGGGTCAGTGGTTGTCAGTGATGGAGGGGATGGGACGGGATTTTGTCGGTTGCATTATTGACCGATGTTGCTGATTAAGCGGCGAGGTAGATGTGGATGTGTCATCTTCCGAGATTGACGCGTGGGTAGTGTCCGAAGTAGACTGTAACATGTAGACCAAGTTTTTACGATAGCATGCGATTAGAATGGCTGTATAGGTACCTGACGAGCATGCAGCTGAAGCATCAGACGCAAGAGATAGATAGGCAAGAGGTTTGTAAGCATCAGGGCGGGTATGTAGAATGTGGGTGGGGTGGAGGCGCATAAAGCCGGTACGACATCCTCGGTCGGACCGGTCGGTGGGTATCTTCAACTCTCCAGCACGAGACTGCAGAGTATAAAGCCGGATATGCTATGAATTGTTGTCTCCACCACCTACCTGTCTTTCCTACATCCCATCCACAAGCAAGGACAGTAAGTACACGACGACAACGACCCACCATCACGCCTCCCACAGCCACCGCGAATCCACCAAGCTAACAGACGTCCAGATGACCGCCAACACCAACCTAGCCCCCTTTGCCAACAAGGCCGTCAAGGGCTACCCGACCTTCCTGCCCGCCCAGCCGGTGCCCATCGGCACGCCGCTCAGCGAGGAGACCTACCCGCAGAACGCTACGCTGCCAAAGCTGTTCCAGCCTATTACGATTCGCGGCGTTACGTGGCCCCACCGCATGTGGGTCGCGCCTATGTGCCAGTGTGAGTTTCTTGTTCGGTGTGGAGGCTGGCCGGGGCCGTGAATTGGTGCCCAGGTGGTGGGAGCCGGGAGCGTTCGTGGTGTGAGGATTGGGCTTGTGTGTGGTCTGAGCTATACTGGGCTTGTGCCATTTGTGTCCAAGGACATCTGAAGGCCAGGTCTATCATTGGCGCAGTCGTGGCAATAGCGAGAAGCACACAGCTGACGTCCAGACTCTGCCGACTACGGCAAGGCGACTGACCACCACCTCGTGCACCTCGGCAGCATGGCACTGCGCGGGTGGTGCAACGTCATGTTTGAAGCGACTGCCATTATGCCGGAGGGCCGCATCTCGCCCGAGGACATGGGTATCTGGAGCGACGACCACATTGCGCCGCTCAAGCGTGTCGTCGACTACGTGCACGCCCAGGGCGCCAAGATTGGTGTCCAGATTGCCCACGCGGGTCGCAAGGCCGGCACGCTTGCGCCGTGGACGCAGAGGCTTGCGATTGAGGGCGGATGGACTGGCGGTGAGACTGCTACGAAAGAGGTCGGCGGTTGGCCTGACAATGGTGAGTCAAGTGGCGTGGTCCAAGGGTGGTGGCTAACTTTGACAGTGCACGGCCCCTCTGCCATTTCGTTTGACGACGCGACGTACCCGCAGCCCAAGGAGATTACTCCGGAATACATCGAGTCGCTCAAGCAAGCCTACGTCGACGCCGTGAGGCGCGCCAAGGCAGCCGGCTTTGACTTTATCGAGATCCACGGCGCGCACGGCTACCTGATGCACAATTTCCTGTCGCCCCTCTCCAACAAGCGCACGGACAAGTATGGCGGCAGCCTCGAGAACCGCCTGCGCCTGCCTCTTGAAATCGCCGACATTGTGCGCAAAGAGTGGGAGGGCCCGCTGTTCTACCGCCTGTCCGCGACCGACTGGCTCCAGGACCTCGGCCCCGAGAAGGCCTACCCCGGCAAGCAGGAGGAGTGGGGATGGTGGGGCATCGAGCAGACGACAGTGTTTGCAGGCAAGCTGCGTGACGCCGGGATCGACCTCATTGACGTCTCGTCTGGCGGCAACGACCTGCGCGGCCACATTACCGTAAAGTCAGGCTATCAAGTCCCCTTTGCGGCGCACCTGAAGAAACACGTCCCGGGCGTCTTAATCGGTGCCGTCGGCCTGATCACGTCGGCAAAGGACGCCGAGGGCATTCTCGAGTCCGACGAAGCCGACGTCGTCCTCTTTGGCCGTGAAATCCTCCGCAACATTGATTTCCCGCTCAAGGCCGCTGAGGAGCTCGAGGTCGCCGCTGCCTCGGCCGTGCAGTTTGAGCGCGCCTGGACCCGCATGCAGAGGCCCCGCGGCGCTGCGGGTGGCATGATGGCTATCCCCGGCCCGAGGAAGATGGTCAGCTCAAAGGAGGGGCCGCCCCCTGCCACGCCCCAGGCTACCGACTAGGCTCTGGGTTGAAGGTGTGAAAATGTGGAGCGTCTGTTAAGATTTGTATCAATGCTACCCTTATGCATGTACGTAGCGCAGCTGTCTGGTGCGCGTCTACTGGCCAGATCAAGATGATGTGATGCTGAGGAAGATTATCGCAGCGAAATTGATTACTGTCACGGCGACTTTACAGTCACGACGTATGACGCCACGACCGGACGGGTTCTGACATGGAAATCTGTCTTGCATAAAAGGGCTGCTGGGCCACTAGACTACTCTCGTCTCTCAACTCTCTTGCACACTGCGCGCCGTCTCATTATTCTGCACTAGGACCTGCCGGCACACAAACTTAGCACTCGCACTTCTTGCCGTCGGCGGTACACTGGCACGCGGGGCCGCAAGCGCACGAGTGGCCGTCCTTCTGGGCCGCCGTCTCGGGCTTGGGGCAGGTCGAGCACGAGCAGGTGCCCGGCGCACACGACTCGGACTCGGAGCAGGTGCAGCGACCGCCGCACGCACAGCTCGTCTTGGTCGGCAGCGAGCTCGGGCACGTCTCGCACGTGCACTCGCCGGCCTTGCATTTGCAGCCTCCCTCACAGCTGGGGCGTTAGCGGGACTCTAAAGCTGGCTCTGGAGGAAGATTCCTAGAGTGGCAGGGTGGGAGAGGCATGGAGATGAGTGCAGAGTCTGGCTTGGGTGGTCGGTCAGAGGACACCGAACCGCCATGATCATCACTCCAGTTCGACGAGCTGCACTCGCTCCACGCCGCGACGTGTACTCACTTGCATCCCTTGCCCTTGTCGTTGCAGCCGCACGACTTGGCCTTGTCATCGGGGCAGTCCTCGCACTTGCACTGGCCAGGCGCGCAGTTGCACGTGCCAGAGGTCTTGCAGCTGTGGGGTTAGTGCTTGAGCATGGTACCGTGGGGTGAGTGCCATGGCCACTCCCGGCTGGGCAGTAGCCGCTGGGCTGGGCGAGCGACTGCCTGACGACGGCACGAGTTGGGTAATGGCACCCGGCAAGGAAGGTGACACGCTGAGCGAGCAGTGTGCGATCGTTCCCGGTGAGAGGGGGTGGACACTTACTTGCAGCCCGAGGTGGCCTGGGTGGGGTTGCAGGCGCAGGTGGTACTGGAAAGTCAGTTGGAGTCTTGGAGGGAGGGAAGGTGGAGGAAGGTGGTGCTGGAGCTGACGGGTGAGGTGGTGGTGACCGCCGCTGACTAGCTTCAGAGTGGCTAAGGAGTGACTTACGCGGAGGACGACATTGTGGTAGTTGTGTGTGGGTTGTGCGTAGGTTGTGGTTGTTGGTAGTGGATGTTGGATGAGGAAAAGACAAGAAGAAGAGCAAGCGTTATATGTAGCCAAGTAGGAGACCGGTGAATGAGACAGAGGAGTGACGCATATGGTGCCCTGAATATCAGCCCTTCAATGTTGCATACCGCACAATACGCTCTCTCGGCACAAACGTCTCTTTCTGCATCTGGTACAATCTACTGCTATGCAAACACGCACAAGACGCGCAGACGACGTACTGCATCAACAGTGCAATGACTACTCTGGTTTGTGTTGCTGGTGGGAGAGAAAATGCCTC
Organism: Prillingera fragicola; assembly: GCA_002335605.1. Lineage (NCBI taxonomy): Eukaryota > Fungi > Basidiomycota > Tremellomycetes > Trichosporonales > Trichosporonaceae > Prillingera > Prillingera fragicola. Next base: position 1,773,343 of record BEDY01000001.1, read on the forward strand.
AATAATGGCCTGTCAATGGACTAGTAGTAGTTTGGCTCGTCTCGGCCGATCAGATCCATCTTGACTTGTCTCTCCTCCAGGCAGTCCTCGAGTGCTTTGCCTCCCAGTCTTAGCACCTCTTCCTCTCAGTCATGTCTAGCCTCTAGCTAGCCTAGCCCACTAGCATACATACATGCATTGATCACTGCCCCCTTGATGCCTTGGTATAGATCTCGAGCTCAACCCCTACCATACGGAGATTCAACTCCATCTCCATTGCCTAGCAAAATAGGCCTGCCACAAGTCCAGCGTGCCTATTTCTTTATCAAGGGCATCCATGCCCATTTATTTCGGCAATGCCACTAGCAACTTCTCATCACGCAACCCACAACAATGTTGCACCTCTCCCGCACACTGTTGCGCGCCAGCGCATCAGGGCCATCAAGAGCAGCAGCATCACTTGCACAAACACCGGCCCGCCTCCTCCCCCGGTCTTTTAGCACTGCCGCGGCATCTCGCGCCCCGTCACAAGCCTTTGAGCGTGTGCGCCGCTCAGTGGCCGCCGCCCCGGTTGCCGCTCCCAAGGCGCCGGCATCCCACAAGCCCCCCAAGCGCCGGCTGGAGGCTGCGTCGCTGCCCCTGCGTAACACTAGCGCCCCCACACGCGGACCCATCCTGCAGTGCATTGCGCACACGACCGCCGAGCGATACGACCTCGCTGGCCTCGCGAGGGTGCTCCGCCGGATGGGCGTGCGATGGGACGAGGTGCCCGAGGGGGACCGGGACCGCGCGTTTGTCATCGGGCCGTGGAAGGGGCGTGGCGGTGCCGAGCGCCTGATTAGCGGTAAGGACGTGAGGAGCGCCGTGCTACCCGCCGAGGAAGGTGCCGAGCTTGAAGACGACCGGGACATGGGCTTTGAGTATGGCGAGCGCGGCGAGATTTGGGTCTTCAACTCGGGCAGCTTTGTCACCTGGGGGTTGACCGAGGAGGAAGGACGGGCGTTTTTGCGCGACGTCATTGCTGCCAAGGGCGCGAGGATTCAGGTTGATCCATTGCATTCGAGCCAGTACGAGGTGGAGGAGGTTGACTTTGTCGTGGATTCAGATCCTGCTGCGTAAGTTGGCGTCTAGGGCAAGGCTGACGGAAGCCAAACGCAGATTCTTGGAAACCTCATCCAGGTCGGAAAGCCGCCAGAGCTGTCAACGTTCCCGCCTTCGCCATCGCTCGCGTCGCTGCTGGCAAGGTACACACTCTCGCTCTCGCTCACCCGCTCGTCGTCGCTTTCGGTGCTCGAGGACCGCCTCGACCGCCACCTCGCATCCGTCTCGTTGCTGCCACGCGCACTCGAGGTGTATGGCGCGCAGCCTTTGGGCCGCCGCGAGGTGATTCGCAAGATTGGCGAGCTCATGGTCCTCCGCATGGCGGTCAACACCCGCGGCGGCGGTCTCGAGGACACGCCCGAGTTTTACTGGTCCGAGCCCGAGCTCGAGGCGTACTTTGACGCCGTGGCAAAAGAGTTTGAAATGAAGGAGCGCATCGACACGATCAACAAGAAGATTGACTATGCGCAAGAAGTGCAAAACACTCTGCGCGCGCTTCTCACCGAGGCGTCGGGCCACCGCATGGAGATTATCATTATCCTCCTCATCGCCGTCGAGGTCGTCTTTGTGCTCATCCGCGAAGGCCCCGAGCTCTGGCACAATCTTGCTTATCCTATGCTCGACGCAATCCACGGCCTCATCAGCCCACCCGGCAAGGTCGCAGCTGCCAACCCCGTCCCCAGGGCGGCACCCAGCCCCATGGCCCGCGCCGTCGAGTCTGTCGCCCCGGCCTCGGAGCGCCGTCTCGTCTAATCCTCGACTGTCTGCATTGACCACTCATTTTACATACGTAGCATGTATCCCCCTTTGTGTTGTTCACTGTGCCATACCAGGGACGTGGAAGATTGCATGCGTCGTCGCGGCCAAACGGCGTGCCGGTGACTGTTCGCCGTTTGTTGACGGATGTGTCCGTGTGTCCGTGCAGTGGGTGAGACGGAGATTCAGTCAATCTCCGCTAGATTCAGGTATTTGGTCCCTAGACGGCGGCCGGTGTCCTATACCTCTTACCGGACCGATGGCGTCGACACTGTTGGATCTACTCTGTCTTCTTTGTGTCTTGCCAGATCACTAGAGAGTAAGGATGGCGCATACTCTGCAAGATGGGTTTCGGCTCAGTACGTCCTCCCGCGTCGCAACCTCGCCCGCCCTCTACCTCTCACTCATCTCCTCCTGCCGCACGTGCTAATGTCCAGTGACCCTGCACGAGCGCTACAGCATGTTCCGCCAAAACCTGGGCTATCCGCAGTGCATCTTCCACATTATCACGTATCCAGCCTCCGAGCTCCCGTCCCGGTCCTTTCTCGAGACACGCGTGGGCGAGATCCAAGACGCGTTGCCAATGATGCACGCGCGCGTGGTGGGTTCCAAGACGACGAAGCCGGGGTACGTCCCTGGTGCCAAGTGGGCGGCGAGCCATATCGTGCGTGAAGCCGAGCTCGAGGCGGGTAGGGATCTGAGGTGGATGTACGCCGCCGAGAGCCAGATGTTTGAGGCCCAGGACCGCGAGGTCAACCCCATGTGGACCGTGACGCGGGTCACGACCACGTCGGAGGTGGGGTATGTCATGGTGTCGCTCAACCACTTGGTGATTGATGGGCGCGGATCGACGCTCCTCGTGCAGGCCCTGCTTGCGCCACAGTTTAGCGTCGCGCCCGAGACGTGGGACGGGCCGACGCGGTGCGACGACACGATCAGCATGAAGCCCTCGGTCGCGTTTTTCGTGCCCGTCGTCCTGCGCGAGCTCGTCTTGCCAAAGTTTCCGTTTTGGGTTCAGAGCTACTTTACGAAGACGGACCCCTGGCCAGCCGAGGAGGTCAAAGGGTCCCCGCTCAGTGCGCCTGTCGGGTTCGCCCTCGCCGAGCTCGACGCGGATACCGTCGCCGCGCTCAAGGCCGCAGGCAAAGCCCGCGGGGTCGCAACACTGCACCCGCTCCTGTGCACGGCGTACAATGTCGCAGTGTGGCGCGTCTTTGGCGCCTCCCACCCAGAGGGCATCAGGCTCGTCGCCGGCCACGCAAGGGACGAACGCGACGCGTCCCTCGGCCACGCAAGCATTGCGCACAATTATGTGTCCGACACCGAAACCTCGGCGACCTACACTGGCGACGACGCGTTCTGGGATCACGCCCGCGCAATGGTCGCCGGTGTCACGGGCGACGCCGCCATCCAGGCGGGCCGCATGACCATGGGCCTCCTCACGCACCTGCCCGACTACGAGGCCGACCCCTCAGCCGCAGATTACGACCCCAAGCGGCCGACGGGCTGGGAGGCCTACTTTGGCTCGCGCGCCGAGGCCAAGGCGCCCTTCCGCTCCAGCATCGGCGCCTCCAACCTCGGCTTCTGCAAGCTGCCATCCGCGGCCACCGACTGGGTGTGGTCCCAGACTGCCTCGCCGTTTGGCTCCGCGCTCTACGCCAATTTCATAGGCAGCGAAAGGGGCGTCAGACTCAGTACGGGCTGGAGGGACGGGTGTGCCGCTACGCGAGAGCAGGTGGACGAGGTACATAGGGTTTGGGGCGTGGTGCTCCGGCGCGCCGCGCAGGGGGTCGAGGGGAGTGTGGCGGAGATTTCGGCGTAGCCATGGGTCGAACGGTATTGATTAGGATGATATAATATGGGTTCCAGGGCTGGCTGTCGTGCTGCAGTGCAGAGGTCGTAAGAGTGTGAGGTGGCAGTGCCGGACGTTAAAGCCAGAAGCTTCGGCGTGGACTAACCTTGCCCGGCTCCTACGAACGCCGAGCGTCGAGAGCCGGGGTCCGGCGTACTCACCAAAGCTAATCAGTGGAGCAACAAGCTCCTGCGGGCTGGTGTACCTCGGCGTCCTTCCCCTTGTGCGACTGCGCAAAGTGTAGTATACACAGCATGCACTCCGCCTGCTGGCACTGCGGACATACTACGTCAGGCGGCGTCGGGCTTGACCGGTGATTGCTCCGCACGCCGCACGCTAGCGTAGGCACCGCGGTTCCGCTCGGCTTCGGACTCCACCGCCGGCGCTGGCTTATAACACCTCGGCGCTTGGTGCTCGGCAATCTTCCTTCCACTTGGTCATCATGCTGGCCTCCATGTTGTTAGCTCTGCCATTCACATATGCTCAGTCGACGAGCGCCGAGACGGCGAGCCCGAACAGGACTATTATCGGGGTCAGCACGACCTACACCGTTGCGCCGACTGTACATACTAGTCCGCCTATGCCGCCAAACTGCTCGATCAGCGACGACAGGAGCGGGCTGCCTGTACCCCTCAACTGCGCCGAGTGGGCTCCCGAACGCATAAACTTTACGTTTCCCATGGCGGGCGACTACTGTGAGGTTGGTTTGATGCGGTAGCTGATGGACAGGGGTGCAGTCTGTTATCGACTACTCTGGCCAGAGTCCTGTGACAAATGTGACCAAAAACTACATTGGGTGGCAGCACGTCAACGAGACTGTCGATGTTTGGCTCAAGAGCCCAGAGCTCGTCGAAGCGACGCTGCTGTTCAGTCAATGTGGGTAGCGCGCGGTGCAGGATCTGACGGGCAGCGCTCGTGAATTGGGAGGACAAGTCGGACAAGGAGGATGAAGGGTGGTTTCTCATGGCGTTTGGGCCTTATGCTCAAAGGTGAGTGCGGGCTACAGCGGGGACTGACTACAGGTTTGCTCCTGGCTTCGAAGTTGGCGACGGATACTATCTCATCCTGGCGCGGGGAAACAGCCGAGACTGCGTGTATGCAAAGTCGGAACAGTTTAGCATCAGGTCGGGGGGTACAGAGGTCGATGTCCCACCTGGCATGTCGGGTGCTGGGCGTCATTCGGTGCATGCTGGTGCCATGCTTGGTGTTGTACTCGCTGCCTTGCTGTGACATGCCGTGATGGATCACCTCCACTTTTGTCCCACCACTGTGATCGAGGGCACCATGTGCTCCCAGTCCAGTCAACTGTTCACCATGCCGTCCTCCGTTTCACAACCCCACACGCTCCACTTACGCGCCCGTGTCTTCCCTCTGTGACCCGCTTCGTCTCACTATGCGGTCCTGTGGCCGCTTCCGATGTGGGTACCGCAGGATGTAGGCCGAGGCTCCTCATGAAACACGAGGCCGAGGTCGAGGTGAGTCAGTCACCGTGGACCACCTCCACCACACATAAATTACATGGCTACTGGTGTCGACCCCCTCATCCCTCGACTCCTCGTCTTCCACTACAACTACTTCACTACCTGCACAACCTACACAGCCTACACCATGACACTGTCCCCCGTCGACCCCCTCAAAGTCTTCCCCCCCGTCGTCTCTGCCGCCGAGTGGGAAAAGGCCCGCGCCGAGCTCCTGGTCGCCGAAAAGGAAGGCACCAAGATGCAAGACCGCATTGCTGCCCAGCGCCGCCGCATGCCCATGGTCGAGTTTACCGACTATACATTTGAGGGTCCCAAGGTCCCCGTCACGCTGCTTTCGCTCTTTGGCGACCAGGAGCAGCTCGCCTTGTACCAGTTCATGGACAATGGGCCGGGCAAGATCTGCCCAGGCTGCGACTTTGGCATGAAGCAGGTCACTGGGCTTGAAGAGCTTGCGTGCAAGGGCATCGCCTTTGCGACCGTCTCCGACATGCCCATCACGCAGATGGCGGCCCACTTTGAGGAGAGAGGGCACAAGATGCGGTTTGCCAGCTCGCACGGCACGACGTTTAGCCAGGACTGTGGCGCGCGCAAGAATGGCGGGTTCCTCATGAACATGTTTGTTCGCAATGGCGACAAGATTTACCGCACCTACTCGACTACTGCGCGCGGCGTCGACCGCTTCTGGTTTGTCGTCAACATGTTTGACCTCTCGGTTTATGGGCGCCAGGAGGAGTGGGAGGACTCGCCAGCCGGTTGGCCTCAGAAGCCCACTTATGGTTGAGTGCGAGCGGAGCATTGGGAGAATGCGGCAAGTAGTTTGCTACGAGGCTCCTCGTTGTGAGAAGAGATGCACTACATAGGGAGCCGATAAACGATCCCAGTGTGGCACAGCATGGATGAACTCACAAGTCACTCCGCCGCTCATCAACCATGTACAAATGAATCTCACCTGTAGCTCATGTGGCTACCCACTCCCCAGCTACACGTGCATAGGACAGATACCTGGCGGACGGATTGCGCAAACAGGACAATAATAATTGTACATCCAATGTTCAGTACATGTGTAAACCGTGGCACGTCCGGCCAGCAATGTTGTGCAGGCTCACAGGCAGCATTTAAGCGTCTAAGTCTGTATTAGCTCAATCTCTCGTCATCGGGTTTCCATTGTCGACAAGTGGTAGCATGGTAGTGGGAGCGTTCGCGTGGCGGCCACAGACCTTTTTACGAAAAATAATTTATTATTATTTCACAAGAACAAGGAGTGTAGCATTGCAATGCTCCAGGACGCCCGTCGCACTTGTGAAACGGCCGTGATTCGCAGCATTCCCGTGCACCTCTCCAAGCCGCCGGTGAACTGAGTAGGGATCTACTTTTGGCAAGGTCCAGCTGACATTCCAGACCCAGTATTCGCCGAGATCAGCCTAGCATGCGACACTGAAATTGCAAACAGTTCCGGCACAGGTTTCGACGCCAAGTTTGGCGAGTAACTGGAGATTGGACGGCAAAGTCGTGGAGAAGTCCGTAGGTGGTGGGATGGGTGGAAAGGAGATGAACCGAATTGGTGGTGCAGTGAACCTAAGACAGGAAAAGCTCGAGGAAGCCGCGGAGATGGAGTGAACACAGGCTGCGCACTAGTGCGCCGCATCAAATCTTTGTGGTCAATGTTAGTAGCATGGCGCGATGTCCCTTCGTCAAGGTCAGTCGCTAGGCAGCAAGCAATATCTCATCGAATTGGGATGCATAACCCTATATCTTTCGATGAATGAACCTGTAGTAAGTCGAGGGTGACTTACGCCTCGACAGGCGCGGCCTGCTCGGCAGCAGGGGCAGGCGCCGCAGCCTCGGCGGCGACGGGCTGAGCCTGGCGGTGCTCGCTACGGATAGTGATCTCAGCCTCGGGCTTAGGCTCAATGAGAGTGACATTGTCAGGGAAAGGAGTAGCGGGGCCCTGGAGTCCCTGCGGGGGTTAGCACTCTGTCGCTCGATGTACGAAGACGAAGACAGGCGAGGGGCTTGGAAGTTGCAACGCAAGCTCCGTCTACTTCAAAATACGCACCTGGGGGTCGTGAGGCCTCATAATCTTAACCTTGATGCCGAGCACACCCTGACGAAGGAGGACGTGACGGACAGCGTAGTCGACGTGGTCGATGGCGGGCTGACCCGAGTGGATAAGGTAGCCAGCGCTGAACTTCTCTTTATGGAATCAGCACTTATGCCTTGGCAGGTGTGTTAAGACTTACGAGACTGCATTGTGGAAGAGCAGGGAACGGCGAGCACAAACGAACAGAAAGAAAAGGCGTTAGCGCTGCTACAGGGTATTGCGGGGGTCAAGGCGCCCGAGGCAAAGAGACGGCAAAGACAAGTGGACGGGACCAAAGCCTCCATCGGGCTCTCGTTCACGCGGTTTGGGCGCGAGAGAGTGCCAGCGATCTGAGTACACTCTGCCTTGCACGACATCGCAGAGATGGAGATAGGCCAACCCCCACAACTGGGACAAAACGCACCTTGGCACGAGCAGCACGGAGCTTGCCCGAGACGACGACCTCGCAACCGAGGGCACCGGACTCCATGACGTAGCGGAGGACACCGTAGCAAGCACTGAAATGTTAGAACAAGAACTCTTTCGGAGCCGAGTGCGAGTCGACGGGCACTCGACTCGCGCTGGCACGACAACACTCACCGACGCATGGCGAGGCCACCAAGGAGCTTGTAACGGAGCGACTCGGCCTGGGCGACGGCCGAAAGACCGCGGTACTGGACCTTCTCGGCGTAAAGCTCGAGCGAGTTCTCGGGGAACTTGAAACGCTTCTCAACGAGCGACTTGAGCTCGCGAATGCGGCGGCCCTGGTGGCCAAGGACCTCCTGGGTGTGGGTGGCGCGGATAATGATCTCGGTGCGGGCGTGGGTGACACGGACCTCACAGCCCGAGTAGCCCTCCTCGGCGAGCTCGCGAGTGCTAAAATGTCAGCTTTTGGGCCCATTTTCCTGGCAAGAATCATCCCACGCACAAGAACTCGCCAAGCTCGGCCTGGAAGACACCGTCGGCGACCTGGAGGATTAGTCTACATTCAGAGCATGCTCGTAGACACTTACAAACTTGCGCTTCTTCGAGATCTGGGCAGTGGAGGCCATTTTTGTTGCTGGATAGGAAAAGGAGTGCAGCGCGACAATGTCGATTTCGTTGCCAGAGACGCCACGGGCAGCGACGGGCGCAGCGCGAATCCTTCTGTGTTCCGGAGTTTAGTTTGTATAAATCACCGAAATGGTCATGAGGGTGTGGCGTGCCTTAAAGCAACACTAGAGCGAAGGTGCACCATCAGCAGCGTTCAGCAGCCAGCTGCAATCATTTACACAAGCCGTAATGCATAGCAATGCACATCCTCTGAACATGTCACGACTACGAGGTGTTTGTACCATTTGGTACAAACATTTTGAGCATCGCTGTGCAAGCCGATCGCTTCCACGGTAGCTTCACTATGTTCCGCAACGATGACCTCTTCTGGAACCCGTGTTGTACACATCTTAGCTTCTCGCTTCTGCAGGTTTTGCATGTCAGCTCATAACTCCTCACTGTATGGCCATCACTATCTTCCTCCTAACAATGGTTGCACAAGCTCATGAACCCTTGCGCAGAACGTTTGTCCCATTACGTAACCTCACGTGTTGTTTGGACCTCCTACCAGGCACGGCCACCGACACTTGACCGCTCCTCGCCACATCAACGCCTTCGCCGTCCGCACCACCTTCATCGTTGCCGCGCCCCTTCTCCTCTACAGCATGCGGCTCAGCTTGCGCCGGCTCCAGCCGGGGGCTGTGTTCGCCACCTTTCTCGGCATTCTCGACATCAAGCTCGGTAGGTTGCCCTTGCTCCCTGTGTGGTCGTCGCAACTGACAAACGTGCAGGTTGCGAGATTATCCTGCTCTTCGGCGTGCGTACCAGTGGCCTGCCTAGCTTACCCCTCAGCTTATTCACAAAGTTGCGGGTGTCTATGGACTAATCACTGTTCTTGTCGGAGGCACGTTTGTCCAGTTCCTCTTCTACGCGTACTCGGTTGCCACCTTGTTCGCGTTCATCTGGGCGCTCGGTCAAGTCAGGTCGGTGAGTGCGGACGATGCCCGACCAGTCTAACAAGCCAGGAGTCCGCGCATAAGACGCTGCTCGTTGCGCACCTGTACGCGCTCGACTTTGCAATCCTCCAAGTCTTCCACTACATCTTCTACTACATCTACTGGTTCATCACTGCTCACGATGGCAAGCGCGTCCTCAACTCGCAGGCTCAGAAAGACATCTTTGAGCTTGCCGACAGCCGTGGAGAGGTGACCAAGCCTCAAGCAGGAGAGAGCGACACTGGCGAGTTTCAATCCGCGCTCGCCCTCGAAATTTGGCAAAAGGAGAAGGTCTACGCAATCGGCGTCGTGTTCGTCGGCTTGTTGCTCAAGGTGAGCCCCCAACCCCGAGTCGCGTCGTCTAACGTGCAGGCCTACTTTATCATGGTTTTGTACTCGTACGCGGCCCATCTCCGCACGAGCAACTATCACAGCCTGCCCCTCACCACGCACCACTCGGCGCCTACGGACATGGACACCAGTGTTGGTGAGCGCGACGAGATTGCGGCCGCCGAGGCCGACCTGGCACGCATGTCGTCGCCACCGCGGTCGCCTGTGCGGGGACAGCATGCTCGCTCGCCCGTCGCGAACGGTACCGCGGGCTCATCTGGCGCCGCAGGCAAAGGAAAGGCCAAGGGCAAGGGCAAGGACACCGGAAAGGCGGCCGACGACGACGACGACTTTAGCTGGGACTAGACCCGACTTGCTTGCAGCAGCGAGTGTGGCTACATTACAACTACATACATACAGCAAACCCATATCATTGGCACCGGCAATCACAGCTCGACGGCACTGACGACCGGGCGATGATCATACGTATAGAAATAGGGCGCATGCTTGATGTCATTGTGACCCGCAGCTACACTTTATTGATGAGAGGCTACGACATTGGCCAAGGTGATGCGTACAGCAGTCAATGAGCGTGTGCTTCAGACGCGTAACCTGTACGATGCAGTGGTGGTGCACCACGGAGCCGGAGACAGAAGCGAAATCTCAAACTGGCGCCACGACCGTGTCACGTACATGTCTTCACAATCACGTCAATCTCACTCTCCGAGCATGCTGGCCATGTGCACTTGCATGTGCACAGTGCACAGTGCACAGTGCACAGAGACGTGTCTATCCCAGGACGTTTGCGGCCAAAAATGGGAACACATCCTCGGCACCCAGGCAGCCACCTACACATAGCGGGCCTCCTCCTCAATGTTCCGTAGTTAAAGTAGTGCACTAAGTCTTAGTGCACTAACACTGTCAACCACTCCACGGCCTCACAACGTTCTACCCGGCACGCTCAACCCAATGGCAACGTCCCAGTTGACGCGCACACTCATTGTCACCCCCATCATGCGTGTCTTTACTGCCCCGCCTTCCCATCTGCAAAAAGTCACACCCGCATATGCGCGCTCGGAAAAGTCAAGTCGCTTGATAGTATGTCGACCTATGCATACACCTCTACACCTCGCGGAAAGCAATTACCGGGAGTAGGTCCAGACACCCTTAAGGTAGCCGGCCTGGGTAGCAAGGCGGTTGATCGACTGGATTGTCAGCAATGGTCCATGTGAACTTGGTCGACAGGTGGGCAACGGGAATGCCTGGATTAAGCCAGCTCGAACAGTGCAGAGCGTGGAGACGGACAACAGGAGGGCAACAGAAGCAAGCAACAACAGGAGGGAAGGCGAAACGCCAAACGGCAAATCCAGCTAAGCCAGGCTTGGGTCCAACCTTCAGCCTTCCTCTCTGCCCAGCCTTGCTCCCCGTCGCTGCACGTCCAAGCGCCTCTGCACGCTGCCCGATCCTTCCCTAGCATTCCCGTCCACATGTCGCCTCGCGCGACTCACGTCGTCAGCCTCGCCCTGCGAGCGAACCTGGCCGCAGAGGGGGATGGTGAGGCCCTGGCCCTTGATGGCCTTGCCGTCGGCGTCAACGTCGGCGATGGTGATCTGAACCGACGAGTGGTCCTTGGCCGTGATGAGACGGTCTGTCCAGTCAGCACTTGTCCAACAATCCTTCCAACTGCGCGCGTTCTGGAATCTCGAATTGGCCGTCCATTCAAACGTCCAACGCGTTTCGGTCCATTCCAACGCGCACGTCCCATTGACACTCACTGGTAGCCGCGCAGTGACGGGGGATGTAAAGGTCGACGAGCACCTTCTGGTCGTTCTCCATGGTGGGCAGTTGTTTTAGATGGAGGTCAACGGAACGCACGCTCGTAACATCGACATGGCAGCCACCACTGCAGGGAACCAGCCAGCGGACATTTGCTTCCGTCTCAGACGAAAATCGTGGATTTGCTTCCGCGTTCTGTGTCGGTCTGGCTTAACTCCGACAGTTTCGATCGTAAATGGTCTTCGTCGCGTTTGCAGGGCCATGGGTTATTATTGACTTCGAGGAAATCAAGTGTGGTTGTCATTACAACCTGTTTGCAGCTACTGCGCTCAACCACCTGGCCACACGCAGATACATGGCACTGGTATAGCCTCACTGTCCGGCAATGCATCGGGTGTGCACTGCAGCTCAAAGCGACAGTTGGTAGCCAAATGTGCTTCCTTGGGCTTTAGGCTCCTGCGTCTGAACCGGTTCTCGGATGCAGCAATTAATATGACAGTTTACTTAGCTATGGGCTATACCTACTCGTTACCAAGGTCTGTTTGCGCTACAAATGTCCACCCCAACCGCCATATTCACCGCAACCATTGAGGATGGGACCTGCCTTGGTGTCAATGAGCTTCCTTGTTGTGAAGACCTTCCTTGGCCAGCACAGCGATATAAATCCCTCCCATAAATGCATGTATCCTGCTGCTCCTAAGATGTGCAAGAACACATGCTTGCTTTGGCGCGACGTGCTAGATCGACTGGGGCACCCCGGAGCACCCAGCCAGTCACTGTTGGCAGGTTCCAGTTGCCACCCATTGTCTATACGCCGATTCGCCACCTAGACTCCGTTTGAATCCGGGTACGTCATCTGGGGCAAAGTCAATCCACACCACCATCTTCCTCAATCTTTGCACGTTTTACCCGCCATTTACACTATATCCAACATACTGCTAGGTGTACAGGCAACATGAAGCTCGTCTCAAAGCATATTGAAAAAGATGGATCGGTGAGTGAACAACCGCGCTTCCGTCCGTTGTTGGGATGTCATTGTCTCCCTTATGAACTGCCATCGCGCCGCGCAGAAACTGACCAACGCCAGGGCTACGTCGTGCTCCTTCCTGAGGATGAGGAGGACATGTGGCATGTGTACAATCTCATTTCTGAGGGAGATGAGGTTCAGGCCAAAACGGACCGCAAGGTCCACTCGCAGAGTAGCACTGGTAGCACAACGACCTACCGTGTGCAACTGAACCTCACCATTGTGGTCAAGAGGGTAAGTTGCCATGTGGCGGCAGCCCAGAGATTCAAGTGGTCTCACAGCTGGAGAAAGTCCTTGTCTCTCCACGGAGCCGCCTGCTGTTGCCACTAGCTGGCCGCCCGTCGCCAGAAGGCTAACGCATCAGACAATGTTCTCCGCCGCAGCGTCAACCGAGATCAACGGCGACCAGTCTCAGGCTCGCGCCGTCATGAGCATCACAGGACAGGTCACCGAGGCCAACGACTATGTGCGTGTGGGCGCGTACCACACGCTCGAGCTTGAGCGTGGACGCAAATTCCGCCTGTCCAAGGGCAGCGGTTGGGACAGCATTGCGCTGGAACGTATCGCCGAGAGCACACGCGTTGGGCGCGGAGCAGAAATCGGTGCGGTTGTCTGTGGAGAGGGAACGGCAGCCATCTGCTTGCTCAGCGAGCACATGACGGTCGTGAGGCAGCGCATCGAGTGTCCCGTGCCGAGGAAGCGGAGCGGAACGTCGAGTCACGACAAGGCAATGGCCAACTATCTCGCGACAGTGTACCAGGCAATCTTGCGATTGATACCCTTTGAGTCTCTCCGTGCTGTTGTCATTGCCAGTCCAGGATTCACAAAGGAGACAGTGAGTCTACAGTCTGGACATTGCTAACCCCAGCTTTACGACTATATCTTCCAGCAAGCTACGGAGACGTCGAACAAGCCCCTCCTGGCCTCCCGCTCAAAGTGGGTCAAGGTGCACAGCAACACACCACACGTTCACTCGCTCGTCGAGGCACTGCGGGACCCAGGAGTCGCAAAGATGCTGCAGGGTGCCAAGTTTGCACGTGAGGGTGTCGCCCTGGACAAGTGAGTGCTGCGTGGAATACACAATGCTGACAACTAGGTTCCACAAAATGCTTGCCTCCGACGAGCTGCGGGCGTGGTACGGTCCGCAACACGTCGCGTTGGCAGTTGACCGCGGAGCTGTGGGCACGCTCCTCATCTCGGACGACCTGTTCCGCAGTGCGGACCCGCAGACACGCAACAAATATGTGCAAATGGTCGACGACGTGCGCGCGCGTGGTGGCGAGGCAATCATCTTCAGCTCCATGCACGAGAGCGGTGTCCAGCTCAACCTTCTCACAGGTATCGCTGCCATCTTGACCTACCCTCTCGACATCGAGATTGTCGAGATGGAGGAGCGTGAGGAGAAGGAACGTCTTGAGCGGGAGGCGGCTGAGGCTGCAACCCCGGTTAGCAGTACGCCTCGAGGCAGTACGCGCGGGAACACGCCCAGCGTCGGCACGCCATTCTCAACCGACTAGGTATATTAATTGCAACCATTTCGTACATCTGCCATACTTCCAATGCATATCTAGAGGTCGTCCATGTCGTCCTCGGTCTCCTGAATCAACTGCGCAATCTCACGGTCACGCTCGCGCGCGTCGGCCGCCGTCTCGAGCTCCTTGCGGTGCACGTTGGCCGCAAAGCGCATGCCCTGCAGTGCGTCGTCGTGCATGGCCAGTGCGTACTTGAGGCGCTGGGCAAACTGCTGCTGGGGCTCGTCCGTCTCGTACACGTCCTTCTTGACCATGGACTGCATGAAGCCGCCCTTGTGGTCAATCGTGGCGTCAATCACCCGGTCCTTGATGGCCTTGGCGACAATGTACTCGGTGTCCTCCTCCGAGTCGAGGCCAAGCTTGAGGCACACGTCGCGCAGCGAGATGCGCGAGTACGCAAGGGTGATGGTACGAAGGGCAGTGCGGATAACAAAGTGTCGCAAGCGGAGAATGAGAAAGTGGGTCGAGTCGGCGAGGAAAGCCTGCTCGTGGGTGGTAAAGGCACGCTGGAACGCAGCAACGTCACCAATGCGAACAGCCTGGACAATCTGGAAGTAGGGGAGAAGCGCCTTTTGGAGCACTGGCCTGCGGAACATTGCGCGGTCGGGAATGCGACCAGTGAGCATCTCGGTAACAATGTAGAATTTGTGGATGATCTGAACGAATCCAGGAGCGACCTCGTCCTTGGGAGCACGACGAATGGCCGTCAAAAGGAGGTCGGCAGCGCCAGCATAGTTGAGCTGAACTGCGCGCAAACGAGCGACGTAGAACAGCCACCTAGCGGTCTGAGCACTGTTTGACGAAGTGGGCATCTCAATCTTTGACAGAAGCTTGTCGGCCTGGTCGTAAAGGTTGGAAGCAAGGTAGGAGCGGAGGAGGAGGTTGATGACGGTAATCTCGAGCGCCTCGTCCTTGCGCAACTTGGCAGTCTGGCGGACAGCGAGAAGGGTACTAAAGATCAGCAATGCTCACACCAGCGCAACTCACGGGCGAAGCTCGGCAAGACGGTCCTGGAGCTCGTAGGCGCGGGCAAGGTAGAAGTAGACCTTGGCGGCGATCTGGTCCATTGTCCTGCGGTTGACGGCCTGGATGTACTCGGTCGTCTCGAGCGCAAACTCTCCAGCCTCCTTGACCTTGCCGGCGTCGAGCGCAGCAAGAAGAAGAAGCAGGCGGAGGTACACAATACCCTCGGGGATGAGGTCGTTGGTCTGGCTGTCGACAGGTGCGGTGTACTTCTTGGCCACGCTTGGAGCCGCAGCTTCGGCGGTCTCGGTGTCAACGTCCATCGACTCGGCCTCGGGAAGAAGAGCAAAGACAGACGAAGCAATCAGTTGCTGGCCAGTCTTGGCTGTATTCATCAGCGCGCCGCCCATGGAACAACATTGAACCACTTACATCCCTTGGGGAACGCGCGCTCAAGGGCGTCCTTGAGCGTAGCACGGGTAAGCTTCTTGCGAAGAGTGGTCAAAGTGCGGAGAACACGAGTCGTGAACCGGGGCTCGATAGTCGACACCGCGCGGCCAATGAGGGTAATGTTGCCGAGGATCTCTGGGTTGTCAGCAGGCGTGGACTGGTATTTGGAAGCTCACCATCCTCAACGCTGAGCACGGGGGCGACCTCGGGCTTGGGCTCCTCGGGCTTGGCGTCCGTGGCCGCAGCCGGCGTAGTCTCCTTCTCCTTGGAGGGGGCAGTGGTCATGCTGCCGATTGTATGGGTGGGTTAGAGGAAGAGATGATGAACATCAAGAGGTCGTGGGTCAGGCAGGTCGGCGACGCGCAAGCCAGAACCACGTGGCGAGTTGATTACAAAATGGGCCATTACGTCAATTACGACCGTCACTATACAAAATATCCCAAGCAACACAACATGCCGTCCACATCTCATGCATGCATAAGCCATGTTTTGTTCTACGTACTTAGAGCTCGCCCTGGAGCTTGCCAATGACGTCCTCGGCACCGTCAACGACAGTGTCCTTGACCTCCTCGGCCTTCTTGGCAACGAACGCTCCAAGAATGTTGGCCTTGATCTTGAGCTCGTCAAGCTTGGAAGGAGCAAGCGAGGGCGAGGCAAGAAGGTTGCCAAGACGGCCCTGCTCCTTGGTGAGCCATGCGTCACCCTTGGCGGCAATGCGCTCCATGGCGGTAACGTAGTAACGGGCAGCGGTCATGGTCTTCTCGTCGGTAGCCGCCCGGAGGACGCTCAAGAGCTCCTTGGACTGACGGAGAGTGTCCTCACGACTAGGAATGCTGGCAAAGTACTCGCGAGCATAGGCGTCAAGAGCCTCAATCTTGCCGGCAAAGTCGTCAAGGAGACCAGTCGAAGTGCGGTGGGTGCCGCAGTGCTCGTTGAGGAACTGGGACGTTAGTTGCTGCACGGGCTTGCAATCAATAGACTCACGTCGGTGAACTGCTGCTCGCTGCGGCCAGATTCGTAGGCGATGGGCTCCTTGGATCCAGCGGGGAAGAACTTGATGGTAGGGAAGCTGCGGACCTGGAAGTTGGTGGCAATGTCCTTGTTGTCGGCGGCGTCGGCGTTCATCTGGGCGACAACGCAGTTCTTCTCCGAGGCAAAGGCGCGGGCAACCGACTCGTAAGTAGGCTTGAGGTTCTTGCAGTGACCGCACCAGGGAGCAGTAAAGGCGACGAGGACATTTTTGGAGCCGTCGACGACGTCGTGGAAGTTGGCGGCGTCAAGCTCAATGGCAGCAGGAGGGGGAGGAGGCTTGATGTTGGACTTGACACCCGACTTTTCAGTGACAAACGCAACAAGCGAGTCGAGGTCACGACCAGCGTTGTAGTCCTCGGGCTCGGACGAGCCGGCGGGGAACCACTTGAGGGTGGGGAAGCCCTTGACCTCGTAGCGGTTGCCGAGCTCGCGGCCGACACCGTCGGCGTCAGTCTTGGCGATCAGGACCTTGTCCGAGGGAAAGGCGTCCGCAAGCTGCTCCCAGGTGGGGGCAAGGTTCTTGCAGTGTCCACACCAGGGAGCGTAGAACTCGACAAGAGCACCCTTGTCCTGGCCAACATACTAGATGAGTCAGCGAATGTTGGTGGAGGTTGGCCGGGGCTGCTTACCTGGTCAAAGTTGGCCGTGTCAAGGTCGACGACGTTTGAGGCCTGAACCAGACCGGCGAGGCCGAGCAGAGCGGCCGAGAGGGAGATGGCGAGCCTCATTGCGATGTAAACAAGATGTTGTGTAGAGGCAAAGACTCGAGAGAGATGTGGTTACGGTGACGTGGAACGAATAGAGACAGGGCGAGAATGTGCCACGCGATGTGTTCATTGAAATTCAGGCACGCATTACAAACGTCACTGTAGACCCGCAACTGACCAATACATGGCATGCAGCTATCGTATGCAGCTTAGTCAAGACATGCAGCAGGCAATACAGCAGGTGGGTGTCTATGCACAGCACATGTTGGGGGAGGCACAGGTGGGTGACATCTGTAATAGGGCATAGTGCCAAGGACAAACAAGTAAGACTATGCAGTGGGTAATAATACAACAGATGACAGAGACGTCTGGGGGTTGGTAGCTGGTTTTTCGACGAGTAGGCACAGCCTGTCAGGTCTGGAGCCTCTCGAGGCGCTCGACGAGGTCATCCTCGAGACGGGGCACAGGCTTACGACGGGGGCGCTTGCCACCTGTGCTTGACGAACCAGTAGAAGGAGGAGCGGTTGCCACCTGTGACCTGGGGGGAGTAGGAGTCGTAAACGATTGTGGGGTAACGGAACCAGGCGTTGACTTGGTGTTGTCAAGATCCAGTCCGAGAGAGCTCAACGGCTCGCCGCGCAGGTCCATGAGGTCGTGGTCGGCAGGAATAATCACCACCGAGCGTGCGGCAGAGTACGATGCGTTGTGGTGGTCGGTCGATGACGTTGGGGTCGTTGGTGTGGCCGGTGGACTGGCAGATGAAGTCGAGTGTGCACTCGAGGGGGAGTGACTCGCAGCAGGGGTACTGCGAGGAGTGTACGAGGCATACTGCGGCGCAAATACGGTGGGCGACCGCGGCGTCTGAATCGACTGGGAGATCTGGTAATGGCTGTTACGCGCAGGCGACGGTGATGGCGGCATGGGATTGTTACCACCAATGGCCATGGAAAGGCGCTTGAAGCCAGACAGAGTCCGCGTACGGACACTGTTCGGTGGTTGACGGCGCGGGCGAGCCTGTATAGCTGTAGGGCAAGCAGGAGTGAGAGGACCAGCCTGAGGGGAAGGGGATGCGGGGACGGGTACGGCCTGAGTAGGAACAACAGTAGCAGCTCCGCGGAAAGTAGTAGCTGATGGCGTTAGCATGGACGAACCCGGTTCCTGGGCAGCAGAAACTCACGAGTGTAGACTCCGCTGGAACTCTTGCGGGGCTCGCGACCATCACGAATCTTGAAAGGGTCGCGGTCACCCGAAAGGCTGCTCATGCTGGGCTTGGCGCCCTTGCGCATGGGCGGCTTGGTGAAGGAAATGACCTCGACGTGGTCATCGTCATAGTTTTCGACGCCAGAGGTAGACGGTGGCGAATAACGCTCGGGTGACTGTGGCAAGGGCGCCGCAACCTCGAGCACAAACTGGCCAGACGACGAGGCGAGACTAGGAGGAGTGTTTGGTGAGGCAGTTGCCAGAGGGGTACGCGAACGCGAGGGGGTAGGCGAGGACAAGTTGCTGGTTGACTTGGACGCGATTGCTGGCCCGCGCAGGTGGGAGCGCGGGGGTACGATGGGTGCGTTACTCATCGTAGCAGCAGACGACGAGAACTGGCAAGGGTGTGAGCAATGGTGTTGTGTATAGAGTGGTAGGTATAGAGAAACGGGTTGGAGGCAATTGGAGGTCTGGCTGCTGTGCTAGGTGGCGCAAGAAAACGGGCGCACAGGAATGACGACTTTTAACCGCCGCAATGCTGAGGAATGGATGGGACCGCGCAGACAGAGGGTCCCTGCACAGCGGCGTAGTCTTTTGTGTGTTGGTGGATGGAAAGTGTTTGAAGCAACAACAAGCAGCAACCGAGTGCGCATGCCCTTCCGCAGCACGCGTTGGGCAGCGTGCTCGTCGTGACTATGCAGCCCAGAGGGGGTACACACTATCGCCTCGCTAGTGGAGACCACTGCAAGGAGAAGGTGATTTCGACGGACGAGTTGAATTACGGTGCCTGAAGGGAAAACAGGGCCAAAAAAGCGCCTTCCTTGGGCCCTGCTGCCCCTGCGCACCACAACAATGGCCTTCCCTCTTACCCCAGCCTCGCCAGCAGCAGCGCCAGCCCTGAGCACTAGGCTCTCGGTCGCCGCTGTGCGCCTGACCTTGCTGAACGTCTACCTCCTGACCCCAGAAATACACCTGTCCTAATGGAAGAGACAACTCACAATATCGTTGAAGTTGCCACTTGTAGTCGATTGATCCAGTGCACCTAAAAATGGCGTAGACTGAGCATGCAAGGGCATGCTCACCGAGCGATGGTGCCCACGTGCAAAGGGCTCGAGATGGAGATCAAGGTCTACCGGAGAAAACTCGAGCTCCTTGTCGTCAAGATTCCAGAGGGAAGGCGGCGCCGCACCAGGCGGCAGAGAGGGAGCGAGCACGTTGGACATTGGTCGCTTGATCGAGTTACGGTTCAGCCGGCGAGGCGGGCCAACAGGACGGTTCATCATGGCAATCTGCTCAGATTCTGACCGAGTGTGCTTGGCCGGCATGCTAGTGTTGCGAGGAGGCAGCGAGCCGATGGGGAACAGCGGCTCGAGTTTCTCTGGGAAAGATGGCACGGTCGCGCGGGTGGCGGCGGCGCGGCGCAACGTAGAGTCGGACGGAGTCCAGTCGTAACCCACAGGAGCGGTGGGAGCGGCAACAGAGCTGCGGCGCTCAGTGGTAGGTGAAAGCTTTGCCTGCTTTGGAGGGCGAGAGAAAGAGAGGAAGCCCATGGTTTTGGAAGTCGGTGCCCAGTGGAGGGGCTCTGTGTCGTATTGCAGTGGTGCAAAAAAGGGGATAATTCCTGTCAAAATGGGCGCCTGCGCCGTCTAGGTGATGATGATCGCTACCAGAGCTGTCGAGCAAAAGGAGGAGGGAGAGTATGCAGAGCAACAACGAAATGCAGGCAAAACTATTTTATCACGGCCACCGCCGCTGCTCGACCACCTGGGGTAGTAATGTCTGCGGAACCAGCATTTCTACGCAATGTCGTCCCGTCCTCCTGTAGTGATGAGACATTTCGTCACCTCGCGTGGTAGTGAGAATATGCGTGGCCGCAGGCCCTGCGCGAGTTCATTCGGCTTTCGCGTGGTCAGTCTTCCTCAACCGCAAGGCCGGGACGTGCGCATCAAGATGAATTCCAGGCTACGGCATGTGGCCACAGCTGGGGCACATTGGTCGAAGTGGGGAAGCAGTCTGCGCACTCTCGTAAGCTTATGTCGGACAGAGGTACAGAGGTTGGATCCGGCCACCCTCGATTATGATCTGCAAAACACTCCCAGCCAGCTGTCAGGGCTCGGCATTGCCGGTTTCAGGCCCCTACGGCTCCGAAGACAGGACGAGGACCTTCGGTTCTGTTTTCCGGGGTCGACAACTGGTCCCTATTTATGAATAGATGTCAAGGCAAATGAACCAAGGCCGTGAGGATTTCGAGCGCCAGTGACCAGTGTAATCGTTCCTGCTACCCTTTCGGATTCTGTAATCATCTTCCCCGTTTGCAGTCTGTGTGGAGATTACCTGCAGCGCCGTCGTTGCCGGATCCCTAGCTGCGTTCCTCTTCCATCTGTGCGTCCTGCGATCCTGCGAACTTGGACTTGTGTTTGTGCGATTTGGCACCTCTCTAGCTCCCACACGGGCCATAAGCCACCTGCGCCACTCGCATCTCGGCCCGTCCACCTGCAAAGTGCAGTTCACAGCGGCTCATGTCGTACATTCAGGCTCTTGCATTCTCGCGGGTGCTTTGCGGAGTTACGCACCTGGTCAGGAACCAAAACGTGGCCATTACGGCTGATCATGCTGATCAACCTTACCATCGGGCAAGTCGATCACAGCCTGGAGCCTCTTCTGCAGGAGATGCTGTCACCCAACGTCAGCGGTAGAGTCGGCTGCGCGCCTGTACGAGAGCACCCCAATCGTGATGCGCAATTGCTGCTCGCAGCTATGACAGGTAGGTATGTATCAGGTGTTTCACGTGACATTTGCATATGTGATCTAATAGTTGTAACAGAAAATGCGAGCCCATATCTAGAACTCCTACCTCGCTGACCCACTCCGGACGGGGTATGCTACCGTCCTCTCCGAAATATATAGCCAAGAACAAGACTTAGAGACCGTCGGTCAGAGTCTTGGGGTCGACACCCTCCCAGCAGATGTGGTACACCTTGTCAAAGAGGGGGTATGCGCCGATGCGGTGACGAGCCTGGAGGAAGATGTGCACATCCTTGGCGGTGTGGATGCCCTGGAGCTCTGTTGGATGTTAGCTGTGGTCCGCACAACGGCATGGCAAATACGCACTCTGGCCACCCAGCATCTCGGTCTCGAGGACGTCAAACGACTTGCCAGTCTTGACAAACTGCTCGGCAGTGAGGCGGTTACGGCCACCGAGGCAAGAGGTGATGAGGTCTGCAACGCCAGCCGACTCCTGCAGGAAGGTCTCGGGCTTGACGTTCTCAAAGAACTCGAGGCAGAAGTTCATCATCTCGAGCATGCCAATACGCATGATAGCGGCTGAGGGATTAGCACCAGAGTCGTACTCGCTGCACTCACACTTGGCGTTGTTTCCGTAGCCAAGACCGTCACTCATACCCGCGGCAACGGCCACGACGTTCTTCAGAGCACCACAGAGCGACACACCGTTGACCTGGCAACGTCAGTGGCGTTTCCATGAATTACACACGCCCACTCACGTCCTCAATAAGCTGTACACGGAACTTGGGCGTCTCTGCACAGGGTCAGCTCGATTCACACGACCGCGCCCTCGAGCTCCACTCACGGAACAGCTTCTGCCACATGAGACCCTCCTCCCTTTTGCGGTAACCGACAGTGGTCTCGCTAAAGTTGCCCTTGGCGACCTCCGTAGCAATGTTGGCTCCGGACAGCGCAGAGCACGAAATACCAAGGCGCTTCTCAATGACGTCGGCAAAGATGTGAATGTCGGCGCCGTCGACGTCGACGCCCTTGATAAGAGAGATGGCCTTTGCGCCCGGAGCAATCTTGCCCTCGATCTGGTCGAGACACTTGGCAAGGACTGACGTGTCAGCTCCACAGCTCCGCAACCTTTGACAGCGCATCTCAAAACTCACACTGGTGGGGCATGACGAACACGAGCGCAGTGGCATCCTTGACGGCGTCGGCAATGTCAGGAATGGCAACGACGTTGTCACCAAGGGGGAGGTCGGGGAGGTACTTGACGTTGATGTGGGTTTCGTTGATGATCTCGGTCAACTTCTTGCCGTCAATCTAGCTCGTTAGCACGTGTACAGCTGGGTTCTGTCACTCACCTGCTCCTCAAAGACCCACATGGGGACGCGCGAGTCGAACGTGTCGGACTGGGCAATGACATTCTGCGATGCGATGCGGGCAATGGCAGAGCCCCTGTTGCGTGGTTAGTGCACGGAATGCGTACGTGTCAATAACAGCCCTAGCTCACCAGTTGCCGGAACCGATAATGGCGACCTTCTCCTTCTGGACCATGTTGGACATTGAGCGAGCTGTTGATGCTGGTGCAGCAGAGAGTTGGGCGAATGGAAGGTGAGCGCGGGCAACACGGGTCCGCGAGAGATGAGGGAGGAGTGACGATATGATGAAACGTGTTAGCAGCGCACAGGCTGTGGGGTTGTGTGATGGGGACTGTGGGGTTAAGGCGAGCTGAGCCGGTGAGACGACGACAGTAGCAGTGTGCGAGACGGTGTGAGATTGGGTACCTGTGGGTGGTTACGAGGGAAATGTTGGGGCGCCTTGATATCAGAATCGGATCTTCCGCCAAAGCCGCTTCCGGCCACTCCCACGGTCAGTTTTCCACCTCGTCGCAAAGCAAAGTAGCCGGTACATGCATCAAAACTAGCGACACGCTCCGTTTCTGACGGTCCGCTTCTCGCGGCGGCGGCAGCAGTGTGCAGCATGCTTGCGTTCAATTTCAATTCAGCTCGTGTTGCAGAGCGGCGGGGGCATGAAGCAGCATCGGAGCTCCAGCCGGGATGACAGCAAACGACCTCGGTCAGCTGTGCGCCGTGCCGCAGATCTGTAAGCGGGCCTGTTCCGAAGCGCGGCACGATCGCACAAGACTTGCGTTCACAGGATCAGGCGTCGCGGGCGGTCACACGCATCAGGCCACGAGCCTTGCCTGGAATGGCGCGAATGGCCCAAGTGCGGCTGCCGCCGAAGCGCGCCCCCCGCCAGCAAGCCTTTGGGCTTCGAGCTCGGCATCCGACAGGCACCATCATGCATGCTTCCGTTATTGCCGGCCTCGTCTCACCGGCAGCCGTCTGTCATGCCAGTTTACACTACTCCGGCCAGGACCACCAGCGAAGACTCGCACAACGCTACCACTACCTCCTTGCCGCCTACCATCACGGCGCCCACGCCGAGCAGCGCACCGCGGTCACCGCCGCTAACTCCGACTACTCCCTGCCGAGCTGCCGTGTCGCCCGGTGCAGGCGGGTAGTAGACATATGCATTGCCTTGGCCGGTGCCCGAGCCACTTTCGAGCGCGAGAACTGTCGAATGCGCCGGCGCCCCTGCCTCACCGCCGGTCGTCGCATGGCGCACGAGACGTAGGTCACGCTTGGACGACATGACGAAAGCAAGGGCCGGATTGGTGCCCAGATGCACCCATGGGGCCCGCGAAGGGTCGCACCCAGCGGCAGGTGCGAACAGAAGGCCATCGACAGCAGTTTTTACTATCACGCCAGTAGCCGGCGGCAAGTCGGGACCCGAGGTCGTCAGAGGCAGCGACAGCACGGACGCTGGCTGCCGAGGCCAGGTCGCACGAACGCCACTCGGGCCTGAGACAATGTGACCAAACAAGACTGTGCGGCCAACATGTCCAGCACTCAAGTCTGCAAACGCGCCTTCCGTGCGTTCTCCAAACTCGTCCTCATCTTCTAAGTCAAAGTCCATGTCCTCGCGCAGCAGGGCAGGGATGGCAGGGTGATTGCCAGCAGGCTCGTTGTCGCCACGCGTGTGGACCTGACTGAAGCTCTCACGAATAGCGGCCAGGGTTGATGGTGCGAAGGTCTCGGGCACTTCCTCGGTATCGTCGTCGTCGTCAATGCCATCATCCGATGGAACAAACACACTGGGCCACCGCATGTCTTCGTCCTTTTTCTGGATGTCAATCTCGAGCTGAGCTTTGTCGGCGTCATATGTCCAGGTCGACTCATCGGCGGCAATGTCGCTCCAGAAGGAGTGCAGAGGGTGGGCTAGGAAGGCCGACAGGACATTCGAAGGAGCAGTGGCCTTGACTGCCAAAGCAAAGCCCTTTGGAGATAGCTGGAGAGTAATATCACTGCGGGTGGTGCCGGCAGGGAGTGGGATGATGAGGGTGACGGACGTCTTGTCCTGTGTCCAACTGAACGCATACGTCTTCTCATCTTCCTTGTCGTCCTCGTCCTCTTCGTCGACATCCATCCTCTCGGGCGCAGGAGACTCAGCTGGAGTCTCTTCTCCCGGTGGCAGGGAAGCTCCCAATCCAAGCTTGGCAACCTTCTCCTTGTGCTCACGGGTCGCACGCTCGGCGTCGGTTTCGAGTCGCTGGTTGTCTGCGTGCTGCGCCTCGAATGGGTCCTCACACAGAACAGCCCAGCCGCCTTCGGCCCATGTCGCCCAGTAGGGAAGATCTTTACCTTGCAGGATCCAAGTAGGGTTAAAGATCTCGGGTGCGTTGTCGATATCGTTAGCATGGGAGGCATCAACTGTCGCCTCTAGGAGATCAAAAGTGGCCTCCCTGGGTTTGTATTTGTTGCCTTCCGTCGAGTCGTCGATCACGACCCGGGAGAGTAGTAGGCTGAATGTATTCCCCTCAATGTGATGTGCTGCGTAGAGCACGAAGGGTGTGGGGTTGGCATCTGCGCAGAGATCGTAGCGGGCGACAAACTCTCCCTTGAACGGAGACCCGGGAGACGAAACCTTCAGTACATAAAGTGAGCCGGTGCCGGACGAGACGACCCATGTAGTTGGCGATAGAGCCAAAGCTCGTGGGTATTCTGCCTGTGAAGATCCCTCAGACGAAATGGGAACCGGCAGACTCGCAAGCTGTGAGAATGTGGGCTCAAATGAATCCTGGACAGTCAGCACCAGCCAACAACAGGTCCACCTACACTGAGTTCAAAGCCCACCACATTCCAGTCGGTGTCAATGTAGACTCCACGAGTCCCATTCGTGTCAAGGTGGTCCCAGGCGATCCTGGAGCGCACTTCCTTGAAACCGAGCTGCTGCTGGCCATAGCCCACTCGGCCTTGGGTCGCACCAGAGCCAGGTAGGGGGAATGCGACAACGTCGCGCGCTGGATCGAGCGGGCGCAGACGGTAGGTCTCAAACCCAGGAAAGAGTCGCGAGCGGTCTGGGGCTAAAAGTTCGGCAGGTCGAGACATGGTGAGTTGCGTGGTGGACTGTGAGGAAGATTGGATCACAATACAGTTGATGACGCGCGATCCACTTTTGAATGTTGTCCCTCCACTTTCCTGTTGCATCTTCATCCGTCACTCTCCCACCTTCGACAGCCCCCTCATCCATGCGTCTCCGGCTGTGTCTGACGAGCCATGGATAGGATTCCTCCTTCAGACGCATTCGAGTCAGAAGAGGTGCTCTTTGGGATCACTCTTGCGCCGTTGGCTGCGTTTCTCACCAGTCCCCTCTCAAAGGACGACCGCATCAAGCTTGGCGGCATCCTGGATGGCTTCCGCACCCCCAAGAGCTATCATCGCATCGATCGGAGGCTCGACTACGGACCACCTCCATCTCTAGCGAATGGAGGTCAGGCGTCCAATCCATCTGGCTCCACAACCGTCGGCACCGCACGGGCGACCGACGCACAGACTTTGGCCGCAGGTCCACCCCTCTCGTCGCAACCCTCTCCAAGCAACCACCTCGTATCGCCTGAGAATGGCAACGTCGTTTCCGGACCTTCAAATGAATTAGTCTCAGCGACTGCCCCAGCAGCGTCTCTCGATGCTACCCATCTCACGCCCGCACCAGCCGGCGGAGAACCTAACGGATCAGCAGAAGGAGCCCAGCCGGCCTCAGTCGCGACAGAGCCCACGGTCGGTGTGACTGTCTCAGACATTGAAGCATCACTTCTGAAGCTGGGAAATCAACAGTCTGACAGCCTAGAGAGCGCGCCACTCCCTTTCATTCCTCCTCCGAGCGGAGCAAGGCTTGTGCGAGAGTTTCGCATCGATTTGCGTACCCTCGACCCGGCAGCTCTCTTTCATCTGGAGACATGGCGGCGTGAGAAACTTTGTCTTGAGCCTCTGCCATTAGCTGCTCCACTGTCAAAATGGTATGCCGTTCCTCTGCCAGTCGATCCACCCAGGAAGCGAGGTCGCCCACGCAAGCACCTGTTGCCTCCGGCAGAACCTCCTGTGGGCGTTGCTGGTGTGGCCGCAGCTACATCAGAGGCACCAAGATCAGCATCACCCATTCAAGTCACGCAGGCTACGCCGGTCGGCCAATCGGCTGGTGAGATTGGAGAGAGGCCTGTCACGGCTGTAGGTGGAGCAGAGGCAGAAACTGCCGCCACCGATCCTGCTCAGCCACCAGTTGCGACTGGAGCCAACTCACCATCTGGTACTTCGGTATCCTCGCGCATGTCGCCTGAGATTCTTCTGCCAGATGCGTTCAACGACAACATTTCAGACGACCCCGACTTTGTGCCCGCCGTTGATTTGGTCCGAAGTGGACGCGGACGTGGTCGTGGTTCTAGCCGTGCGAGTGGTGCTCCCACTGCCCAGGTTCTCGGAGCTAGTCAACCTGAAAGTGAGGCAGGCAGCGCCTTCTCCACACCCGCCCCTCGTGGTCGTCCTCGAGGAAGGCCTCGTGGAAGTGGCCGAGGAGCTCGCATGGCACAGGGTGACCGGCTCACACCAGCGTCTTCGCAAGATGGCCGCTGGACCCCTTCTTCTCTTCCAGTTGAACGCGTGGGTAGCTATCCAGGCGTGCCGGAGACGTCAACTCCACGTGGACGGCCACGAGGACGACCTCGCGGCAGTGGTCGTGGTGCTCGCAGTGCGCAAGGAGATCGCTTGACCCCAGCATCTCTGCCGGCAGATCGGGTTGGTATATACCCCGGCGTTCCAGAGCCATCTAGTTCGACACAAGTCTCGCTTGGCCTTTACGGGCCTCAGCCGTCAGCGGCATTGTCGCGTGATGGCGATGGGACGCCAAGCCAGGCAGGGCCGAGCATCAGTCGCTTCGACAGCCCGATGTCATCGGCATCCATACCCGTCCCTCGTGGCCGCCCACGAGGCAGACCTCGTGGAAGTCGGGCGCGTGGGCGAGGTCGTGTTTCTGAGGGGCTGGAGAGGTCCCAGCTTCTCCCTGTTGAGCTATCGGCCCGCAGCTACTGGCCGTCGCAATTATCACCGGATGGGTCTCCTGCCCCTTCTGGCTCTGCGCCTCCGCTTGACGTGGGCATCCCTGATGATCCCCCGCTTGCAGAGTCGTCCCTCCCATCGACGAGCTCCGGTCCTGCTGAGCCTGGACAACCTCCTCTCGCGCGGCCCAACTATGTGGAGAAAGCCATTCAGGTCGAGACCGATAATGACGTTTCTCAGCCTGCATGGCTGGGAAGGCTGGCTGACCGCATAGCCGCGCTTGAGAGCCGCGCCATATCTGCTGTTCCTCCTGCGGGGCAAGATGTTCCTGCTGCTCCTGAGACCTCCGACTCACCCCACGCCGTCCCAGGACCTGCAAAGCGCAAGCGGGGGCGGGTAAGCGCTCTTGGTGACATGGCGCCTCCGCCTTTGCCCTCCCCGGGTGTGGCTTCGCCTGCGCGAAAGCGTCAGAGGGTAGCCGCCTCTGCTGAGCCGGTGTCACGGGTGACGCGGGCCAGCTCTGCTGCGCTAGACGAAGGATTTAGAGTGACTCGAGGTCGTGCCAGTTCGGTTATGCCAGCGAACGTAACTCGACCAGCCGTTCCATCCCCTCGCTCTTTGAAGGCTGCTCGCGCTGCCGCGACTCCTGCCCGCACTGGGCGGGAACCGAGCACTCTCTCGCGGGAGATCCCGCACACTCCGTCCAGGCTCACAAGGAGTGGCTCTGTTCGACCGCTTTTTGACACTCCGGCCAGGACCACTCGCAGTTCATCCGTGAGACCTGCTCCTGTCGGCAACATTCCGAGCTCAGCACATGGCCCAGTGGCCCCGCTTCCTCGTCGGGCCGTCCGAAAGCCTCAGACAGCGATTCGAGGGCGTGTCAAGCGTGGTGGCCGCGGACGTGGCGCCGGTTTCGGTCCGGCGTTCGACAGTCGGTCACAGGGAGGCCCAGAGCCTGGGGCTGTTGAGGACAGCTCCAGCTTTGAAGAAAGTTCGCCTGCGCCGCCTCCATTGTCGCCCCGTAGTCCGCGAGACAGGGTGTACGTCAACCTAGTTGCCAGGCCACGAGTTCCCAAGGTCCCATGGCTCACTCGGTAATGGAGTGAGGCAGCCGTAAGGAGTGCAGCAGTGGGGTGCATGTATGTATAGATAAGTTGTCCTGTGGCTTGTCGCCTCGTGATGCCGGGCAAAGGTATCCAAGGTGCAACATAAAATAAATCAAATAATGTACTCTGTCCCTTAGTTGCTGGGCGTCTATCACCAGGGAGTGTGGAGCGTTCATGAAGACTTGGGCTTTGGTGGATAGCTTGTCTGCGTCGACTTCATGGCGCGCTGGGCCTGAGCGCCGCTCACCTACCCAGGGTGAATGTCATAGAGTTGATAATACCAGGTCAACATAACCATTGGAAAATAAGATGTAGTTTACCAAACGCGTCCAACGTGACTGAACATCTCAGCTAGATCCCTAGATCAGAGTCTCTCTCTACTTTGTCGGATTCCAGCACTGCCAACTGTAAACGGCATGTCTGCTGCATGCATCGCTGCTCCTCTGCTCGCCACCCAAACCCTCACTCTCGATGAGGAAGGTGCCACACGGAACCAAATTGTCTCCAGGGCGTGCGCCAGGGAAGGAGTGAGTGGCCCCAGTCAAACAAGTGCTTCCGCTCGACGTGTTGTTGCTCTTCCCACCATACGTAAGCAACGTCCTCCACTTCATCCATCCACCCATCCACCATTGCCAGCCAAGGCTACACGAAGCCATGAACTCGCCCCCATCGTCACTCGCGTCATTGCTCGCGTACCCTCCGGCCGAGGCTGCGGGTCAGCCGGCCCCCGCCGAGGAGGGTGACCCTGCCGTCCTCATGACCTGTGAGTGGACCCAGCGTCCTTTGCGACCAGCATCGGCCATGATGTTAATCCACCCCCTACGCCGGCTGACGAGTAGACCTGCGCGACCACTATGATTCTACTCACGAGAATGATCCGAATGCTGCCAGTAAGTTTCGCAAACGATGTTCAACTACTTACTCAGACCGTGTTTACTTGCCTAACAATGGCGACTACCGTGGTTCTGCGCAGGGGGGTCGCGTCCACGAGCCAGCTGGCCAGCAAGGTACCGCTGCCCCTGCAGCTCAGGCGAAAGAAGAGTCACTGTATGGCGGTGGTCGTGCCCCCTCGCCCATCGACACGTCGATTGTAGTTCCGGATCGACTCTCAAACCTCGTCGAAGTCAACCCTCCCAATGCCCCCTACGTTGTTCAGATCTCCAGCGCCCCCGAGGACACGTTCACGAGCTCAGTCTCGCAGGACCGCGGTGAGATGGGCGGCAAGCGTCGCAAGGCCCCCCACGAGCGTGCCGGCTGGAAGGAGATATTGGAGGAAGAGGCGCGCGGCGACAAACGCACACGTTCGTCAAAAGTTGAGCCTGAGGCAACGGAGAACTTCCGCGAGTATGACCAGGTCCCGTCCAACTCTGCTGCCGGCCCATCGAGTGCTGCAGAAGCAGCTACGGGTGATGGAGAAGACAAGAACACCAAGCGTGCCAAGCCAAGGTTGGTAACAAAACGGAAGCCCCAGAGCTAATTGTCTGCAGCAAGGAGTCACGAGCGGAGCAGAACCGCAAGGCTCAGCAGATATTCCGTCGCAAGCGCGAAGAGAAGATCAAGCAGCTCGAGTCTGATTCGGTGGCGCTTGCTGGCGTTCGACAGCGTCTTGCAGCCGCCGAGGCGCGTCTCACTGACCTGGCTCTTGTGAGTTGTTGTTTGCTGATCGTAGCTGACCTTGGCAGGACCTAGAGGCCAAGACCATCGAGGCGACCGCTCTGCGCTCGGCCGTTACAACCCTGGCTGTCAAGGAGGGAACATCAGCAGTTCGCCCTGATGGCACACTCGTTCTGTCTGATGCCGAGTACGACACACGCGACAAGACAGCCATCGGCGCGGCCGATGGCCGTCTGACTGTCGCTCTGGACCACCTCGTCAAGTCGAGCCGCAACGTTGCGAAAATGAACCGTGCTCGTCGTGCTGAGGAGAGCAGGCACTAGATCAACAATCCATGGTACTCTGTAATGCGTATGCGGACGGACACTTGTATTGAGCGTATGTAGAAGTATGAAGCAAACGATGCCACCCGCCACCCGCCGCCCAAATACGTGTTGGTCCTGAAACCACGTGCGGTCCGGTGGAGGGAACTCAATGGACCCTCATTTGGCATGACACCCTTGTCCACTTCACACCCTCGCCATGGACCTCCCACCGCTCTCTCTCGAGCTGTACGTTACGCAGTGAAATCCAGCTGACGTCTAGCGTGCGGATTACGCCATGCCAAATCATCCCCGGCGCGCCAGAACCGTCACCCAACGAACCTGTGCCAACTGTAGCTGAACCCCTCCCCCCCATTCCTTCCCAGTTCCAGCTCTCCCCTACATCCAACTATCCATCTCCCTTTGGCTTTGCCTGCCTTGGCGAACGCGTGAAGGCGCATGTGAGGCTCACAAATACACACTCGGCCGGCGAGCCGGTCCGCGGCGTGAAGATGATGCTCGAGATCCAGTCGCCAACTGGACGCTTTCGTCTCGGGGAGATCATCCACGGCGCAATGGAACGTGAAGAGGGCTCTGAGCCTGCGCAGGCAGAGGAAGGAGCATGGGACGAGCTGCCGAAACTGTCACCGGGAGAATCCGTCGACATCGACGCGGGACATGATATTGCTGAGCTCGACCAGCACATTCTCATCTGCTCAGTGGCTTGGGAGACCCAAGAGGGGCGTAGGACGTTCCAGAGATTCCTAAAGTTCAACGTGAGTTTTGTTACGGTAGGAGCTAACCCATTCAATGCGAAAAGGTGGAACAAGGCGGGGACGAAGCTGACACCACAGGTCAACGAGCCTCTTGCGATCAAGACGCGCGTGCACACCCCTACGCACCCTAATGCGGTTCTCTCAGCTAAAACCCGCACGGATGTCTACCTTGAGGTGCTTATGCAAAACCTCTCGCCATCCGCCATCGCGCTGGAGAGTGTTACGCTTGACCCGACACGCGGCCTCTCAGCACGAGCAGTCTTGCCTGAGGACACACCAGAGCACATCTCGCCACCGGATGATCCCTCCGAGGCGCCTGGAGCGACTCCCCGGTCTCTGCTGCCAGGAGACACTACTCAACGGCTGTTTGTCCTTCGCCCTAACAACGACGATGTGCCAGCCGCTGACGGAGATGCCTCGCTCCCCTTCTCGTCATTCATGCCGACTTTCGCAACGGGTACGGTACTGGCTCTTGGCCGTCTTGACATTGCATGGATCGCTGGCCCATGGCGTGAGCGAGGCCGATTCCAGACCTCGACTCTTAATCGTCGCACACCTGCTGCAGGGCCTCCCTCGAGGCCACCGAGTGTGCTCGGCACTCCCAACCGATCCAGCCTCGCGCGCGGTCCCCCACCTCCACCAAAGGAGCTTTGGCAGTTCGATCTGACCGTGGATGGCGAGCGCTCGTTCCCTGTCGAGGAAGAGTTTACCGTTCCTCTGCGCATTGCGGTGCGCTCGAGCCCGAGTCACAGCGACTTGCCACCACCGCCTTTGCAACTGGGCTTCCAGTTCCTGACTGCCGCTCCAACGCCCGCTGCGCCGGCACCTCAGCTCGCCATCTCTCCCCCATCGCGCAGCTCGACACCATTGCGTCCTACCCCTGTACGCGCTGGACCACCGTCGCCTGCTCCCGGTGCATGGCCATCTGTGCCTGCCACTCCCTCGCGACCAATGACGCCAGTCTCGCAGCAGCTGCGACACGCGGCCGTCACGTCTCTAGCATCACCGACTGCGCCCTCCACGCCGGCCTCAGCATTCACGCCAACAATCGCGCAGCCTCTCACTTCCACTCCATCATTCCCGCCGGCACCTGTCCTCGAGCGGGCGGCCTTTCCAGCGCAGCTCAAGCGTAACAGCGCCTTGCCTCCACCACAAGCTGGTCGGGCGGCTCCCCTCGGGGCCAGTCTTGTGCTGCCGCCGCCTGGAGAGTGGAAACTCGTCCGCGAGCGCGCAGGAACAACATACGCCGCCGAGGCGCCCGGGACCACAGTTCACAAGCGTTGGGAGGTGCAGTACGACCTGCCTCTGCGCTTCCTGGCAATGCAAGAGGGCCTCGCGGACCTCGGCGGCATGCGCGTCCTGATCGTTGACGAAGGTTGTGTGAGCGGCGGCGTCGCGCGAGAGTGGGAGAGCTTGGGTGATGTCTGGGTAACTGAGTAGGCGTGCATAATGATGTGTAGACGTAGACGAAGACGATCAATGTGCGACATCGCATTATTGAGAACATGTGGCAGTGTTGTTGTGGCAGAAGTGAACCACCCAGAAGTGACGTCTCGGCCGCTGTCCAGAACGGCCTCATAGCGTGTCAAGCCCATGACTCACAAGGCCGTCAGCATGCGTACCACCTGGCTGTCCGCCGCGCCCAACCGCGCCTCCAACATTGCGAATGCGTATCCTTCTCCGCAGTCCTAGGCCACCTAGCTGCCAAGCCAACGTCCACCCCGGCAGATAGACCGCAGCCAACCTGACCAACAACAAGCCCGAGCCACCCAGCCGCCCATGTGGACAGCCTGGTGGCGCCGAGGGTCACCAGGGGGCTCAGCAGGGCATACATCGCAGGTCACCCATCGGTGGTTCGTCGGCGTACCGGCGGGGTGCTCGTCCCGCTGGCCGCTTATCTGATTGGCCGGTTTCGTTTGCGCGGATGACACCGTGTCCGCTGAACGTGTGTGTGTCCCCTGCGTCCGCCCTGGAGAGCTCACCCCTCATCATGCACACTAGACCGGACTCGCCGGGCAAAAAACGAAAAATGTCCAACCGACCGTCCCCCGTCCGCGGTCCGGGAATCACAGAGACCGGTCAGCCATGGTGTGCATGTGCATGGACGTGGTGCGCTTTACGTCCTCGATCCCTTTCTCGGAGGCCTCGGAGGCTTCGGGTCGTTGCCGGATCAACTACCCTCATGGCTCGGCGACTCGGAAAATGCCATGTGGCAGCGCTCGGCGTCTTGCTTTGCTGTTGCTGCCCACGCACGAATCAGTCAGGTCCCGCAATCAGGCCCGAAAAAGTGGGTTCAAGTCTGCAAAGCCGATCTGGCCGGTTACTGCCGCTGCCTGACGTTGTATCCTGTTTGCTCCACCAACTTGCATTGCTCTGCGCTGGAGTAGGTGCATCTCACTCACACAGCAACTCGACTACAGCTGCTCTTCAGATTTGACACATTTTCTTTACTATTCCCTATGTCATGAAATAATAAAATACTATTATTCTCTGCTAGCTTTTTAAAGCTTGCCCGAGAACATCTTCTTGATGTGCTCGGTCGAGTACGACTTGGGGCGCTCGAGGGGCATGCCGAGGGCACGGTCCCAGATGAGCTGCGAGGCAACACCAAAGGCACGCGAAACACCGAAGAGGACGGTGTAGAAGTCCTGCTGGTCGAGACCGTAGTAGGTGAGGAGGACACCCGAGTGGGCGTCGACATTGGGCCAGGGGTCTGGAGCTCGTTAGCTTGCGTTCGTAATACAAAGGTGCTCAACCGGGATAGCCGGGTAATGACAACAGATGAGAAGCTGAGCGCGCAATGCGTACGCTCAAACAACCATCTATCGACGCATCACGCTGGCTATAGCTATACGCGATAAGCTCTAGAAACTCACTCTTGGCCTTGCCAGCCTCGAGAAGAATGTTAGGGACAATCTTGTAGATCTGGGCAACAAGCTTGAAGAGGGGGTCGTCGGGGAGGTGACGGAGAGCGAACTCGCGCTGGGCAGTGTAGCGGGGGTCGGTCTTGCGGAGGACGGCGTGGCCGTAACCGGGGACGACCTGACCGCCCTTGAGGGTCGACCAGACGTACTCGGCGACCTTCTCGTCCGAGGCGTCCTCACCGATCTGCGAGCGCATCTTCTGGATCCAGCGGAGGACCTCCTGGTTGGCAAGACCGTGGAGGGGACCGGCAAGACCGTTAAGCGAAGCGGCGAACGAGAGGAAGGGGTCCGAAAGGGCGGAACCAACAAGGTGGCCAGTGTGGGCCGAGACGTTGCCGCCCTCGTGGTCCGAGTGGATGGTGATGTAGAGACGCATGAGCTCAATGAACTCCTGGTTGTCGCCAAAGCCGAGGAGAGTCGAAAGGTTCTTCGAGTAGTCGGCGTTGGGGTCAACAGCGGGCATCTTGCCGTCACCGTAGACGTTGCGGAAGATGCGGCCAGCAATAGCGGGGAGCTTGGCAATGAGGTCCATCGAGTCCTCGTAGGTGGTCTGCCAGTAGTCCTTCTTGTTGACACCCTGGGCGTAAGCCTTGGCGAAGGCCGAGTCGTGGTTGAGGGCAGTGACGGCAAGCGAGAACTGGCTCATGGGGTGGAGGGTGTTGGGGCAACGGTCAATGAGCTCCTTGACAAAGTCGGGGATCTCAGCGCGGGCGGCCCACTCGGCGGAGAGGCCCTTGACCTGCTCGTCGGTGGGGACCTCGCCGGTGACGAGGAGCCAGAAGAGACCCTCGGGGAGGGGCTCGGAGCCGCCGGGGGCCTTGGGGAGAGCCTTCTGGCACTCGGGGATGGTGAGGCCACGGAAACGGATACCCTCGTCGGCGTCGAGGACGGAGCCCTCCCAGATGAGGCCCTTGATGCCACGCATACCGCCGTAAGCCTGGTCGACGGTCATCTCGCCGAACGACTTGTTGCCAAACTCCTTGCGGACGGCCTTGACATTCTCAATCTCCTTGGGGATGAGCTCGGTAAGACGCTCCTTGAGCGACTGAGCCTGCGAGGCCGACGACGCGGTGAAGTTGCGGGCCGAGAGAGGCTGGCGCAGCTGTAGGCAAAGTGTCAGTTGCGGTTACACGGGAGGTGGCAGGTATGGGGCAGGATGGTGCGAGTGACTGGGCTTGGGGTTTGGGTGGGAAGAGAAAAAAAAGAAGCCAGCCGGCTGATTTCGGATGGCATGATGACGAGACAAACGACGAGGTGTTGCTACAGAGCAGGGGAATGCGACTGTGAGTGATACTAACCTGGTGGCGAAGGGTGGTACGAGCAGTGTTGGAGAGCATTATGGGTTTTGGAGAGGACCGGTAGGTGGTAAGAAGGGGGAAGAGATGGTTGGATGGGGCGTAGATATACAGGAAAATGACGACGCGGCCAGCCAGGAGGGGCCGAGTGCACCGAGCAGTGGGGTGGGGGGCCTGGCAGGGGGTGGGTCGCCGTTTGCTGAGCTGCCAGGGCAGGGGAATGGGCTGTCCCTGGCTGGTGTGAGTGCGGCTACGGCGGCTGCTGCTGGCTCTGCTGGTGCATGCAGTGAGCTGCCTGGCTGGCTGGCTGTGGTAGGTGGGTGCCTTGGTCACTGCTGCCTGGCTGCTGCTGGCTGGTGCAAAAAAGGACCGGCTATGAGACGCGGAGACGGAACCCGAGGCTCTTCCGGCGGGCGGGGAATCTCATCCTATGACGGCGGACAAATCACGGCCAAATTATTGACGTGTATTACCTCATGATGTCACCCTTATCAGCATCACCCCACTGCTCGCCAATCTTGCCCCGCCTTGCCCCGTATCGCCGGCCAAACCATACCGCCGGTTGGTGACCTGGGGCCAGTTCTTGTCACTGCATACACTGTCAGTCTCCCCCGCACTAGATTCTCTCGGCCTCTGAAGCAACAACACAACAAGTGTCACTGCCCCGATGCCCTTGCACCCATGCTAGCCAAGCATGTGTCTTAGGGGCCTCATCGGAGCGGGGGGACCGACCCCGCAATGACCTACGACGCGTGATGATGTTGCAGCATCCACCTCGGTCGTTCGGAGACTTCGGAAAGACTCTTTGGACGCGTGGGCTCGGTTGAACGATGCCTCCTTGACAGAATCACGCACAACTAGCTGCCCATCACGCGGGGTCTGTACTGATCACTGTTTGAATCAATGTCCTGACATCCTACCACTTATCTCTGGCGAAGATCAATTGTCAACAACACTCCGTGTGGCGGGGTTAACCGAGCTACATTGTCAACCGGCTTGGCGTCTCTTCCGAGTACGTTTGGCAGCAAGTAGTGGGTCTCGCCGCTAGCGTATTGCATTGAACAACCCGGAAGGTCGGCGCCGCGATCACTCATGCCTTCAGCCTTTTCAGGAACACACGAGGGCCGCATCGGCCTCTCCCTCGCAAGTGATCAGCGCTCTTTCCCCGCTCGCTGCGTTCAGACATTGACCCTTAATCCCAATGCATTCGGTGCTGCTGCGTTACAAACTGATTCTTCTTCCTCTGCCATTGTCCATCTAGTTGAAAGTCACATGAGACTGGCGTCAGCTCAACTGCCGCCACAATGCTGGCTCACCTTGTAAAACGACCTCATCTGGTGGTACACCGAGGCTCCGTCGATCCCCGGCATCGAGTCGCCATTGCCCAGCCAGCTCATCGAGTGCTCGTGCTCGGGGATGCGCTCGAATTCGAAATCCTCCCACCTCGGGTGCTCCAATGCCTGGAAGTAGTGAAGGCCCGACCCCGGCCAGATGGTGCGGATGGCCGCGTCGCCGCTCTGACCAGCCTTGTACCAGCTCTTGCAGTTGGTCGAGTAGACGGCCCGCTTAAAGTAGTCGTCGGCATACTTCATGTTGTCATCCACGGCCGACTTTTTCGGCGCGATGGAACGGTAGCCGTCCCGCTGGCACTTTGCAATGGCCTTGGTCATGTACTGGCACTGGCGCTCCAGAATCACAAGCTGTGAGCCAGAACCGACAGCCGACTGGTGCGTGAGAATGTGGAAGCTGAGGGTCAGTGGTGTTGTTGGTCGTTACGCACTGATTGGGAAGCTCGGCCGAGAACAGACCAAGATAGGTGCGAGATTCTTTGCTCCAGGCATCCTGAATGTTGACGCCTTTGCGGCCACGGATAGGGAAGCCTGGGACACCAGTGACATTGTACCCGGTGGCACAGACAATAATGTCAAACTCGTGCTCGACACCATCAGCGGTGACAATTCCTTTTGAGGTGACTTCTGTGATGGGTGTAGTGACTAGGTCGCACTGATCGCGTCAGCTCCGCCTATCTCGGCGACTCACATTTTCCTCGCACAACGCTTCAATGTACCCGGGGCCAGGCGTCAATCGCTTGCAACCGACGGGGAAATCCGGGAGAAGCGCCTCGGCGACCGCAGGCTTCTTGGCTGCCTTTCGGGTCATGAGTCCCGTCAAGCGCTCCTTGTACACTTCCTGGAGAGGGTTGCCCTGCGGTGTGAGTCGACGCCGCCCGCTCACCACTCACCTGCAACGTGAGCTGGTGGCTCGAGCCTAGATCCCGCTCAATCTCGCCGCGCCATAACCGGTACGTCGCTTCGTCTTTGAACAACTCCTTCTGTTTGTCTGTGAAGACGTCTTCCAGATTAGCACAAGCTCAACAAAGGTTACTTACAGTTGCGACCGTCATCATTGTCAGGTTGCAGGACACTCAGCATCTTGGACCCCCATCCGGCCGATAACCAGACTGTGGCTGTCAGCTTTGACCCCCAAGGGAACCGCACCTTTGCTTCGGCCAAAGTTGATGACCTGCTTTGCCCGGTTCTGCAAGTAGGGCACGATCTGAACGGCACTGGATCCCTGGTCGTCAGCACCGCTCGCATGCCTGTGTACGAACGGCTCCAATCACGCCAACACGCTTATCTTCCCAAGTGAAGCCAGACTGGGCCTCAAACTTCTCGGCATCCCACTGACCCGAGTGCAGCATTGTGCCCTTGAATGTGTCTCGACCTGAACGTCCGTAAGTCTCCGCAACGGCGCGTCTGGCGACAGCGGCAACTCACCAGGAATGTTGGGCCACACGGGCTTGGACAGCAGCCCGGTGGCATAAACCACAAAGTCTGCGGTATCGGTGAAGACTGTGCCTGACGCGTGGTCTTCAATCTCTACCGTCCACTTGCCCGTTTCCTCATCCCAGTCTGCTCCAAGCACGCTGTGGCGCAGCTGTGAATGTCAGAACTCTCTCGTCACAATGCCATCTACCTTGATATACTTGTGCAGGTCGTACGCGTCGGCCACCTTGGTGAGATACTGGTGAATCTCGCGACCAGGCGCATAGTATGCCGACCACTGAGTGTTCTGGGCAAACGAGTACTGGTAGCTGTGGGACGGTACATCGCAGGCTACTCCAGGATAACGGTTGGCATGCCCTGCCGGGTGTCAGACAACGCATCCTTTGCGCAAAGAGCGAATACCCACAAACGCCTCCGACGCAGTCGGCCTTGTCGTAGACAGACAGCTCAAAGTCTTCGAGGCCCT
Source organism: Prillingera fragicola (assembly GCA_002335605.1). Taxonomy (NCBI): domain Eukaryota; kingdom Fungi; phylum Basidiomycota; class Tremellomycetes; order Trichosporonales; family Trichosporonaceae; genus Prillingera; species Prillingera fragicola. Next base: position 1,812,033 of record BEDY01000001.1, read on the forward strand.
GTTGAAAGTGGATAGCTGCGCAGATACCGCTGAAGCCTGCTCCGACTACTGCAATCTTGACGGGCCGGCGATGGTGCACAGGGTGCTCAAAGAGAGGGAGCGCCCATGAAAAGTCAATCTCGGGGCCACTGCAGTCAGCACTGGTCAAGGCGGTATCCGCACAGTTCAAACTTGGCAGAAGACTCTTGTGGAGACAAGGCTTCTGTCACAGATACCTTTACGGGGTCGCTAATAGTCAGCCCAACCCGGATAAGAACCTCACAATTTGATGTCTGTGCCAAGGTCGATGGATGACGGGGCGACTGGTTCGGCAAGTGCCATTGTTGACGTAGAGTAATGCAGCTGTGAGGAAAGCGTTGAGAGAGCTGCTCAAAGCATCTCGGCCTGCTTCATATCACTAACGCAGACCAACGCCACACGAGTGCCCACCAAGTAACCGAGCAACGACTCTGGCGATCTGGCCAAGCTGCGAGAGATCGCGAAAGATGCCGAGGACCGTTCCTGAATGAGTCCGTGTGTTTCCCATCGCCATCCTTCGGCATCTCTCGGCAACGCAAGTCATGTGCGATTGTAGCCCACCTCTGATGCCATGCACGAGCACTCGTCTTAAGGTGACTGTCGGAACTGATAGCAACTCACAATGAGCACATTCACCATGACCACTACCGACGAGAAACCAAAGCAGTTCCAGTACTGGGTCAATGCCGACGAGGCGCCCGTGCGTACGCCATATGACAAGGTCACGGAATTGTAAGTCCTCGGCTTGAGCGAGCCTCGACTGACTTCATCAGTGTCCTCAACTCGGAGTGAGTTACCCCACGAGTTCCCCTGGGACAGTCCTGATACAGACAGCAAGGAGACCGGCAACGAGACCATCATCCAGACGCTTCACGCTGGCTACCAAGGCGAGGGCGCTTACGGTCACGACTTCACGTAAGCCACTACCTTTGGCACCACCCTGACATTCAGTGAGGAGGTCTACGTCCTCTCGGGAACGAGCTACTGTGGCACAGCCAAGAAGTGGCTACGCCCTGGAGACTACATTTGCCGCACGCCCGGCATGATCCATGGCCCGTTTACTGTCAAGGAGGATGGCGTGAGTGGACCCCTTAGCCTGTTGGAGTGGTCCTGACGGATGGTAGGAGGACTTTACTGCGTTGCTGGTTAACACGCGCACCTACACCGGTGGCCCTATTCCCAAGGGTCTCCCCCAGTTCCTGTACGAGACTCAGCAGAAACAGACTGAGTAAGAGGTTGAAGTTGTACCTGGTAACCCGTTTAAATGTCAATTGTAATGAGTGGACACCATTTGCACGGATCCCAGACGCTCTTGACTAAAGGGGGCAGTAATCCCCCCAACCTCATACCCATGTGGTACGGAGCTTCATAAATTGCAAGAAGGATCAAGTGGTTTGGTTGACGTTTACGCATCAAGCTCTTCCTACCGCCCGGCCATGCAGGACCAAGCGAGCATATGGCGACACCTTCACCAGCTGAACTCGACCTGCTCTCGGCAACAGGCATCAGATGTTGTCACTCCAAGCTATGCATTCATTTTACAACCCAAATATCTTATTTTCGTGACCATTGCCAACGCCACCCCCTGTCCCCTTCCTAGGTCGAGTTGGAGTTATCGGCGCACGACCAGGCGGCAGAACCACCCGAGGTCTTGTACGACGTCATGATGTCCACAATGGATCCATACGTCTGTAGATGTCAGTTTGATTTCAAGGAAAGGTCGCCTGACTTACGCCGGCAATCATGATGAATGTGCCAATGACAATGATGAAGATGTTCCAACCCACGAGCAAGCGCCAGCTCATTCCAGCCGTCTCCTTGCGGTGCCAGTTGTCGTACAGCCACATAAAAGCCTGAAGTTTAGCTAAAATGTATCTTATAAGACTCACCATGGGCTGCATGCTCATGAACGTGCCAAAGAGCGCACCGATGAGACCAACGAGGCCGCCAAACACTGGGATGGCACTTTTATTAGCTCGTGCTCGCGACCGCCGGAACTCACCTGGCAACAACGTATGAGAAGATTACACAGCCGAGCACACAACCAAGCCAGGCAATCCAGTGCTTGGTCGTGTTCTTGGACAGGTGTTCCGAGTTGCGCATGGTGTGCACAAAAATGTACTTGGCGGGCATGTGCGTGTAGATGAGCGAGGTGACGGTCAAACCAGGAATGGCAAGGCCGTAGCAGACCTTCTTGAGGAGAGGACCGGCACTGCCTAGGGCGGGGCTGGCGACGAACTGGCCACAGTAGAAGTACACAACGACTCCGACAATCTTGACTGCGTCAGCACGGGCATTTGGGCCCAACAGGCAGGAACGTACAACGTAGACGGATGTCAGAATGGACTGGCAGATCATCAATCCTCGCGTGTAGAGGCGTGGGTCACGCATCTCCGAAATGATGCCAAAGAAGGCAGGCGTGCCGCAGTACGCAAACACAATGGAACCGAGAGCGCTGCTTGCTTCCGCAAACGTGGGGTTGCCAAAAATGACAAACTCCTTGTTCCAGTCATCCTCAGCGGGGGCTGCAGATGGTCGTTCTTGCACGCCGACCGCAATGGTCAAGGTGAACACGGCGAGGGCAATGCTGATAACTCCAATCCAGCCCAAAATTTGGATCCTGCCAAGGGTCTGGATACTTGCCACAATGAACACGGCGACGGCTGCCACCGCCACGAAGCCGGCAGTGCAGATGGCGTTGACCGACACTGCGTTCAACGCAATAGATAACGATAGGAACCCTGAACCAGCGCAGAAAGTCATGACTGATTGGGTCAGGAGATTTGCCAAGAAGCAAGAAACCAAGGACTACTTACACACACAGTAGATCACTCCCACAATGCTACGGCCCAATGGTCCGTACCAGATGTAGAAGACATCGGCGAGATTGTCTTTTCGGTCAGCGCCGAAGGCCTATCAAGTCACTTACAAACTTCACGGTGGCGCAGCTTGAAGGTGCCAATAACATAGTCTGACCAAGTGGTGATTGCACCAATGGCAAGAAGGCAGATGAGACCAGGAACTAGTCCAAGTGTTGAGAGAACGTAAGGGATGGACAAGATACCCAGACCCATTTGAGTTTTGAGCATCAGAATGGTGGAGCCGATCCAACCAACCTGATACAGTCAGCACGCAATCAGCCGTGTAGCGCAGCCAACCTACATTACGATAGTTGGGACCATCAGAGCTGATCTCACCGAAAACGGCATCCGTGTCTTCGAAGTCGTCGTCGGATACCGAGTGGATTGCGACGGTTCCAGCTTCCTCGGGGCTGACCTTCTTCTCGCAGTCGGACATGATTAGGCGGTCTGGTCAAGGTTCATGGACCCAAGAGCTTGCCTGCCACCAGCTCTTTTAAGGGAATACATAATCTGCGGAGAGTAGACAGCTATCGCCTGCCCACCGGGGCATCTGGGACCCAAGACATTTGACCAAGCCCCGATGGATGCCGAAAGATGGCGACCCTGGAGGTCACGAGTCATATCTGCCTGTTGCCCAGCAGCTCAACCCCACGACTGCATGTTGTCAATCCTCTCCGTTTGCATGTTTCTGCACATCCATGCCCGACATGTCCCCTGCAGCCGCGCAAGAAGAGCAGTCTCCCCCGAGCAAGCGCCAAAAGCGCACGTACAAGGCTTGCTTTCCATGTCGCTCTGTGCGTCCAGATTGCCAACAGCATACCCTGACATCTAATCTCCCCAGAGGAAGCTCAAGTGTAGCTTTGGTGACCCAGACCGACCTTGGGATGGACAATGCCAGCGGTGTCTGCGTGAACGCCGAGAATGCGAGCAGGCTCCACCAAACCCAGTTGGTCCACCACCTGCAGCACGCCCAAGCAGACAACGAGGAAGATCACAACGCAGCATCGCTGCGCCGCCCTCGCCAGCACCAGAGCACGGCTTGTCCGTTCTACCCAGCCGCTCTGATTCACTCAGTCGCTCGTCGTCTCCCACAAGAGATAGGCATGAGCCCTCCATGTCAACCCTCTATGCGTATCAGCCTCTCAATCAAGCTGCGGAACCGCAGCGTGAGTCTGTGGGCTTCGCTCACCCAAGCACAACCGCCGATCACACGTTGATTCATTCACGCCTGCACAATCCCAGAGATGCTTTGCGCATTCTGGCTAGCGCAAGCAGCGTCCACTCCAAACGGCGCTCGACACGGGATTATATCAAGAGGAAGGACTGTGACTGGTGCTGGACAGACTGGCAACCCATCAAGCGAAACATGTTGCGAGTCGAGGAAGCTGAGGCCTTATTAACATTGTCAGTCACATCTGACCAGCCTCTCTGCATTACTGACGTGCAGCTTCGAGTTGGAGATGAGCCCTCTGTATCCGATTCTGGACCCTGGGGTGTTTCGCACAGAGCGGCTGCCTTGGATGATCAAGAAGGAATCGCTCCTGCTTGGCGTTATCATTGCCATTGCGGCCCGCTACTCGCTCATCTTGTATGAATCCCGAGCGGCCCACTTGCACAAAGCATTGTCCGACTGGGTTCGTCAGCAGTTACTTCGATGCTTGGACGGCTCCCCGAGCTTGCGGCACGTGAGCACCATCGAGGCTCTGTTGCTCATGAGCGAATGGCCACTCTACGCCATCGACGCTGGGGAGGAAGCGGGTGTTGACGAGGAGCCAGAGGCACTGCGGCCGAGCACGCGATATGATGCGTACTCTTGGAACCACATTGGCCTGGCAGTGCGTATGGCTCAAGACATGGGACTGCAGAACGTCGTTGGTAACGGCATGAACGATGCCTCCGCCAAATCCTCCTGGGAGGATTTGCGAATGCTGAGGATATGGGCGTACGCTTATAATGCAGACCGACAGTAGGTCTTGAGTCAAGTCTGACTGCTAACTATAGTGTATCTGTGCGACTCGGTCGCTATGCCATTCTCCAAGCTCGTGAGTGTGCTTAGACAGCACAGGATCTAACAATTAGAAATGTCGGCCCGCTGGTGGGAGAGACTGACTGGTGCGGTGGCGCGCACCATAGATCCAGGCGAGGAGCGTGATCTTGGCCGTGAGGATGTGGCAGCAAAGGCAATCATGGCTTGCTTGCTGGGAACAATCCAAGAACACCTGTGTGGGTGACCCAGCTTTCAAGCAGGCGCTGATAGCAGACCCCCACAAAGAAATGACTGGCAGTCTAATCTCTACAGGTCTGTGGGAGCCTTTCCTGCGTAGTCTTAGGCTAGAGGTACAAAGCACGCGGCGGTACCTCTTTCGCATTATCAGTGAGTGGTCTGGAAGACTTCAAAGCTGACCAGCAGAAGAGGCAACTGTCGAGGCAGCCCTGGTCCAGATCGAGCTGGACTATCTTGTTCTCTACGGCAACGCTATTGCCCTCCGTGCCTTGCAAGAGAAGCTCTATCGACGCCGCATGGTGAGTGGCAAGGAACTCCGCGGCTCATGTTCCAGGCCAATGATCCGTACTACTTCTCGCCGAGTCTTTTGAACATGCTCGAGGGCCCATGGATCCTGGAAGCGCTTGCTGCGGCTCGTTCCATCTGCAATCTCACAGTGACTGTGCTCGGTGAAAATGACCGACTGCGATATTGTCCCTCGAGGATCTCGCAGCGTATCATGTTTGCGGCCACTTTCCTGTACAAAGCGCTTGCCATCGGGGTTGTCGAGCACGGCCAACAGACTGTGCTTGACACTCTAGACCGCGCAGCCAGGGTCATGCTGGCAGCGTCACTCGACGACCAGCATCTCGTCCGCAGCTTTGCCAAGCTTCTACTGGACCTTGGCGCCAAGTGGCGCCGTAATGACGAGGTTGTTGCAGATGCTGCCGCACAAGGGCATCCTGCGGTTCCACCTTCTCAACCAAGCCATCCCACAACGCTCGCTCCTTCCAGCACCCAAGACCACGCAGCACAGCCATTCAGTCTTGGCGCTTTCAACGCGACTGGGGAGCCGGCACTCGACTTTTTAATGACGGGTCTTGGACGCCTGGACGACAATGACTTACAGTGGGGCCTAGACCCGACGGTTCAAGATTCTGCTGTCGACAGGGAGCAGGAGTCATTGCTGCAGTCACTGTGGAACCCTAGTAACACGTCGCAGCCCAGCAGGTTTGAGCTGGATAACTCACTCTCCAGTTTGTATGATACACTGCTTGGCGATTTTGCACCAGCGTAGTATGTTGTACGATTAGATGTGGATAGTATTATGCCAGTAATGGTGCTTCCTTGGGTGCACTGCGTGTTTAAGTCCAATACATTCCTAGATCCCGATACAATCTGCAAACATCATTCGGCCAAACCTGCCAATAGAACTTATCCATCCTGAGAGTCGTACGAACTGGTGGGTCAGCGAGGCGTTCAAGCTCCAACATGGTTCTACACACCTGTCGATACCACCAAGCATCATCTTGAGCAAGTACATGATAGGGGTGACTGGGGAAGTGTGAGCTTTGATTGATCTGACCCATGAGGTGCCACCTACGCTGCTGGCCAGTCTTCTGCATCATCTCCTGTGCCTCGATGTCGTAGTCCGAGGTGCAGTCGACCATGCGACCGATGTTGGGGTCGTTGTCGAGCGAGCCAAGGAACTGAGTGCCGCCCATGTCGGTACCGACCTGGACAAACTGGTACGAAACGGCGTTTCCACCGAAGGGTGTAGAGTGCAGCTGCTGCGAGGTGTTCATGATAGCCTGCTGGACTGCAATCGCGTCAGCTGAACGTCCACTGGTATGCAGCAGGGTTCTACTCACGGACACCGTAGTTCTCGCCGAAGGGCTGGCCATCGGTGATGGTCATGACGAGAACCGGCTTGCGAAGGGCATTCTGGCGAAGAGGACCAAGAACGAGGGGCTGGAGAACCTTGTTGTCAAGGGCAGTGCCGAGGGGCTTGGGGCCTGTTTCTCAGTGCTGAACATGTCGAGGAAAACTCACCATCGAACTGGACCTGGTCCACAATGTCGACGGCATCGTCAGGAGTAGAGACGCGGGCCTGGACGAACGAGTTGACGAAGCGAATCTCACTGAATGTTTGTCAGCGCTGCACAGCTATGGCAACTCGAAGGACTGACATGCCGTCGTCGTCGAAGAGAGTAGCAGCAAAGGCAATCTTAGCAAGGATCTGCTTGAGGTCCTCGATACGGTCGCCGTTTCGCATGCTCTGCGAGTCGTCGCAAAGCACAACAATGTCGAAGAGAGCAAGCTTGACGAGGTCGATGGCAAGGTCCTGAGGGATGCGCCACTCGGTGGCCACGCGCTGAATGGCACCGGTTGCAATAACACGCTGGCCAATGTGGTCGACACCCTGGTTGTAGAATCCACCAATACGACGCTGAGGGAGTTAGCGATGACCTCTGACCCTCACATCCACAGCGTGACTCACCTCGTTGATGCATGCAATGAGACTCTGCATGACGGTTCCCATGTCGGGACCGGGGGTAGCAGTCCAAGGCTGACCAGTAGCGGCGTTGATGTCGCGACTACCTCCCGAACCGAGCTTGCCGCCGCCACCGCCGAGCTTGTTACCGAGGACGCCGCCCATGAGGCCGCCAAGGCCGGCACCAGCCACCATACCACCGAGACCGCCCATGCCGCCTCCGCCGCCGCCACCGCCCATCATACCCCCAAAGCCTGACGGGCGAGGAGGAGCACCATAGCCCTGGTGGGAGCCACCATAGCCGATCTTCTGAGGCTTATGGTTGTTGTTGGTCATCTTCTTGACCACGATGAACGCGAGACCCGCGGCGACTGCAGGCGTCAGTCCAGGTGTTCAGAGGGGATGCACTTACATAGAGCTGCACCGATTCCCATGTCTGCTGTAAATTTGTGAGATATGTGTGAGTAAAAGTGAAATGGAAGAATGAAAGATGGCAGTGGGCACGCTCGGAGGCTTAAGTGCAGAGGTGGAGGCGATGCTATCGACGCGTGTCAGAGTGTGGTGATGCAACCGACGTTTCACCCGTCGTGTGGCGCTGCTGGAAATCGTCATTGATCGCCCATGATCTACATCGCCTAACCGTGCCATGCATAGGCTGGCTTGTAATCTCGGTCGATCACACTTGTTCTAGATTTCTAGATCTTATCGCTCATGCTTGCTGTATCGCATTGAGGTTCAACCGCAGCAACCCCAAGACACGTCAAGCTCTGTGCCTGGAACGCGCACTGCTGTCACCAGGCGTGCTCTACACTCTCTTATGCATGCCAATACCTCTACGTCACCATAGCTGAATCACTGGTAGTCCTCAACCGTGCTAATAACATCGTCGACCCTCAAGATCATGCGCACAACCTGGGTGGCGAGCAGGAACTGCTGGCGCTTGGAAATGAGAGGGTCGTACACAAACTGCTCCTTCATGTCTGTGCCGTGTCAGTCCGCGTCACGTTCGCCGAAGGCATAAAATACTCACCGTTGTCACCGCGTCCCATGCAGTCAATACCCAGACGGGGGTTGCCCTCGGTAACCTGTCGGCTCTTGACGTCGGCGAGGGTGTCGATGGGGGACAAACCCGAGTTCTCGGCAAGGGCAAGGGGGATGGCGTCCAATGCCTGGGCAAAGGCACGCATGGCGTACTGCTCAATAGTGGGGATCTTGGGGTACGTCAGCAAAAGGCCAGCGTCAACGTCGTGGTACTCACCTCGTCCGCCTTTTTGGAAACCGCAATCGAAGCGCAGATCTCGGCCGCACCACCACCGTACACAACACGGTTATCCCTCACAAGGTTACGAACGACACAGATGGCGTCGTGCAAGGCACGCTTGGCCTCGTCAATGATCTGAGATTGTCAGCATTGTCGCATTACTTTCTCGAACGCACCATCTTATTGCTTCCACGGACAAAGATGGTCACAGCACGCGAGTTGTCGCACTCCTCAATCACAAGCATCTTCTCCTTGGTCGTACCGAACGACATCTCGCGAACGAGACCGGCGTGGCCAAGCTTGTCGGCCGTCAAGTCCTCGAAGCGGGGCACAATGCGGCCGTTGGTCGCAATGGCAATCAGCTCGATCTCAGGGCCACCGACCCAACGGACAGCGGGGAGGTCATTCTGCATCAACAGGTGGTTGGCCTCGTCGTCAAAGCCCCACTGGCAAATGACAAGGTTGGCGCCAGTGTCCTTGACCCTAGGTCGTCAGCAACCACTGCAGTTTCATTACGCACATCTTGATCATGTCAAGGAACTTCTCCTTCTCGTACTCGCGAAGCTTCTTGTACTCCTCGACGCTCTCAATGTCAAGCTTGTGCTTGGTCTTGGGCCTGGGTGGCTCGAAGGGGCAAGTGAGAATGGCCATCTTGGCGTCGCGGACGACGGTGGGCATCTGGGGGTGCGACATGTCCTTGTCGATGACCACGCCCTTGACCAGGGCCGAGTCCTCGAGCGAGCCACCGACCTTGCCGTCGACCTTGATGAGCTCAAAGTCGACATCACGGCGGTCGAGGTCGGCCACCGAGAGAACGGCATCAACGGCAATGTTGGCAAACTTGTCGTGGGCCATGGAGACACTGACTGTCAGCTCTAGTCCGGATGGCACCAACTCACATCTTGCTTCCGAGCGAAGTCTTGGCGGTCTTCAAAAGGTTGGTAGTGTCCGCCTTGCTGAACTCGACCTTCATTGTCAGTTCGAGTCTACCAGGGATGGACTCACTGTGTCGGCGACACGGTCAAGCTCGGCAACAGCAATCTCGCATGCTTTCTCGTAACCGTCCGCAATACGAATGGGGTGAATACCGCGGTCAAGCAGCGACAGTGCCGACGACAGAAGTGCTCCGGCAAGAACTGAGGCTGTTAGAATGATCATGAGCAAGCGAGGCTGAACAACGCACCAACAACACCAGTCGTACCGTCACCGATCTCGTCGTCCTGCGACTTGGATACCTGAAGGGTCAGCCATCATTCCTACTCAAATAGTCCTGTAACGGCTCACCTCGACAAGCAGCTTGGCGATCTGGTGCTCGACCTCCATCTGACCGAGAATGGTGGCACCGTCGTTGGTCACTGTAATGTCACCATCGGGGGAGATGAGAATCTTGTCGAGGCCACGGGGTCCAAGCGACGACTTGATAATGTTCGTAACTGCAGTGAACGTTAGACTACGTTGCAACTCCACACGGGCAGCATTACGAACCTGAACGGGCGGCAAGGATATGGCTCTGCGGTCCGAGCGTCAGCAACTTTCATGACGGGTTTTCTCGAGCTCTGGCTTGACTTACGCGGATAGCCTCAAGACCGTGGGTGCGGACCTTCTTTCCCTGCTCACTGGAAGCTGTTAGAATGCTGCTGTGCTCCCCTCGCCACTAATGACACGCACCGAACGATGATGAAGGGCCTGCCGTTCTATGAAAGTGTCAGCAATGAGCTAGCGGTGCAAGTTGCTGCAGCTACTACGCACCTCGTCCTGGGCGTAGACGGCCTGTCCTGGGTTGATCTGGTCGACCGACATGTTTGCTAGCGTCTATGTAGCGTGCGTGTCGGGGTAGAAGTTGGTGATGAACAAAGTCGAAGCTCGACGAACACGAGTGTGCGCGACTTTGGAATACGCGTGGCAACAGAATTATGGAAAGGGACGCTCCGATAGGCACCCCAAGGGGTTGCCGCACCTATATTGTTGCCGCGAGCCTACCAGCCCCGCTGTGCCTGGGCTGGGCAATGTTCAAGTCCATCTGCAGCAACATTTCAACGACCTCCTCCTCGCTTGCCTCGTTATCGCAAGCGCTGTCACGACATGACACGATCTCTTTCGCCAGAGGCAGTAGAAGGAGACGAATCAGCTCCGCACCGCATGCGCATTACCTCGGGCGGCAGCATGGAGGTCTACGTTCGCTTCGCCCTCAACTTCCTTCTGGTAGGGCGGGCAGAGTGCGCAGGCTCATTGCTGACATGCAGGAGAACCCTCAGCGCCCACTAGTGCTCCATACGCTTCCACCTGACGTCGCCAAAATCTCAGAGGATAAAACATCCGGATCCGCGTCATCTAGCTCGACACTGCACGCTTGCACGCTAGCGACACCACGGCTCGTCTCAGTGGCGGAGAAGATCAAACGTGACTTTACTGCGCGCCTGCGTAGCCTGCCACGAGAGGGCCGGCCAAAGGGCATCTGGCAGTACACGGAGAGTGGTCTACTCCCGGCACCGGCCGCTGAGCCGTTGAGTCTGGATAGGGTTTTGGCAGGCAAGACCAAGTAAGTTGTGCAGCGTAGCTGGGAGCTGACCGACAGGCCCAAGATGACGCACCGGCCATACCTTCAGATCACACTGTCATCGCGCGCTTTGGGTCTGGAGACCAAGCGCAACGTCACCTGCCAGTCGGTTCTGGTGGGACGTCGGCGAGGCAAGGGCAAGTCGGACAAGGAGGAGCCAGGGGCCATAGAGCAGACAAAGCCAGCGGGCACCAAGCGCAAATCTGGAGCAGCAGACACTGCTGCGTCCAAACGCGCACGCACCGCTGCCGGTCAGTCGTAGTTCAGCCCCTATAATGTTGTACTTGGAACGCTCAGACATTTCCAATAGACCAGCTGCATAGTGTAATGTACAACAAAGCACGATTCCCTCAAGAGGGCAGGTGCAGGAGGGGTGGGATCCAGAACGTCCATCTACTGGTCCAGCCATTGTGCGAAATAATGAGTGTAAGACGCCAATGTGTCGGGGCGTCGGTATGCACCGATAGCGAGAGTGGGGAGGCGCGGTGTGAGCGTTTGTCGACTTTTGTTACAAGAACAGCATAGAGACAGTGCCCGACAAAGCGGCAACACTGAAGACCGATACGGGGAGAGCTGAGGCGCCGTTTGACCTGGGCGAGTCGGTGTAGACACCCAACTCGTCATTTGTGCAGATGCCAAGGTGGCCGGCGTCCTCGACGGTGGCGAAGACGTGAGGCACAGCGTCACCCTGGTTGACATATGCCACCGACAGGGATCCACCGGCACCCGTGATAAACTCCTTGCAAGTGAGGAGATCCACCACGGCAATGTTCCTGGGCCAGCCAGTGCTGCTGATACCAAAGTTCTCGCCTGTCTCGGGAGAGCCACGGTTAGTAACAGTGTAGATTAAAGGACCCTTGCGGTAGGCCACGTCGTACGCGGTCGAGCTGATAAGACTTGCGTGCGCCTGAAGATAGGTCTCGTCGTTCCACGTGAGGCCAGTCTTGATGAGCTGCTGACGAACCAAATTGAGGCGCGTCATGCGCTGAACGGTGGTGGTGTTCTCGTAGCCCACAGGCCAAAGAGGCGCACGGTTGTAGGGGTCGCTGAGACCGAGAGCCATGTCCTGCTCCTGACCGTAGTAGACGACTGGGATGCCATCAAACATGAACTGGGCGACCATGGCGTTGTACGCCAGCAACGGGTCTGCGGTAGTGTTGGAGAAACGGGGCACGTCATGGTTTTCCAAAAAGTTGCCAAGGAGACCGGGGTCGGGGAAGGCGGCCTGCACCTCGGAAGCACGCCGAGTCAAGCCAGACATGTTGCCCTTGGGCGCGACTGAAAAGGCCTCGTAGAGGCCATTGTAGTAGGGGTAGCCAAGGATAGAGTCCATGTACTGGTTGGTCTGGAAACCTGCGGCGAAAGGAATGTCGTCACCAAAGACCTCACCAATGCAGAAGACACCTGCGGCCCCGCAGAAGCCTGGCCAAAAGACACCTGGAACGTGCTTGGCGGCGTCGATACGGAGGCCATCGATCTTGTACTCTGAAACGAAGTCGCGAATGTATTCCTGGAGAGTCGTGATGACATACTCGTTCTCAGTGTTGACGTCCATCAACGCCAGCGAGGTGTCGTTGTTATCGATCCAGCAGTTTTCGACAGACGTAACGTTGTCATAGTTGATGGTGCAGTTGGGGTGGAAGTATGCGGGATCGGTCCAGATTGACAGGTCCTCGACGAGCTGGTCAGGGTTGTTGGCGGTTTCAATGGACAGAGCCGGTACATTGTTGACGACAATATCGACCATGATGTACATGTTACGCTTGTGCAACGCGTCGACCAAGGCATGCAAATCCTTCTCGTCTCCAAATCGGGGGTTCAGAACGCGGGGATCGTTGACCCAATATCCGTGGTATGCGTAGTGGTATGGAGTCTCGACATCGATATTGCCTGTAATGTGTGAGCCATGATCCGAGTAGCGATCCGAAGCGATTGCAACTCACGGCCAACGGGTGAGATCCAGATAGAGTCAAAACCCATGTCCTGGATGTAGTCGAGCTTGTCGATAATGGACAGCCATGTTCCACCGCACCACGTCTGGAGGGCTGGGTCACAGTCCTCGGGAAGGGGGTTGGTGCGCGCCGGTGCCGTGTCCGAGGGTGGTGCGAAACGGTCTGTAATGATCCTGCAATCTGATCAGCACGACCGCCACACTCCTTGACGCGACGTGAAAACGTACTGGTAGATGGATCGTGAACGCCAGTCTTCGGCATTTGCCGCGTTCACGACTTTGAGGAGGGCAGTCGCCAGGACTGCGGCGCGGAGGAGCATTGTAACACGAAAGAACGCGGCTGAGGGCGACAGAGGTTCGGGTGGTGGAGGTGGAGGGAGGAAAGGGCCGCTGTGTGGCGAGAGTGGAACGCCGCTGAGGTGTGTAAAGAGTGTGATAAGTAACGAGCGAGGTAGCGGCGAGCGTAGAGAGTGTTGAGATGACAAGAACAGAGCAAAAAGGCCTTGCATTAGCTCACCACCGACCACCCATGCTCCTCCGAGCACAAGACGAGCCCGCTCGAGCACGTCCGCCGCGCCGACACACTATGCTTGGCCACAACCTACAGTGTGTTGATGCTTGGCCCAGGGATGGTGCCTGTGTTTCAGGGGCGGGGCCGACCATTCCGTCCTCTGTTGCAGTGCCTCTGCCGGCCGTAACGTGAGTGTTCCTCCCTCGCGCCGAGCCCGGACTCAGGGGCTCATGCCTGTACGCACTTCCCAAAGCGGGTGCCATTCTGCGTGGCCAACCTTGCACCTGACTCTTCCCTCGCGTCTTCGTGTCTGTGCAGAGTAGCGCTGGGTTCATTTTTCTTTTTAGGTCAGATATCCTCAAGCCACAGGTTGGCACACCCACGTCCTATAATGGTCAAGGAAAGGCAAAGCCGTGGGTAGAGGCAGTGCCGAGGGCATTGAACGTCAACAGCGGTGCCCGTCGCGCTGCCTCCAACCGGACACGATGAGGCGCTCTTTCTCTGAGGCTACGAGGGTTGCATCAAGATTGATCAATTTGCATTGCCATAACTGTGATACTCTACCCCTGGTACTCTCGTTCCTCCAACAGCGCCTGGGCGCCTGTTGACTTCGAGTCTTTCTCGGCCAGGTCAGCCGGCAATAGCAAATTAGGTCCATGTGTGCCTGCATGTCTGTCCCTATTGTCATCAGACTGTTTAGGTCGTTGAATGCGGGGTCTGGGCGCTGCGCTGCAAAGCCCCAGGCAATGCTTCGCTTGACGAGAGGAAAAGGGGGCCTAATTGGCCCAATCGCCCGTAGATCAACGACAAGGTTCCTCTTGCGGTCAAACCAAGACCTTCCCTGGCCTTCGGCCAATGTTTATGAATGAATTCGCGTGTACGCGTGTCGGTTCGGTCGGCGCGGTCGGTTGCACTTCTGTAACCTTCTTGGAGGCGTTGGCGCCACGATCAGGACGCGTCTGTAAACAGCACATGCAGAACAGAACACTGATCCACTGAGCTGACAGCTGACAGCTCATGTTCCCATGCACGAGGTCATGCGATGGGACGAAGGCACACGCAGGTTTGGCTTTGGAACGTGAGAAGCCCTTGACGCCACCTACACAGCCACGCGCCATGTCAGGATCAATTCATCCTGTTCTGCACCACGCACTATTGTTGTCGTCCTTGTTCGGATGCCGATAATCTGGTGCGTGATTGCCTTTGTTTGGTTCCGATGGTGAGAACGTCTTAACGGCACGATCCATGGGATCGTTGGTTTAGTGGAAGCTAGCAGCAGCTTGATGCAGTGATGCATGCACGAAATCTTTCATTTTCCGACACGTACGTCAATCCAGGATCGTTGTGGGGCCAGCGCGCCCAGAGGCCGCCAGAAGCACATGAGACCAGCATACATGCCGACGCGTATATAGCGCGTATGCCCGTTCGCAACCATGACCTGGGTACGCAGGCGCTCAAAGTTACAGCGAGATCAAACGCCACTACGGATCCACTGATATTGGTTCACCTCCATCTGCCTTCGTCTCTCCTTAGTCCTCGCGTTACCTTCTACCAGTGCCCATGACGGGCGCAGGCTGGGAGCGCAGGCTGGGAAGCCAGGGCAAGTCACCTGCAGCTCCAGGACACAGGTGTTGTTGCGCCAGTACATGACACACAAGCGGGTAATGCCTGTCTGCTTTCACAGCTCGTAGCGCCTTGCCAAGCGCCAACCAAACCAGGCGATTATGTACGAGAGTCACTCGTGAGACGATGCTTTCCGATGGAGCTTGCAGGTGTGCCCAATGCCACCTTCAGCAAAGATGTAACAGGCTGCAGGATCTCGCCCTGTCACGCGTTCAGTGTTCCTACATGTACCTACCGGTATCTCTACCGGTGTCTGCCTCAGACAATTATACCATCCTCCCCCTGGGCCCCTGCAACGACAGCTCCGTCCCAAGGGGTAGGCTTAATGAAAGACGTGCCCATTCTCTTGGCAGAATGCAGGAACGCGAGCAGACTTGCACACTACTGCCAGAATGCAGCTTGCCCACAGACGCAACCACGTGAACGTGTTTCCACCAACAGTAGCTGCATTCAGCCTGCTCACACCGGGCTGAGCGTTGCGACATAGGCTTGCAGAAGCTGGGGTGAGAGATGCTCGTCCAGCCCAAAATACTTTGGAATCAACGGCCTCACGGGCGCGGATAGGTTGATGGAGATTGTGTGATCCGTGCTTCCCCGTGGGACACGCCACCTCTATCGCCAGCCTATAACATCCCTCCTTATCTCTCAAGCATTGTACGCCTCTGACCGCTGGTTCGCCCGTTGTGGCCCGCATACAAGCCGGCTGTCGGTATGGGCGTGAGAAGAATGTGCAGGTAGCTGACTTGTGCACAGAGGTGGAGGTTATGTGCAGCCTGCCATAGGGTGAAATCTGGAGCCCAGCCGGCTAGCCAACGGGATCGACGGAGGAAAATCCACCCATGACGCGATAAGGTCCACCACCCGCCCGCCCACCGGTGCTTAGCGCTCATCCCAATAATACTATCAGTCCACCGCCGCCACCATTTCTATGTCAAGCTAGCTAAGGTGCTTCAGTCCTT
Source organism: Prillingera fragicola (assembly GCA_002335605.1). NCBI lineage: Eukaryota > Fungi > Basidiomycota > Tremellomycetes > Trichosporonales > Trichosporonaceae > Prillingera > Prillingera fragicola. The sequence goes on from BEDY01000001.1 coordinate 1,828,252, forward strand.
TGTAGCTCTACAACCACCACCACCACCTCTGCAATGCCCGCGCGCGATCCGGCTGCTACGCCGCATCTGCCGACGGGGCTGTCCAAGTCGCCCAACCAGTCCATGACAGTGCTCCCCACACACCATCACTCCACCGGACACGGGCGCTCGTCTTCCTCGGCTTTCTCCGCGCGCACAACGTTTGAGCCTACAGGAGACTCTTCTATTCGCTCGCGTCGGGTTAGCACTCCCGCTGCGTACGATGGCATTGTTGGCAAGTTTCTGCGGCGCTTGTCGCATTCGTCGAGCCAGCACGACGCAGAGTCTTCTATCCATGAACCGGAAGAGGGCATTGCCGACTCGTCCTTTGAACGCGTGATCGAGGAAGAAGATGGCGAGTAAGTAGACTTGTTTGGGATTGCGTCAATTTGCGCCGTGTAACAAGATGCGCGACTTGTGCGGTGTGGTCAAGAAGGTGGAATCAACACTTCACCCACGCCCAGCTCGACTGCGGACGCCTGCGGGGCGTTCATAATCTGGGCAGCGTTCAGTCACCCATGCAACCGAGACTTTTGTGATACGATCCTTACCCAGCCTTTGTCCAGCTCTTGTGATTGTCGCTGATCCAGCAGGGACTCTGCCTATGGGGCCAGTACGACCTCGCGTGCAATCCGCGATTCTACCAATCGTCTGGCCTCCATGTCGTTCTCCAGCCGTGCGTCAATGGCCCAGGCGGCTCCTGGTGCATCTGCTTTTACCGTAGATCACCGCCGTCCGATCTATCCCAGCCCGCTGGTTCACCACGACTCGAGCGATCTGGGGATCTCGCCAAAGACTCTCCTCACATCTGCGTCGCCGCACTCTGGCCCTTCGGGTCTTTCCATGCTCATGGAGAGAGGCCGACGTACGGCAGATTCCTCTGAGAACAGTGAGGCTTCAAGTGATACTGTTCAACAGCCAGTCTATTCTCCTGGGGAATCCGCCATGAGCTCCCGTCTTCATGGACCGGACGGACGTTCTGGCGCCCTGGCCGAGGTCGAAGAAGCCGAAGAGGAGGATCTCGGCAGCTCATCGGAGCTTCGAATGTTCCTTGAGCGTGCACCCGATAGCACTCAACCACCCTCTGAACGCACGCCGCTTCTACGCTCAAACAAGAAACAGAGCTGGAGGCAGCGCACTGCTGCAGACGCCGATGCAGCCCGTCAGCGCCTGTCCAAGGTTACTGCCACCGACATTCTGCAGGCCTGTGTGATGGACCCTATTCGCTGCCTTCCCTCGGTGATTCTTGGTCTTCTACTTAATGTTCTTGATGGCGTTAGCTACGGCATGATTCTGTGAGTCTCTCGAGGCAATGACATAAACTGACTCCCAAGCTTCCCTACATCTGTCTACTTTCCCGACTTTGGCTCGATTGGAGTCTCCATGTTCTTTGTCTCGTGCGTGGGCGTTGCTGACTTGTGTGCTGACAAACAGTTGCATTGTCTCTCAGCTTACCTTTTCTCTTGGAGGCTCCATCTTCAAGGCGGGTAACGGCAGCATGATGATCGAAGCTGTGCCTTTCTACCACATTATTTGCAACGCCATTCAGACCGAACTGGAGGGTGACACGGCTGCCATTGTTGCTACAACTATGGTGTCCTTTGCATTCTCCTCAATTCTCACCGGTCTGGTCTTCTTTGGCTTGGGGGCCTTTCGACTTGGCTCCCTCATTGGGTACTTTCCTCGCCACATTCTCGTTGGGTGTATCGGTGGTGTCGGATTCTTCCTCATCCAAACGGGATTCCAGGTCGCTCTTGATCTCCCCGAGGATAGCTTCAATCTCAACTGGGCATCTCTCAAGCTGCTGTTTGAATCGGGACATGCGGTGTTGTTGTGGACAATTCCACTGGGCTTGGCGATTCTGCTCCGTGTGATCACTCACTTCTTCCACCACCAGCTTGTCTTCCCAGTCTACTTCTTTGTCATTCCGGTCATCTTCTACATGGTTGTCGGCATAGGCAGACTTGATCTGAACACACTGCGCTCCGGTCACTGGGTCTTCGACGTAGGCTCCAGCTCGCAGCCCTGGTGGAAGTTCTACACCTACTTTGTTAGTGACAAGACTGGGGTTTCGCTGACAGGCAGGACTTCCGGGTGGTCAATTGGCGTGTCTTCTGGAGCGTCATGCCGACTCAGGCCGCGCTCGTCTTCTTTGGCATTTTGCATGTGCCCCTCAACGTCCCGGCACTTGGTGTGTCGTTGGCTGAGGACAACGTCAAGCTCGATCGCGAGCTTCTTGCCCACGGTGTCTCCAACTTTGCTGCCGGCTTGGCTGGAACGGTTCCCAACTACCTCACCTACGTGAACAGCATCATGTTCTACAAGGTTGGTGGCGGCTCGCGTCTCTCGGGGCTTATGCTAGCCGCGGGTACCGCTGCCATCCTCTTTGCCGGTCCTGGCATGATTGCCTACCTTCCGGTCATGGTCGTCGCCGCCCTGATCTTTGTCCTGGGCATCGACCTTGCTATTGAGGCTGTATGGGACACCCGCCATCGCGTCAACCGGATGGAGTACATCACCATTTGGGTCATCTGCCTTGGTATGACCATATTCGACTTCGTCATTGGCCTGCTTCTCGGTATCATTCTAGCCTGCATTTTCTTTGTTGTGCAGAGTTCGCGTCGGCGTCCTATTCGCAGCGTCTTCAACGGTGCCACCGCCAAGTCGACTGTGCGCCGTCCTCGTGCGCAACGTGCTTTCATCCAACGGGTTGGCTCGCAGACTTACGTCATGAAATTGCAGGGTTTCCTGTTCTTTGGCACCATTACTGTCGTCGAGGCCGAGATTCGCAAGCTGCTCGACATGGCCGAATGGGAGAACAATCCTATCCGATTCCTTATCATCGACTTTGCCCTTGTCGGTGGCCTCGACTTTTCTTCGGCCGAGGCATTCGTCCGCGTCCAGCGCCTTCTTGCGGCCAAGGATGTACTTCTGATTATGTGTGGAGCCCAACCCGGCACTCATGTCGACGAGGCTCTCCAGGGAGTTGACCTGTGGGCTGACCAGGAGGGCACACGCGTCGAGGTGTTTGACACGCTCAATCACGCGCTCGAGTGGACGGAAAACGCCTATCTCACTGCATTCTACGAGAGCCAACAGCGTACCAAAGGCCCCGAATCCCGCGTTCGATCGATTGATCTTCCCAAGATTTCGCGCATGCCCTTTAGCCTTGCAGAGTCGTTCCAGAACAGCCCGCGTCGCACCCACCTTGCCAAGGCAGGTGACGACACCCTGCCGCACTCTCGCTCGCCAGAGCGCGACAGGTCGACCAGCAGCGAAGCAAAGCTTCGACGTCCCCTTCAGCCCCTCGCTATCCTCACGCAAACAATGGGTTGCTACACGGACGAGGACGAGAGCTTCTTCGTGCAGCTTACGCCGTACTTCAAACAGGTCGTCATGCAGCGTGGCGAGTTACTCTGGCGCCAGGGAGATGCTGCGGACGGTCTGTATCTTATACAGTCGGGCAGCCTGCGCGCAACCTATGCCTACGACGAACACACAGAGCTCGTGCACGAAACTATGGTCGCTGGCACTGTCGCTGGAGACCTCAGTGCGCTCAGTGAAACCCATCGCAACTGCACTGTGGTTGCTGAACGTGAGAGTATTTTGTGGAAGCTCGAGCAGTCGAGCCTCGCACGCATGGAAAAGGAGACGCCTGAGGTGGCGGGCAAATTTGTCAAGATTATTCTCAAAGGCAAGCCCAAACGTGGGAACCACGCTGACAATACAGGCGCCGTCGAGGAAGTAGATGTGCTTGCGTCGCATCTGATCGCCGTGCTGGCGTAAAGGCTGTCACAGCCTCTGTACGAGAGGAGTTGCATGGTAGAAACCGGAATGCATTGCTAGTGTTACCTGTCTTGAAGGGCAGAGCGCGTCGCTCGGCTCGCTGGAACCGCAGCATCAATTGTCAGGCGCTGCCGCCGTTCAATAAACAAATGTGTTCGGTATCCGGTCCGATGCCGCGCCGACCTCTACGATGTCGCCGCGTCCATGACTACCTATCTCTGAGAAGAAGAGTTACGACGTGCGGAGAGAGTTACGACGTGCGGAGAGAGTTACGACGTGCGGAGAGAGTTACGACGTGCGGAGAGAGTTACGACGTGAACGACGATACTGGGACGGCTGTCGTGTGGCCGAATATGGCAGGTTCTGCCGATCCTGGCTTTCCGTGGCATGGAAAACGCCCAACCGCTGGAATCTTTGGTGGCTGATCGACACGACTTTTCGTTGCGGGAGAGGTGACTGCACCTCTGGTGGCCCGCCTAAGCCACGGCACGGTGATGAGAGTCTCACGAATGGATCGTCCCAACACGGCACGCGGATGCACCGCCCAACAGAACTTATGGGGTTTGGTGCTTACCGCATTAACACGACCCATGTGCATTTAGGTAACCTGTGATTACCGTCCCTGTTTAGACGGGACCGGTGGCCGGGGAGAGGATAATTAGAGAAGGCAAAGATCACAGTGGCATCGTGCAGCGAAAGGTACTTCTGGTAGCGGTGCCCCTGTAGATCATGTTCGTAATGCATACATACAGCTGGGTAGCTATGGCCGAACAGGAACAGTAGCTGCGTGCACCAACCGGTTTTCACGCATTGGGTAGTACATACGAATACAGTCACCGGGAAGCGTCGTACATGCCAACAGCTCCTTTGCCGTTTTCCATGGAATGACGACGTCAACATGACGCACACTTTGGCATGTATGTGCAGGGAAAAAAACTTCTGTACGAGTCACCCAGCGTGTGCACCATTCTACTGTGCTGAGAGGGTCCGTCGTTGTGCGTGGACGGGCCGAGGACCGAGAGACGTTGGTTCTGCCACTCTGGCACTGCACCTCCAATGCGAATGGACACATGATGCACAGCTAGCACAATGGCACGTTACACAGTTAGAGTCTAGCTAGCGCCAACTCAACTGGTCATGCGCAGGTCATTCGTATTTAGTAGTGCTTTAGTATGCGCAAGAAATTGAAGCTCAAGCTTTGGTGATCTCTCGAGCACCCTGCATGACATCACGATTGCTGAAGAACTGGGAGCATAGTTGCCAGCACACTTGGCCCCGAGCTTCCAAGGCGGCCGCCACCACACCATAGAAGAGTCAGGCATGATCTGCCCTAGGGCCCAGTCTATGCCGAGGCGCCCGGGGGTTATAAACTCGGCGACTAAAGGAATGAGGCGCTCGCTGTATGCATGGGCAACTACTTTCGGGTCACATAAGCTCATCACACCGCGTTCATTGGTGCTTAACTACGATCGAGGCCGGGTACCAATGGAGCGGTCCAAACTCTATGCGATCATCTACGCAATCTGTGATCGTTGCGCTTATAATACAGTGTAATTTCTGGCCATGGACCTTGACCTGATGAGCTCACACCGAAACCGGAGCCGGAGAGCTCGTCGCGCTCCGCTGCTTACGGCCCGACGGACATAATGCATTCCTTGGATCCGTGCATCTGGTGGGTGTTCGTGTGGTACTTCGGCACTGCTTCTGGGACCTTTGGGTGATCCGCCTCGGTGAATCCGTGCGAACGCCGAGGGTCCCAGCTGAATCAGGCCCAGCAGCGCTTGGACTTTGGTCTCGCGGTCTCGACTATGGTTTCACAGCTCAATAGGTCGCTCACAGGCCACGGCTCCAAGCCTCAAAGATCAGCAGGCGTCTCACTAGCGTCCGCACCGTTGCCCACCAGGACCAATAGCTGCCGCATCGGCCGGGCCGCAGAAGTTCAGAACAACACTTGTGTTTAGATGCTAGACATCACATTCTTGTTCTCATGCTTTTGAGCTTTGGAGACCAGCGGTCAGGTATGGGATCTCATTCGTAATTAAATTGCGCTGCACTGAGGTTTGCGTGTCAACCCTCGCCCTGAGTCCCAGATCCACTCGGTTCTCTCGTGTGGTGCCTCGTGTTCACTCAAGGTCCTGGGCGTGCCTGACATCTTACTCAGAAGGGTCGGAATCCGTTACTGTGCCTTTGTGCGGCCTGCGCTTACGTGGGCAACTCTGGAGTTTATTTGTATATTTGACAAGGTGTTGGTTTGCACGCGAACTCTTCATGCTTGGGTCGTTCTCGTGGTTGCCGGAAGTTATCACGACCGGAAGAAAAGGAAAGGCGCCATCATTGTTATTAGGGTGAGGCTGAACAATGGCGCAAGGGACTGACCTATGACATTCCACCTGTGGTCAAGCTCGTTTGTCAAACGTTGGCGCCACAAGGCCCAACACCAAATCCGGTGTTGTCTGAGATACTCAATGGAGTCTATCTATGACTCAGGCACTCGATAGCGTCCTGAGGCGTCGAGCGACCCACCTTGTTCTTCGTGTCTTTACGTACACTGGGCCAACTGGGTCAACTTGGCAGGTCTGAAGTCGCACGCTTTCAGGCCCAAAACTCCGTCAACGGCCCTGACGGCGGCATGTGCAAGCACACTCGCCGACCAGCAGGCCAGCAGCGGTCGTCTGCTGGGCACGCAGTCGTGGTTCCAACGTACCCGTTCCGGTCTTGCGGAGGGTCCGCTGACAGAGTCAGGGACTGTACAGAAAGGGTGTGGCCCCAGGTCCGAGTGAGTGTCCGTGAGATTGTGCGTGCTCCGAGGTTTATGGAGAGGCCAAGAACAATATCCCTTCGAGGTGTAGGGGAATGCACAAGTCCTATGACAGCCCCGCAGCACGCAGGATATGCAGGGTTGGTTTGTCAACTTACAACACCTTGAGTTTGTGGGAGATTGTGATTTCTGCTCCCGGGAACTGTTGTCTCTGTTCTTGTGCCGAACAAGAACACAACCCTCGACTGGAATTCCCTGTTCTGCACGTCTTGAGCCCACCCGGTGACCTGTGGTAGCCTTTGGTCCTTCTTAGCGAGCCCTGGAACATCCGAGGGCACGACATGTCATGGATGGACATTGTCTGGTTTGGCCACTTGCTTCCTTGCCCAGGCCCTTGGGCAGAACGCAGGCCATGTTGCGTACTTATCTTGCCAGCTCGGTGCGCACGAGCGATCTTCTTCCCCCCCTTTGCTCAGCACTGTGACGATCACCACCACTTTGAACGCACGATCACTCAGTGTCCTGCCGCACGCGTCTCTTTCAACGCGCGCGTCAAGCGTAACCCATTTCTTCGATCCACAAACTCAACGCGTGCCCGGTACCTCGATTCAGCCGCTGTGTTCGTTCGGCCACTGCCCGCCCGCTACCCATCCCACCCCTGCCCGAGACGTTACTTGTGTTCCGAGCCTCGGAGCCTATCGTGCATTAGCGCAGCCGCTGATACGTAGGAGTACGACACCGCCATTCCCTTTTTCGGCGCGCATTTTACTTAGCCCAGTGTGAGTTTAATCCAACGGAGCAGAGCGTGCACCCATTTCCGGAGTGTGCGCTCTCCCCGCCTGATCGATCGAGGATCGAGCGCTTATCCGCCGTCCGCCTCCTCCTGCTCCCTCGCTGCTTTTCACTGTACCTTGCCGTCCCAATTATATGGCACTCGTGCCCTGCCCGTCCCAGTAAGCAAGCAAGCAACCAAGCACAGCAAGCCGCCCGGCCCTCGTCGCCGCAGCCCCCGATTATTGATATCTGATTTTATGGCATAGAAGAAGCCACTACCAAGCCACAAACGCCCACAGAACGACCACCACACCTTAACACTTTTGTCAGTCTCGACAACACATTCTGTCTGCAGACGAAAACAGAAGTGCCACGGGGTCACAGAGCGTGCACACACTCGCACGCACACACACACACACACACACACACACACACACACACAAGCCACCAAACACACACACACACACAACGCGCCCACCACACGCTATGATCGACGGCGCGTACGCTCAGCAAAGCACCATGGACAGCCACGACAGTCACAAAAGGCGCGAAGAGGTGCGTCACTGTTTCTTGATTCCTTGTTGTTATTCTCCCTCCCTCTCTCTCTTCTCCTTCAATGCCTGGCATTTGCTGCACTCCCCTCAACTGCTGCCATGACCCTGGCGCTCGGACCAGTGCTTCTCACCTAGTGGCCCTTTGGCCCTGGCCAATCTTCTTCGAGATGGTGTGTGATCGCGCACGGGCACCTCCTCTGCATGCACGCGTGGGGGGTGCAATGCCCGTTCTCCCATCAGCCAGCCTCCTATGCGCAGCCTGCAGCACTGGTGAGGGTTGTCCCACCCTGCATACCGCACGCACTCTGTGGCGGAAGTATCTGCCGAAGAGGTCCATGCGTCATCGGCAAGTGCTTTTACCGCCCAACTGCATGGCCCCCAAGAGCGTGCAGGAGGGCATGCACGCCAACATGATCACTCGCCTCCAGGCCAGGTGACGAGTCAAGCTGCCTGTGCATTATGCGTGCAGACGGCGTCGGCAGTGGGTGGTCCATGCTTTGAGGAACGCGTTCGGGGTCGTTTGGGCCCTGAACAAATTGTTCACAGTAGCTGCTGCTGCTGCATGTTTGCATAGTTTGCTTCATCATTGTCCCTTTGTTCACTGCGTGGCTCGGCTCTACCTTGCTCTGGATCTCTGGCGGCGACCTGCCCAGGGCCCCAGGCGAAAGCCGAGTGGTCCAAGAGGACACTGGCCAAGAGGAACAGGGCGACCGACCATCCAGTGTGTGCATTGGCATGACTGCAGTCTCCTTGGCCGGGACAAAGGGATTCCGAGTTGCTGCAGCGGCTGTCTGGTCTCATAGCCCATGCTTGGGTTTGGCGGCCGCGCACCCTAGAGGGTGAGCCGGGAGTCCAAGCGTGGGTCCATCCCCACCAGGGGGAGAGATCAGTGCTTTGCCACCAACATCTTCGTCTTCTCACATTACGCGCATTCACAAGGTGACACTGGTGCACCGGGCTCCAGAGCTCAATCGACCAACGCCACGGAGAGGGTGCATCAGGCCCAAAGTGGTCTGTTGTTTAATGAGCTACAATGCCGCAGGCTGTGGACTGTCTCTACGGGCTGTCCTGGTCTCAATCCCTCATCCACACTACCATGTCTGCTCTTCCCTCCGAGTCTCTCACAAAGGACAGACTTTCATCACCTTCTACTGTTCAAAAGCGCCATACTCACACTACCCAGTACGCCTCGCAAAACTACAACCCCGCTCCTCCCTCCCCTACCCCATTCGCCTTCGTGCCCCCTCCTCTGGCATCAGCGTCCGCGTCAGCTCCCGGCTCGTCACGCCCGCTCCTCTCCATGCACCAGCCTGACCAGCCGTCCGGCCAGGACTACTCGTCCTACTACGCCCAACGCGCCCAGCCTTCTCCCGCTGCAGCCAGTGGCGGCGGTGGCAACAGCAGCGCGTACCCGTCATACTCTGGCAGCATGGGCTACCGCACCGGCGAGACGGCGCGCGCACCGCCCCCCGCCCCGCTCCCACGAGTCCCCAGCTACACGGTCATGTCCCAAGGCGGCCAGCCTAGCCCTACGGCCACCAGCCCGGGCTACTTTATGCCTTCCTCGGCCCGTGCCGCGGGTCAGCCATACTCGGCGCAGCACTCGCCCCGCAACGCCGTCTACTCGCAACAGGGCTACTATGCGCCAGCATCCCCGTACGGCCAGGCCCAGGCGGTAGAGATGCCTCGATCCCTCACCTACCCCAACGCGTACTCCTCGGCTCCTTACAGCAGTTACCTTCCCACCATGTCTACCCCCCAGCTCGTTCACCCTGACGGCCTTCCTCATCTGATGCGTCACAACTCGAGTGCGTCGCTCCAGGCTCCCCCTCCTCCTGGTGCATTCTATGGCAACCGCCTGTCTCTGAACGACCGCCCCTACAAGTGTGACCAGTGTGTCCAGAGCTTTGTAAGTGTTGTTTTCTCGTACCAGTCAAGGAATGAATGCTGACGCGGGATAGAACCGCAACCATGACCTCAAACGCCACAAGCGCATCCATCTGAGTGTCAAGCCTTATGGCTGTGAAAAGTGTGGCAAGACGTGCGTATCAGAAATGCTTGACAAGGTGTGGCGTTGTACTAACCTCTTATTCAGGTTCTCTCGCAAGGACGCTTTGCGCCGTCACTGGATGGTTCGTGGCTGCCGCGGTGAGGAGGGTGCAACCGCCCCCATTACCCCAAACTACCCCCTCAACGGTCCTCCCCCGGCCCTCTCCCCAAACTCACCCCCAAACGGCTCAGGAAGCCCCGAGGCGCAGAACGGCAAGAGTAGCGCCCAGGGTTATGGATCAAACACCATGTCTTTTTCTCACCCTGCCGCTCCCCCTCCGCTGTCAAGCCTTCCCCCTCGTCAGCCGTCTGATCAGCCATCGCAAATTATCCTCACTCCCAACGAGGTTGCCGCCCAGCAGCGTGCTTCAGCCAACGGTGGCGGCAGTGGTAGCCCCACTGGACCCCTTGACGGCGTCCTCATCGACCCTCAGCTCTCGGGCCTTGACAGCATGAGCAGCGCCCGCACGACGAGCAACGAGAGCGACTCGTACTTTGAGGGTATGCGCAAGAGCTCTATTGGCACTGTTCCGGACAGTGCCACGTCCTCGACGTTTTCCCGTTACGCCGCGTCCCCCAAGGACGAGGTGCGCCACCACCCCTACACTCGCCGGGCTCTGCCCTCGCCATCCACGCACGGCCCTCCCTCTATGGGTTCGGACATGAAGCCTTCTTTCAACATGTCTTTTAGCTCTCAGCAGAACTCGTCGCTCCTCGCGCCTATTGGAAGCGAGGAGATGTCCAAGGAGGCCAGCACCGACTCGGCGGACCTCACCTGGGGCCGCGGGTGGGCATAATCACGCAGGTCCACTCGCCGGCCATACAACAACCACGACTGTCGAGTACACACGTCCATCGGCATCAGTGACCTTGCTGCGCCAGCACCACATTCCACTCTTTGTCACTCTTGGGTTTCTTTTTTATCATCAGGGTTACGGCTGTTTTACATGCTTTTTTATTTCCGTCATTGCTACCCTCGCCGCTCCAGCCTTACAACGGCAATACATGAAGAGGGCCAGTTGCGTGTCATATACCCCATTGGCCCGCCTGCAGAGGGGCCGCAAACCGTTGTCTATACATACTTGTCTGGTGTCGTGAGCAGAGCTCACCATGCATTCTCTGCTGCACTTCCCGTTACTGCAGCATGTCTCTACAAGATTCTAACGTTTGAGAGTGCGCTGCTTCTCGGCAAACTCGACCATCTTCCGCTCCACGAACATGCCCTTGCGCTTGCGCACACCGTCGACATAGCCCTTGGCAACATTGGCACGGTCAGCCTTCTCACCGAGGTCCTCAAGTTCTTCGACCGTGGTCGGCACCCAGAACGGGTCAAGGTCCAGGGTTTCGTAGCCACTGAAGATGAGCTGAGGTGATGCTGCGCCACTGGTGCGCTTGCGAATCTCGTCGGCGAAACCAAACGACTCGACGACGGGCAGTTTGGCACGGATAGTGAAAAATGAAGTGCCTTCTTTCATCTCCTCTGAGATGATGCGGCCACGGCGACGGGCAACAACGGCGTACACCTTGCCCAGGACATCAGCTACGAAGGTCAGCTGAGCAATTGCGCTTGTCACTCACTTGAAGCCTGAATGTCACAGGTATACATGGCTAGCTTGATACGCGGACTCCAGTCGAGGAGACCTGCGCGGCAGGCGTCGCGCACGGCACTGATGAGTGCGCCAACAACTGCTGCAGTGCGGGACCCCTCCGCCTCGTCAGGGTGATACTCGACAGTCTCGATGACCCAAGCCATGCCGACAACCGGCTCGGCGCAGAGCGGACCCTGGAAAGTGGCCATTTGGAACCCTGCCTCAATTGAGTTGTCAAAGTCGCGCAAGAGGCGCGCTGCGGCGCGTGCCGCACCCTCATCGTCATTCGACTCCAGTGGGGCCGTCGTTGTGGCGGTGGCGTCCGCAGCGGCATCAGCCGCAGCCAAGGCCTCATCGGCGCTCTGGCCAACGTCGCGGGCTTGCGCAATAACACGTTCGCGCTCACGCAGTCGAAGAGCTCCCTTGCCAGGGGCATCGAGCAGTACGTTGGCACCGACCTGCTTGGGACCAAATGTCCACAGGCGGTCAGCAGCCCCAACCCACTGGCCGCCGGCCTTGTTGAAGCGCGCTTCAAGTTCGGACCAGAACTCGTCGGGTGTGAGCACACGAGTGCCGCGCTCGACAGCTTCGGCTTCACGAGCGTCAGCGGCGGCTTCCTCTTCGTCCTCGTCGTCGCCATTGGGACGACGCTGGTTGAACATGCTGCCGATAGTACTTTGATGCTCAAGCAAAAACTCAATGACTGCAGGAGGCAGAGGAACTGCGCGAACAGTAAAGTCCACCAGCCCGTCGTACACTGTTCCATTCACGGTACCTCGAGGCGCACCCTCCGTCTTGGGGGGTGCCATGTCGGGCGCCTTGACGGCGGTCTCGCGGAAAGGAACAATAGCCTCCGAAGCCTGAATGTCACAGCGAGCAAAGCGCTCGCGAAGGTCCTTGATGCAGCGCTGTAGATGAATTTCGCCAGCAGCAAGGATAACGTGCTCGCCTGTTTCCTGGACAAGGTACTCGGCACAGGGGTCTGCTTGGTTGAGGATATGGAGGCCCTCGACAAGCTTGGGCATGTCGGCTGGTTGTCAGCGATGGTCATGGCTGCACAAACTCACCTGGGTTGACCGGCTCGAGCGCTACGCGCACAATGGGTGCTGCATTCATTCCCACCCCGGCGAGGTTGACAAGAGTAGAGGGTATGGCGATGTCGGCCAGGCCGTCGGCATTGGGGGCGCACAGAGTCGCGTTGCGGGGCACGATACCGTCTAAACCTGCAATTGCGCACACATGTCCGGCAGGTACCTCGGTCACAGAGACAAGGTCACGACCCATCATCATATAAAGGTCGGATACAACAACACGCTTGAGGTGGCGAGCGTTGCGCTTGTGGTCGGGGCCGAGAGTGGGGTCGTACTTTGGGAGCGTGGCAACCACCTCAGCGCCGCGACGCAGGACACTGGAGAAGACGCGCGAGAACCCGAGCAAGACTTCAGATTCGTCCGCCTCTGGCTCTGGTGCCGGAGCAGCAGGAGTATCGAGAGTGAGACTCTCAAGCGGCTTGGCAATGCTGTCGACGTCTGCCGACTCTCCCGCTGCCTGTTTGGCAGCAAGAGCAGCAGCTCGACGTTCCCGCTCCTCGCGGCCGCGCTGGCGCATCTCCTCTGCTGTCATCTCGCGAGGTTTGAACTGGGGCAAATCGGCACGTCGAACTGCAAACATCTTGGAGACATAAGCAACAACAGGGGCTGTCGAAGTCTGGTTGCAGCTGTAGAGAGCCTTTTCAACATCATTCTCGGGTTGCAAGGGCGTGGAGCTGGCAGCCGCTTGCACGGGATGCAGCATGTAAGGAAGGCGCACGGCTTGCGCGGCGGCTGGTGAAGGAATGACATCGATCACTGCTTGGAAAGTGGCAGTGCTGAGAGGGAGCCACTGCTGCATGATGATGTTGAGGAGGTTGCGCGTGTCTTTGGACTTGAGCTCGCGTGGGGCCACACGGATCGAAAGGGCCTTGACTATCTTGGTCACGGCATCGGGGTTGTACTCGTCAAGCACAGTGTTGTAAACTTTCCAAATGTTCTCGAGCACGAACTGCACGAAGAGCGGCTTCAGAGGGCGACCGTTGAGCGCTTTGCGGCTAACGACACGCTTCGTTTTGGGGTCCAGGTACCAGTCGCCCCAAAGAACGCGACGCAGGTTGCCCTCCTTAATACCAAGCTTTTCGGCGTAGAGACGGGCAAACTTGCCCAGACGGAAGGCCCAGCCGTCAAGAGCGCTGGCGAACAGAACGTTGCCTCGTTCAGGTGAGAAGTAAATGTCTTCGTCCTCGCGCTCCTCATACTCAGCGTCGCCTTCAGCTTCATCGCCTTCAGGAGCGTCGCCAGCGGCTTCCCTCTCTGCTCGTTCCGCAAGACGCTTCTGGCGTGCCTCATGCCACCGCAAGTCGTCCTCCATTCGCTCGCCGGCGTAGAAGGATCCCATGACGGCGTTGACCTGCTCGATGAGTCGGGCAATGTGGTGGTAAGCCTCCGATGGCGAAAGTTGAAGCTCAGTGATCAAACGGTCCATCTTGTTGATCACAAGAATGGGCCGAAGTTTGTCAATCCAGGCCTGACGGAGCACAGCGATGGTCTGTCACTTGTCAGCCAGATCTCCGTACACTGTCCTCACTTGTGTGCAAACACCCTCCCAGACGTCGACGAGCACGAGGGCGCCGTCACACAAACGTGAGGCTGTAGAAACTTCACTAGCAAAGTCGACGTGGCCAGGTGTGTCAATAACGTTGCAAATATGTTTTGACGCAGAGGCCTTGCCCTCTGGTCCCATACGCATCATGTCAAAGCGCAATGACACCTGGTTATTAGCCCCTTGCTTGGGTGCTATTACTCACGGCACTGCTTTCCATTGTTATTCCTCGCTCCTGTTCATCCTCGCGCGAGTCAAGAAAGCGAAGCTTGCCCGCTAACCGCGCCGAGATGATGTTGTTGGAGGAGAGGAGGGAGTCAGCAAAACTGGTCTTGCCATGGTCGACATGCGCGACGATGGTGACGTTCTGAGAGCATGAGCGTGGGCGTGTTGAACAAATATCAATGACTCACTCGTGTATTCTCTAGAGGGGCGGCATATGTGTCTGCCATGGTTGTTGATGGTGGAGACGTAGATGAGCAACCGTAGAGTAAAATCAGTGTTGCCAAAAGGTGGAGGGAGCCTATGGTGGCAAAGCGGCCACCCTTTATCAATGACGCTGATTTCGGATCCGAACTTGGCAGGTGTTCGACTTGCTCTTAAACAATGTTGAGGAAGCAATCGCAGACTTGAGTACAAGCTGCTTCAACGCACGAAATCAAGCGCACCTCTTATGAACAGACGGGCTCTTGTGAACAAACCAAACCGCCATAGCTCTGCAAACGCTCCCTTGCCCTTTCTCACTAACTCGAGCCTTAGTTCAACATTGATGCCACTCCGTCGATCGTAAGAGACTGTCTGTGCGGCAGACATGGTCTGTGTGACCTTTGAATACGCCTAAATAGCAGCATGTCACCCTGCACCACCACCCCGCTCCGGCTCCCAAGTCTGCTCACTGTACATCTACATCCACTCGTAGTAATCAACTACGACACAATAGTGACTGACCTCACCTAGTGACCGTCCCTAGCGGCAGTCTACACATCCTACTCTTAGCTCCCTGCCTCGGATCATGCTGTCACTGGCTCGTCCACCTCCATGCCGCCACTGGGTGCCGCGGCTGGTGCCTTCTGCACAGGCGGCGGAAGGACAGAGTTGTAGACTGACTCGGCACCGCCGGCCAGAGGCTGCTCCAGCTCATTTGATCCGTCGAATGCACTCTGCTCTCCGCTGTCCCAGGGGTTCTGGAATCTAAGCAAGTCAGCAACGACGTACCGGCTGAGCGACCAACGGAACACTCACCGTGTGACCTTTGGCTTCTCGATCAGCACATTACGGTAGAGCTTGTCCCAAACGACTTGGGATGGAGGCTCCAGGCGAAGCGCTTCATCCTCGTAGTCGGTGTTGACATAATATCCGACGCGGACAAACTCCTTGTCGCGATACGACGCCGTGATAATGATAACGGTGACGCCAAGAATCTCGTCGGGCTCGATTGATGGAAGCAGGTGATGCTGGGGGGCAGGAGCGACAAAGTCGAACGCATTGACACCCGCAGGGATGGGACCAACTTTTACCGTCAGTCATGCTCTTACTGCCAATTCGATGACTCACCCATACACGAGTCCAACTCCTGGTCGTACTCTTCAGACTTGGCTGAACCGACGTAGATTAGGCGCCATTCGAGGTCTGGGTGATGTAAGCTTAGATGTCTCGCTGCTTATGACTGCCGATATTCTTCCAGTCCCAGTTCCCACTACACACCTTCAGCAAGAGGGGCAATGGCCTCAAATTTGATGCGAAAGTGGTAGTCGTCGTCAAACTTGGCGGGGTTGTTCACCAATTCGATATTACGGATATTGACCTGTAATGTCAGCATGTTTCGAAGCCAGATGAGACCACATAATACTCACAATAGACTAGATAAGTTAATAAAGGGGTAAATATATCAGCAGGTTGGACACAACTGGCAAAACGTCCCAACATACCATGGTGGAGAAGAGAGGGTGGAGGGAAGGGATGAGAGGGAGACCGGCCAGGAGGAGCCAGGGGAGACACGGAGGTTGGCGCGGCGGAGAAGTGAGGGATAGCGACACCGATATTAAGCAATGTTTTGAGACTCAAGACACGACTGAGTGTGGATGGGAGACTGGATGGCTGAAGCAAGAGATGTTGATGTCTTGTCTCTTGTAGGACGCGTTCATGACCCGCGACGACGCGCCGAGTGGCAACCAATTTTGCACACGTCATTAAGTTGGCAAGTGGCTCGGGAGTAAACCAATCATCATTGTGCCTGGACGGCGGTGGACTTGAGTTTACTGAATTTTGGAATTCTGGTAAAGATGTCAAGGGCTTGATGCACCTTACACGTTCAGCACGCCTACGTTCATCCTTGACAGCTCGAACCATGGCCACCTCCGCACAGGCAATCCCTCATACGATTCCTCTCCCCGGAGGGATCCCGGACACCCACCGGCCGCACACTGAGCAGACGACCACCATTCTTGTTCCGAAGGAGAATACGGCTTTCCTCAACCCTGTGCAAGAGTACAACCGAGACCTCAGTGTGGCCTCGATTCGCACATGGAACCAGATGCGTCTGGTAGAGTCTGAGCTTCGCTGGCGCAAGCGTCTGGAGCGTGACAACGCCAAGGGAAAGAAGAAGGCAGGCAAGAAGGGTGGCGCCGAAGGAACCAACGGGCAGGTGGAGGCAGTGGTCGAGGGAGAGGAGACTCCTGCTGCAGGTTCTTCGACGGAGGTGAGTGACAAGTAATGCTCAGTCTGACCTGTAAAGCCCCAGTTCCGTCCTTCTCAGTTTACCATTCTCGAGGCTCTGTCCGCCACCGGTCTGCGTTCCATTCGCTACGCCAAGGAGATTCCTGACGTGAAGACTGTCCTCGCCAACGACCTCTCGCCGGCTGCGTGCGAGGCGATGCATACCAATGTTGCCATGAACGGCGTTGGTGAGAACATTTCCGAAGAGGATGCCAAGATCGACGTTGGCCGCAGGGAAGGCTGTGAAGGCCGTGTCGTTGTCAACGAGGGCGACGCCTGCACGCTCATGTACTCTCGCCGTGCTCCTCGTGACCGTGTTCAGGTCGTTGACCTGGACCCTTACGGCACTGCTGCTCCCTTTATCGACTCCGCTATCGGAAGCATTGCGGACGGTGGACTCCTCTGCATTACCTGCACCGACCTGGCCGTTTTGGCCGGAACCAACTGGCCCGAGAAGTGCTTCTCCAACTATGGTGGTCTCAGCATCAAGTCTGAGGCCTCGCACGAGGTTGCTCTTCGTTTGGTGATCAACTCGCTTGCCCAGTCGGCTGCTCGTTATGGCCGCACCATCACTCCCCTTTTGTCTCTCTCCATCGACTTCTACGTGCGTCTGTTTATCCGTGTGGACACCAGTCTCGAGAACGTCAAGAAGCTCGCGAGCCAGACGGGTATCGTCTACGTCTGCACGTACTGCCAGTCTCCGACTATTCAGCCATTTGGCAAGACTGTTGAGAAGGAGAACAAGAATGGCGACATCCGCTACATCTACCGTCCTGCCCAGGGACCAACAGCGACCGGCATGTGCGCCGAATGCAACTCGCCTCAGCACGTTGCCGGACCAATGTGGCTCGGCCCTATCCACGACCGTTCGTTTGTTGGCGCCCTTATCCAGAACATTGAAAAGGACAAGGAGTTCTACAGCACCTACCCACGCATGCACGGCATGCTCACGCTCGCACACGAGGAAATTGAGGATCCCTTGTACTTCACTGCCAACAAGCTGTTTGGCCTGTTCCGCAGCGCAGCGGGTCCTAACAAGTCTGTCTTTTGCGCACTCCTCAACGCCGGCTACAACGTCTCCCGCTCGCACGCGTCGCCAGGATCGATCAAGACAAACGCTCCTCGCTCGTTTATCTTTGACATTATCCGCGAACACATCAAGAAGTCGCCCATTCGTCTTGACAATGTGGCTGAGAACTCTCCCGTGCGCGCCTTGGTCTCCAAAGAGATGACCCACACGATTGACTTTACCTTCAACGAGGGATACAAGCAGTTTGAGAAGCCTGACAAGGTTTCCTTCTACCCGCTCAACCCGCTTCCCAACTGGGGACCAGGCACACGAGCACGCGACTCGAACGCAAAGTCGGCACAGAAGCGCAAGTCGGAGGAGGTTGAGGGCGAGGCTAGCGCGAAGAAGGTCAAGGCAGAGCCTCCTGTTGAGGAGGTTGAGGAGGTTGAGAACGACGAGGAGGCCGCCATGAACGCATAGGCCAACTTGTCATCTTATACATACAATTTCATAATGAGCCTCGGCCGCGTAGGCGCTGGTCGAGGGTCTAGATAGCAACATGAATTACACAAGGTGTACTTGTTTGTCGTCAAGCTCGTGAGGCCGTGATATATTCACAATCGCCCAGGCGCCCCGCCGAAACCGATCCACGCCGCAGTCCAGTCTGCTCTTGAATCGCGGCGATACGCGGGCCGGACATACTCGATCTCTGAATGTCTATGCCGTCGTCCTTGTCGTCGTCGGCATGTTGCGACTTGGGGTCGAGGCCGACGGTGGCGAGTGGTACGGTGGGCATAAAGTGGGTCGTGCCGAGCATCAAGTCCGGCACCTCTGGTTCGCCATCTTGGTCAAACGAGATGACAGGTGGCGGCTCTCGCCTTGACGGTCCTGGCTGGCCTCTTTCTGCGCCAGCTGTAGCGAGGAGAGGGGACGGCATGAGAATGAGCACCGAAATGGCGACTTCTTCTGGGAGGGTTGGATCCGCTTCTGCCATTGCGGCTGTGTATGGTACAGCTGAGATTGGCTGTACAGGTCAACATCCTTCCGTGTCAGTTGCCACCTACTTGGGCAGAGTACAGATCAAAGTCAAGCTTTGGATCTTGGGCGGCCGCCTGGACATCGACCTCCCACATTTTGGGTTTGGGCGTGTGGTGTATCCGAATACGAACCCGGCGGTTCCATAGGCTGTCGTTGTTGCGATCGCTTTGCTGAGAGAAGAGAAAGCCCCACCATCCGCCCCAACGCTCCCACATCTGACCAAAGGTGACACTTTCGCCTTGGGCTACAGCAGCACGGACTGCGCGCCGGACTTGCACGACACGCAGGAGGGCGGTTGCAAACACCACAAAGATGGCTGCTGCCACAAAGCCAAGACCCAGAGCTGTTATTGTGCTCGTGGGAAGCTGAAGTGTGGATGTCGTGGCTGCAGAAGCAGAGGCGGTGGTGCTCGAGTCGCGCTTCATATGGGTGGTATGTGTACGGGTGGCCACCATGGTCATGATGCCTTGAGCCTCGCCTGCGCCGCGGGGCAGCATGGCCGTTGTGGATGTGAATGATTCAAGGGTGGGTCTATGTGACACGAGAGACACGAGAGCCCATTGCCGAGAGGGAGGAGGGACAAGGCAGCCGATTGTATGAATACTGTGGTCGCGCAATTTGACAGGTTTGTGCCAAGCGATGATGGTGACAAAGGCAACATGTACAGCAACACGCCGCCCACCATCCATGTCGGCCTGGTGCCTCGGGGTGGGTGGGTGTCCTTGAGCCGAGTCATATTGTGAGATCAGCAGATCACAAATCCTGGCCGGCTGGCGGTGGCTGCAGTTCTGGGCTCGGAGGCTTGGCTGCCGGAGGGAGCCGATACGGCACTCAGGGTCCATTCCGAGTGGCGACGGAATCAAATTTCGAATTCCGAGTATATCTGAATAGGCTTGAGCATCTTTGGGGCGCCTGTCAGCCGTTGCCAGAAGGAGACGGGGGTGGAACACTTTGCCCGTCACTCGACACGGAGTTCGACCACTTGAGTCCGCCGGCTGTTTGGGTTGTTGACAATCTCATCGTGCAAAACGCAACCATGGCCGACATACCCAGCACGTTGTACGACGACGAGCCTCACCTGCTCTCAAATGATGGGTCAGCTGCACCCGGCGACCCCCATGACCAAGCCAGTGCTGCCCTCACGACCCTGTTCGCTCAACAGGAAGGCTACAACCTCGACCTCTCCATGGACCCGACCTTGGCATCCGCCGAAGGCGCAACCGCGTCCGGTGACTCGAACGCACGCCACCAACCTGCAGACAGTGCCGCTGGACACTCTGATCAAGCCTCAGATGCTCCTCCTGCCAAGCGAAAAGCTACCTCGCGAGCCCACATGCTGGCTCGCGGCGGCGCTTGCGAGTTCTGCAAGCGACGGAAGCTGAAGTGCACCGCCGAGTTGCCACAGTGTGCCGCGTGTCGCCGTACCGGCCGTGACTGCGAGTACAAACAAAAGAAGCAGCGCTCTCGCGTACGCCTACTCGAAGACAAGCTTGCCGACTTGGAGAAGCGCTTGATCGATGAGAAGACCCGGCCAGGTGTGGTCAACGATGCCGGGCCGAGTAGCGGCTCGTACATATCGCCCGACGTGACTGTGACGCCTTCAGCAGCGGCGGGCGTGGATCTCTTTGGGCTTGGAATTGAGCAAGAGAGCCTCACGCTGGCTGATGTTCCATTCGTGGCCGACAAGACCCGTGAGCCGGATCTCATGACCCTGGCCGATGCCGCGGCGGCAGACACGGATGGGCGCTGGGCTTGGGACGGTCTCGAGCCACAAGCCATTGCGGCTGAGCTGGTCAAGGTGCTTGTACACAATGGCAAGGGTGTGGGCGAAAAGATTCTTCATCACTTGTGAGTGCGAGTGGCATGCTCAGCGCTGACTCAAGGTTGCAACTGTTCAGTGGGCTTTCGGTTCCCAGCGCTTTCCACAGTTTCATTTCCCCCGCTCAATTCTTTGCACGTCTACATGGCCATGGGCTACAGCCGCATCCAGCGCTAGTCATGGCGCTCGTGCCCTTGCTACTCAGTCTCTCGCCTAGTGCCACGCTCTCCAACCTTCCCACAATCTCTGCCGTGACGGATGCCATGATGGGTCCCTCGCGCCTGCAGGCTCAGCATGCCCTGGGGTCGCTGGACGAGCGTCTGTGTGATATTACGGCCGCCGCGTCGCTTCGTTCCGTCGCGTTGGTTTCGACAGGTCGATTCGTGGACTCGTGGCAGGAGAATGCGACTGCAATTGGTCTCACCGCAGCTACTGGTCTCAGTAAACTGGGTGGTGTGGGAGAGAACTTTGTGCCTGCGTCTGCACGTCCGGCCGATCGTGCTCAGCGAGTTGAGCGGGAGAAGCGACTCCGCGACGTTCGTCTGAAGGGTCAAATTGGCCCTCCGCCTCGTAACGTTCAGGAACTCGGAGAGCGTATCATATTGTTGTGCGTAGTCTTGTTATCGGGGCCATTCAAGCTGACCCAATAGCTGGGGTATCTACATTAGCGACCGAGCGTGCTCCATCGGCTGGAATTATCCTGCAGGATTGGCATCTGACGAGATTACCACTCCTCTGCCACAGGACAGCTATGACACTGTAAGTGTTAAAGTGGGGACCGAGCTGACCTTCAGCCCGAAGCGATTTGCTCCAACGCCACTATTGCAGACTTTTTAGCTGGGGACATCGGGGCAGGTGGAAATGGCAGGCTCTCGCTCAAGGTCAAAACGCTCACTTTGACGTATGAAGCTTCTCGGTAAGGAGCTACTTGAGTCGTCGTACTGACTCGTCCAGTCTACTGGATCGTGCAGCGCACATTGCCACCCCAGACAAGAATGCGAACTTGCTTCGTACCACTCGCCGTTTCATGGCCAGCCTGCCTGTCTATAATCCTGGCTCGACAGAGGAGGCCATCAAGCTTGAATGGGTCAATGAACTCTGGATGTCTCTCCATGTGTGAGTAGCCATCCTGCGCGAGTTTTCTTGCTAACCTCGCAGTACAATGATGCTTCTCTTCGCCAAGGAGGAGATTGATGCTCCATCCTATGCCGAAGAGCTGGAGTCGCGCGACAAGATGATTGACTCGGGCCTAAAGATGTGCGACTGCATCGAAGCATCGCATTCTGCGGGCAACTTTGATCTTCACGGCCACGATCCCCTCACCCCCGCCATCTGGTTTATCGCTGGCCGTGCATTCCACCACCTTGCTCGCCGCATCGAACCCACCGACAAGGCTCGCGCGGCCATGTTGCGCCAGAAAGTCGACTTTCTCGTGGCGTGCTCTACAAAACTCGTGCGTTTCATCATGCCCTTCTGGATTCTGCTAACCCCCCCCGCCAGAGCAATCGACTCCGCTTGGCCGAGGTCCACGCCCAGATGCTGTACAACGTCAGTGTCGATGCTGAGGTTATGCTCGGCGAGTACTCGCGGCCGGATAATCTCGACTTTTGAGCCTGTGCCCCCTCGTCCGCCTACGTTTGCAGTTGAGCGTTCACCCATGATTCGCCCACCGAGCGGCGCTGGCTCACTGCCTAATCTTCTCAACAGCTTGTACACCCCCTCATGTAATGAAGAAATAACTGCATGCCTATCGACGAACGCGACATCGCTAACAGCGCATTAAACGCAAGGGCACACAGCCTGTCTCTTCCTGTCTTTCAATGCGATTACGACTTCTCTACGTCGTATCAGATCAGCACAGGGCGGGTCGTTGGAGCAACCCACCCTGCGGGCGGGCTGGTGGGCAGTGGCAGTGTGCGTGAAATTGCGCGCGGCAAAGGGGTAAATGTGCTAGAGTAGAGGGCGAGGGAACGAGCAAGGGTCACAGTACTATTTGGCCGTCGCGGCCTGTTTCTCGTTGGCGGCCTGAGAAACGGTCAGGTATGCCCTGCCCAGGTCCTCCGAGGTCTTGTTTGGAGGGGCAATGGTGAGACCTGCGGATTTGGCGGCGACGGCGTCCTCCTCTTCCTCTTGGTTGTAGCTGAGGACCGAGTTCATGAGGCCGATGAAGCGCTCAGTCTTGCAGAACTGTGTCATTAGTGTGGCTTCAAATAGTTTAGACTCACCTTGGGCACAGAGTCGGTGGCCATGAGCCTGAAAATGTGGAACTGGATGCGCTCATACAACAAAACCATGTTTTGCAGCTGGCTGGCATGGAGCGTGTTGCCGAGACCAGGAATAATGGCAGCCTTGGAGGCGTCCTTGTCTTCTAAAATGTCGTTCATGTATGAAATGAGCTCGCCGCGAAGATTGTGGTCAATGTTCAGCTCGCAAGGTGATGCGGGGGCAAGGTAGGCTGAGTCGTTAACTGGGTCGTACTGTAAGTGCTCACTGTTGTAAATGACAAATGCCATGGCAATGAGATCCTGCTGGTGCTTCTCCATGGCCTGGAGACCTTGCCCACGCTGAGTGGGGAGCGCACCGGGAGCAGCAGCGGCAGACGACGAAGTGTTGAACCGCCTCTTGAAATCTTGAACATCAAGCCAGAAACTCAAATTCTCTTCACAGAAGTTGGCACGCAAGAACTCGCGGAACAGGGAACGAAGAGCAGGCTCTTCGAGAATCTGCTTGAGACGGGCAGTGTGGCTATCCTTGGCCGTCAAGGCAATGTCGCCCTCGTTTGCCAAGAACTCGGCGCGCATGCGATCTGACACGCTGGGACGGCGCATCAGGCCAATGTCGGTAGCGGACGCCAGCGATTTAGTCGGGTTGTTTATGTCTGCGACACGAAGGTCATCTGTCGAAGCACCCATGGGGGCACTGGGGCTCAACCTGGGGGGAGTGTTGAGGGGGTCGAGCTTGTTCTGGTCCCACTTGGCCACAGCCATGCCCTCCTTGGTGATACGGTAAACAGCCTTGTCGGTAGCCCGAAACTCTGCTTCAGCCTGCGATCGTCAGCTCCATCCTTGTATGGGTACTTACCATGACAGCACCCGCTCCACCTCCGGCACCACCACCGCGAACCGTGACGACAATGTTACCGTCTTTGATCTTTCCCCGATCGCTGGCAAGTGAAATGTAACCATAACGAACAAACTGGCCTGCTACCTCGGCCGCCTCCTCCATGCCATTGATAGTCGTAAAGTCGCACAGCCAGTCCATCGCATGCGTGGCGCTGAACTGGAACTCGTCGCCAGTCTTCTTGTCATTGGCCGGAGGTGGCAGTCGGCGAACAATGATGCCAAGGGTCCGATCACACACCTCGCCTGGTGGCAGGGATGGCGTCTTGGCATGTGGCCGCGAGCGGTAGTGAGCCTGAATCTCGTCGTCAGTCAAACGCGACACATTGGCGTTGCGTCCGACAAATCGGCGAAACAGGACCTCGACTACACTCTTGGTCACAAGAATCTCGTCGTCCTGTGTTCGGCGCTCCAGATGGAGAAGCTTCATGCAGATGGGCTGGGTTGCAAACACACGCAAGAGGTGGTCGGCGGCGATACCGTTCTTTGTGATGAAGCGCTCGAGAATGTGCAATCCCTTCGGGGTGAGCATGTAGATTCCCCGGTCTTTAAACATGCAAGATGATAGATCTGTCGCGTTCTCAATAAGGTGCGCCTCAACAAAGTGTTGTCCGATTGTCCGGGCCATTTCGCGTGCCATGGAAAAGGTCGTTGTCGTCGTTGTGGTAATGATGCGTTGGCCCTCATCGTCATCGGGGTCCGTAATTCGGTTGGATTGGGCAAACTTGAGGGAGGAGAGATTAGAACATGCCTCGTCGCTGCCATTAGCAAAGTCGGGATTTCGGGAGTACATACGTAGTAAAGCTATTGGGATATGTCTTGAAGATTGAACGGTGGTTCTCAAGACGAAGCGAAACAATAAGAGTGGCGAAGAGGTCGTGCGTGTCCTTGGGCGGGCGTTAGCGCACTCATCACTCGCAGGACAAGGGCTCACCTTTACAAATGGTCTACCCCTGCGGGTGGTCTTCATCAAATGGAACGACTGTGACGACTGGGTGGACATTGTAAGTCCTATGAGGGAGTGTTGGCGAGGGAGAGGAGGAAGAGAGGGAGGGAAACTCTTGGGTTGGCGTCTCGACGATGTTGAGTTCTAAAGAATGAGTGTGATTTACGAAGGGATGTCAGAGGAAGAGGAGAAGACGTTGCCAAAACGGCAGGCAGCCCGCGTGGCAATGCAGAGGTGTCCGTGTACCGTGTGCGTCCACGGTCTCCCCCTCGTGTTGGAGAATGGGGTACGAGGTCAAGGCGTGGGTGTGGAAGATCAGGGTGAGGGAGGGCTGGCAAACAATGTGGAAGCAGACCATTTTTCCGTCGCGATCCATGCCCAGCTGCACAAGAGCCGTGAGCTGCATGAATAGAACACGAGGCTGGTCAGACTCGTCTCGTCCGGCCTGATGGCTGATGAAAGTGGGGCTGCTGTAGGGTTCAAAGATCGAAGGCCGCGGCGCCGCCGGCCTGAGTGTAGCGAGAAGTACATGGGCGCTTTGAAACACGGCCAGTGCGCTGCCGCTTGCCATGAGCAGGCCATTGGGTTGGCGTGTCCTTGCAGAGTCTTCAATGATTCGCCTGATGCAGCCGGCGAAACAGAAGCGCAGTGCCCCATCGGCCTGGGCCGCCAGCGGGGTTGGGGAGTTGTCAGGAGGACAAGGGCGGTAAAGACCAAGCCACCAAGAGACTGAGCAGGCGATAAAACTTCGGTTAGGGGCGTGTGCGGCCTGGTCTGTGCGCGGAATAGCCAGGGTGGAGGCGTCCAAGAGTGTCCACTCGTTCCCAATCTACAAGAGAATGCCACGGGCACACTCCTCGGTTTGGCGTCGCACTCAGCGCTCAGCTCACTCGTTTTTATTGTGCCAATTCCTTTGCGTCATATCGAGCACAGAGGTGCAGGTGTAACGCACTGGGCAGCAGGGGCCTTGCTGATGTAAGTGTGCCGAAGCGGCCGAAGATCAGCGTCCACCCAGCTCATTCTGGTTAGCCAACCCTCATTTCAATCAAGTTCCTGTTTGAAAGAGACCGCAGTGCTTACACGCGGCGTGCGCTCCTGCGGGCCGTAGCTCAGAAATCAGTATGGTTTGGACAAAAGCCGGGTGAAGAAGGCAATGAAGGTCGAGGTTGGGCCTGCCAGATACGGTTGGGGTTCAGGGTTTCGCTGACTGAAATCATCCGCCGCCTTGTTGTAGCGACTGGCCACCGTAGCACCAGCTTGCAGCTTGCCACCAGCGACCAGCAGCCAGAGATACGACAGCGAGCTCACATAGGTCCAAGGAGCCCCAGACTGAAGCGAGATTTATTCCAAGGCACCAATCTATCACTGTAGCCTAAATCTCTGACATTGCAACGATGACAATGCTCTCAAATGTGGGCGGAGGGGAGGGACGCCTGAGCGCCACCTCACGGTCCTCTCAGCTTGGACCCACGGAGCGTCGTGCAATGTCCAGTGAGGCTTCTGAGACTGGGACCCCTGGGGCCTGGGGATTGCAAGGTTGCAAGAGCCGTTCACCCCAAATACATCGGGATCGGCATTACCTCCATCGATGCAGTCCCACGTCTACCATTTGTACCATTGTGACAGTCTGTGAATACCGTGGTAGCACTGCCTCCGTTAGTCTCATCTCTTCTCATCCGAGAGCTCGTCGCATATTCCCCCATCCTCTCCTGTATAGTCAGATTTCGGAGGTCTGATCTACTCATCCGGCATTGGCCGTCATCGAGGCAAGCGGGACCATGATGCGTTGATTATTATTTAATGGATGGTGGTCTCACCCCCGCAAGAACCATCCTCGTCCAACGCTGCCAAAACAATTCTCACCGGTTCCAGCAAGGTCGAACTTTTTTTTTTGTACCACATAGCCCAGTTCAGAGGATCTTTGGCCCGTGGTGCAATCAGAATTTGTGCCACGACTTGTCAAATATTGCTCGGTGGAGACGATTGACTCCGTTCGGAACGCTCAACCAATCCTCCTGGGACCATGGTACCCTATCTGGTGCCCTTGGCCGCCCAGCTTGCACACCATATCGAGAGAACTGCCGACGGCTTGACACTATTGGCATTTTAAAATTGTGATCAAAACCAGACAGAGTGCATTCCATGATATCCACGACGACTTGTACGAAAAGACAAGGTTTCGTTTCCGGTGGTGACGCCCGCCGATCCCTACCAGTCACCAGGAACGGCCAGCGCCAGCGTTGTAACCCGATTTGGCTCCGCCGAGGCCTCCACCATGCCACCAACAGCGGAGGCAAAGTTTCTACAAGCGACATTGCTTTTCGCACACACCGCGAAGGTCGCGCGACTAAACACCTCACCCCTTCAACAGTTGTACACAGTTAAAAGGCCCAGAGGTCGCGCCACTGTCGCCCAGATGGCTCAGATGACCAAGTCGCCCGTGCCGCCCTCTCCGCTCATTCTCGCAGAGCCCGACACCTCACCAGGGCCGTTCGAGGGACCTGAAAAGCTTCTCGAGGTCTGGTTTGCCCCGTCGCCCGATGCGTTGCCAGCCATTCCCTCTAGCCTAAAGGGCTCTAGCTCTTCCAAGTCGTGCCGCGAGGGTGTGTCGTCGGATGGCGAGGCTTTCCGTGGTCTGCGGACCGTGCCACGAGCAGTCTGGGAGGAGATGCTTGACATCGTCAAGTGCAAGGTCCTCAGTGTGGTCGAGGGCGATGAGATCGATGCGTACCTCCTAAGGTAAGTGGCAACATTGGACATGTTTTGTGTCCCAGTGGCTAGGAGCGTGCGCTGATACAGTTTGCAGCGAGTCATCCCTCTTTGTGGCTCCTCACGTCCTCATCCTGAAGACTTGCGGCACCACCCTCAACTTGCTGGGTCTGCACCGCATCATCGAGATTGCGCGCGAGTACTGCGGGCTTCACTCTGTTTACCGGTGAGTCTGGCAGGGACACAAGGGAGCTATGTTCTGACACTTTTAGATGCTTCTACTCTCGCAAGTCGTTCTTCTTCCCCGACCGCCAGCACGGCCCTCACCGCGACTGGCGCGACGAGGTGCGCTTCCTCGACAACGTCTTTGGTGAGTTCAAGGATTGAGTTGCTCTCTCTAACGGCCAGGAACCTCTGGCTCGGCTTACACCGTTGGCCCGATCAACCGCGACCACTGGTTGCTGTACCTCACCAGCCCCAACCCCACCAACCCCGGAGCAAAGGCGCTGAACGGACCCGAGCGTCCTCGAGCACTCCCGCCTCCTGTCATACCTTACGTCGACCAGACTCTCGAGATTCTCATGTCGCATCTCTCACCAGCAGGGCGCGCGCCGTTCTTTGTTCCCGAGAACGCGTCTCCTCGATTGGGGCACGAGATGGGAGCCGACATTAGCGCTCAGCTTGGCATTGACGCGCTCTTCCCTGCTAGCGAGACCACTCTCGACAGCTTTGGCTTTGAGCCGTGTGGATACTCTGCTAACGCTGTTATTGGCTCGGGCATGAACGCGACTGGCAAGGACGGAGGCTACTTCACCATCCATGTCACCCCTGAGGAGGGTTGGTCGTACGCCTCGTTTGAGTGCAACGTCCCTCTCCCGGTCTCTGGCGTTCCAGGGGCACGGCCTGACCTCAAGTCTCTCATCAGGCGAGTTGTCAACATTTTCCAGCCGAACCGTCTCAGCATTACGCTTTTCGTTTCGACAGGCGAGGAGGGCTCCCCCGTCACTCCTCACGAATCGCTCAGCGGCGACCTCTTCGGTGGCGAGTTTGAGCGCAAGGACCGTATCGGTTACGAGTTTGAAGGCTACGACCTTGTGTTTGCATGCTTTGAGCGTCGTGGCTGGACTGAGCCCCCCTCCCCAGCGGCTCCCGCCGTTAAGACTTTGGCATAGTAAATGCCTAGTTTTCACAAACTGTCGCGCGTGTAAATGCGCAGCTGAGGCATTGGTAGCGGCGCTAGGTATAGACTGTAGGCCTGGCGATGTAAGGGACAACTTGTCCGTCATTATTGTGGCTTTATGATTGCCGTAGCATATGGACAATTGGACTGTAGAGATGTGCTGATAACGGAAGCAAACGCGGACTTCACCGATCGTTGGTTCGTAAGAAAGTCGGCCGATCACAGGTCGACGCTTTCACAACATTTGTCATCCATTTCTTCTTCGCCCTTCAAGCCTAACTTTCATCATGGCGCAACCTCTGGACACACCAGTGTCACGGCGACTGTCGTCTGTCAAGAACATTATCATTGTCCTTTCTGGCAAGGGTGGGTGCGCAGCGTCTGGACTCAAAACTAACGAGCAGGTGGCGTTGGCAAGTCGTCCTCCTCGGTTCAGCTCGCACTCTCTCTTTTGAATCAGAGCCCCACCACCCGCGTGGGCC
Organism: Prillingera fragicola; assembly: GCA_002335605.1. Classification (NCBI taxonomy): domain Eukaryota; kingdom Fungi; phylum Basidiomycota; class Tremellomycetes; order Trichosporonales; family Trichosporonaceae; genus Prillingera; species Prillingera fragicola. The sequence goes on from BEDY01000001.1 coordinate 1,857,431, forward strand.
TTCTTGACTTGGATCTCACGGGCCCTTCCCTGCCACGCATGGTCGGCCTCGATGTACCAGAGGCCTCCGTTCACCAGTCGTCTGCAGGATGGGTGCCCGTGTACGTTGACCGCGAGCGGCGACTGGGTGTCATGAGTATTGGCTTTCTCTTGAAAAATCGCGGCGACTCTGTTGTCTGGCGCGGCCCGAAGAAGGACGGCATGATTCGACAGTTTCTGTCCGAGGTTCGATGGGGCGACCTCGACTATCTGGTCATAGACACGCCACCCGGTACTTCGGACGAGCACATTTCTCTAATGACACACCTCCACCCGTTGTTCACTCCTACACCCGAGCGCCCTACAACTCCGGCTGCCGTCCTCATCAGCACACCACAGACGACTGCTCTTAACGACACGTTGAAGTCTCTGTCGTTCACCCGCAAGCTTGCTCTTCCTGTGACTGGCTTCGTGGAGAACATGTCCGGATACGTTTGCCCATGCTGCGGCGAGATCAGCGATTGCTTCGGACGAGGAGGTGGCGAGGCTATGGCGCAGCGCGAAGGAATCGAGTTTCTTGGACGCGTCCCCATCGACACTGCGCTTGTGACCCTCTTGGATGCTGTGTCCAAGGGCGAGGTTCCTGCTGCTGACATTGCCGCCCAGGCCGCGGCCCAGGCAAATGGTAATGGCCAGACGAATGGCACTGGAGATGCATCGAACGGCGACGTTGCGACCGGCAGCAACGGCCAGGCGTCCGATTTCCCGCTCCTCGACAAGTACCTGGCAACAACATCGTCCCAGGTTTGGTCTGACATTGCCAAGCAGGTTGTCACGGCCATTGACAGCCGCCGGGACAGCATCACCAAGCGTCTCACTGAGCCCGCGCAATCCTCATAAGCATTTCATAGTTGTACGCATTGAAAGAGGCTCGCAGTGGTTAGAGTTGTGTTATGCATTGCAATGTACATCTTCCTGGTGGGTCCCGCCGAGATCGCAGACGAGGACGACCACATGCCCTGCTTCTATCTTCCTTCTTCTGCGCAAAAAGCTTTTAACTCCAGAACCGGCTGAGACGGGTCTTGATGCCCTCCCAGTTGTCAACCGCTGGCCTAACATCGAGGTAAAAAGACATGGCTCCAGGCCTGTTAGGGTCGGTTTTCCCAGTGTAAAAGTCGATCACATAGCGGACCTGAGTGCCGCACCGGTCAACAATCCAGTCATGACGGTCAAAGGGGGGAGTGTATCTGGTCGTCAGTGCGTTTCACTTTCCAATTAACCTACCCAAGAGCCGTCTTGATCCACGCCTTGGGAGTACGGTCCTGGGGCCGTCCCACAAAGCTGCTGAGTCGGGGACCACCGCAACGGTCGGCACCCATGTGTGCTTCCCAGGCGAGGACCTCCTCCCACGCTTTTTCGTTCACCGCGTTATGAATGGGGACAATGGTGCGCATATCGGCAACTCGCGGGTTATGCTGCTTGCGTAGCATGGCGTTGAAGAACTGCTGCTCGGAGGGGTACACCCAGTTACCGGTTGCTTCTCCGTCGGCAGCTTTCGGCTGAGGTTCCTGCTCTGCGTTGTGACGGTACTCGCTGCCAGCGGCACGAGGAATGGTCGAGATTTCGCGGTCTACGCTGAGTGATGCCGGCCCATATGTGGCCTTGGCCTCGGGAGCTGCAGGAGCGGCCTTCATCGGATGCTGCTGCTGCTGCTGCTCTGCCTTGAGCCAGACGGACCGCGCAGAATCGCTGACTGGGCATGCGTCCACACCATCTGGAACGGGGGGGTGGTCGGCTGGTAAGTCGGACGCCACGGGCGTTGCAGAGCTTGAAGGTACTGCCTGCTGGGGAGCAGCGGTCTCAGACTCGGAGGCAAGTGACCAGCGCATGATGATTATTGTGAAGAGAGACCTATGACCGCCCAGAGATTACAAGTCCATAATCTCGACTTTTGAGCGGAAGCAAAGTTGAGAAGCGTGGTCATTTGGTGCGGGGCCTCGAACCTTGCGCGAGCTCATTACCCGTGGTAGTGAACGTCTTGCTTCTCGCAATCCATTCATTCATTGATAGCTTGCCGCAAAGGCTCGCCAGTAAACATCATCTCAATCAATCAAGGCGTCATGCCCCGGCCACGTTCCGGAGGCGAAATCAACGGACCAGGCGGCGCACGGGATGGCATGCCCCGCGACGACCTGCCCGACTCACAAGACAGCATGACCTTGGGTCAACTCCGGGCTCAGCCAGCACAGTTTGGCAAACAGAAGGTATGCTCTTGTTCTTGGATAATAGCTCATTGCCCACAGAGCCAGGTCTTTGGCTTCAAGTATGACGACACAGACACGCTCATGACCGAGCTCGACGAGTTCTACCCGTACATTGAGATGGGTCACGTTGCGCAGAATCCAAGCCGGTTTGAGGGATCTTTTGATGGAGGTGCGTTCAGTCGAGTTAACAGTATACTAACCAGGCAGACTGGACAACGGCACGTCTGCAGAAGAGGCGCAACTACGTGGAGAAGCAGCTTGAGCGATTGGAAAGTCCCGTCAACGACACTCGGCGAGCTGCGCAAGGCCGACTACTTTATTTGCTTCAAGGTGCGTGTTGGTCGAAGATGAAACTGACGGAAGGTTGCTTTGCGGAGACTACTTCGTCAGAAATGCAGTTGAAATGGATCAAGGAGAACGCTCAGCTTATTCGTTCGGTTGATGGCGTTTCGACACTGGTTTACAGCCTGAGAGACGCTGCGTCCCGTTACGATGCCACCGAGTATGTAAGCTCTACATATTATTGCTAACAACAGCGTGCTTGATAAGCCGGCTGCAGCTACCCGTGAACGCTCAGGCTCATCAAACCTCGTGCCCGTCGACCCCTATGACGTCCACTCTGCCGAGCTCATGGACGTCTTGGCCATGCTGTATTTCATGGTCGAAGTGTTCCGCAAGGATCCCACATTTGGAGATGAGCTAAGTGAGTGGCTGCTAATGAATAGCGCTGACAAGTAGTGGCCATGAACCCTCCTCTTCCCCTCATCCTAGTCGGCATGGTGGCGGGTCTGAAGGACCGCATGGTGCCTAAAGGCTACCCCGTGAAGGTACGGCCGTGGAATGATGAGTGAGACTAACTGGAACAGAAAGTGCTGCTGCTTCTTTGGAAGACTCTGCTGGCGTGTCTCGGTGGCATGCGCGAGGTGGCCAAGACTAAGGCGCTCTCCCGCGAACTGGCTGGGTTGGCTCCGGAGCGCAAAGGTGAGACTCCTTCAGAGCCGCGCTGACGAACTTCAGACTTTGCAAAAGCAACTCCTATGGACGTGGCTAGCTGGCGCAAGGACACTGCTACAAAGTATCCCACCTTTGACCCCCCACCGACCTTTGCCGATGGAGTTCCTCTGCCTACAGAAGCATTGGCAGATAGTGTAAAGCCACTACCTGCTCGATCGAACTATCACTCAACAGAAATTCCCGGGACAGCCTCTACATTCTCAAATGGAGCCTCAGGACAATCTATGCCCCAGCCCGGAACGCCGGCACCCACTCCTCCCCAGACGCCTCAGCAGCGACCCAAAAAATTGCAGTTTCAGACAGATCCCTCAAGGCCGTTCGTCTTCCCATACTCGCAAACATCCGCGGGGCCACCCGCTAGCCTCGTTCCGTATGCTATTGCCGAGGCTGACAAGCTGTACACCTCACGGTTGTTTGTCTCCTTGGGCTTGTATCAGCTATGGCAGGCCAGGGAGGACTGCCTGCGTGACGAGCGTGGTCTCGGCCCAACCGGCCTTATTGGCTTTTCTTCGCTGAATCTCGACGAGGATCAGGATGAAGCTGCGGAGGAGGCACTGCGACGTGACTGGGAGTACGAGGAGGAGGAACACCGGGCCGAGGCAAAGGGTGACGAGGAAGGTGTCAAACTTGCCAAGGAGAAGCGCGCAGCAGCGAGTCGGTTGTATCGCGTTGAAGTACTATACGTAAGTCATTTCTGCGTAGTGTGTACTGACTTCAGCGCTCAATGCTCCCCATGATGCAGAACACAGTCATTGTGCTGCTAAAACTCCTTTTGGCTACGGTCACCGGAACTGGTAACCAACCGCCACCGCAGATGGCCAACGCGATGGGTCAAGGGCTCGCCTCCCCGTCGCAGGAGATGCCTCGTGAGTGCTTGGCAGTTCTATGGTCGCGTCCTTCGAAGGCTGACATGCCGCAGCACCGCAAGAGCTTCCTCCTCCCACCAAAGAGGAAGTTGACATAGCCCGTCATCGCGAGATCACATCCAAGGCCGTTTCTGCGGTGATGCTGCTTCTTCTCAAGTGGTTCAAAGCGTCTCGTGCGTGCAGGACCATGTATTATGCTGATCCTCAGATATCCTGAAGTTCCACTACTTGACTCAGCTATTGCTTGACTCCAACTACCTGGTGCTCGTACTGAAGATCTTTGGATTGCAAGAGATCTCGTCAATGGTTCAGACAAAGAACGAGATGCCCGACTGCAGCTTCTTCCGCTACCTGCACTTGAATGCCTCGCGCACTCCAGCTGCCCAGCAGGCTGAAGCTGCTCCAGCACCGCAGAATGAGGACACCATAACAGAGGAGGGCGAGGAGGTCGAGGTCATCAACGACTATTCGTGGCGCAACTTCTTCTCGGTCATCAACCTTGTGAAGATTCTTCAAAAGATTACCAAGCATCGCACCCATCGCATTTTGCTCATGTGTCAGTACAAGAGCTCGACTATTCTGAAGCGAGTGCTTCGCGTCAACCAGCCCATGTTGCAACTGCAGGTGCTCAAGCTCGTCAAAAGCCAGATGCCCTACTGTGGGCGCAAGTGGCGTTCAAGTGAGTTCGAGAGGAGAGGCCTTTGCTTATCTGTTAGCAAATATGAAGATTATCACGAGCATCTATCTCAACTGCCGACTAGAGTTGCGAAACGACTGGCTAGTCGGCGTCGAGGCCGATCTGGAGGCGGAGGACGCAATGGTTGGCAAGCCCCAAGAACTCGCACTGCGCTCTCTGGTGTCATTCTATAACAAGACGCACTACGCAGCACAGTTCGCCTCGGGTGCTCCTCACGACGATTACCATCATCGCCGCACAGACTCTATGAGCGCATTTATGCTGGACGGTGACTCGGCCATCGCCGCAGGTGCACGTCGTCGTTCGCGACTCGACTCAGTGTCCTCCGAGTATGGCTTCTTCCCGCCCAACCGCTCGGCCGCTGATCTGCCTTATAACCCTGATGGCATGATCGAGTTCTGGATGCACGAGTACGAAGACGTGCTTCGCGAGGTCTTGGGCGAAGGTACGCCTGCGACCGACGAAGACTGGGACGAGTATGGTGACGACGGAGTGGTTGTCGCTGCCGCTCCCGGTCCCATTGAGCGCGACGATGCTGCCTGGATTCGCCTGGGAGAGCTCATGCGCGCACGCGGCGCTCCCGAGGACGACACCATTTCCGACTCGGAGAGTATTGTTACAGTTGGCGAACTGGGAGAAGACGCACAGCTCGAGGCTGCGGCAGAGGGCCGCAGCATGTTCAATGCTATGCACGAGCGCTCACGCCGCCGTAGCCAGGGCGAGAACACTTGGGAAGTAAGTCTTGTGTTGTTGCCTTGTGGGACGGTTCTTTGCTGACACTATTAGCACATGTCTCCCAACACTCTGAAGCTACTGCCGCGCCGCCCAAGTGATCGCCGACGCTCGAGCTCTGGTGGATCGCCGCTCCGCCCCGTTCTGGGTCTCGGGCCCATCGTCAGCGATGCCATTGATGATGTCTTTGAGGAGGACGCCGAGTTGCCAGGGCCCATGCCCATCAACAAGGGCACGCGCGATGAAATAGAACGCGACTTTGGAGCAGTCGACGAGGTGGAGTTTGCCTTCAATGTGGTACGTCTTGTCGATGAAGTGGTGCGAGGGATAGGCGTTGACAACTCCGCAGTGATCATCAGATACAGCCGAGCCGTTCGCGCTCGATTCGTATCAGGCGTCATGTCGGCGAGTGCTCTTGCTCGCCTGTGCATATGCTACAGTCACAGTTAGGAACGATGTCAGTGCTACACCGTTGCTGGCTGCAATTTATGTGTACGATCTGGCATGATGCATCAATGCATAGCTACGACATAAGATAGTCTCTAAACCTGACAATGGGAAACGGGTCGAGGTATGTGGGGCACGTTTGTGCTTCCCAGTCTACTTGCGCTTCTCCAAGGTGACAAAGCCCTGGAGGGGGAGCACAATCATGGTCTGGTAGTCGGTCTTGGGGAACGAGGGCACGTCAAGCTTGATCTTGAAGCTGCGAATGATCTCGGCAACGACAATGGTGAGCTGGAGGTAGGCAAACTGCTCGCCGACGCAACGGTGGCGACCGGCACCGAAGGGCTGGTAAGGCGACTCGGTTCCCTTGGAGACGACACCAAAGCCGTAGTCGACCTTCTCGCCGGCCTGGTACTGCTCGTTGGCGGCCTTGGCGACACCGCCCTCGAGAAGCCAGCGGCGGGGAGCCCAGGTGGTGGACTCGTCCCAGATGCGGGGGTCGAGCTGCGAGACACCGGGGCAGGCGACGATAAAGTTGTCCTTGGGGATAACGTACGTCTTGGACTCGGAAGGAGCGGCGAGCGAGGCGGGGACGGGAATGTCCTGGAGAACCTTGCGGTAGATGGAGTGAATGGGGGCGTGCATGCGGAGAGTCTCGCGGATGCAAGCGTCCATCAGGGGCAGGGTCTTGGACTCCTCGTAGCTAATGTCGCGGAAAGTGCCGTCGGGGTTGCCAAAGCGCTCGACCTGCTCCTGGTAGAGAGCCTCCTGAATGTCCTGGTCGTGGGCGAGGTGGAGAAGGAACCATGACGAAGTGGCTGACGACGTGTGCTGACCAGCCATGAGAATGGCAATCATCATGTGCGCAATGTCGCGGTCAGTGAGAGGGGTGCCGTTCTTGTAGACCGAGCCCTGGAGGGCGGCAATCATGTCGTGCTCGTGGTCGTGCTCTCCGGTGCGGCGCTTGGCCATGATGTCGAGGTAAAAGTCACTCATCTCCTTCTGCGCGGCGTCACGGCGGCGGTACGAAGGCAGAGGAAGGTTGGGGAACAGGAAGTTGATGGGGGTAAAGCCCTTGTCGAGGTCCTCGAGGAGCTTGGAGAAGCGGAGCGTCAGGCTGTCGCGGACCTCCTTGCCCTGCAGAGTACGCGAGGCGGTCATAATGATCATCTCCTGCATAATCCTGAGCACCTCGAAGCGCTTGGGACCGGGGTTGGCGTCGGTAATCTTGAGCTCGTGCTTGAAGAAGTCGCGGGCCTCGTGAGCCATGAGCTCGGCGTACGACTGGAGGGCATCGGTCGAAAGGCCGTGCTTGATCTAGAAGTGGTCAGCTTCAAGGCCGTATCATGGCGGAGGATACATACAAACTTCTTCTGCTGCATGAGCATCTCGTTGGGGCAGTCGTAAACGACGCCCTTGCCGAAGACGGGAGTGGTGAGGTGCGTGTAGGCATCCTCGGCAGAGACATGCGAGACCTTGCCGCCAAGTGACAGGTTGTTGCCCTTGGGACCCAGAGCGACAGTCATGCGACGACCCAGCATCACAAAAGTGAAGACATCTCCGTACTGGGCTCACGTCAGCTCTTTATCCACCGGTCGTTGTTGTTGCTCACCTTGTCACGGCACTCGAACATAAACTTGTAGGGGTCCATGCCATAGTAGGCAGCCGAACCGAACCAAGGGATGTAGTAGAAGACGACGGGAGGGTGCGAGGGGTCCTTGGGGAGGACCTGCAACGTGTTAGCAAGCTGTGTTGATGGATCTTTCTATGATCAAAACATGGCCACTTACCAGCTGCTGCAGGACATTGAGGGCAATGATGAGAGCGGGTACACCGATAACGAAAGCAGCGACTTTTGCGGCAAGAGGAAGCTCGTGGACCCACGAGGGGATTGCCTGGAAGACCGCGGCCATGCTTGAGATGGGGTTGGAGGACGAGGTTGAGTGACGAAAAGGTGTTGGACTAGAGATGGAGGTTTCAAAGAGGGTCGCGTTGATTTGACGCGTTTGGCGTGCAAGGATTACACGGTGCTCTGCCAGCCTGGCTGACCTGCCCAGCCCGCGCAGTGCTTGCCGTCGTCGTCCTACCCTGCCCGTCGCCGGACCGTACGATCAAAAGGCCTGATCGTCCCACCCCGCACCTCCAACTTTTTTCCGCCATTGCTCCCGTCATTCAGGCACTGCTCCCCACTTTCAAAGGTCGTGCCACTCTACCAGTCCACCAAAAGCGACGCACTCCCTGATTCTCGAAGCTTTGCTGCGTCATGCCATTGTGGCACTTGTCCTATTGTTATCGGTCTACTTGCACCATTGTTCATTGTCTCGCACCCGACGCCCAGCTGGCACATGCCTCCCGCAAAGCCAGTACACGGTTGCTTCTCCTCTTCCTTCTCTAGCTAGCTGGCTAACACACTTGGGAAAATAAAACAATCCCACAAAAACTACGACCAGCGCTCACAAACACACTCGACTACAAAAGCAAACTCCTGATCAAATCATGTCCCTTCTCTACGTCTCAAACCCACTGACCGTTCACTCATCCTCCTCATCGAGCTCATCCTCTTCCTCCTCACTCCCCCACTCGCCATCCGCGCCAGGGCCAGGTGGGTGACTACCATTGCCGCCATGTCTGCCAGGACCACCCCCGGATCGACCTGAACCGTCGTGGTCCTGCTGCTGCATCTGCCGGCGCTGCAGCTCGCGGTAGTGTGCCTGCATGTGCTCGCTGGGAGGCGGTCCAGGACGGGGACCGTGCGAGTAGTGTGGCTGTTGTGGCTGCTGAGGTGGCATGCTGTTATATCCAGCACCAGGCGGCGGGCGGTACCCAGGAGGAGGTGCAGGACCATAGCCGGATGGAGGGTGGTGGGGAGGGTGCGCCATGTGAGGATGTGGTGGTCGACCAAAGTCGTACATGTGCTGAGGTGGTGGAGCGGGACCTCCGTGCATGTGCTGGGGCGGAGGGGCTCGTGGCTGCTGATGTTGGTTGGGGATCTGAGCTTGCTGCGCCTGAAGTTGATGCACCTTTGCGTGACGCTTCAAATTGGACTGGACCGAGAAACGTCGCCGACAGGTTGGCTCCTTGCAGACGAATGGCCGTTCACCCGTATCTATAGTGTCAGTGAATGCAAGAGACAATTCCAAAACAGTGGTACTCACGACTATACGTGTGAATCCTCAATGAGCTAGGACGAGAAAACGTCTTGGCGCAATAAGCACACGAATACTTGGGTCCAGTGCTAGGTCCACTACCCTTGGATGGGCTCGATTCACGCTGGTCGCGGTCCTCGGTCGAGTCCTTGCGCTCGGCGTCCGCAACGCGGCGGGCAGACTCGGCGAGGACTTCCATGCCACGCATTGCAGGGTCGCTCTGGGGGTCGACCATTTCTTCGTCGTCGACGCCGCCCTCGAATGGCCTACGGGGGTCGTGAGGTTCAATCTTGATCGCGGCGCGTCGGTCGAGGGTAACCCTCGGTGTTGGATGCTCAAGCTCGGGGCGGAATGGGCCACTGGGAAGCGATATGACAGAGTGAATGGACTCTGTCGACTCGCGACGACCACCCCCCAGGTTGAGTGCCACGTCGTCGCCGCTCTGCGCCCTAATAAGATCGGCGAGGGAGGCGCGGCGAGAAGTATCTTTGCGGGTCGGGGCCTCGGGCGAAGGGGGGCGTGTCAAGGACATGCGCTGCGGCTCCATCATGAGGATGGGCCCCGGCACTGATTCGCGAAGGTGAGGCAGCTGCGGGATGGACTCGTTGGATCGTGACGCGCGCGACAGCATGGAGGGGCGCCGTTCGCCGCCCACGGGCGATCGATTCCTCGAATGTGACAGGGGTTCTGCCGGTGGGCTGGACGCCGAGAGGTCTGCGAAGGACCGAGCTAGCGGCCCTGTCATGGGGGAGTTGCGAGACGAGGGGTGGTGAAAGTCAAAGGGCGATTCGGTATGCGAAGAGAGCGGAGACGCGAGCGGCGTTCCAGCAATGCCCGAGATCGAGCCGCGGGACATGGTCGATAGCGACGACGGTGGAGGATACAGCATGCCACGCAGGCCGGATGACGAGGACATGGATCCCGAGGCTGGGAACGAGGCGTTTCGGCTTTGAGCTTGCCACTTGAGACGAGCCATTTCATCGGCATCAGGGGGTGTGGGCGCCATGTCTGATCGACGGCGCTTGACTTCCGGTCCATCATCTAATGATCCTCTCGCGCTGTACGAGCCGCGGTGGGATTGACGATAAGATGAAGCAGATGAGCCGGAGCGGTCCTCTGGAGCCCACCAACCGCCTTCATTTGATGATGCAAACGAAGAGAAGCGCGAACGAGACGTGGGTGAATCAAGGGGGGAGATGATAGATGTGTTCGAGTTCACAGGCGACTGGGTAAAGGACGGTGTAAAGGGAGATGCGAGCGGGGGCTGATCGGCGGCGTTGAGCAACGCCTTGATGCCCGGAAGACTGATACAGTCGCCTGCTGCGCGCTCGCGCTCACGTTCGGGGACAGCATCCTCTCGTATCCTGCGAAGAGGATGACGCGGCCCAAGCTCGTCCTGCGCATCCTCTTCAGGCGCTTCATTCATTGGATCAAACCGCGATCCGCGGCGGCTCATGGGGGGCACCGGTGGACGGGCGCCAGGGGGAGGAAGCACCAAGGTCGAGTTGATAGCTTGGCGTGGAGACGAGGAGGCCGAAACCGTTTTAGGGTAATGGGTTGGGGATAAGATGGCAGGCTCAAAGTGTGCCATAGGGTGCAAGGACGATGCACTTTGCGAGGCCACGATTGGCATGATCAGGCGGAGATGATCAACACGGTTCCAGACCCCTCTACTGTTCTGAATGATCAAAGAAGACACCAGCGTGTGTACAGTGTCGTGGGACCAAGATGGAGCAATGTCCAGGTAGCGCAGAGAAGGACGAGTCGATATAGGATAGACACGTAGTGGGTAGAGCGTGTGGGATGGGGTGACCGACGATGGTCAAGCAGAAGCGGAGGGCGATGCGACAAGTGGGGGGATACGGTGGAAACGGGGAGCGGCGGATGACCAAGTTAAAGGAGTGTGACAGTGAGGAAGGTTGAGGTAAAGGACGTGTCAGCGGGTAGGCAATGTAGACACGGCGATTGGGGATGTGACAGATAGATGTAGTGTGGAGTATGTGAAGAGAATGCGACAATCGTTCGTTGACGAGGATCGTGACGATCTGGGAGCACACAGACTGGATCCCATCGAGGCCACATCGACGTGCTAGGGCGGCCTGCAGCCCTTGCAGAGCCGGGGTGGCCCGTGACCGATCCCTCGGTGTGGTGGGCTTGTGCACACAGAAGCAGGATTGTGGCCCGGAACAGACCATCAACGGCGTACACGGCGGCGGCGGTTATTGCGTGGCAATACCAGCCACGGCCAAGCATCCGGCGCAAACGGCCAGCACAGGCAGGCGATCAGTGTGTGTAATGACGCCCCTGTGGTGCATGTGCTGCTCGGCGATGTACGGTGGGGGCGGCGGGCGGGCAAGGGGGCGATCAATCGCTAAGGACTACGCCCCTTACGCGGACGATCCCTCTCGCTGCCAGGCCCGGGAGCGTGGAGATCACCCGCAGTTTCGAAAAGGCGTTCAACGCGTGCGTATGTACGCAAAAGCATTGGGCATGGGTTACACAAGGGGTGGGGGGGAGTCCGTGGAGTGGGAGCCTGCAGGTTACTCACCGTTCAGGCGCAACGCAAAGACGGACGATGCGCTGCGAAGCAAGTGGGCGATACAAAGATGGGTCCGACGGAGACGAGCAATGGAAGAAGGATTGGTGATCAGCAGACGAAGATCGCTGTGCTTTTCGCTGGGCCCTAGGTATGGCGGCAAACGGATGGGCCGGGGAGAATGATCGACCACTGTTCGCACGATCGCCGAATAAGCTGGCGAGATCCCGTCGCGCGCTGCTCGTCGTTTTCGATGGTGGACACGATACAGCCAGTAGTGAGCAGCAGCCCTTGACTTGATGGCCAGGTGGGATGGGCAATGAGAAAGGATGAACGGCTAGGGATTGAGGCGTGGGGGTGGGGGGCTTGCGGTGTCGTTCGGCGCGGTTGTGGACGGCGGCCCAAGGGTGGGGCAGCTGTTGTACAGTGTAGAGGATGAATAAGGAGATGATGAACGCCGGATGCAGAACCGAACCCTTTGGGGCCAGCGTAACTTGTTCGGGCTCTTGCTTGGTCTCCTCTTCGGTCGCAGGCGAGCGGGATTTGGATCCACACGACCGGTACCTATCGGCTCTATGCGCTTTCGATCGTAATGTTGTGCCTTTGAATGCCGCTCCTTTTTGTCGACGATGATGCTGCTGGGGATGATGATGATGATGATGATCCTGATGCTGTCTCGAGTGGTGGGCTTTTCGTAAACGAAACTAACAAACGAGTAGAGGTTGAGCAAGTGTACAACGCAAGGTGCAAGGTGACGACCACTCACGGCGGCGGCTGATGCACGCACGCCACTGCAAGGATTTCTTTGGGCGCCTCGTTCGAAAATGGGCTGCTGTCGCGCCACCTGCGGCGATCCCGCGGTCTGGTCTCAATGCAGGTTGGCTCTCTCCCGGCAGCAGCAGCAAACGAGCACCCTCCTTCTCTTGCTCTTAGATCTCCTTTGGCCCCTAACAGTTGTATCTATCGCATCGTCATGTAACTAACTTGGGGCGTCCCTTGGAGCTTAGAGCTTGTGCCGGTCATGTCGGCGCGTAAAGGGCTCAAAAATGCTGTACCCTGCTGTTGCTGTTGTTGCTCCCTTGCACACACTTTGGCAGCTGTGCCCATCAAACTGCGCACCCATCGTAGGACTCGGCCGACTGCGACATGTATCGGCGTCCATGTAGGTCACTGTTCTACGGGACGCGCCGCCCCCCCCGTCCGGGACATACCAGGGCACCAGGGATCCAGCCGTCCACAAGCGAGCATATCCGTCCTGGGCGCTGCTGTGGATCTGGTCGATCTGGGCAGCGAGGCCAGCGAGGGAAGGCAGTGGATGGCCAATCCATGCCATGTCAAGTCTTGGTCAGGGAAGCAACTACGTCAAGGGATCTGTCCGTGTCAGGGCTTGCCTTTTTAGAAAAGGCAGCAGAGGCACAGGGACCACGAGGGCAGACTTCTTCCGGGGCAGCTGGATCTCGATCAGAACCTGTTCATCCAGCGTTCGGTGCCAGCGGGCCGAACCTTGGTAGGTTTCGCCACTCGCAGATGCCCTGGGCCGTTTGCATACTCCTCAGATCTTCAGACCGTGTTAACACTCGTACGCAGCTCGTGGCGCTATGCGACCTCTCCTCCAAGCGAATGCATACCACCTCTGACACTCTAAAGGATCTAGGGGGATGTGCGTGTGGGCAAAGGGGAAAACGAGGAAAAATTGGACCAAGATGGGCAGTTGTCTTGGCCCCTGCTGCTGCAAAGTCTGTGTGCCTGTCAATTGCAGGTCTGGTGCCAACTACATCATCTACCGATTTGGAGCCGGGCCGTAGGGCTGGTTACACAAAGGATGCCCTTGGCGGCGGTGAGCAGTGTGCATCATGTACGCGTACGCGTAGTTCCCGCCATCACTCAAACTTGGCATTATCCTAACGGTATCCTAACGCCTCCTGCTCTGGTGGCTTGGACGCACGCTCTCTCCCTTCATTCTTGAGCCTGCCCAGCCAAAGTTGCAAGATAGGCCGAGTCTGGGGCGTTGATGCGCGCGTGTCGATTAAACTGTCCATCACTTTGCAGATCTGCTGATCCAGATGCATGGCTTGCACCAGACGGTTCAAGCGAGACGAGTGTTTCAATCTGACTGACGCACAGCAGAGGGGCTCCGTGCCACAATCACATCTGCCTTTCCACCTGCGAATGGCACACTACTGTTGGAAACGACGACGCTGAAAATTCATGCCCACCGCAATCCGGACTGTGCAACCGGAGGCATGAGCATCCTCTGAGCAAGCGCGCAAGATACGCACATTCCGGGATAACAGTCGCTTCCCTGGTCGTCTACAGCATCACACTGGTCTGCCAACCTCGGCGCCACAATCTTGAACCCTGGAGCAACAAGCTGCTTCCGTAGCGATTTAGCGATCCCAACTGGGAGGCGCATCGTGTGGCGGAAGACGGAGCCCTAGAAGACCGTCACCGCTACAGAAGCCCACAGACGAGGCTGCTTTTGTCCCTCCAGGGATGCAATGGCCACCGATACCCTCACACCACCATTGATTCCTGGTGCCTCGGCCACACTCAAAAAGAAAAAGCAAACAAATGTACTTCAACAAGCTCCACAGCTAGTGCCACTTTGAAACGGGGCATTTTTGCGTCCTGTTTTCCTGTTCCAGTCAACCCTTTGCACCGAGACTGCAGCTTTTGCAGGTTGCGGTAAGGGTGGACTAAGGAGGTCAGGACCAAACCACCCCGCGTGTCAGCAGCACGGGCAGTCTTTGAACATGGGAATCCTGCAGAGCAATGACGTCTCACGTCCGACCTCGCCCTCGGAGTCCGGAATCCTCTTCTGAAGCCTCCGAGAACCACGGGCCACGGGCCGGCCTGTGACCACGGGTGACTGTCTATGCTGTCCAAGGGAACGCGAGACGGATTCCAGCAGCTTGAAGTGGGGCTTCCACGATGCTGTCACACGTACACCCCAGTACCCCTGGCCGGACCATTTGTCGGCGCCAAACTCCAACAGCCGAGGTATGAGGCTTGCAACACGAGCCACTTCATGTTGCTGTCCAACTACTTCCTGGGAACAGCTCTAGACTAAGTCGTCGCAGCAGGCACAAGTAAAGCTCTAGCGTCTTTGGAGCAGACGACGTGTCTGGAGTGGCGCAGTGATAGTATCGCAGAGAACACTCACAACGTCAATTGGTCCTCTACTTCTTTCAGGGGCAGAACGGGTGTGGCAGAGCTCCGATAGTGACAAACCTCGCACCCAACTGCATGCAGATCGCATTATCAAGCCTTGGCTTTAGGTTAGCAGCTTTGCACTTACCCCCAGCTAGCCAGTGCCCTTGAGCATGTGTGCAGACCACCTGTTGCGCGTCGGGGGCGGGCGCCGGTATCTGTCTCCGTTGGGCTTAACAGATGTGCACAGATCAGATGTCACTGACCTTTGGAGGCGCCGCGGTATGCGCTGCCAGCTGCCAGCCACACCACCGAGCGCATGTCTTACAGGCCACACACCATCCCAGAGCAGCTGACCTCAGGATTCACTGCTATGGGCGCTGGCCTCGGCATGGGCCCAGGGCGAGCGGCAGGTGCACAGGTGACTCTTAGCTCATGGTCTCGTGAGCGAAGCAGGTGAACTCTGGCCCTCAGGTGGCAGATGGGGACCCTCAGCTGCAGATGGGGCCCGCCTGGATCCACTGGACCAAGCGTCTGCAACATCTTCAACCGCCTCGGCGGCCTGCTAAGAGATCACTAGCAAAGAAATCCTGAAGTTGGACGCGACCTTCTCGAAGCCACGCGTATATCACGCGGCTCATATCCTGCTCACGTGCGCCGGAGCATCGACCCTTCTCCCAATGCAGCCTCAGTACCACAGTCTACGCGCTTTGTGGGCCGCTCTGTCAGCCGCATTCTTCTAGAAGGCCAATTGAAAGTTCTGGGCAGCGAATGTGAGTCATTGGGTGTGGATCCGAACCCATTCGTCGGCACAAGGGGTTGAGACAGGTGTGCTTGATGTGAGCGTCCCAGTGGCTAAAGTCTCTTGTGCATGCTACAGGGATATCCACGCTCGCCTCGTCCTGAGGACCGACAGCACACAGCTCCCGTTCTACAACACACGTTTGACCTCGAACCAGCTCTTGAGGTAGTGAACGTTCCACCCACAGACAGCAAGGAGAATAATGATTTGCGCAACCGCCCACCACTTGACACGCGAGTTCTGTCCTCTGTCAGCCTCACATTTCACACAAACTCGTCACCACTCACCGTCGACTCGCATGTATTCCTGTGCACACGCTCACGAACGACAAGGTACGCCTGCTCGTCCTTGACGAGCTGGAGTCCGGAGGACAGGTCACGAATCTCCTGCTCGACAGGTGCGACAGTCTCATCATCGCCAATGTAAAGCACGCCGTGAACATTGAAGCTTCCATGTCAGCTCGCGCAGTTAAGAGAGTATCGTGAAAGACCTACCTGACCGTCTTGCGAGCGTACGAACTCATCTCGTTGCTAAAGCAGTACGAATACCTGCCAGCAATGTTGGCTGTTGTCGAGAAGGTGCCCTGCGACTCCTTGTTCGACTTGTAGATGGGCTGGTTCCCGGGAGCCATAACCTACATTGTCAGTGACTGCAACAGTAGTGTGTGAACATCACAGGCCGCATCTGCAGCACATTGCGGAACGCACATAGAAATCAATGTCCAGGTTGCCCTGGGTGGACCCGCCGACCTCGTAGGTTACGGTAATCTTCTATATCAGCTTGCATTCAGTCTCTCGATGCAAAGACACCTACACGGTCCTCGGGGTTGAGGTTCTCGAAAAAGCACTGCTTGCTTCCAGGCTCAACTTCTATCCGGTGCGCAATCACTGAGGAGACGAGCGCGAGCGCGGCGACAACGGCCCAGCAACGCATGATGGGCAAAGGAGAGTTCGGGGTCGTAAAGGTCGTGAATGCGGAAGCCCACGCTGTCAAAGCTGGCTGATGCGGGGTGCGTGTAGTGAAGCTATGCTGTGATGCAAGAGACTAACAGG
The DNA here is from genome assembly GCA_002335605.1 of Prillingera fragicola. NCBI lineage: Eukaryota > Fungi > Basidiomycota > Tremellomycetes > Trichosporonales > Trichosporonaceae > Prillingera > Prillingera fragicola. The sequence goes on from BEDY01000001.1 coordinate 1,874,112, forward strand.
CTGTGGATGTCTGACGCGTTACAGTGGAATCTCATACGTGGCACGCGACAGTGCGGGCCTATTTTCTGCCCTTATTTAGGCATGCGATTGATCGCCATTTGAGAGTTAGGCGCGCGGTGCAGAGGTATCGCGTGTTCAAGCGGGCAGCTTCTTCAGGATGGAGGACGACGGTCGGTGCTGTAGGATACCACTCAACTTTCCTCTTTCTGTCCTCACACGTCTCCACTTGTTCTATCACGCCTTCGGCCTCAACGTTTCATCTAGACTAATATACAGTAGGTCGTCAACGTCTAGGAATTGCATACTCCTGATCGGCATCGAAAGCTAGGATAGGCAGCTGATCATGGCACAGATTCATCATGGCCGACACTGAGCCCAAGCCCGTGAGCGCTGGCGACCCAACGTAGAACAGTCAGCTAATGATGAACAGGCCGCCGCTGAGGAGCACGACCCCCAGTTCGAGCCCGTCATCCGCCTCACTGAGACTGTTGCTACCGTTACCAACGAGGAGAACGAGGATGTCGTCTTCAAGATGTGCGTTTATTGAATGTAACCAAGTGATTCTAACAAACGCAGGCGCGCAAAGCTCTTCCGCTTCGCCAAGGATGATCTTGAGTGGAAGGAGCGTGGCACCGGTGACGTCCGCATTCTTGCCCACAAGGAGACCAAGAAGGTCCGCCTTGTGATGCGCCGCGACAAGACCCTCAAGGTCTGCGCCAACCACATCAGTGAGTGACGCATCAGAGCTGGTGCCGTACTGTTTCTGACATTCTCAGTCTCGTCGGAGATGAACCTTGCCCCCAACGTCGGCTCGGACCGCTCGTGGGTTTGGAGCGTCGCCGCCGACGTTTCCGAGGGCGAGCCTTCGCAGGAAACTCTTGCCATCCGCTTCGCCAACTCGGAGAGTGAGTTTCGGCGTGGCTCGTCAAGCTCTGTGCTGACTTTCTAGACGCCAACCTTTTCAAGAAGGCGTTCGACGAGGGCAAGGAGACCAACGCTGGTCTTTCGAGCTCGGCTGAGCCCAAGGAGGCTGCCAAGGAGGAGGCTGCCACTGAGCCCAAGGCTGAGGAGCCCAAGACCGAGGAGCCCAAGGCTGAGGAGACGAAGGCTGAGGAGCCCAAGGCTGAGGAGGCTAAGGCTGAGGAGGCTAAGGCTGAGGAGCCCAAGGAGGAGGCGTGAGTTCACCTGTTCCCTGTGGGGGGTCCGGGCTTTTGTTGATATTCAAAACTGACGTAAGCAGAGCAGCCACCGAGGAGAAGAAGGCCGAGTAGAGTATCCACGACCATTATATCATGCGGATGTGACTCCTTGTGTCTGCAGGGTTATTGTCACTGCGGCGTCGTACGATGATGACAAGGGCCAGCGGGGTTCTGTGATACTACTGATTAACTGGTCCAGGAATGCAAGATCGACATTACACAATACATTGAAACCTACTGCGCCGTCCAGTGCGCGTTAAGCTCCTCGCTGGTGTGTTGCCACGCCTCGTCCCATCCAAGTGCACTCCTGTCAAACTCTCCTCGCGGTCCACCTTCTTTGGTCCAGCCCAAGACGTCCATGACGGTGCCCGCAACTCGGACGAACAATGTGCCGTCAAGCTTGGCACCGCCAGGCAGAATCTCCTTGCCATCCACAACAGTGCCAGGGACCTCGCCGGCCTGCCTTCCTCCAAACTCCTGGGCATAATACAACAGGGCACGAATTGTCTTTGGCACATGCGAGTCGATGGCAACGAGCGCGTTGTCGATGATGCCGAGCCACGGGTTGGCCTGCTCTGCGCTCCCAGGCTTGCCGACGCATGCGAGCTTACCATCAGCTGCATGACTGAGTGGGCCCTGAGGGCTGTCGGTGTACGACATGACCTCGTCGATAAAGATCTTGGGGCGACCACGCGCCAGGAGAATGTGGAAGACTGTGAGCAGCCAGCTCTGGAAGACAAAGTGGCGCTTCTCGGGGCTCAGGCGCTTGCAGTAGGCCGGGAAGAAGAGGGACGAGGTCAGGCAGTGCATGAGGAAAAAGTCGACGCGGCGCTCGTAGCCTGGCCTCGAGGTCGCGCCCGTCAGGAGGGTGGCAAACCATGCTGCCTCCTCGACGCGCTTGCAGACCATTGCGTCAGACATGTCTCCCAGGTCCCAACGCGCCACGAGGTCGTGGAGGCAGGCAATGTGCTCCTCCGTGAGCGAGTTACGCAGGCGGTCGTTGATGAGAACGTCGTCGTCAAACGGCCCCGGGTCCAGGCGGGGGTCCTCGCAGAACTCGGCGAAGAGACTAAGAAGAGGACGCGAGGGTCCCTTTGGCTTGGCGAGAGGGGTCTGTGGCCAGCCTACGGGGAACAGCTTGCTCGAGACCGATGGGTTATGCAAGCAAGTCAGGGCGAGGCTACTGCGTCAGCAGTTGCAGAAACATCACGACTTACCCCTCGGCGACAATGATTTTGTCGTCAAATTCCAGTCCAAACCCAAGCTGAATGAACGGATGGACAACACCGGCCATCAGCATGGGCAGCATGCCTGGACCGTCCTTGCCGCCGCTTGCGGATTCGGAAAACAGATACTCTTCCACGGCGCCCTCGATGCCGAGCCGGCCGACTTCCTCGTGGAAGAAGACAATGTAGCGCGAGTACGAGCCCCTGCGGCCAAACCAACGCTTGTCCAACCAGTTGTCCTTCGTAATCTTGTCAGGCAGCTCTCCTGCCTCCTTTTCACGACCGCCTTCCTTGCAGTCGAGTGGACCCAAGTTCTGGCGGTCGTGTTCCCAGTCGGCCTGGAGTAGCGCAGATGGCGCGCCGAGGCAGTAGCGCGTGAGCGTCGAGTGAGCAAAGTGGTTGTGGGCGTCTGGAGAGTTAGTACGAGGCTAGCAGAGCAGAAACGTACAGCGTCGGTGCTGCTCATACATGTCATATCCGTGGTCGTTCTCGGTGAGCACGCGGCGGACGGTCGCCGTCGTCTGTGGGGTCACGCCGACAAAGTTCATTGTCGACGACGGCTTGGCCGTCGACTTTGGAAAGTTGGCCGCCCAGCTAGGTGCGTTGAGAAGAGAGTGTGTGGTGCCCGTCATTGTTGCGAGTGATCGACTCTTTGGCTTGTACTTGAAGGCCGCGGTGACAGTGTGATAGAGTTGTCTGGAAGCAAGCATGCTCATCAAGAGGCGCTGGGCTGACCAATGCCGCCTATACTTATACGGCCATGCATCGATTGGCGTGCAGCAAGTAGAATAGCCGATGTAGTAATCTTCACTCCAAGTTACGCGGCCACACACCAAGTGGCCCCGCGTAGCCGCTGGCCGCTGGCCGTTGGCCGCCCGGCAAATGATGTGGTCCACATAACAACTGCATCGTACAGTGGGTGACGTCATGATATAGATCAGCCGATGATGATGATGTTTCTCGGTCTGGCCGCACATCGGTTCATCAGCAGGCATCTCGCGTCTTGACGTTTCAGTATCTTTGTGCATAGCCAAAACAACAATAATGAGTCAGCAAGCATCAAACCAGGAGCCTAGTCAAGTCACTGGGCAGCTCAAGGTACGAGGCATATATCAACAGTGGCACTGCTGAGCCCCCAGTCTGCCCAGGGTACCGTGGAACAGGCTATCGGCAGTGTTCTGCCCACGTCCATGGGTGGTGACGAGTGGGTCAAGTCTGGCTCCAAGCTTGCAGCCGAGGGACAACAGGAGGTGGATGCCGCAAAGTCCAAGGCCGCCGTCGATGCCACCGTCGACAGCGCAGGAGCAAAGGTCAAGTCGTGAGTGCTACTGTTCACTATTCCTCGTCGTCCACGCTGCTCAATGCTCACACGTTTAGCGCCTGGGGCTATGCTACTGGCAACCAAGAGATGCAGAACGAGGGCAACGTCGAGAGTGAGCAGGCGCAGTGGAAGTACAAGCAGTCGCAGAGCGAGGGCATCGGTGCTATTCCCGTCCCCTCGGCTGAAGGCGTCAAGGGCAAGCTCGAGAGCGTTGCCGGCATGGTCACTGGTGACCAGTCCAAGCAGATGGAGGGCAACGCGCGCGCCGAGAAGGCTGCTTGGAAGGACGGTGTCTGAGGAGCCTGGTGTGTGGCTGTCACTGAAAATGACTTGATGCATTTGTGTCTGGATTACGCGGATGCGTATCGCTTTGAGAAGCAGCTATTGTGCTGTGTTGCTGAATGATATTACTTTGTAGCGGTCTGCATGAGCTTGTGCAAGTTGTTGCGATTTGGCTGCGGGTCGCTGGGTAGATGGAGAAGTGGCCGAGCCAAATAAACCGCCGAGGGAAGGGGAACGTGCCACGCACATGTGGTTAAACTATAATTCCATAATGCCGTTAGGTGGGCGTGATACCACGAGTCAGCCCAGGTAGGTCACCCCTGGCCCTGGCGCGCATAGCTGGTTGGCCTGGGTGGGTTGGCTGCCTGGCCGCGCTGGCTGGCTGGCTGGGACGTGCTGGCCGAGGACTCGCTGGGTGGGTGCGCATGACGCTCAAGCGCGCCGCACCGAGGCCGCATCCCATCACCACTGGCTGCTGCCTGACCGCACTCTTGTCGCCGACAGCTCTCTTCTCTCCATAGATTCCCCTTCATTTCTGTCACACTACAGCATAGAATCACACACAACACCAAGGGGCATCTCCCCCAAGGCATCTCTTTCACGCCCTGCACGTAACGACCATCCTGCACATCGCCACTTGTTCCCCTTGGGCTGAACAACCAGACACACCTTCAGCCAGTCGCGCGACACTCGCCTTTCCTTCCGATCTCTGTCCAAACCACCAATACTTCTACATTGCCAACCAAGCAGTGTCTAATTCCACGCTACAGAGGCTAGATAGCCTTTAGGCGTGAACGACGGGTGACTCTCTCTCCGAGTCATTCAAACATCCACAATGATGCGCCCCTTGCGACGCGACTACAGCCAGTACCCACCACCCATGTACGGCGGCGGAGCAGGCGGCAACGCCTACCCTCTCGGCGGCGGAGGCATGCAGAACGGAGGCATGGGCGGCGGCCAGCAACAGCAGCCTGTTCAGCAACAGCAACAACAGCAACAGCAAATGCACCCGCAGGGAATGCAGCAGCAGCAGCAGCAGGGCGCCCCGCCCGGTGCACAAACTGCATCTGACGGCCAGTCGAACCCAGGAGGCGCCGCACCAGAGATGAACCTCGCCAATGTCCTTCACTATCTGCAGAGCGAGTGGAGGCGCTGGGAGCGCGACCGTAATGAGTGGGAGATTGAGCGTGCAGAGATGAGGGTGCGTTGGAGCTTGCAATTGGCCTTGCTGACGTTCAGGCCCGCATCGCCCTGCTCGAAGGCCAGCGTCGGTCCGCCGAAAACCTCAAGGTCGACCTGTTGCGTCGTGTCAAGATGCTCGAGTTTGCCTTGCGGCAGGAGCGGTAGGTCAAACTGTGTGGTAGTGTTCTGACATGCAGTACCAAGGCAGGACGCCCAACGTCATCCTCGTTGGCTCCCTCGCGCCTGACGGCGCTCCAAGACGAGGACCGCAAGGGAGGTGACACTGACAAGGAGGGAAGCGGAAGCAGCGAAGGTGGCGATGACCTCGGTTCGTAAATCATGCCGCACTCACATGCTGACTTGCAGCCGACCGCCAGCTAAAGGTCAACGGGGTCCATGCAGTCGGGGTGGCCAAAGCGGCCTCGGCGGCCAATCGGCCAGTGCCGGATTCGAGTTCTTGGAAGAACTTGAGCGGCCCGCCTCGCGACCCCAAGGCTCGCGCACGCAGCCGCGAGTATCTCAAGCAGTGTCTGCAGGAGATTACCTACCTCACCTCTCCAGGAGCACTGAACCCCATCCCTCCCCGCGCGCCAGTCAGTGTCGACGAGGCTGCATCACCAACGGGCGAGGGTTCGTCGGAACGTCCCCGCAAGTCACTTCCCGAGCAACCCATTGTATCCCCGTACGCCCAGCCCGAAGCCGCCAAAGAGGAGGCTACCGCCGCAGGCCCAAGCACAAGCAATGCTCCTAATGGCCCGAACACCACCGAGGAGGCAAATGCACAAGCGCAGACTTCCGAGGCTGGCAGTTCTTCATTTGCCACGGCGGCTCCGGCCGATGCCCCTCCTTCTTCCCCCGCGCCCCGGACAGTGGACCTCCCAGAAGGCGAGACTGAGGCATCCGGCGAGCCCCGACAGGTGCTCACTGCCATCTACCGCCCGGAGAGCAAAGCCGCCTGGCGCGAGGAGCTTCGTGCAGCCAACGAAGCTGCCAGCAAAGTCCCTTGGCCACCTCGCCGACAGAGCGATGAGCAGCAGCTAGCCGAGCTCACATTGGTGGACGAGGATATAAAGGAGGAGACAGATGCTGGATCTGACAGGGTGTGGACAACGCGCCGAGCACTCAAGAGCCATCTCGACGTTGTGCGTGGCGTCGCTATTGCCCGTGGTCCCGACCTCGTGCTCGCCACTGGCGGCGACGACTGCACCGTAAAGGTATGGGTCTTGGACACGCCCAGTGTAATGTCGTCCAGCATGCGACCCCTCGCGGCCACCGAGACTGAGCCTGTGGCCACGTACCGCGGTCACACTCAGCCCGTGACAGCAGTGACGATCTCGTCGAGTCTCAACATCGTCTTCTCGGCTTCGATGGATTCGACAATCAGGTTGTGGCACCGCCCGGCGCGTGATCACGATCCCTACGCGCCGTATGACCCGTCCACGGCGATCCAGACTCTCGAAGGCCACACCGACGTCGTTTGGGACCTGTGCCTGCTTCCTCCTCGCCCCGAGCGGAACGGCGCAGCGTCAACCAACCCCAACGGCAAACGCCAGCCTGTCGAGAGTCAGCTTGTTAGTGTGTCTGCAGACGGCACGGCAAAGCTGTGGGAGGATCATGACGGTCGCTGGGCGCTTCAGGCCAGCTTTGGCAACTATGGCGACGGTGTTGTTCCCACCTGCCTCTCTGTGGACAATCACGACTTTTCTCGAGTTCTTGTCGGCCTTTCCAACGGTCTCGTCAAGCTGTACAATGTCGAGGACGCTCGCGAAATCCAGACCTTTGGCGAGGCTGGCCCGCAGGTCAACGCCATTCTCAGCCACCCGACCCTTCCGCTCCTTGTCACTGGCCACGAAGATGGCCATTTGCGATTCTACGAGACCACGAGCGGTGAGTTAGCGTCCACTGAACATTCGCTGACCGCAGGCAACGCCCAGTCTCTGCCCCTCTTGGCGCACCCCGCGCCGATTACTTCCCTTGCATTGTCTCCGCTGTCGCCGACGTGCATTCTCACTGCCAGTGTCGACTGCTCTGTACGCCTTTGGGACCTGCACCGCAAGACATCGCTGCAGGATCTGTCGGGCCACCGCCAGCGCTCCGACGAGGGTGTCACACATGTCGCGAGCCACCCCGAGCTGCCCATCATTGCCAGTGCAGGCGCCGACGGCGTCGTCCGTCTGTGGGGTGCGGGATAGTGGAGGAACGACCATTTTAGAGAGAGAGAACCAACCACCAGTGTTAATACGTGGGCGCCGAGCATCAGTGATTGTCATGTGCATGATGAGCATGGATTGTAGTCGCATGAAAAAAAGAATGCCATTCTTCTATGGTTTCTATGCTATGAGAGCCAGCTCATGGACCATACGCTCGCCGTCCTCGGGTGTGAGCGCTGATCCGGGCTCGAGACCGCTTTCCCGGAGCCATGCGTAGCCCTCAGCAATGAGCGTGTCTGCCAGGGGAACATTGTGCTCGGCAAGGGTGGTAATGACGTTGGCAACGTCGGTGATGGCCTGACGCGACTCTGGTGAAATTTCCTATAGGATCAGCAACGCTCTTCCACAATGTCGCGAGTCACTCACATCGTTGTCGTTGCGGTACACTCCCGCCGAGTCGAACCCCTCGGCACCCTCTTGCGCATCCTGGGCTGTCCCCAGACTGACCCAAATGTATCCGTTCAATCCAAGGATCACGTCCACGCCAGCAGGCCCGCAAGGTGCGGGAAGGTGGTAGAAGTGCGACTTGAGACGGCGCACGAGGCGAGGGTGGACCTCCAGCAGGTGGCCGTTGCGGAGCTTGCCATACTTGAGTGAACGAGTATGCAGCGACATGGCACCGTCCTGGAAGAAGGCCTGGACCTCGGCAACGAGAAGCTGCGGGTCAGCGCCATCAAAACGTATGCAAGATCAACTTACATCTCCCTCGGCAAGGAACTCGCGCATCTTGAGCGCGTCCGCCTCGACCCTGCGACGCTGTACTCCTCCGGGCAAGTTGACCGACGACAGCATGAGAACCGCATCCTGCCTAGCGTTCGCGTCCACCCTCCACCTCTGCGCGCCGACCTCGACGATGCGTCCGATAACGAGGTCGCCAACTTCGGGTGTGTATCGCGCCTTGAGAGGTTTGACCGAGATGAGCTTGTTGACGCGGTCAATGGTGCCGGCGACTGAAGACACAACGTTGTCATCCTCGACGTACGTGCCGTGACCCCTCATGTACTCCTTGGAGCTGGTGATCACCTCGCCGGGGCTGACAATGCTGCGCCGCAAGCCCATGCTCGTGCCCTCGCCGAGATCGTCGTCAATATCCATGGAATCGAGCTGCGCATGGCGGGGAGCCTCCTCAGAGCGCTCCAGTGGCTCTTCTCCTGCTGGTGCGAGGCGTGTGACTTTGAACATGATAGTGGTGGGTGATGGTCAGAAGGTGCAGCAACTAGGTGAGATAGCTTGGACCAAGAAGGTCGCAACGAAGAAATCTAAAGTGGGCGGAGAGTTTAAGGCGGCCCCGCAGCGCGTTGGTTCCTTTGGGTGGCAAAACAGCAAGGTCCAGGTACCCACTTGCAGTGAGCTGCCACGGTTGCATTCTCACATTTGACCTCCATTTTAACGCGATACGCAATGGACGAAAAGGAAGAGCCACAGGAGCTCCTATTCCTGGTATGGGTTCACGGGTGAGCGAATTAGAGTCTTGTGGCTGCTAACAGACCAGTTTCAAGGGCAACGATGTCTCATTCGAAGGGTTACCGGACCGTGTGTATGACTTGCTTGGATAGTGACTGACATGCTACAGGGATTGTCCGCATTCTGGAGGATACGCATAAAAACTTGAGGATACAGTCGCAGGTGTTCCCCGCGTACGAGACCAGGGGCGAGCTTGTGCGTCTGCCTTGACAGAGAACCCAGCTGACCTGCAGAGTGCCGCAACGGAGAACTTTGTCGAGTGGCTGGCGACCAAAGTTGTCCAGCTGGAGAACAACTCTGGAAAGGGAGGGGGAGCAGGAAGTGCAAAGGTCGTGCTCATGGGTCACTCGTGAGTTGTGGCGGCGGAGGAAGGGCTAAATCGTAGAATGGGTGGGCTGCTCATTGCAGATGCCGCCGCGCGGATCGGCGCCAACACGCGACAAGGAGATCCCCTGTGGCCTAATGTTGTGGCTACAATTGGTACGTAACTACCAATGTCTGCTTGCTAACAGGCAGCGTATGACACTCCTGTAAGCGATCTCTACAAGTGCCGGGCGATTACTAACACCTGGCCAGTATTTGGGCTTGCATCCGGTGAGTTGGCTCACAGCATCGTTTACTCCATTGCTAACACCCACAGCATGTCTTTGTACGTTAGGCCGCAAGACTTGCGCTGACGTCAGAAACACCATCTCTCTCAGGCAGCGTCCCACGTGGAGACAGCACGCAGTGTCGCCTCCAACCTCGCCTTGCTTTCTCCACTTGCTGTTGGCTTTGGATTTGGCAAGCCCAAACCGGCGGAGGACGCCGCCGCGTCAAGGGACGGCTCGAGGGGTCCGACTCCTCCGAAAGAGCAGACACCTCCACAGGATGTTCGACCGGGGGCGTCGTCCTGGTGGCGCACGCCTTCGACGAACGCAGTCATGGGTATGGGTGCTCTTGCCCTTGGTGCAGCTGCTGCGGGCACTGCCTACTATCGACGACAGGATTTGGCGACAGGATGGAAGTGGGGCTTTGACCATATGACCTTTGTCAAGAATTTGTGGGACGCAGAGGGTCTCCAGGCGCGCCTGGTACAGATTCACGACATGTCAACGACGAGGAATGTGCGCTTTGCCAAGTGAGTACCCCACTTCAATTGATCTGTGCTGATAGGGGCAAGCTTCTATACCTCACTGCCCGCCAAGGACGCGCAGGAGAAGCGGACCTTTGCCATTCTGCCTTCTAAAGCAGATCCTACGGCTCGTTTCTGGATTCCTGCACCAAACACGCGCGCATCAGACGAGGTCGCGGCCCACATGGGCATGTTCAATCCCACGACTAATGACGGATTCTACGATCTCGGTCTCAGTATTGTGAGAATGGTTGGGAGTAGGATCGAGGAAGAGGGCGTCAAACGCACGCCGGCTGCACCTACACCACGACCAGAGGAGCAAGTGCAAGTGATAGATCTGTTAGATTGAATAGGACTAATTCGCTGTTTCATAAGTCGCGATGCACACCATTTCCTGTTCGCGCCTTCAATGGCCTTTAATAGCGACGGTGCGGGGCTGCAAGTGACTAGCCAGGGAATGAATACCCTAATCAGCCGGAAACCTTGAATCGGCGGTGGTGGCGTTGGAAAGGGCTTTTTTCTGGCTGTTGCCGGCCGGCCTTTGCATCTATTCAACGTGTTCAAGAGGCGTCATTCACCCTTGCTCCATCCTGGCCCAGGAGTGTAGGATCCCCTTCGCACGCTGGAGTGCGAAACATATATTCCATTGTGCTGGTCACGTTGCCTATTGTTGCAGGCCGAACGAGGTCTCGGATCTACGTCGCGTTCACTAGGAATTGTATTGCGGCTTTCTCATTCGACCCTACGCCACCAATTGGATGTCACCATTACCCAGGTTGGTGGACAGACTTTCGCAGGCAGTGAGGCTTACCGGCACCCCCGTTCTATGTCCCTTTGAGGTCGGCTGTCGGCGTTCATGGGCGTCGCAGAGGATCTACGTCTGTAAACGGCATGGGTCGCCCTACAACTCCCTGCAACGACCATCTGACCTTGCTGGTCACTGGTGCAGGTACCGATCCCACTGCAATCGGCGCCAGGCAAGCTGCTCTATCTCTTTAGATGGCAGCTGCGCAGGCTGGCACGCTGCGTGTGGTGCATGACTGGCCGTGCCTGTCAGTAAGCATGCACCTGGATTGCCCTGGAACCAGAGCCATGTACGTACATCATCTGCCTCCCCAAAAGCAAAAGCCACAATTCAACACTCTCTGTCCTGCATTCAGTGTGACCCGACTTCCGAGTCCTCCGAGGGACTGAATGGGAGACGTTACGAGCGCGCCTGAATGCGTGCTCCAGTGTATAAAGTTGAACAGAGTTCTTGGCCGCCCAGCAAACTCCCCTGTCTCTTCAATCTCTCCTTCCAATTATTAACTTGGGCATTTCCTCGAGCCATGACCCTCCAGGACGGGTCTCCTCCTCTAACGCCTCCGCGGTCGACTGTGTACGACTCTGATGACACACCTTGGTCAACCAGTACTTCATTGGGCTACTATCCTGGACCAGACGTCTGGGGGGCCCAGTTGAGTCGCAGCGGCACCACTGGGTCTGTGGCTCGTTCACCAATTGACCCGTACACTCCTATCCCAGCACCACCTTCAGCAAAACGACAGCGTCCTTTTGCCATGAGATCCCAGTCATTGCCCGATGGTCCCAGCACCCCAGAGATGCAGATTGCATCTGCGCTGCCAGAGTCGCCGGATATTCTCACTCATCCAGAACCGCAAGGTCGACCGTTACAGCGCACCTCATCCGCTCCAACCCGGGCTAGTCTTGGTCGGAAGCTGCCTCCGAGCTTGACAGAGTCCCTAGAGCGTCTTATCCGGACAACTCAAAAGAAGTCGCAACCGGCGCTCCACTCTGTACCCGAGGACGACACCACTCCCAAGGCTACTTGCGTTATCCAGGTCCCCGATGCACTGCGTACTCCTCGCCCGACATCCGACACTCCAATGGGGATTCCCAAGCCTAGGCACCGCCGCACCAACTCGGCGTCCGCAATGGACATTGACGGGCACTTGGTCGTGCCTTTGGTCAGTGGCCTTCCCCGCTCACCATCGGCGTCTCATGTCACCCCCGTGCCACTCCAGGCCCCGTTCATTATGAGGCCAGTCAACGATCACCGCCACTCGGCATCGTCGATGGAGTCGACGTCGTCAGCCAGCTCGTATGCCAGCACAGTCGACATGTCGACGACCTCGAGGGCACCTACGAGCGCTTGCTACCGCGGAATCTCGCCTCGCCAGCGTTTCCGCAGCATTACGAGCTCTGGCAGCTTGACGGAGCGTGCACCCGAGTTTATCTCCTCCATGGCCGATCTGCAGCTCATTCTCGCGCAGCAGTCGCCTGACGGATTGGACGCCTACGCTCGCCCTAGCATTTCTCAGCTGCTGTACGCACGCGAGCTCAAGCTGGTTGACGACCACGGCGTTTCAGTGTCCTTTGGAGACCTTGTGGCGGCCAACCGCACTATTGTGGTCTTTTTGCGCCACTGGTATAGTTCATTCGACGCCCAGTATGTCAAGGCTCTGGTCAAGGCGTTGTCTCCTACCGTGCTGGCTCGTGCTGGTGCGCGAGTGGTCCTCATTGGCCACGGCAAGGCCAGCATGATCAAGGGCTACCGCCAGCATTTCGAGTGCCCATTCCCAGTGTACACAGACACGTCGCGTGAGCTTCACCGTGCTCTGGGTCTCGAGACAGCGGCAGTGGAGAAGAAACGTGGCGACTATCTGTCGCAAAATGTCTTCCAGCGTGGCCGTGACTCTCTCATGCGCGCTGTCCGCATGCGCCAGCTAGGTGGCGCCGGCAACCGCGATCAGCTGGGAGGCGAGTTTGTTTTTGACGGCTCGCTCCAGCTCCGCTACTCTCACCGCATGTCTGGTCGCGCCGATCACGCCTCTGTCGCAGAGCTCATCAAGGCCGTCTCGGCGCTGCCCCCGACTCCCAGGGGCAAGCCTTTCCGCTCATCTGCGGGCTCTCGCAGTTGTGTGTCTATCAACGGCTCGCGCAGCAGCGCATCGCTTGGTACCCGCAGCAACGCCGCGCGCAGTTGCACGTCTCTCGCTGCGCCTACCACCCCGCCGCCTCCGCATGGCGGTCCTCCTCTTGCACTCTCGCTTGCGCCTGTGCTCGAGTATCCCATTCCTCCTGTCAACTATGCCAGTGACAAGAAGCTCACCGACCGCTGGGAGGCCCAGCGTGAAATGCGTCTGGCCATGAAGCACAACATGCGCATGCCTTTCGGAGGTAGTGAGATTGTTCTTTCCAAAAACGTAAACCTCTTTTCGGGCGGTATCGAGACTATCCGGGCTTGATTATAGTAATGACCACTGTTTGTAGTATACTTTTCTGTTAGTTGTATTGTAGCAGAGACCATATGAAGTTAGTCTAATTCAGTAATGGCTCGTTCGTCGCAATTCAGTCAGCAGGCGGGCATTTGCGGACAAAAGCGGATGGTTAATAGTTACATGATGGACACATCGGGTCGAGCGTCTCTATGCCCACGAGCCTCGCCGTTCTCGTCATGCTGCCGTCGTGCTAATGAATCCAATTAAGCCCTGGGACCCTTGCCGCCGGGAACAAGCTGCCTCGTCAGCAGAACACGGCAGAAAACGCACTCACCATGGCAATGTTGTTGCCGTTCAAAAGCGTCTGTCCAAGCTCGTTCTCAACAATACCCTCGGGGGTGACCTCGCTAGACGCGTCAGTATGCTCTTACGCAGTGATTAGCCAACGCACTACTCTTTGACGTCCTTCAACACCATGTCTAGGCTATTAGCGTAGTCCAACACAGTACTGCCGGAGGTACTCACTGACATAGTCGTCAAAGCCCATGAGCGTGCCCGTAAACTCGCGCTCGTTCTTCATGAGCACCCAGATAGGCGAGCCAATGCACCGGTCCACGAGCTCGAGAGGGAGGATTGTGCTGGCCATCGTGGAGAGAGTGCGTTTTAGAGGTTATAAGATGAAATGCCGTTCAAGTGTTGGTATCTCAATGATCTGGGTGAGAGCGGAGGCAAATATTGGGAGATTGGTTTATAGGCGAATGCCCAATGACGTAGGCATTCATGAAATCTTGCCCTTATAGCTCAGTTGGTAGAGCGTGCCTTTCGTAGGATTTGAAGTGGGTCCCAAAAAAAAGGGTAAGGTCGGCGGTTCGACTCCGTCTGAGGGCAATTCTTTTTGCCCGGCCTCGAGACTGGGTGCAATGCATACCTTGGGGTCTGAGGCATCGTTTGGTCCAACTTTGGAGGCATTCTGTGGTTTGTGGCGTGAGATATGGCCATTTGAAGATATTTGGGTCGGTTTTTTAGTCATTTTTCAGGGTAAACCTGGTGTTCCGCCACATGGCCACTTGTTACTTGTTGGCCATGTACATCTAATACACCAACTATCGAGCGTGCAGCAGCAGCAGCTAGGTGCATGCTGGGGGCATGCTGCCGTGTGGAGTGCTTAGAGTATACTCAAGTGAGAGACAAGGCAGCCTATAACCTTGGCATATGGACCCGGACGACCTCTGAGCTCGAGACTCGGAACTGCCACACGGCCACGTCGTGCTAACAATGCATAAGAGTACAAGACTATCGTGGACCCTGCGTAACTACATGTGTGGAAACTCTGACATGGGACTATTCCCGCGTCTGAACTAGACTGGGCCAGGCCGCACTCGCCTTACCAGTCAGTCTTTTTCCTGGGGGCACGAACGGGGACAATGTTCTGGCCCTTCTTGGCATAGCCGACACCGTCGAGCCAAGGCCACTCCTGCGAGCGACGCTCCTCAAACTTTTCAATGTCGGTGACGTGCTCGAGGGTGAGGCCAATGTCGTCGAGGCCGTTGACGAGGCAGTGGCGACGGAAGGCGTCAATCTCAAACTTGACGGGAGGCTGGCCGTTGGGCCTGATGACCTGCTGGTTCTCAAGGTCCACGGCAATCTCGTGGCCAGCCTCGGCGTCCTTGTACAGGTTCTCGAGGTCGGCGAGGGGGAGCTCGAGGGGAAGCATGCCGTTCTTGAAGCAGTTGTTCTTGAAAATGTCACCAAACGACGGTGCCATCACACAACGGATGCCAAAGTCGTTGAGAGCCCAGGGGGCGTGCTCACGCGACGATCCGCAGCCAAAGTTGTCACCAGTGCAGACGAGGAGAACCGACTTGGTGAAAGGCTCCTTGTTGAGCACAAAGTCGGGATTCTTCTCGCCAGTGACAACGTCGTAACGCGCGGGCCAGAAGAGAGCCTCGCCGAGACCGGTGCGGAGCAGAGTCTTGAGGAACTGCTTGGGGATAATCTTGTCCGTGTCAATGTTGGCCTCCCACATGGGGGCAGCAATGCCCTTGACGACGGTAAACTTGGGCATGCCGGCGGCGGCAGGCGCAGCGGCGTCCTTCTTAGCAGCCGGGGCAGACTCGGCCTCGGGAGCAGCTGCGGCGGGGATGAGGGGCTGGAGGTAGTCCGAGTAGTCGGTAATCTTGATACCGCCGTCGTCCGAGCTGTGCGAGCCAGTGAGCTTGCGGACGTCGGTGAGGAAACCGGTAAGGGCAGCAGCAGTGGCCATGGCAGGTGACACCAGGTGGGTACGTCCACCGGCACCCTGGCGACCCTCAAAGTTACGGTTCGACGTCGAAGCGCAACGCTCTCCAGGCTTGAGCTGGTCGGGGTTCATGCCGAGGCACATGGAGCAACCAGCCTCACGCCAGTCAAATCCAGCCTTCTTGAAGATGACATCGAGGCCCTCGGCCTCGGCCTGCTGCTTGACCAGACCCGAACCGGGGACGACCATGGCGTAGACGCCGTCGGCGACGTGCGAGGGGCCACCGTTCTTACCCGAAGCAACAATGACACGAGCAGCCGAGCGCATGTCCTCGATACGGCCGTTGGTGCACGAACCAAAGAAGACCTTGTCGACCTTGACCTCCTCCATGGGAGTGTCGGCAACAAGACCCATGTACTTGAGAGCCTTTTCGGCGTCGCCGCGCTTGCTGGCAGGCATGTCGGCAGGGTTGGGGACCTTGCCAGTGATGGGAACGACGTCCTGGGGCGAGGTTCCCCAAGTAACCGTGGGAATAATGTCCTCGGCCTTGATCTCGACCTCAATGTCGTACTTGGCACCAGCGTCCGACTTGAGCGTGCGCCAGTATGCCTCGGCGCGGTCCCACTCGTCACCAGCACGGGGCGAAAGGGGGCGGCCCTTGAGGTACTCAAAGGTAATCTCGTCGGGGGCAATCATACCAGCACGGGCGCCACCCTCGATCGCCATGTTGCAGATCGACATGCGGGCCTCCATGGAGAGGGAGCGAATGGCCGACCCTGAAAACTCGATGACACAGCCAGTACCGCCGGCGGTTCCGATGACACCGATAATGTGGAGGACAATGTCCTTGGAGGCAACACCCTCGCCGAGAGTGCCCTCGACGTTGATACGCATGTTCTTGGACTTGGCCTGGGGAAGGGTCTGGGTGGCCAGGACGTGCTCCACCTCCGAAGTACCAATACCAAAGGCAAGAGCGCCGAAAGCACCGTGTGTCGAGGTGTGCGAGTCACCGCAGACGACAGTCGTGCCGGGAAGAGTAAAGCCCTGCTCGGGGCCGATAATGTGGACGATACCCTGGCGCTTGTCGCTCATGCCAAAGTAGGTGAGGCCAAACTCCTTGACATTGTCCTCGAGGGCCATGACCTGAGCACGCGAGTCGGCCTCGCCGATGAAAGACTTGACGTTCTGAAAGTTCTTCCTTGATGCGGTACTGGCGACGGTCAGCCACAGCTCTTGTGCGCAACACGGCAACTCACGGAATGTTGTGGTCGACAGTAGCAAGAGTGCAGTCGGGACGGCGAACGGGGCGGGCGGCGTTGCGCAGGCCCTCGAAGGCTTGCGGCGAGGTGACCTCGTGGACAAGGTGACGGTCGATGAAAATGAGAGTGTCACCGGTGCCAGAGTAAACGACGTGGTCGTCAAAGACCTTGTCGTACAGAGTACGAGGAGCAGAGGTGGGGGCAGGCATGTTGGGAGCCTGCGTTAAAAGGTCGGGGGAATTGAGGAAAAGGCCAAAGCGGCTTAAATAGATGATACTTGAGCCCGGTGTATGCTCTTTTGCGAAAAGTATCTGCTGTGAGAGCTGTTGTGAGACGTTTAGAGAAGACTCTTTGAGAAAGGATGCTGGGGAAAGTGGGGATGAGGTTCAAGACGCGCTCGACTTTGTATCGGTCCCGTTTGCCGACTCGAGGGGTCCATGTCGGCCGAATTCTGCGAAAGCCAATAAGAATCGAGCTGTTATTCGACCACGTGGCGGCTGCAACTATTGCCGGACAGCGTATTGGACGAAAAGTCGATCGAGTCGGTCCAAGCCGTCCGTGAAGATCATCCACCAGGATGTACAGACCTCAGTCGTCGCGTGGGGTGGGCATGGTGGACGTGGAGGCACACGACCACCACCAGACGTGACGGATTGTGGTGCAGAGCTGTGGAGGGCTGCCACCTCAGTCCTTGTCACGTGACCTCGAGCAGAAGTCCAGTCTCCTGTTCTCCAAATCTCAGCCGTCGGCTTCCTCCGTCGCGAAGATCACCGCGTTAACTGCTTCAGTTCCCCAAGAGTTGCTACATGCGTGTACATGCGTATACGTTCAGCCCACGGCCATGCTTCGCACTACAACACCTGCATCTTGTGCTACAGCCGTGACTGCATTCTTCAATCTGGGCTTGCCACTGATATTGGCCACGCCGAACATGTCGCACTAGCGCCTGTCCTTTGTTAGATTGAGATGTCGTTAGTTGCTGGGCACTTCGAGGCATCACTGGAAGCATCATGACAGCCGAAAGAGGTAGGAGGCTCGCTCAGTGTTCATGAGTCGAATCCAGCCAACTCCTTTGCGAGGCTGCTGAACATTGTCTAGACTAGGGTGATGTTGGGAGCGAATAGAGACAGTTCCCAAGTCGTGTTGATCGGCCGACTGCTGGCTGGGGCTATAAGGCTGGCACATGGTGGTGTATGTGGTGAGGACTCAACTCGGGCTGTGGGTTTTAAAGGGCGTTGAGTCCAGCACTGTCTCCATCATGTCAAGGCGTGTTTAGAAGTAACGTATCCTGAGAGGCAGTCACGAGATAGATAGCGACTCAAACTCGACCGTAGCTGGCTTGCAGCTGAAAGATCTTTGACGACACAGTAGCGAGAGAAGATGGAGAAAGAAGTTGGTCACCCTGCTCAAGGGGAACTGGAAGGAGACATCCACCGGGAATGGGGTAATGTCCAAACTATAACTCGTAGTTTTGGTTCTAAGAACCAAGGTTCGGTCAAACGCCACCAGGCAACTGCACCAGTAAGATGTTGGCTGATGCTGTGGTCCCCCTCTACCACGCCAGTATCCCCACATCCCTTGTGCCAATGACTTGATCACTTGATAAACCGCGATGGCCCTAGTTTTTACCGACATGAAAAGGCAATGTTAACCTGCGGACCAACAATATAACAGTGTGAGGTATAGACGGCCCCATGGTGCTGGCTGAACCGACAGAGCACCTGCCAAGACAACCAGCAGTCCGTGTACCCTGCACAGAGGCTAAGCCCTGATGCCAATGCCATCTCCGACAAGCTTGCCGAGTAGCCATGGGCAGCTATGATTGGTGCAAATGCATCCCCGGTACTTTTGACTGGGTCATTGCACTGGGAATGGAGATGGATGGAGGAGGCGCCTCACGCGGTGGCGACCCGCAGTGAGTCACCGCGATAAGCTGTCAGCTTCAGTCGATCAACTGTTACACCTTTGGGTCCTTTCGTTTGCTCGCTCATCGCCACGGGGCGTGAGAATGTGCGAGTGGCATGGTCACGTTTACAAGTGACAGGGCTATATATTACCAACTGATTGCCACGCCCAGCCTTCACAAAAACATGGTGGTTCTTGTTATAGAAGGATTGAATACTTGGTACCACCATACACTGTCCAGGTCTCAAACAGTGCGTTCTTGGCACGGGCATGCTACGCACTCTATGACGCACAAGGGCAAATCGGAAGCTCGGAACTGGCCGGGTTTCTGCCTGGGGCAACTGGAGATTTGGTCGTCACATCCTTATCAGTTGGCATACCCATTGCGGGTATACCCTGCCAACCGAGGGCTCCGCTCCCGGGCAGCGTTGCCCAACCCCGAAACGCACGGCCATACACAAACGCCAGTTGCAGCATTGATGCTCTGTGGTGGAACCCCAGAGGACGATCAGGGCCCCGCTGAGGGCCAAGAGCTCTTGATGGAGAAATGCATGCACTTGCAAACCATGAAGACGCCACGGAGATAGGAGCCAAACGGACAAGCGGGCAGATTCCCGGGGCCAGCCAGGGTGGTTGAGTGGCTTGCGTGCTGGGTGAGTTGGTGTGATCTTTCCGCAGGCATGCAGCGCCCCCTGATGGATGCGAGGCCTGGGCCGTGTGCCGAGCGCGTTTCCAGCCAGCCAACCAGGATTGGCCAACGCCCAGTGGCCATAGATAGACGGAACATCGGACATGGACTGGGACCGCTATCGCTCCACCCGGACATTACATAAGAGACAGGAACCAATCAACCGGCCCAATGGCCACGTGTTGGTGGGTCACAGCGCTGTGTTATCATTTGCGATCGGCGGTCCATTGTGCTGAGGGCCAGTAAGATTGGCCCCAGCCACACAGGCCATTTTCGCTTGCACCGTCACCGTCAAATCTGCAGATTGAGCGTGAGGCAGATCGCAGCTGGAGATTCACGGGGTAAAGCAAAGGGGCGCGGGTCTGGGGGGACAGGACGGCGATACACGGAAAAGGGAGCACGGCCAGACGCGGACCGCAGAGATACCGTCAAGGATTCCACCCAGACCTACCGAGGCTACATATGTCACACGCCCATCTCTTTCTTCAACGTCTCTCCATTTTCGTCTCTTAGCATTTCTCACTGTCCCCACGCACTAGCCACCAACGGCTCCCTTTAACCCCTCTTCCACTCACGACCTCGGGGCGAGCCCGCTCTCATCGCACCTTCCTTTCTCCTATCTCCTATCACCCACAGCGCCACTGGCCGCATCTTCACCATGGTCAACCTCACGTATGGAATAATGATCCCCAACGAGGACGGGTCTTATCGCTTTGACGCGATGGGTACCGACGTCGTTTCAACACTGAACGGCAAGGTTTCCAGTGAGTGGAGCAAAACTTGCGGACCCAATGTGGCACTAACACGCCGCAGTCTACAGCCCTGGAGATATCGCGTGGACCCTCACATGTACGGCCCTCATCCTGTTCATGGTGCGTTGCAAGCCACCCCAAGCTGTAAAATTACATTGCTGACGAGTAGATTCCTGGTCTCGGCTACCTGTATTCTGGATTGTCACGTCGCAAGAACGCGCTCCAGTTGCTATTCTTGTGTATGACGTCCCTCGCCATTGTCTCTTTCCAGTGGTTCTTTATCGGCTACTCACTCGTCTTCTCCGAGACTGGCGGCTCATTCTTTGGCAACGGCAAGAATGTCGGTTTCCGCGGTGTCCTGGAGCGTCCCATGCCTGAGAGTGGCGACAGGCTGCCCGAGATCATCTTTGCGACCTACCAGCTCATGTTTGCCAACCTAGTGCCTGCAGTGTTGATTGGCGCTGCCGCCGAGCGTTCGCGCACTCTTCCTGCCATGATCTTCATCTTTTGCTGGACTACGCTCGTCTATGACATGCTGGCCCACTGGATCTGGAGCAGCAACGGCTGGGCCGCAAAGTGGGGTGTTCTCGACTATGCAGGTGGCGTTCCTGTCGAGATTGCCTCTGGTGTCGGCGGTCTCGCCTACTCGTACTTTATCGGCAAGCGTCGCGGCTACGGAACCGAGCGCCTCATGTTCAAGCCCTCGAACGTTTCGCAGATCACTCTCGGCACTGTCCTCCTCTGGTTTGGATGGCTCGGATTCAACGGTGGATCTTGCTACTCTGCCTCGCTCAAGGCCGCCATGTCCATCTTTGTCACCAACCTCGCCGGTGCTGTGGGCGCTCTTACCTGGATGATCATGGACTTCCGTCTTGAGCGCAAGTGGTCCATGGTTGGTTTCTGCACTGGCGCCATTGCCGGTCTTGTGGCCATTACTCCTGCCGCCGGCTACGTTGGCGCTCCCGCCGGAGCCCTCATCGGTTTCCTCTCGGCATTCTGCTCCAACTTGGCTACTCGTCTTAAGAACAGCATGCGCGTCGATGACCCCATGGATATTTTCGCCGTGCACGCTCTCGCCGGTGTTGTCGGCTGCCTCATGACGGGTATCTTTGCCCAGAAGTCGGTTGCTGCCAACGACGGCATGACTGAGATCGATGGTGGCTGGCTTGACGGCAACTGGATCCAGTTTGGCAAGCAGGTTGCATGGGTCGCCGTCGGCTTTGGCTGGACCTTTGTGGTCACCATTCTGATCATGTTCTGCATCAACCTCATTCCTGGCTGCAAGTTCCGCGCCTCAGAGGAAGCAGAGATTGTTGGCATGGACGAAGCCGACCACGACGAGTACATTGCCGACTACGCCTACTACCGTCGCGACCTCGAGGGCAACTACTACCCTCCGGCCGACCCTCTGTGGCGCACCTATACTCCTCAGGTCTCCGGTGCCCCCGGAGGCTGCTCCATTGGGCGTGTCGCCTCGCACCGCAGCGATCGCCGCCACGTCCACATGGATGAGGCAGCCAGTACCGCCGGTAACAGTGACTCGCACGTGGCAAAGGAGCCTAAACACCCTCAATTCGAGGAGAAGCACCCCCATCTCGCCGAGAAAGTTGAAGAGGTCAGTTCGGCCTCCACTTCCGAGGTTGAGCAGCGGGCATAGATAAAGACGTAAAATCATAGGACAAGGTCCTGCTAAGCATACGCACATTTGTAAAACTTGTACCACACGCATATTGTTTATAGCACCCATGCATATATGGAAATCCCTGCTACCTCTAGAGCACACGGTAACCGCGGCGAGCATCCCACATTGGCATTTGGCGGCGGGCGTCAAAGTTGAGCCCGCGGTCCTGGAGATACTCGACAATCTGCGTCGTGCTGCCCAGAGCGTTGAAATATGTCTTTTCCGGCCTGTACATGTTGCCTTCCAGCATGTAGGCAACGTGACGATGAAAGAGAGAAAAGATGAGACCATAGTCGACAGCCACATTGACAAAGTTCTCCACGGCGCTTGCGGGTGTCGACTTGTACCCTGCAAACAATGCCGGGCTGCCGTCAGCCGCATATACGGGTTGCACTCACTTTGCTAGTAGTCCTCGTGCCGCCATGATGCCGTTCGTTCCGACCTCGGTGCGCATAGTCTCGGCATCCTCGTATGACCAGATATCGCCGTTCGCAACCACGGACACCTCTCCGTTGATTAACTCGACAGCGGTCTTGATCCCTGGAACGTTGACAGCCTCGGTGCTCGCCTGGTGCCGTGTGCGCCCATGCACAGTGATATGACTGACACCAGCCTTGATGGCATTCTGGACCAGTTGAGCCGTATGCGATGTATCGCTGTCGATACGAATTTTGATACTAACTGGCCAGCAAAAGCCGAGGCGGTCCTTGGTTGTGCGAACCATGTCGGCGACGAGCTCGGGCTTTCGCAGCAAGGCGCAGCCGACGCCCTGCTTGTATGCCCAGCTCTGTGGGCAGCCGCAGTTTATATCCAGGCCGTCAACGTGGGGTGCGACGAGCTCGGCCGCATCGGCAAGGGAAGCCGCGTTCGGGGACGTCATCTGGGCCATGAGCGCTCCGCGTACCAAGCGCGAGTGTTTGGTCGGCGGCGTCGCAGTTGGCGGAAGGCGATTGTGAGCTTCAGAGGTGTAGTAGGTCTGGGACGCGCGCGAAGGTCCTGCCACGGCGTTGTCCTGGTTTACAGAGAGGTTGTTCATGCCGCGCATGACCTCGGCGTCCCCAGGTTGCTTGGGCTCCATCCAGAATACACCGCGCTCATTGTTCGAGGTCGTAAAGTCATGGGTGCGGGCAGACTGTGAGCGGGAAAACTCCTCTGCAAGAATCATGGGCGTGTGCGTCACATGCGTCTCGTAAAGCGATACCAAGTGACGAAACGGCACTGCCAGCGTCAGTCACGAAAGTTGAAGGCACGTACACTTTGAACATCGAACGAGCGGCGCAAGCACATTGACACGGTCAAACTCTTCGAGCATGGTGCACACGGGCAGCACCTCGGGCTCAGGAAGCTCGTCCCATGCCTCCGAGTCGTCTTGCTGCATGTCCATATCGCGTAGGGCCGTCATTGCTGGTGATTTGAGAAAGTTGACAATCTCGAGATTCAATGACAACAAGACCACGTGACCGGAGTGCCGAATGACTTATTGACGGCCCACCCGCATGCCATTCAGCGATGCGACAGAGTCTCGAGCAGCTTGAAAATGAGCAATGCCGTTCTTGTGGGTCTTGTCTACGCCAGACACACAAATAAAAGGTAGCCCGAGCCGCATTGACAGAGTTTATGGACTCTTGACGAGCCAACATATCCCTTGCCACTTGTCTTGCCACACGTTTCACTCTCGCTCTCACGCTCAGTCTCCGCCGTATCTCGAGCCACATCTAAGTGGTGACAGTATGCATGAGAAAAGGCCAATGCTGTGCTGATGATACAATAACAAGACAACCCCAACTGCCGTCTATTTCCTGACACCCTTGCTGGACGACGTCAGCGTGTGCCACTTTGACTTTCAAGACCAACTCACTCAAGAAGTGCCTTTGCCTCGTTGACCTTTCCGGCAAGGTAGGGAGATCCTCCACGGTCAGGGTGGTTGGCAAGCATGAGCTTGCGGTGGGCGTCCTTGAGCTTGACCGAAGTGAGGGGCTCACTGCGTCTGTCAGCAACGAACGGCAGGTTGTAGATGGCATGGCGGTGGCCAAATAGCTCGAGCGCAGTGCATGTGGCTTAGGACCAGCTGATTCTACCCGCCTATCATTGCCCGCCACGCGCGTTACACTCACCGAAGACCCAGAATCTGAATCGCCTCGGCCTTGTCCATCTTGCCCTTGAACCCGCCCTTGACCCACTTGTCGGCGCCGCCGCGAGCGCCGCGCATCATCTGGTATAGAACGCGGCCGCCAAAGCCGGCGCCAAGAATGCCGAGACCGACAGCAAGAGCAGACATTATTGTTGTGAGAGGAAGGAAGAGGGTGGCAAGGTGGTGTGGGTTGAAGATGTCTGTCGGAGGAGGGCGGCAAAGCGGGCGAAAGAAGTCGAAGGGGGAATTGGGTGGTGAGCGGAGAGTCAAACAATGTCCGTGGGTGCCACGTAGCGTGGCAACGCCATTTCCCGCAAACACCGTCTGCGAAACTCTGAGATTGAGAGTGAAAGCGGGATCAAATTGCACGCTGCCACCCTGTGCACCGACCCTCGCTGGCCGCTGCGTCGCTCACCAAAATCTCTTCTGCAACACCTCTGTCGTTCTCTATCCGTCAAACCACCCCGGAACACTCTCAAAAATGGCTCCCATCAAGAAGTCCAAGTCGGCCAAGAACTCCGAGTCGATCAACTCGAAGCTCCAGCTTGTTGTCAAGTCGGGCAAGTTCACCCTCGGCTACAAGCAGGCTCTTAAGCAGCTCCGCAACGGCAAGTGTAAGTAATCTACTGGTACCACCTTTTGCCCTCTTCTTCTTCCTTTTATTGTCGGGAAGAGGGTAGCCGCGTGGTCGGGGGCTGGAGCCTAGGCTGAGAAGGACTCCCCGATTGCTGACGCGGCGTTCGCGCTTTCTTTCCACAGCCAAGCTCATCCTGATCTCGAAGAACTGCCCCCCTCTTCGCAAGTCGGAGATTGAGTACTACGCCATGCTGTGAGTAGTCTGGCATTGGGTCAAAAGCGCACACAAGACTGACGGTGCCAGCTCGAAGACCTCGGTCCACCACTACGACGGCTCGAACGTCGACCTCGGCACCGCCGCTGGTCGCATGTACCGCGTTGGTGTCATGTCGATCCAGGACGCCGGTGACTCCGACCTCCTCCAGACCCAGACCGAGTAAATTTACTCGCTAGTCAAGTAGATGGGTTAGCGCAGCGCCTACAGCAGGTCGCGCCGGGATGGATCGCGCCCTATGACGGGTCACGCCAACGATGCGTTGTGCCCAGTCGGGTCGATGCATTGTATTCATAAACAGGCATCGGTGCAATGTACTTGTACTGATTATTGACAAGGAGCAAGCTGCGGAGATGCGCGCAGTGTGGGGCATTGCGAGTTTGAACCAAGACTTTGTTGGTCGCGTGCAATTGCGATGGGTGAAACAGAGTTGCTGGGAGGCCTATGGGAGGTTATGATGTGTGATGATGGCTACGAGGAGCCACGGGTGATGCGCACGACCTCGACGCGCGTGCCCAAGTCGAGTGCCGTGTCCCAGAACGTCGGCGCGTTGCCGTCCATGGGTTTGAGTGGAAGGAGTTCTGTGTGGAGGCCGGTTGTAGCTGGAGGGTCAGCACATGCCATTTCTGTTATGCCATTTCTGTTGTGACCTACCACACCGCTCAAGGAATAGCGCAAAGGTCTCCTCGTTGCGCACCGTTGCCGCAATGATGGCTACCGGTGGGCGTGTTGATGCTGGACCAGCGAGAAGAACAGAGATGGCCTGTACGAGGAGAGGCACGATGTCTGGGTCGTAGATCTGTCCGTCAGCCAGGCATTATCACGGAGCCACTCACGACATCGGCTGCGAGTACCGCCCTCCGCAACTTTGTCGGTCCAGAAGGCGCCAGTGCTTCAGCCCAGACTGATGGCTGCTCCTGTGGGGCCAACGAAGCGTCTGCCCAGTCTAGTGCCGCAGCTCTTGGCGGGGTTGAGAGGTTGTCTTCCGTCAGCTACGCCTCAAGCGCACATCATACTGAGAGCAATGTTGGCTCGCAGCCGTCCCAGCGGTGTCCTCCTCTCGCCCACTTCAGCTGGCTCATCGAGCTCATCGTCGTCGTCATCGTCCCCGAGATCGGTCGTGATCACGTCTACGCCAAGCTGCGCAAGAACGATTGACATGAAGCCTGTTCCAGCGCCCAGCTCTACCACAGGAGGCAGCTCGTCGGTACCAAAGATCGTGCGCGGGGAGTGCAGGATATGGTGTGCGAGGTGCAATGCTGCTGTCCTGTATGTCAGTTGCTGCCTGCCCAAACTACTCACCAGGTGCGCAACCCCGTCGTTCCAGCTTGCACAGCCACCTGCTCCTCGAGCAAAGACACACGCGCCTCACCTCCACTGGGCAAGTCATAGATAAACGTCTTGTATGACTGTTTCGGCCTGTTCCATCAGCTTCACTCACATCCACCCCAACTCACGCGCCAGCCACAGCTCCACCCACAGCCATCAACTCCGCGACCACCTCATACACCCTCTCATCCACCGCCGCATCCTCATCCTGCAGCGCGAGCACTCCAACCCCCTCTTCAAGGACAGGAAGGACGCGCCGCCAGAACCCGCGCAGGTATCCCGGCTCGGGCTGCGGTATTGACTCGTCCAGCAACAGCCTGTCGACGAGGAACGCCTGGGCGGCCTCACTCGCCAGCGCCCGGGAAGCAGGGAGGCGCAAGAGGTAGGGCGGGACGAGGGCAAAGTACTGCCTCCGCAGAGTCGTCAGCTCGGCTGCGAGCTGTGGGGAGAGGTCTGTCGCCATTATTTACGGCCAGGCGGGGTGGACTGGACAAGTGGAGGTTTGTGGCCAAGTTGCCAAAATCGCAAAGCCGTCAGCGGCCGGCGCAGTGTCGGCGGTGACCGTGTCCGGTGAATCCGGTATTCGGTTGTCATTCTGGCCGGGGATCGTTCGGTGTGTGCGGGACTCGCAAAGCCGCAGTTGTGTTGACTCTCACGCCAAAGTGGTCAGTGCTGCTGTGCTGGAAGCTGGAAGCACTGGGATTCTCTGCTGGAGACTGGGATCATCGCAAATCGTGCATGCATAGGGGCTCGCCCTCCCAAGAGAACTCCTGCTCGTGCTCGTCGAATACAACGCGTGTTTTCTACTACGCCTTCTTGACCGCAGCAGCGGCGTGCTTGCGCCAACTCTTCTGGAGAGCCATGTACGAGGTGGTGGCACTGAAATGTCAGAGACTTTACAAGCAAACAGACATATATCACGTACCCGAGAAGACCAACGACACCGTCGTTGAGGTTGGTGTAGCCAAGGTTGTTGGCCGGAATCCAGATGTCAAAGGCGTCGGTAACGAGCTGCGACATGATGAGCTGCCTCTGGCTGTAACTGTCAGTGGATTGTCATGACGCTAGCGGCTCACCCGAGGAGAGCGCGGCCCTGCTTGCGACGCTCGGCCTCGTCGGCGGTGCCGTCGGGACCCTTCTCGCCACGGGTAACGTCCGCCTGGAGAGCAAAGCGGCGCGACTGGGCGCGGAGGCTGACGAGCGAAGCGCCAGACGAGATAAGCGACAGAACGATACCAATGAACCACGCCTTGGCCGAGAGGCGGTTGACACGGGCAATCTTGCTTTGGACATGTCAGCAAACGTCCAGTGCCTCATCTCTCGCGCAAACTCACTCCTTGTCCAGGCGCAGGAACTTGGCGTACTGGAGCCAGACAACAGTGTCGGTAGTAAGGTAGGCAGCGTAACAGAGCTGGCGCACAAACTGGGTGACCTGTGCGAGGGTCTCGGCGCCGCCAATGCCGGTGCTGAAGAGCTGGGTCAGATGGCAGTTCACCCACTGGACTGTCGCCGAATCACTTACAAGGGACGCTGCGAAATATTGAGCGCCGACTGAAGGTTCTCAATGGGCTTGAAGACACGCATCACTGTAGAGGCCGCGTCAGTTGCCTGCTTGGGCGTCGGTCGGTGGCCACTCACGCTTGCGGCCCTGGGCGAGGGCGCCCTTGAGGCTGTCAAAGCGAGCGGCCGAGAGGACATCCCCGTGACGCTTGAACGACCACGCCAGAATGCGTGAGACATACTGGACAAGACGGTAGACCTGTGGGGAGACGGCGTGTCAGTGACGAGTATCTATTGCAGCACAGCGATGGCAGCAAGAAAGCGTGCAGGTCGACTTTTGTGTCTCGGAAACAGGTGCCTACCTTGTCGCGTCCCAAGGTGGTGGCCAGGACGGCCATTGCCTGGGACACCTGGGGGTTGAGAATGACCTGGGTGAGAAGAGCCGACATGCTTGGCTGCTAGTGATAAACGAGTGGATGTGGTGGTGAAATGAGATTGGAAGGACAATGATGCTTTGTACAGAGTGTTGCGGATTTCGAGATTGCCCGAGCCACTCGTATCTTTCTCTTGTGCCATGTCGGGCCTGGCGTGTGCCTGCATCCGGGTGGACCGACCATTCCCCGGCTGGTGTTGGTGTCATAGTACCCGGCAGCAGGCCATTTGGGATTAATAATAATTAAATAACACTAAATAACACGCTACGAGAGTGTTATTTGTTTTGACCCAAGTGACGTCCCTGACCCGCGACTGTGACTGCTGTCAACGAGATCAACACACGGATACACTGGGCGGTAGGGCGTTTGGTACATGACCACCCTTCTCGCTTCTTCTTCTAATAGTTGGTTGCGCGCATGCTGGTCAACCACCTCTAGACAGCTAGCTAGATACCACACTCTGCAACACCAACCGCAGCACTTGTTACGACCCTTTACCCTTTCCACTCGACCAACGCTCGCACCATCGCCATCAGCTAGTAGCTTCCTCGCTCGACGGGCATTGGCCACCACCAGCAACAACACGACCACAACCATGTCGGACAGCGACGCAGCTTCCGACTTTCGCATGGAAGACAGCGACTCTGAGGGCTATGCCCCAGTAGTCAAAAAGGCCCCCGCCAAGAAGGCTGCCGCACCAAAGGCAAAGGTACGTAGCTTTGGGTGACAAACAAGACAGATGCTAATGCCATCTCTCGCAGCCTGCACCCAAGAAGGCGGCGACCAAGAAGGCACCTCTTGCCTCGAAGAAGAACCCTCCCAATGGGTCAGCCTCCGAGGACGAGATTAGCGTCTCATCATCGCCGGTCAAGCGCAAGGCGCCAGAGAGCGACGATGAGCCCGAGCCGTCAAAACCGGCGGCAAAGAAGACGGCCTCCGAGATGTACCAAAAGGTTTGCGGCTTGACAAACATTGGTATGCTAACGTGAACACAGCTGTCGCAACTCGAGCACGTTCTCAAGCGTCCCGACACCTACATCGGCTCTGTCGAGGCTGTCACTCAGCCCATGTGGGTCCTTGACCCCGAGACCAAGAACATGGTGAACCGGTGAGTGCACACATGAGCGTACACGCGTTTTCAAAAAGCTCACACACGATAGCTCCATCACCTATGTTCCAGGATTCTTCAAGATCTTTGACGAGATCCTTGTTAATGCCGCAGACAACAAGGTAAGCATCGAATGTCTCTTCATCACTAACATCAGATCAATGACCCGACCATGGACGCGATCAAGGTCACCATTGACCGTGAGAAGAACCAGATTTCAGTGTGGAACAGCGGAAAGGGTATCCCTGTCGAGATGCACTCCAAGGAGAAGATTATGATTCCCGAGCTCATCTTCGGTAACCTGTACGTGTGTCGTGTCGGATCCCTCGCTCACGTCTCAGTCTCACGTCGAGTAACTACGACGACGACCAGAAAAAGCTTACTGGTGGTCGTAACGGTTACGGTGCCAAGCTGGCCAACATCTACTCGCTCGAGTTTGGTGAGTGCCGTTCCGCGAGGTGACTGCTGACAACACAGTTGTCGAGACTGCCGACGCTGTTTCTGGCAAAAAGTACAAGCAGGTCTTCTCCAACAACATGAGCAAGAAGGGAGCCCCCAAGGTGACTACCTCAACGCAAAGCGAAACTGACGTCGCAGATTACCGAGAACAAGAAAGGCGAAGAGTGGACCAAGATTACCTTTACCCCCGACCTCGTCCGCTTCGGTATGACGGGCATTGACGACGACACGAATGCGCTACTTATGAAGCGTGTCTACGACGTGGCCGGAACTGTCAAGGATGTCAAGGTCTTCTTGAACAATGAGCGTTTGAAGATCAAGGGCTTCAAGCAGGTAAGCGTGTCGTGAACCATGTGACTAGCGGCTAATGTGTTCAGTACGTCGAGATGTACCTTGCCGCAAACGCAAACGCCCAGGCTGCTGAAACTGGCGGTGCGGCGGTTCCGAAACCTACCGTCATTTATGAGTCTATTGGCAAGCGCTGGGAGGTTGCATTCGCACTCTCAGACGGCGAGATGAAGCAGGTCTCGTTTGCCAACTCGATCGCAACGATCAAGGGTGGTACCCACGTCGACATGATCTCCACCAGTCTGGCCAACAAACTGCAGGCTGCCATTACCAAGAAGAACAAGGCTGCTCCTGTCAAGCCGTTCCAGATCAAGAATCACATGTGGATCTTTGTCAACGCGCTCGTCGAAAACCCCTCGTTCGACTCGCAGACCAAAGAGACTCTCACCCTTAAAAGCTCGGCCTTCGGAAGTCGCCCAGAGTTGTCCGAAGACTTTATCAAGCGTGTCGCCAAGTCTGGTATCATTGACAATGTGCTCAGCTGGGCGCGTTTCAAGCAGGATCAGATGATGAAGAAGACGGACGGCACCAAACGCGCACGGTGAGTTGGCACAGCCATGGTTGTTTCCTAACGGCATAGTATCGGGGGTATCACCAAGCTCGAGGACGCCAACTGGGCCGGTGGTCGCAATGCCAAGCACTGCACTCTCATCCTCACCGAAGGAGACTCGGCCAAGGCTCTCGCCGTGTCCGGTCTCGGTGCCATTCAAGGTCGTGACACTTTTGGTGTCTTCCCTCTGCGCGGAAAGTTGCTCAACGTTCGCGATGCCAGTCACACCCAGATCACGGCCAACAGTGAAATCGAAAACATCAAGAAGATCTTGGGTCTCAAGCACAAGCACAACTACACGTCGACCGACAGTCTCCGGTATGGTCACCTCATGATCATGACTGACCAGGACCACGACGGTTCGCATATCAAGGGTCTCATCATCAACTTCCTCGACCACTTTTACCCTTCGCTCCTGCGTTTGCCCGACTTCCTCGTCGAGTTCATTACCCCCATCGTCAAGGTCTGGAAGGGCAAGCAAGTTCACACTTTTTTCACCATGCCTCAGTATGAGGAGTGGAAGGAGGAGAACAATGGCGGTCGCGGCTGGGAGTCAAAGTACTACAAGGGTCTCGGTACCAGCATGGCCCAGGACGCTGTCAAGTACTTTTCCGACCTGGACAAGCACCGTCTGTCCTTTGAGACTATAAAGGATGAGGACAGAGCCCTGATCGACATGGCGTTCAACAAGAAGAAGGCCGATGACCGCAAAGAGTGGCTTCGCCAGTTCAAGCCCGGAACCTTCCTGGACCACGAGATCAAGACCATTCCCATCTCGGACTTTGTCAACAAAGAGCTCATTCTCTTCTCCATGGCCGACAATATACGTTCCATTCCCTCGGTTGCCGATGGTCTCAAGCCTGGCCAGCGCAAGGTTCTCTTTGGTTGCTTTAAGCGTAACCTCACCAAAGAGATCAAGGTGGCGCAGCTCAGTGGTTACATTTCCGAAAAGACTGCATACCACCACGGCGAACCCAGTTTGCAGTCTACGATTGTGGGTCTCGCCCAAAACTTTGTTGGCAGCAACAACGTCAACTTGCTCGAGCCCAACGGTCAGTTCGGTACGCGTTACCAGGGTGGTAAGGATGCAGCGAGCGCTCGTTACATTTTCACCAACATTCCCCGCATGACCCGCACCCTCTTCAACCCTTCGGACGATGCTCTCCTCAACCACCAGGCTGAGGACGGTCAGGCAATCGAGCCCGAGTACTACCTGCCGACTGTCCCTTTGCTCCTCGTCAACGGTGCCGACGGTATTGGAACTGGATGGAGTACCCAGATTCCCAACTACAACCCTGTCGACATTGTCGACAACATTCGCCGCCTCATGCGCAATGAGGAGCTCGTCCCGATGACCCCCTGGTTCCGCGGCTTCAAGGGCACTATCGAGCGCGAAGGTGACAAGTTTAAGATATCTGGCATCGCGACGAAGACCGATAGCACCACCATTGAGATCACCGAGCTCCCCGTGCGCAAGTGGACCCAAGACTACAAGGAGATGATCGAGGAGATGACTGCCGGAGACAAGGTCCCCGCTACGATCAAGGACTATGAGGAGCACCACACCGACACATCGGTGCACTTTAAGCTTCACATGAAGTCTGAGGCGGCCATGCGGGAGGCCGAGGCCGAGGGCTTTGACAAGCGCTTCAAGCTTACGTCCACCATTGCCACAACCAACATGGTCTGCTTTGACCTGAACGGCAAGATTAAAAAGTACTCGTCACCCGAGGAGATTCTCTCCGACTTTTACCCGAAGCGTCTCGAGTTCTACGGTCTGCGCAAGCAGCACCTTGCCGACGAGCTCAACAAGCAGTTTGAGAAGCTTTCCAACCAGGCCCGCTTTGTCAACATGATCATCAAGAAGGAGCTCGAGGTGTCAAAGAAAAAGAAGGCTGTCATTGTCCAGGAGCTGCGCGACCTCAAGTTCCGACCATTCCCCAAGAACGCCAAGGCAGCCGCTGCTGCGGGCGAGTCGGAACCTGCCCTCGAGGAGGAAGAGGACCAGGGTTCGGACAGCGACTACGATTACCTTCTCGGAATGGCCATCTGGAATCTCACCGAGGAGAAGGTCCAGAAGCTCCTCGCCGAGCGTGATGGCAAGGAGGCCGAGCTTATCGAACTCCTCAAGCTCTCTCCCCAAGACCTTTGGAACCGTGACCTCGACGACTTTCTCATCCAGTGGGAGGTGTGCCTTGAGGCGGATGCCAACCTCGCCAAGGCCACCAAGCCCAAGACTGGCGCTGCCCTCAAGAAGGCTGCTGCTGCTCTCAAGCGCGCCAAGGGCGATGACTCGGGTGACTCGGAAGACGACTTTAAGCCTACCAAAAAGGTCGCAAAACCTCGTGCACCGGCCAAGCCCAAGGCTGCCAAGATTACCGCGCTCAAGGACGAGGGTTCGACTGTGACTTCGACCGTTGGCTCGACTGCGGCTTCGACTGCTACGTCGACTGTGGTCTCGCGAGCATCATCTGCTGCTCCATCGACCTCGGCCGCGCCCTCCACCAAGCGTGCGTTCTCGACCTTCTCCGCGTCCGAGGACGAGGTCATGCCTGTGCCAAAGAAAGCTCCTGCCAAGCGCGCAACAAAGCCCAAGCCCAAGCCTGTGACGGTTGAGATTGACTCTGACGAGGATGACGACATGTACACACTCTCTGCCGCCAAGGCTGCCACACCAAAGGCGTCGACATCCAAAGCTGGCTCGACAGCGTCGACGCCCAAGGCCGCGCCAAAGAAGAAGCCTGCGGCAAAGGCTGCCCCAGAGTCGCCCATGACCAAAAAGGCCAAGGCAATGCAGGGCAAGCCAAAGCCAAAGGCTGACTCTGACTTTGAGGGCGACGACTCGTAAGTTGACCCCCACGCAATTGTGTACCGGTACTGACAAAGCAGTGACGACATGGCCATTGTGCCTCCACCTCGTGCAACCACGGCGAGGACGGGACGCGGTGCTGCCAAGAAAAAGCCAGCCTACATTGACCTTTCCGACCTCGAGGACTCTGACTAGACTCGCTCGATTCTTGTAGCATTTTACCACCCACTTCATTCTGCATGTTTATACCCCTTGGTCGCTCGTGTCTGGTGTCGGTTCTGCTCTAAATGCTGCATCCATGACTCTCCTTGTAGAACTACATGCCTCCTCGTATGTGGCTTCTCATCTAGACTGCCTGGTAGTCCATGGTCGTCTCGTGCTTCTTGGCGTCGTTGATCTTGCGGACCGCCTTCATCAGGTCCTCCTGCACAATGGCGTCGCGGTCGTCGCGAATCGCAAACATGCCTGCCTCTGTGCAAATGTTGCGCAAGTCGGCACCGTTGAAGCCGTCCGAGAGCTTGACGACGGCCTCGTAGTCAATGTCGCCGCTCTTGTTGATGCCCTTTGCGTGAATCTTGAGAATCTCCAGTCGTCCCTGCTCGTTGGGGAGGGGAATCTCAATCTTCCTGTCGAGACGTCCAGGACGAAGCAGTGCAGGGTCGAGCGTGTCCGGTCGGTTGGTCGCCATGATGAGCTTTGTGCGGCCCAGCGAGTCGAAACCGTCCATCTGGTTGAGCAGCTCCATGAGCGTACGCTGGATTTCACGGTCTGCACTCGTTCCCTCGGAGAAACGACGGCCACCAATGGCGTCGATTTCGTCCATGAAGATGATACACGGTTCGTGCTCGCGCGCATACGCAAACATTTCACGGACGAGACGAGCAGACTCTCCAATGTACTTGTCCACAATCTATGAAGGTCAGCTTCTGTTGACGCCATCAAAACAAGTCACTCACAGCCGACGAAACCACCTTGAGGAAGTTTGTGTTGAGAGTAGCGGCGACGGCACGGGCAAGAAGAGTCTTGCCTGTTCCCGGTGGACCATAGAGAAGAACACCCTTGGGAGGGTCAATACCGACACGCTGGAACAGCTCGGGATTCATGAGAGGCAATTCGATGACCTCACGCAGCTCGCGGACCTGGTCTCCCAGTCCACCGATACCAGCAAAGCTGACTGCTCCGGGGTCTTCCAGCGACATGTTGTAGACCATGGGGTCAACCTCGCGGGGGAGAATGCGCATGATGGTAAGAGTGGTCATGTCCAACGAGACACGGACGCCGGCCTTGAGCTGCGAGCATTAGTGCTATTCATCTGAGTTGCAGCAAACACACCTTGTCTGCTGGGAGAGTGGGACGGTATGAGACGACGTAACGCGGTCCAGACGACGCCTTGACAATGACTGTGAATATTAGCTCGCGTTCTCGATGTCCGGCGTTCGACCTACAACGCTCGTCATCCAGCTGCTTCAACACCTCGCCAATTATCTGGCCAACACTCTGGAGCGCCTTCATGTCGTCCTCAGTCTTGTCAAAGTCTGATGCCAGCGAGCGAATGTTCATGCGGACTGTCCTGTTAGCTATCGCTACTCTTAAGCAGCTTCAGTCGCGCTCACTCTTCTTCAGGTTCTCCGACATCTGCGAGTGCTCCTTGACCTTCTGTTTCTAGTCAGCATGTTGTCAGTTGTTGGGTGTACGCACGGCTCGGTAGGCCTTGAGAGCCTCGACCTTGGTAGGGTCCATCGCGGGAGTTGAAGAGGAAGCCTCTGCCGTGTCCATCGTTGCTGAAGTTGTGGTGTTGGACGTGATGTAGAGCTGTTGTCGACCAGCGTCATGTATGCATCGTCTTGGACGCGCGGCCCAGGCATCACTCAGCCGCCACGAGGGATGGGATTAATGATTGTAAAATGGCAATAAAAATAATCCATCCTCCCACCCAGCGGGGTCAGATTGACCGCGACTGACTTCATCTCTGGCTGGAGGCAACAACAACATTGCCCCGCCAACCTCGTTGTCTCTAGTCTGCCATTTCCACACTCATCACCAGACTCGGCTGGCTCCTCCTCGCCAAGACCCTTTGGTATTGGCTTAAAGGTGTGATACAATCCTCAATCCAGGCCTCACCGTTGTCAACTTTGTCTTCTGCGCCGCCATCAAACACCACCTTCTCTGCGCCCCAGCGGCGTCAACAACGCACATTAGGAGCTCGTCAATCGTGCTCTCCTCCTCTCTACCCCCCATTCAGATAGGAATACATCATGGCCTATCTCATGGACGGCAATGCCATGCGCATCTGCAGTGAGTGTTCCTCCCATGTGTGTATCAGCACGGCGAGACTGACGCTCGACCCCCAGTTCGCCCCCGGCCATGGCACCCTGAGAAGGAGCTGCCCTTTCTTCCTCAACTCGTCGATGTTCCCTTGTTTATTGGTGATGGAAGCTATGCCGCTCCTCGCAAGCAGCCCACTACAGGCTCGCTGAGGGAGATTGTCGGTGCGTGGACTACTGGATTGGACGACCAGTACTAACGTTGATCAACAGAGGTCGTCGACAACCGTCAACTCATCTTTGACCGTCCTGAGGATGGAATCGGACGGCGTGGTATGGGAGCAAAGCGCTACAAGAATAGGCGGTGGGTGATCAGTTGACGGCATGATACTGATGTACAGCTACGTGTTTGACCACGTCTTCCGAATGGATACCACGCAAGAGGACGTGTACGAGCACACTGCCAGGCCTCTTCTTGAGGGCGTTCTCAGCGGCTTCAATGCCACAGTGTTTGCCTATGGTGTAAGTCTACTTGTCCATGTCACAACTGACAATGAAAGGCCACAGGGTGCGGCAAGACGCACACCATTAGTGGAACACCAGAAGACCCCGGAATCGTTCTGCGCACAATGCGGGATCTCTATCGACTGGTTGAAGAGTCATCATCAAAGTACGAAACAAGGCTCGAGTTCACTATGATCGAGCTTTACAACGAGACCATTCGCGATCTTCTCAGCGACGACTTTCCCGTTACCCCTCACGGTGGTCTCAAGCTCTTGGAGAACGAAAAGGAGCGGGTCACAATTGCCGATGTCACTGTCAAGACCCCCCAGACTGTCGACGAGGTCATGGAGTTGGTCGTTGCCGGCAACGAGCGTCGAAGCACTTCGTACACGGCATCCAACAGTGCCTCGTCTCGCTCCCACGCCGTTCTTCAAGTGAGCATCACCCGAAGTACTCGCACTGGCACCGTCGACGCCGACCTGGAGACTGTAACTCAGGACACCTCCTCTGCTACCCTCTCCATTGTCGATCTTGCTGGAAGCGAGCGTGCCGCTGCCACTCTCAACATGGGCATGAGGAAGACGGAGGGTGCCAACATCAACAAGTCGCTGCTTGCGTTGAGCAGCTGCATTAGCGCTCTTTGTGCCGCCCAGCAGCGTCGTTCGCGGCCCCACGTGCCATACCGAAACTCGAAGCTCACCCGGCTGCTCAAGTTTTCGTTGGGAGGCAACTGTCGCACAGTCATGATTGTCTGTGTTTCTCCCAGCTCTCGTGATCTGGAGGACACGAGCAACACACTTACCTGGGCCAACAAGGCCAAGGATGTCAAGATGACGGTCACAAAGAACACTGGTGGCAATGAGCTTGCTGTCCGCCAATACGTCCAGAAGATTAGCGAGCTGTCCGAAATGATCAAGATTCTGGAGGCCAAACAGGGCCAGCAGGAGGGCATGTCGCAGGCAATGATGGAGAAGGCCATGGCGACCGCCCAGAAGCGCGTTACCGAGGCATTGTCACCAGTCAAGACCAAGTACGAACAGTCCTTGCCCAGTGTTGAAGAGGGAGCCGAGGCGCACGCCAAAAAGGACGTTGCCGAGCTCACTATCGACCGCCTTCGTGTCCGCTTGGCCGACATTGATGAGGACGAGTACCGTATTGACCCAGTCATGGAGAAGGCCTTTTGCGAGGAGATTATCGCCCATCACAGCCAGATGTACCTCAAGAACAGCAACATTGCGCAAAAGGTGCAGGTGCAACGCGACAACGTCAGCGCCGTCAATGCGCAGGTTGAGCAATTGAAAGCTCGTGGCATGCCTGGGCTCGATGTTGTTAATGTTGAGAATATGCGTCTCCAGGCTGACAACACTCGCATTCGCTTGGAGTCTGCCGTATTGAAGGGACGAGAGAAGGGTTACCGTTGGGCCATGTCCTCGACCCAGGACAAGTACGCCCAAGCTGCCATTGCCATGCAGCGCAGCAATCTGATGGTTTCCCGGCATCTCGCTGCTCTTGACAAGCTCGTCAACTCGGGGTCCATGGATCATTCCAAGCTTCGCGACCTCACTATCCAGCTTCACCAAGCACACGGGCTTTTCGACCGCGAGCGTCGCGCAATCTTTGGCACGGCGATTGCTATTGCCACCGACGCTGTTCCGCCACCAATGATGTCTCCTCCTAGCACCAGACGGACTTCGATGCCGTTGCTGCCAGAGAGCCCTGCGCCTGTCAAGGCTGTGCCTCCCTCGCCAGCCATCAAGCGCTTGCGTGACAAGGCCGGGTTCAAGGTAGGCGCCCTCGCGTCGCCTCGTCGGCCTATACCACCACGGGCACTCCGTCCGCCATCCGAGCCGCGTCGGACTCGCTTTGCCGACGATGTGGGCGGCAACCTCCAGACCATTCACGAGTTTACCCGCCGTTCGTCCCAGTCGCCTTCCAGCGTGGACATTAGTGTCAACCGAGATGACGAGGATTCAGCCGAGTGGGAGGAGCTCAGCGAGGACAGTTCGCCCATTCGCAACTCGAGCACCGTCGCGTTTATGCCCACGCCCCCACCCTTTGCTGTGGGTGCGCTTCCAAAGCCGGCCAGGGTAGAAGACGTCGACTCGGAGATGCCAGAATGGAAGAAGAACCGAGTCCTCATGGGCAAGGCGACAGTGTCTACTCCCTCTGCGCCTGGCACGGCTTCTCCTGTAGTGGAGCCTGAGCAGCCCAAGGTTGGTCTCCCTGGACTTGGCAGGCCTACACGCCCACCTCGTTCGTCGTCTGTTCCATTGGGACAGCTGCGACAGATACCAGCTCCTCGTCCTTCGGTCAGTGGGTCGACACTTCTGCAGCCTACTGCAGCGTCGGCCGCTCGCGCCACATCCGAAAACTTGGCCTCGCCGACACCTAGCGACGGTCACCGTCGCTTGTCGATACGCCACGAGAAGAAGACCAGGAGGCACAGCAAGGCCGTGCCATACAGTCTGACTGGCAGTCAGACGTTGATACCTTCGCCTGTGAGCTCGACAGGATCACCAAGAGATCGCATGGTTGGCAAGCTTCCCGGCAAAGTTGGCCTCGGTCAGCCGATGCGTATGCGCCAGTCTATGCTTGGTCCACTGTCAAGTGGTGTTGCCAACGCGAGCGTAAACGGCAGCTTTGAAGAGATTGGGCCGAAGCGTATTCGTCACTCGATTTCTCAGAACATGCGGCCACCCGAGGGGCTGGGAGCGTCGCTGCGGGCGCGTCCGTCGATGCCGCAACTTGGGGCGTCAACTGCCGGTCAGTCCAAGCCTCAGTGGAGGTAGTAGTGCGTGTGAGAGAGTTTGTGCTTGTGAATAGAGAGACCTTGTGATAGCATTGTGTACTATGGACAGTTTATGCATGTACATGTGACGTTTGAAATGGATATAGCAACGAGCGTGACACTAGTCGCGTTTTTGCCACCACGCAGGGTCAAAACAAAGCAAACAGAGCCCTACACTCCCGTCGTCGTTGGCCATTGTCCACTCTCTCGTCGGTCCTCGGCGCAATGCCGCGCTCGCCCCGGACTTCAATGTCGAGCTACCGCAACACTGTCCCCACCCCTGCATCGCCGCTCTTCTCGTCGTCTGGCCGCTCACGCGTTTGGTCACTGTCGCGTCCTCTTCCACTGCTTCCGTTGGCCGCCGCAGACTTTAGCTATGCCGTCTATCACGCGCTCCGGCACGCGACGCCGGGATATCTGACAGCTCTAGCCGGTGTGCGAACAGCTGTGCTCGCGTTCATACTCGTTCCCAGCTTGCGGTGGAGGCTGCGCGGCTCGTGGCTCGTTGCTGCGGCCGGTGCGACCCTTATCGCTTGTGTGTGGGAAGGGTGTGTCGCTGCGATTGTGCACCTGCCGGTTTCTGATTCAGTCAGCGCGTTCTTTTTGATTATTGTGAGTGCTCGAGCTACTCTTCCTCTGCTGACTCCTCCTAGACGTCTGCCATTGCCGTCTTTGAATACGTGAGCTACAGGTTGGGCAGCAACGGCTAATGTATACAGGTCTTCTTCCTCCTCCTGGTCCGCCTAGTTCCCCAAACGCGTACTCCTCCATTCTCCCTGCGCGGGCCTCCGCCAAAGGCATGCAGTGAAGCAGGCCGCTCGCCGTCTATCGGTCCCCTCAGCCCCTCGCTCACGCCAAAGGGAGCAGGACGCACGCGCCGCTTCTCCCAGTTCGCAGGTCAGAATGGCTTTGGTCCAAACCTTTACACAACCCCAGCTCCTGGCACGCCAGGAAGCATAAACGACCGTACATTTGGCAGCCCCGACGCAAATGCAAGCCGCCTCCGCGGCGAGACCTGTTCGCCATGGTCTGTGCGCCAGGACACGAGCTTGCTTCGTGACTACGACCAGATAGACGAAGAGTCGGTGGGCCACGATAGGAGCCAGATCACCGAGCACGAGCTCGACGATCAGGGCGGTGACTCGTCGTTTGCGGGCTCGTATGCCGAGTCTTATGGCGACACCAGCGTGGGCGGAAATCTGCGCTGGGCTAGTCGTGGGACCGGCGACATTGACCACTTCAACCCCAACAATGGCCACCCCGAGCTCTACTCGCGCCGGTTTGACGAGGAAATGGGGCTGGGCGACGAAGACTATCAGTCGGACACGGACTCGACCATTTCAGACTCGAGCATCATTGATCTTCCTCCACCGGCGCGTCCAACGCCGGTTGTCTTGAAGGACGGCTCGAGTATTAGTGCTGGTTTGAATCTTGCTGCCGGCGTCGCAGGCGCTGGCGCCGATGCCGTGGGTGAGCTCGTGCGGCGGAGTGCAAGTGCGCGCTTCCTCGGCCGCAGCTTGGGCAGCAACAGCGACGCTGGCGATTCAAACTGGGGGTACGGGACATTTGCCAGTCGCGGCTGAGGGAGACGATTACTATGTACGATAGTTTCTTATGGATTGCCCTTGCTCTTGCAACAGTTGACAATATTTTTCTGCATCTTCTTCCCCAAACGCTTACTCCTTGGCAATAGCGCCGAGCTCGTACATGTACGATCCAAGCAACTTGGTACCGTTAATGTAGTTGGACTTATCGAGCTTTTCGTTGGTCGAGTGCGCGCCGTCGTCACCGCGACCGACGGGGAGGAGGAGAATGTTGGTCTGGAGAGCGTTGGCAAAGTCGAGAGTGACGGGGATCGAGCCGCCCTCGCGAGTGTAGTCGGGCTCCTGGCCGTACACAGCCACGGTAGCCTTGTGGGCCGCGCGGTACGAGTAGTGCTGCATGTCAGTTGGTGTTAATATGAAAACGTACGTTGGGGTCAGCAAGCCAAGGCTCGCCGCCGTGGGTGAGGACAACCTCGCACTCGTTCTTCGAGTTGAGCTTCTTAAACTCGTCGTTGACGTATTTGATGACATGCTCGGTGGTGTTCTTGACGCCAAGGTTGGGGACAAGACGGATCGAGAACTTGCCGTTGACGTTGCAGGGAATGACAGTCTTGGATCCCGGAGCGGCTGCTTGTCAGTGACCGCTGCACAAGAGCTACTCACAAAAGGCACCCTCGATACCGTGGATCGAAAGCGAAGGGTTGCGCATGCGGCCCATGAGCTGGGTCAGTCAGCAGGCGATCAATGCGCACGACTCACAGTGGCAACAACGTCGTCCTTGAGCGCGACACTGCCGCCGACGGCGGCGTCAATGTCCTCCATCTTGAAGTGAATCTTCTCAAACTTGGCGCGCTCGTCGTCGGTGACGGGAGCAATGAGCTCCTTGACACCGGGGATGAGAATCTCGCCGGTGGGGGAAACGAGCTTGGACACTGTGAGGGTTGGTTTGCTGCCTGTGCTAAATTGGTGCTACTCACTAAGAATAACAAGGTCGGTCATAGGCTCGTGAATAGTTCCACCAAAGACACCAGAGTGGAGGTCACGGGCGGGGCCCTTGACGCGAATCTCATAGTAGTTGATGCCACGGAGACCGTAGGTGAGGCAGGGAGTCTTGGTGTCGAGCCAGTAGTTGTCCGAGATACAGACGCAGTCGACGTCCTTAAAGTACTTGTTCTTCTCAGACTCGACAAACTCGGCAAGACCGACCGAACCGCTCTCCTCCATGCCCTCGAAGATAATCTTGAGGTTGACGGGGAGCTCGATGCCGAGCGACTTGTGGGCCTCGAGAACGTTCAGCCAGCACATGACGGGACCCTTGTCGTCGGTCGAGCCACGGCCGTAAAGGCGGCCAGTCTTGTCGTCCTCGGTGAGCTTGAAGGGCTCATAGTCCCAGCCGTCCTCCATGAGGGCGGGCTGGACGTCGTAGTGGCCGTAGATAAGGAGGTTCTTCTGCAGGGCGTTAGCACTCAGAAGCAACATTGGCGCACCTTGGCGGGGTCGTTGCCAATCTCGCCGATAACAACGGGAGGAAGGGGGACCTCCTTGCCGCCAATCTCGTGCTTGCCAATGTCGCGCTTCTCCGCCTTGACGCCAAGCTCGGTCAGCTGCTTGAGCAGAAAGTCGGCCATGTCCTCGACATCCTTGACGTAGCTGCCATGTTAGAATTGTGCTTTGGCAGCTCAGACTTACTCGAGGTTGCCAGAGACGCTGTTGTTGTCAGGAGGTGCAAGGGCCTCAAACTGGTGTCCACTCACGAAGGAATCTCGACGGCGTCACGGAGGCGCTTGATAAAGTCGCCCTCGTGCTCGTCGACGTACTGAAGGAACTTTGGGTTGGCTGCCATTGGAACTGATGAGAGGGTAAGACTAAAAGATAAAAGACGAGTCTAGATCGAGATAAGAGGACGTCGTGTGGAAGACGCAGGACAAAGGTGCAAGCTCCGGTGCGACCGGTGGTACCCATGTGCTCACTCACACGCACTCTGCGTCACAAGAGGGCGAGCGCGTAGTGGGCAGTGGAGGAGAGTCACGTGATATACATGGTGCCCCACACGGACTGGGTGGAATGTCCGTGCCTCGCGCTGATATCAGTCCACTCGACTGTTGACATTGTCCTTCCTTCCTTCCTTCCTTCCTTCCTTTCTAGAACTGCACGCATTCTCTTCTTCTTCGTCTCTACCTCTACCTCCTGCATTCTCCTTTTCTCTCTCTTTCTCTCTCTGGTTACCTCTGTGCTATTCACCCCAAAATATAACGTCCTCTTGCTCACCTCCACTCATACCTCCCCTCGGGTGCCTTCCTCGTCCAACATGACGCCACCCAACATGGCAGTCTCCAACGAGTATCCACTTCGTGGCCATTTGAACCGCCGCCGATCCTCAAAGCATGCCAAGAAGATTCGACCTGTGGGCCTGGCTGGCTGGTGGCAAACCTTTCTTGACTGACAATCACCACAGAATGGCCGCGACAGCATTGTCGTCATTGGCCCCTTCAAGTCGCAGGTTCTGGACCTTGAAGCTACAGACTCGAGCTGTGCCGCCTCCTGTCTCTCTAGGACCTCGACTCCTGGTCAACCTCGCATCACCTCGCCCGAGATTTGCACCCCTGCGACACCACCTCGCACATCTCCTGACTCTGTTTACCACACGCCGCCATTCCTCACCGACTGGGTTGAGTACTCTGCCCCGGTGGCCGGGTTTGAGGACCTTGACATGGACCGCAGCTCTGACACGATGGAACTCGACATTTCCATGAACAGGCCTGACAAGAGTGAAGCTGAGGCGTGGACGCGTTCTCTGGTGAGTGAGTAGTCAGGTGGCCCCTGACGACGTAGTTTGAGCGGCTCCAGGTCGTCGGTAGGGTCGTTCCTCTGGTCAAGGTTGA
Source organism: Prillingera fragicola (assembly GCA_002335605.1). Taxonomy (NCBI): domain Eukaryota; kingdom Fungi; phylum Basidiomycota; class Tremellomycetes; order Trichosporonales; family Trichosporonaceae; genus Prillingera; species Prillingera fragicola. The sequence continues at coordinate 1,917,355 of BEDY01000001.1, forward strand.
CCAGGCCACTGCCACCCAGGTCGAGTCGTGCTCGAGTAATGACACCGCTGCGTCTTCCCTGTCGTCAGTGTTGACTCTGGTTCCTTCTGAGGAGGACCAGCCGGCTCGACTGCGCGAAGAGGAGAATCTCTTTGCCACCACAGAGCTTGTGTGTGATGCTTGCGACGGACGCAGTGGTCGCATGGTTCAGCTTCTTCCATGCAAGGTGAGTGCTTGAGACCGAATGTGGTCTCACCTGCAGGACCTGGCTTGCCCCTCGTGCTTTTCCTCGACGCTCGCAGCCGTCTCGGTCACTCAAGGCATGTCCAAGTGCCCCGCTTGCATACGTCCTGTTTCGTCGTTTGAAATGTACCGCCCAGACACCATGGTCCCCCTTCGTGCTCCCTCAAGTCGTCGCTCCACGCCCTCTCTCGAGGACCAGACTGTTGGCGGCGCAGTCGTTCTGCGTATTGACAATGTGGCCTGGGTGAGTACGTTTGACCAGTAAAAGCTGACATATAGGACATTGAGCCGAGCATGGTGGAAAAGTTTCTTCCCGAGGGTACCCTTCCGCCCGATCACCCACACCCAGTTCATGTGTGCCTCAACCGTCGCGACGGCGGCACAAAGGACTATCTCGTGGGTTTCTGTGGGGGAAAAGCTAACGGCAGTACGTTGAAGTCAAGTCTGCCCAGGCAGCGCACCGTGTCCTCCAGACTCGCCAAAACTCGATGATGACTGGCGGTCGCATCACAAACGGTGTCAGGCGTGCAGTCACCGTGACGCTGGTTACTCGGGAGGAGCTCCTGCGCGAGGTGAGCACGGACAATGGCAACACTGACGTCAGCTTCGTCCCGGTTCCAAGTCCGAGCTGGTCTCTGTTCTCGAGCTGTGTGAGGCTGCTCTGTCAACCAAGCCCACCGTCGACGCGCAAGGCAGGGGCCACCTTTCGTCATCAATGGGCGCCAATGGCAAGGTTCACTACCTCAAGCATCGCTACTCTCCGTTCCATGTTCTCATGTCGATCATTTCCAAACTCGACGGTCCAGAGTCGCAAGGCTACTGGGATGTCTTCCGTGAGTACGCTGTCGAATGAGCTGACAACAGACGTGGCGTCTGGTGCCCTTGCAGCTCTGGCCATTTCTGTCAAGACCAAGCACGATCACTCTGCCGGCGACGCCGACATCTTTGCCGCTCTGATAGGCATGTTCAACGAGGCGTTTCTGAGCGAGACTGGCGTCGTTGCGTAGATGCCTCGTGTAGGTTGTTTCAAGCTCATGCCGTACTTGTGTTATAGTTTCGTGTTATGCAGAGTGAAGCCAAGACAACCAGTGAGCAGTATGATCTTTGAAAATGTTCGACGCACACAGGCTGCCTCTGTCAATGCACAAGTGCTGGTCGCGCGACAACGCGCTCAACGGAGACCGTGCATTACTGCTCTGATCTTATTGAAAGCCGGGTGGACTGTCTGGACATGGTGTATTTTACCTTAATCCTATCCTTCATAGTGTTGTACTCTAAGCCATATTGCTCTGAGTCTAAACTAGTTTACGTCGCACCTCCCTCTCTCTCTCAACGATGTCTTAGTCATTTACGCTACGCTGCAGCAACTCGTTATAGAGTCACCGCTGGGATTTATTTGCGTTTGCTACTTCGTTGCTCACACGTTATCACCAACTAAGTCAACGCGAAGCTTCGCCATGGTGTCGATGTGTTTCGGGAGCCTGGGCAACGCCGAGGGCGACGTGCACCTCAACGACCTCCATTACACACTCTGGATAGATTGATTTGAGGCTTCGACTCATTAGAATTGCGGAAAAGAGAAAGTGCAATTGCGCTTGGATCGTCGCATGATGCTGGTGATCCCGCGGCGAGGAACGACGCGGGCACGGTGTGGCGACTGCACTTTGGTCCAGGTGCTGTTGTCGTCCGACGGCTCAGGAAGGACTGCTTCGCCTTCAATAAGCGCTCGGCTCGGTCGGTGACCTCAGGAGGCACAGCCAGCTCCGACATTGAACGTCCTTGTTGAGCAGGTTCGCAATGACGTGCTTCATGAAAACGATAAAACGCTCCTGGCCGTGGGATTGCGCGATGGAGGACATGTCGGACGATGTGTTGGAGGTTGAGGCTCCTCATCCTCGGCAACCTTCTCCGCCTGCTTGGCCGTAAGGCCAAGCATTGCAGGAGGCAAGTCCCGAGGGTTGGGCTGACCATTCAATGGTCCGCTTCCCTCACCTGTGATGGCGCGGCTGGGGCTCTGGTGAATCAGTGGACTTGCCGGTCCGCCAGTCTTGCACGATGCGCTGGGTGGCGGAGCGGATTGACTTTGGCGGTGATTCCTAGGCCTGATCGGCAGTCCCATTCCTAGGCCTGATAGGCAGTCCCGTTGTCCTACCGAGCAACGCTGGCGGAAGATCCCTGAGGTTCCGCTGAGCGTACAGAGGTCCGCTGCTCTCGCCGAGCTGCCGCATCTGCGACGGCGTGGCTGGCGCCCATTGGGGCCCAGATTGCGCAATGCGCGGTCGTGGCGGCGGGTTTCCAGCAGACGAGAGGCGCGCATGTGAAGAGGTCGTCGCCGCCGATGCAGATGGCGGCGCAGGAGTCGTCCGAGCGGACTGAGAGCGGGCACGGACCGTCGCAGGGAGCGTGCCGGGCGGTCTACGAGAGCCAGTGCGGGTCGGAGGGCCAGACGGAGCCGAGGAAGAGGAAAGCGCACCGGCGGAGGCTGGTGCCGAGGCCGTCGCGCTCGACGAAGTGACGGTGGAAGAGGCAGCGACGCGCTCACGTCCGTTGGGGGCAGGGCAAAAGTCCGGGGGTGCAGCCCACAAGCAGCAATTGGCATACCTGCCAAACTTGTCTGGCAGGACAGGGGCACAAAAGACGGCCCACAGCAGCCCGCCTTGAACGACCCAGGCAAGTCATGAGAGCTCTTGCCTTGCCGGCGTGGGTCGAGGACTTCAACGGAAAGTTGCCGTTCGCCATCTTGGGGTATGCCGTGCACGGGTGTGAGTCGAGGCCAAGTCGCACTCGCCGCCCGCGCACTTGTAGGTATGCCAGGAGTCGGCGGCGGGGTCAAAGTTCTCGACCAACTTGACAAGCTCGCGAAGAGCCGGCTGGCGGAGGCCTTGACCCCACCTCGATGGTGCCCGGAGTTGCGTCCAAAGCGGCTGCAATGGCGAGCCTAGTGCACCAGTCGCCAGAGGCGCCCTCCTTGACGAAGAAGACGACGTCGTCCAAGGCTCCGTCGTGAACGCCAGGTGGCACAAAGAACTGGTACCGTGGGTCACGAGCTGCACGTTCGCAGGTACGGCGCGGCGTCGACAGAAGCGGGAACAAGCTTCTCCTCAAAGACCTCTGGGTAACGGTAGACCTCGTGCGACCAGACAAAGAAGCCGCGATCCAGGATGAGACACGAGGCCTGCCCTTTCGTCTCCGGCGTGACTCCGGCACATACGTGGGCGAGCTTCTGCTCTCCTGTCATGCCCGCCGAGCACCTAGTACATGTGCCGGCAACGTAGTCGAGGACACGGAAGGAGGCCGCGTCGAGCTGTTTGAAGAAAGCCGTTGTTGGTGCACAGTGGTGCACAAACCGGCTCTCTGCAAGCGGACCGAGCAGCAAAAGCGGGACGGTGAGACAGCCTCACGCACGGTGCGCCTCATCCATGTTGCTGTATGGATGGTTCTCGGCGGTTTGACCAGCCGAGATCACCATGTCCACACCCTCTGGCCGGCCCATTCCCCACTCGCGCCATCCGGCGCAGTCCTTGGGGCGGCAGGGATGATGTGCGAGATGGGCGGAAACGCCACTCGTCAGGGCAAGGTCCACCTCCGCCTCCAACGACTCTAGAAACGCAACACGTTTTGAGTCGTTCTCCTGGCCTGCTCGGCGAGGTCGGCCAGTCGCCTTGGGGTGCCGCTCGTAGGCATCTCGGCGTGTCTGCCAGCTGAGCTCGGACCTGCGCTGGGACTTTCGGGCCTCGGCGGCAGCATCGACGCCGAACCGCACATTGCGGAGCTTGACGCCCTCGTGACGAGCACGGCGGTACCACGACGTCTTGTTCATGGTGTAATCGCGACGCCGTTCAAGCGCCTCGAGCATTGCGCCTGGGAGAGCACCCTTGCCAGCTTTGTGCATGGTGCGAATGGCCTTGAACGAGTCGGGGTCGCCGTTGGCCGTCATAAAGCGCGCGTAGCTGTCACGTCGCAGCTGGTGCAGGGCCACGACCAAGACTTGCAGACCCGCATAGTCTGACCCAAGGACGGAGTCATACTTGAACCGTCCGCAGTCCTGGGACATGAGGTAGATTGTGAGGTGCGTTGCTGATTACTGCGATACCGACCCATTGCAGATAGTTGGTCAGCTGCGGCGGCTTGATTGCAGCGACGCTCGGGTCATGTGTCTCGCAGTTCATGAACCGCGCCTCTACCTCTGGAGAGGCAAGGTGATATTGGCGGTCCCCCTGTGCACAACAATCGCGGTCAGCTCGGCAGACTCCACCATGACGATGCGGGTGCGAGAAAGGATGACGAGGCGAATGAGGTGCATGATGGAAATGCCCCAGCGATGAACGCGGACCTAGCACAGGTCCGCGAACACGCCCAGCACGTCGAGCGCCTTGCCATATTGGACACTGGCTCCCGTGCTGGTGCATCCAAGACTGGCTGGCAACCATGGACCGGGACCAGCATATTGGCCCCGGTAGCCCAAGGTGTCGTGACGGCCAGCAAACTCCTCCTCGGTGGCGTCCAAGCCGATCCACACGCTAAAGGCGCGGCCGCCAAAGTAGGTGCGGGTCGGGACAATCGCCTGGAGCTGTTCCTTGCGTGCGATGTCACTGATCCTCTCGCCGTACTCTGCCGCATAGTAGTCTTGAGCGCCGAGGTAATGGCGCTCGATGAGCCGACGCGTCTTGACCGCACCTGGGTCGTCACCAAGGTCTTGCTGGGGATAGGGGATGCGCCTCGGCGCGCATGTGACCACGCGATATGCGGGGCACAGCCCCCCAGGTGCCGAATTCAAGGAGCGCTGGCCGGCAAGTGCAATCAGGACGCTCTCCTGCACCACGTCGGAGCGGCGGGCCTCGTACGGGCCGATGGGGACGCTCCGAAGACGGCACTTGTACACGCTGACCTTGTGTTTGCTGAGCTTGACAAAGTCGCCCACAAGGCGACCAGTGGAGAGCGCGTCGTCAGTGACGCGAGACTCGGGTGACGCCGAGATGGTCATCCCAAAGTCCGGGAGATGCAGTGCGACAGGTCCACCACCAATCTTGGCCAGAGAGATACAGCACTCAAGAAAGCAAGGGTGCGTCGCTGGGTAAAGCTCGATGTAGTGGAGAATGGCGTCCAGTGGCTCTTGGAAGGTTCCAAACTCGACGCACCGCCCGTGCAGCTCGAACATGTTCTCCGAGGACGACACCACTCCAATGGTTATCCGGTCCAGCAGTTTGCGCAGATGGTCATCCTGCTCCCGCGACGGGATCCTGTCAATGATCGGATAGATTAGAGCGTCCACTTGGGCTTGGCACCCCACATAGAGGGCGCGTACGGTGTGCAGGTGCCATGAAATGTGCCCTGTGGCAGCTCAGCCGCGCCACCGGTGGTTGTACCAGAACCACCGGCTCCTGGTTCACCACAACAGGTGCAGGACCACTGGCAGGTGAACCAGGACCACCTGGTCCACGATGACAGAGACCCCGACTTCGACCACCATCGGGACAGCCTATGGGCCGCCCCGCCGCTGCAGGCCTGAAGAATCTCGGTGGTGCTGGGCTAAGGAAGCGAGGTCGAAGTACGGGGAGAAGTTGAAAACTGCAAGGAGCTCGAGTATTTAACCACAGCGAGGAACTCGAGGTGGGACGATGCAAATCTGTGCGTGCGTCGCGCAGTATCACATATCATGTGAATTGGCGGCAAACAGAAGCCGTATTTGACCAGACGATATCGGAGAGAAGCATTTTGAGACTGGCCGCTCCACCCAAAAGATCACATTGGCAATGGCTGGTAATGGATTCGCGGTGGTGTCGAACAGCCCAGCGTCGGTGGGGATTCAACACTTGTCAGATCCGCCACAATGCCTGTCGCTCCACAACAGACGTTTGTCTTCCTGCCAATACACCAGGCTGTTATCATTGGCCCATTGCCGCTGCATGGACGTTTTGCTGTGAACAAGCGATAGCCCGCATGGTGTCGATGATCAGTGTGAGAGATGAGGTTGATTCGACATGAGAAGTGGAGTGGTTCACTTTCGGACTCGTCGGCCAGAGTACCCATCGCCGAGCATGCTGCTACATGCGACTGTTGAGGCCCTCTGTGCTCCATGAGCAGCTGCATGACGCACTGGGAATAGATAATGTTGCAGATGAAGTATTGAAACACCATGGCACTACTGGCTTCAGCTTGGTGAGCTCCCATAATACGTAATCAAGGTCGAATTTCGTGCCTGGGCGCACACTAGCACACTAGCGCGGTGCTAGCCCATGTGCGATCTGCATGGTCTGCAAACGAATTCAAAACCGGATTTCGTGCGATTCGCTTCCGCTCGAAGCAAACGAAATGCATCGAATGTACCCAGCAAACAGCTCGGCCGCTTCAACGTGCATTGCGCCCTGCAACGAAGCTCGCCGGGTTTCGATACTGAAAGTATCGACACACTATTTGTCTAGTGGTTAGGATGCTTCTCTTCCATTTCTAATTGTCGAAGAAGCGGCCCGTGTTCGAATCACGGATAGTGTATCACTTTTTGCGTTCGCGATGGGATTCCACCATTGACTTTTTGTGTGCATGTGGCATTTTGCTCCCGCTGGTCAGGCACCTCGACACCTAGGGCGTATCTCTACCGGACGGACGGACCGGCCATCCACGACATAGATAACGAATCAACCACACTCTGCATCACTCCATCCACCATGTCAAAGTCACCAATCACCTGCCACGGTACGTCTCCCCCCTTTTCTGCACTGACGCCAGTCCTCGACGCATCAAAGGGCAAACCAGCGTCCGGCGTCGCTGTCGAGCTCTTCTCGGACGCCCAATCGCTCGCCACTGGGTAAGTCGTCGCCCAGCAGAGCTGACCTCAGAACCACCGACGCCGACGGCCGCTGCACCACGCTGCTCGACCCGGCCACGTCCCTTGCTCCGGGAGTGTACAAAATGGTCTTTCACACCGGCCCGTACTTTGACGCCGCGTCCGTCGAGACGTTTTACCCGTTTGTCGAGATTACATTCAAGTACACCGACCCGAGCCAGCACTACCACATCCCGCTCCTGCTCAGCCCGTTTTCCTACTCGACGTACCGCGGCAGCTAGCACAGACGTAACATAGATGTACAAATGTCAACCGTAGCAAAAAGTGTCCGGGCTCATTCTATCCCACTGCCATCGTCTCCACTCAGATCAAGCTCAAATTCGTTGCGCCCATTCAACCCGCGGTCCTTCATCTGCTGAAGACGGTATGCCTTGTACTGCGACTCGGACATTGCCGTGCCGTCCGGGTTGGTCGGCAGCGGGTGGGATATAGCACACTCTTGTCCCTGCTCGGATTTGTCTGTCGTTAGCCCACACTTGGTAACCAACTCACGATGCCGTGTGAGCGCGTCGAGACGCGCAAACTTTTTACCACAACCCTCGCATTCAAACGGTCGCAAGCCCTCGTGCAGCAGCATGTGACGCTTGCAGTCGTGTTGACGGGCAAAACCAACATCGGCTGTGTCGTTAGCATACCACGCCAGGCAAGAACCACACCGGCGCACCTTTCGGACAACCATCGTAGAGACACTTGTACGGCCTCTCGTCGTTGTGTGAACGCAAGTGACCCTTGAGATTAAAGTGACGGGTAAACGTGCTGCCGCAGCCCGGGATGGGGCACTTGAATATACCCGAGTTGGTACGACGACTCTGGCTGGCGACCTCGGTTGCCATACTGGTGACCTTCATCTTGGCAACCCGCGGGCGGGGGTCCTGGTGCGGGAACATGTCGGACACGCTCATACCATCCGGCATGTCCATGTGCGAGTGGTGCGAGAAGCTCGAGCCTTGCGACGAGACGGACAAGGCGGGAGACGCAGAACGAACAGACGATTGAGACGAATGGCGCGAATGTGACATGGAACGCCCACGCATCGATGGCGGCAGGAGTGTGCCATCGTTGGGATTGGTGATCGACTGGAGGAAATCGGCCCTGTGTCGTTAGTCTCGCTTGTACGCACTCATCACTCGCCGTGGACTCACGTTGAACCTCCCTGACCAACGCCCCAGCCAGTGCCAACACCAGGCCGCCCAAAGTCCTCGCTCTTGACAGCACGACGGTGGCCCATGGTAAACTGGCCGCCTCGGACGTTGCGGCCTGGGCTGCTGGCGCCAGGCATAGTAAACTCGACTCCATAACCAGGCGTACCAGCACCGGCAGCAGGATGCGACCCCTCGGCAAACGATCGACGGCGAGAACCGAGCGCGCCCCCGGCGCCCTCGGGGGCGCCGAGAAAGCTCGCGTACTGGGCGTTCGCATCGTGGTACTGTTGCGACTGGCTGCCAAGGCCCAGGTTCTGGTAAAACGCCATCGACGTCGGCGACACTTGCCCAGGCTCATACTTGAAGACCTGGCCAGTCTCCGTATTGAGCTGGGTGAGGCGGGCGCGCTGCTGAGCCTGAAGCTGCTCTATCTGCTGCTGGATCAACTGGTCCTGTGAAATTCCTGGCAGGTTGCGAGGGTCCAGAGTGGTGAGAGGAGCGTCGCCGCCCGCGCTGGCGCCCTGACCCTGTTGCTGGGCCTGGTTCATGCGCCAGGCATTAATGTCGCTCCACTGGTCGGTACTACCCATGTTGGCCTGCATGGCCTGGGCGACGCTAAACTGGGGCATCTGGCCAGCTTGCTGCTGCATAAACATGCCAGCCTGGCGATCAAATGTCTCGCCGGTCATGTACGACTCGGACTTGGAACGGCCGCGCATGCCAGGAGCAACGTTCAAACCACTCATGTCCATGTTCTGGGCCCAGGTCGGGTTGAAGTTGGCCGTGTCCTGCTGGCCACCAGCTGTCTGCGATGGCTGAGCGTTGCTCTGAGACTGCTGGCCCTGTTGCGCCTGGTTCTTCTGGTTTTGCTGGTACTGCGAGTTGGCACGGCGCAGAGCGGCGTCAAACACACCGCCACCCTCACGCAAGCCGCTGATGGGTGTGCTGGGCTGGATGGTAATCATGGGGCCGTCGGCATTTGGCGCAATGGGGCTGATGCCGGCCATACCAGTAAGGTGTTCCAGAGCCGGGTTGGCAGGTGGGAGAAGACTGTTGCCGAAATGCGAATTGCCTGGTGGCGGGGCATTGTTTGACGCGCCACTAGAGGCGGCGGCAACAGTCGTCATGATCGGTGGCAGCGACGGCGACGGGCTGTGATTAGGAATGATGAGAGCGGGTGGCGACTGGGGCTTGGAGAACGACGGCGAGCCCGAGAGCGACGTCGTGCTAGCACGGTGCATGCCAGCTATGGGTGGCGAAGGCGCGGCCATGCTGGGGGTGGCGTATGGACTAGGGGAGCGAGCAATGCTTGATTGAGAGTCGTGGCGGATGTGGTTTGAGAAACCAGGGCTCATGTCTGGCGGTAAAAATGGAGATGCGACCCGCGAGTCACCGGGTGTACCGGCGTGCGACGACGCGTTTGAGATGCTGTTGTCATGGTTAGCGATCGTGAGAATGGGGAACGTGAGAGATTGGGACTCACATCCTCTGCAGCTCGTCCATTTCATCGTACTGTGTGTCGAGATGATGCGCACTTCCGTTCCAGCTCGCGCGACGGCTGTCGCCAGAGGCAAGACCCTCTTGCTGCTGCTGACCAACAAACTCATTGTTCCAATCGCCAGATTGGGGCGCAGATGTGAGTGTCGAGTCGTAATAGTTGTCGTTGCTCGTCCCCTGCTGGAGAACCGAATAGTCGGTCTGGCCGTGGTAGTTCTGGTGCTGCATGTGCTGCTGCTGATGCTGCTGTTGCTGCTGCGGCTGTGGCGAGTATTGCGGCTGGGGCGACTGAGAGTGGTACGTGGGCTGGGGTTGCTGCAGCTGCTGGTGCTGGTGGTGCTGCTGCTGCTGGGGTTGCTGGTGCTGCTGGAAGCCGTACTGATAGTTTGGATCAGGCGAAAAGTTGCCCTGGTACATTTGCGGCGGCTGGATGCCATTGAGCATGGGCTTTTGGTGGCCATTGCTGGCACTAGCAATGAGCGTGCTGCTGGATGTGGGATCAAACGGAACAGAGTCCTTGCGCTCGACGTCATTGCGTGCCGCGAGGCTGTTGGACCTTGGGTTACGCATCATGGCATGATTGGGGTTTGGCTGCTGGGCGGTGTTGCCCATCTGGAGATCCTCTGAGAGAGGCTCGGCGAACAGGGTGGCGTCGTACTGCTGTGGGTCTGCTGTCACGTACCCCGTTGTCGAGTAGTGTCCGCTGTCCGTCGAGGTCTGGCGTAACGGCCCCTGCTGGCTGTTGAAGAATGCGTCAAATGACGGTGGCGAGGCCATGTTGGCCGTGAGTCTGTGACTGATGGGTAGATGAGAGAGTGTGTGTGTGTGTTTGCTATCGGACAGAGGTCTGGGCAAGACGGGTCAGCGCGGTCGTCTCTGGCGGCAAGGTGTCGCGCCCGTAGCCCGCGTTCACCTCGCACAACGCATCCACCAACTCACGACGTGACCGTGCGTTCTACGCTACCGGATGCTCTCGTCGACGCCGAGATGCGACTATCGGTGCAAAGAAGCCTCGGAGGCAGCCTCCACCGCGCGGGTGAGCCTGAGGGACGACGGAGAAAGGGTGTGGATGGGCCGGGATGGCCTTGGCGAGGTCAATGACGTCGGGAGGTGGGTGGGAATTGTTGTTGTGAGCTCGAGGAAAGCAAGATGTCGGCGATTGGAGGAGTGGGAGAAAGACGGGAAGAGTCGCGAGGGATGAGGCTGGGAAGCGTGTTTAGGGTGGGGAAGTCGAGCGGCGACCAAAGGTGGGATGGCCGATTGGTAGAGCTGTGAGCGTCACGGGCGGTGTAGGCAGTTGCGGTGGGATTGAACAACGAGGGGCGCAGCAAGGGTGTGTAGATGCGGTCGTGTGGAGGATGATCCAGTCTGCAGACGAGTGGAAGCAGTGAGACCCTTTGGAATGAGGACGAGGTGGATGGGATGGTCGAATGATTAATGACCAGCTATAGGATAAAGTGACATGGACGACCCATACACACTCACACAGCCGCCGTACCAGGACCCGTGCCCCGCACCACCCGTGTCCTCTGACACTTTGCTCTCTTGCCTGGCATTCCCATCCGAGCAATCCGAGCAGCCAACGGCCCGCCAGGCCGCGCCAACCGCCGCTCAACGGTCGACGACAATGGTGAGCCTGGCACGCTGTGACAGATGCTGGGGCCAGGGGAGGTGGTGCGCTTTGGCAGCGAGCAGGGGCGGCAGACGAGACGAGACGGGGGCAGGGTAGGACACCGTGGGCGGGAGAGCAGAGCAAAGTTTGGGTACTTGGGCCTTGCCCTTACACCCAAAGGGAAGGACCCTGGATCAGCATGTCGTGGTTTCGCTGCCGGTGCCCCGGCCTCTCCTGCCGCCACGTGAAACCGCCCTGAACTCTGACGCCTAGATCGCTGTGTACCATGTCGCATAGGTTCCGCCCTGGGCCGAGCCACTGTCTTTCGCTGGAGAGACTGTCTGCTCAGATCACTGCTCATGCTTCTTCTGTGCAGAGGTGGTGCTTGCTCTCCAGATCTGCATGGCCAGATCCCATCACGACACTGGCATGCATACATCCCCCCACATGCACACATGCATACCCACAGCCTTGACGTGCACAGCTACCATGGCAGCGCGGGCACACATTCCCGAGCAAGGTATCCTGCCCGGGCGAGCGCCAGTCGCGCTTAAATGCACATGGCAATCGACGTTGCCCATAACGCGTTGACGACGCGCACCCCCGCACCGCACTGTACCACTGGCACGGCCGAGCCGGACACTGACGGGGCACGCGACGGGCGCGCGGCTGTACATGCGGAAGCAGAACGACGGCGTTGGATTGGCCGGAGCCGCCAAAGGCTGTGTAGTAGCGGTGGTGGCACTGAGGCGGTGCAGGCTATTCAACGCCGTCAGACCCTTTTGCGCCGCTCCTGTCCGTCTGCTCGCAACTGAGAGTGCGGCACCGAGGCCGAGAGACTGCGGTATACTTCTGGGACCCGTGCGGTTGTGCTCGCGCAGCTCCGTCTGCCGAAATTATTTAGAGTTGCACAAGCTTCGCGGAGCTCCCTGCCACTAACCGCTTCCCTCCTGTCGTAACTTTCTTGACAACCAGTCACTCTCTGTGCATAGTGGTTTCCTGTATTTCTGCACTATGCACTGCGGCTAGCCGTCTACACCTCAGACGAGGACCATGTGTGTCTGCAGGCTCGGCGCAGCACCAGATCTGTTAAATTTCTCCTCGCTTTCCATCGGAATGTGGGAGTTCAGCTTGCACCATGCCCTCTGGTGTAGTCCAAGATGCGGCGATGTAGTAGAACCCCCTTTAGCATACGGAGCACGCAGTGCTGCTGATAGACATTCAATCTCATGGGTGAGCTCCGAGCGCCGAGCCAGTGGTGGGACAGATGTAGCCTCTGCACCACGAGCAATGCCACTCTGCGACTCGTGCACCATGTAGAACAATGCCACCTTCTACCCTAGGACGGCGTATGTTGTTTCTGCGACTGCTTGAGAGAGCTGCATCATCATTCGCTTCAATCCTAGGTCGTACAGGCCACTCTGTCGAGGCAAGGGCGCGGATCCTCACTCCTCGCCACTACTTTCCCCAGAAGCCACCTCGTCGCGAGTGTAGTGCTGACAGGGCTGCATATAGGCACATAATGAGACTATACTTCTTACGGCACAACTCTCACTGCCGTCGAGCACCAGCCACAGCATGACTCGAGACAATGCATGACTTTAACGGACGGCAACGCACAAGAAAGCACGCAGGCAGGTAATAAGAATAATAATTAATTCACAACCGAGACGGAGGCAAATGGACCATCTCATCTCAATATCTCATGATCCAGAGGCCAGAGGCACGACCGTCAATCTCCCCTCCAACCACCCACAACTCGACCGACATGAACACGCCGCGCTCAGTAGCATACGGCTGGGGCGTACGTCCCACCACTGTCCAACATACTAACAACCCCCAGGCCCTGTGCGTCGCGACGGGCATAGGGTACTATCTCGCAAAGGGCGCCAACGAGGAGCGGTGGAAGGACCAGCACGCTCGCGGCCTGCGGTCGAACGACAAGCTCGACTGTGGGTCTTTCTACGCCAGGGCAGAGCTGACGAGAACAGGGAAGGAGAAGATTGCGCTGCAGGAGGCTCAGGAGGCTGCTGCCGCGGAAGGAGCCGCGCCGACGCCCACCGGGGTGGAGGGACGGCGGAGGGGGCCAAAGTTCTGACGCATTGTACCGATTCGACTGTATGGGTGTTTGACTCGAGCGGCGTGAGCAAGGCTAGAGGCGTCTTCACGACTGACCACCACTTATGTTGCGTGGAAGCTGATGCCAATGGCCTCGCCGCGCGTCCCGTCTGGACTCAGCTGAACTGATCCTAGGCACAGGATGATACACGCTACGATGCATGGTCTAGGAACATAAATACAAACACTCGCACCCAGTCGCGTACCGCTCGGCGGCGCGCCGGTCTATAGGCCATGCGAGTGTGGGGTATCGGGGGTGAGGTCGTACACGGTCTGCGGTATAGTCGAATCAGAAGCGAGGTATCTACTGGCGGCCTAGTTGGCGTCGACGGCGGGTGGGAGCTGGTCGGCGACCTCTTTAGCCTTGGCCTCCTTTGCCGCGCGGTCGGCCGCCTCCTGCTTCCTCCGGTTTGCCTCGTCCTTTTCCCTGTCGGCTCGCTCCTTTGCCTCCTTTTCGGCCTTTTCCTTTTTCTCCTTTTCCTCCCTCTCCTTCTCCTCCTTCTCGCGCTGCGCCTGGCTCTTCTTCTCCTCCTCGGCCTTCTCCTTGGCTTCCTTTTCAGCCTTTTCCTTCGCCTCCTTTTCCTTCTTCAGACGTTCGTGCTCCTTCACTCCCGGGTCGTCCTCCCGCCAACGTCCCTTGAAGCCGTGCTGGACGGCGGCGTACGGACGCTGCTCCTCCTTGGGCTCGGACCAGGGAGACGAAAACGAGCGCGAGGGGAGAATGAGCACGTCGCCGACGCGAACCGGCTGGCGGGCCTCTATGAGGTCGGCGGGGGTGACACCGTAGCGCGAAAGAAGGTAGCGGTAGACGCAGTCGGTAAAGACTCCAGGGCCAGTCCACTCGAGGGCCCACTCGTCAATGTACGTCTCGTTCCTGGCCGCAGCGGCTTCACGGTCGCGCTCAATCTGCTCGGTCTTGGCGAGCGAGCGAGCCACTGCATCCAAAAGAATGGGGTGGCCAGGCCGCGCCATGAGCGTCCACTGGGTAATCTGCACGGCTCGAGACACGCCAATGTCGCGCTGCGATGGTTAGCACACGCTCGCTGGCTCCAAACTCACCCAAGACCAGTGGTACATGACTGAGTCAAACTCGATGGAAACAACGAGGCCAGGCTCACCGAGCTCGCCACCGTCGTCGACAGCGGGGTGGTTGAACACGTCAGCCTCGGGATGGTCGGCGAGCGACAGAATACGGGCAAAGTGCTTGACGACCGCAGGCGTGAGGTCGTTGTACGGGATTCCCCACTGGTCCGGGTGAATGACGGGCGCAGTGTCGCTGTCGCTGTAAAGGCCGCCTTGTGTAAGCATGACGAGGTACCTAAAAATGTCGGTCTTGAGGACCTGGCGGGGCAGACGATTCCAGACTTCCTCAAAGCGTGTGCCATTAAACTTTGACCGGATCCACTGGTCGAGACTCGTGTCGTCAAAGACAATCATCTCAAACTCGGGCATGATCTTTGTCCAGCGAGCAAACTCGGAAGGCAGCTTGTCTTCAGACATCTTGTCGGTGGTAATGAGATGCTTGGGGCGGGGAGGGAGAGGGACAGACGGCGGACGTAGCGACAGGCGGCCCTTGACCAGGTCATACCAGTCATAGTGCGGGTTGGAGTGGCCTTTGGGAGTAAAGTAGGTCTGGAAGTTTTCCTCGAGGTCACGGCGGTAGTCTACAAGGGGAACCTTGCCGAGCTTGAGACCGTACTTTTTCAGATGCACCTCGTCGTCGTAATCCTCAGACTTTGAAGCAAGGTACTGCTGAACGTAGCCCTCGACACCCTCAGAGGGGAGCGAGCCAGGCGACTTGTAGCCTAGAGGTGGACGCTGGACAATGTCGGGGCCAGCTGGTGGAGGAAATGTCTCTTCCTCACTTGCGTAGCGCCCTGGGAAAGCATTGATAAAGGTTGACCGCGTGTTGTCGTGGAAGAAGAGAAAAAGGGTGATGATTGGGAGGGTGACTGCGACCAGCGCGATGGTGCGCGGCCGCATTAGACCAGGGATCATGGTGCGATGTGTGCTCCAAGCTGCAGAGGGAGTGTTGGCCGTGCGAAGAAGGGAGGAGTTGCAGAGCGAACGGTGGACGGTGGGGTGATGAGCAAAGTGTTTGTTTTGAATGCAGTCGAGGTGAAGAAGGGATGAAGAAGAAGAAGGGATGGACGGATAGATGGACCTGGTCGCGTTTGGGAATTGCACAAACTATCCTGGGACGGCGAGATTGTGGAATGCAGGGATGGATGAACAAGGTTCGTCATCAATCTCTTGTCAACATCCAGCTCTGACTCGTACTCTGCTGCATTGCTGCGTTGCTGCGGTCTACTGCAACTTTTGGTCGCACACACTATGCACACCCCTGCGACACTCGCAATCCACAGCCGAGGACGAGGTTTGCTTCATGACGCTGCAAACATGAGCACTTGCAAGTCGGCTTGGACAGGAAGGGGGGCTGTAACCGCTCAGGCCCATGTGACGTGTATGCTATGTACGCCATCCAACGCCGCCTGAGCGCATGAGCCGCATCGGACACATGGAACAATTGTTCGGCTGACAGTATTTTGCCCTCTGGGCCTCTGCCCTGCACAGCATGGTTCCTGGCCCACCCTTCTGGATGGCGTTCCAGCAATCACTCAACAACACCAAGCAGCATCCTCATCCCCCCAGGTACATCATGGACCTGGTACCAGTTGTAATGTTTCCAGAATGCGAACATTCTCTCCGCGTCACGTAGAGTAGTATCTCCAGAGCTCTTGAAACACCGACTCCATGACCACCATGACAACCGGCACAATTACTTGCCAGGCGGTGTACGCGCGGTGTCCGGCCGACGGCCTTTGCGACAGGCTGCTAGCTGCTGGAGCCACCTTGACTACGGCTAAACACGACACCCTGGCTTGACGTTGCGCACAACGCATAGGCCGCGTCTAGCGCGCAATCTAGCGGCGAACCACGAGCGGCGAACCACGCGTCCACGGACGCGTGTTGAAGAGACATGCCATGGGCTCATGAACCGCGAAACTCTTCACCTTCTACAGCAAATGACCCACCATTGTGTAGGATGCAAGCCAGCACGCCAGCAGCCCCGACTTGTCACTGCACCACCATTCACGACCACTCGCACACCGCGATTGCTGCTCAGCGCTCACGCGACCGCGCGACCTCACTACGCTTCAACGCTTCTACCAGGAACACGGCCCAATGCTCGGCGCCATCCTGAGACCTGAGGGGAGCACTGGAAACTGGAAATTAATGCACATCGGTTATCTTCGATCCTCATCGCCCCGTGCAGACAGTGTACAGCATATTGGCAGAGGCGTTGTGGCTCGTGCTCTCTTTCGCAGTGGCCCAGTGCTGCAGCATTCAGCTACGCCGCCGGTAGGACGTTGCCATAGCGCTACAGCCGTCAAGTCAGAGATCAACAATCAGCGAGTGGGTTGTACAAGAATACACAGGATAGCATGTAACAACAGTTCAGCAGTGCACGTGAGGCTGACCACGTGGATAGGACCCGTCGAGCTCCCTCCACCATAATACTCCCGCGTCTCGACATTTCGAGATCAGCCGAGCTCACCAAACCACCAGCTCCACTCCCACTCCACTCCCTCCACGACTCGACGACGACGCAATGACACCAGCCCCCCAACCGCGCAAGGGCCCGAACCCGCTCCTCATGCTGGGCCTCTTTGCCGCGGCCTCGTGCACCTTTTTGATCGTGGGCGAGAAACGCCGGAACGACCCCCGCCACTCGCGCAAGGACTTTCCCAACCCCCTCTTGCCGCCTTTGCATGCTGAAAAGGTCGAGTTGCCGACGCGGAATGCTGTCGAGTAGTGTGTTATTGTGTGCTTGGATAATGGGAGCGAGGTGGGGTGCATAGGCAAGGAGGAGAGCTGCGCTGCGACATTGCGAGCGAGTTCTTCACGATGTGGACGGTCGACAGACTGGTGAGTAGTGTCGAGCTGGGGGTCGTTGGTCAGAGCTGACAGCACAGTTTGACAAAGTTGTACAACACAGCATATGCATATTTGGCTTGGTGCAGCTCGGCGGAGCATGGTCGCACTCTGTTTGCGTCACCGTCATCGGGCTTCTCTGTTGGCTACCGTACTAACTCGCCCACACCCACTCATCTCACAACTAATGTCTAATGCATACATGTCACAGTTATTATACAGCATTATGGGTTGCGGTACCCTAAATCTTCTTCTCATTGTTCTCCTTTGCCTCCTCGACGGGCTGCTCTGTCTCTAGCGCCTCGGTCCCTTGTGCCTTTGGCTGGCCAAACATTTTAATCTGCGACTGGCGCGCAAACTCTGCGCTCTCTTCCCGCGTGAACCCAAACTTTGTTCCACGCAGCTCGGGACTAGCCTCGGCGAGGGCAAAGGGGTTGAAGTCCTTCTTCTGGTCGAGGTTGGCCAGCGAGTGGTTGACAAAGCGGTGCGTGGCCTCGTCGGCGCGCACGGCCTTGATGACGTCGAGCAGCGAGGCGTCTTCCGGCATGCGCCAGTAGTCGATGGCAATCTGCGGGGCGGGCTTGTCGTTCCATTCGGGGATGAGGCCCTTTTCCATATCGTCAATGCAGTGGGTGTACGTGCGCACGGCTTCTTCCTCTAGCGCACCGACAAAGCGGTGGGCGAGCTTGGGAGAGAGGAGGTAGGTGAGGAAGAAGGCATTGTAAAACACACCCTGGGCACCGAGGACGAGCGCCCGGGTGATGATGGAGGGTTGCGCGACGGTCAGGAATGTGAGCAGGTGCATGCGCTCGTTCTCGGCCTCCTCGAGCAGGGTGTGGATCCACCCGCCGTCACGGCGGAGAAGACGAAGCGAGCGCAGGTGGCGGAGCGTGCCACCTACCATGCCGGGAACACCGGCAATCGACTCGAGCAGGAGGATACGCAGGAGCCACTGCTTGTCGGTGAGAATGTCACCGTTCTTGCGCAGCTCCTCAACTGGGACTGGCTTCTGCGCCAGTACCTCTGGCGGAATCTCCTTGGCAACGTAGCCGGTTGCGAGGTCAAAGCAGCGTCTGGGTTATCAGCAAAAGTCCCAACAAAATTGGCGGAACTCACCGGAGGAGCTTGACCACGCCGTGTGCGAGCTTGTCACCGACAGTCACGGGCTCCCGGCCCACAACCTCGATGGTGTTGAGCTCGGCCTCGGTATAGATGGGGTTCATCATGGTCCACTGACCGCTGCTCTGCAGTTCAGTGATAGGGTTGGCCACGTCGCCAGAGCGATCTGAACAAGGCGTCAGCTCAACCGTACGTCGTGGGCACTGTGCGAGTGAAGCAGTTCACATGCTCACACGAGCTCACACTCGCATGCTAATCAACTCACCATTGTAGTGGGTTCCCTCGACGCCGACACTAGTGGTGCTGACTTCCTTGTCCTGGTCGGCAGCCTCCTCTGCTTTGCGTACAGACTCCTTGAGCGCGGTGCTCATCGGGTCTGCACGCGCCGCAGTGGTGTGGAACTCTGCGTGGGTTGAGACGCCGTCGTCGTGGTGCACGGCAGCGCGGAGGTCAGCGGTACTGGCGCCGCCGATTCTGTGGGTGGGCAGGTGACGCCGTTCACGGGGGCGGACCTCGCGACCGAGAGGCTTGGCCGTGTCGCTCTCGGGTACGGCAAAGCCGGCCATGAGCTTGGCGTGCGACTCGCCAGTGGCAAGGGCAGCGGCGCCGGCGTCAGTGTCGTGGCGCTTGGACTGGAGGCGCGACTCGTTGGCGAGCGAAGACATGCGGCGTGTCATGGCAAGACAGCCGAGGGTGGTTGGAGTTGTAGTCGCGAGGCGGGCGAGTATGGGCATGCCGCGGGCGCGAGCGATGTTGAGCGACATTGCGCGTAGAGTATAGGTGTGGTTGGTTTGCTGTAGCAGTAGTGGTGGATGTGGTGGTGGTAGAGTAGTTTGGGGACTGGCTGGCTGGGAAAGGTGTCTTGGTGTGTCAACATTTATACCTTGGCGGCATCAATGACGGCAGGGTCGGTGGATAACAGATCATAACACATTGCAATCAGATTGGTGATACCCCTGCCGCAACATGCGCAACACCGGTACGCGACATCTTCCGTTGCTGTGGAATGCCCCATGTCCTGCTTACTTGCTTCGTAACTCTGTAGCATGCGTAGAAGCAGGGCGAGTCAGAGAGGCGAGTGCTCCCGAACTCGGTACGAATCTGCTGCAGGCAGACTGACGTACAGTCGTCATTATTTTGGCCCGAGTCGGTCACCATGTGTCAGGGTCTACCGTGGCCAGGGACGGGCAGGATAAGCATGTGTGGTGGCGAGTCACTGCTGTTGCATCGCCTAGCTCTCTCTCTTGGTCGTAAGATACTAACGCCGTTATCCCCATGACATTTCACTATGCATTCCCGTGCGCTACACCTGTCTCTTCAAACAAACAACACCTGGCCACAACCTCGGCTAACTAGATCCAGCAAAAGTTGTAAGCGCAGATGCCATCGTTACTACACCCAGACTCGAATTCGCACCACTCGGGACGAGTCGCATCCAAGGCCTACCGAATCCCTCCGCATTACTGACTGATCATGGAATAACTAAACCGCCAAATACACCTCTCCTAATTTGGCATTCTCATCGGTCCGAATGCAACCGACCGAGTGTCACCGCAAGTTTAGACACCGAGCATGCAACCTGTAGCTTGCACTTGGCCAGTGGACGTGACGGTTACAAACCTGTTCGGAAATTTGGTTGGACGGATGGGTTGCCACAGCCGCCGGCCCGAGGCAGGCATGCCATATTCCAGTTGGCCGCTCTGTTACCCCGTTCGTAGAGTGTACGCGTGCCGAGTCAGTGTGGCGGCGTTGTTGTCGTTGTCGTCGTGAAACTCACCCGTGCGGGAATACGGGTGCTGCATCGAACTCGCTCGTGTGTGCTTGCTAGCTTGAACGCATCTCGTACCCATCTGCCAGATGTCCCCACGTTCCATTAACCGAGTCCGTGGGTTGAGACTCGTAGAGGTAAGCGCAACAGATCGCGCTTGGTTGTATCTGTGCACTTTATTACACACATTGCGCAATGCTTTCCCTGTCCCCAAGTCTTTGAGGAATGCTCCCAATGTACCGAACGGGGATGTTGGAACGTGTCCTGGCCATGGGTCGACGCCTTGCCGCCGCCACTGACAACCTGTTCCCCCAGACTGCCATGTCCCGGTAGAAGGTCGTCACGTGGGATTACATAACCCAACCACCCTCCCTCGCGTTTCAGGAACGGAGGTCAACGTTGTTTGACTGACAACGCGAGCCTCAAGGCTGGCAATCTCTTCCTGGCCACAGTAGTTGGCTTGCATAGGAGAAACCATGGACTCTGCGAAGCAGCCTTGCAAGGAGCGACCACGACACTTGCTTACCAATGGAATGCGCCTGGCCGAGCTTGATGCTGGGCAGAAGGGGGATGGGCTGTGACTGCGCAAGGAGAGGGCAAAATGCAGTGCCCGCGGTCGCCCAGTTGGTGCCAAGCCATCTCGTCATACAAACTCTCCTCGGCGTGCAGTAGTCGGATCTAGCCACTTCATCGCCTCTCCGCCTCCATTCCTCTCTCACTTTTGCATCTTTCTTATTCTCTTTCTTTTACACCCTCTAGCTACTGTCACTGTATCCCTACAACATGCGTTCCACCACTGCTCTCACCCTCGCTGCCACTGCCTCGTCTGCCCTTGCGTGAGTCCCTCACTACACCATCAGTCCAGTGCTAACCCCACAGTCTCTCGAGGTACGCCGCCCACCCACATCTCCAGATCCATACTAACACTACAGCGGCTGCACGATGGGCGTCGGTGGCCTCGCCCTCAACACCCAGTGTCTGCAGATCACCAAGCTCCTGCCCATTGCCAGCGGGTCTGGCTCGGTCATTGACGGCCTGAACGGCTACATGGAGAGTCTGTGTGCCGACTCTACGCCCGTGTGCACCAACGAGACCCTCACCAAGGCCCAGCAGACTGTCACAGAGTCGTGCTCTGATGCGGGCGACGCCTCGATTGCCGCCGTCCTCATGAGCGTGCTCCAAAACTATGAAGAGGTCCGCACTGCTGCGTGCTCCAAGAACACGACGTGAGTGTGCTGCGCCGCAGGCACATTGCAGCGCCCAACAAACTGACTGAGCAGCACCAACGCCTTTTGTGTTACCGAGACGCTCCAGACGGTCCAGAACTCGAGTGGTACCGACATTACCCTGTCGTTCGCTACCCAGGTGCTCACTGGCGACAGCAGCGCCATGGAGTCGCTGAGCAACGCCTTTGGCGTGGGCGACCTCTGCAACGGCTGTGTCTCGACCATCTACGGCCAGGCCCTCAAGGCCAACTCGACTCTCGGTGACTCGACCGTCGGCCAGGCCGTCAAGGACAAGTGCGGCGCAGACTTTGGCAGTGAGTACGCCCCGTCATAGTAGTCACTGACAACCAGCCACCGCCGCCCAGGGCGTGTCTCTTCCCTCGGCCGGCAACGCCTCTACCACCGGCACGGGCGGTGCGGCCTCGACCTCGGGCTCGTCGGGCAGCGGCGCCGCGTCGCGCTGGAGCGTCTCGTCCGTGCTCGTCGCGGGCGCTAGCGTCGGCAGCGTCATTGCTGGTGCCGCCCTTGTTCTCTAAGCCTTGCCTATCTGAGCAGCAGTGTTGAGTGTTGAGTGTCGAGTGCATGAAAACATGAAAATATCTTCAGACTTGTATACATGCCCCTTGTTTTATGCACAATGTCTATGTACACGGCCGTCAACAACACTAGCACGCGGCCAAAGATCGGCAGCATCGCCGGACCTTTTGGAAGGCGGACGTCATGTCGCTCATTTTGACTTTGTTGCTTAAAATTCCCACCCCATTCTCATTGTCTCCACAACACACACAACACAACGCACAATGCAACGCTCCCTCCGCGCCCTGGCCCAGACGACCGCACGCCGCGCCGCGGGCCGCCCACTGGCCGCACCGCCCTCTGGCCGCCCCGTGCCGCCAAAGCAGCCCATGGGGCCTGAGACTGACCGGTCAAAGACCATTGTCGACTCTTTCCGCTGTACGTCCCTCGAGTCCCCGCTTCTTCAATGAAGCAGCTAGCGATGCGATGCAGAGCTAACCCCGCAGCCCTGTCGCCGAACCAGCGCATCCTCCTCGGCCTGGCCTTCGGCGCCGTCGGCGTCGCCGGCCTGGCATGGGATCGCACCCTCGAGGAGGCCGACGGCACGCTCGCCAAGCTCGAGGGCGAGGAGGTCGCCGAGGGGAAGAAGCCGTGGGTCAACGTCCAGGTCGTTTCGAGGGATAAGAGCTAGGGCGGTTGCCGGCGATGGCTGTGACGGCGGTGACGGCGAGTTTGCTGGTGCGATGGCGGTGAAGCGATGAGCCGAGACGATGAGGACCGAGCATTGACTCCAGAGTATGCAGACATGGACATTGCAGAGACACTCACAAGCACCCAACGAGCTGACACGCTAAAGCGCCGAACACTGACTAAGCTGAGAGTAACCACGGTGACCATGCTGTACCTAGGCGTGACAATTCTCCACAGTTGTTCATTTATCGCACGCGTCTAGGCCCATTCCTCACCTTTCGCGCCGGCACGTCGTTCGGCAGGCCAGTCCCCGGTGCCGGACTGGACGCGGTCTCTGCCCTCACTTACCGAGGGGTGACTCGTCACCAGCTGGCACCTCGGGCACACGCACACGTTGGCCTGAGCGCCCAAGCCCTCGCCGCGCGTGGGTGCGACACATGCATAGACACGTACCGCCGGGCATCAGAGCTGTATAGACGCGATACGAAAGGTTCAAAGAGGTTGAAGAATGGGTGGAAAAAAGTAGAAAAAAAACTAGGACTGTATGTAGATAAGACTGCGCAAAGACAAAACCACGACATGCTCTCCCGCCGCTCGCCTCGGCTCGCCGCTCGCCTCGCCGCCATTTGCAGTGCCAGAGCCACTCCACTCCGCTCGCTTGCCTGGCCACGCCTGATTATTTGATCACATGTTACAACGGCACTGGTGTTCCCGCGGCGTCTAGAGCACGACGCAGCCGCCGCAGCAGCCCGAGCTGACCTCCTCCTTGTCCTTGTCGGGCACGCGGCCGCCGACGCCTCCAGTGGCGGGTCGGTTGGTCGCCGGGATTGCCTGCGCGGGGCCAGTCTCCTGCTGCGGGGGGTTAGCCTGGGCACGGCCAAGAGAAGCAGGGGAGACTTACGCGCTGGTACCTCCTGATCGCACGGACGACGGCAACGAATGCGTCGTCGACGTTGACACGCTGCTTGGCAGACGTCTCGATGCACTGAGCGCCAAAGCGCTTGGCAAGGTCGCGACCCTCTGTGGTTTGATCAGCACTTGCGCCCTCTACGGCATCGCTAACGCATCGCTAGCCCATCGCGCACGCACCGTGGACCTGCACCTGACGCTCGTATTCCAGGTCGCACTTGTTGGCGACGACGACGACGGGGAAGTAGTCCTTGTCCTTGACCTGGGCGTGTCAGTGTCATGTGGGCAGCAGGGAGCTGCTGCGGCTCGCTTGGCACTTACACGAAGAATCTGCTGGTGGAATGTCGAGACCTCTTCAAACGAGCTACGCGAAGTGATCGAGTAGACGAGCAGGAATCCCTCGCCTGTCCGCATGTACTGCTCCCTCATGGCGCCATACTCCTCCTGGCCGGCCGTGTCGAGCACATCCAGCAGCGCGACCTCCTCGTCGATTATGCACTGCTTCCGGTACGAGTCCTCTGGGGCAGATGTCAGCACAGAGCTCGAGAGTCAGAAGAGAATGCAAACGCACCGATAGTGGGATCATACCTGGGTGGCGTGGTTAGCACGGATCTCACAGGGCGGGGGAAGCACAAGACTCTGCTTTGCGCAAATGCTCACTCGTCAACGAACTGGGACACGGTCAGCAACGATGCACACGACTAGGCAGCAACTCACATGCGACTGGATAAACTGGATGGTCAAGGCCGACTTGCCCACACCTGTTAAAATGTCAGCTATGGTGCCTAGAGGTGTGCAGCTAGCAAGACGGATGGACGAGGGAGAGGCGGCCCAAGCGCCGGCGCAGGGCAGGGCAAGCCATGCGGCGTGGCGACGCCGCCGCTTGCTTCCCACATTGCAACGTAACGCAACACGCCAGCGTCGCCAGCGGCAAGCGAGCCATGCAGCATCGCATGCACACCAATGCCCATGGGCAAGGTGCTGCCGATGCAAAGAGGTGGCCTAAATTTGCGCATCGTTGCCGCGGATCGGGCCACCACCCGCCGGTGGCTCTCCGGCTCGTTCCCGGAAGGAGCAGATGCCATCTTTCGTCCAAGAGCCCGTGAACACGCACCACCACCGCCGACAACGACGAGCCTGTACTCTCGGAGAAACTGAGCCTGGGGGATGTTAGAGGGTGCAACAGATTGGCGTGGTGTACGTACCCTAGACATGACCTGGACAAGTGTTGAAAAGAGTGGTTGGATGGAAGGTTTAAACTGCTGTAGGGTGTGTTTTGTTTAGCCCGAGTGGGAAGGTGAGGGAGTGGTCCGGGATGGGATGGGTGAAAGTGTCCGATTGGAATGGCGACGAAAGGGGATGGGGAGCGGTGCGGTGTCTATAGTGTTGATGTCGCTGTAGCTGCGATAGACTGTGATTGTTGATGTCTAGGGAACGATGTAGTGAAAGTGGGTAGTTTGCTGACAACTGGCAAGGCACTCTTCTGCAGCACTACAGAGACCAAGAACAGCAGCAGTAGTAGAGTAAAAATGCTTCCGCTGCTCCCCTGGTTCTCTCTCCCACCCACCCAAACTGGTCTCTTCAGGGTTTTGGTCTGTTTCCTGCAATCCTGCGACATGCTGCTCTCTCTCTTCTGCATACCATACCTGCTGCTGGTGCTGCTGCTACACTGGCTACTCAGGGTGCACTGCTGCTGCATTACTACCCTGTAGTTTCTGACACATGCTCTCGCGCCAGCCTGCTACTTGCCTCTCTCTGCTCCTCGTTCCATGACACTCTCTCCTCGCTAACCGCCCACTACGCTCGCCGACGCCGACGCTCCCTCCGACACATGCACCCCGGCACTCTCGCCGACATGCCTCCGCGAACCCAATACCGCATGGGTGGCACAAAAGTTCAAAAGTGGCGCAAAGCGGGCTCTCTCCCGCAGCCACCCGCCGTACCCTTCACCCACTGACCATAACGCTCACGACTCCTCGTACACTCGCCACCACCGTGACAGCCACCCCGCACCGTTTTGGGCTGGAGCAATCTCGGCGGACAGGGACAATGCAACCCTTGGTATGGGCGATTCTTTATCAGTATCCTTAACAGGACTCTGCAGAGACCGTCATTAGGTGGTGGTAGCTTGACAGTTCGCATCCCCATACCCAACTGCTGCTACTTTGTTAAAAAGACCACGAGCCGGATGGCGCGGATTCACATAGCAATAGCTTTGATTTGATCCTAAGGCGTCTCGGGGCCCCGTGAGCCTCACCCTGCTAGACCGCCAGCGCCAAAGCTCATTGGACTGCAGAGTTGAGGATAACTGTTGCGTCGGCGTGGGGATGACCCATGCACTGTCGCAGGTCGCTGGATCTCTGGCAGGAAAGGGTTTGCGGCGCGAGTGGCGGCGCCGTCGGAGGGCTTGGTTTGAGAGTTGTCATGACCCTCGTCAACGTCATCGGCGCTGTCTGATGGTTGAGGGTTGATGCGCTGATGCTCAAGTTTCAGCAGTCCTTGTGTGTCTCTCCGTTTAGGGTGCAGGCATTCTTGGCTCAACACTGACACAAACTGTTGAATACACTGAGACGCTGCGGTGCGTGAAATATCGTGGCCAGTTGAAGTGGCCGTCGAGTAATGGGCGAACTGGCGCTACGAAGGGTTGGCTATGGGTTATGCTTGCCAGCTTGCAACCAAAGCCAAAGCGGCCTGATCCCGGGCTGGTCCTGCTGACGGTTGATGCATTTATTGTCCCCCAGTCAAGCGTTCTGATATTGTCCAAAGCTCACGCTCCCACTGCCACCCCTTCAACAGCCCCATGCAAGCGCGCCAGCTAAGGCGCAGGCTTGACCGGAGCCTCGCGATCCATCCAACTCATACCCTCGCTCCACCCAAACTCTCCATTCCAGAACCCAGCGCCGACGAGGCCGCCAGCGCCCTGCCACGCCATGCGCGGTGAGGCGACAATCCAGTCTGGGACGGGCACGCCGGTGCGGAGGGGCAACAGGCGGGCGGCGTTGCAGACCCCCCAGTCGTCGTTGCCTGCCAGCAGCAGGGTTTGGTTGGGCGAGTGCGGCGTGTGGTGGTTGTACGTCGCGATCAGGCCTGTGAGTCAGAGAACAAGTGAAGGGTCGGCGTCAGCGCTGTCGCGACACAGTGGCACGACTCACCAGTGCCCTTCTCCCACACCGTCCGGCCGTCAATGGCAAACAGCCCACGCGTAGGGAACGAAACTGCCGTCAGCGTCTCCCAGCGCTATAACTCACCAGGCGGCAAATCCTCCCGTCCGACCAACCACCGCGAGAAGCGATTCTTCTCCGGCCTGCCAAACACGACCAAGCTGCCCGTCAAGCGCCCCTCGACGACGGCCTGGAACGCCTCCCCATCGTCGAGCACCTCCACATCCAGCCGGTGATACACGTACAGGTCGTGGGCATAAGCGCGCGCCAGGCCGCGCAGGAGGTGTGTGTCCTTCTGCTCAGGCGGGAGGACGATGGTCATCCCCCCCGAACTCGCCAGAACGCGCATCATCGGCCCATATACCCTGGCCGGGCCGAGGGCGGAGCGCGCAGCGGGCATCTCCTCGTGCCACCGCCCCTGCGTGCACGTCACGGACACGGGGCCGGACGAGCCCATGATCTCGATACGCTTGATGTTGGTGCCGTGCAGGTCGAGGCCTTGGATCAGCTGCTTGTCGGACCCAGGAGCGTCGCGCCACTGCGGCATGTTGACGTCCAGGCGCGCGAGGCGGCCGGGCACGGCGAGTTCCGCGATGCGGATGCCGGCTTTCGAGCCTGTTTCGTCCGGGTTGGCCGTCGCGAGGGTGAAGCCTGCGCGCCGGACGTCGTCGTAGGACTTCTTGGGCGGGAGTGTGGCTATAAACTCTTTGATTGCTGGGTGGCGAAGGACGCCGTCCCAAAAGTGGCCCTTTTTAGGCACTTCGACGAATTTGACATTGTCGCCGCCAGTCCACGCAGAGACGATGCCGGCGTGCGCGCGGCCGTGGCGAGGAGGGACGTTGTCGTCTTCTGCGCCGTGGACAGCAAGCACGGGGACAGAGGCCAGGTTGGACGCGTACAGGTCGTTGTTGTAGGGCC
Source organism: Prillingera fragicola (assembly GCA_002335605.1). Classification (NCBI taxonomy): domain Eukaryota; kingdom Fungi; phylum Basidiomycota; class Tremellomycetes; order Trichosporonales; family Trichosporonaceae; genus Prillingera; species Prillingera fragicola. The sequence continues at coordinate 1,945,033 of BEDY01000001.1, forward strand.
CGAGAGCAGCCGAGAGCACACCGAGCAGCGCCGGATCGGCATAGTGGCTACCCGTCCTACTTGTCAGCGAGCAAATCAAAGCTCACTTACACTTCAGTGTACGGCACATAGTCCTGGATCTTGAGCCACCCAGAAACCGCAATGACACCGACGATGCGGTCTGGGAACCGCGCCGCAGCATGCCACGCGCCCTGCCCGCCATTCGAGTGGCCGATCAGCAGCGTGTCCTCGCTCACAGTGATCTCGGGGGTGAGCGGTTTGAGAATCTTGGGCAAAGCGTCGCGAGCAGACCACAGATCAGCCAGGCTGCCGCCATGCCAGTCCTCTCCCCACTCTGTCCTGCCTGTCGGGAGAACTGCCCACATGCCAGGAGCGTCTGGCATTGCCTCGATCCAGCCCTTTTCAGCTGCGTGGACGCCAGCACCGTGCAGCGCAAGCAGCACTGGCGGAAGCTTCTCTGGCCGGAGGTCCTTGGGCGGCACAACCATAGCCCACGATACGAGCGTGGGGATCGACTTGCGCTCGTGCGACCCGCTAGAGTGCGTGATCTGGAAGGGGCCAAGCGACGACGATTTGTGGTGCTTGAGCTTGACGCGCCAGACAAGTTCCCAGATGGGGACCTCGGGCTCATCTTCCATAACCCGCGGGGCCGTGTGAACGACCCGGAAAACCAGCTCGTCTGCCGTGATGGGTTCCGTCTGGACCAGCTGCATCGGCACCGCGCGTGACAGAGCCGGCAGGATGCTCGCACTCTCACCCTTGGCCACTTTTAGACCAGGGCAGTCGACGACCTCGCCACGCACTCGTACCATCTCACCCCTAGGCGGCACCCGCACGCCGACAGCCGCCCACTCGCCCATGAGCCAACCGTCCACAACGTCCGGGACCACTCCCATGCCCGGGACGAGTTCTGCGCTGGTGACATCGTCGGTCCACACGCCCATGTTGATCTTGATCTCGGGCGCGTGCTTGCCCGGGTCCCCAAACATGCGCACCTCGTACATTGCGCGAACTAGCAGGGTGTAGTCGCCCGGGGCAATGTAGAGCGAGCGAGCCAGGTTGGACGGTCCGTTCTTGTCCGTCATCTGGCGGCCTGTTGGGCTCGCCCCAAACGCATAAACGTCACCCCTATACCACATCACAGGCGAAGTGGCTCCCTTGTGCGGCACAAACGCATACTCGGCAGCCTGGAGCGAATCGACTCGGATGTTGGTAAACTCTTTGCCAACGTCCGGGATCGTAAGCGTCGTCCGCAGCTCGGCGCGGTACTGCAGCGCCGCCCATCCGTGGTCACCACGGAGCTGCTCCCAGCTGCTTGTCAGCCACCCTCTCAGTCAACGCAGGACCCACTTGATATCCGGGTACCGCACCACGACTTGGCCGTCCTTGTCGCTCTCAAACTTGGCCCACCCGACTTTACCGCCTGTAGCCAGTTCGCTCGGCCACGTCCCGTCGCCGTACGCGCGCGCGGTGAAATCGAGGTCTGGATCAGCCCCATACTCGCGCGGAAAGGCTGCGAGCGGGGTGCCCATGAAGGGATGCTCGCGCATGCCGCTCCATCGTCAGTTTCAAGTCAGATAACGAGTGGCGTACCTAGGGAACGGGCCGACTGCCTGGGGTATGAGCTGCTGTCCACGAATGTAGAATCTCACCTCCCATTTTGGGCCTATTTCAAGCTTTGTGTTTGTCATTGTGGATGATGAGAAAGAGAGACATGTAGATGCGGTTACATCGCGGACAAGCCGCTGAACCACATGGACCACTTCTAGGCGGTGATCGCCGAGCCGCCATGACGTACAGCGAGGGTCAAGTCAAGTAGCCGATGAGGACAGTGCTGTTGTTGACAACTTGCTCTCATTCTTTGTATTCCATTACTGAACAGCTGCAGCTACACCAGTAGATTGCCAGGTAAGTAGATAGGCCTCCCTGCATTCAAGCTCATCCTTGACAGCAGCTGGAACCACCAGCCGCCACCACCGTGCCACCAAGACTCACAAACGACGCCTCTCCTCCTCCCAACTGGCCTCCCACCGTCGTCTACCTAAGCCGCCCCCGCCTATCGCCAACGTTTCCAGCTCCTCTTCTCCCGTCTCTTGTCACCCCCTCGCACCAGCACTTTTCACCCCGACCCACACTTCATCCGGCTTCAGTAGTAATTAAGACAGTAACAACACCAAGCCACCCAGCGCACGGCCAGCGCTCTCTTGTAGCCAAGAAGCGCATCCCGGCTTCAACACTCATCATCCCATACCTGGGCATAATTCACTGCACGCTCACACCCGCCGAAAACGCAGCGCTGCATCCCTCCCCACCACCCTCAGCGCTGGCCGACCCCCACGCAGACTCAGACTACGACCTCTCCCTGCTCCGTCTCTCTGCCAGCGATATCCGGAACCCCTACCCGGGATATCATGTCAGTGTAGGCGTCGACGCGGCGCAGGCGGGGAATGCCGCGCGGTTTGTCAACGACTATCGTGGGGTAGCGGGTGCGCCGAACGCCGAGTTCCGCGTCGGGCGTGGGGAGGGCGGAGAGATGAGGATGGAGGTGTGGGCGCTCAAAGCGGGTGTGGCCAAGGGAGATGAGGTGTTGGTTAGTTATGGCAAGGGCTGGTGGGGCGCGAGAAAGTAGCACGCCGCTTGAGAGGGTCAGAAGTATATGCATACATACAATAGTCACAGGCAGCCTCAGGCTAGTCGTTACGCCGGCCGCTTTCCCCACTTCCACTCCCATCCACTCTCATCGCGCACACCATCCTCGCGGGGTGGCGCAGCAAATTCTGCTGAAGCACACTTGTCCCTTCGCAACGCGTGCTTCTCTTCACCGAGCTGAAGCTCGAACTGCTCCTCCCCCATGTCTTCCATCAGCCATGCCTTCCCTGGCAACCCACCTTTGATCACAACAACGCTCTCCCTGCCCAGTAGACGTTGCAACCCCTCACCCAGCCCTACCCTCCGGTCCCTTGACGCTTGAGGAACATTTGTAGCCCGTGATCCGTCAATAGGCAAGATCGGAAACGCCAGCCCATCCCCCCGTGGCTCGAGGACGAGCAACCCCGCCGGTGCGCCAGAACGAGAGACGTGCCGCGTCGTCGCGAGGGCTGCCGAGATGAGCTCAACATATCTTGCCGCCGTAGTCCTGCCGTCAGTTCTCATCTTATGCCCAACTCACGTCGCCTTGAGCTTTACGGCTCCAGTGGCCACTTGGACATCCTCGGCTGGGCGGTCGTCCATGTGCTTGTTTTCACCCGACGGCTCATTCTCATCCTGCTGCTCCTCGGCCAAAAACAGTCCCGCAAGATCATAAAGCACAACCAGCCCCGGCGTTCCAACAAGCTCATGTGCCTCCCTCGCCTGCACACCCGGCTCAGGCGTCAACAATGTAAGCAGCAGCCGGGCATGATCCGCCGAAGGGCAGTATCGCACATCTACGCGCTGCAGCGCGTCCAGCACTACGCGATCCCCGCCATGGGCTGCCAGCCATGGTGATCCGGCCTCTTCGAGAGCAGAATGGAAATCAGAGCGAGGACCAGTGACGATCAGGGCCCGTGCGCGGGGTTGTACTGCAGTGCTGTTGAAGAGCGGAAGGTCGGCTGTTTTGATGTAGCTCAGAGCAGCGTGGAGGGGTGCTGTGGCTGGGAGGGGGCCGAGGACTGCACTGTGGAGTGGCAGTGTTGGGGACGGCGCGTCCTCGGATGGAGGGAGGAGGGAGGCGAGGGGCAGCGCGACGCCGCTCATGGTGGTGTGGGCAAAGACAAAGTCAACGACAGTCAGTGCGGGGAAATAATGTGGGGTTGGCTGACCGGCCATGTCCGTGCAGTGTGGGTACCACAGAAATCGCATAAGATCGTATATCTAGTCTAGGCCATCATCCACGACGCATCAATGTCGCTCTCTGAACCCATGGCACCGATACCCGACGGCCACTTGTGCTCCGAGTCCGAGCTCGAGCTCTCAGCGCTAGTCTCGACTTCACTCTCGCTCGATGTCTCAACCGGCGCCTCGGGCCATGGCTGAGCCGTCCCGCGCCACGCCCGCGTAATGCCTCCTCCACAGCGCAAGCATGTCCACTTCTCCTTTTTCTTCTTCTCGTTTCCTGGCGACGTGACCTCCTCCTCGTGCTTCGCAAGTTCGTCGGCGAGGCAGTAGTAGCAGTACTTGCATCCACCCCAGCAGTCGCCCTGCGCAGGGATGAATACGCGGTCCTCGGCGTCACCCTCTGGGTCGGCGTCAACCTCGAGCTGAGGAAGCTCAATGTCAGTTCCGGGCAGCTCGGCGGGGCGGCTCGTGCGCTTGAGGTAGCACACTGGGCAGGTGGTCCGGGGGATGCCGGCCAGGACACCCGCGTGGGCCGCCGCCGGCGCTGGCGCCCCCGCACGGCGGGCGGCGTGGCGGTCGTCGGCGGTGACGTTGAGAGCCTCGTAGTCAATGGTCGTGGGTTGCGAGAAGAATGCCTTGACCGGTGCGGTGAGAGTGGCGGGGTTGAGAGCGTTGGGAAGCGACGGGACACGGGGGAGCGCAAAGATGAGGAATTCCTGAGACGTCAGCTCTGTTCATGACATACAACTCACAGTCATGACACCCCACACAAGCTGGCGGTTCATAAACTCGTAGGACACCATACGAGCGAGTCGCGCTTGCGAAGGCACCAGTTGCAAGCCCAGAATGCGCATGAGGATGGAAGGGAAGCGACCGTCCCACAGGAACCACAACCAGCCTGCGAGCTCCCATGCACGTGCAATGTTCTCGAGGCGTACAATCAGATTCCACGTCTTGCGTCGCCAGTCATGCGATGGCAAGTCCGGCCACTGCCTGGAGAGCGCGGTCTGGCGCATGCGGTTCAGCAGGTAGTTGGGGAGCAGTGGAGGGTGAAGGACGAGATAGAGCAAGAGAGTCCGCCGGGTTGCTGCGGGTTAGCCTAGTACAGCACTTTCACATACGTTTTCCTGCATGCCGCGAAGAGGAAAGCCGGAGGTTCTGCAACTGTGCACCTGGAGACGCCGTGCGGGGGCCGAGCACGCCTACCGAAAAGATGAGGAGCTTGAGTGCCAGGGTGATCTCCGGCTTGAGGTCTGGCATTGACGCAGGCTGTCGTGGTCAGCACAGACCATGAGTTTACAAGATATGTACCTTGAAGCGACCAATTGCGCGCTCAAGGCCATCGCCCAACAGCTCTGCAATTCCACCATCGAGACTATCGGCATCAACCTGGCTGACAAGCGGCGCCCTTGGCTCGTAAGCCCGCATTGAGCGGGGTGCGGCCGGGATGACCTGAGGGGCTTCTGGTGCCGTTGATGGCCCTGCCTCTATTGTGGCTAGTGGTGCTGCCATGTGATTATTGTGCGAGTAAGAGATGAAGAGAATTCAAGGTGGTTGAACGTTGACACTCTACACCTACCGGCCCATTGTGCCCGCCCAATACCCGGAACTTCGGCAATGTGCGCTTTCTAATAAGATATACTTCCGCTAATGGGGCATTAGGAACTACAGTTGTAATCGGCCCGGTGTCATGAACGATGCGCCACCAAGGTACTCTAGTTGCCATCCACATCTCAGCATGCGTCTCGGCCAGCTTGCGCTGCTCCTCGCCCTCGTACAGGGCTCAGCCGCGCTCTGGCCGTTCAAGCCAAAGCGATTCACAGCAGAAACATTGCTAAATGCAGGAAGCTTGGGGCTCGAGGGTGTCAAGGGCCGCGTCCTCGCCATCGCCGACGCCAACGGAGATCGAAAGTGAGTTGCGGCGCTCGCGATAAGGGCGTTTGGCTCATGCTGCAGCTCGGATTTGTTTGTGCTCTCAGAGGACAAGAAGACTGTGTCGTTGTATCTATGGAACCGAGGTGGGTTGCTCACTCTCGCCTATGTACGCATCACTGACATGACCCAGATACCTGGCGATATACCTCGGCGACCAACCTGACCTTTGCGACAGATGTCGTCAACGTTGTACCAGGAGATTACAACTCTGATGGAAGGCTAGACCTTCTTGTCATGATGCTGCGGCCGCCGGGCATGTTTGGAGGAGGAGGAAAAGAGACCGAGATGACAGTGGTGCTGGGCGGACCAAAGGGGCTAGGTATGTCCATCATACCTGCTCCGTGCTGACTTTACAGATTCTGGAGGACGTTGGGAGCTGTCTCCGTCAACAACCCTTCAGCCAATAGTCTTTGACGACGATGGACATCTCCGTCCATCGCTCCTCGGCTTCCAGCCGAGCAGCGAAGGCCCAGCAGCCATGTCCTGGCGCAACGACGGCACTGGCATGACGCCCGGACTGCCGCCTCTCTACAACGGCAGGGCCTGCCAGCTTGTCACTTCGCACTCATCTGCGTATGTTGACATTGACGGCGACTGCCGACCCGACATTGTGCTCCACTGCCAGGGCAACGGTGCCAACGATCGGAGCCTCCAGTTCTGGCTCAACGTTGGCCAGCTTGGCGAGCAAGGTTATTCCTTGACAAAGTCTCTGGCTCTGCCTGTTGGCAGCCGTTCGGTGACGTTTGCAGATATGAGTGAGTGATACCCTGTGGGCGGTGCTGACCGCAGACCGGGACGGCGCGATGGACCTTGTTTTCGCGACTTGCAAGAAGCACAGTGTGGCCTCTGGCATGGGCACCGACTGCTCGGTCAACGTTGTCTACAACCAGCAGGCAGGGTTGTGTAAGACTGAGACGTCGCGTTGGTTCAACGACAGGAATCTGGCCTGCCGAGGATGGGGAGACTTGTGTCAACAGGACAGTGATTTCCAGTTTGACATTACTCCGCGCCAAGTAGTGAGTGGACTTGGAGGACAAAACTGACGTCCAGTACTTTACCACGATTCCTCTGGAGGAGCTATTCCCTGGCGAGAATGCCGAGTTGATGTTGAGCGTTCCCGGATCACGCGATATCTTCTTCATTCCCCTGCCCCTCCGCCCTGGCGACTTTGACGTGGATGGCTTCCCCGACCTCCTGATGACTGTGAAGACCAACACTGGAAACCAGGTCAAGGTTCTCCAGAACGTGCCATGTGGCAAGGGTATTGCTGGATGTGACAGCAATGGTCGAGGAATGCGCGGTTTTGTTGTAGGCAAGGGCAAGGGGTGGGCCGCCTTGGAAGCGATCACAGACGCTGTTGGTGCCAGTTGGATCGACTTGGATGACGACGTGAGGCTCTGGACTGTCGATCAGATGCTAACAGCCAACAGGGGTCGCTGGACATTATGGTGCACCGTACAGGAGCGCAAGATGGCTCACGCGTAACGTTTATTCAAAACAACTTCTACCACGATACCTTTTTCCTTAAGGCTCAAGGTGGGTAACTGAGCCTTGGCAGTGACACTGACGGGTGTAGTCTTGCACGGCGTTTGCGATGGTGATTGCGTGCCTACCGATGGCAGCCCCAAGTATTCCGTGAGCAGAAGCCAACTGCGCCTGTCTACTGACACCAACAGCCAAGCTCCAGTTACTCTGGGGCTACGTTCAAGTTTACGGCGTTTGACACGGGAGGAGCGCGTCATGCCCAGCAAGGTAAATCAGTTTAGAAGATCCCCGTTGACGCGTTCCAGTCGCGCAGCTTCCGCAGACGGCCAATCAGGCACTCATGTCCCCTCACAGTTTCATCGGCCTGGGTCGGACTAACAACTATATCGAGGTGGGTACTAGGCGCCGCAGTGCAACATCAGAAAGTCCCTAATCGTTTCACAGAACCTTATGGTGGGCACGTCGTTGCTTAAACAGGATAAGACGAACCTCGAGTCCCTAATCCCCAATTCGCAACTACTTATTTCCACCCCCTGGACAGCAAAGGAGGCAACATTGCCTGTTCAAGCACGCTCCAAGGAGTGGAGGAGCGAGCTGTTCTTGCATCCCGGTGATTGGATCCCCTGGGTTGCTGCAGCAGTCGTAGGCACTGTTGTTACGTTGGGAATGGTCGTCGTATGGCTAGGAGAGAGGGAGAAGAAGGAGGACGAAAAGGAGCGGAGGAGGGCGCTCCACGCCATCAACTTTCAGGCATTGTGAGCGTGCATGCTGGTCTGGTTGTCGAGACACACTTCCATGCACAATTAGAGCGATTAGTCAAAAGCAAACGCGTGCGGACGAGTTGCGTTCACTGGATGCTGGAATCCTGTTGGTCGCACCACGCGAGAAAAATCACGCACGACATTAAGGACTCTTGATTGCGGGGAGCACTCTGTTGATTCTCGACTCTTCTTTTAGACGTCCCGTGGTGCGAGTTGATGCACGATTGCTCGTTGAGAATAGCTGACCATTCCAGCCATGGCCCAATCCACGAGCTAGAGAGGAACAGACGGGACTACGCGTTTGCTCCGAGACGCGTCCTAGGCCACACCCTGGCCCGGGAGTCGCCATTCCTTGACCTGCTCTTTACATCTCACAAGTCTGCTCGTAACAGGGCATGCTAAAGTTGCAGTCGCCGACAAGAGGAGAACCCTGGCAGGCCCCGGCAGCCGAAACAGGTATGCCGTGATTTTACATCTTACAATCTGAGCTGGAACCCATCCAGCCATCAGGAATCAGTACACCAAGTGAAACAGGACAAGGCAGCCGACGCGTTTGCTTTTGTCCTTGCCATGCCAGGGCAACGTGGTGATCGTGGTGAACGGCAGCCCGACTACCGCCAGGTCGTTGAATTGATCTCGACCCCCTACAGCGCTCCCTTGCTCGGCCCTCGGCACGGCGTTGTGCACATGAGATATGCCAACCTAGGACCGAGCCGGAGTAACTCAAGTTTTACAATGAAGGGGTTTCTAGTACCTCGGGGTTGTGCCTCTCCGTCACTGGATACCGCAATCAAGTTTCCTATCCAGCGTCTGGCCAGGCATACAGTCGTCTAACAAGACGCGCAGATACAAGAAGAGCTGCCTGTTCGTGTTTGCCTTTCCTTTCTGTATCATCTCTTCTCATCTATCCTGACTACAGACGAAAGTGTCCCAGCTGGTAGTGGCTCTTGCGCCTACACATTCATTTTACACCCACACTCGTTTTCTAGCGACAGGTCTGGTTACCTCTCACGTCAACCGTCTCAGTCCGCGCCCAGCACCGACAAACTATATCTTTAGCGTTTACTCCCCAGGCAAATAAACGCACCCAATAATGATCTCCATCAAGGCACTCGCACCACTGGTGCTCGCCATGCCTGCGGCGGCCCACATTGTCTTGTGGCACCCGTCCATGTATGGGTGAGTGGCGCGCAAGAAACCAAACAACGAGTCCTAACACAACAGTTTTGAGCCCAACAACATCCACGCCATGGACGCCGGTGTGCCTCTGGCCAAGCTCCCGTTCAACGAGTGGTGGTTCCACGGTTACCTCAACAAGGGCCCCGAGGTAAGTCTTCTTACCGACGCAATGCCACATGACAAACTAACATTCAAAGTGGCAGCCCCAGGGCGACGCCCACCTCGAGCTTCCCTCGGGTGGCACTCTGAACGCCGAGATCTCGTGCAACAAGCACCTGACTTCCTACTACGAGTTCTTTAAGGCTCCCGGAGAGGAGTGGGCTTGTGGCGAGCACAAGGGCGGCTCGGACACTGGCATGATCCACTCGGTTGACCCCAACGGCACCCCTCTCAACGAGCTCACGGACGTCAAGGGCTCGGCCATTGCCATTGCCTACAAGTCGAACCCCCACGACATCAAGCCCGAGGACTTTGTCGTCATTTCGACAAACTTTTCGTCCCCTTACAAGCTGCACACCGACTACCAGATCCCGGCCAACCTCCCCCCCTGCCCCAACGACACCTGCTACTGCATGTGGGGCTGGGTCCACGCCCCCTTCACCGGCGGCGACGAGATGTACATGGGCACCTACCGCTGCCGCGTCACGAACGCCAACCCCAGCTCGCCTCCCATCCCTCCCCCTCAGATTGCGCGCAAGTGCCCCTTTGACAGGAACAACTGCACGATTGGCGCCAAGCAGCCTCACTACTGGGCCAACAAGGAGCGCATGAACAACTTCCAGGACCCCATCGACCCTCCCTTCTACAACCAAGACTATGGATTCACCGACGGTGCCCAGACCGACCTCTGGGAGCTTGACGACGGCGAAGACCTCTGGGCCGAGACCACCGACCCCTGGGCACCTCCTCCTTACGAGACCAAGACCGGTACTTGGACTACCACCCCGCGTGACACTGCTACTTCCAAGCCCACCACCTCGGCGTCGTCCAGCGCAGCTCCCACAAACTCCACCACCGCCATGCCAACCAACGCCACCTCGTCCTCCGTGCCCGCCCCCAGTAACTCGACGACCGCGCTGCCGAGCTCCAGCGCCAACACGACTTCCTCCACCATGGTCCCCACGTCTTCCCCCTCGGCAAACGCCACGAGCACCGTCCTGCCCACCAACTCGACCACTGCGATCCCCAGCCCCTCGGCCAACACCACCAGCGTCATGCCGTCGCCTACGGATAACTCGACCACCTCGAGTGTTGAGCCTACTGCTACTGGCAACACGACCTCTGTTGAACCCACTGCCACTGGCAACATGACCTCTGTCGAGCCCACTGCTACTGGCAACATGACCTCTGTCGAGCCTACTGCGACCGGCAACACGACCTCTGTCGAGCCTACTGCAACCGGCAACACCACCTCGACCGAGCCTACTGCGACCGGCAACACCACCTCGATCGAGCCTACCGTGACCGACACGACAGCCCCCGTCGAGCCTACCGTGACCGACACGACCGCCCCCGTCGAGCCTACCGGGACCGACGCCCCCGTCGAGCCTACCGGGACCGACACGACCGCCCCCGTCGAGCCTACCGGGACCGACACGACCGCCCCCGTCGAGCCCACCGTGACTGACACAACCGCCCCCGTCGACCCCACGGAGACCGTGGAGCCCACCACCCCGGCGCCGACCAACACCAAGGTCTGCAAGCCCAAGCGCCGCCGCAGCCTCAAGCGCCACAACCTCAAGCGCAGGGTCGCCGTCCTCTAAGCACTCACCAACACATAGACAATGAACGTGCCATACCCCATTAAACATACCCAAAACCCTTTGTCCTCCCCCTCCCCCTTCTTCGTCTTCGACGTCCGGCTAGGCCGGACGCGCGCTGCTGTGCAGTATTCGCGCACTGTACACCTGTCTGCATTGTTAATCCTGCCTCGCTGCCTGCCTGCCACTAACACTGTGCCACAACCACTCCTCCCTTGGTCTCGCGAAGGCGCAAACCGACACTAGTAACCGGCAACGGCACCTCGGGAAAGACACAAAGAAAACCACGCACGTCGAACGCAAGGAACGCGGCACACAGCAGGTCACAGTCACGCCGGATTCGACGCGTACGCTTGAGAGAGATAAAAATGAGTCGCGCTATGCTGTGCGGTTAGCTAGGCCCCAGGAGCCAGGAGCTGCCGCTCGAGCAGTTGCAACGTCCAGTACTGAGAATATCAGGATTGCAGGATTCTTCAAGGTTTGCAGGGATGCCATGGTGCCGCGGATAAACCCTCGTGCCTGTGGGTGGCTTCGCCCTGGATCCTGGAACGTGTCCACCGGCCACCGGCCACCGTCGTATTACCAGGTGGGGACTGCTTGCAATGGCCAAATGGTGATGTGCCGACAAAGAGGTCACTGCTCGGCCATGAATCTCGTTTTCCTATCCTGCAGGTCTACTGTAGATCGGTAATGTGGCTTGGGCGACAGATGAATGACGCGTCTGGTCAGCGTGGTAGTTGTTCTAGATGCCTTGTCCCGAACGCTTCATGTGCCCGAGCTCAGTTCGAGTGGCTGACGCGTCCGCGTTGCCAGTGGGCCAGTGCCAGTGCTGCGTTGTGATAGGGGTTACTGACATCAAATATGAACGTGAGCGGTAGTGGACGCGTTGACGCGTCGCAGTACTGATTGAATGGCTGTTCATTGTTCAATTGTCATCGCCCCTTACTGTTCGTGAGAGCTTCAGACTTGTGTCACACTGTGCACCCAGGCATCAGACCAATAACGATGAAGCAGCGTAGCTAGGGTGGATAGAGAGGAGATGACTGCGCATGATGCTGCGCATACGCTGCAGACTGTCCTCCTCCAATGCCGCCCAGGGAACATGCTGACATAAAAAGGAGGCAGTACGCCACCTGCACTAGTAGCGGGGAACACCGCAACCGTTTCATCCTGCAAACTTCCATCTTCTTCTTGTCGTTGTGCACTCTGAACAATGTCCCACATTGCAGCTCAGTCGCCGGCCCGGTTCTCTCACAGCGACAAGGGTTGCTGCGCCTATTGCTATGCACTGGCCCTTGCAGTCCCTCCACCAGCAGCGAGCCTGCCAGCTGTCAGACTATTGAATGGGGCACAGTGTCTAAACTAGTAGCACTAGTGTCATTGTCAAACTACTACTACGCAGCACCACAAAACAGTGACGCAACAAGAGACGCTACTCACTGCTTAGTCAAACACACTGCGCAAGAGGGGTCGCTCTTTCCCACTCCTTCTTGTCATCCTCCCAGCTCCCAGGCTGCCAGCAACAGCAGTTCACCACCGACAATGTTTCCAGCAACACGCAACGGCAGGCAACAAGCCCTCCGCGCACTCTTATTCCTCGTCCTAGTCTCAGTGTGCTTTAGTATCTCGTTCCACACAGACGTACCAATCTCGACCTTTCCCTCCGCCTGGTGGACAGCACGGTACCTGCTCTCAGCAAACGCAGAACCAGGATACCCTGTCAAGAGCAACTTTACGACGTTTCTAGCCCACGAGCCCGGGTTTAGTGTTATCGAAAACCTGTGAGTCACCGAGAGATCTAGGAGTAGCCGGGCACCACAAGCTCCTACGTGTCCACTGACAGCCAGATACTGGCGCAACAACACCTTTTACATCGTGACCGACCAGCCGTGGCACGTCCCGGACCTAAGCAAGGTGGCCTGGCGCAGTCTCCAGGACACTACATACGATCCACCTGCTGTTGTCATTCTGTCGCTGCGTGGAGAGGCCCTGGGAAAGCCCGATAACAAGACTTTTGGAGAGCACAAGACTCTCGGCCAGAGTCTGAGCTATGGCACACTCAAGGATGCTGCGAGCCAGGCCGTTGTGCTGCCCTCGCCTATGGTGTGTACCTCTCCATGGACATTGCTAATGGCAGCTCCTGTGCAACGACGATTCATGTAAGGCTTCCATACAGTGCGTAGCTAACCCCAGTCGTCAACAACTGTACGCCTTTCCGCGATAGTGACGACTGACCAGCAGACTACCACTGGATTGGTGAAATGTTTCTCGGCTCCTGGCGACTCTGGTCCAACTTTGAGCTCAGGCTAAACGATGTCCTACCGCCGTTCAAGACTATTGCGCTGCCCAAGATTTACCGCAAAGCCGAGATTCCTGAAGGTGTACCGCCGAGCCAGACTTGGGACGACCCTGCTGGCGCCAACGATGCGTTTACCAAGAGCTTTTTGTACGTTGTGTCTGTGAGTCATGCTGATGCCCAGTCCCAAGGCGGAGTTCGAGTTTGCTCCTGTGTGGGCACAACGCGCGAATACAAGCCAGCTCTATCGCATCCCCCTCGCCCTCCTCGCGGACAGGAAGGCAGGGCACAACGGCCCAATGTCCAACCACAAGCCGTGGGGTGACGTCCTCCGCCTGCCTGTGCCGCAGGACTGGCTCCTCCGCCTCCGCCGCCGCTTCTTTGCAAAGCACAAACCGACCATGGCCCTCACCCGCCCCGAGCGGCTCCAGGTCACGTACCTGTCCCAGCAGGGGTCGAAACATCAGCTATTTGAGCTGCACCACAAGATTCTCGATCGGGCGCTGCGTGAGCTTGAGAGCGAGGGGCTTGTGGACTATGAGATGCTCCAGTTTAACGAGAGCGTACCGCTAGCCGACCAGGTGGCCAAGATTGCCCTCACGGATGTAAGCTGTTCGTGTTTAGGGGCGCTGACCCCAGTTCCTCATTGGCCTCCACGGACCTAGCCTCACGCACATACTCTGGATGGATCCGGGAGAGCACAAGACGGTCTTCGAGCTGTCGACAAAAGCGTGCTCCTGGGTAAGTCCTTGTCGCGTCCCTGCCACTGACGCCAGAACGACTACTCTCCCCTTGCCCTAGCCTCAGGCGTCAATCACTACTTTGTCCGCGAAGACTCGATGTGCACCCCGCACGAATGCCCGCCGCGAGGGTGTGGCTACGGCAACGAGTACGAAAACAAGATCGGCCTACACTCGAGTGCCATCAAATTGCAAGAAACGCTGGTCGTGGGCAAGATTCGCGAGGTGGCGACCAAGTACTATGCGGAGCGTAATAAGAAATAGATAGATGTGTTGCTGGGAACTGTATCCTGTCTTGTTGCTACATGTTATAAGTCGTCTGGTTCTGTTGCAAGCCCAGTCTACCTGGGCGGTGATTAACCTCCACCACGCCACTGCGGGGATCCACACCGGACAAGGCACACCCGGCTTCCGGCGTCCAGCGGCGATCTGCGGCGACCACTTCCGGTCTACAGAACATCACTGGGACGCTGTAGTCAGCAAGGCATTAGCTAGTTACTTAAAGCGCACTCCTCCTCGTCCCTTCACCCCCCCAACTCATCCCCACACGGACGCACAATGACCTCGCTGACAATCGCCTACGCCGGCCTAGGCAACATGGGCACCGAGTCCTCGCGCCACCTCGCGCAGTACGCTGCCGAGCACAACCACAAGCTCGTAGTCTGGAACCGCTCGCAGGCAAAGTATGCCGAGCTCAAGAGCTACATTCCCGGCGCGACCTTTGCTGCCGACATTGCCGAGATCGCTGCCGCCGATATCATCTTTATGGGCTTGCTGAACGATACGGCCGACAAGGCTGTTGTCGAGCAGCTGCTCGCTACGGCCAAGGCGGGGACGATTATCGTTGATCAGAGCTCGGTGCACCCCAAGACATCCAGTGAGCCCCGGCCAGGCGCAATACAAGCCCGGAGCACTAACACGCCCAGTCGAGCTCGAAAAGGCCTGCTCAGCCAAGGACGTCTCCTACCTCGCCGCGCCAGTGTTCGGGCGGCCCGACGCCGCAAAGGCCGGCAAGCTGATCCAAGTCGTGGCGGGCGACCCGGAGGCGATCACCAAAGTGCGGCCATTCTTTGCGCCAATCTCTCGCGCAGTCCTCGTGATCGGCGACGAGGTGTTCAAGGCCACGACGCTAAAGCTCATGGGCAACGCGCTCATCGTCGGCGTCATCGAGCTGCTCGCCGAGACGTACGCCCTCGGCGACGCGGTGGGGATTGACCCCAACGTGTTCCAGGAGTTTATCGGTGCGTCCCTCCCCCCACACGAACGCTGACCCCTGCAGAAATGTTCTTCCCCACGCCCTCGTACGTCGCGTACGGTAAAAAGGTCGGCCAGGGCAACTTTGACAGCACGGGCGGGTTCAGGCTCGAGGGCGGGCTCAAGGACGTGCGCAACATTCTCAACGTCGGCGCCGACCTCGGCCACCCCGTGCCAATGCCTACCATTGCGCTCGCCAAGGAGCACATGGAGCGCGCGCAGGAGCTCGGAGGCCAGGATTTGGATTGGAGTAGTCTTAGCGCTGCAGTGCGTGAAAAGGCTAATCTCAAGCCGTTTAAAAAGGACCTCGAGAAGAAGTAGGCCGCAGCACGGAGGTGTAAGACTATAAAGATGCATTACGATGGGACACTCGTGGTATCGTGCCAATAAAACAACATTGGAAACAGATCGCCCTCTCCCGGCTCTAAGAATGCACTAGACGAGCTCGAGATACTTCTCGGGCGTCGTGAGCGCAGGGTTGACCCGGCGGTTGTCGTCAACGGCCCAGCCTCCCGCGTCAATCCACGAAGGGAACTGGGGACGCGCAATCGAGGCGCGCACCACGTTGGTCCAGCGCGAGCTGGCCGCAAACGGGTTGTATGGGCGGGTGGTCGCGCGGAAGAGGTTGGACGACGCAGAGGCACGGATCTGTTCTATCGTCGTGAGGTTGTAGAGCAGCAGGCGGATGTGGTAGTAGAGAAGGAAGAGGACTGGCGGGAGGGTGAGAATGCCGAGGATGAACGACACGGCAGCGCCGGGGCTGTTGCCCAGCGCCGTCTTGAAGTCAATCTTGTCGTGCTGGCACAGCAAGGAAAAGTGCAAGGCAGAAAAGACGACAATGTAAATGTCGGCAATGGCCGTGATGATGACAAAGACCAGGAACGCAAAGTAGTTGCGACGACCGACACAGCCGTGCAGGTACGCACAGTGATGGTCGATACCCTCGACGCAGTTGCCGCAGAGACGGCAGTGCGAGCACCGCGGTGGGCGATAGCTCTTGCACGTCTCGCAATACTTGACCTGCACCTTGTCCTTGCCGTCCTTGCCGACGAGAATCTCGCGAGGGGACGCCTCGTAGTAGACGTCGACGGGGGTATAAGGAGGGTCCGGGTCCAGTTCGCGAGGAAGGATTCCGGGCTCACGGAACGAGGCAGCAATCATGGAAGACACGCATAGGCCAAAGATGTACGCAAAGACGACAACAATGGCAATGCCACCGCCCTTGGCGAACCCATAGTCTGTCGCGTGCAGCCACAACCACACGCCGGTCGTGCCGACCCAAACGCCAGATATACCAAGAATGAGAATTATAGACAAAATAAATGACAACGGTGTGTCACCGCCAGTCATCATCTTGCCGCCGCAAAAAAAGGTCGAACCAGTCTTCTCGAAGCGGCTGAATTTCCGCACAGTCGTGCTTATGCTACGCCCGTTGTCGCGATTGCTCGCAGAGCTCCCTCCGGTCTGGCCAGATTTCCGGGATTTCTCCTCGGCGCCGAGCGCAACCAGATGATCTGATGACAATTCTGGGAGGTGTCCATGACTAGGAGAGGACGAGTCAGTCCCGCGATCCCAACCGTTCTCATACCCGTGGCCGGTGCTATCCGAGCCGCCGGGAGCGGCTCCGTGACGCGTCGGTGTCGTCGGCCCCTGCGAGGGGTTTCGGTTCGTGCTCGTTTGACGCGTGCGGCGCGGCGTGGGGGCCTGCGACGGCGCGGGCGAGGACGCGGTCGGCGCCTTGTGCGTTATGTGTGGGCTGACGTTGGGGAGCGGCGGCACGTTGTACGACACATGGGAAAAGTCCCTCCGATCCGAAGGAGTCGGTACGCCCTCGATCTCACGAACGTCGCTGCTCGCCCGGCCAGTCGTGCTGACAGTCGTGCTGCGCTCACGCTGCTCGAGGCGTCGTGCAGCGGCAGGCTTTTGCGGTGCCAGGAAGCCACGAGGGGTCGGAAGAGGTACTGATCCTCGTGGTGGCGATCGCAAAGAAAAGGAAGACTCTGAAGGTGTCGCCGAGAGAGGTCGCGGGCTGTTCGTGTTGCTTATAGTGCGGGCCCGTGGTGGCCCGCCTCCGCTGGGATTTGGCGATGAATCCACATTATACTGCAGGAGTGAGTCAGCATATCCCTTCGGTCAATGCACCCTTGCTACGCACATATCGGCGCGTACCCTCCAAGCTGTCGCGGCTGAGTGGTGCAATTGAGTCGTCCTCCTCCTCCGAGTGGAGACTCGACCTGCGTGTCACGGTGATGTTTGCGCGGCGAGACGGGAGGGCCAGGCCGTACCCTTCTGAAGGCGACGGAGATGTCATGGCTGGAGAATGGTTGGTGGGCTACGACGAAGCGCAAAGCAAGCGCTCGACGGCCTTGAGGGATAGGAGGGTGGAGAGCGAGGAGTAGGAGTAGGAGGAGTAAGAGTAAGAGTAGGATAAGAGTGCGATGTGCAGCAGCGAGCAGCAGCAAAAGATGCCACCATTCTACGAGCAGGAGACGGGACGTGCGGACAGGTCGAGCCATGGCCCGTGCATCAGGGTACAAAACATTCAGGGACACATCCACGTGGCAAGCCGATCACCCGGCACACCTCTGACGCGGAATCAAATTCCGCTTCCGCCCAGCTGCTGCCACACTCGGTACATTCGATGGCGGCTATTGCCACGTGGCAAGTGTGGTGTGCCTGAACGGTGCATGCGGTCCGGGGCATCCACGACCATGACGAACAGCACCCATCTTCCACAACTTACCATCCAACTTGCTCGTCTTCTTCCATCCACAACAGCACATTCATACACAATGGGTAAGCTATTCTGCACAGTTTATTGATGCAGCTACTGACAATCCAATAGCTCACGAGATCGTCGCCTCGGCAAACTTCCCCTCCGCCAACCCCCTTGGCCGTGAGTCGAACGATGAGCTCGTCCTCACACGAGCAATGTAGCTGACGTTATGCGCAGAGGTCGTCAATGGCGAGCAGAACCCCATGGCTCTCACTATCGCCAACACTGGTGCCAAGGACTACACCATTGTCTCGGCCTCGGCTTCATACCATGACCCGGCAAAGAACTGGAAGCTTATGAAGAACGCGTCTACTATCAAGTTCAACCTTCCTCTTGCTGCCGGCGCCAACATTACTGCCCCCTTCCGTGTCAACTCGGAGTAAGTCGTCGTCGATTTCTGCAGCTTGTACTGCACTGACACTCGCAGGTTCCGCCCCCAGGACCTTGGTCTCACTGTCTGGCTGGACGTCAAGGAGGGCAAGGAGCTGAACCGCGTGTACGCCTACAACCAAACCGTCTCCGTCGTCGAGCCCCCCACCTCCTTCTTCGACCCCCAGGCCCTCTTCGCCTACCTCGTCCTCGGTGCCGGTCTCCTCGGCGCCGCCTACGCCGCCTACCAGCTGTACTTTGCTACACCCCAGAAGAAGACGCGCCGAGGCACCACCACCCCCAAGCGCGCGGCCGTCCCCGCCGCAGTCGAGGTCACCTCGGACTCGGGCAAGGGATATCAGGAGGAGTGGATTCCTGCTACGCACAAGAAGAAGACCCGGGCCGACGGCGGCGCGACCTCGGGCGGCGAGGCCACCAGCGGCGGAGAGGCTAGTGGACCCGAGAGCAAGACTCGCAGGAGGAAGTCGGGTCGTAAGTAGATTACGGTAGTGCTAGCTAGTATGGGCTTTTTATGAGGGTATTGTAGTTGGTGCGGAGCGGTGCATTGTCTGCATAGTTTTATCTCTGCGCCGGCTGACGGTGGCTCAGCCTGTAGTCTGCCTCCTGCCGCAATTCTCTCTAAGCCTCGACAAACTTCTTCATGTCGTCGAGCCAGGTGACGTAGTCCTGTCTGGTCAGCGGAATGGGCAGATGTGCAACTCACGTTCTGCTCCTTGAACTCGGTGTACGAAATGATAAAGTTGGCTGTCTGTCAGTGTCTGCGTCTCTCGCACACGAAAAGCCAAACTCACAGAGAGCCTCGTCAACGTAGCGCTCCTCAAGGTACTGCTGGAAAGTGTCCTGCACGTTCTGGTCGAGGGTGTCAAACTGGGGGCCCATGTACTGCGAGCGGCGGTTCCAGTCGCCCTCGGCACCCTCAGCCTCGGCCATCGTCTTGTCGTAGATGGCAACGTTGGTGACCTCGAAACCCTCGGGGGTGGCTCCGAGGTCAATCATCAAAGCCTTTGAGCTCTTGCCCTTGGTGATGAGCAGCGACGAGGTGATGAACGAGGGCTCGGGGAGGTCCTCGCCATCGGCCTCCTCCTCGCCAGCCTCGACGGCGTCGAGGTCCGAGACCTGGAAGGTGAGCTTGAGCCTGTGGGTGTTAGTTCATGCAATGAGAAGGCTCCAACAACCGAGTACGCACGACTCGTCGCCAAACTTCGAGGTCAGAGTGACGTCGTCGCATCCAGGCTTGTCCTGGACCTTCCAGCGGCCATCGGCCTCAAACTCCTTGATGAACGCGGGGTGCGACTCGCCGGCCGACTCGTTCTCGTAGGCGTGCTCCGACTGGAGAGCAGCAGCGAGCTCTCCGTCCTCTGCGATAGTGTTAGATCTGGGTCACTTGTGCAGCAGATTGTAGGCAGCCCATTCTCAAGACTCAAAGGACTTGAACAAACGTGCTTTGCTACTCACTCTCACCGCTTCCAAGGGCACGGGCAGTGGCGGTAAAGGCGCGCGCGCGCAGGGCGACGGCGGGGACGACGCGGGCGGCGATGGGAGCGCGAACGGCGGCGCGAAGGAGGGGACGGACAGCGGCACGGATAGACATTGTTGTGGTGATAGAGGAGATTGGCGGTGAGAACAATGTCAAGCAGCAGTAATGAAACTGTCGTCACCGGTTCAGACCGGACTCTCTAGACTTTTGGCTTCGCACCCAGGCAGATCACGTGGGGTGGCGAAAGTGAAAAACTAATGGCCATTAGTATTCCTGATTAGGTTGTTTTTTTTAATGAAATGGCTGTTATTAGAAAAGGGTCCTCGGTGGCTATTTGGATCGGCAGTGGACCATGAGCGTGGCCGGGTGCCTGATGGCCACTCTGCATTCCCTGGGCGCGTCATTTGGGAGGCTTGCCAACGCATTGTACCTCTCTCAACTCAAATGTCATCTTGAAGAGGGCAAGCAAACAACCACAGCATGCTCCCCCTTCTCCTTCTCCTCGCCACATCAGCACTGGCACAGCAATGCCCTCCCGACGTCACGTCATGCTCAAAAGAAGCTGCCGGCGTACACGGCTGCTGCGTCGCGTCAGCCGGAGTTCTCGTCCTCAGGCAGCGCTTTGAGCCCGACGTCGGCGGTGACGCTGGCTCGTGGGGTATCGACAGCGTCGAGGTTCTTGAGTAAGTCTTTATATCTATATATCGTTTTGGGGAGGCCGGCAAGGCATATACCTAGCTGTTGAGCTTGCCCTCAGCAGTCGCCGATTGCGGAGTGATCAACACAGCCAACTCCCTGCGGCAGTACCCGCCCACATTGTCCCAGACTAACGTCACAGATGCGACGGCAGCCCCGCGCAAACCGAGCATGGCCACAAGCGCACTCACGAGGAAATCGGGTCTATCTGCCTGAACAGCCCGCTGATCGACTCTGACCGCGCCGAGCACGCCTGGGCGCAGGACGAGGTCGGCGAGGGTGTCGAGGAGGTGTGGGAGCGGACTGTGCGTGGTGTGAGAAGACAGAGTGCTGACGTGGGAACAGTGGAACTCGGCCGGCAGGTACCTGTCGACAATCTGTGACGGCGACGTAGCTGTTGCGCGGTTCTTCGCCGCGCTTCAGACGCTGCACGGCGGGCTGCCGACGGCCGAGCTTCTGGCAAACGTCGACATTACTCCCTCCGAGGACACGACCTACTCGCTCGCCGACATTGAGGCTGCATTGACCATAGACGGGTTCCAACCCGTCGTCAGCTGTGCGGGCGAGCAGGGCGACCAGCTCTCGACCGTCGACTGGCCAGTCCACATCAAGGGCAAGACCGAGGCCTTTGCCGCTACAAAGCTCAAGCGCACGTCCAACTGTCCCTCCCAGGGTATTCAGTGCGTATCCTACCTCCTTGGCATCACACCGGCTCACACCACAGCTACCCACCCTCGGCCAACCGCCCCAAGCCAACAGCAACAACAACCTGGGACCAGATCCACCGCCCCTCCATGCGTCCCATCACCTTATCCGCCGACGAGGCCAAGCAGGTCCAGTATCCAGAGGACGACGCCGTGCCCCAGCCTAAACGCAAACTCGGCTTCTTCAAGGGTAACGACGCGCGCCGCGCAGGCAAGGAGCACGGGCACGACGAGTATGCCCGAAGGGACGAGTTGTAGAAACGGCCAAGGGATCGCGAGTTATATTCATAGACATAGCTGTAGATGCAGGTGTGGACAACGCTCGGCTTGCTTGTATACAGGGCGTTGTACAGACATCTTCCTGTGTACTATCCTCCCGCGGCCAGTGATAGGCATCCAGCAAAACAGTCTGGGCCATTGGGGTGAACGCCAGACCTCCCCAGTGCCACTGGAACTGGCCACGGGCCCTCCGTCGTTACCTCTGACAGGGTAGGGGTGCGGTTCGAGGTCGAGGTGGTGCACGTTGTGGTCCAGATGTTAGTCCTCGCAGTGCTGGTATTAGCATCTGACCAAGTGCCATGAACGGTGACCGCAATCGCTACACGAGTGCATCCCTCCTCCCCAGGCCTGCTCCCACCCATGACTAAAAGTTGATCTTGGGCAGTCCCCACTCGGTGCTGTCCCATTCCTCGAGATGCGCCAAAGTCTGCTTGGTGCCGTACGTCTCTCCTGGGTTGAGCGCGAGGAGCTCGGGCTCGGGCACCCAGATGACTGGCCGTTAGCGCTCTCCCAGGAACTTTCAATGGCCTCGCCAGCGGCGCTTGGTACTCACCATTCATGCCGGCGGCAACACCAGCCTGGGCTCCCAGTGTGGCGTCCTCGAACACGAGCCCCTTGGCCCGCTCGGCAGCCTGCTCGGGCGTGCAGCTGTCGTGGGTACCGACGTTGCGGCCCAGCTTGGTGGCCGCAGCGAGGAAGATGTCGGGCTTGGGCTTGCCACGGCCCTTGGGCACCTCGGGCGAGTCGGCGGTCAGGATCACGTCGGCGTGGAAACGGTCAAAGAGCTGGGGGAGGTGGCCCTGGAGTGTCAGCAGTGATGCGGGAATGGGGCTTACGGTCTTGAGACCAAAGTTGTGGTTGTTTGACCCAGTCGCGAGAGCGATGGGGATGCCGGCGTCGTGCTGAGAATGTCAGGTCACGTTGCTGGTGGGACTCACCAAACCCTGCACGAGAGCGACGGCGCCTCGCATGGGAGGGACCTTCTTGAAGAGGTCGTCCTGCATGGTCGCGCGCTCGGCGAGATAGTCGTCTATGCTGAGCTTGTCCTCGAGTCCGGGAAAGTGCGAGAACAGGTACTCGGCGGACGCGCGCTGGACTGACAGTGTCAGCGAGTGTGAACAGGGTTAGCTAGACTTTGGGGTGCCAGCAAGCTCGAAGCTAGAAGTCTGCATGTCTAGACCCCAAAGCCTAGCACCAGCTGCATGGCTCACCCTTGCCCATGAGTCCGGCCTTGATCTCCCATGTCATCTCGAGGCCGTAGCGAGCAAGAATGTCATCTGCGATGTCAGACGTGTGCCACAAAGCACTGCTGCCGACATACTAGTGACCTGAGTGTAGATACGCTGCGGCCCAGTCAGCGCCCTGCAGTAAACAATGGGGACCCACCTCCGAGTCGCTGTTGGACGCGGTGGTCAGTAATGCCACCCAAGGCCAGTTCACGTCATTGGGCGTGAGATGCTCACACTGGACTGTCAGCTTTGTGCTCTGCTTGCGCTGGGCCAAGGAAAGCTCACTGAGTAGTCCGTCCATGTCAAAGATGACATATTCTATCTGTCCGCGCTGCTGGCCAGTCATTGTGGGCTGTGAGTGAGAGCTTGTGAGCTTGGAGTAGCGTGGACGAGGAGGGTAGTCGTCGTCGTTCAACCGCAACATGACGGACCCAGCCAAGAACGTGCCGCGGATGAGTTACGTAACGACCGGCGAGAGCCGTCGGCTGCCATGCCCCTTTTCGGCAACTTGCGGATGATGGCGGATCTTGGCCGATTTATACGACGGACGACCTATGCATGTTGCGCTCCATCAAGCTAGTTTGGATGCCCACTCGTCATCTTGCTATCTCTCTCACTCTCACAATGGCCGAAAAGCAGCAGTACGAGCCCCTTCCTCTGCACGACAGCAACGAGCAGGCAGCGGTCAAGGCCGCTCCTGCCCCCATCGTGCCCAGGTGGAAGGTCGCTGTCCCAGTTGCCGTCCTCTTCGTTATCCTTATCCACCTCGGAGGTGGAGCTGGTCTCTTCAACTGCGATAAGCACGGCAAGCACGGCGACTTTGGTCTCAAGACCCACGAGCACGCCCTCTACGGCGGCCAAAGCCTTGGTGCCCAGGCATGGCACCACGGCGACAAGCACGGAAAGCATGGCAAGCACCATGAGCACCACGGCGAGGCTCACTGGGCTGCCCACCCTCTTGCCGGAGCCGGCGCCGCCTGGCAGCTCGCCGATGCCCCCAACGCTGTTGTCTCTGCTCTCGGCGAGGCTTCGTGCCCCAAGCAGCCCGGTGCGCTCAACGTTGGCGACAACTGGGACCCTGTCGAGGATGGCGCCTTTGGCAAACTTGCTGCCGACCGTCTCTCCCGTTCGGTCCAAATTAACACTGTCTCGTTCGACACCCTCCCCCAGGACCCCAAGGATCCCGCATTTGATGGCCACTACAAGTTTGCCGAGTTCCTCGAGAAGGACTTCCCTACCATCTACGAGAAGCTCAACCACGAGATGGTCAACACCCACGGCCACCTGTTCACTTGGGAGGGCAAGAACAAGGACCTCAAGCCTATCATGCTCATGGCCCACATTGACACTGTGCCCGTCAACCCCGAGACCGAGGATCAGTGGGCGTACCCCGCTTGGTCGGGTGAGATTACCACCGATGTCAAGGACGCACCTGGCACCTGGATTTGGGGCCGTGGCGCGAGCGACTGCAAGAACTCGATCATGGGTATTCTGGGCTCTGTTGAGAAGCTCATCTCCGAGGGCTTTGAGCCCGAGCGTACCGTTCTCATTGCGTACGGCTTTGACGAGGAGATTGGTGGTGCCCGCGGTGCTATGCCCATTGCCAATCTGATTGAGGAGCGCTTCGGCAAGGATGGGGTTGCCTTTATCATTGACGAGGGCTTTAGCGGTGTTTCCGACACTTACGGCGCTCGCATTGCTTCGCTCGGCATGGCTGAGAAGGGTTCTGTCAGTGTTGTTCTCAAGGTCAACACCCCCGGTGGCCACGCCTCGGTCGCCCCCGTCCACACCGGCATTGGCTACATGTCTGCTCTCCTCAAGTCGCTCGAAGACCACCCCTTCAAGCCTTCGATGGAGCCCGCATCGCCGTTCCTCAAGTACCTCTCGTGTCTTGCCGAGTACGCTCCCGAGTTCCCCAAGAAGCTCCGTAAAGCCATCCAGAACCCCAAGGCGTGGCCCAAGCTGGCCAAGAAGATGGCCAAGGAGGACCGCATCTACAACTCGTTCCTCGCCACGACCGCGGCCATTGACCTGATAAACGGCGGCGTCAAAATCAACGCCCTCCCCGAGACTGTCACCGCGTCAGTCAATCACCGCATCTCATTCACCTCGTCGGTCAACGCCACCCTCGCGCACTACCTCAAGGCGGTCGTCCCCGCCGCCCACAAGCTGGGCCTCACCGTCGACGCCTTTGGTCATGGCGACAAGAAGCAGTCAAACCGCCACCTCTCCCTCTCGATCATCGGCAACGAGCACGCCCACGGCCTCGAGCCCGCCCCCATCACCCCGAGCGACACGCCGGCCTTTGCCGTGATTGGCGGAACCATCAAGGCGATCTGGGGCGACGAGACCGTCATCTCCCCCACGGGCATGTTTGCCAACACTGACACGGCGAGGACCTGGGCCCTCACCAAGAACATTTACCGCTTCACTCCGGCGCGCATGGAAGAGACCCTCAACCAGCACACTGTCGACGAGCGTATCTCTCTCAACGCCCACCTTACCACTACGCGGTTCTACTACAAGCTCATCCGCAACACCGACGGATGGCAGGACTAGGCTCGTTCATGGAGTTGAATGAACAATGATATGTAGAGCTAGTGGAGGACAATGCGAACAATCTATAGCCTTCTTATGCAAATCTTGCAACAGACAGCACAGTGCTCAATGAAATATGCATGGTGGTGGATCGTAGATCGCCGCAAGGGGCGTGGAATTGTACAATGCTCATTATGCGGAAACAGGGGCGGCAGCCTCCTCGGTGGCCGCGGGAGCTTCAAGGGAAGGCTCGGCGGCGGCCTCAACGGTGGGCTCAACAGCCATAGCTGCGGTGTCCTCGCCAGCTGCCAGAGGGGCAATTTCTGCAGCCTCCGCGGTCTCAGTGGGAGCCTCGGGAGGAGGAGCCGGCGTCGGCGTAGACACGGCCGGCGCGACCATGGCGAGAAGCTGCTCAATGGTCGGCTTGACATCACTGCTAGCCGCAGCGGCCATAACTACTGGCTCAGCGGGCACCTCGGTCTCAGCGCCAGCCTCGACCTTGACGCGCTTGGCGTCGTCCTCGCCTTCCACGCTGCTAACTTCGTCGGCCTTGCGCTTGGTTCCGGGTGATGGTGCGTCAGGGGCCTCGGAGTCGGGGCGAGAGGGCGAGCCACCTCTTGCAGAGTCGGTGCCAGCGTTCAGAAGGCGGGCAGTGCGTGCAGCAGTCATCTGTTCTGCCCTACACGTTGCGTGGTAGATCTGCTTGTCAGTTAAGAAGAGGCAGCAGACAGGTGAAAACTCACAGTGCCGTGGACATCTATTGCGTTCATGAACACCCACTCTTCCTCGTCCTCGGACCATTCAGACTTGAACTGCTCCTTGCAGATAGGGCAAGGGATGGCAGCCTTTGCAGGGTCAGAGGGCGCCCGCACCCACTTGCGGGCAAAAGACGCGAGGCGCTCTGCAGAGAGCTTGGCCGAATCGGCAGCGCTGGGAGCAGCCTGCTTGGACGGTGACGCGTTGGACGGGCCAGCCTCGGCGTTCTCGTTGATCCACTCGTCGGCACGAGGAAGCCAACGGCGGTGGGCACCGCGACCACCAGTCTCGCGCTCCTTCTTGTTGCGACGAAAGTGCCAGTCCATGTGGGCCTGCAGTTTGCCGTCTTCACCCTCAGGGAAGCGCATGCCACACTGCTTGCAACGGACAGGAAGCTGTGAAACGGGCAACGACAGACGAGAGAGGTCAAAGTGGTCGACACGGACGTCGAGTGCGAGAATCATGTCTTCGTACGACTCGAGCCCAGACTTGAGCTGGGCGGCTGCCGATGGCTCGGGGGTGCGAGGCTGGCTGAGAAGACCCGAGTTGTTGAGGTTCTTGAGAATGTCGGCAACGTTGAGGGGGATCGCAGGAATAGCCATCGGCGCAGGTACCGACTGGGGCGGAGGGGTGGGGACAGCGGCCGGAGCTCCTGGATAGCCGCCGGCAGCAGGGTAGCCGGGGTACGCCGGCTGGGGTGGGGGGTACGACGGCTGGAGAGGGTAGGCGTCCGGCTGAGGAGGGTAGGCGTTGGGAGGTGGATAGGCGGCACGCTGGGCAGGGAATGTCTGCTGAGGAGGGAACTGGGGTTGGGGAGGAGGTGCACGTTTGAGGTTGGCAGACGACGGCTCGACGCCTGCCTTCATGTCGCGAATCTTGCCACTGATCTCAGCGAGCTCCTGCGGTGAGACGACACCCGAGCTGAGCAGCTTGTCGATCTGCACCAGGACGTTGACACGCTTACCGCGCGCTGGGGTAAACTCTTGAGCCATCTCCTCCTCCTTCTCACGCAGGAATTCTCGCAGGGTAGCCTGCACAGAGGCCTGCGTCATAGGTGGTGGCATTGACCCAAAGATTTGACGTTCAATCGATTCGCGCACTTCTGTGGGGTACAACTCGCCTCCATACGGCCCGCTATTCCTCCACAACTTGAGCATTTCCTCCATCTTGCTCTTGGTAACACCGTCCACCTCGCGATACGCGCGTAGGTACAGGCGAGGAAGAACCGCCGGGAGAAGCTTGTCGGTGTAGGGTGGGCCAATGTTCTTGGAGATCGAGTCGATCAAGTACAAAAGTGGAAGCTTGCCTTGTGGGGGAGCCTGTCTGGTCAGTCTTGTTCCACGATCACATCAGAAAAGCGGTAGTGCACAGAGTGTATGTAACCGTTCAACCTACCCTGAACACGGCCTGCTCGATTTCTTCCACTACTGCCTGCATTGCCGTCCAGTTGTTCTGGTCCCGCATCTTCATGGCCTCAAGCGAGAGATGCTGGATAATTTGGCGCGAGTTGAAGGTGAGTTCGGCCAAACGAGCAGCGTACCACGCCCGAAAGGGATCGGGCGGTGGTTGCGCTTCATAGTAGCCTCCATACTGGGGCTGGCCGTATGACATTGTGACGAAACGAGATGCGGCCGCGGGGAGTGGGACAAGAGCTGGTCGGATGAGTCTTCGCCGAGCCAAGGATTAGTGATCAGCCGCAAAAGCGACCAATAAATAGTGGGCGAGAGAGGAGAGAGAAGAAAGTGGTGAGCGAGTGCTAGGATTGGAGAGAGCCCTGTGTGTGCTTGCTTCCCTTTCTAGGCCAACGGGGTACGTTGTAGCCGTAGAAGATAATGAAAACGACTAGACCTGACAAGAGCTAGCTGTCTGAGGTATACTATTCGGCACGGATGACACGTGAGAACTAGGAAAGAACAAGAAAACGGGTAAAAGCGGTAGAGAGGGTGATGAGGAGACAAAGACGACTGAAGGGTTGATGACAGCAGCGTCTGGGTGTGAGGACGAAGTAAGGAAGGTACACCCAGACTGGGATAAAACAGAGAAAATAATAATATTGCCACGCAAAAGTCACGTGCTGCACGTGGATGTCGCGTTTTTGCCACCCAATGTTGGGACGCGTCCTGCCAGTCCACTCAACCGACCAAACAATCTGACGTCTGTGCACACACCTTCCCCCTACGCGTCCACTTTTTCTTTCAACACACGACTTGTTACTCACAGCCGGCCACTCTCTCTTTCTGGAGCCATTTCATAGAGGCTGAGTAGAGAACAAGGCATGCGCAATGGCTCGCACCTCTCAGCGGGCACCACCGCCTGCAAAGGCGGCCATTCTTGTCCCCTCGACTCCATCAGAGCGCGGCGACAATACGTCTTCCTCAGAGGAGGCTGAAACCTTCGAGGCTACCCCCACCAAAAGCCACTACCCTCCGTCTAGAAAGCCTCGTCCTAGAGCCACTTCGTCCGCGCTCCCCTCAATACCCTCTTCCAAAAGGGGCCATGCTGGACCGTCGAGAGCAACAACCGGCTCAAGCGCGACAAAACGGTCTGCAGGGGTAGCGAGTAACGCTCTGGCAGGGACGTCAAAGCACAACAAAAGTGAGAATTTCTGCGAGCTTCCGCTAACTGCGCAGATCTGAAAGGCCCCCGTCGCGTCGCTGCCGTTGGCGACTCTCAGATCAAGATATCCCAGTTCTTCAACAAAAGCGCTCCAGCGGCTAATCGACCAAGTCCTGCCTCCAGTGGTGCTCGTACCTCTTCCGGAAAGCCTAGCTTCAAGAACTCGAGCGCGGGAGCGCCAGGCAATCCGATTGTTATGGATGAAGAGTCTGAACAGCCAGGCGACTTACCGAAGCCAACGACTCTCGGACGACCACGACGTACCTCCTACACACCCGTCCCCTTGACGGTTGTGAACAAGAGACTTCATTCTGCGAGTGTTTCGCCGAGAACAAGAGGAGGGCAGCTCACCCGGCAGCAGCAAATGTCATCGCAATTCCAAAAAAGCGCGTTGAACACCGGCCCACCGCTTCAGCGTACCTTGTCGAACAGCTCCAACATATCCTTCCCTTCAACGAGTCAATCAAGGACGTCCTTCCCATCAACCAGTCAAGGGAAGCGTCGTAATCCGCAGCGGTCGCAAAGCCATACACCGAAGAAAGGCCGCCGACGGGACGAATACTCGTATGTTGAGCCTGAGCCCGCCCCTCCAGAGCCACTCGTCGAGGCTACGCCCACCCCTCGTGCTGTGCACTTGCGCCTGGGAAGTGGTAGCCCCCCGACTCCAATGCGATTTCCCGAGTCACCACTGGACCGCGCTCAGTCGCTTTCATACACTTCGTCGCAGAAGGAAAGCTGTCCTCGCTCGTTAGTATTCGAGACTCGTTTCCCTGCCGACGACAGCGAGGACGAAACCGCAAACACTGTGTCTCTCATGCCTGGCGGTGACAGTGACTCGGAAACACCGGACACAGTGCCGCTCTCTCGGCCACCATCGACCAACCGGCTGCTTGTTTCTTCCTTGCGAGCGGCCGGCGCACCACAGCCCCATGCTGGGGACGGCAAAGGCTCGTCACCTTCGTCCCGTCGGCGTCCTGCGTCGCCAGCCATTGCGCCCGTGTCAGCAATCAAAAAGTTTAAGCACCTCGCGCCAATGGACGACGAGAGCTATCGTCCCAGCCCCAAAACGAAGGTCGCCCGCGAGGTTGAGCGTGACAAGGCCAGGAATAAGACTCGCGGGTTGTCGAAGAATCGTCCTCGCCGATTCACTGATGAGCCTGGACGATACACGTTACCAGATCCTTCAACTCCTATCGAGCAATGGCCGGTGGCCAAGGGATATGGGTCGACTTCGCGTATTAAGCCGCGCCGAGCCGTGGTGGCAATCGCACCGTCACCAGAGACGGTGAGGAATCAGCGTGAAGACTCGACACAACTCAGCCCTCCTCCGAGTCAGACCCAGCGTCTACCTTTCGAACGACAAGAGTCTAGCCCCCTCAGTCCTGCTCCCAGCCAGACCTTGCGCCCCATACCTGCGCCTGGGAGTCCCGTCAACGACAATGCTGAAGACATTTCTTTCTCGAGGTCACCCTCGCGCTCGTCTACGCCTTTCCATACTCCACCATCCGAGTCCTTGGATCTTGTAAGCATTCAGCTGTGCGCGTCTTTGCTAATCTCCTCAGCTGCAACAATTTGCCGCCTACAACCACACACCAATTGCGGCCAGCCAAAGCTCAGTTCACCCCCGGACCCCAAGCCGGGCTACTCCCTCTAAAGCGTCTCAAAGCGCTCGGTCGCCACTGCCTCTATCTCAGAGGCTCTCTTTGTCTCCTGTCAAGTCAATGAAACCAATGACGTCTCAAAATTCGGCGCACCTCCAGGCCTTGGAGCGAATTCAGCTCGCTCAGGACGAGCGCGAGCAGGCACGGAGGCTAGAGGAAGAGAGGGAGCACGCCAAGGAGGAGAAGCGCCGAGCCGAGGAAGCGGCAGCTGCGGCGGCTCGCTTCGATGAGGCTATGGCGGACGACGACGACGATGACGATGTGGATTTGTTGGCGTGAGTGACGCTCTGGCAACGATGCGCTGACATGACTAGACTCGTGACTCGCTCTCGACGCCAATCTGATGAAGAGGCTGATGCCATCGATGACATTGAGAATGCGCGACGCCTGGCAGAGGTGCAAGCGGAGGCGGACGACTTTGACATCCAAGAGGAGATCGAGTGAGTACCGGCCTGCTATTGTGCTGATATTTCAGGCGGGAACGCAAGAATGCCATTCGCCTCGCTGCTCGCCAAGCCAGGACGAGTGGCGGCTACAACTTTAGCGCCGACCTCGGGCTCACAGCCATCGAGTCGCCAGAACAGCGTGCCCAGCGCGAAAAGGTCGGCAGGCAGGTATCTGCAGCTCACCGGCGCTTCTTCAACAATTCCAACCTGCACGCTGTCGTCACGGCCGCTGACCAGTTGCTGGAAGACGACGTCATCCTGGCTGACGAGGGCACGCCCATGAGTGTCCGCCCGATTGGTGATCTGGGCAGCGACGAGGTTGGCGAGCTCGTGGTTGAGAACAATGCCACCGTTGAGGCGGAGCGAGTGCGACTACAGAAGGCGACAGAGCGGGAGATGCTCCTCCACAACGTGTTCTGGAAGGTGGAGGAGGGCGAGCCAGCCGCTGCCCAGACGTTGCCCAAGCTCGGCATGACGAATGATCCAGTTGTGTCACTGCTCCGCGCAGCAACGGGTGAGTTCATTCTGTACAGACTGTCGCTGACAGGCAGATTCGACAGAGCTAGTCAGCCTGCTCTCTTGTGGCATTGCGCTGGAGGTGGCCCAAGAGTCGCGTGCAGCTATCAGCGAGTGGCTTATGAAGCTCGCTTTTGGTGCCGAGCACAACGAGCTAGCCTGGCTTGCTTGTGAGCAGCTCGTCAGTGCCTTCCGTGCTGGTCAAGGAAACACCGGCCTCGTCTTTGAGCTTCTCATCGATATCTGGCGGCAGCTAGGTGCCCGCATGGACCTCAGCGAGGGGGTTTATGCCGGCAACGTGGAGGGTCGTCTGCACGTCGTGCGAGATCGCGAGACGGCGAGTTACATGATTTGCCAGATTGTCATCGCGTGGGCACAGTAAGTTGTGGGCTTTGACAACGAGCTGACATCCCAGGCCTGGAGTTGCCGAATTCTTTGATGCCAGCGAGGGCGGTCAGTTGCTCTCATACCTCCTCGCCCTTGCCGCGGACGTGACCACCTCACCCGCCCTTGCTCGGCTTATCACTGAGGCCGCGTCGACAGTGATCACCTACCACGACGCTAGCGACCAGCTACTCGCTGTGCTTCAGATTGCTGCCAGTTGCCTTGCCAAGCTGCCCCGTCGTGTGCAGGCCCGCGCTGTACAAAGTCTTGGGCAGGGTAGCGCATTGATACGTTGTGCTGCACGTCTCGTCGCCGTGGAGGTCCTGCAGCCCGGGTCTATGAAGACGATATCGGAGGTGAGTTGTCCACTTCTTGTTGAACACTGGCTGACAAACAGCACGCCGTCGTCGGTACCAGCCAGAGCCTTGTCACCGTCTTGGACGAAATGTCTGCTTCGCTCCGCCACTCAAACGCGGACCTTTTCGATCTCTCGTACCAATTCTCACTCTGGACCTCGGCGGTCACTGACATTGGGGAAGTGACGCGCCAGCTCTCGGCCAAGGAGACGGCAATTATCACCGAGCAGCTGGGCAGGCTGCGCAATATTCTGCCTGATCATGTGCCGGACGACGAGAACCCTGTTTACGCCAATAATCTCAAGAGCCGCGCGAATGCCCTCTGGCGTGTCGTGCCGCTGCACGAGGTTATGGCGCGATACACGGTCGAGGCGCTGGAGAGACGCAAGCATAGGATGATCAATGGCGGGCAGACAAGGTTGTCGTTTGCGGGCAGCCCAAGAAAGTAGACATTGAGGCGGGCAATGTAGATGCTGAGGAGTCGAATCAATTATTGTATAGCCCTGCCACCAATGCACACAATATCATGTCACTTCAGTGTCATTCATAATTTGCCTACTACGCCTCAAGCCTCTTCGCCATCTGAGTAATCATCTCGGTCAACTCGTCTGCCTCACGCTGCGCAAGGTCGGCGTCCTTTTCGATCGTCAACGCCTCGGTGAGCGCGGGGAAGGTCGTCGCACCGTATCCGAGCCACTTGCCCGGACTCGTGCCCTTGTGGCGATACCACTCGCGGTCCTTGATGCCCTTTTCTGAGATGAACCCGCTCTCAAAGTGCTGCAGCTTTTTGTTGACTTTACGGATCGCCTTGAGGATGGCACGCAGCTGCTTGGCCTTGTGCTTGGGCAGGTGGGGGCGGGGCGCGGGCCTGGCATTCCTGAGAGTAGGAACGGCAGAGTCGTCGAGAGCGTCTTGGACGGACGCAAGGCGTGCAGCCAGGTCAGAGTGCTCCCACCTCTCCATCGCCGGCGCGGCGTGGGGCGCATGTCCGTGTGCGTGCGAGCAGGGGTGGAAGGAGAAGGCCTGGCGGAGGCGCGTCCAGTAACTACGCTTGGGGCTGCCGGGGAGAATGTCGTGGAGTTTCTCGAGGAGGGAGTGGCGCTCGGCGTCGAGACTGTTCGAGGCCGTGGTGAGGGTCTCGATGGCCTTGCCGAGAGGTGCGAGGTTGAGGAAATCAAAGTCACCGGCCTTCTTGAGGTCCTCGATCTTGGCGCGGTAACCGCCCAGGTCGTAGGCGTACTGCGTCGTGTTGAACGGGAGGATAAGAGAGTCGGCAAGGCGGAGGGTCATGAGGCCGATAATCTGTGCACCCTCAACGTGCTTGTGGAAGCCGACGTCGCCATACTTGGCCAGCCAGTTGTGGTTGTCGTAGATCGAATGGTAGTGGTACACGGGGTCGCCGGGGCCGCCGTGAAAGCTGAAGTCGGTCGAGGCCACGCCGTAGCGCATCAAGAAGCCGGTGTAGTCGGATCCAGAGCCGAGGGGAGAGATACCAGTGTCCTCGCCGCCAACAGTGAGAGCCGTGACCTCCTCGCCACGCTGGGCCGCAAAGGCCGACCAATCGCCGCCGTCGCTGCGTGCCTCCCATACAGAGCGAGAGGCATCAAGGCCCTTCTTCACATCCTCGGCGGCACCGCGGACAAGATGCGCGAGAGTTGGAGATGCAGACGCTCCAAAGTTCTGACCAGAAGTCGAAGAGTCGAGGTTGAGGTACGCAATGGCGTTGGCGCCGAGCCAATCTCCAAAGTCCTCACACCATTCGGTACTGCCCACAAGACCGTACTCCTCGCCATCCCAGGACGCAAGCACGATGGTACGCATGGGTTTCCAACCCTTGCGGATCAGCTTGCCGAGACCACGCACGAGCTCAAACTGACTCGAGGTACCGGCGTTCGGGTCCGAGCCGCCAAGCACCCAAGCGTCGCGGTGGTTGCCCATGACAATGACCTCGTCGGTGATGTGTCCAGGGATGACGGCCATGGTGTTCCAGATGGGCATGATGCGTGTGTTCATTTCATTGACGAGGCGCAGGTCGACCTCTGAGGGTCCCGTCCAGTACTCGACGTCCCAGTGGCCAAGGCCGCCGCCGAATGTGTCACCAAGATCCCCCGCGCCAATGCCCTTGCCTTTGAGAGCCTTGAGGATAGGAATGGCGTCGTGGAACGAGAGAGGGAGTGAGGGAATGGGAGGAATGTTTGTGCCCTCCTCGCGTTCAGCGTCCTTGTAAGCGGGACGGCCGGGAGTGGTGGGATCACCAGGGTACTTGGATAGGTACTGAACACTGCCACGCTGAACGGAGGTGTGGACACGAGCAGTTCCCTCGGGGTATGGCTTGAAGCCGTTGGCCTCGGTCACTTCGCCGTCATCTCCGGGGTCGCTGTAGATGATACAGCCAACAGCACCAGCTTCGGCTGCAGCCTTGACCTTAAGACCGCGGAAGACGCCACCGTACTTGACGATTGCAATCTTGCCCTCCATCTCGACACCCTTCTCGGCGAGTAGATCAAAGTCAATCTTGCGGCCATAACCCGCGTAGAAGAACTTGGCAGTAACGTCGCCGCTTTTGCTGTAGCCGTGGAAAGGAGGGACATCATCGGCGTGAATCGAGTCGGGGTCACCCTCGAGGTACTCCTCGCGGTTCTGAGCGCGGACAGGCGGGTCAGTGAGCAGGGTGATTGAGCTGTGGACGGGTGTGTTCATGGACGGATAGTAGGTGTCGATCCAGACACCCAGCTTGTCGCCTCCCTTCTTAATACGCGCTTGACTCTCCTTGCTGCCGGCGTCGTAGATGAACTCTTCGGGACCAGAGACGCGCAGGCCGAGCTCGCGCTCCCAGTCGTTCTTGACCAGCAGCGCAGTGACAAAGTCCCAGCCGCTACCGGCAGGGTGAGCCTGCGAGGTGTAGCGCTTGGACGCGGCAGCGACACTGTCATTTCCGGGGACCGTGAGGTAGATTTCTTCGGCCCGCTTGGGTGTGATCCAGCGACGGTGGCCGTGACCATGACCATGGCCATGGCTGGGGTGGTCATGCTCGTGGTGCTGGTCCTTGCCGAGCGCCTTGGCCAGAGTCGCGCGGTAGCCACGGGTAGCAATTCCAGTCCAATAAGCAGCAACGTCGGCGTCCTCTGAGGTAAGCGCCGCCTCGTCCTTGTTGCCTGAACGCAAGTAAGGAAGGACAAGGACTAGCAAGACACTGATGAGGACGCTCTTGGGCAGCCAACCTAGCCCGCGGCGAGGCTCTGCCCTGGCTGTTGTCGGCTGTGGAATTGAGTCCTTATTGTTCTTTTCCTCCATGATGGGGGGATGTAAGGAGACAACCGCAACGTTGGGATGCGTTTGACAGTCGCTGCTCACCAAAGTCCCCCTCGTCGTCATTGCATCGGCGTGCTCCGCCAACTACCCACATGGGCAACCTCCACTTCAGACTGCCACATTCCCTATTTCCGCCACCCATCACTGCCCTTGTCTTTACGTAATCCTGCTTCTCGCTGGACGCGCGTTGCGTCAGTGACTGCAGTTGAGCACTCTGTAATCTGCAGCCATCACAACAATACAATCATTCACAATGGCCGACGACAGCGTCCCCCTCCCCTTCCCCGACCTCAAGGTTCCACAGTGGCACTACCAGATCGTCAACGTCGAGCGTCTCCGCGATGAGGCATCCACCTCGTTCTGGGAGGCTGTCGAGAAGGACGGTATGTTGCAGGCTCTGGTGTACTCGAGCGTGGACATTGCTGACAGGTCAGAAATGGCGCCATACATCCGCTCTACCGGCCTGAAGCCTCCCAAGGCTGATTTGTTGGAAACCCTGGACAAGAAGAACGCCGAGGAGCTCGAGTCTGTTGAAACGAAGTTGAAAGACGCAGAGGAGAATCTTGGAGAGAGCGAGATTTCAGAGTTGTTGAGGTCAAAGGCCATGTACCTGTGCCGCATTGGTGACAAGGTTGGTACTAGTGTGAAAGGCTGGGCGGTGGTAGCTGACAGAGTAGGAGCGCGCCCTGCCCGCTTTGGAGACTGCCCTGGAGAAGACCACTGGTCTGGGTGCCCGCATCGACCTTGTGCTCGCAATGGTCCGCCTCGGCCTGTTCAGCTCAGATGTGCAGCTCGTTGTCGGCAGCATTACGCGCGCAACAGACCTGATCGACTCTGGTGGTGACTGGGACCGTCGTAACCGCCTCAAGGTGTACCGGGCCCTTCACCTGCTCTCGATTCGCGACTTCAAGCAGGCTTCAGACCTGCTTATCGATTCGCTCTCGACCTTCACCGCTACCGAGCTCATGGACTACGAGGACTTTGTCGGCCTCACCGTTCTCGCCTCGGCCGTTGGCTGCGACCGCATGACCCTTAAGGCCAAGATCCTCTCTTCGTCCGAGGTCAAGGGCTGCCAGTCGTCGATTTCGGTACTCACCAACATGGTCGACTCGCTGTACAAGAGCGAGTACGCCTCCTTCTTCCTTGCCCTCGCCGAAGTCGAGCAGAACTACCTCATTCCCAACCCCATTCTCGCCCCTCACGCTCGCTACTATGTCCGCGAGATGCGCATCAAGGCGTACACCCAGCAGCTTGAGAGCTACAGGAGTCTGACCCTTGAGCGCATGTCGCGCACTTTCGGCGTCTCCGAGTCGTTCATGGACCGCGACCTGTCGCGCTTTATTGCCAACGGCCGTATCTCATGCACCATCGACAAGGTCAGCGGTGTCATTACTACCGACAAGCTGTCGTCACAGAACAAGACGGTTCTCTACGAGCAGTTCCTCAAGCAGGGCGACCTCTTGCTGAGCGGTGAGTTTCGCCTGATGATTCACGATGAGAGCCCAACTGACATTCCAGACATGCACAAGCTTCACCGCGTCGTTGGATAGGTCATTTGCATACAGAGATTGTAGAGGTTGATGTACACTGAATAGCAGCATTCTTCCAGTTACGGCATGCTCCCGAGGCTTCTGAATCTGATGTTCTGCAGAATTTGAGAATCTACAGTACCTCAAGGGCAGGTCTACTTGTAGGCAATCTGGTTGATGACCGTGAGGGCCATTGTCACTCCGACACTCACGAGCGGGGCGGCGACGTACGACAAGACAATGGTAGACGCCACAGCCGACGTGGTCGCATCGTCAGTGTTGGCCATTTGCACAATCTGTCATCAGTTGATTTCACGTAAAGACAACCTACAGCGGCAAGCGTCAACGCTGGCGGACCAACGGGCCCAATCATCATTGTGAAATCAAACACGGGGTCGACGAGGACGTGCCAGTGCGTGCGCACAAAGTACACCACCGCACAGGAGATCACGGGCATGATGAAGAAACGGTAGGCGAACAGGTACGTGAGGGTCACCCATGGTGGCTGTGAGTATCCGCGTGATCTGAGGTGGGCGCCGAGGACAAACATCTGCAGGACGGCGTAGAGGTTCCCCAGGTCTTCTATTGATTGGGTGAAGCTGTTGATGTTTAGCTGGGTGAGCAAGCGCGGGGGTGTCTTACGGGACGAGAAAGCCTTGGTCTGAGAAGAACCAGGTGTGTAGCCACGGATCGAGGCCTGCGATGACGGCCAAGAGGCCGCCGATCATGGGCGGATTGAGCGATGATTTCACCCCGTCTCGGACTTTGTAGAGGAGAGCATGGAAGGGGTGTGGGTTCTCACTCTCGCGTGAGCCGAGGAGTGGTGTGCGTTCGGTGCCGAAGTCCGCGCCATCGCCTGTTACGCGCTCGATGGCCTCGCGACTGGCGTCTTTGATGAGATAGGGGATATCAGAGCAGGAGCACGCGTGCCTGTTGGCCTCGTGGGGTTCTAGCATGCCGGGGCCAAAGGTGAAGCGAGTCAGGTTGCAGATGAGCGCATTGATGAGGATGTAGACTTTGCCACGGGAGAGGAGCTCGGTGAGCGTGTCGTCGCCTTGGACTAAGTTGTCAAGAGCGCCTTTTTGAGCGAGCTCGGTAATGAGAAGAAGAGGAAGGGAAGTGGCCTGTGACCGTTAGAAATGAAAATGTGTGAGCTAGAGACACACGTTTGAGAAGACAATGCAAGGAACGAGCCAGCGGGGCATCTTGAAGAGGTGCACACCGAGAAGGCCAAAGGCGTAGGAGATCACTTGAAAGACGAGCGAGTAGACGATGATTGCCCAGTCTGTGGTCTGCATTAGGAGGGAAAGAAGAAAAGTTAAATCGACGTACATTGTCTCAAGTTGTTCCATGTTGCCAGTGGGCCAATCTCTGCAAAGAGAAGACAAGGGAGGAAGAGGGTCGTCGACACTGTCGACATGTTCTGTTGCGTGAGCCACTAGGCGTTCAAGAACGTGAGGTGCTCTTTCGCAGCTCTTACAGTGACTAACCTGTTCTCCCTTGTCCGTCAAGAGTCCCTTCCACCTGGCTAACCAACCGTAGAAAAGCACCAGCATGACTGTGATCGCAGACTGGACGTCAGGACAAGACGGCTGTGTGTACACCCACCTGGGTTGCCGCCCATGCTGTGTCTAGAATGGAGTGTATGTCGGCCATAATGTCAACTGTGAGTATATCTGCAGAGACAGCGAGCACTTGCAACAGT
This sequence comes from Prillingera fragicola, assembly GCA_002335605.1. NCBI lineage: Eukaryota > Fungi > Basidiomycota > Tremellomycetes > Trichosporonales > Trichosporonaceae > Prillingera > Prillingera fragicola. Next base: position 1,983,629 of record BEDY01000001.1, read on the forward strand.
GCTCAATGTGCAGCACCAACATGTTTACCAGCGGTTCATCTATTTACGTTCTCCACCGCAGGTAGTCACCATCAACTACGTCACGATGAAGTTGGGATGCTAGTTTATCCGGCCACTCATAAAGTTTATCCGGCGTCAGGCAATGTTCAGACTTGCACCGTTCTTCATCTCGTCAACATTTCCAGCTCAAAACGTCCACCCTCAACCCTCAACCTTGCTATTCCTCTCTTGGATTAGTTACTTCCACTGGCCAGGCATCATTCTCACAGCAATTATATCAAGGAGGCCATTCCTCCTGCGCGGTAACCTTTGCTCGCGCCAGCTCTCCACCATGTCCACCATCCCATTGACCGGCCCCAAGCTGGCTCGCCCACCCTTCCCCGCAGGCTGGTCAACCCTCCCTCTCCTTCCTTCAAACCTCACTCTGGCCAACACACTTCCTGTTGGCCAGTCCTTTCTCTGGCACCGCCATGCTCTGCCTGACGAAACTGAAGAGTACTCACGGGCAATCGACAACCCACCGCGCGTGGTGTGTCTCCGCCAGACGCCAGAGGCAATCTACTACACAGCAGTGCACCCTTCGCTTGAGGCTGCGGCTGAAGATGTGATTTCTGGCTACACGCACTCATGGCTCGACGACTACTTTCAGCTTGGACGGTATCCAGAGCTCACGCAGCTGTACGACGAGTGGAGGCAGAGGGACACCGAGTTCTTCGCAAAGGTGGAGCTTGATGAGCGCGCGGTTGGCGTGAGGGTGTTGAGGCAAGATCCCTGGGAGTGCTTGGTCTCGTGAGTACACCGCTTGGGTGTAGCTGACAGAAAGGTTTATTACATCGGCTGCAAACAACATTCCCAGGATTACAAGTCTGTTGCACAAGTTGACGAACCGGTTCTCGCCTCCTGTCCTTTCCTTGGATAATCCCGATGGCGAAGGAGAGACAGTTTACCGTCTCTTCCCGCGAGCTCACCAGCTGCCTGAGGAGGGATTGGATCCAATCTTGCGCGAACTTGGGTTTGGATACCGTGCCGGATACCTGGACGTGACGATCGCCAGCCTGCGGACTCGCGGCGAGGTGGACACGGAGCTCGCCAGGTGGCGCTCTCTGCCATTGGACGAAGTGCGAAATGAGCTGCTCGCATTGCGCGGTGTTGGCCGCAAAGTGGCGGACTGCGTGATGCTCATGTGCATGGACCAGGTGGGTAACCAGTTCTCACAACATCACTTACACTTGCAGCCCTCCCTCGTTCCGATTGACACACACATTTACGCCATTGCCAACCGTCACCCAAATCTCCCTTCAAAGTTCCGCAAGAAGACTTGGTCCGTCAACATGTACGACGGCGTACAGGGCTTCCTGTCTGACTCTTGGGGACCGATGGGCGGCTGGTGCCAAGCCGTGGTGTTTGCCGCCGACCTCAAACCGCGGACACCCAAAAAGTCTTCAGCAGCCAGCACACCACTACTAATGACGCCCCGGGACGAGTCACCAACGCCTTTTAAGGCCGAGCCGGTTTCGCTCAAGCGAGAACTGGGCGGGGAAGGAGCTGTGCGACCTCCAGTCCTGAAACGCTTGCGCAGCAGCGTGTCCGCCTCTTCTACGCCAGAGAAGAAACCCCAGCTGTGAGGTCTGATGCACAGTCTGTGGGACGGGAAGGAGCTCTCGCTGCGATAGCCTGCCTTCCAGATAAGCTACCCGGCCTGACGAACACCTGGACTAGAACGCAAGAAGATCACATGCCCAAGCGGCGTCCCTGTGGAGCACCCGCAACAGACACGACCTCAAACGTGATACGCGACACACTCATACAGGCTCTCGTCCGCCCGACAGGCCGGAGATTGAGTGTGCTGGGCCTGGTGGATGTGCATGGGTGGCGGTGGCACGGATCGCATGTGGCGCAAGGCCAGGGGGTTTATCCGGGAAAGTGGCGCCTGCCGTTGCTTGCCTGACAATAGGCCGACAGGAGAACGTCCGCTGCTATTGTAGTTGCCGGCTGCTGGTATTCTCCCTGTAGCCCTGCTTGTCTGTGATGAAACAGCTCGAGCACAGGCAGGGACTGGCGGTCCTTGGAGACAGGTTGGTCGGCATGGCGCTGGTGGCGCTGCACTGTGGCGCGACTCGCTGGCCTTCATTGCGTATCCGCCCTACTGGGCGCCTTTCAACGCCGACTGTGTACGCCTAACATCTTGCAGATCGGGCAACGCCTTTGGCTGTGCAGCATGTTGAGCTTTGAGCGTGCTATGCATGCAGCTGGAAGAATGTTGCTACCCTTTGCGGCGGCAGCCGAGCTCGAGGGCTCGACGACGGGCGATCTGTGCCACAGCCAGGGCAGCCCCCCACTGCACAGATCGCCCTGTGCCACGGCTCCGTGCTGCTGCTCCTACTCTCCTCATCACAGCAGCACTCGCCACCACACCTTGCTCGCCACCACACCTTCTCGCCACGCTCATGCCCACCATCAGTGCACGGTGGCTGTATGCCACGCCCGTGGGCGCTGGACCCGCCATGACAGGCCAGGGGAGATGAGGCAGAAGGGGAAACGAGAGGACAGCAAGTTTATTATGGCTGGTCAGCATGCTGCACGCCTTTACCTTGCAGCCCGCACGCGCACCCTCCTTGCACACTGTCATACAATGGGGAGGCCTGGGTTGACGCGACTCGTGCACCCACATCGTCTGCCGACGTTTGGGTTCGCTGGTCATTGTTCAGAGTTTGCTCCTTTGTCCATCATCCCCATCGTTCATCAGATCGACGTTTACGCGTACCGTTCGTCTTCTTTCCACCCCCTCGCTCTCTACGCTGCCTTACAGTGGCTAGTAATTATTATCCCTGCTCTCCACCGCTCAGTTCTTCTGCGCAGCTGCTCATTTGTTACGCCTTCCCCTCGCTGCCCATTCGAACCCCGACACGCACTCCGGCCTTCCAGGTCCAGAAGTCTCCAGTTTCGCCCAGCGCGTCAGCCTCGGCCTCTTGTCGCCACACGTTGCCTTCAGCCTCGTCAACTCTTGGTCAGACACATCCTCAACGCCGGACCAGTTGTTCTCCTCTTCTCTGGTACTTCATACCTGCCCTGACGAGGGTGTCACCAAGGCGAACGCCAGCTTTACGCCAAAAGATCAGACTATAGGGTCGCCGATTGTACCGGCTTTACCCACTACAAGCATTGGCCCCTGCTTCAAGTGCCCAACCCTTGTCCGCCGTTGCGCATCACTCCTATTTGCTTGTCAACCACACGCCACGGCCAGCAGCTTGGACTCCTTTGCCGCGAAATTGACTGTCCCCACTTCAACCTTACGACCCTCCGCTTCATCTCAAGCTACGCAAAGATATTTGGACATTGGCTACATTTCACCTTCTGTGCAGCTGCCACTCTTAACGACGATACGACATGGGCTGTACCCAGTCTCACGAGGACCATGACGCCAAAGCCCGTAAGTTTGGTGTCCTGCTGTCAAGCCGGGAGAAATATTTCGTTTGTGCTGACTAGTCTCTAGGCAATGCGGAGATTGAGGAGCAGCTGAAGCGCGATCGGCAGAACATGGCGCGTGAAATTAAAATGCTGTTGCTCGGTGGGTTGAACAGACTGACAGCAGCTGATGCGTCCCAGGTGCTGGAGAATCAGGCAAATCCACCGTGTTGAAGCAGATGCGTCTCATTTACAATAAGTAAGGCCGAGGAAGGTCCGTGCGTAAGGTCTGTGCTGACGGTTGCAGACCATACGACGCCGAAGAGAGGGATAGCTACCGCGAGATCGTGTACTCGAACACGGTCCAGTCGATGCGGGTTCTGCTGGAGGGTGTAGCCCAGATGGAGCTCGAAATCTCTCAGCACAACAAGCCCAGGTGGGACGTCATTATGACTGCCCCGGCTCTCATTGAGGGCGACCAGTTCCCACCTATTCTAGCAGATGCCGTGCGCTCGCTGTGGCAAGACGAGGGTGTGCAAGAGGCCTTTGAGAGGCGCAACGAGTTGCAGCTCAACGATTCGGCCCCCTAGTGAGTATTGTGTCCGGCCGAGTCCGAGTGTGGCACTTCGGCTGACGGGGCAGCTACTTTGAGGCCATTACGCGTATCGGACAGCCCACTTATGTGCCTACCGACCAGGACATTTTGCGTGCGCGTGTCAAGACAACCGGTATTACGTGAGTGGTTGAGCCGCAGGCAGCGAGCTGATGGCAGCGAGACACACTTTCAGATTGGCGATCTCAAGTACAAGCTGTTCGATGTGGGAGGCCAGCGTTCGGAACGTCGCAAGTGGCTGGGCATTTTCGAGTCGGTGACCGCACTCGTATTCCTTATTGCCATTAACGAGTACGACCAAAAGTTGTACGAGGACGAAACGGTCAACCGCATGCAGGAGGCCATGACCTTGTTCGAGTCAGTGGCAAACTCGCGCTGGTTTATCAAGACATCTATCATCTTGTTCCTGAACAAGATTGACTTGTTCCGCGCAAAGCTGCCGCACTCGCCTCTAAGTGTGACGTTCCCAGACTATCAAGGGGGGCCAGACTATGAGGCGGCCTGTAGCTTTTTGCTCGACAAGTTCGTCGGCCTCAACCAGAACCCGGCAAAGTCCATCTACGCAGTGAGTTGCCAAGCTGGCCTCCTGCGAACAAAGCTGACACCCCAGCACTTCACAGATGCCACCGACACCCGTGCACTGGCGTTCGTCGTCAGTGCAATCAATGACTTGATTATTCAGGTCAACCTCCGCGAATGTGGTCTCTTGTAGATGGACACTTCAGCCGTTGCGCCGCAAGCAAGCGGTCGTCCGCTCCTTGACTGCCCACGCCCGACTCGCTGGCTTTACTCGCACCTCCCATAATGACCTCTGTAACCTACCTCTCTATCATTTTCCGTGGCTCTTGTGTAAACAGGCATGCATCCTAGTCTTTGATGTTGGTCAATATGTGGCTGCTGGAACATTGTGGCCAGCCCAACGGTCACTGGGGCTCAGACCTCGTACGGGCAAGGTGGCTGGGAGAAAGTATGTGGGGCCGTCGATGGGTCGGTTCCGAGTTCCCCAGAATGACATAGCCTGGCAATTTTCAAGGTGCTCGTGGCCAGTGGTACAACGAGGTGGTTAGCTTTGAGTACATCCATCATTACAGCTTTGGCCCGCACGAGTGGTCGACCTCCACCAGGTCGATCGGCGGAGATGCCACCACTCTCCGTGTCCCCATACAGTCAGTCTTATTGACTGGCAGTCCAGTGCGGTTGCCATCGTCAACAGCATCAGCAGCCGACATGGCCGCCCATACAAGGGCCTAACCGACTACACGCAGTGCGAAGACGACGTAAATCTGTGGGACTCGAGACTGTAAATTGTGAAGAACAACCACGCACGTGTGCTAGAAGAGCAAAGCAATGTCGACAAACCTCCAAGACTACATCGAGCTCTTGACAGCCGAGCAGCATGTGCAGGTCGATAAGCTGAGGGAGAGCGCGAGGAACGGCGTGTCGCCGCGGGTGCGAGGAGTGAGTCCACATGTTGCTGATGACGGCGGTGCTTAGCACCAGTGGGCGCGCCGCTATCAGCCATGCCATCGTCATGCTTACACACGCAGGAAGTGTGGATGTATCTCCTCGGCGTGCTCTCGTCTGATAAGACGTCGGAGATGACGTCGTTCAAGACCTTGAGGGTCGAGTATGGCTCGTTGCCATCCACACTGCCCTCGGACCTCACATCGCTGCTCCTCCAAACGGCGCTCGCGCACCATACCCGCCGCTTCGAGTCGCCGACGTACGAGTCGCTCATCACTACCCTCACCGCCGAACCGGGAGGTGGTGGCGCAACCAACATGTACTCGGCAAATAGCGCCGGTGGCGGCCCACCATCTGCAACAGGTTCACGCAGCACGACCCTCTCCCTCCCCTCCGGCGCTGGCAACTCCATCTCCCCCGTCCTGCCCGCAGCTCCGACACATGCGCCACCCCCGCTAAGCCTCGACGACCGCGACGCGCCGGCCCCCTTCTTGCGAGGCAAGAGTTTCCTCATCCCTCCGCCCGCAGCGCCGCCCAGCCGCCACGCGTTCCTCGCGCTAATGGAGGAGGTATTGGGAAAGTACTGGCATGCCTCGGGGTGTCACCCGCGCCAGACAGAGGTCGGGAGGCAGGTCCGCAATGTGCTTGATGGGGATACGGAGCCGCGAGAGCGGTGGCCAAAGGGTCTGGCTCCTGCACCGGCGGATTGGGTCTACCTCGCGACGCCATTTGTGTGCTGTCTTGCGAGGCCCATTGCGGTGTTTTACAGCTTTGAAAAGCTAATGGACAAGTTGAGTGAGTAGCCAAACATTCAGAGCGTACCGTAGCTGACACATCTCAGAGGACTTTCCACCACTCCCATCCCGTCTAGGCTCTATGCTGGGCCTGTTCCGCCTCGCCCTGCCTGACCTGCAAGGCTACTTTGAGGACGAGCAGGTGCCCATGGTCGCCGTGGCGATGAGTTGGATGACGACGCTGCTGTCGCGTGAAATGTGGCTAGGGGATGTGCTGCGCCTCTGGGGTAGGTCCATTTCCGCTGTCGACTATGCCAAGGTGCTAACGTCTGTGCAGATGCATACCTCGCCTCTGACAACATGTTCGCGCTTCACTGCTACGTCTGCGTAGCAATCCTCATGACGTGCAAGGAAACGCTCGAAGAGCTCGACGGCTCCGAGGCCAAGCTCATGCTTCTGGACCTGCCGCCCATGGACGTCGATCGGCTGCTGCAGGACGCGGCAAACCTAAAGGTCCAGTTCCCTTTGCCTGGGCCGATCGAGGATGACGAGGAGGAGATCTTGTCTGAGTAGTAGTTTGGAAGCTGTAGTGTCCTGTATCATGCATTGCGTATCTGAACTCGACGCCATGATGCCCTGTGGCCACGGCTATGCATGCCAGTCTATTATGCGTCCGTCGCCATCGCATCAGCCTCACCCTTGGCATCCTCAGCTCCCTCAGCGTCGTCCTCCGTAGCCTCGGCGTCCTTGACCTCGGGCTCCTCCTTTTTCCTCCTCTTGTTGGGGCGCTGGTGGCGCTGGTGTGACTCGGGGACATAGTCCGAAATGTGTCTAAGCCAGTCAGCTCATGTCGTCATGTTCAAGTCAGTAAAGGTACGCACACTCGAGTAGCAGAGAAGAGGTAGCCACCCATGGCGCTAGTCGTCATGAGAGGGTGGGTGCGGCCTGGTAAGACCTGGTACGTCCTGGACCAGCTCTCGGTGAGTGCGGTGGCGAGGTAGTTGGCGTCCTTGCGGGTGTACTGGAGGACCTCGGCGAGGACCTGCTGGTACGGCGAGTAAACGACCAGCTGGCATGAGCCACCGAGATACTTTGTCAAGCGGTTGATGACCGAGATCGGCGAGAGCTCCGTGGCAAGAATGAGGCCGTCCCAGTTTCCAGAGTGAAGCTCGTCGCGGGTCGCATTGAGCTCCCTGACCTGAGCGTTGTGGCGGCGGAGACGCGCCTGCGTCTTGGCCTCAGCGATGGTTGGCAGACCCTCCTCTGCTGGAGGCGCGGGGCGAGTGTAGTCCTCGCCAGCCTCGAGCCAGTTGAGCCACTTGATAAAGCTCAACTCGCGCTCGCCAAAGTTCATCACGTTGAGCACGCCCCAGGCAGGTGGGCTGTCGGCGTCGGTAAAGACAAGGATGCGGCCCTCGCAGCCCATCCTGTCGGCGATGGCGGCGGTGACGAGGCCGCCAGTGTCGTCGACGACCATGTAGCGCCCTCCGGGCTTGATGTTGGCCGTGTTGAGCAGCTGTGAGAGCGTGTCCTCGCGGAGGTGCAAGATGGACTGTGCCGAGCGCTCGGCGTAGTGGTTGACTATGTTGATCGTCGAGGGAGCAAGAGGGTGGACAGTCTGGAGGTACTTCTTCTCCTTGCGCTTCCTCCACTTCTCCTTGGAAAAGTCAGTCTTTAGCGCAAACTGGTCGTGTCGCTCCATCTGGCGCTTGATAATCTCCTCTGCCGACACACCCTGGCCACGAAGCTCGGCAATCTCCTCCTGCGACAACAAAGAGTCGGTACGGTTGTCGTCCTTGTCGTCGACAATGAACTCGTTCGTCTCCGCAATGTCGTCTGCGGTCAGCATAGACCGAAGCAATTCCACTCACCAATGACAGCGTCCACGATCGGCCTCCTCTTCAAAGGGCGGAGCATGTTCTTCCATCCGGGGTTGTTGCTCTTAGCTCCCTCCTCGCCCTGTCCCTTCTTCTTGGTCTTCTTGCCCTTGGGCTGGCCAAATGATGCCTCTCCGGGGGTCTCTGCTCCAGAGTCGGCAGGAGTGGCGTCTGCGGTCGGCACGGCGCTTCCTGCGGCTGAAGTGATTTCGTAGGTGATGTTGTAGTGGAGGCCAAGGAGCTCCTTGGCGGGGAACGAGCCAAACTTGCCGAGCTGCACAAGACTGAAACGTAAGTGAAGAGCCTTCTCTTGATTAAATTGCACTTACCCATCCTTGGATGCGACGACAGCCTTGACGGTGTCACTGGGCATCTTGAGGAGGACATTGTCGCCTTCCTTGATGACCGTTAGCCTGCGCTGAAGAACAACGTCGAGGGGCTCCTGGGGACCAAGGTCTTTTCCACGGCGGGTGTGGTGCCCTGGTGCAACCGAGGTGGTGGCCTCTGGCTGCTTATCGACGACTGGTGTGGGTTCTGCTTCTGTCGACATTGTTGGGTGTGGGGTGGATGACAGGTGTTGGTCGTCAGAAATTGCAGTTAGCAGCCAGGCTTGTGGCAGCCAAAAGTGGAGGTAATCAAAAGTCACGTGGGATTAGGAGAGGAAAACCATTTTCATTAGCGGGATCAAATATACTTCTTGTTGCACCTTGTTAGTTCGTCATTTCAACCTGCTGATTCTCATTCATCCTCTCTCACCCCTTCCCTCTCTCAGTCTCTATCAAAACATGGTAGGTGGAGCGCATTGTCATAGCACAAAATCCGACGCTTACAATTCACAGGCCGCCAACATTTCGTTCCAGCCGGCCGCGATGAAGGACGTGACGAAGATGGAGCGCATTGGTTTGTCTTCTTGGTCTCCAGCTCTGAAAGACGCGCTGACATCCCAGGCGCTCACTCGCACATCCACGGTCTCGGTCTCGATGCCAACCTTGAGCCTAGGGCGGCATCGCAAGGCATGGTCGGCCAGGGCAAGGCGCGCAAGGCTGCTGGTGTTATTCTCAAAATGGTGCAGGAGGGACGCATTGCTGGACGCGGCATCCTGATCGCTGGCCCGCCTAGTACCGGAAAGACTGCCATTGCTATGGGTGCGTACGGAATGGGGGCTGGATGGAGCAACTGCTGACGCTCTTAGGTATGGCACAGACTCTCGGTGCTGATGTGCCTTTCGTTACTCTTACGGCTTCCGAGATCTTCTCGTTGGAGATGTCCAAGACCGAAGCCCTGATGCAGGCGTTCCGTCGTGCTATCGGCGTTCGCATCAAGGAGGAGACGGAGCTTATTGAGGGAGAGGTTGTGGAGATCCAGGTCGACCGGAGTGTGACTGGCGCGACCAAGACTGGCCGATTGACGCTCAAGACGACCGACATGGAGACGGTGTACGACCTGGGCTCCAAGATGATCGACCAGCTGCAAAAGGAGAAGGTGCTGGCGGGCGATGTCATCAGTATCGACAAGGCGAGCGGAAGGATATCGAAGTTGGGAAGGAGCTTTGGCAGGGCAAAGGACTATGACGCGATGGGAGCCGACGTGAGTGACTACCATTTGAGCTGCTGCTGACCTCCAGACCCGCTTTGTTGCATGCCCCGACGGCGAGCTGCAGACACGCAAGGAGGTGGTTCACACTGTCTCGTTGCACGAGATTGACGTGATCAACTCGCGGACACAGGGTTTCCTGGCGCTGTTCGCGGGCGACACTGGAGAGATCAAGCCAGAGCTGCGTGACCAGATTGACGCAAAGGTCAGCGAGTGGCGTGAGGAGGGCAAGGCCGAGATTGTTCCCGGTGTGCTGTTCATCGACGAGGTGCACATGCTCGACATTGAGGGTTTCTCGTTCCTCAACCGCGCTCTCGAGAACGAGCTCGCTCCCCTTGTCGTCATGGCCTCCAACCGCGGCATTACAAGAATCAGGGGTACCTCGTACCAGTCTCCCCACGGTATCCCTGCCGACCTGCTCGACCGCATGCTCATCATTTCGACGGCAAAGTACACCGAGGACGAGATCAAGGAGATTGTCAAGATCCGCGCCGACGAGGAGGACGTCAAGCTCAGCCCAGACGGCCTCGAGCTCCTCGCTACGATGGGTGGCCAGACCAGCCTGCGCTACGCGCTCAACCTGATTGCTCCCTCGCAGCTCATTGCTGTCCGCCGCAAGGCTACCACCGTCGACAACGAGGACATTCGCCTCGCGTACAAGTACTTCCTTGACGTCGACCGCAGCGCTTCGTACGCGCGCGAGACCACTGGTATGATGTTTGGCGAGACAGAGGTCAACGGCGTCACCATGGACTCCATGGACACCTCGGCATAGATGTGCACCTAGATGTGCATCGTAGATATGCATCGTGTAGTATTGTCACTGCGCAGCAGCACGCAAGTCGAATGGTATCCTGTTCATAGATATGAGGCTACAAATCTATAGCCACCCCATCTAGCTGAAGTAAGGGAGGATGAACGAGAGCTTCTCGCGCGACTCCTTGGGCTGGACCTGAAGACATTAGCCGCCGTTTCACAACAAGCCACGAAACACTTACATCGGCACGGGTAACGCAAGCAAACTTCATGCAGCCCTTGATCTCGTTGAGGGCGCCCGAGGCGACGTGAGCCTGGACGTCCTCGAGGATACCTGCGGCGACGGCGCGCGAGTTGCCGGCGTTGGTGTGGAGGGTCTTGACGACCTCCTCGACGGTGACGGGGGCCTCTCCGACGCGCCAGGCGTCGTAGTCGGTCGAGGTGCAGATGAGGGTGTAGCTGCTGCGTTAGTTTGGTCGAGAGAGGAGGGACTCACTCAATCTCGGCCTCGCGGGCGAGCTTGGACTCGGGGATGACCGACATGTTGATAATGTCACCACCCCACTGGCGGTACATCTTGGACTCGGCGCGGGTGGAGAAAGCAGGGCCCTCCATGCAGACGACGGTCTTGTCGGTGTGGAGGTCGACGCCGGCGTCGGCCAGAATCTTCTTGACACGGGGGGCGACAAAGGCGTTGAGCTGGGTGGAGAAGGGGTCGCCGAACATTGAGTGGACGACCATGCCCTCGCCGCGGAAAAAGGTCTCGCAGCGGATACCCTTGGTGCGGTCAATGATCTGGTCGGGAATGATAAAGTGGCCCGGGGCGATTTCCTCGCGAAGCGAGCCGACGGCCGAGAAAGCGACAATGGCCTCGACACCAATGTGCTTGAGCGCGGCAATGTTGGCGCGGGCAGGCACCTCGGAAGGGGTGATGGTGTGGTCAACACCGTGGCGCGAGATGAAGGCAATCTCGGCGCCGTTGGGGAGAGCCGAGATGGTGATGGGCGACGAGGGCTTACCCCAGGGCTGTGGGGTTAGTTGACGTCGGTGAGAGGGATGGGAGGACGCACGGTGTCAACCTCGACCTTGCGGCTGAGAAGTGTCAGCAGCAGTTGTGAGGAGTTGAGGTTAGTGCCGGATGGGCATCCACGGCACACAAGGCCTCCAAGACGAGATTTAGCTCAAGCGCAACACGTACACAAAGGTGAGGTTGTCGAGGTGGTAGAGACCCGAACCGCCGATAACGCCGACGAGAACTGCGCGTCAGCTTGTTCGTGTAGTCCACAAGCTTACCTTTCTTGTCAGTAGCCATTTTGAATGTGCGTGCGAGGATGCGACTGGACATGGGGCGATAACAACAGCAGCGTGTCGCTCATGTCATGGCTGCAGCACACATGGCCTGGCTGACGCTCGATGGCGGAATTTTTGCTTCCGTTGCATGTGGAGGTGCCTCACCACAGCAACGTTCATCGTGCCTGAGATTGGCCATTCTGAGTGTGCTGAGTGAGGTGGTGAAGTCAAAGGTTGTGATTAATGGCAATGTGCTAGACTCGCGACTCGCAGCTCATAGGATAGAGAGCTCTGATATCAATACACAGGGCGAGCTTGCCTTCCACCGGAATTCCTCTTTTGTACAACGGCGGAGAAACTGGGTGCATTATAAGGCGTGTCTGCACCACCCGGGTTTGACAGAGTTAGCCAGCAACGTTCCGCTGATTCCAGAAGGCCTGTTCGCTGCCAGGAGAAATGTTAAACCACTGAATTCTCTAAAAGAGCTGAATGTATTCCAGGTGGCTGGAGGCGTATTCAAAGGCGTCCGGATATTCACGCCTCTGCGCGGTACAGAAGACTGTCCGAGCTCCGACACAAGTCGGTCTCTGTGATCTGAAGCAGGCTTTCCTACGCTGCTCTCAGTGTGGCACCAGGGAGCTGCAGATGGCTCAGCCAAAGAGTGTAGGTTAAACTGAGGGAAGGCGATGAAGGCGACCCTAGCTGGAGTTTGCTGGCCGTTTGCAGGAGTTTAGCCCAGGCTCTGAAAATGGCCAAGTGAGCTGAGAGACGGCTCTGGGATTCAATAATATAGCGTCGACAGAGACATGCAGTGCTCGTCTGCATGCACTGAGGTATCTGCTCACTGAATCAATGGACAGAGGAGAAAAGAACGCCAACGCTGTTGGACCCATTTTGGCGTTGGGCGCTGATACAAACGTGTGTGTCTCAGAATGCACGTTCATCGTGCCTGGCATGGCAGAGGCGCAGAGGTTGGACAGCCTAGGCGCACACACTGGTGTCTCTACCGCCTTGTCAAACTTGATGCTTGCAGGACGATGAAAAGAACAGACTTGCGCTTGTCGATGCTGCGTTTCATCTCAAGGTAAGGTAACAGAAGTCATACGCCGAAGGAGAATGCCGCTCACGCGACCCACAAACCGAAGAACCTGACGCGGAACCGTAGATCGTAGAGCGAGCATGGGCGGCGACAGCTGTAGTGAATCCAGGCACCGGAAGGCACACCCTTTGAAGTTGAAGCAGCCCCTCCCCGCAAAGGCCCGTCTGGGCTCAGCCTGGGGGGTCATGCTCGGTTACTCGACGTTGGGTTGCATGCCCAGACCCAAGATTGTCCAGCGGGCTATTGTAGTCGGCGAATCAGCATGCAGAACGGGCAGCACATGGGCTGAAGCTTGAGCGGAAGGGCAAAAAGGCTCACTCTCTGACCCACAAGCCACCACCCAGCTCCCACCTGTATGCCGTGCCTTGGCATTCTGCCCGAATGGCGAGTTTGGTTCTGAACCGGCCTGGGGGATTTCTTTATAGCCTGGCATGCATGAATAGATGCCCCCCCCCCATCGATACTCTACTCACTACTCATCACTCGTGCTCTCTACCGCCTGCATCAGCTAGCACAATGGCTCCCCTCACTGCACTCGCCTCCCGCCCAACCGTCGACATTTGCTCGGCATACTTTAACCGCGCACGTGCGACCGACCTGGTCATCCTGTCGTGTGAGTAGCTCACCGCACCAACACGCCAGTCAGCTGCTGCTCAGCCATTGTGTGCTCAAGACCCCCGCTGACAGCCTCGCAGTTGGCATCGGCCTCGGTATCCTCTTCTACGCCATTGCGCACGACGTCATCCTCCGCCGCACCTCGCTGCGCTGCCAGACCTGCAGCCCCTGCGAGTGCGCCGAGCACCGAGGCCGCCAGCGCCCCCTCGCCCTCAAGGCCTAAGTGCCGACTTGCTCGCGAAGCACGCATTTGTCCGACTGCGCTGCTTCTGTTTTTGGTCGCACGACGATCACACAATGTCGCCGAAATAGGCCATTGTTGTGATTGCCACACTGCTCGAGACAACGCCCCACCACCCTGTATCCAATACGACTCCTTCCTACCAACATTCCCGCGACACGAACTCTCTCTCATGCCTTGCACACTGAACTCGCCGGTTGCCAGATTTCTGGTCCTGCTGTGGCCAAACTGGCCGGTTCACACGGACAGATTAGGATTGGTTTGAAACGCACATCAAAGACGGGTGTATAATTAGAATGGTCCTTTCACCGCCTCGACCACAATAACAACAAGATGCGTCGTGCTCAAGCTAGTAGCCAGCTAGCAAGCAGGATACGACAGCAAACACGCACACGCAAATAGAATGCGGCGGCGTACACATCACGGACATTAGTAGCCTTTCCTTGCATTGTATTTTTGCTTTTTGTAGTAGCAACACCATCCATCACATGGCATGGTGTAGACGATTCATTGCTTTGATCACGTACCTCGTCAAAGTACTGTACCTCTCCCGTGGGTGGGACTCGTACCTCACTTTACCATGCCTGATATTCGCCCACTATAAAACACCAGCACAACAGGCGACACGTAGATGAACTCGGCAACAACGGCCACGGCGTGCCTGGGCGGGAAGCGAAGCTTTCGGTTCTGCTGTGTATGGGTTTGGGTGGATGCACAACAGGCAGGCGGCAAGTGCGGTCTAAACGCCATGACCGAATCTGCGTCAATGTTGTGGTCAGATGAGAGAATGAGAGGGTCTTGGTATGGGATATTGGATCCGCAGTCAGCTGTTGCTCACACGACCACATCTCACCACCTCATCTCTGTGTGGCACACCGGTTGGTGCTGCTGGGTTCCGAGTTTGATGCGGTATCATCTCTACATAAAGCTCTATTAATGACAGAGAGGCGGTTGGTGTCTGCCCCTTAGCGGACCTCTCGTTCGCCTCCCCGCTCTCTACTCCCCCTCTTCCTCCTCCGTATGCAAAATGTGGTCTAGTCGGCCCGGGCGGCGTCGCGGCGGGCACGCTTGATGGCCTTGGCCTTGTTGACAGCCTTGCGCTCGCCAAACGATGAATCGTGCATTTCCTGTAATGTCAGCCTCAACCACATCGCAAACCCAACGAAGGGAAGATGAACGACCACCTTCCCTGCTGCACTCACCATTGATGCCATCCTGCGCGCCAAAGCGACCTTGTTGAGATTCTCCAGCACAGTCTCCTCGTCCATCTCCAGCTCGGTGAGCGTAACCTTGACCTCGTCCTCGATCTCCTTGACGAGCTCGACGTCACGCTCAGTCACGACAGTGACCGCCACGCCACCACGGCCGGCACGCGCAGTACGACCGACACGGTGCACATAGTCGTCGGCGCGGCGGGGACAGTCCCAGTTCACAACCATGGCGACCTCGGGAATGTCGAGACCACGCGACCCGACGTCGGTCGTCACGAGGACGGGAACGTGCTGGGCACGGAACTTTGCCAGCGACTCGAGGCGCTGGGGCTGCGTCAGGTGCGAGTGCAGCGGGACCGAGGGAATGTCGAGTTGGGTAAGGATGAGATGCAACAGCTGGGCAGTCGCGCAACGCTGTGTAAAGATGATTGTTGGGGGAATGGGAGGGCCGGCAGGCTCGGGCGTCTCGCTGCGACCCCGCTTGTGGCCACGCTTGCCGCGTGACGGCTCCTTGGGTGGTGGACGAGGGGCGACGCGGAGGGCAGCGTCAATGTCCGAGGGTGGGTTGAGGAGGAGGTAGTAGAGGTAGGGGTCGCGGATTTGCGATGGGATAAAGAGGTACTTTTGCTTGAGCGCCTCGACGGTGAGGGTGCTGAGGGGTTAGTCCCATTCACGGTTCCCGGGGGAGAACTTACTCTGAGGCAACGCGGTAGACGAACGGCTTCTGCTTTCCGGGCGCAGGAGGCTTGTTCGCGAGGTCCATAATAGCATCGCTAATGGTAGCGGTGAAGAGACAGGTTTGGCGGTTCTTGGGCATCTGCTCAAACAGATACGCAAGCTCGGGTGCGAACGTTGGCGTGAGCATCCTGTCCGCCTCGTCGAGCACGAGGGTGCGAACGCGGCTAAGTTTGCCGTGTCCGACGCCGTCTGACCTCAACAGGTCACAGAGACGTCCGGGAGTGGCGACGATGACGTGAGGGCGGCGCTCGAGCTCCTGTGCTTGCGCCAGCATGTCCATGCCGCCGACAATGGTTGCGGTAGTAAGGCCGAGAGGCTTGCCAATGGCGAGAAACTGCTCAGACAGCTGGTACGCCAGCTCACGAGTGGGAGTGAGAACCACGGTATTGATGCCAAAGGGGTCGCGCGCGAGCGACTCGAGGATAGGCAACGCAAACGCCATGGTCTTTCCTGAACCAGTCTTGGCGCCGCCAATGCAGTCGCGACCGGCCAGGATGGACGGGACACACGCGACCTGAATCTCCGTGGGCTTCTTGATGTTAAGAGTGGCAAGTGCCGAGATAATCGGCTGCGAGAGACCCAGCGAGGAAAAGGTTGCCGCGGCGGTGTCGACAGGAGCGGTCTCGTCAAAGGCAGACACTGTCGCTGCTGAAGGAGTCTTGCCCTTGGCATCGGCGCGGGGAGGAAGTTTGACGCGCGATGTAGTCGCCACGGAGGTACGAGATACCACAGGGCGGGCGGGAGAGGGCGATCGCGAGCTGCTAGTAGCTGGCGCTTCGTCCTCTGAGCCGGATCCAGAGGCAGACCCAGAGTCGGAGCCATTGTCGCTGTCAGACTCAGAGCCAGCCTCGTCGCTAGCCTCATGTGCTGCCTGTTGCTGGGCCAGCATTGCCTTCATAACCTCGTTCTGGTCGAGTACGCCCTCGCTCTTGCCCTTCTTCGTTGCTGCTGCCGGCATGGTTATTGGATATGAATAATGTTGAGAACAGTTGTTGTTGGCGGCGACAAAATTCTGGGCCAAGATCGCTGCGGGGCCCTTTTCTCGGGGGTCAGCACGTGGTCGTCACGTGGACCGGCACGCGTCACTGCCCGAGCGGTCTCCTCACACCTCGTCGACAAGCGATGCGTCGTCCGACTACTCTTCCTTTATACCATCCCTTCTCATCCACCATCATGAGCCCGGTAGCGACGGCTCCAGCAGAGCCACCACCTGGGCCAGCTCCCATCCCACCTGCCGACCTGGTTGCGTCTCTCCCAGCGCCTCTCCTCCGTCTCCTCATCCTCTTCAGTGCGCCCATCGCCGCGTTTCGCGCAGCACTGGAGGTATTATGCTGGAAACCAGAGCGTAGGGTGGAGAGCTACATGGTAGTGGGAGTATGGTGGAGCCTGTGTCTCGGATTTGGCTATGTCTTCGCCTGGCTCCTCCCGCCACTGCTGTTTGCGCCACTGCTGCCGCTGTCGCGTCTTCGTCTCGGCAAACGTATGTCGGTGCATCCCTCGCCAGGCAAGCCAGCCACCACAGAGTCTCTCCTGCACACTATTGGTGATCTGCACAAGATCCACGCTCTTTTGCCTCCAAGCCCAATCCCGAACGTCTCGGCCATCTACGCGCGCTTCCGGCAACTCGGCACGCGGCGCCTGGTGCGCGGACTGGTCGTCCTCTGGCTCGTGTGGATCGTCCTGGATCGCACACTCGGCAACAGCGTTCTGCTCGCACTTGTCGGGACTGCGATTCTGCTGCTCCCATCGCCACCTCTCGCCCAGGTCGTAAACCTGCTGTCCAAGAGCCTCGTCGTGCGCCGCGCCACTGCGCTGCTTTTCCTGATCGTATTTGGCTCCCCGCCCGACGCCAACTACAAGATTGGCTCGCCTCTTGGGTGGCTTCGCTTCAAGTGGGCGTACGCTCGTCGCCCCTCTGTCGCTCTCGCATTTAGCCCTCCTGTCAAGATTGGCGGTGACGACGACGCACCGGAGGACAAAGCTGGGAACCCGATTTACTTCCGTTTCGAGCTGCATGAGAACCAGCGCTGGTGGATGGGTCTCGACTGGACGTCAGCTCTTCTGCCCCAGGAGCGCCCGAGCTGGTGCGACTCGCATCTCCTCCCAGTGTCTCCGCCTGTTGCCTTTCAGCTGCCCCCGCCTTCCTCCATCGACCTGCCAGCGCCGACCAAGACAGAGCCCCGCGCACAGATCCGCCGTACGGCGACATGGCGCTGGCTCGATGACGACTGGTCGGTCGTGCGCACCGGTCAAGGTGCTACGGTCCCTCCATCTACTGCGGTTGCGGTTACACCTATCCCCACTGCCGAGGACACTGACTCGGTAATTTCGACCGACGACACAAAGAGGGGATCGCGACCATCGTCAGGCCTGTTTGGCACGTCACCCGAGGATGGCCACACACGTGCTCCCAGCATTGCGGAGCAGGCATTCGTGAAGGGTCTTGGTCGTCTCAAGACTATGCCTCTTGGTTCCGCATCGCTCACTTCACCGCTGTCGTCAACAGCTTCTCCAACAAAGCCCAGTCCCATCCGCGGCCGCACTGGCTCGGAGGCAAGCACGGACCACGCCACCGACGATGGTCACGCGGGCCCAGTGTCTACTAGTCCTATGATGGCACCCATGCCCGAGAGCGATGAGGCGACCGACGCGGACGGTTGGGTGTATGGAGACAACAAGTGGGAGAACATGACTGCCCGTGGCGGTCTCGGCAAGGTGAGTCAACACTCAATGTGTAATAACATTGCTGACAACGTAGTTCACCCGCAGGAGGCGCTGGCAACGGCGTGCAGTTTGCACTGAA
Source organism: Prillingera fragicola (assembly GCA_002335605.1). Lineage (NCBI taxonomy): Eukaryota > Fungi > Basidiomycota > Tremellomycetes > Trichosporonales > Trichosporonaceae > Prillingera > Prillingera fragicola. The sequence continues at coordinate 2,002,068 of BEDY01000001.1, forward strand.
GCTGTTCACCGCATTGCCGAGCTTGCCCCGCTCCCTGGCTCGCTCGATGCCGAGGTCCTCGGCCGGCCGGCCATCGATGTCTCTGGTTCTGGTTCGGGTGCCGCTACTCCAACAGCAGCGGCCCACAGTATAACCACAGGCTTTTCCACAAACCCAACCAATGGTTCTGCCGGTGTTGTGCGCTCCGTGTCTCTTGGTCTCAAGGGCGCACCCACAAACAGCATTGAAGGCCGCCGGTCTTTGGACACTGCTGCGCGCCCCGTCCGCAGCGATACTGGCAGCAGTACTGCCAGCGGTCCCACGAGCGTCATTCCTCCGCCTGCGCCTTCTGCCACTGCTGGTCAGTCGCGCGACGATGCGTTGCGGCAACGTCTCAAGAAGGCAATGGGGAACATGGGCGCGTAGATGTAATGTATGCGTAGAGCTTCGCCAATCTGGAAACTAACGGCAATCGGCTGGCCCACCGACTGACTCGAGCCGTCTTGGACGACACGCCCGCCGATCGTTCGGCCCACTATGTCACCATTCCTGGCATCTCTGGGTGGCGGGGCGTGGAGGCATGTGTCCGGCATCCCGCACTGAGGGCCGCACGGACTCGCGGCTGTACTGGTTAGTTGTGGAGACCGGTGGCTTCACTTGTGGCTTCTTACTGAACATGTTTTCGTGATCTGCTTCTGCGCTTCTGCGCTCCATTTCTGACTTTGTGCCTCAAAGTGTGTCGAAGTTTGGCATGGGGTGTGGGCAAGAATCTTGTTCCCAGCTTGCATCAGCTTGGCGTGTCGCGAGCGGAACCCGCTCACAGTGGTTGCAGCAAGAAGGAGGTCCAAGCGCGCACCCACAACCTCTACTCCCTCAGTTGTCCGGGCACCTCGGCCACCTGCAACCTCTGCTCACGTATGCGATCTCGCTCTGATACACATCGCACACATCATCCTTCCCCCGGCTGTCCACCGTGCACGTCATGCCCGCCATCGTTAACGTTGATTGTGGCGCTTATTGTTCCCTCGACCAGCCCATTCTTTCCACTGTACGGCCGTAAACTTCCCTGCTGGTGAAACACACCAAACACACTCCCTTCACTCCCTTCTCTCTTCTTTGCCTTCTGTCCAGGACGTCCAGGCAAGCACTTCTATCCGGGCAAGCATGTGCTCTGGAAGTATAAGAGCTGCGCAGTCGTTGCTTTTCCCGCTTTTCTCTCACCCCCACTCACCTTTCCAACCCAAAGTGTCGATCACTCCCCGCCCCACGCTCGCCACTACAGACGCGACCTGCCGATCCTTACCATGCTCCCCATCTTCTATATGCTTGCTGTGGCCACCTCTGCGTTGGCCATCAGCCTCACCCCACGCGAGAACCCCATCCACGACGACCTCGTTCCGACTATTACGCCGCCGCCATCCTTTGACCCCAATGATCCAGTTTACGTCTACTTTCCCCAGCCCTATGATTGGTGTATGTTCTGTCGTAGTGATGAAGGAGTTCTAACGGACAGTCACAAAGGGGACAATGAACGTTGTCAACTGGCAGTGGGCCTACGACTACACACGGTCCTTTCGCGTTGTTCTGAGCAACAATGACACAACGCTGCTGGCCACTGACATTGTGCTCGATCCCAGTGGTGAGTCCTTCGCTTCAGCGGTAGGACTGATGAGTCCCAGTCCAGTCGTCCATGTACGGATTCTCAACCACAAACCCCCTCTACTCGGCCAACCCGGGTACGGGGTACTTCGTGTCAATCTTTGACGCCGTCAACGGCACGCGCTATGCCAAGTCGGAGGGCTTTGAGCTCAAGACGAACGGTGCTACACCGACCGTTCCCCCGCCTTACTCGCTGCCCATGACTACCGAAACCAGCGGGTCTGGTGTTAAGAGTGCAAGTGTCGGCGGTGTCATTGGAGCGGCCATGCTCGCTGTGTTGCTGCGTTGAGCTGTCTTTGTGTTTGTGTTTTTCGCATCTTTTACGACTCTGAATGTCTGAGCATATATTCAATTGCCCTCCTGTAGAGGCATTACTGTATTTTAACCTCGTCAGGGCATGCATGGTCATGACCATACGCTGCGTTGGGTGTAGGACGAGAAAGAACAATGGAAGGTTGTGCGGTGCTGGTCTTTTGTTTAGCTCAGTGGCCGAACTTCGTGGTGAAGCCACAACCCTTTCGTCCATTGATCAGGTTAACTAGGAGCAACCTCAATTAACTCTGCCCCTTGTCGCTGTCTACAAAGACCACATCTATACAGCAGGCGATGGTCACCGACTCGTTGCCAAGTACGCCCTCAAGTGCCTGTTGGGCCAGTGGCACGCAAGTTCCTGACCAGCAACTCACCGCCAAGTCCCTCCAGTTCGTCCAACATTACCTTCCATCACGTTGTGACATCAAGCGTTACCATGGTCTATGCATGTGCCTAGATATTCACATTTCCATGAAAGCAAACGGTATGTTGAGGATAGCGACACAGACCGCCGAGCGCCCGCTGATCATCTGTGGGCGGCCTTGGCTCGCTGGTGACGGCCAGTGACGGCATGGATGGCAAAGGTACAGCAGTATGTCGGTATGTCAACGACACTGGCGCAGTAGAACTGGGACCCCTTGGGATCCTGGGAGAGAGCTGTACACTACTGCGTGCATGTGTGCTGCAGTACACTTGTTCAGCAGTTTAGAGAGCGCAGGTCCTGGGTGGCTATTTCGGCATCCACCAACCAGCCACATCACCAAATACGTCACTACTTACTAGTTTTTCCATTCAAACCTCCTCTGCTCACCAACGAACACCAACAATGCCGCGCGTGGGCATCAAACTAACTTCCTTATACGGTGGATGTTCAGGCTACATTAGTACATCCGCACCAAGGTCATGATGTAATTGTCAATCTTGGCGGCAAGCCCAGTTGGCGCGGAGCGACAAACCACGCAACTCATTCCGGTAGTGGCTCTTAGTGACCTTGGCCACGATTCTCGTAACCTGCATCGACATCCTCGGTCTCTCTGTCGGTCTTACTGGAACAGCTGGAATCGTCCCTAGGTCAGAGGATGGCGAGTCCAGAGCATCAATCGACCCGAACAGCATCCATCCTTGGCTTGATGGCTCCTAATGCCCCTCCTCTCTTGGTAACATTACGATCAATTAACCAAAGGATATGTCCAGGCACCACACAGCCTCGCCCAGGCTTGCAGCATACCGAGCGATGCACTCTGCTGCAGAAGCTGCAGACCAGCAGGGACATCAACCCGGCCTGCAAGAGCATTGGCCGTCCAGAGGTGTGCGACGCGTTTCATCCGATGGGGTTTCAACTCCAGGCACGGCGGTTGCGACGTTACCATGTCAGGTGGCAATGTCATGTTCATGTTCGTTGCCCAGCCGCCGCGTCCAGCCTGCTCCCTCTCTCACTACTGCTGGAACTGAGCAGCGGTGTCTGCGTGTTCAAAGTAGAACACGGGGTCCACGACTGGCTGGCCTCTTCTTTCTGCAATGTCATTTTCTTTACGACGTACACCTACTACCACTACCGTCGAGGAGCACAACGCCACACTCGATGAAGATCAAAGTCGAGCTCGGCGCGGCGCTCGTCTGCGCTGCGCTGGCCGTGGGCGCTCCCCTCCCAGATCCCCAGGACGCTGCCCCCTCCCTCGAGCCCAGTGACATCCCAACCCCAACGCCCACCCCAGTACCTCCCCCCTCTCCAGCGACCTCAGCCTCGGGCGGCCACTCAGAACACATGAAACCTGAACAAACCGCCTTTGCAGCCCCGAGCAGCAGCACAAGCACAAAGAAGGGCAAGAAGAAGACCTCCACCGAGCAACCCGAGGCGACCTCCACCGACGACGCCGAGGCGACCGCAACAGTCACCGAGACCGAGATGGAACAACCAGACAGCGGCGCCGTTCAGACTACTGTCGTCGTGGTAGCCGACGGCGCAATACCCACGAGCGCGAGCCAGGCCAACTTGCCCGCCAAAGTCTCGTTCCCCAGTGCAGTCCAGTGGTGTAGGTCGCACGAGACGCCTGTGCCGCAGACCTGACGTGAGCAGGGGTAGACCAAGCCCTCGGCGTTGTCGAGTGGGCGCCGGCACTGAACCAGACCTGCCTCATTCGCCTCAACAATGCCGACGAAAACTTGCTCGGCAGCCCGTACGAGCTCGCCAACCGCGTGCCGCCCGGGTGGGTCAGTATGGCGTTTGCAGTGGGATCGCCGTGAGTGTCCTTGCGAGATGGCTCCAGGGGGTGAGGAAGTGGGCGCCGCGGCCTTGCATACGACAGGGGAACGGGTGTCGCCGATTCCTGGCGAGTGTGGGCCGCTTCCTCGGTCACGCTCTCCTCCCGAGGCCCGAGAGTGTCCTCTAACCGCCGTCTGACATGCAGCACGACCATAGCTGACACACCAGTGCACGCCCCGGTACAGGCTACATTCTGTCCTTTCACGACGTTGAGAACGATTCAAGTGAGTGCGCCCTGGCCATGCTGAATAAAAGTCTGACACGCAGTCCTCGCGGCCTCGGAGCCCTTTGAGATCAAGAAGGAGGGCAACCCCATCATCGCTCCAGCAGGCTACCCCATCCAGTCGTCTGTGCGGAATGACGACAATGCTGCCCAGTCCAACGCGGCTACACGACGACGGCGGCTGCTGGCACTGACCACAATGTGGGCTGCCACTGCAGGGTTTGGCGTTCTTGGCGGTGCAATGGCGTTGTTGTGAGCCCAAGTGGTCTGAGACAAATGGCCAAAGCACCATTGCAGCGGCCCAAAACGTGAGACGTGAGACCGAGCAGGCGCAGTTTGATGGACTATACGGCATCGCAGACATGAACCATTGTATTTTCACCCCATCTTGCTACACACAGGGCGAGATGTTATAGACATAGTAGAAGTGCGCAGTAGTGTAAATTGTATTTCAGTACCTATTTGCCTGGGTTTGTAATGAACTCTATGCTCGTGTCGCCGGAATATGGCAGGCGCGGGCTTTGGACGTGTCGAGCGAGCACGAGTGCAGGGTGAGCCGGCCGGGAAGGCAAAAGGGAATACGACGACGGCACGAGGGCAGAGAAGGGAGGGAGGATTGTTGTTTTTTGGCTCTGACCCCAACGCGTCCATGGGATGGGCTCTTTCGCGACGCCTCCAAGGCTTTGGGTTCGGTGTCAGCCATCTTGTTGGGATAGCTGCTATCGATGCATGTCAACAAGGCAGCATTGAAGCTAGCAGCTGAGAGTGTGTGTGTCTGTATGATGCATGGGGTGTGCAGAAGTGAACAGCACGATGTGTGCCAGGGGGAGGGTGCTCCCCCCCGCATTGTCCCGTCGTTGAAACGCCTCCCGGGGGTGGTGGGGGGTGTTTCCCTGTATTATTGTTGCCGATGTCGAGCCCTGCACCGCTCTGATCTCCTTGTCATTCTCTCATTCTCACTCCTCTCATCCTCTCTCTCTCTCACACTCTCACACAGTCTCTACTCTTACATACCCCTTAATAACAAACACAGCCGCAATGCTCGTCAAAGCTCTCCTCGCCGCCGCCGTCGCCCCCCTCTTTGTTGCCGCACAGCTCAAGGTCACCTACCCTTCGTCCTCGACCTGGTGTGCGTATTCTGATAGGTCATGGTCAGCATCATAAACTAAACTCCCACAGGGGTCAACGACTCGGTCAACAAGGTCGCTTGGTCCGGCAAGCCCGACACTGCCCCCGACTTTACCGTCTTCCTTGCCAACAAGAACGTCCAGCTCCTCTCCGGTGACCAGGCCCTCTCGGCTGTTAGTGAGTAGCAACAACAGGGCCAACAGGGCACGACATCGCACGCACCACCGGAACCCCAGAGCTGACATCGCTCTAGCCCCCGCGTTCATGACCTCGCTTGAGATCCCCCAGTGAGTTGCCTGTATTCCACAACAAACACACACTGACCGACTAAGGGCGCACTTCAACCCCGGCACTGGCTACTACATCAAGCTGTCCCACACGGTCTTGGGCAGTGAGTTCCCACGACTGCCCGGCGGTAAACGCTAACGAGACAGCTGTCTTCGCCCAGTCGGACGAGTTTGAGATCAAGCCTCTCGGCGCAACCTACGCAGCCGAGACCCCCGTGGCCACGGCCACTGCCTCGGCCTCGGGCTCGCTTGGTGTTGCCAACTCGACCGACGGCGCCGCCGCCTCGGCTTCGTCGACCGCCGCCGGCAGCGCTGGTGTCGCCAACGTTGCCAACCTCCCCATTGCTGCCGCTGCCGCCGCTGCCGCCGTCTACGTTATGGCTTAAATGATACGCTAATCCTGGCTATCTCGAGTGAGATGTGGTGTTGTTTGCCTGCTGCTACGGGTGGGCAGCGCACGCGAGTGGAGGGAGGTAGTGTTAGTTTACGGACATTCGATGCATAATACTAGGCTGAGCTGTAGTAGGCGAGCTGTTGCACTGAGACTGGCAGCATGCATGAGAGAGCAGTTGTTGACGTGCGACTTGCAGGGGTTGCCGGCTTGTTAAACCGAAGAGGGGTTATTGGGCTTTCATCTGTACTACTTCAGCCGGACAGATGAATTCAGGTCGATTATGTCGTAGCTGCACAGATTGTGATGCTTGCGAGTGTGACAGCCCGTGAGGGAGCGATGCTGAGCCGAAGGGAGACAACGTTGTGCAGAGCGGCGCCGGCAGTGAGGAGGGTGCAGCTGGTGTGATGACAAGTGTGGGACGGTTAAACTGGACAACCCTGTCGAGCCTGTAGTTGGTAGCATCATCGCTTAATCCACCGTTCTCATCGTCACGCCACCCACTTCTGCTTCTCCTGCTCTCTACTCTGCTATTCACCTAGCCACTAGCACATCATCCACTGCTCACCGCGTGCACACCCCATGGCGTCGCCCCAGCCAAAGGCCCGCCCACCCCCCATGTCATCCCTCGTGAGCAGCCCCAACCGAACGCAACGAACAGCGTTATCTCCCCCGTGACACCATTCTAACAACACTGCAGCACGACATTGTCCTCGACTATGTCATCAACAGCGCCTACTCGGGCACGGCGCGCGTCCTCGCCAACAGCGCAGGGCCCATGCGCCGCTCGTCGTCGGCCCAGTCCGGAGCAGCCGGAGCGTCAGCATCGGCGTCCAACGGCGCACAGCGTGGCCGCGACCCAACGGACATTGACATGGACGTTGACGCCGATGTAGACCCGGAAGCGGACGCCGACGATGAGCGCCCACCACGTACCCTCGACGCTGCTGCGTTGGCATCCATTGACGAACGTCGCGGTGAGTACGCCGCACCGAGGCAATCGGTGGCGTCGGTGCCCGTTTCCAACCGAACCAACACTGACAATGACAGCCATCCTCGACCATATTCTGAACGGCGCCGTGATTCGCGCCGTTGATTCGCTGCATGCGCACTTTCCTGCCGTGCTCACTCCCCCTCCCCCGGTCCCCGCTTCGGCTCAGCGCAACGGTTCTTCCTCCAACGGCGTATCTGCCTCCAACGGCGCGAGCAGTAATGGAGCGACAACGGGGACGGCATCACCGCACGTTCTTCCCCCACCACCGCGTGATGCGAGCGGCGGCACAACTCCGGCGCCGCACGACCACGCCGAGCCAGTCTTTGCACGCAGCACGGACCCAGAGCACGTCCGGCTCAATCTGCAGATACAAGAGTTTATCGAGTCGTTCCGGCAGCTGGACTCTGCTCCTCCTTCTCCGGCCAGCAGTGGTGGCATGCTCGACTCGACAGCAGCAGGCGTATCCTCGACGCTAGCGGACAGCGTCGGCTCCATTGGATCCGCTGGTCTGGGCGGCGCGGCACTCGAGGCTGCCCTCCAAGCGTTGCACCGGTTGCACGAGGAGGCCAAACGGCTCAGGCCAGCACACCGCGCGCGATACCTCCAGGAAATCAAGGATGTCGGCGGCTTGTTCGCATACACTGATCCTGGAAGTAGTATTGTCAGTGGATTCTTGCATCAGACGCGCAGGATTGCTCTTGCTCAGCAGGTTAACGCGGCGATTCTTAGTGAGTGACGAGCTGCCGTGGGTGGCGATAGCTGTGGAGTGCATGCGCTCTTCGTCACGGCGTGTGTCGTCACGGCGTGTGACATCAGCCTTGTCGCCTCGTTCCAAGGTTACACTACGGCTCAGTCTCTAACGACGCAGAATCTGAAGGCCGTCCAGCCCAATCTGAGCTGGAACAGATCGCCCGCCGCACCTCGGCAGTTTACGCGACGCTCAGCGAGCACGGCATTGATCCCCAGCCGTGGACAGGCGACGGCAAGGGTGCAGCTGTGAGTTGCCAACGTGTCACGCAGTGACAAACTATCGTGGTGCAACGGCTGACAAAACAGCAACACTGGCGTATCGCGCAGCAGCTCAAATCGCGGCCGTTTGGCGAAGGACGATTTGATTTGCACGAGTATGTGCGTGAAATGTCGTAGCAATCGTAAGAAGCAAGCATTGCATGTTGTAGTCTTTTGATATGTGACAATACCCGTTTGCTATAGTGTCGTCGACATACGGATGAGGACACGGTGGGTTGTCTTGGAGAGCGAGGGTGGCCTTTTGGCCAAGACGCATGCTGCACTGTGCACGTTCTAGACACAATGGTCTCCCTACTATGCTGCGCTACTATATTGCGCTATGAAGGAGAACCCCACAGGCTCTTGCGATGGCACTGTCCACTACTGCCACAAGGCGGCTGCGATGCCACCTCCACCGGGCCGGGTTCATCCTCGGCTCCTCCGGGTGTCTGCTGTAACCTGCATCTCATCGTCGTCTGTCATCATCTCTCGCATCAACCACCCACTCTCACCGCCCACAGCCAGCCATGCCCCAGCCACAGACGGGCATACATGGCCCGCTCCTCCTAGAGGAACCTCTTATCCGCGTACGTCGACAGTCACTGACTCACCCACCAGTTGCCACCGGCCAAGCGGGCTCCACCATCCCCACCAGATCCCGAGCTTACACCCACCCCTTAGACACCGTTCGAGCTCCTCCGTCGCTCCCACCGCTCAGCCCAGCGTCAGGTAGAGCGGGACTTTGTCTTTGTACAGGTATGTGCTCACATCGCTTGCGAAGCATAGCACATCCCAGATGAGATGCTGACACCTCACCTCTACCATTGTACTGTTCCCCTGCGCCTCTCGTCGCCGATACGCTTCCCCTACGCCACCTGTCAACTGGCGCCGGTATCAACAGTCCCAGCTTAACAACCTCCTCAAGTCGTTCTCGGGCGATCCGGACAAGGACCGCGACCCGGCCCTAGCCAAGCTCGACGCTGCGGCTGAGCGCGTGCGTGGTCTCAAGCGCAAGCTTGATGACCTGCAGCCTGCGGCCTCGGCGCCCAATGTGCTCCGAGACCGACTGGCGCATGTCGAGGACACGCTGTTGCCGCAGGCGGAGATGGGCGGGGCCAAGGGGTTGGAAGGGTGAGTGATGTGGCCCCAAGCCGCGCTGACACCGCAGCGTCGACCGCACCCTTGACCGGTACATTGTCGACCACCTGCTGCGCACCGGGCGTATGAAGACGGCGCGCACACTCACAGCAACACAGGGGATCGAGGTGGGCTCTCCTGTGACGTAGCCAAGGCTGACTTAAGCAGAACCTCGTCGACGTCAAGTTGTTTGCCGAGCTGGTCAAGATTGAGACCGCGCTCGTGGAGAAGCACAGCTGTGCTGAAGGTTTGGCATGGTGTGGCGAGAACCGCGGCACGCTCAAGAAGCTTGGGGTTCGTATGCCATAAGCTGGTAATGCTTCGCGGCTGACCAAACGCCAGAGCGATCTCGAATTCTCCCTTCGCTTCCAAGAATACATAGAGCTGTGCCGGAAGCGTGACTACCAGCCTGCGATCGCGTATGCGGTCAAGTATCTTGCACCATGGGGTAGCACGCATATGGCGCAGCTGCAGCGCGCCATGACGATGCCTGCGTTTGGAGAGAGGACTGGCGTTTCAGTGTACAAAGTGAGCTAGACTGATTGGCACTGATTGCTGACGTCTTAGAAACTGTACGACCCCGCACGGTGGACAGAGGTGCGCGATCAGTTCCGCGAGACTTTCCTTGGGATCTATGCGCTGCCATCGCAATCCCTGCTCGCGCTGTCATTGTCTGCTGGCCTGAGCTCGCTCCGCCTTCCGGCATGTACTGAGCCGGCACCTTCAAACGGCGGCACAAAGACATCCGAGGCTACCGAAACGCGCAAGAAGCCCGCGCCCCTTCCAAGCTCCCACACGGCGCGCCTTCCTCCGCCAAGCCCCCTTCTCCCGCCCGCGCAGGACCTGCACGCCGTCATGGGCCTGGACTCGCTCGCGTCCCCCGAGCTAGACCTCACCGGCACGCGCGAGGCTGCGGCGCGCGAAATGATACCTTCAGCATCAGCAGAAGAGGCCCACGCGCACGGCCACCCGCACCCGCGCGAGGCAGCGAGCGCCAACGTCGACTGCCCGACGTGCGCAGAAGACATGCGCGTCCTCGCCCGCGAAGTCGCCATGGCACACCACGTCAACTCGACGCTCGTGTGCCGTATCTCTGGCGACGTCATGGACTCGAACAATGAGCCCATGGCCTTTCCCAATGGGTGCGTCTACTCGTCCAAAGCCCTGGCCGAAATGGCAAAGAACAATTTCGACGTCGTGACATGTCCACGGACAAACGAGACGTGCGCATTCTCGCGCTTGCGCAAAGTTTACATTTCCTAGCACCGCTTCTTCCTCCCACGTTGTACACTATCACTCGTCACGCGTTGTACCCCTACAACATGCAACCTTTTACAGCTCCTGCACTAGTCCTCGGGTTCGCCGGCGAGGACAATCATGTTGAAGTTGATGTCGCCGCCCGCGCGGTCCATGTACTTTTCCTTTACAATCTTGGCGACGTCCTATAACTGTCAGTAGGTCACAGCGATTGAGTCGACTCACAGTGAGGAGATCCTTGCAGGGTCCACGGTCAAATGGCCCGGTCCTGCCGCCGTCGAGCTCGAGCACCCGCGGCTCGCCGGCGGCGTTGGCACGCTCGACAAAGGCGATAAAGTGCGTGTCAATGTCGAGGTCCTCGGGGATGGCCGACTGGCCAGTCTGCGCAGCGGCAGTGTGGGCCGTGGTGAAGAACTCGGCGTCATCGAGCGCCTTGGCGCGCGCGAGGGCTGGGCTTGTCAGTTATCATAGCTAAGAAGCGCACTCACGCTCAAGAGGCAGGGTCTCCTCCTTGAACTTTACGAGACTCGAGCCGGGGGTCAGCGAGCCCTCGGGGAGGTTGAGGAGGGCGTGCAGGAGGCCGATCGAGCCGCACGCGTTGGGGATCTGCAGTGTCAGTGGCACACACATTGCGTGACATCATGTCCCTGTGCAAAGTGCAGAGTGCAGAGATTCGTCTACACAACGCTCTGGTTACACAGGTTCTGGGTAACGTACCGTCTGCTTGATCCACCACACATCGCCATCAAACTTGCCCTCACCGGCGGCTTCCTCCTTGGTGCGCGCCTCGGCGAGCTCGCCGCGCGAGGGGAAGAGGAGCAGGACAGCGCGGACAGGCTTGGGCGTAAAGCTCAGAAACTCGGGGTCAAGCGAGAAGAGGTCTTGGAAAGAGAGGGGCGAGGCTGGGAGACCCAAGGGACGCGACCACTGCGCGTGTCAGTTACGAACGTTGTGGCGACGGTTTGGAGAGGGCTGCTTACGTCGTTGAAGACCTGACTGTCATTAGCTTGTTGAGTTGTGAAACGAAACTAGAGTGCTTACATCAGGAGAGGCCTCGAGGGGAACCCACTTGGACTGCGACATGCTTAAAATGAAATGGGTCAATGGATGAGAGTGAACCCAAAGCATCTGTGGTCATAGATCGCATCGTCATTGTGAGGGGTGGAGGTTTCCCACGGTAGCATTCCCCACGGGGGAACATGGGCTTGATGGCGATCATGGTTTCAGACTGGCACCGCCCTGGTTACACCCACGGTGATTCTTCACGTTGTTGTCAGTTTACTCGTCGTCGTCGGTGCTTCTCTGCACGATCTGTTAGCAAAGGTGATCTTGATGCAAGTCCAAAAAGAAACGACATTGGCATGATTCGAACATGCGCTCCCGAAGGAAATTGATTTCGAGTCAATCGCGTTAACCACTCCGCCACAATGCCTGATGTTTGTGACTTCTTGCCACGTATATATACTTCACACATCACCTCAAACGACGACGTGGTCCCCAAGAAATCTCTCCGCTTGGTTCCGCCATCCACGCAATGTTGGGTGGCAACCTTCTTGTTGCCAAACACCATCGGTGTCTGCCGTCTTTGAGCCAAACAGAGAGCATCGTTCCATGCAGAATAGTCTTCCCGTGTACGTCCAGCCGCGCTTGGCGGTGGGCCAAGTCTTCAACTTTTTTCTCCCCCTCTGCGCTGGCAAGCGTTGGAAGAGCAACACCCAAATTTGATCCCGTGCCGGAGCTTGACTGCGGGGTTGATGGCCACACGGGCAAGCTGTTACCCTGAAAATGGACCACCACCACCCCCGGGTTCTCTGTTCAGAAGTCAAGTCAACGCATCTCCACTCTCCTTTCACTCTTCATACAATATACCAACACTACAGCTCCAGCCATGGTGATGGAGGACAAGCATATCGGGCTGCTACTCGCCTTTAGCAGCTCGGGCCTCATCGGGTACGTCTACCACGAACGCTGGACACCACCGCGAACCTGTTGCGCGTGCCACGATTCAGCGCGTCGAGCATCAACGACAAGTCTTGTACTGACACCGCCGCAGCACCAGTTTTATCATCACCAAAAAGGTGCGACCACCTCGAGATTAAGACTGACGTTTAGGGATTAAACGATGCCGCGCAAAAGCCCGCAGAATACCCACATTCTCACCAGCGCCAGACCGGCCCTCGTTCTGCTTGTGAGCTTTGTTGACGGGCAGCGCGCAGTGTCGACGAAGAAGCACTGTGCTGCTGCCTATGTGGCAGGGCATGTGTTGACCCTTTAGCCGATGATCTTGCATACTTGCGGAACCCCATCTGGTGGGCTGGCATGTTGACAAGTGAGTAGCCGACCCTTCGAGTTGGGATACGCGCTGACGCATTGCAGTGGTGATAGGAGAGGGTACGTTTGGTCGAGCTGCGGCGAGGGGGAGTGACTGACGACGCAGTGGCCAACTTTGCCGCCTACACCTTTGCACCGGCCATTCTCGTCACACCGCTAGGCGCCATGAGTGTCATTGTTGGGTGAGTCATTTTGACGGCTGCGCTTTGCTGACGCGCAGTGCGATTCTTGCGTCGTTCTTGCTGGACGAGAAGCTCGGACGGCTGGGTGTCTGCGGTTGCCTGAGCTGCATTGTGAGTCGGAACGGGCGTCGGCGCGAGGCCCGACGTATGCTGACGACGTAGCTTGGAAGTCTGGTCATTGTGTTGCACGCTCCGTCAGACAAGGAGGTCGAGACTGTGAACGAGATTCTCGAGTACGCCGCCAAGCCTCGTACGTTCAATGTCATTGGTACAGAGTGCAAGGCTGACAGTGTAGCATTCGTCACGTATCTCCTGTTCGTGGCCGTGTTCGCAACTTACATGATCTTCCGCGTTGTGCCCAAGTACGGCACCAAGAACCCCATGGTCTACCTGTCCATTTGTTCGCTCGTCGGCAGTGTCTCGGTCATGGCTATCAAGGCCTTTGGCATAGCCCTCAAGCTCACGCTCGCCGGCAACAACCAGTTTAGGTACCCAACAACCTATGTGTTTGGTGTCGTCGTTGTGGGCTGCATTCTCGTGCAGATGGTGAGCATCAGAGTCAAGGCAACAGCTGACGGCAGAACTACTTTAACAAGGCGCTCGACACGTTCTCGACCAACGTCGTCAACCCTATCTACTACGTCTTCTTCACGACCGCGACGATTATCGCCTCTGCAATCCTGTTCCAGGGCTTCAACACCACCGACGCCGTCAACACCATCTCGCTGCTGTGCGGTTTCGTCATCATTTTCATGGGCGTTTACCTGCTCAACATTTCGCGCCAGCCCGAGGTGCAGCACAACCCCACTTCCCTCGAGACTGGTCTGCTGAACCCCCGCATGTCCATGTCGGGTCGCATGTCCGTCGAGTCCCAGGGTGCCCCCATGTGGAACTATGCGACGAACGGCACAACCCCCGCGAGTTACCACGCCGACGGCACGTCGCGCGGCGAGTCGCACGGCCGCCGCTCAAGGTTGTTCCAGCAGCAGAACTCGACTCTGTTCAACGCATTCGAGGAGGAGGGCATGGCCCTCACGCAGCTCCCAGAAGAGGAGAGCGAGGACGAGGAGTCCTCTATCGGCAGGCGGGACAGCTCCCAGGCTCAGAGTCGCAGCTTGCTCGGGCGCCGCGAGGTCGACGGAGGCAGGCATCCAGCATATCAGGAGGTCTAGACTCGACCACCGGCGATCTCGGTGTAGTACGGGCGTGGAGGGGGGAGTGGGCCATCAGGACCAGAGCGTGGCTGGCCTGGTCGAGTGACGTGTACGTGAGAGTTACGTGCCAGTGGGGGGGCACTTGTAGCAGGTTTCTTTATCCATCGCATAGACTCATGCATACTGGTTCTGTGCGTGCCAAAAAAAAGTGTCCTTGCAGAAAAATGCTCCACAGTCCTCTATCTAAACGAACAACCCTTCGTCGACCTCTATGCCCGCTCAATCTGGCCCCTCGCCTCTGCCGCCGCGCCCTCAAAGCCCCGAATCTTCTCCTCGCCGTCGACGCGCAGCTGCTCCGCACGCGCCCGGTACTGCGCGCGCATGTACTCTTCAAGAGTCATCGACTTTTCGGCCTCTGAGAACGCCGTCGAGGGTTCCGGTGCTGGCGCTGGTGCGGCCGCGGCGTTGGCCGGGGTAGGTGAGAACATGTCAATGACTGCGTCGATGGATGCCTTGGCACTCGGTGTGTCTGCGGCTGGCGCCGCCTTGGGCGGCGGGGATAGAGGAGCGGGGACGTTGGCGAAGCGGTCGAGCTGCGAGAGTGGCGCCGTGGCCTTGCGGCCTGGGGCGCGGGAGGGTCGCGGCGGTACGGCCTTGGGTATCGGTGCCGGGTCCTCGGCGGGCTCGGGGGCAGATTCGGGCTGCGCCGTTGTCTGCCGTGTTGTTCGGCCCTTGCGTGGCAAGGGCTTGGTTTCCCGTACAGCCTTGGCGGGCTCGGGCTCCGGCGCAGGGGTGGGTTCGACTTCAGACTCGTCTGGCTCATCCTCGTCGTCGCCCTTCTGTGTGGGTTTCCTCCTCGAGCGCGTGGACTTGGCACCTCGTGTTGATGCTGGCGTGGCGTCAGCCGCGGTTGTTGCCGACGCAGACGTCGACGCGACAGTGGACGCCTTGGGTGGCCGACCCCGGCGGCGCGGTGCTGGTGCCTCCTCCTCCACTGCGGGCTCGGGAGCTTCGACGACCTGCACCTCCTCGGGCTCTACTGTGGCGGCCTTTGCCCTCGTCACTCGCTTGGGCTTTGCACCCGCCTTGGTGCGCGTTGCCTTGCCCTTTTTGGCGACAGTTGCCGTAAAGAAGGGGCAGTCCGGCTCCTTGCGCTTGTGAATGGCCCTGGAATGTCAGCATGTATCACTCGCAGAGCATTGAAGACTGAAGACGCGTACATTGGATCATCGCCCTTCTCCCACTGCTCCACCTCGTACTGGCACAGTGGGCAGGTAGTGGCGTCGTCCGAGTTTGTTGACGGCGCGTAGATAAATCCTGCCAGTGCAAGCTGAGCCCAGTCAGCGACCTGCCTTATGTGGCTTCGTGGTCATACTCACGTCCTGAACACTAGGCTTCTTGTGCGGCCACCAACTTCCAAATGTCCTCTCGCGGTACTCGGTCATGCGCGTCGACGACGGGAGCTCCTCCACGCTAGGGAATTCGGTTCTGCTCAGTCAGATTCCTGGCCTAGTACGCTGCACTCGTCCTCCAGCATAGAACTCACCGCGACCTCCCAGGGCCTCCGCTGACGCGATCTGCCTCGAGCCTGCACACAAGCTCCTTCCACGCGCAGTCTCCCTCTCGCTTGACATGCTCGACAGAAGGGTTATCCCCCTGAGCCCAGCCACCTAGCACAAGGCCGCACAGGAAGCACTCGCAGTTGTCGTCTCCGGGCTCCTCGGGGTCGGTGCCAGGTTTGTGGAAGAAGCCGGCCTTGGAGAAGATGTCGGGGGTGAGGGTTGGGAACGCTGTTGGGTCTAGTGGAAAGGCAATCTTGCCGCCCTTCTTTGCGCGGGGTTTCTTGGGGACCGCCTCGAATGATTTTAGGCGGGCGTCTATGCACTCCATTGTGTCGGAGTGGGTTGTGGGTTAGGGGAGTATGTTGGGTGTTGTTGTGGTCGAGGGTGGTGTTACGGGACACGACCTTGAAAGGGGTTTGTTGTTTATGGGACCTGAGATTGCACCAAGTGGTATTTGGCTCCGTGCGCCTGGGTAGTGGCATATGTATTTGGACCTCCCTGTTAGTGACCTTGTGGCTCATGTGTGGTGATCTCCTGTAGCCTTCCACCAGTAGTGCATGCGTACTTTGAATAGGATATGCAGAATGTGGGCTCGGCCTTCACCACCATTCAGCGGACCTGTTCAGCGAAGTAGACTCAGCATGGCGTGTCCCTTCCCATCCCAGCTCCTCACGTCAAATAAATGACCTACAGCCAGCACCGCCGCATGAAATATTAAACGTCCCTCGGGGGTGCATCACTGAAGCATGGGTCCACCAAAAGACGTTCGAGAGCATACCCGAGTCACTCGTCGCCGCACCTCATGGCGAGCACGACGCAATATGGAATTCAAGTGCGGAAGACAGGCATGGCGAATTCTACGGGCTGTGGCGAATATTCAGAAGAATCAATTAATTGATTTCCATCTCCGTGCCCGCTCACGATCCCTCCAATGCTGCTCGGCATTTTCCGGCACCGTCGCGTCCTCGGCGCCGAGATCGAACTGTGCTGACGTATCGGCATACCCCGGCAAGTTGCGCGTAACAGCAAGCGTCGGCATGCATGTGTGGGTCTTGGCGGTCTCTACCGGCCGCACAGGCAGCGGTTTCTACCGAAAGTCCCAAAACCAACAAAAAAGAAAAGAGTGTAGTGCCGGGTATACGGCTGCAAGCCACACAAAACAGCTCGCATGACAATCTGCCATCCAAGATGGCTTGCTCACCAGCATCCTGCGTACACCCACACTTGGAAATCTCACTGTACCTGCATGGTCCAACGAGTTTGCCAACACCAACGAGCGCGGAAACGATGTCGGCGAATTAATCATAATTCTATAGCCGGTGTAATCCGTGTTGAGCAAGGCAAATGGCAATCACGTCTCTGCCCACTGCCCACCAATTCTCGCCCAGTCGTCGACTGATGCGCGCTCTTCGAGAGTGCCCCCCACGAGCAGAATCCACATTATGGCATCAAAGCTCATCATACTACTACTCTACAACAGCCTGCACGAATGTTATACCATGTTACGAGAAACCAAGCCTAGAGCGAAACCACGAGACACAGCTAACTGGACGAAGCCCTCCCCGCTGGCTCGTACTCTGGCGGCAGGGTCGAGGAGCTGGCAGCGTACTGTGGCGTGCTTCCGTATACCAGGGCCTGTGCGAGCATGTATCCGCGGTATGCGAGGACGACCTCGTCTGAACCAGCGTCCTCGGTGTAGGCGGGTAGGCCTTCTGGCGTGTCGCCGAGACGGACGACGAGGGGGCGGGCGGGCTCGTCGTGGCTGCGCGACTGCTTGCGCGCAAGGGGAATGGAGAGGGAGGGGAGCGAGTCGGAGACGTTGGCTGCGAGGGCATTGCGGACGCGGTCCAGGGCTGATTTTGAAGTGCGTGGGCGGAGGGGCACGACAAAGGTGTGTGCGACCGGGACCGTGCGCGGGGCCTGTGGGGTGAAGCCCTTCTTGATGGCGGCGCCGATGGAGAGTGGCATTGTCTGGCTTGTCAGCGGATGGAGATGCGGTGATGGGCAGGCGCGACGTACTGGTGGTGAGAGTGAGTGGAGTAGTTAGCGGACACCAGTAGTGGGGCCTTGTGTTGTTGCACTGCCTTCGCAGTGGGTGGCACGTGAAGCTGGAATGTGAAGGTGGTGAGGTGTGGTGAGTGGTGGCGAGTGGTGGCACGCGGTCGACTGTGGGTAGGTGCCAAGACGTCGTCGCATGGTGCCCAGACTTTATAGGATTTGCTGCTGGGGCGAAGATAACAACACTGGTGCATACGTTGTGCCAAGCAAGGAGAGTGCGTTGCCGATTGCCATCAAAGCAATGCTCAGCGGCACGCGGTCCGCCCGCGGCGGGCCAACACAGTCGGCGCGTGACTTTTGCTTTGCCCGTCACGCCGCGGCCAAGAGGTGCTCCCAAGCGCGCGCCACGTCGCGCCACGGCGTATTGTGAAGAAATACGAAGCCTGTGCATACGCACAGAGGTTGAGGCTCGGGAGGACAAGCCGTGGTGCGGCCACAAAGCAGGCGGATTCCCCGGTAAACCAAGGAATCACGCAATGGGGGTGAAACGGGGCCCATTTGCGGAGCACACGGAGGTCGAAAGATAAGACGTTCGCGTACCTCAGCGACCATTCTCGCGATCCGATTGGAACGTCGCGTTCAATAGTGCGGAACGAGCGGACTTGACGGACATATTGCATGCATACACCACTCAGAAAAACGTGCGTCTCTGCACCACAGAACCCAGCAACATGCACTGTTGGCCGCGGGCCGATGGTTACTACGCCGACTTGAGCTCCTGGCCGCGGCCAGTCCTTTCGTAGCAACATTTGACCGATGCTGTCCAGAATAGCAGTCCGGAACGACGGATATAATGCCCTGAGAGTACCTGCAGTCCAATTCACGGCGACAGGCGAGTCATTCGTAGTGAGAACCACAGGTCAAACGACGACGAGGTCAAAGACACTGTCGAGGTCAAATGTCTCCCAGCCCTCTTGGCACATCTTGAATCTTTGACCCTCGGGATCATCCGAAACGCAGGCACGGTTCCCCCTCACCAGGCCACGCGACTCTCACGTGTCAGTCTCCCACGGTCGCTCTCACTCAACTGTCAACAACAGTCACTACCTCGACAAATGCACGCATCTTTCACACATCCACAATCCAGACACGACAATGTCAAGCAAACCCTCCCTTGGCGGCAGTGGATCAAAGACAATACGCCCCTCAGCGGGCGGCGCGACAGATATTGCCTCATTGCCGACGTCGCTGCAGCTCTTGCATCAGAAGCAACAAGAACACTCGGGCCTCCTCGCGCTCAAGGAGGCGAGCGGCAACTTGGTCCAGCGGGTGGAGAAGCTGAGTGAGATGACGCATGTTATGGCAGATGGCGGAGAAGGTGAGTCTGGATTTGGGGAGGGCCTCGCTTCCCATTGGGGCCAGACGTGGTCTTCTCTGTGACTCTGGGCGATGAGTGCTGATGAACAGCTGTTGGCAAAGTCATGCAGAACTGGGGCTACATTTTCGACATTCTCGCAAAGATCAGTGAGTCAACGTTCCGCCCTCATGCGCAGTCTCTGCCTCACCAACAGCCCATATGGCCGACTTGCTAGCACTGCACCTTCGCCTCGCGAGACTAACGACCCAGACGTCCCCGAAGCCCAAGACCACGACGACATGGAGCCCGTCCCACAAATGGTCCGTATGCCCTTCGAGGATCCTGACGCCCCAAAGGGAAAGGCAGCGCCGGGAGAGGCTCAGGCGCATGCGTGAGCGGCTGGTTGTGCGTGAGCTGCTGGTTTGCGCTGCTTTCCAAGGCATCGAGGGAGGGGGTCAGCGCAACGCCAGCGCTTTAGAGTGTATTTCTATGTGCTACTACATCTACCCGGGGAGGATCTGGAGGTCACAGACCTGTTTGGCCGACTATGCGGAAGGTCTATTTTGCATTAACGCTTGACCTGACCTCATCTGACTCATGTCGCTCTATGATAGCCCTGTTCTACGGCGATAGGGGCGTCTGAGCCTACTCAGTACAGCTGCAAGATCGGCAGGGGTTTCACATAACCTTACTGACGTGCCGAATGCGAGACGCGCCGCGAGCGGACAAGTAAAAAGCGTAATGGCATAACGAACATCTATACGGGTTGGGGGTTGCTACTAACTCTCTCGTCTCTCTCGACTCTACGCCTTCTCAGCGGGCGGCGACGGCGTGACCTTCTCCTTCTCCGTGGCGGCCTTCTTCTTGTCCGCCTTCTGGGCCTTCTTCTTCTTGCCCGCGGCGTTCTGGACCAGACGCTCCAGCTCGCGGCGCTCCTCATCGTCCTCGTCGGCGAGCACTGCGTTGAAGATGCCTCCAATGCTCATAATGGCCTTTGCGCGGCGGAGCGCAACGTCCTTTGACAGGTTGGGCTCGTACAGGACATTGTCGACGACGGGGCCGAGAATGTTGGTCACCTCCCAGCGGGTCGCGCGCCAAGTCGTCAAAAGCATCTTGCCTGACAGCTCCTCGGCGAGCGCCTCCATCTCCTCCGGCGTGGCGTTGCCCTTGGCCTCGAGACGCTCCATGTCCTGCATGGCAGCCTGGACAGACATGCTGTAGTTGTTAGCAATGAAGCATTCTGCAGCCACCAAGGCACTCACGCCGAACCGAGCAACCCAAAGCCCTCGTTCATCATGCGTCCCTTCTCCTTGAGACGACCAAAGAAGCCACCGCCAAAGAACTTTTTGCTCTTGACAAAGTTGCCGGCACGGGTAACGTAGACCTGACCAATGGTGTGGAGCATCTCGACACCAAACGACTCAAGCTTGAGGTCCTCGGCCTCAGTCTTGAGACGCTCCTCGAACGCGCGGGTCTCGGGGTCGTTGGCGTCGCCAGCGTGCTTGGCTTCGACAAAGGGGCGGATACGGGAGACAAGCTTGCGAGTGAGCTCGTCGATACGAGCCTTGCGGTCCTTCTCCTTGGCCGCCTCAAGCTCCTCGAGCTTGGCCTTCTGCTCGGGAGTGAGCTTGGGCTTGCCCTTCTTGTCGTCCTTGGCCGTGTTGTTCGGCATGTGGTGGCCAATCTCGGTTCCGGTCTCGGCACCGTGGGTCGACGAAGCGGCGCTGGCCTCGGCAGCAGGAGTTGCGGAGGGCACGGGGGTGGCAACACCGTCAGCCTTGGCACCGGCAGCAGCGGCAGCGGGAGGGGCGGCCGCAGGAGCAGTGGCAGGAGCAGCGGCGCCGGCCTCAGCAGTCTGGGCAGCAGCAGGCGAGCCCTCAACGGGAGCGTCGGCAGCAGCAGCGCCACCGGCCTTGGCTGCCTCCATCTCGGCGCGCTCCTCGGGGGTCATGACAGCGTCCATAGTGCTGGTAAAGTCCTTGACAAGCGCAATCTCGCCAATGTAGTCGTAGAACGCCTCTGCAGTCGCCATCAGCACAGACCTTGCGAGATTCAAACTTTTCTGGCACCGGGCAATGCCGATGTGCCTACGCACCGCCACCAAACAGCTTGGAGAAGATCTCCTGGGGGTCCTCCATCTGATTCTCGGGCTGGTTCATGCCCGCGCGGCCGACCTTGTCGTAGAACGCGCGCGTGTCGCTGACGGACAGAATCTGGTACGCCTCGCCAATCTCCTTGAACTTGCCCTCGGCCTCGGGCGACGGGTTCTTGTCGGGGTGCCACTGGGTAGGGGGTTAGTATAATGAGTGCCAAGGTGGGCGAGGAGGCTCACTTTGATAGCCTGCTTGCGGTATGCCTTTTTCAACCTGGTGGCGAGCGGGGTGGTTAGTGGCTGTGCTGCATTTGTGCTGCTTGCGTTGTGCTCACTCAATCTCCGTGCAGTCAAACTTGACGCCCAACAGGTCGTAGAGCTCGGTATCCTTGGGAGGCATCGTGTGTGGTCGGGGTGTCGGAGAAGGGAGGGAGTGGGACAGGTAAACAGTAAAAGAGGGTGATAATCGACAGTCTGAAGGAAGTTGAAAACAATGACCTGATAAAACGCGGCGGCCAGCAGAGACCAACGACAGGGAAGACAGGGAAGACGAGGGGATTACGTATACTCTTGCCACGTGGTATTCCGCAGTCTCCGGCCCAGTGGCCAAAGAGCGGAAGGATAAAATAATCCCGCTAATGATTGCTGCGCACACTCCATTGGGCTAATGAAATCAATACTAAATGAATTTGTAATTAGACGCAGCGACGGTGGCTGACTGTGCGTGCGCAGCAACATGAAAGACTGTGCCTGAACCTCGCCCACTGTACACCTTCCCCCCACCCGCAGTGCTGCGGCGGCGGCGGCGGCCTCACCCGCAGTCAATGCACCGTAGTTTATCCTCTTGCTGCTGCGCATTCATCACTCGGTCTGCTTCCTCGCATCCCACAGGTATTCAGGCTGCCTTTTCTTCTCATTCTCGTTCTCTCTCTCTCATCCCAATCCCAATCACGCACTCGCCGCACTACGTCAAACACCATTTTATAATCTCGTCAAATTGCGCATGGCGTGTGGAGACATCCACTGGCCCCGACTGCCCGGATCATCCTCCTCCCTTGCCACCATTTCACCCCCACCTTGTTCGCGCCGCCAAGCCAGTTTGTCCCAATAATGTTGCCATAATTGCCTTACTTTGCCCACAAGCAACCCGCAAATGGAGCACTCTTCCACCATGGCTGGCCCGTCTCGGGTCCACCATGCACCCGATCCCCTCGCAGAACGCATCATCGCCATGCAGCGAAAGAATGTCTCGGCCACTTCGAGGTGGGTAGTCGCGTGCCGTAATGGTGTTGACGTTGGACACTCATCTGATAACCACAGTCACGCACCCCGTCGCATTGAGCGCACCCTCGACTATGACGACGAGCTCGTGCGCTTGCAGGCATCCAAGCCTCTGCGTAGGGACGCACGCGGCGAAAGTGAGCGCTCTCGCCGAGACAAGTCTAGCGACTTTGATCGCGGACCAACTGGCTCGAGGTCTGGCAAGCAGCTGTACGACCCTTCGTTGGCGCCACTCCCACGCCGAGTAGACGTTCCGACCTCTCCCGCGGCTCCTGCTGCTGTCAAGGACGATCGGCGCCGGGAGGCAGGCGCACCGCGGAGAAAGCTGTTCGACCCGGCAGAAGTGCCGCCCCCTTTGTCCCCCCGATCTCGTCGAGAACACGATGGCAGCAGGCGTCTGTTTGATCCAGACGCACCCGGACCGTCATCATCTCGCAAACTCTTTGATCCTGCGGTGCACGATCCCGTCCAGTTTCGGCAGCACGACACTCTCGCGCCACCGAGCTCCCGCTCATCCATGTTGCGACGCTCCTCGCCCGGCATCCGCTCTCCCGAAGAGCAGGCTGACCGCGATCGCGAGCGCCGAAGACGCAAGGAGGGCAGCGAACGCGGCAGCAGCCATCCAAGTCGCCGCAAGGATTCCTCGGATGCACGCAGCAAAGGGAGCAGGAGCAGCGAAGGAAGCGAGAGCTTCAAGGATCGCGAGCGCGGCCGCGGCGAAGGCGACTCTGGTGCCAAGGCGTATCTTCGTGCTTCCTACAAGGAGATTCTGGCACTCGAGCAGAGCCTCACCGAGATGCACCGCAAGATGGCTGCCGACCCGGAGGCCGGTATCCGTGTCTTATTGGACTCGCCAAGCCAGCTGGCCCGCGAGGGCAAGCCGGCCAGCGACGAGAGCCTTGCGTGGGCCGAGCTTGTCTCGATGCACAAGGAACTCGCAGTGTGTCACAATAATTTTCTCAAACTCGCTCTGGACCCCAAAGTGCCTCCCGGTCTGCGGCCACTGCCTGTCAAGTACAACATTCCTGTGCGGCTCTGGCAGACAGGCTTTCACCTGATTCTCGAGCGCCTTCGTTTCGCCTGGATGTCGCACAGCCCCATGGCCCTCGATCTTCTCACCGATTTCATTTACGACGCGTACCAGTTCTATACTGAGCTCCTCGAGGACCAGACCCTCATCAGCTTTCGCACGGCCTGGATTGAGGCTCTTGGTGACCTGGCGCGCTACCGTATGGCCGTTGCGAGTGCCCTCATTCCCGACACACCGAAACGGAAACGATCGACAGACGCTTCGACGGACGAGGACGAGGCCGCCGTTTCCTCCGGTGCCAGTATTGGCCAGGAGGTGGCAGACAACTGGGACGTCGAGGAGAAAGAGACCTGGCGCACAACTGCCCGCGACTGGTACGCCATGGGTATCACTGAGAAACCCGGAGAGGGCAGGTTGCACCACCACCTTGCCCTGCTTTGCCGTGATGTGCGAGGCCAGGAGGGACGCGCGCTCTACCACTTTGCCAAGAGTCTCACAGCGTCTCATCCGTTTGAGACGTCGCGTGAATCGGTTCTTCCCCTGTTTGACTCGCAGTTGCAGTATCAGCGGGCCGCGCCTGAAGCCACGGCAATGGACCTCTTTGTGCGGCTGCACGGCATGCTGTTCACAAAGATTCAGCTCGACGACTTTCCCCTTGTCATGAGCCGGTTCATGGAACGGCTTGAGGAGGACGCAAGTCTTGACGGCGTCAGCCGCAAGGCGTGCATCACGCAGGTCGACTGGCTCCTGATGGGTGTCGTCAACATTACCGCATTGTTGCAGTTTGGCTCCGAGGCCGGCCTAATTCGCAAGGCTCTAGCGCAAGAGGGGGTGAGCCGGCGACGTCAGCAAGTCGACGTCGATGAGACTGAGGCTACTGGCGACGCCGACGGCGACGAGGCCGAAGACGGAGGCGCACGAGTTGAGGAGCCGCTACCCGTGCCGTTGCCCTCGGACGCTCCCCCACACCAATCGTTCCTCCACGGTCTCGACCTCGCCTTTGCTGTCCTCACCTTCGCGTTTGCCCACCCATGGCGACAGCAGGGACTATACCAGGTGCTCAACCCATACTTGACAATCTTCCTCACCTTTCTTGCGACCATCTTTCGGCAGCCAGCTGCCGGCTCGGCTCTCCTGGCACATGTACCCTGGCGCCTCTTCGCCGACTGGATCAACGCCATGGGCGTCGAGGTGCAACCCGAGGGCCGCCTCATCGGCCCCGCGCCGCTCCCAGAGGACTGGGCCATGCGCGGAATGGAATGGATTGGACGGCGCGTTTACGAGCGCGGTTTCTGGAAACCCAAGGCGACCTCGCGTGGATCCTCTGGTGGCCCCGCCATGCCCCGCGTCGGCGAGCGGTTCCAGTCCGAGATGGACGTCCTCCTTGCCAACTTTGACTCGGCCCTCGACATTACCGAGGGTGTGGTCGATGAGGTGGAGGGTGCGGATCTCACAGACGGTCCCGTTGCCGTCAACGAGCGTAGGCGGAAGCGCGTTGCATGGGCTGCAGGCGTGCTCGCGCAGTATGTCGAGGGCTTCGATGTCGAAGACGGCCGTGTGGTCGTGCGTGGAGCTCTCGCTGCTGCCATTGATGCGGCAGAGGCAAAGAAGGCCGCCGAGCTTGCCGAGGAAGAGCGCCGCAAGGTGCCTTCCCCCGCACTCGACATTGAGGACTTGGGCGCCGAGTCGGACGAAGAGGGTGACGACCCTGAGCTGGCTGTCCTGCGCGAACGCCGCGGCCACCTCCGCGACATTCTCAAGGAGCCCAGACGTTCGCCTGCCCCGCGCGTGTCGAGGAAGCTTCGCCAGCCGCGCAGCCAGCACAAGGTTGTACCGGGCTACACGATCCTTATCTTTGACACCAACGTGCTCCTTTCGGCCCTGGGATTGTTCTCCAAGGTCGTCGAGGGCGGGCAGTGGAGTGTCATTGTGCCTCTTCCGGGTGAGTTGTGGAACAGCCAACTGCAGAGCCATGCTAACGTTTACCAGTGGTGACCGAACTGGATGGTTTGTCAAAGAACCCGCCCCCGCTGGGCTCCGAAGCCCAAGCAGCGGTATCGTATCTCGAGGCGCGCATTCGCACGCACGCGCTGTGCCTCAAGATCCAAACGACTCGCGGCAACTATCTGACCGACCTGCTCATCCGTGCCGAGCACCTCGACTTCCAGCGTGGTGGGCGCAACGGGTCGCACGCCAATGGCAATGCTGTGAACGACGGGCGGACCATGGACGACATGATCCTGCACGTCGCCGAGTTTCAGCAGCAGCACTTTGTCGACCGCTCGGGATTGCTGGGCATGCACGGCGGTGCGCAGGGTGCGACGCAGGTGTTGCTCGTCACGTTTGACCGCAACTTGCGGCTCAAGGCGAGGGCGCGCGGGGTCGATGCCGCGGATGAAAAGGAGATGGCGGCGATCTTGGGGCGGGGATGAGAGATGAGGATGATATGTAGCACAACGTGGACACTGTGTGGCATAAGGGTAGCCGTATGCATTAGTTATTACTTGCATATGGGAAACGATTAGTTGTGCATGACATGGCCAACGGGCTCGCAGGCCACCTCATTAAGTGCGTAGAGACTGTGGCACATCTTGACCCGCAACGTTCATTCCAGCCACCCCTCCTCAGTGGCTCTGCCTCTCCTGCCCCCTGCTCAAGTAAAGTAATGCACATAGAGTGATACAGTAATAAGCCACTTGGGCGATGCGATGCGGTGCAGTGATGCAGTCTAGCCGCGCGCTAATCTACACAAATAGTCGTTTCACACGGTGTGGCGTCGTTTTTGCGATTTGAACATGTGCTAGGTGTTGTATTGGTTCTTGCTGTGCCGAGGTGGGGATTGTTCAAGGCTTGCCAGAGTCCTCCTCAATCACCAACTCCTCTTCTCCGGACCCATCCCACTTCCACCGCTTCCGCTCCCAGCGCACATACGGCGACTCGCCGCCAAAGAGCTTTTCCATCCAGCGCTGCATGCTCAAGCGGACGTACCCCTTGGTGTCATCGGGCTGGTCGTCGTTGATACACAGCAGCGCGAGACGCGGGTTCTGCGCGACTTCCTTGACGGCCTTGGCAAACTGAAGCACGTTGTGGACCATGGAAAACTTTGACGGCGTCGAGCCGTATACGTACGCGTAGCGTGAGAGGAGCTTTACGCAGTAGTTTTGGAGGTTGACCGAGCCGTCCTCGGCTGCGGGTGCGCCAGCCCAGACATCCTGGCCTGCGCGGACGTTGTGCGCGAGCGAAAAGTTGGCCTCTTGCCAGGTTGGCGTGAGGGGGAGGAAGGGCTCGGTGCGTTCCCAGCGAGCTTCGAGAATCTCCTCGCCGTTCTCGTCACGCCGCGGGGCAGGGCGAGCTTGGGGGTAGAAGACCGCGTCCTCGGCCGGCAAGAACGCGGACAGACCACGCTCGCCCGAGGCGGTCACCAGTGCAGTGATGAGGCAGTCGCCGCAATAGTACTTGTCAAAGGTGAGGCTCTTGAACATGTCCACGGCGGAAATGTCAGCGTTCGAGTCAAAGAAGCCAGGAGGGAGACAGGCGTTGATGTCAAACAAGCACTCGGTGCTCTCCTTGCCCTCAGCCTTGGCCGAGTCGTACGGCAAGTGGCCATCAAAGCTGGTAAAGTGCATGGCAGTGTTCTTTGGCAGCTCCCAGCCAAAGTGGCGCATAATCTTCTCGACGTCATCCTTGGTCGAGCGCGGACCCTGACGGACGTGCACAATGTCGCCGACGGGTCCCTCGAGGGGCACACCGAGTGCGTGACGGATCTCGGACCGCGCCTCGGCGCCCCACACCCCGCTCGTGCCGCCGAGGCGGGCGACGGCCCACGACCAGAGGAGGCCCTCGCGCCACCGCTCCATGCCGACGTGAGCGACCATCCAGGTCGTGCTGACGTCGGCTAGTCCGCGCTTCGACTCGCGGAACCCGCGGGTCGCGGCGAGGCTCAGCGGTTCGGCAAACATGATTGCGGCCTCGTGGGCGACTGCGCGCGTGAGGCCGCGGGGAATGTGCGAGCCGTACGGCCGCTTGCGCTTGGGGAACCGCTCGGCGATGATGACGGCTGCATGCTGGAGACCACCCCACTCGCCGGCGTCGTTCTTGAGATGATCAGGGAGCTCAGGAGGGACCAAGAGACCGATGGCGAGGCGCTGTACGACGCCAAAGACGGGGTGGTGAAAGTCGGACGTCGCGTGGCCGCGGACAAAGAACATGTCGTCGTTGGACATGACACTAAAGGGTGCGTAAGTCGCCGAACGAGGCTCTGCCACTCACAAGTTCTCGCCGAGTCCATGGAGGTATGCCACACGACTCTCAATCGCAAAGCTGTTAAAGGTTGGTAGAGCGACCTTTTGCCAGACGTCCTCCTTCTTGCTCTTGATACTGGCGGCAAGCGCGCCATTGGTGTCTCGAGGAAGACGGAAGATTTCTGGGTGAAAGTGCCACCGAAGGTTGCCCTTGTTCTCCCAGTCGAGCCACTCTGGAATCTGACCCATGCGCCATGCACCAGTGCTTCTGTTGTCCGGGGTGACAAGGCCGTACTCGTTGGCATCAAAGTCGAATGCGGCCGAAACAAGGTGAATGTTACGAACACGCTCACCAAAGGCCAAAGCGCCGCTGCGGACCGCACCCCGCAGCTCGCCATTGTCCCGCCAATGGCGAGTGTGGCCCTTGAGTTCAATCCCTTCCATTTGAGACTTGGCCTCCAGGGCCTTGGCGAGATAGGGGGAGGTTGAGTTGACAAAGAGGTAAACAAGATCGAAGCGGGAAGGGGCATGGTTGATATAACCCGGCAACGTGCCCGTAACATAAAACTGCTTGAGATGGTTGAGAGGCATGCGCGTGTCGACTTCAGGGAGGAGTCGTATCGCTTCGGGCAAAGGCGACTGCACTGGCAAGAGAACATGTGACGTGTCCTGGAGTGTCAAGGTGGCATTGTCTGCCACCTGGAACATGTGGTCCAACGCCTCGTCAGACGCCTTGTCGGGGCGGTTGTCGCTCAGGTCCGCTACACGTCTGCTTGTCCAGTTATCGGGCAAGATAATGTTGAATGTTGAAAATGAACACATCAAGACAAACGTGAACGCGACAAAGGCTGCCAAGGTGGTAAATACAAGGCGTGGCCGCCGTCGGCGGCTGGCCATTGTCTTGACATAGCCGAAACAGCTAGATATCCCCAGCTCGGGGTCGTCCCCCATGCCGCCGTCGGGGCTGTCTGATCGGGGCAGTGGACGCGACCCTATTGTGCTGTTGCGCCTGCTGTGGGCAGACGTGTCTTTGTCCTCAAAATCGTCTCCACTAGACTGACGAACAGGACGGTACTCTCTGTGCGGTCTTGTTGAGCTGCCAAAGAGGGACCAGGCCATGACGGGTGGATGTGAATGTGGTGATTGATGAAGAGAACGCGACGGTCGAGTAGCGCTGCTTGCTCGTCTGTCGCTGAGTGGTTGCTTATAATAGACTGAGTGTTTGGGATAGAGGGCTGCGGACTGCTGCGATCGTGTGCCACACGATTCAGCTGCACAGTTGGAATGGACGAGTGGCAGCCAAGAGAGGGCAGAAAGGAGAGGTAGCGCAGTAGTCGCAACGTACGCAGCGAGTAGATCCTGCGAATGGTGAAAGAAGGGAGGACAGACAAAAGAAAGCTGGTCGTGTGCCGGCGGTGATGTAGGCCGACTATGCTACAATATGGGATATCAAGCTACATAGCTCGAGGGTATGCCAAGACACTGTAAACGACAATGCTCGGCGCACGGCGCAAGCATCAGGCGCTGGAGCAGCAAACTTTGAGACGAACAGAAAGGGTAGGTGCAAGGGAGGCCGCACAGGTTGCTTGCGGGGTCCGTCACAAGACCACTTTGCCGCAGCCTAGCAACCGGCGAGTCGTGAAGGGCGACCGCCGCAGACGGCGGCGCACGAACTCGACGCGGGGATACGCAACGCGTAGCGTCATTTGGCCCTGGCTTGTACTGGTGGGCGCAGTGTGCATGCACGCCGACGGGCACGGCCGAGCAGGGGCCAGTGCAAGGGGTCACCTTGCATATGCTGAGCGCTGCGGGGGCCGACAGCTGCGGCGAAGGGAACGCAGTGCCGCAGGACAGTGGAGGATGCGCGGCGCCGGAGTAGAATTATTTTGGCGCATCGGACCTACGCCGCAGTCGGGGGTGACCCTACCCCTTGCACGCCAACGACCGCCCAGAGACTCGGTGTCGGGTTTCCCTCTGCTCGGCCGCCTCTTCATTCTGCGTAGATGTGCCACTGATCTTGGCGACTGCGCGTGCACTCAGGGTGAGAAAGAAATCAACTCACTACTACGGCCGCGCGCCGTCGTGCCCTGCAGACTATTCTGGTGACGATTGCATGGATGCATTGACAAGGATCTGGTAGCACGAGGCTGCAATCTGCAGCTTGCAGTGCTGACTGCAGTCCCTGCTTGCCTCCCGCTTTGCTGCTGGTGTTGGTGGTCCAAGTCACTGCGATTACTGCGCAGTAAGGGACAGGGGGTCAAACACCCGCCAGAACGAGCAGCACAAGATTATAGGTCGTGAGTTCGCAGAGAGCCAAGATTGCAGGGTTGTGCCCACCTTTAAACGGCACACGCTATGCGTTTCATGCTCCCAAATATCAGATTCAGTACTAGTCACACGACCATGATACAAAGACACAAACATGCAAACAAGCAACCAAGTCCTGATAACAGTCCCCGTCACCCTCTTGCCCTACTGTATGTCAACCTGCTGCTGCACGCCATGCCTTCCCTGCAAGCCTGCACCCTGTGAGCTGTGAGCTGTGAGATAATGACATCGTGCACGCACTCCCTCGCGTACTAACTGAGACCACTCGTGGGCCGACGCCAAGCAGACATAGGCAGCCCAAGTCGCTTCGCACCTACCCTTCCAGCTTCTCGAGCCTATCAATCCGGAACCAAATAGTTCTTTGAAGGGCCTAACTCTTTGAAGGCCTGCCGGAGCTGCCCCTAGCCTACCCCCACGGTAGGCCTGCCACTTTCGCCTAAACCATTTTGTTTCCGGGCGCACTCGATTTCCAAGTAACTGGTCACATGTCTGAACAGGTGGCAAGAGCATCATTGGCGACCATTGACGACCTTGACGAGCATTACGACGTCCATGCCTCTGGAGGTGTCTGTCGTAGGCCCATGTGGCCTTTCGTGCTCACCGCAGGCCACGCATGCAAGACAACGTAATTAAGGAATAGCGGATACGATGAGCGAGGGCGCGCCATAGCAGTGCCGAGCCGCCAGGTCGCGGCTCTCCCTGTCCCCGTGGAACAGTCTGGACGACATTAGCTGCAGACTACATCGACTGGGCGACACTAGCAGCAGACTACATCGTGCTCTTCCCACGCTAACCAGACTTTTATTCTTCATTCTTCAAGATGTACAGTCGTTGAGCAGCAACGTAGCTAGTGAGATGAAGTCCTTTTCGGAAAATGGCAATGACGACACTTTCGGACTCGGACTACATTTTGGACTGCCACGTACTCCCGTTTAACTCCATGGCTCCAAGGACGTATGACGGGTTCACACACTTTTCGCTGAGGTATGTGGAGCGTCCAACATGCGGAACTGTGATCCATGGGACAGCATCTGAAGGCCGAGGAGGAGTAATAGTGCGTGGGATTCCGCGACGACCACAGAAGAGGATCCCGAGGATGTCGATCATATACAGGGAAGGACTGCCCAGTGCCGTACTGGGCCAGAAGGGGTGTAAACCTTCGGTCCGACTGCCTGGGGCGGGTTCGTGGGATCTGCGACAGAAGGTCGTAATCTCGGAGGCACGCCTCCGACTTCAAGTCCCCGCAAGGTCGACCCGACATCCCCAAAAAAAGCTTGGTGGCATGTGGAGTGGGGCCACCACTGTACCCGGCGGCATCGGAGCCAACCTTGCCACTCTTGGCCTCGTGGCTCTGGAGTAAACGGGCCGTTTCTCGGTCCATTTTCAACCTCCGCCGTCCCACCCACAATTCATAATCCTTGGCTGCACACTCTCGCATGACCTGACCGCATTCCCACTTGCAGATGCCTTGCAAGTCGTACCGGTGTCTGATGCCATCCAGAAGGGTGCAACCCCGTGAATCGCTGCCTCTTCTCCAGTGTGGCCAAGACCCGTCCAAAACCTGCACCAGTGCAACAGCCAGTCACATGTGTTAGAATGCACCGAAACTATCGCTGCCCAGAGTCGACGAGGCTGTGCGTGACCGACTTCTGCGCCGCCATTCGTCGTCTCCAGGGGTGTCTCTATGGTGACTAGCATAAGCGAAGTCAGGGGTAGCAAACACCACTACTGGTGCTGCATGTGTGCGCGGAACAGGACGGAAAGGTCAAGCAGCCAAGGTGTGCGATCGGGGGGTGCCTTCTCCTACCACTGGAAACGCGCACAAAAGGCACTCTGGGAAGAACGGTACCCAGGCAGTGGATCGGTGAGATCTGTCCGCGTCGAGGATCAGAGCTGGAGGGGGTTGTTGTGAGTGTTGGGTAAAAACCATGTGGGGAGTTGGTTGGCCCGTGTCAGGTCGGGAGACCTGCGTACATACGTCTGTGATGGTGCGACCTCTACCAGATCACTTGCAGGTGCCTCGCCGGGGAAACGGCGCCGGTTATCTGGAGGTACCACTCGTGCGCCCCCCGGGAAAAGATGCCCAATCCCGAGTCATTAACCGGACAACCGCAGAGGAGGAGGTGCTGGCTGACTAGGCCGGGTGTAAACACTCGGGGGTGCTCCGGGTTCCAGCTTGCTTTTCCCGCAGTCGATCGAACTCTGAGACAGGAACGACCAATGTGGGGCCTTTTCGAGACGCACTTCGAATGCATGTGACAGACCGACGACGTCGTACACGTTCTGCTAGTTCTGCGGATCTGCGGAGGCTTGCAACGCAGGGCACGATGACGGGTACGCAAGGGCATACGAGCGTACGCACGCGCACCAGTGATGGAGACATTCAAAGGAGAGAGCGCCACTGATCCGATCCGAGTTTCCGGACTTGAATGGTGGCGTTGAAAGAGAGTTGGACCGAAACGATCACTTGTGGAATCGGACTGCACAGGATCTTGGCGCACCTCTGGCGTCTCGCTTGCAGTTTATTCGTCTGGGCCGTCTAATTCCCGCCAAACGTCAACGTCCATCTGGTACATTTCACGCACAAAACGTCATGGCTGGTCGTCGGTCTAACCCCGACGGACTGCCCGACCGAGGACCAGGGAGGACAGGAACCGATCATAGTTTTCTTTTTTAGAACCGTTCCTGACGATCACTTGAGCTGGCCACATGTCAGCCAAGCGCCAGGTACTAGCTGGGAGAGCCAACCTTGTCGATCTGTACAGACCGCTTCTACTGGATCAAACGTGAGTGGCTTGTTTGTACTGTGGCACTGTGCCCCCCCCCCTTGGGTGCATCGTCGACGTTGTCCATTCGACAATCCCGCACGTACGGCAAGCCCAGAGGTCCAAATTCTTAGACAGGGACTGTATGCAATCGCGGCACGCCAGACATCGGATTTACAGCAGACGCAGAATGTAGGCAGTATTGTTCGTACCGGATGACGAGACGTTGAGAGCTCGAATTCCGACTTTCGGGCCAACGTCACGCACTACTGGACTGTGACGAGTGACAGCGCGAGAGGAGACGGGATGGCGAGAGGAGACGGGATGGCATTGCGTTGTTCACGGCAAGCTCGTGCGCACCACCATGGCTTACAAGCCAAGGGGGTTATGGACAAGGTCTGTTGCCACATCCGTGGCTCGTGGTACGGCCATTATGGCCAACGTCCGTGAACGTCACGCCGCCCTGTGCAATGCACAGACCAGGCGGAAAGCTGTTAACCGGCCAACTCATACAGAATCGATGTGCTTCATGCATAGCCGGGTGTGCTCGGACATTGACGTGGCCACCAATGGAAAGCCCGTGACTATGGAACGGAGTTGTTCCGTTGTTCCGTCCCAACACGACCTTGAACCCAACCTTGTCCGGCAGAGTGGACAGTACGGGATTTCATCCGTATTCCTGCGGACAGACACGGCCGCTCGGTCCTGTTTCTGGCTGTTGCTTCTCTCGTCAGAAGCGACGACTCCGTCCACTTCGCCGGGCATTGCGGGCGTGACATATGGCTCGTGGCACTTCTTTGCAGACGGAGAGACAAGGGGCAGAACTGTTGTGATATCTAGGGAGCTTGAGACTGGTGTGAGTGCGAGACGCAACTGCACTGAACTCGCAAATAACTTTGGGGTTGGTGGCGCTTCAGGAGTTGAGCCGAATGGACGCTGCTGGGCATGTTTCGGTTTACTGGGTCAACAACACTCCGAGAACACTTCTAGTCCTTGTTACGGCCGAGCTGGATAGGTTCACCCGCACACATGCTCACATCCAGTGTGGGGGTGGTGGCGGTGAGGCTTTTCGCCAAGCCAGGCCACCAGTTTCGTGGGAATATGGGACGTGCGAGACTATTCCTCCAGGGATGGGTTGGTAAGCTGGTGTTGCATGTTGAGATGACCCTGGAGCTCGCAACTGGCTGCAGGTTTGATCTTTTGATCTGTGCTGCCATGCTTCACTGCCCGCAGTCGCAGTGCACCATGGTATTCCGAACAGACAGGCATTAGGACTGTTAGGGCATAGGGTTAACAACCTTTTTGCCTCTCCCTGAATCCCGGTCTTAGATTCAGTGATGACACGGCCGTAGCTTATCCCGTCTTCGTACGAGAAGCCGTAGGAGTATTAAGAAGATGTTCATGCTCAAGTCAAGCCCATATGCGTGGAGGAACGTGGAGACCCAGAGGTTCGATTAGCTGCCAGCTTTTCGGACAGTAGGACGAAGGGATCTCGTCTTGTGGCACATGCAGTGCGCACTGCTCGCCGCTTTGCCAGGATCCGCGTTGCCTTGGCCGTCCATCTTAACAGCGCTGTTGTGACACGGTCCTTGTTGCTCGCACGATTAGTCACCACGACCCAGAGCCGACTGCCATATAACGCGAACCTGACTCGAGGGCCCAGGCAAACTGTGTCACTCGGTTCCACGCTGGTCCCATCGATGTGAGACGCTCGCTCCCTTGGCAAGTTAGTCACACGATGATCTCTCTCCTTGCGGCCGAGGTCATTGGCGGCGAGGACGCTGACATGTTACCACGCTGTTGCATGCCAAAATAATGTAGACGGCCAAATATTTCACCGTCTGCAATGTTATCTGCCTCCGTCTCGTCCGGCGGTTCTGTTAAATCTGTTAGTGTCCCTCGGTTGATTTGGGCACATGTCCATCTCTCCAGGGTAGTTAACAGCAGCTGGACAGCTGGGCGGCAGCGCCGCCGCTCTTCTCTTCGGAGCACCCGACCACGCTCATCGGGCCGTCCGAAGACCAACTAGCCCGAGCCCGACATAGCTTGCCGCCCGAGGCTCAGTAGAGAAGTTCAGGGCACAGAGGGTAAATGCCCTGCAGGGCAACTTGAATCTCTTCTATAGATCTATCCAGTAGTGCGTATTCTTGAGCTTGATGCTGCCTACATGCGTACATGAAGATGTGTACGTGTGTGCAGCAGTAGTCGATGAGACGCCACTATGAAAGCCCTCCATATGTGATCTGCTCGGCAGGGAATACGGGAAACCGGGGCAAGAACGGCTTGCTGGGTTTCCAGTACCGGCAGCTGGGATCAGTGCCCTTCCGTGTCACGATTCCGATGGGCTCGGGTGGCCTCCTAAACGTCGCAAGCTTGTGTGTGTGCGCAGTTCAACTGGACATGTCGAGAACGCCTCATAGAGGTACATCATCGATGGCGGCGCCATCAGGATCTTTCGGACCACCGTGAACGGAGATCTGATCTTGCTGGGGACGACGTTTGTAACTCGGACATGCTGCGTCGGCATCGTCGCTCTCGGTCTGTCGCGTCAGCCACACGAGATGTCATGCCTCAGCGATGTTGCAACTGTAATACTGATGCCAAGAGCTGTAGATTCGGGGGAGAGAGACTGTTCCCACCGGGATCTCACCGGGTGGATACCAAGGCTGGGCATTGAACTGCGCAGCGTCACACCCTCTTCCGCAGGATGTCCGCATGTAAATGTCCTAAAGCGCCTCTTCTGTAAGGCCTTTTTGGGTGCGATCGCGCGTACCAGAAGACCACGACCGGGTTCTACGTGGAACTTCCTTTGGCCTTGGCACACGCGCACACGACGACTAGTAATAGACAAATATTAGTGTACGGCGCCCGACCTCCGAACTCCTCGGTATTCACACAAGCTCGGGTAGTAGATTACAACGATTAGTGCGGTCTCGAGTGGCCATGTAGTAGCTCGTCTATTGAGGGGCGCGGCCTGAGTGAGATCTTCGGAGCATGCATGCACGCTACCATGCAAGGAATTGGTTCACATTAGAATTGCTGATGCATCACGGTAGAACTGTTTTGGCCACCAAGCGTTGTCTCGCCGGCCCGGCGGTGCTCGACCCGGTGCTAAGAGTGAGACTGTGTCGCGCATATGTAACGACCGGTACGCGTGTTCGTGCCATGCAAGCGCGTGTGCGGGCGCGTGGCCCCTCATGCAACATGTGTAACCGGTGGCCGACGTGTCGTGTGAATCAGGATGCATGGACCCCGCTCGCTCGTCGTGTCATGTCTTGGTGGTCTTGGTGTCTTGGAATCAGCCTACTCTCAAGTGGGGTCGTGCGGTGGTGGGTACGTGTACAGCATACTCGGCCCATCCCCGGACCGCGCCGGGAAAGGCGGGGGCACACAGCCAGTCGTGTGCTTGGTTCATCCGTAGCAGTAGTAGACGTCGGCCCATGATTGGGACCAGGGATGGATTGCAGATGCTGCGCGGCTAGGGTTGGGTGCGGTTGTGCATGTGAGTGGGTCTTGGCTGTACGGGCCGTGGGGTTTGCATGCACACAAGCCAGCCAGCCAGCTCCACATTCTGACATTCGCCCTATCAAACGGTTACTAACACTGGCCACTGCCGGTGCCGAGGAACAAGGTTGTTGACAGAGTTCACAAAAAACGAGTGGGACGCCCTGCTCAAACTGAGCTTGTTTAGTGGGAGTACGTGTGGTCCAATTGGCCATGTGCCAATCCCGTTCCCTGTCATTGCAATGTCTGATTCCTGTTCACAAGACGCGTGAGAGACATTCCTTGTCGCCATGTGCCTCATGTTGAGATGAACGACGGTTAGCGATTGTGGCTCGCGTCGTCACGTTTCGAGAAGGGTTGCACTCAAGTGCCCATTGGCCTTGACGCTGGCTCTCACACCACCTCTACACCTGCAATGTCTTTCCTTGTGATCTGTTTCACTTGTAGTAGAAACGCTTGTTCCACTCGATCCGTTTAGAGTAGCAATTGATAACCGGAACGCCTCAGTAGTTGACAGCCTCGAACGAACGACGTATCGTGGCAGTGACTACCCAGCAACGAAGAATGCTAGATAGGCATGCAAGCTCCAGATCTCCCCAACTCTATAGACATCGACGAAGACGGCGGCGTGACCTCGAGGCACTGTTCCTGTTCCTGCAACTGTTCCCCTGCTCTCCCCCTCGCCGAACCTACTGCGGTCTTGCGGCTAGCACAGTCCGTGTCCAGCGCGGCGTAACGGTCGGTGCGAAAAGCTGCTGTTCATGCAGCCCCAAAGCGCCGCAGCCCTTTGCAGTCGCATCAGGCCTGCCGACGGTGGCTGCACACTGCGACGACCGACAAACGGCACACCTGTTTGTGGAGCGTCATCCGTCAGTGACGCCCTCGGAAATTGAACTCTACTTGCTTGTGTTCCGCTTTTCAAGCTCAGATTGTAGGTTTCATAGGTGCCCAGTGTCCCTGTTTGGCCTTGCTTTGGTGGGACAACGTTAGTACCCCACTGCAAAGTTGGGCTGGCCTTGTCCAGCACCATGTAGATTCCGTGTACCCTCATCTTGCAGTCATGAGGAACAAATGCTGGTTCCCATGTTGAGGTCCCGTGCGAGCGCTGACAGCTGGGCAGCTGGCCGTCTTGTTGGTCTGTTACTCGCTATCCAACTAAGCTCAACACTAGTGCCTGTAAAAAGGCACAACGGCCGACATGCCGACGACGAGCTGGATCAACGTTAGTGACGTAAGGGACATAAGAGGTGAAGGAGACTTCCAAGAGAGGCAACCTACCAGAACTTTGTTTGTTCTGTGCTCCTGAGCAGACCTCGGGTCCTGTCCAGCTGCAGTAGACTCTGTATTGGGGTACATTCTTCACTAAAAGATGTCGCATTGTTGGGTCGGACATGCACAGCGGTCGGCAAAGAGTCTCGTTTACGGCTTTGGTACTGTACATTGAAAGGCACATTGTCGTACGAACTGGCTGTCACCTTGGCACGAACAGTTGCACCCCCGTACCTATGTGAGTGCGTTGTGGCAAACACGTACCAGACGTCCTTGCAGATCACCATGGCAAGCTTCCAAGCCTCTCCCTATCACCTCACCCTGTCCCGAAAGCAAGCCACGACGTCCGTCCAGGTCTTCAAGCGCAGCGAGCGGCTGACCCCCACGCAAAATTTGAAACCTCCTACCCGAGGAATATCTTCCAGACCCGTTGCCCAGCCCCGACTGCCGGCATGGCCCTTCAGGAGTCTGCCGACGACGAAAGCTTAATGCTCCAGCGACCAGCCATGATGGCGACGACCGACCGGCGGCCGCCGTACGTGTTTTTTGCAGTGGGGAAACCAGCCCGCCCTCGGCCGGATTGTTCGGTGTTGGGGCTTGCATGGCCGCCTTCAGGATGTGGTTGGTGGCAAACCGACATGGAGGCTTTGTGGCTGTGGGGAAGCCATGTGTGTTTTTGGAGTGCGTCGCAGAACTACGTGCAGCAGAGGTCGTCTTGCGTGTGTCTCAGAACCACGTACAGCACTGGTAGCCATGCCAACGACAGTTGCGCGACTCCCTGCTGAGGGAGTCGCAACAAAGTTTGGGTGTGGCGTTGAACTTTCCGGTGGTGGCGGTTCCGACGGACTTCAGGTTTGCGCTCAAGTTGTGCTTCACGTTTCGTGAGTTCAAGAATGTATAGCATCCAAATGTCTGTAGATGACTCTAGTGTACAATCTAATTATCCGTCCACAACAAAAACAAAGATACGATGACAAAATAAACCTCGCGCGGAGTGTGTTGCGCGAGTCCGATGCAAGCAGGAGGTGCCACTCCCATTTCGATTCCAAGAGCCGCTTAGTGGGCAGTCACCTTGGCGTTGTTGTTCTGAGCGGGCATGTCGCTGGTGACGTTGAAGAGGCATGGGCTCTCGGTGTCACCCTCGTTGGGGATGACCGGGCGGTTGTACTGGGGGGTAGTACTACCGGATGGTGCGTCACGCGACGACACGGTGCGAACGTCGGTGCGGCTGCGGAAGGCGCCAGCAATCTTGCCAAGGAAGGTCGAAGCACGACGCTTGGGCTCCTTCTGAGGAGTGTTCAGATACTCCTGGCCACTGACGCGGCCAACCGAGTGGCTGCGGTCCTGGGCGTAGGTAGGCGTCAGAAAGCCAGGCGAGTCCTGCCCTGCTCCGGTGACGGGAGGCTGGAGAGGAGTGGGCAGGCGCTTGTTCATGCGGTTGGCCTGGGGAGGCGACTGGGAGGGCTCCTGGAAAGTCGCCGCCTGGTCGAGGACCGGGGTGCCGACGTCGGTGCGGATCTCGTGAGACTGCTCCGAGCCCGAAGACGATTCTCCGGCCTCAGCCGAGCTGCGGGTGAGGGGAGGAACGGAAGCGGCAAAGTCGATGAGGAGACCCTGCGAGGTCGCCATGGACGAAGGGGTCTGAAGACCGACCCACGACCACTCCTCACCGCGGACCCATCCGGGGGCGTCGTCAAACTGAGCAGTCTCCTCCTCGTCGGGGACGGCGTGCATGCGGTGGGCGACAAAGCGGGTAGGGGTGCTGTCGGCCTTGACCTTGCGGACGAACTTGATGCGACGAGTGTGGTAGCGCTGCGAGCGAGCGGGGTG
This sequence comes from Prillingera fragicola, assembly GCA_002335605.1. Taxonomy (NCBI): domain Eukaryota; kingdom Fungi; phylum Basidiomycota; class Tremellomycetes; order Trichosporonales; family Trichosporonaceae; genus Prillingera; species Prillingera fragicola. Next base: position 2,041,630 of record BEDY01000001.1, read on the forward strand.
GAATGAGTCCAGCAGCATCTGCGACAGCTCCTCGTGGCGGTAGTTGACCAGAGGAGTGTGGTCAACAGTCTGGTAGCGGCGCTGCTTGTTCTCGCACATGCGGCCAATGAGAGTGCTGCTCTGCTGCGACTGCGAGACACCGGCAATGGGCTTGGTCCAGGGAGCCGAGGGGAACTGGGTCGATCCAAGAGCAGTGCCGGGGGCGGTGGCAAGGCTGCGGACGTACTCGGTGATGAGGCTCTCCGAGGTCGCGGCGGGAATGTCGCGGTCAGTGACCACAACATCGACGAGGCCAAGCTCGCGGCCGCGGGCGGCACTGAGAGGGAGCATGTCCTTGACGAGGTGGGTGGCGACCGAGCGGCCACAGCGCTCGACGTACGAGTAGAGGTGGAACTCGGAGCCGTGGAGGCCCATGGCGCGGTAGGCCGGGTTGAGGACGACAGTGCCGGCCGAGACGACAACGTCACAGGCAGCAGCAAGAGCGACACCACCGGCAGCGGCATTGCCGCGGAGGCAGGCAACGGTGACGATGCCACGCTCGGTGAGGGAAGCACGGCCAGTGAGGAAGTCGGAGCGGGGCGAAGTCGAAACATCACCGGCAAGGAACTCGACAACGTCGTCAATGGCGTTGATGTTGGCCCAGGTCTCACGGCCGGGGTGCTCGGCGCTCTCGATAATGTTGAGAGCGACACCGTTCGAAAAGTAGCCGCCGCCCATGAGGGCAAGAGCCTTGACCTCACCGCGGGCGGGGTCGGCAGCCCACATGAGACCCTTGAGGAGGTGCTCGCAGCCAGTGGTTGAGAAGGCACCGTTGTAGAAGTCCCAGTAGACAAACTGGAGAATGGCCTCGCCCTCGGTGACGGAGCGGACAAAGACCTGCTGCCAGGTACCGGGAACCTCGGTAAAGTCCTCAATAGCCCACTCGGGGACGTTGGTGAGGCGCTCGCCCTCGCCGGCGGCGCGAAGAGCCTCGGCCATGGGGACCTTTGCGTTGAGGGCCGACGAGGTTGCAGTCTTGGGGAGACGGCCGTGGGTGAACCAGACGGCGACACCGCATCCGTAGGTGCAGTGGTCACCGTGACCGCAGTCGGCAGTCTTGAAGAGAACGGCACCGTCGCGGGTAGCGAGGGCCTTGCCGGCGGGAATGTCGGCCCACGACGAAGCGCCGGCGGCACGGATGAGGTTCTTGGGGATGGTCGACGGGGCGAGGTGGATGTGGGCGTCGTAGACAAACATGAACGACTTGGTCGTCTTGATAGTGCCTCCGGGCTGCGAGTCGCCGCAGTTGATAAGACGAGCCGTGTCGGCAGCAGTGTGCCTTGTCAGGTCGGGGCGGCGCTGTCCGGGCTTGATCTGGGGACGCTCACCGAGCGCGCCACCGAGGAAGGGCTTGCCCATGGAAACACACTCGACGGCCCACTTGGAGTCTGGGCGAACCATGACGCGCTGGTGACGGTGCGAGGGGTCCGGGAGCTTGGCATACGCGGCCGAAATGCGACTAAGGGCGGCAGTGATGGCGCGGACAGTAGCGCTGGTGACAGGACCCTGGTAGACGGTCGACTTTGTGATGCGAGCGACATCGGGCAGGGGGAACTGGTCAAAGGCCCAAACAGGCCCGCCGTCCATAGTGTTGTCGGCCTGGAGGACGGTGATGCCCCAGTGGGAGCGCTGCCTCTGGGCGATCGGGAGGGCCCGATCGCTCGGTGCCTGCAGCGCGGCGAGCGCAGTAGTGGCATCCGCGTCGAGGCCGCGGTCGCCCATGATGGCCCAGTCGATGGCAGCAGGTCCGGCATCGCCGGGGGGACCGGGGTGGACGATGAGGGTGAGGATCTGAAAGACGTCGTCAGCATCAATTGGTAACAGTGGTGGGAACAAGGTTTGCAGTGGGGTGTCACCGCTACCCTGACGCGTGATGGTGACGCGCCACAGGTGAAAAGCGCCACCAATGTCCGGGGCGACTACTCACGTTGTCATAGATGACATCGGGCACCTTCTTGGTGAGGAAGGGGCAGATGATGACGTGGGGCGAGTGGGCCATGACGGCCGAGATCATGCCCTCATCGCTCAAAGCGAGCTCAATCGAGACACGCTCGCAGCCAATGTCGGAGAGGTAGGTCGCCACACGCTGGCTGAGCGAGTTGACGGCCGAGACGAGGAGGAGAATGCGCCATTTCCTGACGTCCTCTGGCAAAGCAGGGAGGTCGGCGAGGTAACGAGTGGCAGTGGTCATGGTGGAAGGAAGGTGTGTGGGGGGGGGAGAAGGCGGGGTACAGTGTTTGGCAGGGAGGCAGGGAGGTGTTTTGTGGCGAGAGGCAAGTTGCTCTATGATTTTGGGCGAGACAAGTCAAAGTCTAGCAGATGTCGAAACAGTTGAAGGGGGAGAGTTCGTGGTGTACAGAGCAAAGTTGGGGAGCGGACGTGATGTCCTTATGTATACTGCGACGTTGTCAGCGGTTGGCCCATTTTTTCCCCTCCTTGGAGATTGCAGTGGTGGTAGTCGCCGACCTGGCCAAGGCATGCCGCGGCAGAGAATCTGGGCCTCTTCGCTCACGTTCCTCTGCTACCGAGCTTGCATTGCGACGAGCAGCCACGCGGAGAAAACTTACACGCTGAAACGGAACAGTGAACAGGAGACAAGGTTTGGTGGTGAAGGTTGTTGCACGTAATATATACGTCGTTCTGCATGTCGCAGTACGACCTGGATGTGAGGAGGGGGTGGTTTTGGGCACAATCTCGGCTCCAAGTCTGCTGTTACTCCTGAACCGCATCGTCGTCGCGCGGGTTAGGGAAGGAAGACACGAAAGGGATCCGGACAGCCGCCGACCGCATCTCTCGGGAGCGCTTCCACTCCTGTGGCATGGTACGGCAGGCCCGTGGCCTAGCCTTGGGGCCTGGCTGCACAGTTACGTCCTAGGCAACGATGCAGGAAAAAGAATGGTATCCAGGCTAACGTAACCGTCAATCGGCGCCACTGAGACGTGCATTCTTTCCACAACTGGGGGTGCATGTGTGGGGCTGTCGTAGGTCTACAAGCGCGCGGTCAGGGATGCCGTTTTTTTGACCGAGTGGATGGCATTGACGGGAGGCGCGGCGGGACAAGATCTCGTGTCGGGCAAACCGGGTCCATGTGGCGTCAGGAAGTCAGGGTGCATGGAAAAGTGCCATGTTTTCTAATCGCTGTCGCTGTCGACCTGCGTCGTAAGCCACTGCCGTCACCGCAAAGCTGGCACGCCTAACACGAAAAAGACAATCTCGCGACCACCGCATGGCAAAAGCCTGCGATAACCGGACGACGATCATTCCTCGGCTCAACCCCTGGTCCTGGCTGCGACTTTGTCGCAACAACCAGCTTGAATCAACTGTTGCACTTACCAGTTTTGCACCACGAGTCTTGTTTGCCGGTTTTGAAAAGCTGCGACGACTGTCAGTGCCATGCACGCACTCCCCCTTGCTGCATCTCGCCTTCAGGACCCCAGATCAAACAGCCACCAGCAACCAAACAGCATACCACGCCTCCGCCGCCCCCAACTCTTCGGCTCAACCTGTCGTTGCCATGGCGATGGCCGGAAGATCGTCGTCCGCTAGGAACCGGTCCAACTCACCTCAACTGCGTCTGCTTGGAACCACGCGGTGGGGCCTTTGCTCCACCTCCGCGGGATGTTGCGGCCTTCTTCTGAGTTGTTCCTCGCGACGTGCCTGCCTTGGCCGCAGCCCCTCTGCCGCGTGCCTTGGTTGGCAAGACTTCCTCGTCCGAACCACTCTCCGAGGGAGACTCCTCACTGACTGACCCCTCGTCAAACTTTAAAAAGTGAAAGGTCAGTGGTTACCGTAATCGCCGTTGCCGTGTCACACTCACGAGAGGTTTACGTGTCTTGCTAGTCTTTGGGGCCGCTTTAGACCCAGTCTTTGTCGCTCGCGAAGAAGATGCCTTGGTTGGCTTTCGAATGGGGCTGCTGTCGTCTTCTTCCATCCTAAACGACGATCATCAGCGACGGAGCGCCGATCGAGGCCAGGCGCTGCTACTCACATACTGTCGTTGACTGCGTGGCACATGTCAGCAACGTCTCCCACGGCTCGGCACAGCATTCCTCACCCATGCTATCCTGATCAGAGTCCTGGCCACGCTTCTTTTTCTTTCCCTGCAGAGGCTGGTCAGGCTCGTGTCCGGACTCTCCAAAGAGCCACCTACCTCTTTGCTCGTGTCCTCCGTGTCCTGTTCCTTTTGCCACTGCGATGCGGCACTGCGATAAGCTCAGCCGCTGTTTCACACTCATACGCCGAAACCTACACTTCCTTGGACCTGGTCATCTGCAAGCGTCAGTGGCTATTCCCTGTTCCAAGGGCTGTCCGTACCTGTTCCTCCACATCGTCCTCGTTGATGTTTTTCGTCCTCATGTCTCGCCCCACCTTTTTCAGAGTGTCGTTCACAAAGCTGTTCATAAGCACAGCTCGATGCAGCTTGACCTACTCCTTGATTGCGTCCTTGTCGTCCTTGTCCACGAAGCGCATCACAGCGTCCTCGAGACCACCCTCAATGAGCACCTCGAGGCTCTGCGCCTGGAGGTATCCACGCACCAGACTGGCCATGCGCATCTTGGCCAATCGGTCGTTTGTCGTTAGACCAGTTCCGTCGTCGTCGTCATCGTCAACCCAAGCGTCGTCCATTTCAATGTCCTCGTCAGGGCGGTCAGGCCTGTTCGCGACCTCTGTTGCAAAACTGTCAGCGCAGGTCTCGGAGCATCCAACCCCCAAGCAGGAAGGCAGGCGGGCACAACTTACTCCTCTCTGCAGACTTTTTCTTCCGATGGTACTGCAGAATGTCACGCGGGTTGGCGACGCGGCCGATAAAATCTTGACCGAAGCGAACGGCGTTGGTCATCTCCTTGGCTTCCGACGTCTCCACCTGAGAATGTCAGCAACCACCAAGCTCGTTTTGCTACTCACCTTGAGACGAATCAGTGGCAACATCATCTCCTCTGTCTCACTGTCGTGAGACTCCTCCCACTTGGCGCGCGCACGCAGGATCAACTCCTCCACCTGAGGCGTCAGCTCTTGCCTTTCGTGTCCGACTTGCCCTCTCGCGCAAGTAGCGCGTGATTGTATCCTTGTCCTCCAGGTTGATCTTGTTCTCTGCAACAGCGGCCTCATCCGTGAGAATAATCTCGTCCATCTCAAACGGCCTGACCGTCTTCAAGGGGATCTCGGCGATCTGGAACTGGTCTCCCTGCACAGACAGGATACCGACGTGTCTGCTTGTCAGCGAGGGCAGGACAGGAAATGAGACGTACTTTGCAATCGCCTCGCCGGGAGCGAGACTGGTCGCGACCGAGGAGCCAGGTTGAGTAATGTAGTAGGGCTTCCCCGGAACTTCCTCGGGCCAGATACGGCAGTCATGCTCGTGGCCCCAGACAACGAGCTTGATCGAGTCGTCAAACATGCCCTCGGGGACCGACTGCTGTGGGCCATGCTTGACACTGGGGCAGTCAGACAAGTTGGTCATGTGGAACATACCGGTTCTGGTGCACGAGCAGCAGGTTGAACCAGTCATCCTCGCCGCCCTCGGGCATGTACATCTTGACGCGATTGGATCGCAGCTCATAGTGCATGCGCGCGTCCTTGACGTTGCCGCACCCGTACAGAGCTAGGTTGGTAGTCCCCTTTTTGAGCAGGACTGGCCGAATTCGAATACCCTGGTCCTCGCCCTCGTTGTGCTCGTCCGAGGACAGCTCGACCTTGCCAAAGTAGTTGAGCACGCCAGACACCGAGAGTACATCAAGCGCGCACAGGGCGCCTTCCTGTGAGAGTTAGATGCAGCTCGGACGCAAGTACTCACTGGGCCGGTGCCCTGGGGGTCGTCATGGTTGCCGTGAATAGAGAAGACTGGGATGGCAATGTTGAGATTTGGGTCCTCGTAGTTGACTGCCGGGAAGCTGGCGGGATGATCAGCGCCGTCACACCACCAACTGTCACGCACGAGAAGCCAGGCGTCGCTCCGTCCATGGGGTCCGACATGAGCTCGAACGAAATAGGCTTGTCGCCCAGAGTGTACTCGCGCAGCAGCGCTATTGTCTGGTGCATGCATGTCCTGCTTGGGCGGTTCTCGTGGAAGAGGTCGCCAGAGAGGAGGATAAAGTCGACGTCTTGTTCCTGGGCAATCTCGAGGATCTCGCGAAAGGTGTTGATGGCATCTTGGCCACGGACTGGGTCCTTTTCGGCGTAGCCGATGTGGTTATCGGTGGCGAGAAGGATCCTAAAGCAGCTGCTGGGGTGCAAAAGGGCGTTTGGTGGGAGCACGGTGGAGGAAGGTGGAAGTGGAGGTGAGGGTGTTGGTGGTGGTGGTGGTTAGCTGACGACGGTTGTACAGGCTGGATGAAGCTTACTTGTCATCGTCTGTAGAAGAAGCGCGTCAGCGTGTGTCATACTGCTCCTGCTCGATGCACTCACCTTGCTGGGCAATACTCGGAGGCACCTCTGGGACGCCGCTGGTGGAGGTCAGCCATGGCTGTAGGCCACGGTGCCGAGCTCGCTTACCCCTGGTCTGCTTCGATGGCTGGTGTTTGCGACGCGCGCTGTGATGCCCTTGACATGCTGACTCTCTGTATTTGACGAGTGAGCAGTAGAGAGGAGTAAATGTGAATGTCAATCAGAGCATGCGACGAGGACAGCTAATGTTGCACGCGTCTGGCTGGGCACAAGTGTCAGTGGTGGTTGAGTGGACCATGTCACGTGATCAAATGTCAACAAAACTCCCCTTCGCTTGCACTACTTCTTCCCGCGACCTGACTCTTCTGCGTTCCCGATTCTCTTGGCCTGGAACTGCTGTGCAATTCCATCAACTCTAAATGGAACTGTGCATCATGGTCCGATAAGGACATGCTTGTTCGCTACCGGCTACCGAGACAGGTTCACGTGCATTAGATAAACAAAGATGTCGAATCGACACGGCAGGGGACTCTTCTGTTGATAAAGCGGTTGACAGTAGGAGAGCAGGTCGCCAGAGCTCAGCGCAGTGTCCGATGCTGCGTAGAGGGTTAGGATGTGACAGACTCTATGCATGCATGGGAGAGCAAGCACTCCATCATGCATGGCTTTATGACTGTTTGATGCTGACAAGAGAACGGGCGGTGAGCGATGCGCAGTCATTACGTCATAGCCTCATGGCCCCCGGAGGCAGTTGTGTGGCTTGGCGCGGTGCAACCAAAACAAGCAACACTGCTACTGCAACATCGACGACGACTTTTACAATCTCTTATTGTCTCTCACACGCTCACACACACTCTCTACACCCTCTCGCACAGCATCAGCCACACAGCCAGCCAGAGCCAGTGCATCCGTCTTGGATCCATCCACTGGATCATCCCCTCTCTCTTGGACATTATTCACATCGCACCCTCGCATCCTATTGACCAACAGCAAAGCGTGAAAACAACATCATGTAGGTCACCCTCCCACCGCGGCCACAACAACATGGCTAGCCATCCCCGCCCGTAACGCACACGCCTTGTTCCTTGTACTAACGTGCCACCTCGTAGGGATACCACTGGTTTTGCCGCCCGTGAACGAGCGGAGAACTATGATCGCGCTGCAGCAGCCCACGCCCATGCAAGCTACTATGCTCACCCCGAGCTGCATGAGCATGACGAGCACGGCAACCTCGTAGACCCGGACACTATTGCCGACGATGGTGTCGGTCCTCTCAACCACCCGGCACCCGGCTCGCAGGCGTCAAAGAAACCATTGCACAGTGCCCTGCAGAAAAAGTCGACACAGCAAAGGCCTCAGGAGCTCACTACCAATGAGATTGCCGAGATCAAGGGCACCAACGAGGGCAAGAAGGAGGAGGCTGGCGGCATGGAGGAGACTGCTCCCCCGTCGGGTCTTGACAAGGGCGCGCGCGAGTTTGGTGGTGAGGCCGGCGGTACCCACACAAGTCCGGGCCCCGCTGCCGGCATTGTACAGGCGGCCAAGCAGGCTCAGGCAGGACAGCTGCCGGGCGTCGCTGTCACGGGTGTACTCAACATGCCCGGAGACAATGTCCCGGACGCTGGCGCGCACTGGAGCTCTGACACTATTATGGAGCCTCATCTGCAGCTCATGTACGTTATGAGGATTGGGACAAAAGTTGACGATTTACAGGTGTGGACCGCTGCTAAACTACTATACCATTGAGAACAATGTTTGGTACGGTGCGGCCATGATTGTTACCGCCGACGAGTACGTACTGCCGACTGGACGCCGCTGACATTCGCAGAGGCAGTATCCTCAGTCCCGAGCCTTTCCTCACCCTCACCTTCCACCAGTTCGGCTCAAACGACAACCGCGAGGTCGCTCAGGGCCAGAAGGTCGCCGGTCAGCGCATTCACACCTACGAGGATGAGAATGGCAAAAACTCTTTCTGGCGCTTCATGATCCAGGTTCCCGTCCAGGCGTTTGAGACATCGGTCCGCTACCGCCTCAACACTGGTGCCGAGATTCGTTTCGTTGTTCCCGCCGCAGGCCAGAACTTTAACTGGGTCGCGCACAGTTGTAACGGTGAGTGGCCGTGCACTGACATTGGGCGCTGACGTTGTCAGGCTTCTCGTCTGGTGTCAACCCCGACGAGTTCAAGGGCGACTACCCTTCGGGTTACGACCCCGTGTGGGAGGATGTCATCAACAAGCACCACGAGCGTCCCTTCCACTGCATGGTCGGTGGTGGTGACCAGATCTACTGTGACGCCCTCACCCGAGAGGAGGAGCTCCAGGGCTGGATTAACGCTCCCAACCGCGAGAAGAAGCTCGGCTACGAGCTCACGCCGTTGATGAAGCACTGCGTCGACCGCTTCTACTTTAACCATTACTGCAAGATCTTCCGCAGTAACGCTTTCGGCCGCGCCAACTCGACCATTCCCATGGTCAACATGCTCGATGACCACGACATTATCGACGGTTTTGGTACCTACGATGACGAGACCCAGGCGGCTCCCGTTTTCTCGTTCATCGGTGGCCGCGGTTACTTTGTGAGTTGCAGTAATGGCAAAAGCTGACTTTTAGTGGTTCCTTCTGTTCCAGCTCTTCACCGTCGACTCGGTTGACGGCACCTCTCGCCAGCTGGGCTCGCACCCCATCAAGAGCATGGTCATTGGTGGCCCCGGCGCGTGGATCGAGTACCCCAACCACTCGCTCAACGTCTACATGGGTCCCAAGGTGCGCCTGTACGCGCTCGACTGCCGTGCCGAGCGCAAGCTGCACCAGATCTGTAGTCAGACGACGTACAGCACCTGTTTCGACATTATCGCCTCGTACCCGGCCGAGGTCGAGCACTTTGTCTTCCTTCTGGGTGTGCCGATCGCCTACCCCCGTATGTCGTTCCTCGAGCATTTCCTGGATTTCAAGTGGAACCCTATCAACATGCTCGCACGCCGCAACGCGCTCGGTCTCGGCAGCATGGTCAACAAGTTCAACCAGGCTTCGGAGCTGCTTGACGACCTGAACGACCATTGGTGCGCCAACGTGCACAAGAAGGAACGCAACTGGCTCGTCCTTGAGATGCAGCGCGTCGCCATGCAGTTTGGTCTGCGTGTCACCTTCCTCTCTGGTGATGTGCATCTCGCCGCCGTCGGCTGCCTGTTCACCCACAAGGCCAAGAAGCTCCATCTCGATCCCAAGAACGACCACCGCTACATGCTCAACGTCGTCTCTTCCGCCATTGTCAACACGCCTCCCCCCGCTGGCGCAGCCCGCATGGTCTCGACTCTCTCGGGCAACAAGCACCGCACCCTTCACGGCCAGAAGACTGACGAGCGCATGCTCCCCCTCTTCGACATTGACACGGATGGCAAGACCAAGCTCAAGCGCCCCTACGCTCTCGCACGTCGCAACTACACCAAGGTTGCGTACAAGCCCGAGACTGGCGACCTCCTCTTCGAGTTCCGCATCGAGAAGAGCCAGGGCTCAGGCAACACTGTTCCCTACCCGATCAACGCCCCTCCTCCGCACTACGGAGGCGCCGACGTCCCGGCTGCCCCCGCCGGCGCTGCCCTCGTCAACGGCCAGCCCATCCAGCCGGGAGCCACCAACGGCGTCGGCGCTCCCCCCGGCGCCGGCCTCAACAGCCAGGTCGCCGTCCCCAAGAGCGTCAACCAGGGTACCGGCGTGCCCGTCGCAGCCGGTGTGCTCCCCGGCGGCGTACCCGGTGCCGGCGGCGCGCACGGTGCCAGCGGTGTCGAGGACCGCCAGAACAACCAGGCCGGCCAGGCTCAATACCAGGACGCCCACGGTGGACCCGTCGGAAACGGCCAGCAGGCATTCAACGATCAGCAGGCAGCTTTCAACAGCCAGCAGGCGTCCCAGGGCAACCAGAACGCCCAGCCGGATGGATACCAGGCCCAGGCTCAAGGGTACCAGCAGCAGGCTCAGGCTCAAGGTTACCAGCAGCAGGCTCAGGCTCAAGGCTACCAGCAGCAGGCTCAGGCTCCTCAAGGCTACCAGCAGCAGGCTCAGGCTCCTCAAGGCTACCAGCAGCAGGCTCAACCGGGCTACGACCAGGCCCAGGCAGGCTACCAGCAGCAAGCCCAGCCCCAGGCAGCGCAGGGCTACACCCAGCCCCCCGCAGGCTACCCCGCCGGCGCACAGCAGGTCGTCAACGGCGCTCAGCAGGTAGTCAACAGCGCGCAGCAGCAGTACCGTTAATACCCCCTCTGGGTCGTCGTTCAACTAGCTCATATAGTATTCTAATTACAATATTCGTTTTTTACGTTACGCCCGGCGACGGTTTGAACGCTTTGTCCTTTTTATGCCCCCTTCCTTCCCACCCATCACACCCTCCACCTCTGCGGGTTGCGCCGCATGTATAGACTGAGATGCACCGTTACGATCCCCGCGACGTCGTACATTGTAAGCGGCTACGAGCACCTTGAGTGAGGTGAGCACGTATGGTCGAGCAGGAAGAGGTAAGACAGTAAATGCATCACAGACCTGGGTCGCGCCCTGCACGGCCTCCTACACAGTGTTCGTGATCTGGATTTGGACAAAAGATGGCACACATGGGCGCGCGGCGGGCGGGGACATTGATGGATGGGACCGGGATGGAGAGTCGTGGGCGTTTGTGCGCGGGGCGTGCGGTTGGTGTAGGGTATACGAGATTTGGGTTGTAGGTTCGTTGTGTCGTTACTCTTCCTCGTCCTCTTCACCGACTGTGTGTTGTTAATTGCTGTTTCCACGGGTGGGGGAAGACTCACCAAAGTGGAGGGGCTCTCCGTGCTTGTAGCGCGCGGGGCTGGGCTCTCGGCCCGGGGTAAGGTCAAAGATGGGACCGGGGGGTGTAAAGTCCTCGGTGATGGAGTAGGCCGAGTTTCCGCGCTCGCTTGCAAAAGTGTTCTCGATGATCGAGTCGCGCTCGCCAGCTATGCCGCCGTAGGCAGAGTTGACGCGTTCCGACTCAAAGGTACGCTCAATGATCGAGTCGCGCTCGGCTATTCCGCCGTACGGGTCCTCGCTCATTTCAGAATACTCGGTCGCCTGCGAGTCGCGGTACCTGTCGACTATGGAGAATATCGCGTCGCGGTCGCCAATGGTACGAGGGCGGGGCGCGATGAGACCGTCGTACTCGCCCTGGAAGCCGCTGCGGGGCGCAGGCTCCGCCTCGGCCGCGAGCACCTCGCGCTCCTCAGAGTGGTTGTCCTGGGGCGGTGACGGTGCGCGGCGGCGGCGTACCGAGATCGAGTCAGAGGGCTGCACCGACGCGTCGTCGGTGGACGCTGCGCTCGTGTGCGACGAAGACCTCGAGCGGTCGTACGACGAGTGAGAGTGGGTATAAGAGTTGCCCTGGCCGTGGTCGTAGATTGGCTCGGGAACGTCGTCGTGTGGCATGGGAATCGGCTCTCTGCTCTCTGACCGTCCGAGTTGCACCGGTGAGGCAAGCGCGCCCGGAACAGACTTTCCCGGGGTAAGGTTCAAAGCATTAAAGTGCGTCGCGGTAGGGGTGAGATCTGAGCTCGGCGGGGTGATGCGACGGCCCGGCTTGGTCGGCAAGATTGGCCTATCCCGAGGAGGCGATGGAGTGTGGGCCTTGCCTGCACCCTGGTCCATGGGCCTCGCGCCGTTGGCGATGAGGATATCCATCCACTTTTCCTCCGAGACGCCGTCTTGCGGGCTGTTGTTGCCACTGCTCAAGCCGCTCGCAGACTGGATCTCAAAGTCCATCGACACCTCGCGCTGGCGACGTGCGCGCTCGCGATTGTCCGAGCCCGACTTGACGCGGCGAATCGACTTGAAGATGTTTGGCCGGCCGTTGCCAATGCTTTGCGCACCCTTCTCCGTGTTGACTGATCCAGGACTCGACAATCCATGGGCTGCAGTCGCCTTGGTTGGCGATTTGGAGACGGGGGACTTGGCCACTGGCTTTGGTGGCTTGCCGTTCATGGGCATTGACGGGCTGCCGGGCAAGGGTGGAACCTTGTTCTCCTTGACGTCACTTGGCCCAGTGACAGCCTGCCACAGCGCCGACGACACTGACTGGTCGTTGCGCTGGAGCGTCATTTTGCGCTGGTTTCCGCGATTGAGCATCTTGTCAAAGTCGTCGCGGGGTGCAAGACGCGGGTCGAACGGCAGGGGAGAGCTGGGGCTCTTGGTCTTCTTCTCCTTGCGGGTGAACAGCTTGTGAAGCGATTTCTTGCGCTTGGGGTCGGCGACAGCAAGCTGGTAGTCCATGGGGACGCGCTCCTCAAACAGAATGTAGACCTCGGTGGTACGCGGGTCTTGGCTCGGGTGAACAGCGTCATGCTCCTCGGGACGCTTGGGCAGCGCCTTGTACTCGATCAGAGCCCAGGACGCCTCCTTGAACGTCAACTCGTCGCGGTCGGTCCAACCGGCACCGATCATCAGGTCGGTCCAGCAGTCGACAAACGCCTCCTCGACATAGATGCGGCCGTGGGGGTCGGCACCCTCAAATCCGCATGCGGGACCGGTGCGTGGTGTCGTGTCGTGGTGGAAGGGCGTGGCTTCCTTTTGGGTCTTTTGGAGACGACGACGGAGCTCATCGCGCTCCTTGGGCCACTCGGTGATGGACGACTGCACAGGTGCAGAGAACGTGAGCGACGCAGTGAGAAAGGGCTCGGTGCGGGTGAAGCCACCAGATGGCGCCGCAAAGTCGGTCCAGTCCATGGTCTGGCGACGCTCGGCCACGCTCATCTTTGCGCTCTCGTTTAGGTCAAACTGGAGGCGCTGCTGCATGTTTGGTGCGTCACCGTTGCGTGAGCCCACTGTGAGAGAGGTCTTGGGCGCGTCGAAACCGCCTTCCTCGAACGCGCTCCACTCTTTGCCAGCCAAACTGGCATACCTGCCCTCCTCACCCTCGTCCTTTTCCACGGGCCTGGGCGGGCCGCCGCCAAGAGGCGCACCGTAGGTGACGCGCTCGTCTCGTCCGTGAGCAGACGCAGGCAGAGGCAAGGTCTCCTTGACAGCCATCTTGCGACGCCAGCTGGCAGAGAATTTGGGACGAGAACCTTCCCCGCGGCGGCGCTTGAGCACGACACGGTCCCAGGTGCCCCACCCTGTGGGGATATCGTGGACCCATTCCTCGGCATTGACTACCAAGTCGCGCGAGTACGCGCGAACCGTGCGCGACGCGACTTCGCACCGGACCACACGCGCTGCGCGCCGTGGGCGTCCGCGAGCGAGGTCGGCGTCAGAAGCGATCATCGACGGGTAGCCCTTGATCCACTCCTGAAGGCGGGAGGGAAGGTCGCGCAAGCCGAGTCCGTCGACTCCACCGCCCGAGGAGCGGATGAACGCGAGCAGCATGTGCTCGGTTGCTGATGCTGCACGCACAAACGCGTGGTGTGCGGTCAGACACGGGCTGTTTGTGGGAATGTCAAACAACAGCGGCGCAAAGCTCGATGCGAGCGCGTGCGGCGTCAAGCCCGACTTGTGCGAGTGCGCGGCAAATCGCGACAGCAGGGTGAAGAGAGGGTTGATAATGTAGAAGAAGATGTCGGGGGCGAGAATCGCCTGGAGGTTGGGGAACGCGTCCAGGGGATACTTTGATGCTCGCTCCCTTCCACGCCACTCCTCGTACGTGTCCCAGTCGACACAGCCGTGGGCCACACCTGGAATACCGTCGCGGACCCTTGTCAAGCGCGACAAGGACCAGCGAAGAAGCCATGCCAACTCGTGGTCGCTCGCAAACTTGATGTCCTGCATAAACGTCTCGAGCGACGTCTTTGTAGGGGTCCGAGAGCTGGGGTGGGGGTCAGGCCCGTCTGGGCAAAGCAGATCTCTGTACTCACCGTACAGTCCCGAGAAATGTCTTGATCAAGAGACGCATGCGAGTCTGGTTGAGCTCCAGACTCTGGTTGGAGAAGAGCAAGGGGGTGTCGAGTGCTGCTAGTTAGTGGATCGTCAGATAAGCACAGAACGTACCTCGTCGGCCGAGCTCGCCTCCAACGTCACGAATCACACGTGCAACCTCGTCGAGACCAAGTACAACATTTCTGCCTGCTCCAGCCAAGAAGCCGTACTGCCGAACATCCTCCTGGCCCTGGGTGGGCTCTGACATGAGCGATTGCGCACTCAGAGGCACCTGGGTTGGGAGGAAGGCGTATGGCATGGGCATGAGGGATTGGGATGAGGGGGAAGCAGTTGGGCCGCCAACGTGCAAGGTTGCCTGCTCTGGGGTCGACGGGTGGGTGCCTCGCGATACGTGAATCCTGCAAGGTAAGAGGCTGTGTGCGTGTTCACTGCTGTCGACGTACTGGGGCACTGTACCAAACTCGCCAATGCTACTGCTGCTGGGGACAGCGCTCGAGCCGTTGCCGTTCCATGTCTTGGCCATGCCGACTATACGCCTGTCTGCGCCATTCTCCTTGACCAGGACGGCCGGCGTGCGGTCCTTTTTGGGCGCCTGGTGTGACCGCGAGAACAGGGACGGCATTACGACGGATAAAGTGTGCGATCAAGCTAAAGGAGTTGCAAAGGTATGCAGTTGCTGGAGGGTCGAAGGCACGTCCCTCCCGCGGGTGAGCGACGGCGGCGTGCTCGTCTTTGGTGGTTGAGCAAAGGGAGGAGGGCAAGATGCGTTTATCGGGTTTTGGTGGACGGCAGTTGAAGACAATAGAGGATTGGTGCGATGTCGTTGCGAAGGCGAAGGAGTGATTGTGCGTGTGCAATGCCGCGCTTGTGTGTGTTGGATTCGGGGGGTGCAGCGAGGAGAGGAGGACACGGAGAGACAACGAGGTGCTTGCTGCGTGCTTGACCTCGCTTGGACCTATTTGTGACGAACGGATCGCTTTCCCCACCTGGATGCCGGGGGTCACGGACAATGGATGAGCTGGTAGAACGAGTAGAGCAAAGAAGTGGTGGTTGTCGTGAAAGAGGGCGTAAAGGGATGGTCGAGTCACGGGATTGTTGTTGGACGTTGGAGGAGGAGAGACGGGTTCGTGATAGTAGTCGTGATAGGAGAGAGTGAGTGTTCATCGACGAGGAGCAGCAAGGAGCACCACCAAGAGGTACGGGAGCCTCGCGTGCCGTCAACAGCAGGCAGCAGGTCGACAGCAGTTGACGGACCAAACGCGTCAGGTAAACCGACCCAGGGAGACTCCCATCCGCCCTCCTCCCTGTGCAGCAGCAGCAGCAGCAGCAGCAGCGCGTGCGGGCTGTCCACTCCGGGGCGACCAGTGCCCGCTGTCCACACCCCTGACCACAGTCTGCCCGTGCCGCCTTGGCTCTGCTGCCTCTGTTCCTCTCTACCTTTGTCGCACAGATGCACACCACCTGAACCCATCTCGCCAGTCCCGGTCTCGACCTGGAAAGGGTACGGGCATGCCACGCAAAGACAATGCAATGAAAATGCATACTGCTGCTGCTGCTGCAGCAACGGTCGAGTGGACCTGCTGAACCTACCCATGGTACCGGAAGCTGAAACGCACCTTCCCATCTGTTGAAACGCCAGCCCAGTGCTCCTGCAGCATTGTTTGCCCGAGACACGCACGCCACGAGTGGACCACATCCATCCATTCCCCTTGTCATACCCCTCGCCCTCGTCAAAGCCCCCTGCTCCTTGTGTTGCAACCAGACAAGTTGGCTTAACGTACATGGATCTTGAAGCTCTTGACGCTCTTGACGCTCTTGATCAGGCTGTCAAACCCAAGCGGCTTGGATACACTTTCAACAGCAAAGGAAAAGAAGCATCTGTACACATTCTTTGTCCAGACGCCGGAAACGCCACGGCACGACGCGGCTCTATTAAGCTCCACAATTCCAACCCAAGGGAAGACTGCTCTGAGAGTTGGCAGTGGCCCACGCACATAATGTTCGACCCTCACGGGGCGGTGCAGGACTGGCTGTGAGTAAGCATACCAGCATAGGGCGGCCGTAGGGTGTAGTAGTTGGCTCTGGACTCTGCGAACTCTGCGCTGTTGGCCGCTACCCTCGCTCCAGCGCTCAGCGGCCAGTACGTATGCCGCCTACAGTCACCCCCTCGTCACCTGCCACGCGCTCCACGAGCACGAGGCTTGTTGCCATGCACGCATACATGTGCGTGTCCACGGATCGATCTGGCCAAGCTGGTTATCAAACACTACCGTTGTTGTGGTACAGTCTCACAGACCCAGAACCCACCACATGTGGTATCAGCCGCAGGGACTTACGTATTTACTGTAAGTGCCTTTGACGCAAAATGCTTGTGAAACACGTTCTTGTAATCGCAAGACGGGCAAGAGCTCGCATCCGGGCGACTACGCGACCATGTCGGCACCTCACCACGCGTCGCTGACGGCATCTCCTGGGTCCCGATTGCTCCTGTTCCTCCAACCTTGAAAGCGTCGCGTTGCGAACACGCGTCCGACGCGTCGCTGGCCATGACCGCATGTATCCCACGTCTGCATTTGTCAATGTTCGTGAATCCAAAGAGCAGCACTACTCGGAGTGCACACTACTGCAGGAGGACTCGTGGGATCATTCTTGTCAGGGCGCGGGATGGCCATGCCGGGTGAAAGGGAAGGACGGCCGCCCGACTCCCGTGCAATCCTCTTCTGCGCACAAGTGCATTCTTCTGTACCTGCCAGCTGTCATCTGCCAGCGCGAGTAAGGGGAGGGAGTTAATAAGGCAGCCACGTTGGCCACGTTTCTCTTGACGTACAGTGAGCAGACATCACCTTACGACGTTTCTGCATTGTACTCGAATGATGCAGTGTGCCAAGCTTTGCCAAGCCAGCAAGTCCTAGAGTGACCCGTAACAGTGCGTGGCAGACTGGCTGTAAAGTGCACACGGCTGATCTTGCTCTCCATGATATCCTCATACCAGTAGCATCAACCGTAATCTACATTTCGTGATCTCGAAAAGGAAGACGGAATCAAATATTTTTCCGGGGCAAGTCCGGACTGGTGCGCGGCGGACTCTCGGCGGAGTGGCAAAACCATGTCCATCTGGCTCCATTGCTCAAGTTAAAGCTGCATCGATAAGTGGAGAAGAGGCAATCTCGTCAACCTTGAGTCCGATGCTTTTCGAGAGGTCGATGCATAGACAAACGACGCGCAAGCTTAGCATAGCCCGGCGGCAACGAGAACCTGCTACGTGCTCCTCCCACTTGAGTCAGCATGGAAAAACGCATCATAGGAGTCTACACAGAAGGAACGCCTTCGGGCGCCGTGCCGCCCAGGTAATGTCTTTACGTAAATTGGGAAATACTCCCGCTCGGCCTCGGTCATCTCGGGCACAGCCGTGTGTTCTTAGTAAAGCCGGCGACCTTGGTGGCCACTGCGCTGATGGGTGGTGACTGCGGTAGAAGTAGTGAGTTTGTAACAAGATGCATCTGTCACCTTGCTCTTCATTTTCCTCTTCCTACTGTATCCCAACTCTTATCTCTCTTGTCGACTCTTTCTCATCGCTCAAACAGCTTGTATCCCTCGTGTGAAAAGACCTCTGTAAGTTGTTTGGTTGTGTGGAGTACATGGCTCCTCGGGCCAAATGGGACCGGCCACTCGAAAAGGTGGAGGGTCATCGTCCTCATGATGATGCCCCCCTTTGTACGCCACACTCCCTAACAGTTCGCTTGCCCTATAGCTCTTTCATTTGCTGATACATTGTTCCCAGTCACTCGTCACCTTCAAGCATCCCGATCCATCCTCGCCGTCGTCAATCAGCGCTCTATTCATCCATCAGCTAGCTCGCACACGACCTAGATCCATCTCCCTCGTATCTATCCCACATCAACGCCCACCTCCACTCCAGAATGGCTGCCCTCGCCCGAAAGGTCAAGGTCGACATTACGGTGAGTCTCTCGTCTATCCCAAGCGCCTTTATGCTGACATTCAGTCTGACGTTCTGTGCCCCTTCTGCCTCCTCGGTGTTCGCCAGCTCGAGCTCGGTGAGTTTACCTGCCCACCACTTGCCACTAACTATTCTCAGCAATCGCAAAGTACCGCGAACAGGAGCCCTCTGTCGACTTTGACCTCCGTTTCCACCCGTTCCAGCTGAACGGTCTCTTGACCGAGCAGCCAACGCGCCGCCGCGACTATGGCGAAAAGAAGTTTGGCGCCGAGCGCTGGAAGGAGGTCAACAAGTCGCTTCAGGAGAAATTCCGTGCCGTTGGCATCGACTAGTGAGTGTTGCACGCAGCTGCGCAGCTGTGCATAGGCACTAACACCCCAGCGCCATGGACTCTGAAATGTCGTCGTCGCACCTGGCCCACCGCCTGCAGCAGTATGCTCTCACCCAGAAGCCCGAGGTGCAGAAGCAGGTCGCCATGGACGTCTTTGAGCTGTACCACGTCAAGGGCATCCACCCTTCTGACCGTGACGCCCTCGCTACCATTGCGGTCAAGAACCAGCTGTTCACCAACACGGCCGAGGCGCGCGCCTGGCTCGATGGCACCGGGTGCGACCTCGAGGTGAAAAAGGCCTACCAGTCGGCCCAGCGCATGGGCATTACTGGTGTCCCCTTCTTTGTCTTCCAGGACAAGTATGCGGCATCTGGCGCCATGGGCGTGGACGAGTTTGTGGGTATTATTGGCGAAATCTCAAAGCGCGAGCAGGAGGGACGCAGCCCTCCCCCCGTTCCCATGGCTGGAGAAATGTGTGCCGCGGCGTAAGAGTGGTTTGTGTTTTGTAAAGGCTTTCTCCTCTTGTGTCTGTGATAATACACGTCACTGGCAGCTGCAGTCGGCTGCAGCAGCCCTGTGTAACGTTTGTGATAGTAGTATGCATGCGTACAACACCAACCAAGTTGTCTGATTCTCTAGTGCTAAACCCCGTTACTCGGCCTCTCCCACACGACGGTACAGACGCATCCAGTACCGGGCATTCTCAAGCTTGCACGGCCACTTGCCACCCACGCCCTCGCCGAGCCTAAACCAGCGGCTGTCGACGCCACGGATCTTTTCCCACCCGCTGCCCGGCGAGCTGATAGCCTTGAGCACGAGCGCGTCGAGGACCATGTAGACGGGCCACGTCCGGCCGTCCTTGCCGAGCGGAAACTCGGCAATGTCACTCGCGCTATCCGCAACGAGCAGCAGGCCGCCCACGGGCGTGCGCGCCGTAATGGTCTTGAGCAGCGCCAAGGTCTGCGCACGCGACTGGGCGAGCAGCTCGGTGAGCGTGAAGAAGATTGTCGTCAGGTCCGGAGCCCGCAGGTTGGCGAGGTAGAGCGGCTCAGCGGCCCCAGCGGGGGGCGCGAGCACGTCGCCTTCAATGTACCGAAACTCGACGCTGGTGCCGAGGTCCCACGCGTCGATGGCCGCGGCCTCGATGCGCTTCAGCACACCGCCCCAGTCCCCAATGTCGGCCCCCGTCCAGAGCCACCTCGCGCTCCCTGGCAGCTGGCGCGACGCACCTGCCAGCGCGGCCACGGCGAGAAGCTCCGACCCAGCTCCGCCGCCGATAGACAGGACGTGTCGTGGCTCTGCGCCGTCGTCCCCCTCGTCGGGCGTAAACAGCGCCCTCACGTCCTTGATACTCGCCATGAGCTCCCTAAAAGCGAGCGCACGGCTGGGCACCCATCGACCAGCATACGCGTCGAGCAGCTTGGGGTCGGTGAAGAGTTCGAGCCACTTGCGCTCAAACAGCAACCCCTTGACGCGCTGCACGTCGCCCATAAAGTCTGGCGAGTGGAGCGAGTCGCGCAGCGCCACGCGCAGGGTGGAGAGCATGTCCTCGTCATCGGGTGAGGATGTGAACGCCGTCGCGGGGGGGACGTCTGCGTCAGAGTCGCTGCTGCTGGAGTCGCTGTCCGAGTCGTCGTCAGCTGTCGAGCGCTTGGTGGCGGGTGGAGGTGCGCCGGGGACTGGGATGGGAGGGGGGTTGTGCAGCTTGCGCTGGTGTTTGGGTGCGCCTGGTCCCTTTGTCCTCTTCTTGGAGGGACCGCCGGAGCGTGAGCGGTGGGTCATTGTGTGTGTGTGGGTGTGTGCGGGGCGCAGTCGAGGGCGCAGATGTGTGTGGCCATGGGTGGATTCACAAATATCTTGCTGCCTCCACCTAGACATTACACGTCATTTTGTCATATACCCCCGGTCAAATCTCGCACCGTAGCCAGCCCTCGCACCCAGCACGCAGGTATAAAACCCAGCCCAGCAAACATCCCGACTTGTTCTTTGTTAAAAAAAGCATGGGCCCTTCTCTGCCATGGTCGAGCAGCGATACCCCACGCTCGCTTGTACTGCCATGAAGGTGCACACTAGACGAACGGATTAATGCCTCGACACCTTTAGGAAACGTACCCCTTTGATTGCATCTGTCGAGGGACGCGTGCTGGTGTGTCGATACAGCTTTGTACAAGACTTGAAATGGATTTTGGATGACTTTTGCTACGTTTCCGGGCCGGTTTCCCCCTTGTTTTCGAAGGGTCTTGAACTGACTGCCGAGTTCCCAGCTTACATGCACCAGCAGCAGCTGTTTCTATGCTGCGCGCGACCGTGTCCATGCAGCATGATGGCTGGCTGGCTGTTGCATTGGAGAACGGCGGTGGACCGATCTACAGCAAGACTGCGGGCGGAAAGGTTGAATTAGGACATTAATTACCCGATTAGGAAATATTCATTAACAGTCTATTCCAACCTCCACGCAGCGCGACCATCCCCACCCAGACTGCGCATTCGAGACCAGGCCTTTAGAGTCTATCGTGTCCAACAGTCCCGCTTGCTTTCACTCTTCTCTTCTGTCTTGTAGCATTTATCATACACAAGAGCATCTGCTCGTCTCCGTTGTCGCTCACCCCAACAACCACCGCGCTGGTTCGCAAAATACACCACAATCTGACACGCCTTGTCCAGCTCCCTCCACACTTTCCCTAGTCGCGATATGGCTGCCCCCATACCCTCGGACGCGCGTGTCCACGCATTCGTCTCTGAGGAGACTGTCTTCAGCGCAAACAGTACAAGCGACAAGCCAGAGTCGTCGCGAAGGCGTAAGTGCACAGCTCTACGCCTCGTCCCAAGTCACTGACACCACGTGCAGGTCGTCAACGTCGTGCTCCGGCAGTTGGTGAGACAGCTACCGAGAGATTCGCTAACCCCAGACTTGCCCACTGCTGCCCAGCTCTGGGTCCCGTCTCTCCCTGGTATTCCCAACCTCGCATCGCATCCAACGTAAGGCTTCATCGTCAACGCGAACTGACAGAGCAGCCACCCCCTCAACCTGTATGCTGGCAACCTGCCCTCGTACCCCGGCATTGCCCAAGGCGGCGGCGAGGGATCTATCGGCCAAGATGCTACCATCTTGTAAGCGCTAGTGCTTGGTGGTGTACTGACGCGCAAGCTTCCTCATGGCCCGTGCGCGGCGATCCGCCGGTTCACAGCGTGTCATCTTCTGGTTCAACGGCGGGCCAGGCTGCTCGTCCTTTGACGGCTCGCTCATGGAGGTCGGACCGTTTCGCGTAGTGCCCAAAGCGCAGACCACATCTGGGCAGGCCGAGGTCAAGTTTGTCGAGGGTGGCTGGGAAGAGTATGCCACCATGGTGTTCATCGACCAGCCGCCAGGTGTCGGCTTGTCGTTTATCCCCTCGGGGAACCACCTCACGGATCTTCACCAAGCATCGGCGCACCTTATCGAGTTTATGCGCAACTTTTACACCGTGTTCCCGGATCTGCTCGGTCAAGAGGTGAGTCCAAGAGCTGTGGCTAGGCTGACGGCAAGACCTATCTCGCTGGAGAATCATTTGCAGGGCAATACATTCCCTACTTTGCCGACGCCATTCTCAAGACGGACAAGCTTGTGTCGGCCGACGACGCGCGCAAGATGCACCTCAAGGGAGTCGCCATCGGCAACGGCTGGATTGACCCCTTGAGGCAGTACCCTGCGTACGGCGAGTTTGCGTACAAGAAGAACATGGTCAAAAAGGGCACCAAGGCAGGCGACGCTCTGGACGAGGGCTTGCGCAGGTGCAACGAGACGTTGGCTACCTACACCGACCCTCTCAAGACTCCCTCGGACATTGGCGGAGACTGTGAAAACCTTATGGGTTTGGTGTCTGCGCCGTTTGCCGACACTGTCAACGGCGTGGCCATGTGTCTCAATATCTACGACGTGCGCAAGACGGACGAGTCGCCCGCGTGTGGCATGAACTGGCCTCCCGACCTTGCCGACGTGTACGAGTTTCTGCGCCGGCCAGACGTTGTCAGGGCGCTTCATGCCGAGAAACATGAAAAGGCATGGAAGGAGTGTGACGGCAGCGTAGGCGGTGCGCTGGGCAAGACGAGCACGCGCTCGCCCGCGTCCGTTCACCTCATCCCCGGAATTCTCGAAAAGGGTGTCAAGATGCTCATGTTTGCCGGTGCCGAGGACTTGATCTGCAACTATGTCGGCATTGAGCGCATGATTGAGAGTTTGAGTTGGGGTGGAGAGACTGGCTTTGGAAACGCCACCGCCCAGCAGTGGTCGCTCAACGGCACCCAGGTTGGCGAGTGGACCACGAACCGCAACCTGTCTTACGCCAAGATCTTTGACGCCTCGCACATGGTCGGCTTTGATGTCCCGCACGCCACCAACGACATGATTATGCGGTTCATGGACGTCGACATTAAGCTTTTGCCAGGATTCACCGCCTCTGAGCCGTCCAAGGTCGGCGACAACGAACGTGAGGCTGTGCGCTTTGGCGTCGAGCCACCAAAGGCCGGCATCCCTCTGCTCAAGGGCGGCAAGAGCGACTGGGAGTGTAGGTTTAATGTCACGTGCGTGTACTAACATGAACAGCCTGGTACAACGCCGTGTCGGCCGTGCTCATTCTGCTCACCCTAGCGGGCATCGTCGGCGTGTACTGGTTTGTGCGCCGCCGCAAGAGCTTTCGCCGCGGCGCAGTCTCGCTCCCGCAGGTCCACGACCGGGACAGGGAGGAGCGCGTCCCCCTCGCTGAAGCGGGCGACTATGAGCTCGACGACGGGATTGGCCACCGCCATGCTAGCAGGAGTAGCAGGAGCAGCAGTCACAAGGGCAAGGGCAAGGCGAGAGCGACCGAGAGCGACGAGGAGGAGGAGAGGCAGGAGACCGTGTTTGCGATCGAGGATGAGGACGATCGCTAGAGGTTATAGATGTGTCCTAGGTACGGGTAGGGTGCACGTTGATGTCAGCGCTTGGCCATGCATTCCGCACCCGTGCTGGCCTGCTGGGTACCTGCTCGCAAAGCAGTGTGTAGAGGAAAGAAATAAGGTGCGAGGCAAAAATAATACAAATGCTCCGAGCGAGATTCGAACTCGCGCAGACGAAAGTCTAGTGGATTGAGCAAAATATAGCTTAAGGCCACCGGCATAGACCACTAGCCGATCGGAGCGATAAACATTCCGTGTCCAGGGCACGCTTGCCTAAGTACTGTGATTATTGCGCCGCCAACATGTTGTCGGTGATTCGCTTCTACGGACCGCTGTGGGCCTCTGTACAGGCGTCTATAGGTGTAAGATATGTCTTGTAGTTCTGCATAGTGAGCGTGAGAAGGCTGGAGACCCGAGTATTGTCGCTACGCGCGGAACGGCCCAGCTCCGGCACTTTCCTCGCCACCTTCGTAGTCGGTGGCATGTCCTTGCCCAGTCGCCCCCTTCTCCCGTCCAAGCAGGCAGTTGACACATGCACCTCTAGTATGTTATTGGCAGCCACTCACTGTTCAAGGGAGTTGCGACGCAGGGCCCAAAACCGGTGCGAGGGGACCAGAGTGGCACTCCCATTGGTCCTTCCTCGGCACGAAAAAAGGAACTCGCAACACCCTCCTCGACCTCTTGCGAGGTGAAGGATGCTGCGCGCTGCTGCTATGGAGCCAGCCGGGATCGAACCGGCGACCGTACGATGTGATGACTGACGCTTCAGTCGTACGCTCTCCCAACTGAGCTATGTCTCCTGCGATGGTGTGGACGATGGGGTTGGCGGGGGGTCCGGCTTTGACTGGGGTGTGTTTGCACACCGCATGTACGAGAGCACTAGCTTGGTATACATGTGACAGCTCTTACACCCTACAATGGGAATGGTGCAGCTTCGTTGGTGTCCTGGGGAGGGGGAAGACTTTGGCAAGTTGAGAAAAAAAAATACTGTTCGACAAGACATAAAAAATCACTGCTACATTCCTACCCGGTCAGCAGCCAAATGCATTACTACACGTCCCCTGTCCCAGCGCCTGAGCAGACGCACTGTCGAATAGTTTATTGCTGTCTGAACAACATGACGGGGCGACGACGGGACAGTTCCGGTATCACCGTTGGAATTAACTCGTTAATTAATGCCACAACACACGAGTTGTGCCCTTTCCCATCAGAGCGTGCCTTCACACCGTTATGCGTCATGCCATTACATCCTTCTCAACTACTACTATCAACAACCAATAACGACCACCTTCTGACCCCTTCATCCCTCACGACCCGTACCCCGCGTCCAACTAAGCAGTGAGACCATTGGCCCTGGACTCCTTTTCCTCGCGCACGCGACGCTTGGCCTCGGCAGCAATCCTGAACGAAGTCTGCTTGGGGTTCTTGCTGGCAAAGATCTCGTCGAGCTCCTCGAGCGAGAGCTGCTTGGTCTCGACGACAAAGGTGTAGATGACAATGACACCGACAACGTCCCAGCACATGAAGATGAGGTAGGTCTTCCAGCTGAGCTTCTCGAGGGCCGACGGGAGACCAAAGGTGTTGATGAGCGAGACGACGTTGGTGACCCAACCCTGGAGAGCGAGACCCTTGGCGCGGACCTCGAAGGCGAGGACCTCGGCGGGGTAGAGGGCCTGGAGAGGAGTCCAACCGAACGAGTAAAAGACCATGAAGAGGTAGATGAAGGTGATACCGGCGTTGGCTCGCATAGCGGTCTGGGGTCCGGCGTCACTGAGGAGACCAGCGACAATACCCATTCCACAGGTGCATGAGACGGCAGCAAAGAGCATGAGGAAGCGACGACCAAACTTGTCAACCAAGGACGTTCCGGTGAGGGCACCGATAAACGAGGTGACCGAGTTGACAAAGGTGAGGACACGCTGGCGGTCGGGGGAGAGGATACCGGCGAGCTTGAGGAGGACGGGAAGGAAGTAGGTGATGAGACCGTTGCCAGAGAGCTGACCCCAGACCGAGACGATGACACACATGCCGAAACGGTAGCGCGCCGCTGCGCTCGAGACGATTGGGCGGAAGTCCCACCAGCGCTGGTCGGCACCCTCGAGCGAGATTGACTCTTCAAACTCGTAAAGCTCGTGCAGGACAATGGGCGAGTTGACGTCGTTGTCGCGCGAGTGGAGGTTGGCGAGAATCCGAGCAGCCTCGTCCTTGTGGCCACGCGAGTAGAGCCAACGGGGCGACTCGGGGAGGAAGAGAACAAAGGCGACGTTTCCGATACCAAGGGCACACTGGAGGAGCATGGGGGTACGCCACGCCCAGGCAGTGTTGATGCGACCGAGGGGAATGGCGACACCAGATGCAAGGAGCTGACCAACGTAGAAGAACGAGTTGAGGAGACCCATCCAGCGTCCGCGAGACCAGGGAGGAGTAATCTCAGTAAGGTACGACTTTGCTGCGGCACCGGCAGTGCTGCAACCGAAACCGACAAGGAAACGACCGCCGAGGAACATTGACATGTTCTTGGCAAAGCCGGTCAGGAAAGCACCACAAATGAGGACAACGTTGGCGAGGAACATTGTCCTGCGACGACCGATACGGTCGGGGAGGTACGAGGCGGGGAAGAAAGCACAGACGCCACCAACGGTGTAGATTCCCTGTGACGGGTCAGTGTCAAGTGCCACAAATCGAGAGGGTTGCGCCACCGGCATGTGTCGAGGTACTACCCCCAACGTGCTCAGTACTCACAAAGACGATACCAGTCTTGGCAGCGGCACCTGCAAGACCAAAGTACTCCTGGAACTGAACCATAGAGTTGACACTAGCCATGATCTGAACGAGTGTCAGTTACGACCCAGGCACGGGAGCCAAGAAAAACACTCACAGTTCCGTCGAATCCAGTGTCACCGGAGCACATGCAGATGACAAGCACGATGAGGACGAGCTTGATCTGGCGCCACGAGCCCAGAGCTGGTCCGGGGTCGGCCGCGCGCGCGAGCGCGAGCGCGACGGCGCGCTCGTCACCAGTGTTGACGCCGTGCATCATGTGGTGGTCCATGGGGCTCTTGTCAGAGCCGGCATCCTCGAGGTGCTGTTTACCCCCCTTGTGGTCGATAACTGCCGACATGATTGATGAAATGTCGAGTGTAGCTGCGGGTGGGGAGATGAAAACATGCCCAACACCTGCCTTACATATGGAAACGGCGCCCACTGGGTTCTCCACGCTCTCCGCCGTTTCCCCCACCCTTCGATACCCCGGATCCCGCAAGCCCCGCACACATTCATGGACTCGTGATCAACTATCTCGCACTTTTTCCTGTTAACGTGCGTGCGTGTGGGTGCCGGACCTGGTCAGTTTTCCCGGTGATTCACCGCCAGAGCACTAGGTGAGAGTCAGCCGCACATTAGGTTAGCGTTGCTGGCCAGACAACTGCGAGCCACTCTCAGGGCGGCTCGTCAACATGCAAGGTACAAAGGTACACCCCGCTGCTGTTCAGTTCCAGTCCGGTGCTCCGGCACGAATGCGCCGGGTGGGCTGGACGGGCTGCCCCGTGAGCTGCGTGATTGCGCTTTGGCTTGGCATTCAGCTTGGAATCACCGGTCCGTCCAGAGCCGTCTGTTAGCGACCACGACGATAGGGCGTGTCGGTTCATCAATGTGGAGGTGTCCCTGTCGCTACCGAGGTGCGGCTGAAGTGGACGGCTTGTTCAGTCCCCGCCAGGCCCAACCTGGGTCACCTGGAGAGCAGCTGGGCTTGAATCACTCATTTTGAGATCTCCCCCACCCTCACCCTCACGCTACCCCAGACACTGGTTCTCGTGTGAACGCTTGCTATATGCGCCCGTATGCCAAACTGCTCTTCATGCTTAATCACAACAGGTGGCCGTCGCGGGCCGACTCTGCCGTGACCCGCACATTCGATAAACTAGGTGATGGAATGTCCGGCAACAACGACTAGCACAGATCTTCCCTGCTGTCGGTCAAATCGCCGGCCCGTGAGCGACATATTTCCGTGCTTTCCGCGACGTCGTTTGGGTCCTGGACGAACGCTGGTGTGTTGGAATACTGTGAGTTCCGGGCGGTAAGCACGGCACATTTGTCCCAACGTCCTAGCCAATGCGAGCGTGCCGATTTGTGCATTCGACGGCACGCGGATAGGTTACGACCAAGTGACCGCGACTGACCGACCGAAGTCCGCCCACCTGAAGCCCTGTAGCCCACAAGCGCAGGCCAGTCTCACCATCAAGTGATCGATAACGACGCAGACGGCTCATCTTCACGCGGGGAGCGGTTCCTCACGACTTCCTTTTATTTCCACAACCGATCCCGAGGCTTATCCGGCCGACCTACTGTAGTCGTGCATTTGGCCACGCTAGCGAGCAGCATTCATGAGCATCTCGGCTTCGGCAATAATCTAATCCCATAACGCGAGCCCCCCCCCCAGTTCACAGTACTTATGCTACGCACTCTATCCTGACATGACGAACGCCGTCTTGGCAACCTTTCCAGCCTCGAACAAGGTGTAATACTAAATCTGTCAGCAATTAGCCCCACAAGCTGCACAAACCTCTTCAGCCTGGTCGATCTCGACCCTGTTCTCGACAAAGCTCTGGAACAGCTCCAAGTTGGCCTTGAGGACGTTGAGCGCCAGCGGGAAAAACGTGCGCACACTGCAGCGACCAAACTGCATGCGAACGTTTTTGTCGTACAGATCGTTGCCGTCCATGTTGATGTGGCGCGTGTGCACGCCGACGCTTGAGAGCGCGCCGTACGGACGAACAAGAGTCAAACCGTCGAGAACGGCACTCTCGTGACCGACGACTTCGAGGACGGCGTCGGCGCCACGGCCGTTGGTCGCCTCCAAGATCGCCTTGCGCACCTCGTCGAGGGGGAGAGCAGTCGCGCCGTGCTTGGCAGCCTGCGCGAGCCGACCAGCGTTCACGTCGGTGGCAAACACCTTTTCGAACAGCGTGTTGGCCGAGGAGATTGCGCAGAGCCCCACGGGCCCACAGCCCATGACGACGGCAACACCCTTTTTGGGCACGGCACCCTTCTCGACATCGGCATACGTCCACTGCCCGCCGCCGAGCACGTTCTCGTCCAACAACCTGCGCGCGTTGATTGCAGCACTGTAGCCCGTAGGCAGGATGTCGGTCATGAGCAGCGCAACCTCTTGGGGCAGCTCGGAAGGGAATTCGAACAGGCACCCATCGGCCAGCGGCATGCGAAAGTACTCTGCCTGCCCGCCTGTAAGGCACTTGTTCTGGTCACACCTGGAGGTGAACCCCTGGTCACAGTAAAAGCACGAGCCGCAGCTGACGGAGAAGGGCGGCATGACGAGGTCGCCCACTTTGAACTTTTTGACGGCCGCGCCGACCTCGACAATTGTGCCGACGACTTCGTGGCCCATCACGTAGCCGCTGCCCTCTTCGTGGCCGCGGTAGGCGTGAAGGTCGGAGCCTGCCTTTCAGTACGCGCAAGCGCGCAGCGGCGCGGCTGACTCACCACAGAGGCCAGCAAGGTGGACCTTTATGAGCACATCAGTGTCCTGCTCAATCTTGGGTGTGGGCACGGTTACGACCTTGACGTCGCGCGGGCCGTTGATGACAACCGCCCGCATGGTTTTGGGAATTGAGTGCGAGGACATTGCTCTAGTGATCCAAAGGAGACGCAGAAGCAAAGAGAGACTTGGAGTTGTCGTTCTTGACGTCTTGTTGAGGGTGGGCGAGGGTGGGCTCTTGCCCACCCTGCTTGCCCACCAGAGCCCCATTCGGGTCAGGGCCGACCCCGTGCCGGATAAACAGTGGAGGTCATCGTGTAATACCGCGTGTATTCCATACTCGCAAAAACTGGCCCATTTGGTGTTCCCTGTTATGGAGAGGCCCGCCGTGGTAGGGTCTGTGGCGGGGCGAGCAACGAGTTGGTCCGTCTGGAGGTGGTCGTGGTCCGTGGGGCAGGGTTGCAAGGTGTGCAGCATGCTTCAAGCTTGGCCCATAGTGAAACTACTCGAGTACGTCTCGATCTTCTGGGGATGGAACGGGATTATAGGGCCTTTATGATATGCATGGTCGTCCAGTCTGCGGGTGATGCGGCGACAAGGTCGAGACGATTCCTATAGTCCGCGTCATCTCGACTTGCTGTATACATTGTCGCTTTGGTAAACTAGCTCGGCGATTGTATCGAGTCCATTTGAAACAGTGGTGGGCTCACCACTACCCAATCACTCGAGTTGTACTGATAACATCTTGATCCAGACTAGCTTCGACCAGTTGCGACTTGGTACTGGCGCCAAAACATCCGTCGCCTGCAAGAACACATCACATCCAAGGTCTTTACTGGCATGTATATGGCGCGCGCATGTTTCCCCTCGTTTAGTTCACTTTCCCTTGCTGCGACACTGTGTGGCTGTCAATGGCGTCAATGACATGCCGTCAGACTTTATACAGTATGGGGTCAGTCTTGGCAAATTTGACAGTATCAAGATGCCACCTGCCACCTTTGATGCCACAACTTGTCTTCATAAAGTGGACTGGGTAAAAGGAGCGTCGAGGGCTCATCTGTGGACGGGCGGGAGGAATCTGTGGACGAGCGGGAGGAATCTGTGGACCGGCTGGAGGAATCTATGGACAGGAGGGAGGGGGTATCCAGCTCGAAGTGTCGTAGGTAGGAGTGTTGGGAGGAACAGAGTGGCGGAGCTCTTGGTAAAATAGCAGGAGCGTCGAGTTGGGCTCATCTAGGGACGGGAGGGAGGAGGAATCCAGTCCGGAGTGTCGTAGACGGGAGTGTCGGGAGGAACAGGGCGGCGGAGCTCTTGGTAAAACTCCCTGTCGCAGACGTGGTAGCGCACGCCGTCGGCAATCCAGCCGTCAATGGTCGCCTGAGGAACAAGCACGAGAACCGAGTCGTCTTCGCGAG
Organism: Prillingera fragicola; assembly: GCA_002335605.1. Taxonomy (NCBI): domain Eukaryota; kingdom Fungi; phylum Basidiomycota; class Tremellomycetes; order Trichosporonales; family Trichosporonaceae; genus Prillingera; species Prillingera fragicola. Next base: position 2,072,030 of record BEDY01000001.1, read on the forward strand.
CGTAGACAATGTCGCCGGCCAGGGGTGGCAGAACCTGGCGGAGCAGAATCTGACGATGAGCCTCGTCGTGGGCCTTGTGGAGCATATCGTCCGTGTCCTGCAGCAGATCAACATAAGTGGGGTCGCCGTAGAGGATGTGGAGTTGGCGACGACGTTCGCGGAACTGTTCGCGACACTCGCGGTAGTAGTACCAGTACTGGTCGTGTCAACGCTAGTCACCGATATGTACTCACCCACTCCTCCTGACTCTTCAGGAACCAGTACTCGTCGCCCGTAATCGCCCAGAGCTCTTGATCCAGGTACGTCGGGAGGGAACGCATCCGGATTGCTGAGTAAATTTTGTATGAATAGTTGGCAAAGCGAGTTAAGCGTGGGCCATGCTCCAGAACGCCGCCAAAGATGGTAAACCTGAAGGGAAGCCTGTATGCCACATAGGCAAACGTTCCTTCAGGAAGGTTGTCTTCGCCAAAGCGAAGGTTATGGGCCATGGGACTGGCGACAGCCTCATCTGAAAGGTAGAGAGACATTTCACAGGTGCGAGGGTGAGGGAAGATGTCGAACTGAGGGGTGGCGAGAAAACGGAGGGGTGGCGGGAAAGAAGGGAGCGCGTGTGTGCTGTTGTTATTAGTATTAGTACTTTTGGCGTGTCTTACAGCTTGTGTTGCTAAAGGTGCAATTCCTAAAGAGGATTGCGGGAAAGAGAGAGAGAATGGATAAGAGAGAGAATGAATGAGAGAGAGAATGGATGAGAACAGACAAAAAGATGGTGGCAAAAGTTGACTAGGCTGTCCGTGGGACTGACACCAAGTAGCGCCCATGTCACCGCCCCCCTGCGTGCACTATTCGAAACCCTCAAAAGCCAAAGGTGTCGCCTGCATTGTTCATTGTGCATGTCTGCAACAGATGAGAGGCAACGTGCGAGGCGTTCTAGTCTTTCACCAGATTAGTAAATAGATCGAATGGCATTGGTATCTCATGTCTTTTTGTTTATGTTGAAGCTATTGCTCTTTATTTTTGTCAACCGCCACGTCAACACTGCACCCCCAGTCCATGATACGCCCAACGACCAGCATGCTGTAAAGCGTAGTCGGGAGCTCGCTTCTCTGTATCTAAAGTCTCCTACAAATGCCATCAACAAGCATAAGCGACGCACGGGTACAGCCAAGCCCATCGACCTTGGTCTGCCTGGATACACTTGCTGACCATGACAGAGTGGTACCGATATCGGAGCGAGACTGGACCGAACGCGCAAAGTGAGTTTGCTTGCCGTCCGTCTTGGATGTTGCTTTGCAGGGGTTGACCCTGCTGCTGCCACTGCCCATAGCACGGCGTCTCGTCCGTTGCCACATCAACCTCCTGCTCACCGGACGCTGGCGCAGGGCCATGCATCGTCACGCCGGCGGCTGGCGCAACCACCACAGACAGCCGAGGCCATCCAGCCGCGCCTTCAGGCCATCCTAGAGGCAAAGGAGGCAAAGGAGCCCCCAGAGCCTTTTGCATCAGCAGATGTTGGGGCTGATGCGTCCTCGTCCTCGTCGTCACGTCGGCCGCTGCCGCGACCACCGCAGCGACCACCGCAGGCATAGAAGTCATCCAGGCGCGACCACCGCAGACAGTCGAGGCCACCCAGGCTCGCCGCAGGGCAATCCTACAGGCCAAAGTGGCGCAGCGGACTGCAGACCAGCGGGAGGAACGTCGGACAGCCACAACTCCGTATGGCCGGCCACAAGTTCCTCAGGCATATGACTCTGAACTGGTACCAGCCGCCAACAACGGGGCATCCAGTTGCCCATCGGATCTGCCTACTCGAAGGACATGCCCGGTACGGCCATCAATGGTAAACACCCGCGGTGTCGTGTCGTCCATGTCTCTCGGTCAGAGGAAGCAGCTGATTGAAGAGGGTCAGCCTGCCCATCCCGCCCAACCGGCCCATCCCTCGCCCGGACAGGAAGACAAGCAGGCCCAACGAGCACGCGACGACCGCTACTACGCTCTAGCCCAGGCGGGATTGCATGCTGCCAGGCGGGAAGGACCGATCACTACGGAATTGACAACATGCCCCGACAGTTTACAGACGGAGATCAATGGAATGGCAAGTTCCAGATCATTGGGGACTATCCGCCTCCTGCAGACGTGAACCGACCAGCAATGAGTCCTTTTCGCGACACTCTGAGCACCGTCGGTCGAGACGGAGTTATCCAGTTGGCCACTGGCACGACAAGAGGACCAACAACAGTGTTCCAGAACCTGGTTCCTGTCCCCAGCATCATCAAGGATGCCGATGGCACTGTGGTTGGACCATGCACCACCTGGCAAGCCCATGAAGATGACTCGGTCAATGTATCGCATCTTTGACATGATCGTCACGGAAAAGTACATTGAGGCAGCGTCCAAGGGCTTGTCGTGCATGGTTCTCTGCCTGGGCTCGCATGTTGAGCGCGCAATTTTTGGGGAAGAGGCGATCCGAGTGTCGGAGAGCGAGCAGGGTCCTCGTTCTCGTGGACGACTTGTGACGTGCCATACCACGTCCTCTCCGACTTGCAGATGGGAGTAGTGTCCGACATCACCTTGTGTGTGAACTGGCAGCACTCCCAGTGCCCGCCACACCAGCCATGCGACACGGCATTCTCATCCACCGGCACCTACCATAGCCAGCTGGATGCGGCCGAGTGGTCGCGCAGCAACTTGAGCGCAAGCCGTGGCACAGCAACAAGGCCCTGTCTCACAGTTGGTGTCCTGGCCAAGCTGACAGACAATGTTGTCACTGCCTCGCAATTGTTCATCTGTGCGCACATCCTTCAGTCAAGTCGGCGGGAATGAGCGTCGAACGTCCTTTGCGACTGGACATGGCCCTCCAGCTGTTCAAAGACTGCATCGCACAGTCGGACAAGACTGGCGCATGGCTCGTGCAAGACTTTAATGTGGTTCGTAAATGGAACGACAATTGTCTCACGGCGAGGCTCGGCCATGTTCTAGTCGGCACGGCGAATATCGTAGACGGCATCATCCGCAGGAACAGGCGACATGTTCCCAGAGACCTCGTGCCTCAAAAGCTCCAGGCAGCTCTGGCCGAGCTCAAGATTGGCCCGTATGACTACACCGCTGGAGCAAATCGGGTACTGCCGGACAAATGGGGTTATCGCAACCCCTCAAGAAGACTGTGGCAGGAGGTCGTAGTCATGACCGTCCCTCCGACCTCGGAGAGCACAGTCCTCCACAAGAGGCCTGCAACCCGGACTCCATGACGGCGCATACTGCCGCAATGGACTCTGCAGCGAGGGCAGTGCTGGCGACATCTGGCAGCAGCCACTGTGCTGTCACAGTGGCTGCTGCGGCGGCAGTGTATAGCCCCGGAGGGGTCCCAGCATACGCGACTCGGACATGACAGACTACCCAAAGCCCAACGGTATCAAAGAGTACCGGTGGAGGGGAGCAGGCCAGGGATACGAAGCCTTTTGCATGTCCGGGATCACCCATGTTCATGTGGGGAGCCAAGCCTCTGGCCCACTGGCACAATAATGGGACCACTGTATTGCGTCTTCAACATAATTGTAATCATGTGAAACTGGCAACACTCTAGTGCCCAACTGAGGCAATGGCAAGAACCAGATCATTGTGGCCAACTCATTGGAATTACCAAGTTCCAATTCAAGCATTAAATGGCTTAATTATCTGGTCCTATTGGAATGATGCACACATGTTGTGATACATGCATGCATGGTGGGAGTGACCACTGGTGTCCTGCTCCCACAAGGTAGGAATGGTGGGTTCCGGGGTATTTAACAATTTTTTAAAACTCTATACAGGCGGTTTAGCCATGAAAATGCAAAAAAGTACAATACACTATGGCAGATTTGAATTTCGGGCATTTTGTATAGAACTCAGATGGAACTTGTCCTCGACAACGTCCTCTTGTTGCGAGCACCAATGCATGCCTTAAATGGTCTTACTACAACATGCATACATAATCCATTAAAACCTGATAATTAATTTCCTAATCAATGCATACATGGGAGCCAGACCTCGGGCCACCAGTGGTGTCTCGCCGTTCTGGGGGACTTGACAATTCTTTAAAACATTATGCACGCGGTTTCGCCATGAAAATGGAAAAAAATACCATACACTATGGCAGAGCTGAATTCCGGGCATCTTCTATAGGCATTATGCACGCGTTTTGCAATGAAAATGGAAAAAAATACCATACACTATGGCAGAGCTGAATTCCGGGCATCTTCTATAGGCATTATGCACGCGTTTTGCAATGAAAATGAAAAAAATACTATACACTATGGCAGAGCTGAATTCCGGGGCATCTTCTATAGGCATTATACACGCGTTTCGTCATGAAAATGAAAAAAATATATCATACACTACGGCAGTGCTGAATTCCGGGGCATCTTCTATAGGACTCAAACGGCACGTGCGAGCGAGAAAGACGCTGTGGATGTCATCGAGCGTTGGTGGGTGTTGCTCTCGTCGCCTGGTGCAGCTGATACATGATCTCTATATCTACTACAAGAATACGTCAGTCTTGTACCGGTCCTTTGCCAGCTTCTCCATCACCTCCTCGGCCTTATCCCCGTCGTGCACCTCCTCCTTGATAATGTCAACGAGCACCTTTCTGAGATCCGCGCCGAGCTTGGCACCACTTCCACAAGTGTAGAACTGCGCACCCTGCTCGAACAAGTCACGGACCAGATCCCGCTCCTCCCAAACGCGGTGCTGCACGTATTTCGTCCCCTTGACAATCTTGGTCGCCGTCTCTGAAAAGCTCTCGGAAACGAGCCCGGCCTCCTGCGACCGCGAGAACACGGGGTGCAAGTCGAGCACACCCTCCTTGACCCACCGACACAGAGACGCGCGGTGAAGCATGTCATCCTCGCTGCGGCAGCCGTAGAACAGCACCGTGGGGCCGATCTTGCGGCCCGACTTTTTCTGCAGCGAGCGCTCCTCGATGAAGCCGCGGAAGGGCGCAAAGCCTGATCCAGCAGCAAACATGACCACCGGAGTCGTAGGGTCCGCAGGAGGGTGGAAGTCGGCAGACGACTTGACAGCGCACAAGATGGTAGCTCCGGGATCGAGAAAGGCGAGGTAGTTGCTCGCTACTCCGAGGTAGGACCCCTTGCCCGACTTGTTGGGCACAGTGTGCACGGTGAAGGTCAGGCTGACCTCGTACGGGTTGTCTAGCGGAGTCGAGGAGATCGAGTACTGGCGAATGTTCATTTTGGGGAGGTTGGCCACAAAGAACTCGAGAGGCGGCTCGGCGCTCGTGACAACATCGAGCAGGTCGAGGAGCGACAGGCGCTGGTTTGTCACTTGGTTGGTGTAGTCCTCCTCGAGACCCTTGAGCTTCTCCTTGTCCTTGGGGTCCTTGCAGAATGGCGCGAGCTTGGGGAGCACACGCTTGGACACGGGCTGGCCGAGCTCGGCGTACGAGGAGAACAGGTCCTCGGCACGGATAGGCGTGTCCAGGGGTAGGTACGAGCCCGGGATCTCGAGGATGAGGTGGTCGTCCTTGTTGAGGCCGTAACGCTTGAGCGCGCGGTCGACGGCGGGCTGCGGGTTCTTGGCCAGTACGGCGAGATAGTCGCCGGTGCGGTAGGTCATTTCGTTGGGCAGCTGAATGGTGATAAAGTTGGTCTGGGGGCGGCCCTCGGCGGGCTCCACAAGAGTCTCCTGCGACACGATGGTGCCGATTGACTCCAGACCGGCAATGGTGAGACCAGCCGGGTTGGCGGTGGGAGGGACGATCTTGACCGATCCGCTGCCCTTGATCTCCTTGACGTCCTTGGCCTTGGTCTCACCACCCGCGGCACTCTCGGCGACACCAAAGTGCTCCCACAGCTTCTCCTTGAACTCGTCAAAGTCGCCAATGAGGTCGCCGCCAGCGTCGGCGACGCTCAAGGGCATGAGGCGCTCGGCGCCCAGTTCCTCGAGCCGCGAGTCGACATACTTGGGAACCTTGTGGAACGTGCTCGCCCAGTCGTGGTGACCAGCGCCCATGACGAGGAACTTGACACCTTCGAGAGGCTTGGTCTTTTCGTCCAAGCCCTGGATGGCACTGACAAACATGCGCGCATTGTCGGTAGGCTTGCCCTCGTACGATGCGGTACAGATGATAACCGGCGCGTCAGTGGGGAGGCGACCGCCGCCGGCCTTGCTGTCGAGCTCGGCCACTTCGACAGTAAAGCCCTTTGCGCGACCCTCGGAGGCAACCTCGCGTGCGAGACCCTCGCATGAGCCAGAGTTGGAGCCGTACAGCGCGTACAACTTTCCACTGGCCTTGGCAGCGGTGCCAGTGACCGTGGCGGCATCGTCGGTCTTGGTCGCCTTGGGCGGAGGCCCACCGCCACTAATGAGCTCGGCAAGCAGGCTCTGGTGACGCGAGAGACGGGGACGAGCGACAATCTTAAAGTGGTCAGGCTTAATCGTGAGCGTCTGCTTGATCTCGAGGTCGTACGCCGGGTCGTCCATCTCGAGGTCGAAGCGAGCGACGATAAGGGCAAGAGCAAGAACAGCCTCCTGCATGGCAAAGCCACGCCCGATGCACGCGCGAGAACCATTACCGAATGGCTTCCACGAGTCGGGAGGGTACTGCTTGCCCTCGAGCCACCGCTCGGGGCGGAAAGTCTCGGCGTCGGCGCCGTAGACCTTGGGGTCGCGGTGGAGCTCGTGGAGAATCACAGCAATTTCGCGCCCCTGCGGGACAAAGTAGCCACCGGGGAGGGTCTCACCATCCTTGGACTTGGGAGAGACGGTCCACGCCGGAGCCGAGGGTTGGAGACGCAGGGCTTCCTTGCAGATAGCATCAATGTAGGTCAAGCTGGCGGGGTTCATCTTGAGCAGGTTGTAGTTTGCCTCTTCAATGACCTTGTCAGCCTCCTTGCGGGCCTTGACAAACACGCTTGGGTTCTTGAGCATGTAATATGTCGCAAACGAAAGCATGCCCGAGGTTGTCTCGTGGCCGGCGATAAGAAAGGTAACCATCTGGAAGCGAATGTTTTCATCGCTCAGTTGCTCGCCCGTCTTGGGGTCCTTGTCATTGATCATGTTGTTGAGCAGGTCGTGAGCGTCGGGGTCCGGGTTGCGGCGACGGGCAGCCACAATCTCGTCGCACAGCTTGTGCAGCTCGGCAATGTTGGCCTGGTATGTCGCCTCGGTCGAGAACATTGCCTTGGACACAAACTCGGGCCGGCGAGAACGCAGGCCAGACTCGGACAGCAAGTCGACCATTGTGTTGACGAACGGGTGCAGGCCTTCGGTGTGGAACGAGTTGAAGCGGTAACGGAAGGCAGCCCAACCGATAGTGTCCTGGACGTCGTCAGCTCACATTTGAGTGTTAAACTCACAAAGGTCAAGCGCGTGTACTGGTCGGCAACGGTAAAGGGCTCGCCAGCGTGGTGCTCCCACGACATGAGCATCTGCGTGATAATATCCATCATCATGCCCTGCATCTTCTTGATCGCAATGGGTCCAAAAGCCGGAATGAGAACCCTATGCGCGAGCGTCCAGTTGTGCTCGCCAGTAAACGCCGTAAACAACCCGTCGCCAGCAAAGTTGCGCACCTGCGCGAGCGGTGCCGAGATAAACTTTTGAAACTTGTCCTCGTCGCAGATGGCATGTACCATCTCTTGGGAGCCGATAAAGATGACATTGTCAAGGAGCTTGAGCTGGAAGATGGGGCCGTACAGCCCCGCCAGGCGCTGAAGCGATTTCACAAAGTTCTGAGGGTCCATCTCGAGCAAGTTGCCCAGAAACAGCCTGCCCCTGGGCTGGGGGATGGGCGTGTGCTCGCTCATTGTCGAGGACGGGTTGGTGGAGGAGTCGACCATGAGTCACGTTGTGGGGATGGTCTTGTTCCCATGAGATCTCGGCCTTTATGTTGCAGCAGCCGCACCACGTTGCTGCTGCATCTGTCCAGTAAAAAGAGACGACCTCGGCAACGTAAAGACGCCGAAGCGGCCATGGTGTTGCTGTGAAAGTTGTTGCGTGACGTCAGAGTTGCACTCCGATCTCGAGCTTGACGGAGGGCAGAGCTTGCCTCGGCCTGACTCACCGGCGATAATGCAAGCCCCGGCCATCTCTCGCCGTCCCTGTCCGCGAATGGCGGAGTGGCCATTATGTATATTTGGACGCATGTAACGCTGCCTGGTCTCCGGAGGAGCGTTCCGGCGACAATGTCGGGCGGCGGCGTCAGTTTGCCAATGACAAATGGTCACAACGCCGCTCATTGAGACTGGCGCGGCGCGCGGCGGCGCAAGCCACGTTGCCGCAACCGCGTGTTGTCTTGGGAGTGTGGTGAACGTGACACGAAGCCGGGGTCCCAAGCTTCAAAGGAATCAGATACACGAATACACCACGGAGAAGAGACATCCCGTCTCCTTTGGACAACATGTCAACATCCTGTGACATACGGTACTGCGAGACAGCAGGCTGCCGAGGGCGAGCGCAGAGCTGAACACATAGTAGCTCCAGCTTGTTGCACAGTTTCGCAACAAAAGGCAAAGGAGCCGCACACGTTGCTGCGCACTTCTTTGGGAACGATAGGTACATCAAGTCACGCATCTCTCTGCCGAGCCCCCTATCCAGGGGGGCTCGCGTTAAGAGAGACAAGTCTAAAACACTAGTACACGAGCAAACAGAGATACACTGTATTTGTTAGCTTTCGTCCTCCAAAGTTCAACAAGGCCACAATGAGGGAAAGAATGGAGAGGTTTCAGGTTGTAGATGTGAGGTTGTAATCAATGCCCGGAGGCTAAGCAACAGCCTTCTAGTTAAAAGTATGTTGTTCATCATGATAGTCGGTGAAGGGGAAGGGGTGGTCACACTGGACCACGGCCGTAGGGAAGGTTGGACAGAGCGGGCAAGGAGTGCGCGGCCCGGTGTAACGGCAGTCTTGCTTTCTACAGCACAGATCACAAAAGTATCGACACTCACAATGATGACGGCTAGATGTTTTATTGTTTTGACGAGCCCCCTCCGAGGGGGGGCACTCGCCGGAGGAACAAGTTGAGAGGATGAAGAACAACTACAAAGGACAAGGTCAACTTTTACAGCAAGGTGTTTCCCAATTTGCTCGCACCGGAAATCAAGTTTGGTCCCGCTTTCATAATGAGGAATGATTTTTTGGTGCCGTTTTCTAATCATCTATTACAAAAGTATTCTAATCAGTCAACAAATAGAGTGCTCGCACCAGCGAGCTTCAAGTCCGGGCTGACAGACTACACATGCATGGGCTACACAGAGAGGCACTTTCTACATATAAACAGCGAGTCTTTACAAACGAATCTGCTCTGTCATTGCAATAGAGAGGCCTAACAAGGCTTAACGGGTACAGGAAAGCCCAGGGAACGGGGTCTGGGTGTGCAAACTGCGCTCCGACTTCGACTGTAGCACCGCTGGATAGCGAGCCCGTTTGACGCAAGGACCCGGGGCCGAGGGGCGGGCAAGAAATGGTAACGGCGTGGACCGACGCGAAGCGGGCGGTGTCGTTGATGCCTCACTGGTTGACGACGTGTGGGGGGATGGGGTATTGACAGGGTCTGCCACCAGTGCGTCGCGGAGGATACTATCCATTTGACCGGGCGACACCACCCGGATCGTAACGCCGTTCTTCTTCAGCTCCGAGATCAGCTGCTTGAGATGGCGGACGTGAGCCGGACCAGCGAAAGAAGCAGCATCTGCCCCAAGTGGCAGCCCGTCATCAATGTCTTGTGGGCTTGCCTGGCTCCAGCCGGCCTCGCCGTGCTGAGTCGGCTCAGCTTCTCCTACACCGTCCTCCTCTCTGTCACCAGTATCACCGGTTCCACCCCCACCAGTCCCCCCAGTTCCACCAGTACCATCAGTTTGCCCGCCACTACTCCCTTCTCCGCCGGCCCTTTCACTCGACCCTCCATTGCCGCCTTCGCCCCCCTCTCCGGCTCCTCCAGCCCCCCCTCCTGCTCCTCCCCGACCATTGCCACCTCCACTAGGCCCTCCACCCGCCTCAGCTTCATCGTGTTGCGGACCACCGCTACCCCCTGCCGGCTTGCGCTTACGAGAGCGAAGTTGCCCCACGTCCTTGGCAAGCTTGGGACGTGCCTCCTTGATGAGAGTTAAGCGGTCGTCGTCGTCGTCGACACGGATCTCTATTTTCTGACCCAGCCCCATAGCGTCGACGTCTGAAAGAGGCAAGAGGCGTGGGCGCTTCACACATTCTGACGTCTTTTGTTCGTCATTGACAAAGGCGGACGCCAGACAATTCAGATACACCTGGGCCGTGTCAAAGTTGAACCAATCGAAAGCTCTTTCCCCGACTTGAATAGGGGTGACCCGGCGCTCGCCCAGGAGAAAGTCGTGCGGAAAAAGGTCATATAGGTTGCGGAGAGAAAAGAGGTCGTCCACTGATTGCACGCCCTTCTCTGCGTCTAGCTCGACAGTAATGACCGAGCCCAGGACGACAAGGCGGGCGAGCTTTGAACCGACGAGGAGCATTCCGTGGCAGGCACCAAAAGCTTGATGAGCAGACAAGGCATATGAAAACTCTTGGGCTAGGCCAATGCGTGCTTTGATGCGGCGATCGTAGGCGGTGGCGGTCGCCCTCCAACGAGCAGTGTTCTCAGGCGGTGGAGCAAGATCTTTCCATGCCAACGAAGGACCGCCAGCTGGAGTTTTGGGTTGGACACGAAGGTTCTTCATCTCTGGAAGGCCAGTGATAGACCCCAGGAGGTGCGACAGGCGGGTACTCTGGCCGGTAATCTCGCCAAGAATGTCGTTGCTGACACGGCGTAGCTCACCCTCGTCCTCGTGGACGTCCTGACTTCAGCATAATTCTACGGCGCTGGACGTACCACCACTGACTGGAGCTCTTTCAAAACGACCTTTTCGTCTTCGCAAAACGAGGAGGCCTCTTCGTCTGTGCCGACAGGAGATTCAGGCAGCGAGAGGAGGTGGGCGGCCTTGCGTACGCGATACACATAGTCTCGGATCGCCAATGCCTCGTCGAGGGAGCTGGACAGTGATTTGACTTCCACTGTGCACAGTACTCCGCTGTGACGATGATTCTTCACCTGGCAACTCCGTACAGCAGTAAAATCCGGCTCGTTGATACCCCATTTCTCGTATTTGAACAGAGACGAGGCGGTGATTGAATTTGAATTTCCAGAGGGAGTCTGATGGTATCAGTCACGACAATGGCTGCTTTCGTTAAACGCACTTGACGCTTCTTTGAATGGAGCTGCTTGAGCTCGTTGAAAACCGCATGCGTCTTTGACTCATTGTAGGGTTTGCCGTTCTCTACAAAGAAGCGAGAGCCGTTGGTCAAGTCCTTCTCTGTGAATACTTGAAACCCTGTATCGCTCGCGCTGACGAGGACGTGAAAAGCCGGCTCAAGGGACATACGAAGTTCAGGCTCCTCACCTTGGCCTTCCACTTGGCGTAGAAGCTTGCTTTGCAGCATGCCAAAGTTGGTTGAGTGGAACTGGTCACGTAGGCACTCCGCAATGTCCAGACTGCGTCGCAACTTGCAAGCGACATCCCTCCATGTATTCGGTTTATCCTCATTCTGAAAGACACACTCATCGAGAAGTGGAGTGACGGTGAGACCGATGTCGGGCCTCTCACTTGCGCTCATGATTGGGCTTTGAGCGCAGGAAAAGTAAAGTGGTTGAAACCAACACAGGATGGTGACAGGACCCATTGAAGGGACACACCAGGTCAGCACTCATGATTACGTCATCGGCACGTGGGCCAGAGCCGTTGCGGCTGTTTTGGGTGGCAAACTCGACGCGACGACAACATGATCAGTAGTGGTTTTAGCAGTTGCTGTTGTTACTGCGACACACCATGATGGTCTCGTCAAACGGTACGAGCTGGAACACATTGGATGGGTGGCTGATTTCTAGATGGCGACCAGTCGACGCCTCCATCACCTCCCACATGCCGCCCACCGCCACCCAATGACCATGATCAACTGACAAGGGGGTATCAAGATCTCGAACGCAAGCTCAAGGCCGCAAACGACAAACTCAAGGTCATGTCAGAGCATTCTAGACGAGACCAACGACAGATCAATTCCCTGAAGCAGAAAGTGGATGCGCTCGAGCTAGGAAGAGCAAGTGGCGCACACCGTTTGGAGGTGCTTGGCAAGGGCTCTTTCGGTACCGTTTACCACTACCCCACCCATTCCACCGTGTACAAGTCGGTCCAGACTCTATACAGCGACCCCAGTCTCTATGAGGAGTTCACACTGTACGTAAAGTAGACTGCAAAAGCTGAGTGACAGGTATTCAGAAGTGTATACAGCCACGGGTCGTTCTGCCGCCGCATGGTCGTTCTGCACTCCCCGCGTCTGGGCTTATTGGCGGGCGTCGACTTCTGAAGTGAATGGGCCAGAAGCTTCACCATATCGTCCCAAAAACTCTCCTCGGACGAGCCCGCCAAGCGGGGACCCGCGCTCATCCGTCTGGGCGGAGTTCACGACCTCAACTTTCGTCATGGACCTCATCCCTTCGCTACCACCAGTCATTGCCGACACGTACGTCAAGCTTTTCATGGCTCCAAACATACAGGAATCTTCCCCCCGTATTCGCCTTCTTCGCCTGTATTTTGGACGAGACTCTCTGCCAGCGCAGACCACCGATCACCACCCTGCCCTTGCTCCCGATCCGCCTTTGGACTTGACACGATACCAGAAGCTTCGTGAAGCTGTGGACTTGTCCATGCCAATGCCGGAAGATGTGGCTCGTGGCATGGGCCAACTGCTTGCCCGCCTGCACTGGGCGGTAGGTGTGAATGGGTGTGACGTAGAGCTGGTGCTTGGCAGCGTCCCCGTCAATGGGCAAGCCATGCTTCAATGCCATGTTCTGGACTTTAACCAGGTATGTCCGTTGGGTGAATCTGGACACTGCTAATGACCTAGTGCCAACGCTGGCTCACCCGCCATCCGCTCCAGAATCTCGACGCCGACACTCTTACGATCGGACACTACACAGACCTCGTAGACGGCGGAAGGCGCCTTGCCACACTCATTGCCGGGCAGGAGCTCTACTACCCGCGTCCCCATCACACAACTCTTTACAAACCATTCAAGACCGCATACGTCGACACAGTTGACGAGCTTGTTCGCAATGCCGATCCCTCGGACCAATATGGGTGGCACAATCGGATTCGGGACGGGGTGGCATCGTTCTTTGACACGTATGAAGAAATCGACACGAAGAAGCGCGCGCGCAGGTCCAGACTCTTCGGGCCCTAGCTGGTTCAACAAGACCTAAAACGCCTGATGTATAAAACGCCTGATGTATAAAACGCCTGATGTATTACATGCCCTGAATGGGGGGGGGGGGGAGTGTCTGTGGGGTTGCGGAGTTATCTTGGTGTACACCTGCACCCAGACCACCAATCCATGCACTGATCAGTGATCAGTGACTCGCCTTGACGAGGCCCCCCTCGGCCGGGGGGTGGTTCGCTTTGAGACAAACGAGTACAGACAAAGGTCCACAGAAAGTAACGATTCAAGCGAGCCAGCCGCCCTGAGGGGGCTCTCACCCTTCCCTCTCCCACTTCAAGTTACCTACCCTCCGCATCAACATCTTTCGCCAAATCCTGGCATTCTCCTTTCGCAGCGCATCCTTGTATGCCGTCCACGAGGGGTATGGCTTGACATTATTCCACGCGGGGCGGTACCACTTGCCCGGTGCCCGCGAGGGGGGTGCCGGTGTGGGCGCGTTGCCAAACTCGTGCTCCCACGGGTCGATGCCCTGGCGGAGCAAGGTGAGGGCGCCAATCTCCGAGTTTGACACCGGGTTGACAATGTACGCGGTCGGGTTGAGATAGGTGTAGGCTTCGAGCTCGGGCTCGTTGATGAGAACAGGCGTCTCGGCGATAATGGCCGCTGGGATCGAGGCCGAGGAGCGCCTCTGCGTGTATAGGTCGCCTGCAAAGGCGGGGAATATAATGTCCTGCAATCAGTACCGCGTGGTTACAAATTACTCACCATTCCGCGCAAGAGCTCGTAAAACTCGAGCACTGTGGCATTGTCGCGGACGTGCACCACTGGGTGCGCTGGGTCACGCAACAATGGCGGGTACTTTGGTGCAAGGCCATACTCGTACCCGATAAAGTGGAGCGTGAATGAGTCCTGGCCTGGGATGGGGAACAGGCGGTTGGCCTTGGTCACTCGTTGGTTTTTGCCAACGACCTCGACCTCTTTGATTTCATAGCCCCAGTTTGCCGGATTTTCCAAAATGGAGGCCTCGAGTTCGCGCATAATGCCCTCATAGTCGCGGCTTTCCTGGTTGATGCGCCCGACAACACATGCCTTGTTGTAGTGCGCGGTGTGGACTTTGGGTGCAATGTCGCTGGGGAGGTTGAATACCTGCGGTCAGCTCATAGCCGCCCGCGTTGTCACTCACGGGTGCAAACCACTCGACGGGTGTGGTCGCCCAGTACGGCTGCGTCAGCGTCGTCTCCCAGCGCTGGATTATACGTGTTAGCGCTCTTGCAGAGTGCGAGCCGAGTGTGAGAAACGTGAGGCGAGCCTCGCTGCCAATGGGCGCCACAAAGTCGTTGTTGATGTCAACGCCGCCCTGTGGGTTGCCAAACCAGTCGAGCTCGTGCACCTGGCAGATGACGTGCACTTTTGTCTCCTGGAGCGCCGCCGTCAAGTCGTCAAGGTTGGACCAAAACTTGCGATCACCTAGACCGTCAGCATGGCCAGTCGTGGCAACACTCACAAGTGTTGAGGACGACTGCGTGGAAATCGCCTTGCCGAATGCGTGAGATGGACTCGCTCAAGTGTATGGGTTGGTGTGGGTAAATGTCCTTGAGAACAGAGCCGTGCTCCCATTCTGCGCGGTCTGCTGTCAGCCGGCGCGCGCGTGCGCTGCAACTCACTGAACAGCGTCGTATTGGCACCCAGGTCGTGCAGCACTTGTAACACCGAGCTAACGACTTCTGCAACAGTGTAAGCTCCCAGCTGCCCACGACGACTCACCTCCATGATAGCTGCTGACCTCGATGACGGCAACGTTCATGTTCTCAGGGCGTCTTCCCGTTCCACCGATAAGGCCCATGGATTGGAGCGTTGCATATGCCGCTGATTCTGGCGGTGTGCTTGAAATGAGCCAAAACATGGTCAGCAGCCCAATGGCTGTGGCCATCAGCCTCCCATAGCGAATCACCATGCGGCCAAGACGGTATTGTGAGAGAGCAGCTCTTGTACGATGAAATGTCGGTGGTCGAGCTTTGCGCATCGACGACGACATGCGCCCTAGTCCAGTCTGCGTGCGGTCGTGGGTTGCCACCGCCGACTATGGGACGCTCGGCCCGGCTCTGCACGGAGTAGGGCTGGCTGCTTGGGCGATAATATAGGAGGGAGTGAGGGTAGAGCGGGGCTGTGATGATGGGCTCGCCCTCCACCTTTGTCGGTAGAGCTGGGCTCTCGTGGGCTTGGCTTGATCGGTGCGCTGCTGATGGTCCGGAATCAGGATACAAGCGGCCGGGAGGGGTTTGTGGAGTGCGTGGGAGGATTGCACGGTGAGGGAGGATAGAGAGAGTGAGAAGTACGATGACAATGACCTGCGGGTACATCCTTTGACACTATCGGGGACAACAGACCATGTGCCCAGGCACGGCTGCACCCAACATAGAGAGTTCAAGCTGTCAAGAGCGCTGTCGTTCAGGCTCTTGGTAGAGTCAAAGCACCTCCCTTCGTGTGCTTGCCAGATGCAAAGATGCACCCCACTCGCCTACTGTTATTAGATCGCTCAAATACACGGTGGCAAATGTCAACAAATACGCGCCCAACAAGGCAGTGGCACGACCCGGGCGCGCCTCCATCCGACAGTGGGCTTCCACTGCTGCATCTCCGCTCCAGACTACATTTGTACAGCGCAAGAGGGCAAGAAACAGCAGCGTCTCACAAGATCACAAGCTCACAAGTAATGAGTGACAATACGAGGAGCAAAGACGGGAAGGAAGAACGTAATTTCCATTCCCCGCCACAGGAGTCAAGCCACGAACGGGAACGCGAGCTTGCACATGGTCCCGACAACGAGGCAAAGCCGTGTCCTTGTGGCCGAACCCGACCGGAAAACGATTGCAGGCCTCGAAAGCAAGCATGTAGACTGCTATCATTTTCTGAACAACTCGAGCTGATCTGAGCAATGAGGAACACATAGATGGAAGGAGAATGAATTGGGTACGAATCAGGCGAAAGTGATCGCCCGTCGATCCGCAGCAAGCCACGATTTTCAGGCACTTCTGGTTCTTTTGCATCAACAACCGGCCCTCTTGGGACACTCTGGCCTTTATCCATGACTGTAGAGTAGCAAGACTAACAAGCCAGTACGTCGCGCCTCCTTTTGTTTCTGTTGTATTCTTGACGAGCCCCCCTCAGAGGGAGCTCGCGGCTTTGCCCCCTGGAGACTCTTGAACACGCGTCAACCAGTGACGTTTCATACTCTTCATAGCTACAACATCGACCACCACCTATTTGCAGTGGAACGGGCCCTTGACAACTTCGGCTTTACCCATGACAGCCGTGACGAAGACACAATCCCCATCGGTCCCCTTGACCCTCAAGCTGCCGGCATAGCTTTTGTACTTTCCAATATCGGTCGCGTAGCCGATAAAGTCGACTTCGTCCTTTTTCTTGCCCTTTTGCACGGCGAGGTGGGCAGTCATGTCCGCGGCCTTGCCCGTGAGATTGTCCACTACCAGGCAGTTGGTGCCCTTGTCCTTGGAAGAGTAGTAGAGGCGCCACTGGGCCTTGCCATTGTTGAACTTGCCGCCATCAATCTGGTTGCCCGGGCACGTGTTCGAGTTGACATATGACCCGGCGCCGCCGACATAGGACTTGCGCGCCACTAGCTTGTGGGTGTGGCCGGGGAGGGTGTCGGGGGACGCATCGGCGTCGGGCTCGGCTGTGGGTGCGGCGACGGCGAGCGTCGCAAAGAGGGCGAGGAGGGTTGTGACGAGCATTCTGTGCGAGCGGCTTTGATACGGGAGGGCAATGGTTTGGGGAGCTGGCCTTATATCCCTTCTTCTCCACAATGAACTTTGAGCGTGCGACTCACACTGCATGTGATGCCACACTTGTCCCGTCACCTCGACGGCAGTGACCCAGATCTCCTCGCGACCTCGGGGGGTCCCCAAACCTCAAGGCTCACAAGGCGCGGTGGATAATGGCACAAATACGATAGCGGCCAAGTCACAAGACGCGTGGTCTGGCCTGGATTGGGAGCGCGTACATTGCCGTCGAGGTGGCTCCGCAGGCACATGTCGGCATGTCGGCGTCTGCTTCTACGTCGCGCTCTCTGCAATCACATCTTGAGTTTGAAGGTTGAGGCACGATGGTTCGTGTTTCGGCAGCCGTCAGCGGTTCCCGAGTCACCATGCAGCACTGCGGTGTAAGGTTGACGAGGCAGTCGGAACAGTGCGCGGAAGAGCCGGAAGAGCACCGTCTCAAGCCAGCCCTAAAGCCAGGCTCCAACTGAAACGCCTACTCTGCGATAAATGATACTCGGCGCTCCTGCCCTCCCCACTCCCCGGTTCCTCGTCCACTCGTCTCTCAGCTTGAAGAGCCGACGCCTCAACTCGTCATTGCCGTCCGAGTCCCGGGCTTGCAGGCGTGCTCGGCTGGGGTAGCATACAATATCTGCGGTGGCATCAAAGAAGTTGCAACTGTCTGTCGCACCGGTTGCCGCGAGCTAGTAGTGCTTGAAGAGAACGTCGTCGATCCTGTCCCGTTAGTACCTGTTCAGCGGGTAGAGCTAGTTGGGCGCTATCGGAGCTGCTGCCTACGAGCCCTATAATGTGTGGGTATGCGCTTGCGTCCTTTTGGCATGATTTTGTGATTACTGTGGACGCTGTGGACTTGAGTTGACAAGGATGATCCAATGATTGTTTTGTGTTACCTTCCCTTTACGTAAGGCAGACAACAGCCTTCTGCATGCAGCTTTGGCAGTAGTCTGGTCAAAGGCAGGCAGTCACAGCTCTAATGTACTTGAACACCCCCACAGCACTCCGATCCTCCGAGCTCCTAGCCAAGCAGCGCTGATACACATCCATCCGCAACAAATCCTATCTAACCCGCGCGCTCTCTGCTGAGCCCCCTGGGCTCACGGTCCCCTTCAGACACCATTGGCGCTCGCACCGTTAGGCACAGCCTGCGGCGCCGCGTCCTCTTCCTCCTCGTCGTCCATCTCGCGGCTCTTCTTGAGCGCAAACGCCGCCTCCTGGCCATAGTGCATTGCGCGCTTCTTCTGGAAATCGCGCTTGTGCGCCTTGGCCTCCTCGTCGAGTCCCTCGTCTTCAGAGTCAAACACCTCGGAGCCGCCCGTGACGCTGCTGGCGGCGTTGCCCGACGTGTTGGCATAGGTCGCGCCCATGAGCGCCGGAATCGCCTGGGAGGGCGACGACGGCTGGCCAGGGCGCACCGGGTGGGGCTTGTCTGGGAGCGAAAAGGAGGCAGAGCGAGACGAACCAGACGAGGCCGCCGAGGAGGCGCGGCGGGCGTTCTGGCTCGTGTTCTGCTCGGTCGACTCGGCGAGTGCGCGCGTCGAGTGCGTTGGGCTGGCTGGTCAGTGCGCTCGTGGGGTGGAGCTTACCTCGACGACAAGGCGGACGAGTTGGTCAGGTCAAAGTCGGGCACCTCTGTGCCGGTTAGCACTGAGTCAGTGTGGAGGTGCTACGCACCTTCAATTCCGAGGACAACGTCGTTCTCGGCATCGTAGCGAACGTAGGGAGTCTTGGGCTCGTCAATCTTCCTGAATCTCGTCAGCGCTGTGATGGTCCAGTCAAACGCACATTAACGAATCCTTTTGAATCTCTGTGAGCGCAATGTTGGCTTCGTCCCACGTCAAGCTGTCAGGTGTGAGCACGGTGGCAATGGCAGAATTCAGCCAAGACTAACTGGTCCCTGTCGCGCAGGTCGCCGCCCGAGACGTTGCGGTACGAGTTCTTGAGGATGCCGCGTGCAGGAGGAGGCCGAGCGCCGCTTGGCTGGAGAGCGTGTGACTCGTCGTCGTCGACGTCAATGTCATTAGGGACAGTGTTTGAGTCTGGGCAAGGGTCGTTGATGAGGTCCTGCTGCTGGGCTACAATGCCGCTAGCAGCTGGTGGTGGAATGTCAATGTGAGAAGGGTGGGGGTGTGTTTCGCTGTATGGGAGTTTGTTGTCGTCCATTGTGAGAGGGGTGGTGTAGGTAAAGCAGTGGAGAGAGGTGTTGTTGATTGAGGGCAAGTAGTCGTAGTGGATGTGGACTAGGGTAGGACAATGGGTGGTAGGCTGCTCTCCATACGTCGCTGCAGCCACCCCGTCGGAATAAAAGGGAGGACTGTATATAAAACCAATTTGCTTCCGGGTCAGAACAACCTGTGACCGCATGCCTAACTCTTGCCACTGACAAACAGGCTTGCGAACTGTTCGCATGCCTAATCTTTACGTAACATGCCTGTACGACTCCTATCCGCCGTGAGCCTATCAGGACGCGTCTCCCCTTGCCCTGTAGAGGTTTCGGCATCATTCCACGCGCGTTGGATGGAAACGGAGATTGCTTGTCCTCCACGTCGACGACCCTCTGGCTGACACGACAGTCATTCATTGCTCGCACTCGTCTCTCTCTCTCTCTCAACAACAATCTCTCTCTCTTCTCCATCCCCAAAACAAAGCTAATCGTTACCCCTTTCTCTTTCTAATCAAAAGAGCAACAAACAACGATCATCACACAATGAGGCCACAGAACGTAGCAACCGCAGCAGGAGCAGGTGCTCTTCTCCTCGCCGCCTCGGCAGTCGCCAACGAGGCCACCTTCAAGGCAAGTGTCACATTGGCCACCTCATGGCAGCAGCAGCACTGTGCTAACTCTCTCTTTCAGGCCTCTAGCCTCCGCCCTCCCTTCCTTGAGCAGTTCCAGGAGCAGATCCCCGAGGGACGCTGGACCGTTTCGCGTGCGACCAAGCAGACCCCCGTCGGTGACGAGATCATGTCGTACGTCGGCACCTGGGCCGTCGAGGAGCCAGAGGTCTTTCCCGGAATCAAGGGCGACACTGGTCTTGTTCTGAGTAAGTGCCACGGAATGCAGCTTGTACCCAACGACTAACCCAACGCAGAGTCCAAGGCTGCTCACCACGCCATCTCGACCCTCTTCCCCCAGCCCATTGACCCCAAGGGCAAGCCCCTCGTCGTCCAGTACGAGGTCAAGCTCCAGAAGGGTCTCGAGTGCGGCGGTGCCTACATCAAGCTCCTGTCCGAGGAGGGCGGTCTCCGCGATGGCCACGACTACACGGACAAGACTCCCTTCACCATCATGTTTGGTCCCGACCGCTGCGGCCAGACCAACAAGGTCCACTTCATCTTCCGCCACAAGAACCCTGTCACTGGCGAGTTTGAGGAGAAGCACTTTTCGGCTCCTCCCCCTCCCAAGATCACCAAGACCACTGCCCTCTACACCCTCATTGTCCAGCCCGACAACAGCTTCAAGATTCTCATCAACGACGAGGAGGCCGCCGCCGGCAACCTCCTCGAGGACTTTACTCCTCCCGTCAACCCTTCCAAGGAGATTGACGACCCCAAGGACTTTAAGCCTGCCGACTGGGTCGACGAGGCCGAGATTGAGGACGTTTCGGCTTCCAAGCCCGCCGACTGGGACGAGGACGCCCCCCAGATGATTGTCGACTCCGAGGCTACCCAGCCCGAGGACTGGCTCGCCGACGAGCCCACCGAGATTCCCGACCCCGACGCTGAAAAGCCCGAAGAGTGGGACGACGAGGAGGACGGTGACTGGATTGGCCCTACTGTTCCCAACCCCAAGTGCCAGGCCGTGGCGGGCTGTGGCGAGTGGACCGCCCCCAAGATCCGCAACCCCGAGTACAAGGGCAAGTGGACCGTCCCCAAGATTCCCAACCCCGACTACAAGGGCGAGTGGGCTCCCCGCAAGATTGACAACCCCGACTTTTTCGAGGACCTCCACCCCGCCGACTTTGCGCCCATTGGTGGTGTCGGTATCGAGCTCTGGACCATGACCGAGGACATTCTCTTTGACAACATTTACATTGGCCACGACCCCAAGGAGGCCAAGGAGTTTGCCAAGGAGACTTTCCACGTCAAGCGCCCCATTGAGCAGGAGGCCGAGGGTTCGATCGAGGAGGACGACAATGTCGAGGTCACCTCGGTCGGCGACAAGGTTCGCCTCAAGGTCTACGAGTTTATCAACCTCGCCAAGGTCGACGCCGTCGACGCTGCCAAGCAGATGCCCGAGGTCGTCGCCGGTATCTCCGCTGTTCTCTTCACCATGCTTGCCCTCCTCGGCGCTCTCTTTGGCCTCTTTGGTGCCGCCTCCAAGCCCGCCCCCGTCGTTGTCAAGAAGGCCACCGTCAAGCCCGCCCCCGCCCCCGAGGCCAAGATCACCGAGATCACCGAGGTCATTGACGAGGACGGCACTGTCAAGAAGCGTGCCACCCGCAGCACCAAGGAGTAAGAGCACTCGCTGCAGGCGATCCGCTGTGGCGGGTCGTGTGGCGCGAGCGCGTGTGAGTCGTGATGTTTCTGTTGGCCCGGCAATGGGGCCGCAGTGCGCACGATGTAGAAAGAAATCAGTCGGGGCGGATCATGCACCATTGATTGGCCGCGGTGGGCCCTGTAGACAAAGAGAGAGATGTATGGTAGCATTATCTATTCCAAGCGCAACGTGCCCCCATAGTGCGACGCTGGTCAGCAAGCCGGGCTACTAAATCCCTCACCCCCTCGCAGCCTACGTGCAGTACAAGCGCGGCACATGCAGCGGGACAACTCCGGAATAATAACCAGTGTCAGCCGGAATAACAACCGCACTAGACACCGGTCAACCGGGCCCCGACCGGCCTCCACTCTGCAGCATGCCCCATTACAAAGCTCGAGCCGGACATGTTGCATTCCCATCGCCCATCGCACCTCTAACACTTACATCCCCCACCTATCCAACAATGCCGACCCCAACCCTCAGCGCAGAAGGCAAGACTGCAATCGACACACTCCTGCACCAAGCCGTAGCGAGCCGCAACGTCCCCGCCGTCACCTGCGGTGTGACCTCTGCCGACGGCGAACTCTACTTTGCTGCTGCGGGAGAGCGTGTGTTTGGGGAGCCTGACAAGGGGAATGTCAGCGAGCATACCCGTATGTGTCAAGGAGAGTGACTGACCGGCTGACACGGCAGGCCTGCAGCTGTTCTCGACTACAAAGCTCGTGACGACGATTGCGTGCCTGCAGCTCGTTGACCGCGGGCTGATTGACCTGGACTCGTCCGAGCTGATCGAGTCCAAGCTGCCCGAGCTGTGCAAGGTGCCGATTATCAAGGGGTGGGACGGCAAGCCGGTGACCGTCCACCGAGGCAAGCCGCTCACGCTGCGGCTGCTGCTGTCCCACCAGTCTGGGGCGGCGTATTACTTTAACAATGACTTTGTCGCGCGGTGGGTGCAGGAGAACAACATTCCTAGCATGTTTGCGGGCGACCTCAAGGCGTACGAGACGCCGCTCATATTTGAGCCCGGCACAGACTGGGTCTACTCTATCGGCATTGACTGGGCTGGTATTCTCGTCGAACGCCTCACGGGCCAGAGTCTCGAAGAGTACTTTAAAGAACACGTCTTCGGCCCCTGCGGCGTCGCCGACCAAATGTCATTCTACCCCGACGACAACTTCAAAGAGCACAACCAGCAGCTGTGCTCGCGCGACGACAGCGGCAACCTCGTCCACTCTGCCGGCCTCCGCCCCACGGACAAGGTCACCGGCCAGCTGAGCGGCGGCGGCGGCCTCCTCGGCACGGCAAAGGGCTACCTGGCCTTTCTGCGCGGCATCCTCAAGTCTGCCAACGGCACTGGCCTAATCTCCCAGGCCATGTACAAGGAGCTGTTCACCAACAGCCTCCCTCCGCGCCCGCACGCGGCGTATGCGTCGCTGGGCAAAATGACCCAAGCGCAGACCTACCACGACCCAGCCCACACGTCAAACGGCACAGCCGACGGGCTGGGCCACAGCGTCGGGCTCGTCATCAACGAGACCGACTCGGTGCACGGGCGTAAAGCCGGGAGTGGATGCTGGGACGGCGCGGCAAAGACCCAATACTGGCTCGATCCGGCTTCGGGCATTGCCGGGCTGTGCTTTACACAGATTGTCGCGCCGAATCCGGATCCCATCATGCCGCTGTTTAACAAGTTTGAGCGGACGCTGTATGACCATCTCCAGTAGAGGTCAAGTAGGAGGCGGCAGTAAGAGGAGGAGGGGATGTTATATACCAGAAATGCCAAAGTTGTCTTGACTGTAGTGGCCGTTAGTGAACCGTCAGTCACCTTCCCTAGGCTTGCTCGGCCACAACACATGGCAGCTCTTGCACATGCTCTACAAAATACAGTCACCAAACACTAAGCAGCCACGCCCTCTCCACTCCCAGCCTCTTCGAGGCGCTTCCGCCACGCCTCCAAGTCGGCGTCAAACTTTGCTTCCAGCTCGGCATTGCTGCTCTCCAGCGCAGCGACCTTGGCCTCGAGCGTCTCGCCGTCCATGCCCAGACCGACCCAGGGGTCTGTCGATGTTAAGGGAATGTCCTCTGCCGCCGTCAGTGTCCGCCTAGTGACGCGTCGACGCGCTCGCCCGCAAGACTCACGAATCCTCTCTGGCCCAAACACCTCGGTCATAATCTCATGCCTGGCCCGGAAGCGCTGCATTGCAAGCTCGCGCGGGTCGGCCTCGTCGAGCATATCCGCGAACGGCTCGTCCATGCCCATCGCGCCCGGGGCGACGGCACCCGGCGGGAGCTGCTGGCCGGGCTGCTGCATGCCTGGCGGCGCCATCGCTTGCTTCATGTAGTGCTCGTTGCCGTGGGGCGGCTGCATGTGCCGGGGAAGCATTTGCTGCTGCGGGGTGGGGCGTGACTGTCGTCAGTTGCTAATTGACAGGAAAGGCTTACCTGCTTCTTCTTCTTGGGCATGGCTTGTGGAGGCATCCCGGGCCGCATCATCCCGGGGGGAAGCTGCATGCCGCTCGCCTGCATGGCGGCCAGCTGCTGCTGCTGCGCAATGTAGCCTTGCTGCTGGAGCATGGCGAGGTGCTGCGGGTCCATGCCCGGTGGAGGCTGCTGCTGCTGCATTTGTTGCTGGAAATCGGGGGGGAGGTGCTGGCCTGGAGGCATTTGGAACTGGGGGATGGCGTTGGCGGGAAACGAGTTCATCGCGTCGTCGCGTGCGTGTGTGCGTGCTGCGTGCGAGGCTGGTGCGTGCGGGCAGGGGTTAGATGGCTTGGCTTGGGGGTTGATGGATGGAGAGGGTGAGAGGACAATGGGACATGATGGACGTGACCCAGGGACTGAAAGGGGAGCAAGGGTGGATGCAGGGATCTGGATTAGGATTAGAAAAAATACTAATATGTCATTAGAAAACAACTTGTCCCATTAGAACACAGGTGTAATGAAATTTGATCCCGCCAGGGAGCACAACAATGTCGCCACTGGCAGGCTGGGCTACGTGACCGTCTTGTATACTCTTTCTCCATCTCCCTCTTCATCTTCAACGTCAACAAACCCTTCTCCCTCCTTATACCAGGATCACGACAACGACATTCCCAGCATTCTCACACCTCCCACCCACTAGCCACCATGGCTGACCGTCCTGGGCAAACAAGACCCGCACCACGCCGAAAGGTATATCCTTCCCCAAGGAATCAGACACTCACAATCTCAGGTGACTGGCCAAATGTCCATCGCGCACTCGCCGTCATCCTCCGTCTCGGCAGCAACAGTGTCGGCAGCACCATCAGCAGCCCCACGACTCAAGGCTCGTGTCAACCCAGCATCCATCGCATCGGCTTCAGCAACAGCTACGCCACCGCCACGACCCCGGAAAACTCCGTCCAACTTGTCGCTCAGCTCTGACAACACTCCAACAACCGCTCGCACGGGCGCTCGTTCACCTGTTGCGAGCTCTTCATCGCGGTCATCTGTTGGTGCCCCCAGTCGCGCACCGGTATCGAAAGCACTATCACGGACCACCCCATCATCCGCGCTACGTACTCCGCCACCCGCTGCCGCCTCACCAGGCACCACCGGAACTACACGTGTTCCCAAAGTGCGGCCGGCGTCATCCTTGGGCATGACAACCCCAGCGACAAGCGCAGGTGCAAGCAGTGTTGGATCTGCGTCTTCAAAGACCAAGAGACCAATGTCGGTGGTTGGAACAAGCGGCGGTGCCGAGGCGACCCGGCCGGCACATGTGCGCGCCACGAGTGTTCAGGTTGCGCGGCCGCAGCTGGACGAAATAGCGGCGGCCCGCGCAGCAACAGCGCCGACCGGGCAGTTGGCGACGAGGTCAAACCTCGCACAGGTCACCCCGTCGTCCATCAACATGACCATGCACGCCACAACAGGCAGGCCTCCTCACCTCTCCCAACAGACATCAGGCGCGCCCCAGTCAGCGTTCACCCCACCGTCGTCCACACTCTTGGCAACGTCACCTGTCCCCTCTCCGTTGCTATCTCCTTCCACCCTCATTCCTAACATTCGTCCGCCAACCCCTCCTCATGGCGAACTCGACACCCTGCGAGGGTTTGGCACAGCAGTGATCGACGAGTATGAGATCAGCTCGAACCACTCTTCGCCCGTGCGATCCGCCATGCATCTCATTGGCCAGTTCTCGCCTGCCCGTGGACCATTCCAGCACCTGCATCAACAGCACCCCACTGCCTCGTGCCCGTCGTCCCCAATTCCGTCGGATACGGCACTACTGTCCGAGCATCACAACAAGTCGCGCCGTGCAGCACTGCCATGGAACCCTCACAGCATCCCCCCACCACAGCACCCGGCCGCACCGGACTCGCCAGAGCTGCGCACCGTTGAGCTGCCAACCATGACCCCTCGCCGGTCATTCGACAGCATCGAGGGCTTTCTCGGTATCGACCGTGGTGAGCGCACCTCGGACGCCGACATTTCAGAGTGGACCTCGCAACGCCAATCCTCTGACAGCGAGTTTAGCGCCCCCGTCCCCGCCCGCGTCCTCCGCGATCGACTGAGCGGCAGCACGGCCGCCTCGGATCCCGATCATCCGGTACACGGCGAGCACAAACTCGAACCCGTGCTCTCTGCAGACGCCGAAAAGGCGCGTCAGGCCAAAGTCGAGCGCAAGGTGGGCTCTCCTGCTGCTCGCACTTGCTGATCGCCCAGATTGCCGACCTCGAAATCTCAAACGCCTCGCTCATGGCCATCAACCGGTCCCTGGAAGCCACAAAGGCCAAGCAACGCTCAGAGATTATAAAGCTCAGGCGCATGCTGCGCGAGGGCGGTGCATTCTCGCTGCCCATGATCTCAGCTGCGTCGTCGTCCAACACTACCCCGGCACTGGGACACGTTCCAGCGTTCCCCAGCAACAATCTGCACCGTGTCGTCTCAGAGGAGGAAGACGTGGACGCGACCTGGGGCGACGACGAGATGGACGACCCGGAGCTCGAGGCGCGATGGGATCGCCTCGCCGGCCTCGTCGACGCCATGCGGCGTATTGGCGAGGACGCAGTGCATCGTGGTAACGAGCAAGTCAAAGTCGGGGAGAGGAGGGTACTGGGGTGGCTTGACGTCGAGAACATGGCCGGTGACCAGCCGTCTTCTGGCCTCAGCGCGGTGAACAGCGAGGTTGATCTCGCGAGCGTCAAGCGGGACGACGACGAGGAGGAGGTGGAGGATTCGTTGTAATCTTTAGTTGTACCCTTATCATAACATGCTAGACATAGATCCCAAGCGGCAACTTGCACTCCTGTTGGCATTTCTACTGCTCTACTGCCGTAGCCCGACGGCCGTGTTGTACTCGTTCCTACTAAGGCGCCAAGGAATGCCCGAGTTTGAGTAAAACTCGTCTGGATCCTCGTCGGCGTCCAAATTCAACACGGTCGCGACCTGCTGGAGCCGTGTAAACTTGTCCCTCGCGCCGCCAAACGCCGCCTGCGTGCCGAGGTAGTTTGCCACGGCGCGCAGATCCCGCTCAAACCTGATCGCACCGAGCTCGGTAAACTGCATGCCCATGACCATCTTCTCCCAGGGGCGGACCAGGAACTCGACCGTCATTGTAAACCACGTTTGGTAGTTGTGGTCCGTGAATGCCGCCTGGTGGTTCGTTAGCTTCCCTTGCTTAGTGTCAAGCAGACTTACGCGGTAACCGTCGACAATCTGCTCCCAACCGCGCACAAACCGCCGGCGCACGAGGTCACTCTCTTCGGCGTCCGCAAACCCGTCCTCGTCGAGCAGGTACGAGACGTCCTTGTAGCACTCGTCGAGCAGCGGCCGGAGGCGCGGGCGGGTGAGCTGGTTGAACAGCGTCTCGAGGCCGTTGCGCCCTGAAGACCTAAACTGGCCCGAGAGGTCGCCGAGGAGCTCGAGCTGGTCTAGGACCTGGGCGCGTTCGCTGTCCAGCCATACCTGCGGTATACTCGCGCGTGTCTCTGTGAGCAGCCTGTCGGCGTAGTCGGCAGACGTGTCGAGGTCGTTGAGGTAGATGATGAATGACGACTTTTGGTCCCTTTCCCGCTTGTCCTTTTCTGCGCGGTCGCCACCGGGGGCAGCAGAGTAGACTGCTTCCATCTTGCGTGCAAGCACAGCGGCATAGTCCTTTTCCAACACGGTTGAAATCTTTTCGCGCATGCTCTGCAAAGTACTCAGGCTGCCAGCCTGGAGGACGCGGTTCAGGACCAATTTGATGAGATAGAATGTATCGTCGAGAATGCTGGACAGGTGGGGCTTGGCCGACATGTCCGGCGAGTCGAGGCGGTGGGCCTTTTCAACACTCGAACGGAGGTACCACAGCTCGAGAGGCTCGTAGTAGACCTTGAGCAGGTTTTCGATTGCACGCTGCGAGCCAGACTGCTCGATAACGTCGAGGTCGCCAGCAGTTGCTGTCGCCGTCTCTTCGTCGTCAAGGAGGCGGCTGTGGACAAAGCGACGGAAAAGAGCCCAGCGGCCGCCGAGGGCGACGAGCTCGCCAAGAACACGGTCGACGTCGCGTGGGTCCGGGCCGGACTCTTCCTCTGGCTTAGGGGTGGGTGCTACTGGTGCAGGCGTTGCGGCCTTGCGCACACCGGGCGCGTAAGGAGCATAGGACTGGATGGTGGAAGAAAGGTTTGATGTCGTGTTGGCGATAGATGCAAGCGAAATGTTTTGTGAAGATGACACGGGGTTTGTGAGCGACGCAAAGAGCATTGGCGCGAGGGCGGGATTGTTGAGCAGCGTGAAGCGCGACTGCTTGGTCTCGGAGATGAGACGGCCGACGCGGCGTTCCTCCTCCCAGCCCTCGACGAGATTGCGCACGACACGGTCGCTCTCGCCGACCAGCCGACCCACAACGGTCCTCATGCGCCCTTTGCCGTAGTACTTGTCGACAACAGGCTGGTGCTGGTCGATGATGTGCGCAATCGACTCGAGCAGCGACGTAAGGGACGTGAGATAGTACAGCGGCGACGAAGTCTTGCCTGCCGGCGTGCTGCGTGACTTCACTAGACTGACGACAAAGTTGCCGTACGCCTCGAGACCCTCGTCCTCGGCGCCGATGCCGGGCCACAAGCGGAAATACCTGCTGACCTCTTGCTCATCCTTGCGCTCGGCGGCTGCGTCAAACTCGTCGCGGAACGTCTTGAGCAGCACCTGGCGGAACTCGTCGAGCTGCTGCGGAGGCGGCAGAGGGTGCTGCGGTGTAGGCACGACAGAGCCGGCAAAGCCGCCTTCCAGCACCTCGGCCCTCACGCTCATGGCGCGACGACACGCGCGCGACGCCGACTCCCAGTCCTGCTTCTCTATCGCCACACTGAGTGTCTGCAGCGCGTTCTGCCGTCAGCCCCACCCAGCTGCTGTAACTCACCTTTAGCTCCAGCACCTCGGTGACGACATCCGCCGCCTCACGGACGCGCCCAATCTCATCGTCCAGCTTGCGCACCTTGCCTCCGACGCGCTCACTCGTCTCCCACACACGCTCAACACGTGCGACAAGCCCCTCGGCCTCATCAGCAAGCACGCCTTCGTCAACATGCTGTATCCCCAGGCCATGCTTCGACACCCCCCCTTGGCCAAGCACGAACGGCGACCCGGAGCGCTGACCGCGCTTTACGGGCGTCGACGCCGCGCTGCCTCCTGGGGACGCCATGCGCGCCGCAGGGTACGGCAGCGGCGTCTGCCCACCGCCATACCCTACCCCGTCGACCTCTGCTGACAACCCAGCGGCGGCATCGGTGAGGTCGCGAAGGTGGAATAACGCGCCGTCGACCGCGCCGCGATCTGAAATGAGCGCATTGAGCGCGAGGGTGAGGTCTGCCTCGCGGCGAGTGAGGAGGGCGAGCTGGGCGGCGATTTGCTCTGGCGAGGTGATATCCCGCGGGTCGAGCGGGCCTGGCGTTGGTGGCGCACTGATTAGCGGGTGTGGGGAGAGGGTGGCTGCTGTCATGGGATTGTTGTGAGAGGTCAGTTGTTGGAGGTCAGTCGAGCTGGCATCGAGCTTTGCAGGTTGCTCAGGCACGGATATCTCGCGTGGTGCACGCGGAAAACACGTGGAATGACTGACGAGCTGTGAGGCTCATTATTTCTGCCTTGTTTTGTCCAGCCGGTATGCATAGCTGTCAGATTGGTCGGCCTACATGCACCACACAGGCATGTGCACGTTCTTGGTCGTGTAATGTCCATCTACTAGGGGTCGTGTGACAGACACAGGAGCCAGGACTGCCCATTCCTTGCCAGTCGTCTGCCACAGGCAACTGACACTACACACATTGTCTCGAGAAACACACCATGTACCTGCAATGGCGCCGTGCCTCTGCAGAACGACAACTCGGTCTTGATCGATACCGCAGCAGCAGCAGCAGTATATGAGTGAGCAAGCCACCCGATCCCATTGCTAAAAAGCAATGAAGTGCCTTGAGGTGAGCGCGTGGTACCCAGCTGATTGCTGCTGCCCGAGGAATGACCATTTGAGGGGTGACTGCCCCTTGGAACGTGGCTTACACGCCTTATACGACACCTTGTTCGGCCTACTGCAGTCCCGCCAGCTGTGCATGTGCGTACTTTGCACAGCGCACGCAGGTACGCAGGTACGCAGGTCCACGGTGGCTGCGTTCTGGCAGCGATGTACATTGGTCAACGTTGACCATTTGCAGTTGGGCGTAAGCCGGCTAAATGTCAACAAGTCGAGGTATCATGGTGGCTTACCTAGCGTATCACACGAACGCCTCTTGATGAAGCCGTCTAGGCGACGACTTATCTGCGTATAGCTGCACCAGTCGTAATCGCCAAAGCAATGCATGCGCTTCAGATCAGGAGCAAGCAAGCAGCATTCAAACTCGCCCACCTTGGATATGACTCGGCAATTTACACCCGAGTCGCCTCATCTCCCCCTGCACAGTCTTGGAGCATATCTTGCTTGTGCCAAGGTGGCCTGCGTCGAGTACACATGCAGCGTGTATCTCTCACACCCATGCATGCTGGGAGCCGACAAGGATAGGTTATCGGGTGAGACCGAATACCGGGCCTATGATGGCCGGACCGTTTAGCCGACAGGAGCATCACTCCACTTTCTCGGTCATCATGATTGAGCACGGCGCGTAACAGCAAGCCCACCCATTGTACATATACTCTTGCCCACTGCCATTGCCCGTGTTTCCCTCTTCCTCATACTCCACGCCGCCTCCTCCACCCACCATGACTGCCTCCGGCGACTGGAAAGCACGCACCGAGGCCTACAAGGCGTCCATCCTCGAGTCTATTCCAAAGGAATGGCGCCTGTCCGACGAGCAGCTGGCCAAGCTCGGCCCAGACGTCCGTCACGTCGCAGAGGAGACGGGCATCCTGACCCCTGCCGAGGTCAAGATTCTGGCCCAGGACGCGACCTCGCTCGCCAAGAACATTGCGGCCAAAAAGTACACTGCCGTCGAGGTGGCTACCGCCTACTGCAAGTCTGCTGCCGTTGCCCACCAGACTACCAACTGCCTCATGGACTACTTTGCCGATGAGGCGCTCGAGCGTGCCAAGTGGCTCGACGAGCAGCTCGAGAAGACTGGCAAACCCGTTGGACCGCTCCACGGTGTTCCCATTTCCGTCAAGGGTGAGTAGTCTGCCCGACGACGCCATGCTGATGATAGACATGCTCGCCGTCGAGGGCCGCCGCATGTCGGCCGGCTACCTGGCAATCCTCGAGTCAGACACCACCCCAAAGAAGGACTCTGTCATTGTCGCGGCCTTCCGCAAGGCCGGCGCCGTCTTCCACTGCAAGACTTCGAACCCGCAAGCCATCATGCACCTGGAGACCGATTCGTTCCTCGGCCCGACGACCAACCCATTCAACACCAAGCTCACCCCCGGCGGCTCGTCTGGTGGCGAGTCGGCGCTCATCGGCGCAGGCGGCTCGGTTCTGGGCATCGGCACCGACATTGGCGGTTCTATCCGTAACCCCTGCGCCAACGTCGGTCTGTACGGCTTCAAGCCCACCTCCATCCGCCTGCCGCGCGGCGGCAACCTGTCGGGCATGCCCAACCAGGAAGCGATCGTCGGCGCTATTGGTCCCATGGGCGTTTCAGCCCGTGACTGCGAGCTGTTTGTCACGACCGTGCTGGACACCAAGCCCTGGCTGGTCGACAGCCAGCAGGCCAAGATGCCGTGGCGCGCAGACGAGGTCGAGTGGATTGGCGGGGACAAGCCCAAGATTGGCGTCATGTGGGATGACGGCGTCGTCAAGCTTCAGCCGCCCATGCAGCGCGCGCTCCAGATTGCGGTCGACAAGCTCAAAGCCGCAGGCTACGACGTTGTCGACTACAAGCCCTACAAGACTGCCGAGGCGTGGGAGATTCTGAAAAAGCTCTACTGGACCGACGGCGGCGACCGCGTCAAGCGCCTCACCGAGGCGACGGGCGAGCCCATCCTGCCCCTCACGCAGTGGATTCTCGGCAAGCCCGAGGTGCAGGCCGGAACAGTCCTCTTCGACCTCATTGGCGAGCGCGAAAAGTATCGCACAGAGTACGCAAAGTACTGGAACGACCAAAACGTCGACATTGTCCTCTCAGCGCCGTACCCCGGCCCCGCTCCCGCGCTCGGCACATCAAAGTGGTGGATGTACACCGCGCTGTGGAATCTGCTCGACTATCCCGGCGCAGTCTTCCCCACCGGCGAGAGCGTCCAGCCCACCGACGTAAAGATCAAGCGCGAGTATCTCTCCGAAGACGACAAGCTCATCGACGACTTTTACGACCCCGAGCTCATGGCTAATGCCCCGCTGTGTCTCCAGCTCCAGGGTTTTAGGTGGGAGGACGAAAAGGTCGTCGAGGCGCTCAAAATGGTGTCCAAGGTTGTCAACCCCTAGCGCGCGTGGCGGGGATGAACAGTAGTTGTGAGGATAGTGGAATTGTTGTCCATGTACCACGCATATGCAAAACATTAAGCGACATTCTATGAGCATTATTAGGTCAATCTCATGACCCCCTAGGCAAGAGCCTTCTCCAGCTCAGGCAACTCGCCTGCCGCGCCGCCATACCGAGCAGGCATACCCTTCTTGTCCCCCAGCTCGCCAGCGAGGTTCTCCAGGTAGCTAACGACGACAAACTTCCGTGCCGTCTCGGCACTGACAAACATCCTGACCGCACTAAACATCCAGCTCATAAACAATGGCACGCCGACGAAAAACTTGCGACTGAGCGTCTCGGGATAGTGCGCGGCCATGAGGCTGATGGTCCCCTTTGAGCCGGCTTTGACTGCTGGGTCCATGCGGAGGAAGGAGACGCCGTCATAGTCGTGCACTTGGGCCAGGCGGTGCGGATCGACTGCCGGTAGGTCCGGGATGGGGACGCGCGTGGCCGCGAGGTTGAGGCGGAGCAGGGCTGTTTCTTGGAGGGCAACCCGCCAGTGCAGAAATCTACCGTCAGCTACAATAGGAGGGAAGGACATACCGGTCGAGATCGCCAAACGTCTTCTTGACATCTGCGACAGCCCCGTAGATGTTCCATGTGACGACTTCCCTCTCTCCGTCTGCCCGTGTGATCTCTGTAACGTATCCCAGACCCTTGAAGTCGTCGCCGTAAGTCTGGAAGGAATAGTCGGGCACGCCCTTGTCAAGCCCAAACTCTTTCCGCCATTTGAGCGTCGCTTCGAGATTGGTCGCAGCGAGGGTCACGTCGGTGCCGCCGACTGAGCGAAGAAACTTTTGGAGAATCAGGAGGGTGGAGAAGGGCGGGGCGTCGGCTGGGGATACTGGTGCAACCGTGGGGTCTGTGCCGGGTATCGCGGCGTCGGTCTCGCTGGCGACATCACCCTCGGCAAGCTCAGGTGTGACAGCCTCAGTCTTGACTGTCGGTGCGACGAGGGTCACGCCCCAGATCTGGTCATGCCCCGCACGCTGGATAATACCGGGGAGACGGGCCGAGAGGGCGAGTAGCGGGTGCTCGGGGGCGAGAGTTGGCCATTGGGCTGGCTCAGCAGGGACCTGGGCAGCCGTTGATGGGACCGGGGTGGCCGAAGAGTCCTCTACACTGGCGGTTGCCATAGCAGGCTCAGTGGGAGCGGCTGGCTCGGTTGTAAAGACGGCAGGGGTAGCAGTAGTGGTGGGCTCGGAGCTCATGATAGACGTCCAAGTGTGGGAAGAAGAGCAACGTCAACAATACGAACGCGAAAACGCATGCTCGGACTTTCCGTAATCAGATAAAGCTAGCGTGCCGTGATTGCCCGAATGGCACCAACATCAGCTTTCAAACTGCGGCCAGCTAGTTTGATGAAGCAAGTCATGGTATGCACATGCAGACGAGCAATGTCTGCCAGTGTATAGAGTGAGCTCCACTGACGAGCTTGTCGAGGAGACAGCTACCGGCATCACGCCCACCCAAGTCCTCGGCGTCTTCCCCCGGCAGCGTCTTGAACTATCTGCTCCAACGTCCCTTAGTCGCCATCTCAAGTGTACACTCCTCTCAAGCGTACAGCAACAATACTGATGCTGGGCCCCCCTGATGTTGACAGCCGATACACGTCCGATAGACTGGGTAATTAGGGACACTGGCTTTGCTTTCAATGCTGGCAAGCTAGGCCATACCAAGTAGTCAAGCGTCCCTGCTGGTATCTATGCTGGGCAAAGACCCTCTTCTCGAATCCTATGCATCTCATGATGAGCTGTACTGCGTGAGTTGGCATGGAAGACAACCACCACGCATGGAAGACAACCACCACACCCAGCAGTTGGGCAGGACGGATTTTCCCGACATTTAACCTTTCAACAGCTCAGGACGGGCCCCGTCCAGTTCACGGGGCCCGCAACATCCACTCTCCTGTCCATCAACATTACCTACCCCACATCCATAGCATCCAGCAGCTGAGCGTCCACTGGAGGCTGCCGTGGTGAGATATCAAGTCCATCTATATCCTGGACGGCAACCTTACGCCATGGGAAAGGGAGCGACTCGAGACACTGAAAGCGAGGCATGGACAGCAGAATCCAAACGGCGGAAGGTGCCCGTGAGTCCCGTCCGCGTGCCAATGCATCAAGCTGACATCCTAGCGCGCTTGCGATATCTGCAGGCGGTAAGCTGTTACCGAAGAAGGTGTCTGACTGTGCAGACGCAAGATTCGTTGTGATGGGCCGCAAAAGACTAATGACAATGACAGTGTGTGCGAAGCAAGAGGTCTGTTTCTAACCGCCAGAGTGCACGCATTGCCAGGATAACAAGTTTGAGTGCACCTATGTCGAGGAGGCGAGCAGGAAGGGTCCTCCAAAGGGGTAAGCAGCCCAGTGATGCCGAGAAAGGTGTCTGACAACCAGGTATCTGCAGGCATTAGAGGAGCGCTGCGGCCGGCTAGAGGCGCTGGTGGAGCAAGTACGCACTCTCAATCAGCTGTAGCTAACAGCAGATGCGCCCCGGAACTGATGTCGAGCCCTACGTCGGTCCAAGACTCGACCGCGACCTCTTTGACCTCGCATCCCACAACCAGCGGCTACGCGAATACGACATCCCAATGTACCCCAGCACGAAACGCTTCCTCGGCTTCCCGAGCCGGTCAATCGCACAGCCCTCGTCGCCGAGCGCAACCCACATGAGCGTCAGCGAGCACATGCCAATGTTGAATCACGCGCCCATGGCGGGCACGAGTGACACTCAAACGGCCATTCCTCCATCGCTTCCCCGCGCGCTGAGGTCGTACACGTCCGAACCAAACAAAGACCTCTACATGGCCGTGAGCCAGGTCAGCCAGATGGTGCGCGAGGAAGGCCGTGCACTGCGGTATTACGAGGGTGCTGCTGCTGTGACGACGCCGACATCCAATCAGCCATACAAAGGCGAGACACTGTTTGCGCGCGAGCTCGACAAGGTCAAGCGGCCGCGCATGTGGCGGACACCAGAGTGGGAGGTCGTCACGTTCGCCGAGGGGGAGCATGCTCTCGACTTGTCCATTTTCCCCGATGAGGAGCAGGGTCTAGCGCTAATCTGGGCATACTTTCACTGCCTGAACTCACACCTTCCTTTGCTGAACAAGGATTTGTTCATCCAGCAATATCGCGCTCGCAAGTGGAAACGTGACCACGAGTTTGGCAAGATGTTGCTACTGGTCTTTGCCAACGCCGCCCGCTTTGTCCCAGTGCCTGTCGGCCGCTGGGGCGCCGATGAGCCGAAATATCGCGGTCTCCGTGAGGAAGACCACGAGAGCATCCGCCTCTCCGCTGGCTGGCGTTACGTGCGCGCGTACATGCACACAGGGTCGACGCTACGCAAAACGCCCACCCTTTTGTGGCTGCAACAGCAGGTCTTACTGTGCGCCTTTCTCCGCGGAAACGCCAGCGCAAGCGAGCAATGGGCCATTGCATCACAAGGCTTGCTGAGCTGTCAGGAAATCGGCATCCACACCAGTGCTCACCTGCCTGGCGTGACCGCCGTCGATCGCGAGCTATACTCTCGCGCGTTCTGGTGCCTATACCACTATGACCGGAGCGCCTGTGTGACTCTCGGCCGTGCCGTCGCGCTCGCCGACGCAGAGATTGATGCTCCGTACCCGCTAGCAGTGGACGACCGGTGGTGGGACATTTCTCATCCGGACGAACCCATCATCCAGCCTGCACACGCCGGTGTCCCCCACGTCTCGGGCTTTATCTACGGAGTGCAACTGGACCGCATCATCTCTTCTGCCCTGCTTGTCATCCCCGCCCGCGCCGACCCGACGATGCGGGACAAGCTTCCTGCCATCATTGCAGAAATCGTACATGCGCTGCACGTGTGGTTCGCCTCCCTCCCTCCACTGCTGTCCTGGGATCCGCAACGCTCTCTAAACAACGAAGGCGACATTCTGCGCACGACCCATCTTCACGCGCGCTACCACTGGACACGTATCATTGTGCACTACTCGCCCGTCGCAGCGGCAATGGACACGACCTCTCTTCCAGCGCGCGAACTCTTTGCCGTCCCTCTAGACGCCGCGCGCATGCTGTGCGAAATCTGCGGCTTTCTGCTCTCGCGTGAAAGCATCTTTGGGCCGCTGACGCAGAAACCGCTAGACTTTGAGTTTTTAGACTATGCCTTTCTCGCAGGCGCCGTCACCTTGCTGGGCGTCCACGCCGGCGTCGTCGCCCACGACGACATGCAGGCCGCCCAGGGCGTGCAGACGTGTATCGATACTTGCCGGCAGATGGATTTCGTCTCCCGCCGAGCAGGGCAGGTGAGCGACCTGCTCGTGCTGATGCGGCACAACGTCGCGGTGCGCGTCGGCGGCGTGTGGGCGCTGGGCGACGATGTCGATGAGAAACCGCCTACGACCAGGACAGGCGAGGAGGGCGAGGACGCGTCCCCCCTGTCGCTGACTACGAGTCTGGGTCTGCCGTGGTTCTCGGCCGAAGACACTGCGGCGCTCCTCATGCCGCCCTCGGACTCGCCTGTGGCTGTGGCGACCGCGTATCGGACACGGGAGAACACGCCTGGTGCGGGTGGCGCGGTGGTGGACGGGTTGGATACCGAGGGAGATGATTGGAGCCAGCTGCTTTCTGCCTTTGCGTACGTGTTGAGTGTGACAGCAGCGCTGACGTTGCAGGATGAGTTTGAACCAGCCGGTGGTAGAGGATCAGTTTGCGGTCGAGCACCATGGCTGACATGTCGAATAGTTAGTTTCTGTTGTACACGTATGCGATTGCTGTGGTGAGTGAAAATGTATGGTGGAATCAGTACCTCCTGGTGTGCTAGAATGGTGCATGCAACATGGCCTACTCGTTGGCCGCAGCCTCGGCCTCACGCGCCTTGGCCGCCTTGGGGTCAAAGACGTTGAGCCAACCCGCCCAAGTCGAGTCCCACTGGAGGGGCGCCTCGGGCTTGACAATCTCAAAGCCCTCGAGATTCCCGTGCCAGCGGAGCTCGCGCTTGCGGCGCTCGGCGCGCAGGTCGTCCTCGGTCGTAATGGGCTTGTCGCTCTTCTTCTCCGCGTCGGTCAGACCACGCTCGCCACGCGCAAACTGGCGGGCAGACTCGAGACGCTCAGCGAGCTTGGGGTAGTACTCCTCGCGGGCGTCGTCAATCTGCTTCGGGGTCTTGTAAAAGTTCTTCTTGTAGAAGCCCTCGGCAGAAATGTCAAAGTCCGTGTCGGGGCGAACACCGTTGAGGGCGTCGGCGGTCTCGGGGGCAACAAACGGACGGGTAGTGTTGGTGATGAGCGCGTAGGCGAGCTCGGCACCCTCCTGAACCTTGCGGCGCTCGTTGAACATGTCCCACAGCATGTAGGGGATTTGCTTGAAGCCAAGGTGCTTCATGAAGGGGACGAGGAGCATGGGGGGCTGGGCGGGGAGCTGGGCAGGAGGGGAGTTCCACTCCTCGGGAATCGTCTCCTTGGCAGCGGCGCCGGCCTGGGGAGCAGCGGGGGTGGGAACGATAGGCGGTGCGCGAGAGAGGAACGAGAGATTGGTGTGCGAGGGCTTGGGCTCGGCGGCAGCAGCGACGGCAGCGTCAGCGACCTCGGCAGGAAGGTCGGCGTTGAGCGAGACCTTTTCCTCAAAGACGCCGTCGTTGGCAATGTCCTTTTCGACATCGTCCTCCCACTTCCACGCACCCACACCATTGCCCCATCCTGCCTTCATGCCCGACATGTACTCCTTGAACGTGTGGCGACCGACAATGACAGTTCCTCCCTCGAGCTCGCGCTGCGCTGCGCTTTGACGGTCAAGCGCAACAGGCAAGGGCACAAACTGCTCAGCCTCCTGGAGACCAAGAGCCTCACGGCGCTTGCGCAGCTGGTCGGCGCGGACGATGCGTGCGACCGAGCCGTGCAGCGGTGCATGAATAGGCTCGTAGTCGATGGCAGCGGCGGCAAGGTATGGCTGGCTTGTCAGCCCAGCACTCTACTATCACACGACACTTACCTTGACATACCGCCTAAAGTATCGCAGACACCTGTCCGTGTCATCGTCATCAGGCCAGCGCGCGCCGTACACCTTGACACGACGGGGCTCATCCAGACTACCCTTGGTAGGCTGCTGGGCAAGGTACGAGACCTTGTCAATGTACTCCTTCTTGATACGCTTGCACTCGGCCGAGTCATAGTAGTATGCGAACGTGAGGGTGCCGACAGTGGCAAGAAAGACGCTCATCTTGGGTCCGGGGAGCTTGGGCTTCCAAGTCAGCACACTGCGGGGGATACCCGTGTGCTCGAGAGCGCCCTTCCATCCTGGAAGAGGTGCGGGGGGAGGCTTGGGCTTGTGGCCGAAAAGTGGTCCCTCGACAGCGGGTGCTGCCTTCTTTGCTGCGTCGGCGGCGGTGGAAGCAGCAGAGGTGGAAGCGGCGGCGGTGGGGGTTGCTACTGCTGGAGCTGCAGCGGGGGTAGCTGTTCCCGCTGGAGGGGCTGGTGGTTTTGGTGGCTGTTCTGGGGTGGACATGGTGGCGAGGTAGTGTCCAAGACCAAGATGATGTGACTTTTGACCACGAAGAGAGATTTTGGGATAAATCTACCCGGATGCAAATAGGAAAAGTGCCTTAGATGCATTAGCGGAAGCAGATTGGGTATTAGAACTGTTTCTATTTGGCGTCCAGGATCACGGCGGCAGTAGAGTGGAGGTCGTCCAGCAGCGACAGCGCATTGTACATTCATGTTCACTTATGTCTCGAGCACACGTATCTTATGTACTTTTAGGCGTGAAATCTCACAACGCTGTATAGAAGCCCAGAAGACGAGATACGTCATCTACGACGTCTACTACACCCACCTCTTTCCCACCAAACACTCAAAGCAATCACTCTGCAATCATTTCTGAAACCTCATAGGCTACCACATAGACTCAGCACCATATTTTTCACCCGAGCTTCCTGCATAGTTTGTTTGAGAGGTTTGTGCCCCACCCTTGTAGGCGCCAGTTAACGAAGGCATACTGACTTCGGCACAACGTTGTGCAAGCCATTCTGCACACGAGACAAAGGTGTGAGTTCATTTGGCTGTAAGTAGATGCAAATCAGCATGCCCCTAAATGTTTAAAAAGTCCGAGGCTGCCCTCGGCTGGTCCACCAGCCGAGGACGGCCCTGCAATTGCCCAGGAGTACTCCGAATGCCATGTCGGCCCAGCTCGTGTGCGAGGCCGTCCAGCCAGTTAGACATTGTAGTAGTGATCATTGCAGATTATGAAGTTGCTGGGTACTGTGTAAAATAGGCCGTCGTTACTTACACCTCGCCGGCGGCCTCGACCCTGGACTCGCACGCAGCGCCATTCTCCCACACGACGATGCGCTGGCCCTTCTCGAGATGCACGGCCTTGCGCCAGTACTCCTTCGGTACGAAGCCGTCGGCGTTTCCTGGTGTAAGAACGACGCCGTTCGCAGCAGAGTAGACTGGGATGGGAGGGGTTGCGGAGAGCATTTTGGGGAGGTCGAGGAAGATGTGAAGGGTAGCGTTGGGACGCGGCACTATTGTCAGTGCATGTTGTTCACTATCACTCACAGATTCGGTGGCCTTCGAGAGCAGGGGCAAGGTGGACGTGCTGGCGCCCCATCTTTGACAATCCAGACTCCTCTGTTAACGTTAGTACGATTAGACATTGACACTGACTGAGGGTGTCGAACAACTTCCACTGGGTGCCGTGAACGAGCAGTCCGGCCCGTGCCCGTCCGTCCTCGTTGTCGAGAATAGGTTCCAGGTGGCCCGTTCCCTCAAGCTTGATGCTATGCCCCTGAGTTGCGCGAATGAACCACTCGCCGCGGGGATCCGATCCGGAGGCGCCGTCGTCAGTGGGTGAAGGCAGGACGACAAATGGCAGCTCGGTCCACTCGGGCTCCACAGGGGTTGCGGGCTGAGGCTTTGGTGCCGGCTCAGTTACGACTGCCTTGGCAATATCAGCAGTAATGCCCTCCACGCCTTCGGCTCCAGGCTGAGGCTTGGAGACTTTTGGCTTCTTGGGCTGCTGGACCTTCTTGGGCTTGGGCTTGGGCTCGCTGGGGTCGTAGCCAAATACGAGCTCGAAGCGCTTCTTGGCGTTCTCCTCGACAATGCGAAATACTGTTGGTTGATCAACCGCCTTCATCTTGGGGCGGGCGAGCTGCAACGTCAGTTGCCACCCACGTCGCAGGCTCGCGACTCACGACATCCTTGAGGCGGACCAGGCCGTCAGAGCGAATGTGGAGGCTCTCCTTTACAGCTCCATGGCGGAGAATGTAGGCCAGAGCTTTTGAAGCCATGACGTCTGGGTCGTCGTTGTTTGGCCGAGGCATGGCGGGTAGAGTGGTGAAGACGAGGAGATGAGATGTCTACTCGAAGTATCAACATTTCATTATTCAGGGAATTGTCACGTGGTAACACGTGGAATGCACGTGGGTGTGGTCTGGCGGAGGAAAACCCTACCCATTCTGCAACAAGTAGTGGTCCACTCTTGCATTCATCGTCCTGTTCTTCACTTCTCACCACCACCCAACATGGACATGGACGACGACGACTCGTTCCTCTACGGAGAGGCTCCTGCAGCAGAGCAGCCACAGGTTGAACCTCAGCATGCAGCAGCTGACGCAGCGCCTGGTAAGCTAGTGTTAGTCGGACATGATCTAACATCGACAGCAGCTTCGGCGTCCAATGGTCTGAGCGCGTCCATGGCAGCGTAAGTACTGGTGGTTACATGGAGAACACAGCAACTTACTTTTCAGATCCCTTGCAGCATATGGAATCGACCCCACCACCGCTGTCCGCGAGGAGGCGCCAGAAGACGGAGGAGTGGAGGAAGAAGACGGTGACGATGATGATGACTCGGACTCGGACGACGACGACATCCAGTTCAGCATGACGGACAATGTGCGCCGCTTGGATCTGAGGTGAGAAAGCATGCTAGTGACGTATCTGACAAGTCTAGGAAGCCTCAGCCAGCTCAGCAGTCAAATGTCATTGGTATTGGAAAGTGGGCGCACACTGCGACTTCCACTGCACCGGCAGCCGCTTCTCCGGTCGCTCCCAAGACTCTGTCTACGCCAACAAAGGGTAAATTTAACATTTACGTGCTAGGCTGACCTTGCAGCACCCGCTCCTGCCCCCGATGCGCTGACCGACTATGCCCCCGCTGCTCGTCCTGGCGTCTCTCAGCCTAGCCCAACACCAGCGGCTGCGACCGCAGAGCCTGTCATCCAGCTCGCACCAGGCAATGGCCCTCCTCCCACCACTGCTCTCCCCCACTCAAACCTTCCCGTCCAGACCGCCCCTGGCACGACAGCCAGGATCGACCCCTCCAACCCCACTGGCGTGATACCGTCGACTGGCACTTCGGTGTACGATGTCGACATTGCCCAGTTTGAGGGCTCAGGCCAGATGTGGCGTCGCCCCGGCAGCGACCTGTCCGAGTGGTTCAACTACGGCTTTGATGAGGTCACGTATCCAAAGTTCCTGCGCTTTCGTCAGGAGATGGAGCAGGGTCGTGCCGCCCTTGTGAGTTGCAATACAGTGCTGAAGCTAACGACAGGCCAACATGGGCAACATGCAGCAGATGACCCCGGACGTCGCGAACATGCTGCACGTCCCTATGGGCATGACCAACCCGCAAGCGCAGCAGATGCAGCAAATGCAGATGATGCAGCAGATGCAGCAGACCATGGCGATGCAGGGCATGGACCCGTCTGCCATGTTCGGCGGCATGCAGGGCCAGCAAGGCAACATGAACATGATGAACATGCAGCAGGGCATGCAGAATATGCAGGGAAGGCAGGG
Organism: Prillingera fragicola; assembly: GCA_002335605.1. Lineage (NCBI taxonomy): Eukaryota > Fungi > Basidiomycota > Tremellomycetes > Trichosporonales > Trichosporonaceae > Prillingera > Prillingera fragicola. The sequence goes on from BEDY01000001.1 coordinate 2,114,166, forward strand.
TAGGTCTGCACATGTGGTACGGTGCTGACAGCAGGCAACAACGGCCAGCAGCCCGGCACCGAGCAGGAAGAAGGCGCGACCGAGGGTGGCGAGCCCCAGGCCGCTCCCGTGCAGGCCGCTCAGAACCAGAACCAGGTCCAAAACGCGTACGCCGCACGCAACATGCCAGCCCAACGCGGCATGCCAGCTGGGCGAGGCGGGATGGCCATGCGGGGCGGCCGGGGCGGCACCCCTCTCGCGCCGCGCGGCCACGCCATGCCGCCCAACGCGCCCAAGGGCCCGAAAGCCGGTCGATTCAAGGACAAGGACCGCGTCGCTGCTGCGGATTCTGCTGCGGCTGCCAACCTGGACTATGGCAGCTTGGAAGGCGGTGGCTCCGACGGCCCCGGCTCTCGCGACAGGAGTCGCTCAGCTTCACCCCAACGCGAGCGCGAGCACCGGCGGTACGACTCGCGCGAGCGCGAGCGCCACCACGACGACAGGAGTGAGGGCGAGTACGACGAAGGCGAGTATCAGCCTTCGTCGCGCGGGGAGCGCCGCGGTGACCGTGACCGGTCCGAGCGCGACCGGTATGGTGAGCGTGAGGACCGGTACGGCGAGCGGTCTAGGCATGAGTCGCGGGACGAGCACCGTTCTGAGCGCGGCTCGAGGCGCAGCTCGCCTCGGCGCGGCAGCAGGCTGCGTGACGAGGGGGACGGGAGCCGGTCTGGCTCGCACGGGCTGGGACCTGATGGGTGGGAGAGTGGCGAGGAGGAGGAGCGGCGCGGCTCGCGTGCGGCGCGCAAGAGAAGCAGGAGTCCCGAGGAGGAGAGGCATGACGATCGTCCCAGGCGGAGTACGCGAGCGAGGCGGTAGATTAGGATATGAAACGGTGCTGCTGCCAAGCGAACTCTACTATCATTTCTATACCACACTGGATTAATCGATAATCCCCATGAATCTAGCCCAATTCCGCTCCAGCTGCCGCACAGCCCAGACGTCGTGTTCAGCTTTCTCGACCAGCTTGCCGTGCTCGTCAAACTCGTCCTCCTCTTCCTCCTCCATGACCCACTCCTCCTCCCCACACTCGACCTTCCATCCCCTAACCCGCGCAACCCACTCAACGGCAGCCCAAACCTGGCGCGTGCAGTGCTCGGCCGTATCCGTGTCGCTCTCCACCAACATCCTCTCCCTCGGCACGGCCGCCACGACGCCCGCGCCGGGCCCGCGCGGGGTGAGGAGGACCGAGGGGGAGAAGTAAACATTCGGCAGCCGCCTAGCTGCCTGCGCGAGGAACTCGGGGCTCATCCCGCCACACGAGTGGATACAGATCCCACACCGCCCAAACACCGCTGGGCTCGCAGCTGTGCGCGCGGAGAGCAAGAGATCGAGAGTGGCGCCGGGCGCGTTGACGCAGTGAAAGCTCACGGGGAGCGCGAGGTCGAGCGCGATCTCGAGCTGGAGCTTGGCGATCGCTGTCTGGTGGCCCACGAGCGTCTTGAATGGCAAGAGCACCACGTTGGGGTCCGTCTTCAGCCCCGTCGTGCCCGGGAGGGGCCGCTCGCGGACCCCTGCCGGGACATTGACGCGCACGCGGGCGGTTGCGTCGAGCCCGATTTCGCCGAGCATTACCAGCTGCCCGCTGGTTTTTGCCCGCTCGAGGTCGTGTTTGAGCTTTTCTAGTCGCGGTGTGAATGGTTCGGGCTCGGGGAGGAGGTGGAGCAGCGCCTCGAGGTCCGGAAGTTGTTTGGGCTTAGGCGCAAAGACCTCGGTGTAATGCTCGAGCTTGCTGGGCGCCGGGTCGTGCAGGGAGAAACGATGGGTGAACCATGGATGATAGCCTGGGGTGTTAGCTGTGGCTGGGAATAGGGGCGGCGCACCGAATGCAACGACTACGCGTGGTCCGGTAGTGGTGCTTGACCCGTCTCGACACCAAGGCCGCGCTTCACCTAACGCGCGCACGGCGTCCTGGTCGTCGCAGGTGGACATGGCTGCGAGGCCGCCCAGGCCCACGGCGTCAAGTGTCGCTGCCGACGGGGTGTAGTCTGTTGGATGGCAGTGGGCGTCGGTCACTGGTTGTCAGCTCGTTCTCACCAGAGGACTCTAGGTGCAAAGTGGAGGTAGACCCACAGTGCTTGAGGATATGCGCGGGGGGCAACTCGATGCTCCGCCAGTCGAGGGGCATGATCCTACCGTCGTCTGCTTTTGGCGGGGCTGACGCTGGTGGCGGACACATTGTGCTTGTGAGTGACAGTGTAGTTGAGAGTTGGTGTCGAGGTGTTTGTGGGTGGTGGATGACGATGTATTGTCGCTAGAGTGGCAAAAGTGGAGGTTGACAAAGTGATCAACGGTCGTGTCTTCCTCGCGCCCATCCCATCTTGCACCTCCATGCATGTCATTCTTTGCATCCTCTTCACTCTTCAGCTACACCAATCACCCAACCCATATGACTCAAAAGGTAAGCTCAACCCCGAACGAAAGCCAACAAAAGTCCTACGCCCACCTAATGGTCGAGAGCACCGACCCCGCCATCCGCGCAAAGCAAGAACAAATCACCCTTCTCGAGGCAAAGCTAGCGTACGTCCCCCCCCCTTCCCACCTCTCTCACTCTTTCCCAGCCGACTGACACACCCAGCGGGGCCGACGCCGATGCCATCGTCCAGCGCCACATCCGCCTCCTGCACACCTACAACGAGATCAAGGATGGTGCCCAGTCGCTCATCGGCCGTGTATGTCCGCCGTTGCAGCTGGTGCTGACAGCAGTATGCTGTAGCCACGACGTCGACCGTGACCGAGGTCCACGAGCAGCTCGGGCTGTCGCTTACCGAGTAGCACGTAAGCGGAATGCCAAGGGGGAGGAGAACAGGTGACCTTTTGGCTTGGTTCTTATCAGATTAGCAATTCCCCCGCCACCAAGGTTCCTGGGCGATGGTCGACTACGTAGCCGTTCATTATTGCGTCTGCATTGCACAGTACAAAGTCTCTAGGAGGGCGTGTAGTCCGGTGCAATGATGTGAGATGGGGGAGAAGGGTATGCTGAAAGAGTTTGATAATTTTGGGGTGGCGAGGCGACTCTGCGAACAAAGAGTAGTCACAAACCTGTGTGCCGCTTGGTGCTTGAACAGATTATCGCTCGTGACGAGCGTCTATGATGACTCGCGAGCACCGGTTCAGCCTTCTGACTGGTTTCCTAGCTCGTCGTGGACAGGAGGCCAGGCTTATGCCACTGAGCCGGTCTCGGGGAGGGCACCGCCCTGGCGAATGAGAACCTCTGGGTGTTGTTAGCTCTCTTCTTGTCTTTAGACGCAGCACGCGCGCAACTCACTGAAGAACTCGTACGACATCCATGAAATAGCCGTGCTAGGAGCAACGGTGAGCACTCGGGGAACAAGACCACGACGGAGGCCGCGGAAGCCGTCGCGCTCGACGATGATGCGCAACGCCTCGCCCATGCCGCGGGCGTTGCGTATCCTGGTGTCGGTGGACGAGCCACGGGTCTGGAGGAGAGTCTTGGCGACGTCGAGGGGAGTAGTGACGGCAGCGGCGAGACCACCGGCAAGACCACCTGCGGTAACGTGGGTGATGGGCGAGTAGCTTCCGTCCGGGTTGATAAACGACTTGAGCGCTTCATAGGTCGTAAACTGCACGGCGGTAAAGGGAACGTTCATCATGAGGGTAGTAGGGTACGAGACGTAGAATGCCGATAGACCCTCGTTTTTGAACACGGTCTGGGCACAGTTGAGCACGCTGCGGTACGGCGAGTTGCGGATCTGCATGCGCTGCTTGATCACGTCGAATGGGTTCATGAGCGCGTCCGCGGTAACGGTCGCCGAGGCACCAGCGAGCGCAGTGCCGCATGCCGCGAGCCATCCCTCGCCGCGTCCACCCGCAATCTCGCGCACAAACTCGTACATGCCAAACTGCGCGGCGTGTGCGGGACCAGCTCCGAGAATGACGGAAGCGACACCGCGCCACAGAGTCTTGACGCCCTCGCCGAGACGCACAGAGCGCAGGTGCTGGGCAAAGGTTGTCAATGGCGCGCGAGCAGCCGCAGTTCCTCCCTCGGCGGCGACGGTGAGGGATGGCAGGACCTGCATACGGGTCTTGATCGAGTCAACGGGAAAGATGGCGGCATGCTCCGAGATACCAGCCTGGAGAATCAGTCAGCAATGGTGGGGCGGCGGCACACGACAAGTTTGGGACGAGGTGGACAGCTGTGCCGAGGGCCGAGCGCCGATCGGCCGAGGGTTGACCGCCGCCGAGCGACATTCCACATGCCAAGCAGCATACGCGGTCCGCGACGCTGCACTTGCAGCTCCGTGCACACACCGATCTCGCCACCTGCACAGCCCGTCCAGAAGCTACTCACCATAGCGCCGGCAGCCATGTTGACGCCCCAGCCGTAGCCAACGGGGAGACTCTCATACTCGTGCTCCTCCTCCTCGTCATGAATGACGGCGCCGACACTGTGGCCGTCGAGGTGTGCGCCGTGCGAAGTGACGTGCAAGCGCTTGCCCGTAGATGAGGTCGCCGACGACGACGACGACGAGCTCGAGTCAGACATTGGAGGGTCGGGCACAAAGACGTGGTGGTGTTGAGTCTGGGACATTGTGGTTAGGAGTTGTGTTTCAACGAGGACAAAGATGAGCGCAACGGCGATGAGGTAAATCAAAGACAAGAGTGACCTTTGAGACAGCCCAAGACTTATCTAGATGTTGCCCAAGACTTTGCTCGAGGATGGGAGGCGGTCCCGAGCAAATCCGAGCGACACCAGTGTAGGGATTTTATCGACGCTTGTCGTCGGCCGATCTGACGGTGACTCACTGTAGAAAGAAAAGCTGGGAGCCCGGGTAGGCTGCGGCGGGGGTGGGGGTATGCGAGGCCGTTGACAGTAGCTTGACTAGCGCCGCCTAGAAAAGCTGTAGCTGTGGGACAAGGGGGTGAGGTGCTTGATGCGTAGCTTGTGCTGTGGATATGACTTTTGGGTAAATGTTGGGTGAGTCCCGAATGTAAAAGACAACTCACTCGGACACCTGGGCTCGGATCGAGAGGCAGGAATTGATCCCGCTCATGTCGCATGGCAGGGCGCGCCCAGGGCGGCTCACCGCACCCGGCCAGCGTAGCCGAGCACGGAAGCAAATTTCAGTTTGGTGAGTGGTCGCTTCTTTTCGGCCGGTTACAGGCGATCCGATGTGGATTAGGATTGTGTTAGTATTGTATTCCTAATCAACTGATATTGAATACAATCACGTGTATTAGGATAGTTTGGGTGGGGGGGCTAATTCCGATGTCGGTCATGCAGGTCATATCTGATAAAGGAATGGGCACACGTCTCCTGCTGCGAATCGAAGAGGCATTCGCACACTACCTGTTGTTGAACGGCCGGCGGCGGTGTAGAGCCGATCGGACACTGGCAGCGACAACAGCGAGCGACATACGTCTACCACAACTGTCGTCACTCCTGGAGCATGTTGGGACACGCTCAGTCTCGGTGACTACAATCATCTGTGGTTACTAGTGACTGTCACGGCACTAGATGGTGACAATCCAGACGATCAAGACCCGCCCAACCTGCCGATTTCTGACATGACGCCTCCCAGCCTGACACAGAGTAGCCTCGGCTGTTGACTCGGAGCTGATCTTTCATGCACTCGCTGCTTGCCACCACTATTGTCTGTCTCCTGGGCGCCATGGACCAGCACCAAAGCAGTGCTAGAGCGTGACCAGAGCAGGCGTGCACGGCATGCTGCATGCTCTTGAAGAGAACTGAATGAGATTGACATGAAAGAGTGAGGACTGTTGCCACCCTCATGCGCCCCTCCTCCTCTGCGCCCCTTGCCAGTGTACAGTCACCTCCACCACTGCTACAACATTTTCTCACTGTTACTCTCACTCTTCTTCCCTCTTTCATCAACTGTCTCCTCTTTGCCACCACAGCGCAACCTCGACAACAACTGTATCCTCTTCTACCTCGCCACTCACCTTATCCCAGACACTAACCCCACCCTCAGCTCCACACCTTCTCCCCCCCCCCCCCGTCATGGAGGGAAGACGCCCTCCCTCGCGCAAGCGACCTCCCGGTTCGAAGCTCTCCGACTATCGGTACGAGCACGCCCAACAGGGCATGTCGCTAGTCGAACACCTTGTCTCCACCGCCAACGAAGAGGCCGAGTCCATAGGTTACAGGCCAAGAGACAAGCGCGAGCTCTTCTCACGCTACGTCTTGCCCATCCAGCCCCTTCCGCCCAACAGGTCCTCCACCATCGAAGGCCCCGACGTCGACCTCGCGATCAAACGTCTAGTGTTCAAGCGTACCACACGTGTCCGGGTCCAGTTTCACTCGGGCATGCATGAGCTGCTCCTCACCGAGCTCGACCGGGTACGACCGCACCCACCGAGCCCACCTCCGTTCCTCCAAAGCTCTGGCGACCAGGACCAGATGTGGGACTGGTATCGAATGAGCCTCTGCGACAACATGATGCAGTACGCCCAGGCCCACCGCCGCGTCCTGGCCCTCACGAGCACCTCGGATGTGGTCCAGAGTAACAGCGCCTTTTCGTGGCTTGCAGAGCCCGTCAACGAGTTTGTCGGCACCCAGCTCAACTTTGTGCGCGGCAGCAAACCAAAGGACCCCGGGGTGTGGAACTGGCCGTCCCGCGCCGAGGCAAACAGCATGACGGACTGGGTATGCGCGGACGACGATGGGGAGAACTCGGCAGTCTTCAAGTGGAAGCAGAGCATTCACGACGAGGACATGGACTCTTTGTCTCGCGCAGCGATCGGTCCCATTGCCCCCGGATCGTATCCCGTGCCGGTGCATCCCGGCTTTGAGGTCTTTTATGCCAACGGGAAGATTGGCAACAGCGGCGGCGTGTCTGACAACGGCATGGCTGCGTGCCTCCTCGTGAGTTCTCTCTCCAGCTAAATTGACACCCCAGGCCTGGTCAGACTCGCACCACTATCAATCCCGCTGGACAGTCATCCACAACGGCCGCACTGCCCAAATCTTCTACCTCGCCAAGCCCGACACGCTCTTCGCATCGGAGCCCATCCACCACGATGCCGGGGCGACCAAGCCGGCACTCACCCTCGCTGCCGTCCTCCTCGCCCTCGCGACTCTCAGCCCCTCCAAGCGCCTGACATGCACCATGTCAAACGCCGCGATCAAGTTCCACTCTCCGCCGCCAACATCCGAGCCCCGCTCACCCACACCCTTACCCTCGCCCACCCTCTCCTCACCACCGTGCACCCCGCCCAAGCGTCCCTCAACCCCAGCGCCACTGCAGGCGCGCCCAGAAAACGACGCCGAAATCCAAGTCGAAATGGCAACCACCGACCTCTCCCCGTCGCCGCCAAAGCAGCCCTCGCCGACAAAGAAGAAGAGGACCGAGGCCAAGACGCCCAGTCCGCGCGCGCGCAGACCGAGCCCGCTGTCCATGGAGCTCGGCCGGTCGCCTCGGCGGGCAACGCCTTATTGACCGACATTGACACGACCACGACGCGATATGGACATTCCGTGCACTTCTGAGATACGTTTCCGCCCTAGTTGTTCACACCTTGTATCATGTAGACCCACCCACACTCATGCCGGCCACTCGCCTTGGGACAATAGTGCATGCAAGCTATAACTCCATCCCTCTCTCGTGTATAGTGTCTACCGATACTGAATTGGATGGTGATTAGATTACGCCGGTAGATGTTAGTCTGGCCGCAACCAGTTTTGGCTGTTAACAGTCTGTCTTTCCCCTCGCGTCATCCTAGCTCCAAGCAGGTAGAACCCGTTAGCGGGCCTTGTTGACGCCGCCAACAGTCTTCTGCTTGGCAAAGAACTTTTTACGCTGCTTGAGCATATAAGTGTAGAGCACGTAGAGCGCTACTGTCAGCGCCGCACTTTGTGGTAGGAACGCACCAGGCCACCAGATGAAGAAGAGCACGAGGCGCGCGACCTGGATCGGCGTCCAGTGCACAGGCGGGTCGTGGATGGCTGCCTTGGCCTTTGCGACTTTCCAGAGGAGGGCACGTCCCGGTCCCGTCTTGATGACGGTCTGGAGGACGTTTTGGGGCAGGGCGTGGATGAGGTTGTGCAGCTCGCCCATGGCGTGGGGCACGAATGGGAGGGACCTGAGGGGCGGGAGGGTGGAGAAGGACAGGAAGGCTTCCGAGCCCGCGCCGAGGGGGTAGAGGACTAGGAAGAGGGTGTAGCGCAGATAGTCGAGAAAGTACCATTCCGTGTTCAGGAGCGAGAGGACGTAGAACGGGTAGCGGATCGTCTCGGTGAGGGACCACGCGAGGAGCATGGTGGTGAACAGAGGGTTGGTGTGGGTCTCGTCACGTCAGCGTGGGTCATGACGAGCATGTACGCGCTCACCTTGGGCACCATTTCGACGACGCCCCACACCGCCCAAAGACGGGAGGCGACCTGGGACGCAACAGTTGCGACGGGCGAGCGCACAATGCCGATAGCAGCGTGCACGACCTCCATGACGGCAAGAGTCTGGGTGTACTTTGTCGCCTCGCCGAGGCCGTGGAAGTTGTAGCTGCCCGACAGGTGGTCTGCGAGCTTGGCGACATGGCCCCATGCGCTGGGCGAGGTGGCCTTGTGGCCAAACACCTCGTGGCCCCGGACGCCGCCGTAGCTGCTGCGCGGGGTTGCAATGAACCAGACCGTCAGGACAAGGAGGCGCGCCCACAGCAGCGTCGAGACGACGTTGAAGAGGATCAGGTAGATCTTGACGGGCGTCAGGCCTGGATCGTCAGCGTGGGCCGCTGGAGAGCTGCGGGCTGGGACATCCATGGTGTGGGGATGAGGAAAACGTACCTTTGTTGGCCGCAGGCTTGCTGCCCTTCTTGGCGTGGTGCTTGGGAGGCATGGTGGATGGTTCAGAAGAGACAGTAGAGTGCGATGTTGGTCTTTGCCCAAATAGTCCGGCAGTGTCGGGTGGCCGGATCGGGCAATGACGCCGGTTGATTTGGGGGGGGGGCAATGACTGGTAATCTTGTCATTGCACGTTCACTATCAACACTGATGCGTGCCGTACCGCTGTCAGGCTGACATGCAGCACCGTGACCGCTAACACTCGAGATCTGCATTCAAGACAACCTGCAAGAGTGGCTACTGAAATACATCTCACTCGGTAATGACGGCCGGAGCGTCACTTGAAACTGAGCACCTTGCCATGTCCTTGCCGATGTCGGCTCCCGTCATCCGAAGTATTCACTGAGACTTTCGATGGGTGTCGGATGCGGGGTGACGAGGAGCTCGGACTCTGTCGCTGACATGAGGGTTACATTGAGGTTTTACTGCTGTCATGCGATGCGTTGTGCTGAGAGTGCTCACCGGTCCCAGGCGTGTAGCCAAGCAGGATGTTAGCTGCACGTCGTGTCAGTCGGCGGGGCTGTTGGCGCTTTCAACTCTGGTCACATTCATTCTTGTCATGGCGACTAATCATGGGACTATGCATAGTACCACTTCTGGTTTGGGTGCTGGTTTCCAGACCACCACAGCTGGACCTCATTCCAGGCGCGACATCGCTCAGGTCGAGACAGTAGTTTCATCTTCCCTCCAACGCGGCTCGTCGCCTTCGTTCCGATTCGAGAGATTGTCCCTGGTTGAACTCGGGTTTGGTTGGCTTCGCCGTGGCGGTGCCAAAGGCGACGAGGGCTGTGACGAGGGCCGTGGCAGCTAGCATGATGGGGCTGAACAGTATTCGCAGTGTGAGAGGTGGGGTTGGTAAGATTACGTTTTATTCACAGCACTCGGAGCCGTGCCACTCGGACACTCGTGCACTGGGCCTTGTCAGCCATCTGTTATCGTGACTGCTTCCAGGTATCACGTAGGTACATGGACATCCTCAGATCCGCAGCGTTTAGCATTCCGTGGCCCGTCAGTCATTCACGCGGTACGCGTCAGACACCAGGTGGTGGTTGCCGACTCGGCACACGTACATGATCATCTGCTATTCTACCTTCCCCCTTGGGCTTAACCAGAGTAAAACCACTTCTGGTTGGCAGAGTTGTCGTAACAGTCCCAAAGCTGCACCTCATTCCCAGCTTTCCCATCTCGGAGATCAAGACAGAGCTTGTAACTGCCCGCCAAGGAAATAGCCGCGCCCTGGTGCCAGTCGTAGAGGTTTCCCGGCGGCCAGTTGACCTGTTCCCAGTCGTATCCCCAGCCATTACATGGCACGAGCGCGAGGGTAGCACCGTTCTGGACCTGCTGCCCATCCCGGAGGCGGAGGCAGCGGTCGTGTCCGTCCGTGATGCGAAAGCCGCTGTAGCGCCATTCGAGCTTCCAGTTCAGATTGTTGTCAAAGCCCCCGACGACGATGCGGCCGTTGACCTCCCTCATGGCGTTCAGGCCGGCGGCTTTGACGTAGAGGAATTTCGCGGCGCGTTCCTCGAGAGCGACGGGCGTGTCGTCGCGCTGCTCCAGCTCGGGAGCGATGGGTGAGGCGGCGGTGAGCGCCGCGAGGGCTGTGACGAGCGCGGTCGCGAGGAGCATCGTTCACGGTGGGTTGTTGGGCGTGGGGGTGGAAGTTAGATAGAGTTCTGAAGGTGAGAGCACCTTTGGGGCTGGGGGTATTATATGGGTGTGCCAATGACACCTACAGTATGCCTCGGACTCTGTCTCGGACACTTACAGTAGCTAGTGAAACGCTGCCCTGGACGCCACAACGCACCTCGGGGAGCAGTACTGCAGCGTATAGTCGTATGCATCTCTAGCTCTCTTCGTCTGCTCGTCAGCTCGTCAGCTAGACCCATTGGCAGCACGTGTACTCCCCGCGCATCCGCCTGTTCATTGGGGCAAACGGCGCTAGTGAGCAACGTACAAGGTTGCTCAACACCATGTGGCCACTTGATGGCAACTGCCGATCACGAAGTCGAGTGATTCCCCAGTACACACTTCCATGGCACGTTCAAAGGGCAGTGAGCTCGAGTCACCAAACAGGGATCCAGTCAGAGAAATGCACTCTACGCCGTGGCCAGCCGTGAGAGTGTCCATTGGCCAAGCAATGAAGACAAGGCCGCCACAATGTCATTGCTCAACCTCCACCTCCACCTTGCTATCATGTCATCAGCAGCCTTCAACATCGGGCCACTACACCTTCTCTCAACAACCACTAACTCTACACCTGACAGCGCAGCATGCCAATACACCCCCTCCTACACGAAATCTTCACCGCCGCAAACCTCCCCCCACCGACGACCCTCACCCACGAGCTCGCCCACACCGCGCAAGGACCCTTCATCGCCAAAACAGCGCGCGGCCCGGCGGTGGCCCAGCTACAAGCCGAAGCAGCCAGCCTGCGCGCCATGGCGCTCACCGCTCCCCGCGGCCTCGTCCCGCGCGTCATCGGCCTGCGGGAGGCAGACGGGCACGGCGCGTTCGTGTGCGACTACCTGCCTGGGGCGGCGCGGGGGGCCGAGTTCCAGCGCAAGCTCGGGGCGGCGCTTGCGGCCATGCACGCGCCGGCGGCGGGGGAGGAAGGGTATACGGGAAAGTATGGGTTTGGGAGGGCTACGTTCTGTGGTGCGACGGAGCAGGATAATACGTGGGAGGAGAGCTGGGAGGTGTTCTTCCGGGATCGTCGGCTGGGGGATCTTGTACGCCGGTTGGGGGATGGGAGGGTGGATGAGGCTTGGGAGGAGATGAGGAAGCGGTGAGTCGTTGACTGTTGGTGCAAGGTCGGTGGCGACGATCGTGTTGGAAGACCAAGGCACTTCCACCCCATCCCCACAGCCACCTTCCTCGCTTCCTTGCCTACGTGCGACCGAGACGCTGACACCTCAGCGCAATCCCCCTCCTCCTACACGCATTCACCCCAGCGCCAACGCCAGTAATCCTCCACGGCGACCTCTGGAGCGGCAACGTCTCGTCGACCGCCACCGGCGAGCCAGGCATCTTCGACCCAGCGTCGTATTACGGGCACGCCGAGGCTGATCTCGGTATTACGCACATGTTTGGCGGTGAGTCCTCCCTCCTGGCGTCGGTGTGGCTCGCAAAGGTCAAGGCGGGCAGCGCTGACGGGCAGGCTTCTCCCCAGCCTTCTACAAAGCCTACCACGACATCCACCCCCGGTCCGAGCCGTACTACCACGAGCGACAGCGGCTGTACGAGCTCTACCACCATTTAAACGTGCGTCCCGCTTTCCCCTTCCCCCTCAAGACGGCTGACAGACAGCATGCACTCATGTTTGGCGGGGGATACACTTCCTCCGCACTGCGTATTATGCGCAGTCTCGTTGACTGGGCCGACGGTGTCCCAGACCATGGCAAGTAGACACCCAATAGCACTCGTAGGCACCGCGATAAGCCCCCATAGACGGTGCACTGTGCGCCATGCAATACCTTGCCACCTAGCCCTCCTTTGTTCGCGCCTGGTCAGCTTGTGCTCGTGTATGCACCTTCCACACCACTGACACCACTTCTGGCGTCGCTGGCACCACTGACTGTCCGAAAGGGCCTGACGCACCCTACCCCTACCTCCGCCTGCCGACGGTCCACACCCTCAGACAACCACCTTCCGTGCGCAGACTCCTTTTACTTGTGCATATTTGAGCCTCACGCGGTTCTAACACCTCGTTTCGACCATTTTATCCCCCTCTGTTTGGTTGCTTAGAGGGCCGAGGCACCGGTGATAATGTCGATGAGCTCGGTGGTAATGACGGCCTGGCGACCACGGTTGAACTGGAGCTGGAGCGAGGACATCATGTCGTTGGCGTTGTTGGAAGCGTTCTCCATGGCGGTACGACGGGCCGAGATCTCGGCGGCGTGGCCCTCGACGAGGGCAGTGTAGATGGCGTTGGCGAGCGAGAACTCGGAGAGGTCCTTGGAGACGTCGTCCTCCATCTCGTAGGCCTGGAAGCCGGCGGCCTCGCGGAGGGCCTGGGCCGAGGTGACGGTGACGGCGCGGGCCTCGTACGAGAGAGCCGAGATGTAGTGGTTGGAGACAATCTTGATCTCGTCAAACTCGGCGTCAACCTTCATAATCTCGTCGGCAATGGCAGAGGCCTCGCCAAAGGTGGGCACGTCCTTGCCGACGGCCGAGAACGAGACGACAATGTCCTGGGGAGCAACACGCGAGATCTGGGCCTTGGGCTTGTCGCCGACAATGGCAATCTTTCCGGGCTCCTCGACGATCGCCTTCTTGATGAAACGGGTAATCGACGAGTGGATACCACCGCAGAGACCACCGTCAGACGACATGGCGAGGTAGAGAATCTTGCGGTCGGGCTGGGCGTCGGCCTCGGCGTCGGCGACAGTGTGCGAGTAGAGCTCTGCGATTGTTAGTCTTGCTCCGAAAGGGTGGTATCCCTGATCCATTGCGCGACGCTTTCGCACCACGACACTACGCACCGTTGTTGGCGGCACCGTACTTCTTGGCCTCACGCATGGCACGCTCGGCACGGGTAAGCTTGGTCGACGCGACGACCTTCATCGACTGCAAAAGATGTCAGCGCAGTGGTCTTCAATTACGCCGAACAAGTCCGTTCGGCGCGGCAAGTGTTGCTCACCTTTGTGATCTTCTCAATGTTGCGAACAGACTTGAGGCTGGGAGGGTCAGTACGTGGTGGTGGGTGGGTGCATGGCGCGCTCCGAGTGCAAGAGTGCGTGGACGTCTTTGCACTAGAAAGACGGCAGGAGGAAGACGCACCGCTGGTCAATCTCCTTGAGAGTAGCCATGCCAGCCTGCTGCTGCTTGGTAGCCGCACGGGCGACGTTGAGGGCCGGACGGACGCCGCGAGTGAACATTTTGGGGGGGAGGTAGGAGGACGGGGGGAGGGGGGGAGAAGGGAGCGAGGAGAGTGGTGTGGTGAGTGAGTGAACAGGCTTTGACGACGACGAATGGCTGCTCCGTGAGCCCTGGCTGGCTGCTGCTCTGCTCCCACCGTAGGCTGCTCCTTCCCCCCACCGTAGCACCCTCGGCCGGGCAGACGCGGAACAGGCAGAGAGCCCGACAGCGAGGCAGCCGACAGGCAAGCAGAGAAAACTCCGATACCTCCGAATGTGGCACATTGGACTAGGCATGGACATGTGGACAGGATTTGATTCCGTCAATCGTCGTTCTTTTGTAGGTGGGTGCAGTCGACTCAAGTCTCTCTGCAACGACGACAGCGAGCTCTGTCATCATCCTCTTACCAGCGTCGCCACCACACCACACCCCAAAAGGACTCTACAGTCCAGCACACCATCCCCCCCGGCACACTCCGCCACCCCTCTCCCCCGCCGACGCCCCTAGAACACTCTGCCCATCAGTGCGTTCACAGCGCGTCGTTCCACGATAAGCTAACCTTCCCCAGTGGCCGACCCCGAGGTCGACCTTTTCGCCGGCATGAAGAAGAAGAAGAAAAAGGTTGCCGTCGTCGACGACGCTCCTGCTGTTGCTGCGCCTGTTGAGGAAGTCGCCGCGCCCGTGGAGGCTGCTCCTGTCGAGGAGGCCGCCCCTGTTGCCGAGCCTGCGGCCGAGGCTCCCCCCGCCGAGGACAGTGGCGACATGTTTGCCGACCTGAAGAAGAAGAAGAAGAAGAAAAAGGACATTCCCCTCGACCTCGACGGCGCTTCGACCCCTACGCTTGACGACGGCGTGCCCATGATCAAGAAGAAGAAGAAGAAGCAGGCGGCCGACTTTGCCAAGGAGGTGCGTCTGACCTTTAGAAGTGCACTGACGCCAGCTTGATGACCTTGACAATGACAATGACGACGCGGCCGACGACGACCTGTTTGCATCTGGCGGCGGCGAGGGCGGCGACCTTGGCGGCGTCGACCCCTGGGTTGCCGAGAACCGTGACCCTACCTACCCCGAGCTGCTCAAGCGCTTCTTCACCCTCCTCCACCTCAACAACCCCGAGCTCGCAGGCGAGAAGCGCCGATACACTGTCGTCCCTCCCCAGGTCACCCGTGAGGGCACAAAGAAGACTTCGTTTGCCAACTTTGTCGACATTTGCAAGCGCTTGCACCGTCAACCCGAGCACGTTCTCGCATTCTTGTATGCCGAGTTGGGTACCCAGGGATCAATGGACGGCGCCCAGCGCCTGGTGCTGCGTGGTCGTTTCAACCAAAAGCAGATTGAAAACGTCTTGCGCAAGTACATTGGCGAGTACGTTACCTGCAAGATTTGCAAGTCGCCCGACACACTCCTCGACAAGGAGAACCGTCTCTATTTCCTTACCTGCGAGTCGTGTGGATCCCGTCGGTCGGTCACCGCGGTCAAGTCGGGTTTCCAGGCCCAGATTGGTCGTCGTATCAAGGCCCCTTAGAGAGGGGGTCGGTGTGTATACTATGCATGTGTGCAGCAGAGCGGGCACGCCAAGCACACCGAGCGCAGCGAGGTGGGCGGACGCGAGGGTGTAGCAAGCGTGAGCGAGGCGAACGCAGGGTGTGGCAAGCGTGAGCAAAGCGCGAGGGAACGCGTGGTGATGAACGCGGCGCGGCCCACCAGTGTCCCGAGTTGAGTAAGACTGACACGACGTGGCAATGACGACAACGCTGGCTAACAGATGCTAACACCTCACACAGCCGACAACAGGCCGACACCGCGGAGACGACATGAGTGAAGCAGTGGTGCCGGTGAACGACGCGCCGCGGTGACATTCCACGCGCTACGTCCAGGCGCCCGCGCCTGGGGGGCGGAGGGTGATATCCAGTCGGATACGGTACGTCCTCTGCGCCGCGCTGGCGGGATTTCTAGCTGCAGCACAAGGCGGTCCAGCGAGGCGTATTAATTCTCCCAAAGCGCGGACATTGTCGCTGAGCTATGAGGGCAGTGTGAGGGCACGACCTAAGGCACGGAGCCTTTGGAGGGTGTCGCCGGGTGGCTTGCGGCTGGGGCTTTTGCTGACTGAGTTTTGGGTCGGTGCGCGGGGTATGAGGGGCCGAATGGCGGGGAGGTGTTTGAAACTATGTTGGGAGATGGAGGTGGCGGGGAAGAGGTGTTGGGAGGGTTTGGTGGATGAGGAAACACGGCTAGGCGCGCGGTAGTGGCATCAGGCCTTGCCGTATTAGCCATGCGGACTGAAACACCTTGTCTTCTTGCCATTGATAGTGTCTGGTATGAACTGGGCGGGGGCACCTTGTTAATGCATCACTCGCCGGGGCGGTCACGTCGCAAAGTGTAGAGCTGTCAAGGAAATCGACGGATGTGGCACTCTGGCTTCCGGCTAACAACTCGACGGCCGCCTCTGTCCGACCACTGCCCATGTGATGATCACTGACAATAATGTAGTTTGCACAATTCCCCACCTCCAACGTCTTGCTGATCTGAAGACCACAAAGAGTCGACAGGGTGTAAGCGGCCCAGGCTGCTGGGAGCTACAATTAATTCTCAATTTAATTCGACATAGCTCGGCCAGTGGAATTCATGGACTCTGGTAAATTGTTTCCTGTCCGTAGCATCGCCGTAGCCTCTATAGTTTTCAGAAAAGCGCTCAGCTAGAGTTGGGCAAGGTTTAAGAGGGCGACAAATGTACTGTAGCCTGATAGTCTGCGAGGAGCCATGGATGGGCCACCCTTGACTCGCGGTGCCACACTCTAATGATCGACTGTGCCGCCAGTTGCATCATGATACAACATGATGACAACTACTGTCCAACACTGTCAAGCTCGCCCTCTCGCCCGCAGCACTATCCTGGTGAACCACACCACACCCACCTGCAGCAATACCTGCTCGTGACAGCCTTCTTCCATATCACATCTACCTAGGTCTAACGCACCCCAAGGCATCACCACATTAGAGACGCCATCTTCCCTCACCCCCGCCGCCGGCCTCCACCCAAGCTCCACACTCGCCAACTCGAGTATCAACAGTTTGTACAGAGCCTTGCACGCTAACATGACGCTGGGCCCAGGCTCAAGGTTCTGCATATTACAATGACGGGTACTCCACCCAGCACGTCCATGCATTTTCAGTGAAATAACAAAATTTGCTTCCGCCACAAACCCACCACTGCCCAAATCGACCTTCCCTCGCCATTCTTCTCCATCTGCATCCACAAACGATGCAGTAAAAAAGCAATAAGAGACCCACTCCCCTCGAAAGGAGAATGAGCTGCTGCGAAAGATTGAGCGAGCTTACACCCTTACGGGCGCAAGAGACGAGGTCCTCCCCTGAGACTATGAGTCGCTGTGCAATGGGCGAGGGCCAAACCTAACCGGTAGCAGGGTGAGGGCCACTAAACGGTTCAAGCAAGGTAAGTATGCTGACTTTCCAGCTAGTTGGGTATGAGCGGGCTGGGCGGTCAGGGGTGCAACGTCGTATAAAAGTGGAAGGTTGAAGCGATGTGGTGAGGGGAGCAGGGGCGCAGGTGGAGTGGCGGAAGCAAAATGGATGGCTGATGCACTTCACGTGGTTGTCCCTGAGCCTATTCTCCGGTGCGGCTTTGGTGCGGGCAGTGCGGGGGTGGCAACGGGAAACGCGTAGGTGGTGGGCACTTCGATACGGCCACCTACCTCGTCTACGCCAGACATGGAAGTGGCTTTTGCGCGCCGCCGTTCGACCTGATGCTCGACGATGGGAGGTGGTTGAGACGTCTCGGTCGGCGAGATGGATGTGGTGAAAGCACAATGCACGATACGTGTGCGTGCGTCCTTTGGATCGGTTGGTGCTTCGGTGGGTTGGGGCGGAGTTGGCGTTTCCGCCGCTTGTCTGTTCGGTCAGTGTGTCGCTGTCAATGACTCGGGTGATGCAGTGCGAGGGTGGGTGGCGCTGTGAGAGTGTGGGAGTGTGAGAATGTGAGTGTGAGAGTGAGAATCTGCGAGTGTGACGCTGTGTGGTTTGGTGTGTGACAGAGGCCTTTGTGGCGACTGGATCGACACGAGGTACAGACTGGTGTTGACAAGAGCACAACAGCGCCGTCATAGTGGCACCCTCGCAGAGCCATCAAGTTTGCAGAGTGGCTGTCATTGACTGTGACTTGGAGTCCCGTCAGTCTAACGCAGAAAGCAGACCTCAGGGCCCCAGACTCTACCAACACGCGAACAAGTAGCAGCAGATGTACATCTCGACTATGTAATCTTGGCATTTTCTTCAGACTCCCCGCGGCCCGACTCACGCCGCTCACAATCACGCCTCACACACTCACACCTCACACACTCACGCCTCGCCCACCAGCCTAGAGCTGGAGCGCAATCGACACCGACTTGGTCTGGGTGTACTCGGCGAGACTCGCCTCGCCGAGCTCACGACCGATACCGCTCTGCTTGTATCCGCCAAACGGCAGCTGGACGCTGGTGGCACCGTACTGGTTGATCCAGACGCTGCCCGCCTCGAGCTCGGCGGCCATGCGGAGGGCGGTGTCAATGCTCTTGGTGTGGAGACCGGCAGCGAGGCCGTACTCGGTGTCGTTTGCCTTTTCGACGACCTCCTCGAGCGTCTTGAACGGGGCGATGCAGAGGACGGGACCGAAGATCTCATTCTGCAGGGGCGACTTTGCGTCGACGTCGGCAAAGATGGTGGGCTCGATAAAGTTGCCGCCGAGGCTGGACGCGCCGCCGCCAACGACAACCTTGGCGCCACCCTCGACACCACCCTTGACGAGCGCGTTGATCCTCTCGCACTGGAGCGACGACACCTGGGGGCCCTGGTACGTGTTGGGGTCGAAGGGGTCGCCCGACTTGAGGGTCTCGGTGCGCTTCTTGAGGGCCTCGAGGAACTTGTCAAAGATGGGTGCCTCGACAAACGCGCGCGAGCCGGCAATGCAGACCTGGCCGTGGTTGAAGAAGATGCCGTTGAACACAGTCTCGACGGCCTTGTCAAAGTCGGCGTCGGCAAAGACAATGTGGGGCGACTTGCCGCCGAGCTCGAGCGAGACCTTCTTCAGGTTGGACTCGGCAGCGAGCTTGAGAATCTGCTTGTCAGCGCGTCCCTCATACAGTCACTCACAGTGCGGCCGACAAGGGTGGATCCGGTAAAGGCGACCTTGCGAATCTTCATGTGGCTAGCAATGGCGGCGCCGGCAGTCCTGCCGAGACCAGTGACAATGTTGACGACACCGGGGGGGAAGCCGGCCTCCTTGATGAGGTTGGCAGCGTACAGGGCCGAGAGAGGGGTCTGCTCAGCCGACTTGAGCACGACAGTGTTGCCGGTAGCGACAGCGGGCGCGATCTTCCACGACCACATGAGAATGGGAAAGTTCCACTGCACGTTAGCACTAGCAGCAAACGAAAGCTCACGGGGATAATCTGGCCGCAGACACCGTAAGGCTCCTTGCGGGTGTAGGCCATGGTGCCGGGACCCATGTCGGCAGTGGAGCCGGTAACCTTGTCGGCCCAGCCGGCATAGTACTTGAAGCACCCAATGGCGCCTCCGAGGTCAAGCGCATGGGCCATGGTGTAGGCCTTGCCGTTGTCGCTCGACTCGATGGCGGCGATAATGGCGCGGTCGCGCTCGAGCAGCTCGGCCATCTTGTACAGCAGCGCCGCGCGGTCCGCGGGCTTGGTCTCGCGCCACTGGCGGCGGGCCTTGTCGGCTGCCTCGACGGCGACGTCAATGTCGGCCTCGTTGGCGGCCTCGACGTCGACAATCTTGTCCCCAGTGTAGGGGTTGGTGACCTCAATCTTCTTGTCGTGGCCGGCAACAAACTCGTTGTTGATGAACAGACCCGTGGGCTGGGTGTATTCCTTGCCGTTGGGCAGCTTGACGGTGGTGGAAAAGGCGTCCTTTGTCATTGTGATTGGTATGAGATGAGATGATGAAGAATGAAGAGAAGAGGGGATGGGAATCTGGGCCACCCGGTTATGTACTAGTCTAGTGCGACACCGAGCCCACTCGGTCGGTGGGCTATGCTCTTGCTCTTCGTGATGCTTGTTCGTGATGCCGGGGCCCGGGGTTGCGGTGGCCGGCGCTGCATGAGGACCAAGAGGTGCCCGCTATATCGGATAAACGGGTCGGCATCAAGGGTCAATGTGCCGAAATGCGGTCGGCAATCTGCGACGACACTGTGCGACATACATGTTCCTTCGGCTCGACATGAACCGGGCAGCAGCAACAACAGCAGCAGCAGCAGCAGCAGCAGCAGCAGCAGCAGCAGCAGCAGCAGCAGCAGCAGCAGCAGCAGCCCTCAGCACGACGACAGTTTCTCTCCCCTCGTACAACTGCTCTCGAGCAGCGAGCAGCGAGCAGAGCAGCTCGGCCCATAGACACACCGAGGGAGACGTGGACAAACAGATGCACCGAAGCTCACCTCCCCTCCCACGGCACAACATTGATGCGAGACCTCCTATCTCACCCATGGCGCATCAACGTGCCGTGCTCCTCGCACGTCGGCACTGTGGTGCACTCTGCTCGCTTCGGTCTGGCCCACGCACACGTGTACATGCAAGCAGCCTGCCCTGCATACCGGAAATTTCTGCAACGCGGCACACAACTGTTGCAGGCCTGCGTCAGTCATCCTGTCGTCCTCTGAACCGCTTCCCTTCCATCCTCGACACACAGATACACATGAACACCATAGCAACCCAGCATCTACCGTGAGTGAGCCGTGAGTGAGCGGCGAAGGGGGCTCGGAATACCATTTTCCGCGTCTACCGCCGGGCCAAGACGGCACGACCCCCTGCCGCCGGCCCAACGCGGCACGAGCGAGCTGGCCATGTTGGGCCCAGCCGAGCGTCCTGTGTGGGACTGGGTCTGTAGAGCGAGGACTGGAGGAGGGGAGCGAGAGATCTGCTGCGGCTGCGCGAGCCGGCGGCAGGGGTTGACCGAGGTGAGAGCGCTATTGTCATTTCCGTGTCTGCTCTGCCTATTCTTCCAGAGTC
The DNA here is from genome assembly GCA_002335605.1 of Prillingera fragicola. NCBI lineage: Eukaryota > Fungi > Basidiomycota > Tremellomycetes > Trichosporonales > Trichosporonaceae > Prillingera > Prillingera fragicola. Next base: position 2,134,893 of record BEDY01000001.1, read on the forward strand.
CAGAGTCCAGAGGAGCACGAACATGCACCCGACGCAAGCCGGGACAGGACACAGGTGCATTCACGCAGTACAGAGACACAGCAAGAAAAAGGTCGTGAATAGTTTGATCTTGGTCGTAAACAGGTCGTGTAGAGGGTCGTAAACACAGGCAGGTCGTAACGCCGTTATCGCGGAGTGTGGAAACATCAATGCTACGCGCACAGAGCACACCAGGAGCTCGCCTCGCAGCACCCACTGGCGGGGCTACTCGCGCCCAGAGGGGTTACGCTGCAGGCCCTCCCCGCCAAAGCTGTCAAGACGAATCACGTCCTCGGACCCGCGCCGCTCACGCCGCTCAAGCTGGCCGCTAGCCGGCTCTGGCGCCGAGGGGAGGCGCAGGCCCGTCTCTGCGACTGTCGGCGAGGCGCCGCGGGGGAGACACAGGCTGCTTGGGAGGTCGTCGCTGGGGATCGACATCTCTGAGCGCAGCGAGCTTGACCGCGTGAGGCTCGGGCGGCGCGAGGAGGCCGACGAGCAGATCTTGACCGGTAGGTGGTTGAGTTTGCTCGCGTCGATTGGCGCTAGGAGGGGCGACACGTCGACCGTCTCGAGCGCGTCGGTGCCAGTGCTCTCGGGGGAGGCGTGGTGGTCTGCTTCAAAGTACGTTGGCATGACTGTCACACTTGGGCTGCGCGGGGTCGAGGGCGCACACGGGGACAGGGGCGAGCTGGGGCGGACGGTCGAGGAGTTGACTGTCCACCAGGTGCGGTGTGGGTGGCCCAGGCCGAGGTTCATTGAGCGTGCGCGGGAGCGTGGGGTGGTGTGGACGACGGGTGTGTCGAAGAGGCACGCCGGGGCCACGGGGCGTGTACCGGTCATGGAGGTTGAGCGCGGGTGGCGGTACGGGAGGTGGGAGGGGGCGGTGTCTGGGGGAGAAGAGGAGGGGCGACGGAGCCCACGGACTAGTGGAGAGGGAGGAGAGACGTCGTCACTGTTGACGGGGGAGTCGGTGGTGATGGTCGAGTCTGCGGCGAGGACTGCCTGCTCAAGGATGGGAGTGGCGAGCTGAGAGTGAGCTCGAGCTGGGGGTTGGACGTACCTCCTCGTTGGGCTTTGACTCTTCAGTGTTATCTGCCATCTTGATGTCAACGGAGTGTGTCTAGAGTGTAAGCGACAATAAAAGTCATGTTTGCCAGACACTCACCATTGTGCCGTGCGAGTCTGGACCGGGCCAGGGCGGAATGTGACAAGGCGACCGGCGAACAACAGCAAAGAGTCTTAAGAGCGCGATGCCAGCGAACACGTGTGTGAGTGAACGCAGAGGGTCGTGGAACAATGGATACTGATGCAGTGCACGCAGTGTTTGTGGTGGAAGAAATGGTCCTCGTAGAGGAGCTGACTGCGCCCTCTCCCACACTTGCCGTTGGTTGTGGGTGTGCTCGAGGTTTCCGAAGGGTCCAGTGTGCTAGTTGTATAAGAAGAAGAGGGAGTCGTAGTAGAAGCAGTGAGAAAAGGGGACTAGAAGAAGCAAAAGTAGAGTGTTTATGAATGAGCAAGTGCTCAGTCTGGGGAACACAGGCATGTGGAGGTTTGTCCCAACAACACTGTTGGTCGCACAGGCCACCAGTCACAGCCAGACAAAGCACATTCTTCATCGCCCCCCACGACTTGCGTTCTTTTGACACTGGTGAGCTGAAGAGCAGACTTTCCTGTAAGCGAAACTGCTTGCAAGTGCTCCAGATGCGGTCAGCATGTTAGTCAATTCGCTCTGGATCACCTCCACCCTGCTACGTCAACATCAACACACACTGCAGTCGATGAGCAGTGAGCAGCAAATCACGCTCGTCAGTACCAGCGAGCTCTCACAGCAACCACCACGCGTTAATGCACCAGAAATCCATACCCAGACCAAATCCCAGCCAAGTCCCAACCAACCCTAGCGCAAGTTCTTGAGCCTGTCAAACCGTGCCGCCAACTCGTCCTCGGCCGTCGGTTTCTTGACCACAACCGTCGTCCGCGGTGCAGCCACCTTTGGTTGCTCTGGAGCCACCTTTTCCTCTTTTGCAGGGGATGCCGACGCCGTCCGCTCCTTTGCCGGCTCCTTTAGTCCCTCCTCCTTTGTCGTTCCCTCCGCCTCCGCCTCGTCCCCGCCGTCCACGTCGTCTTCGTCGTCGTCGTCGTCCTTGGCTTCGCCTGGCGCACCTGCCAATCGCGGGATATAGCTCACGCCGTACCCGCGCGCAATCTCTGTAAGATACGCGTCGACAAGCTCGGCAGGGGGCGTGTAGAGGACGAGTTTGGAAACGATGCGTGGCGGGACGGATTCCGGGGCCGGGTCCGAGGTCTGCAGCGAGAGGGAAAAGTTGCGGCCGTACTAGGTAGTGTTAGCTTGAATAGACGAGACTGTGACAGGACTCACTTTGTGCATGAGGATCTCACGCAGGACATGCAGCTCCTTCAGCTCCGTCCTCGGCGCGGCATAGACAATTGCGCAGACGGCGTCCGCGATGGATGGCTCGGGTTCCTCTCCACTGCCCATCAGCTCCCCACTTTCGCGTTAGAACCCACCTAGAAGCGTCCAAGAGCCCAAACCTGGCCTGCAGCTTCTCAGCATATAGCTCGAGCAGCTCTAGCAGCTCGACGTAGATGTCATCCTGGATGATGCCCTCTACGCGGAGCTTTGCGGTTTCGATCCTGCCCTTTTGGACGAGATCGGCAATGTCGCGCCGTGATTTCTTGGCGAGGGCGAGTTTCTTCTCTTGGAGCGTGCGGAGGCGTTGGATAGAGAGTTTGATTTGCACCTGCCAACTCGTTAGTTGTCTGCAGAGGCTGTTGGGGGTGGTCTTGGCGCTGAGGGGGGCAGCGCTGTGCCGAGGCGGGCGGCGACGGTGACAGAATGAAGAAGATCCGTGCAGACCTACCTTTGTGCGAGCTGGGTTCCAGGGCACCATCGTTGCAGCAACACAAGATGGAAAGAGACACGAGATGCGAGGTAGATAGCACTACTGGTACGTCACTCACAAGACTCGGCCGGGTAACAGCGGAGCCCAATGACGGAAGCAAAATGTCGATGAACGACCACCACAGCTGAAGAACATTACAACAGCGACGACGACCACGACACTCTTCACGCAAGCAAGCAAGCCAGCATGTCCGCACCCAAGACTACCCACCTCTACCGCTCCCTCCTCCGCGAACTGCGCTTGGCCGTACGTATCCTCGCTGCTCGGGCTCTCGGAGTGCTGCCACGCGCTTTTCACGGGCAACGATCGCCTGACGCCGAGCTCCTCTCCTGATGCGACACTGACACACACAGTCCAAGCAGCCTCCCGCGTCGCGCAACATGGACGTCAACAACCGCTTGCGCTCCATGGTCACTGCTGCCACGAGCCAGAGCGCGCTCGACAAGACGCTCACTGAGGCCCGCGACTTTCTCCGCGCCACGAGGATACACGCTGTGAGTGTCTGTGTGCTGTCCTGTTCTATGGTTCTTGAATGCCTCTAGTGCAGACGGAGAACGAAAGGACTAGCTGTGGCGGCACGCCAGGGCCCATGACCAGCACTGACTCACCCAGGACCTCCTGAAGAGGTACAACCCGATCCACGACATGACCGAGCAGGAGCGCATCCACGCGACTGCCAGGCGAGTAGGCCTCGACACCCCCATCGAGTTCAAGAAGGAGTAGGGCCATGCTTGCATTGTAGGGTGTAGTAGAGGGCCGGTATAGCGGCGTAGGGCTGCCGGCGCCGTGTTAACGGCCACCGGTACAGCGGAGGGCGCGGGCGGTAGTCACCATTAGTGTTTGATAGGCAGTATCCACCACATGCATGAGCATATATCACGGTTCGTAGTACAAGCAGCCATCATCCCAAGCAGTAACAGCAGCCCCAGGATGAGCAACGCTGTGATACGCTGCGTGGGTGCGAGGACCAGCTTTTGACCTTGTTGTTGAGTCCGACGTAATCGGGCGATCGGCCAGGAATTTTGGCTTCCACCCGACATGCACCACTGACTGAACCTTTGGTCCATCTACTCTCTCTCGTCGCCGTTGTAACCACCCCAACAGTCACTTTAACTGCCCAAAATGGCTCCCCCCATGTGTGTATACCCTGCCAGTTGTGGGAGAGGACGAGGGTGGCGCTGACTGCCAAGGCTGCGCTTGAGCTACAATGACATCCACAACGCTATCCAGGCGTCGGCGCCCAAGATTATGAAGGAGTTCAGTGAGTGTTTTGCCATGTGGGGTATGCCGGCCAGTGCAGGTCGGGCAAGCGATGGAGATACGGGGAGCAGAGTGGCATGGCGTCTATGCTTGCGGCGCGACGCTGCGTGCTTGTCGTGCGGCGTCATGGCTGCACGCGACTCCACAGGCAATGGAGATAACGACCACGGCCTCGCGCATTGCAACACCGTCTTTCGGAAATCGCTGCCAACGACGCCCACACCTGTCCTCCTTCATCTCCATCGCCTCCCTCCCTCTCTGCACTGCAGACTAGCATACGCCAGCGCCCCATCTTATCACACGCTAACCACGCAGCCCCCGACCTCTTCATCGCTATCGGCGGCGGCGGCTTCATCCCCGCGCGTATCCTCCGTACATTCTGCAAGACCGACGTCGACGGCAAGAAGCGCAACATTCCTATCCAGGCCGTTGGCCTTACTCTCTACGAGTCGATGGGTGGCGTGAGTCTTTGCCAGGGTGTTGGGGCGGGCGAGCACGAGCGGCGCGTGGTGCCTAGCACACCTGCTGCTCACCAGCTGTGCATTCCCTGCCGATGAAGAACCCTGTGCTGATACCCCAGATCGAGGAGGTTCTCGGCGCCGAGGTCGTTCGTGTCCAGTGGATCGACTTCTCGACCGTAAGTAATCCGCGGCCCATGATAGGCCCGACGCTAAAGCTCGCAGCTCGGCAAGAAGCTCGCCCACGGCGGTCTTCTCGGTCGCCGTATCCTTGTCGTTGACGAGGTTGACGACACTCGCACTACCCTTGTGTAGGTTTCTTCAGTCCCGCCAAGCCAGGTTGGAGCTGACAGTCCTAAAGTTACACAATCCGCGAGCTCCAGAAGGACATCAACAAGCAGCTCGAGGCCGTCACCGACGTCGAGGAGCGCGAGAAGCTCCGTGCCGCTACCAAGCTGGCCATCTTTGTTGTCCACAACAAGTGAGTCAACGCCAGAGGGAGGGGGATCAGTGTACCGCCTCCCCAGGCTCTCTGACAAGGTTGCTAACCCGCGCGCAGGCTCAAGCCTAAAGCCGGCGACATTCCCGAGGGTGTCCAGTACTTTTCGGCCGTCGACACCCCCGACGTCTGGCTCGCATACCCCTGGGAGTGCGAGGACGACATTGACGAGCACGACGCGCTCCGCAAGGACAACCCCAAGCTCGAGGAGCTCTAGACAGCTGTACCGACGTATTTGCATGTATAGGATATAGACATTTTGGATAACCTGCTGCTGCTCCTGCGCTCCTGCTCGCTGCCCCCTGCTATCATGCTGCTCTGTTCAGATATGGCAGACAATGTGGTCGTCATGATCCAGGCTGGGTAAACTTTTGGGTGGGTGGTGCAAGGTCACGTGCTCCGCGGCCCCGCATTCACGCCGCAATGTTGTGACGAGCAAGGACAATGTTGATAGCTGTCACTTTGCACATACTCTTGTCGCTAGCAGCAATGATGATCGGAAGGGGGTCCACCAGGAGGCTTGCCCGAGCGTTTATCGGCGCAAGAGTTGTGTCAATACTGGCCATGCCTGTTGCTGCCAGAGCTGGGCTCGCTCGACCTCATCGCCCATCATTGCCACCGACACGGAGCTACGCAACTGTCCCAGCGAGGCCATCCCCTACACCAGCCCAACAGCTCGCACGCCTAGCAGAGCTCATACGCCTCACAAACGCCGAATCGACGAAAGCAGGCAAAGCTGCGCTCGTAAAGCAGTATCCAGATCTGCACGAGATACTGAGCCTGTACGTCCCGGTCCACAACTCGACTTGACGAGACACAGCGCTATCCGCCCCAAAGTCCAATTCCACCTCTCCCCGCGCGTCTTGACAGAATGGATCCTCGAACAGCGCGACAGACCCCCCATCGGCAAGATCCCGACCTCAATCGAGGCGTTGCTAGCAACTCTCGGGCAGGACAGCTGCAGTATGCGTAAAGAGATTGCGCGGGGCTTCTTGGTCCACCACGGCGTTATTATCAGGGGGGAGTGGGCGGGTGATCTGGTTGTGAATGAGGGATATCAGACGTTTCTGAAAGTGTTGGATCGGCGACTGGGGATGGGCGTGGGCTGGGCTCTGTTCAAGGACATTTCCTGGCCAGAGATGCCCGCGACGCGGACGAAGGCCGGGTCAAAGACGCTGGACAAGCCCAGCGCAGCTTATGTCGGGTACATTGACCAGGATGGCAACCCCGGTCGTGCAGAGTTTAGCTGTGCGCTGGCGCAGGTGCTCAACCCTCCACACGAGATATTGTTCCAACACACCAAGCGCACGCCCGCGTCAAGGTGGTTTGCATCGCGCAAGCTCGACGGAGTGCGGTGTCTGGCGTTTGTGGACATTTTGGTGCCCGATGACACTACGGCGGCACCGAGGGTTGTCCAAGCGACGTTGAAATCGCGGACAGGAAACCCATTTACTTCCCTGTCCAAGATCGAGATCCATCTCGGCCACCTCGCCACCCTCCCGTTGCTCCGCACAGCACTAGCCCACGAAACAATGACCGTCGAGCCCCACCCCGAGGGTAAAGTAAAGCGCCTGGTCTTTGACGGCGAGCTCGTTGTCCTCGCCAACCCCACGCCTCCGCCAGAGCACGAACGGGACGGCATTGTCGCCAAACTCGACAGCCACGCCCAAGACCACTCCTTTGTGGAAGACTTTTCCGCTGCCGTCTCGCAAGTGCGTCGCAAGGTTGAGCAAGTCGAGAATCCCGTGTATTGCGTGTTCGACGTGTTGAGGTTTTCAGAGTTTGTGGACGGGTCGCAAAAGCAGGTAGGTCCTGCCGCACTGCCTGTGACTGATGAAGCAGGGCGCGAAACCCGCCACCACTGCAGGACGAGGCTTTGCCTCCCGCATAAACGAGTTGTACGCCATTACGCAACACCTGGCGAAGCACGACCCGCAACGCGTCGTCGCGGTCCAGCAGCATCCTGTCCCGGACGTCCCCACGCTCGACGGCCTAATCGAGCGCTCCGGCGCCGCAGGGTGGGAAGGCCTCATCCTGCGAGCAGACAAGCCATACCGCGGCCGGCGCTCGTACGTCCGTCCCCTCCCTCAAAGCTAACGCTTCGCAGCCCCGACATTCGTAAAATCAAATCCTGGCTCGACGCAGAATACAAAGTCGTGGCCATGGACACGAGCACGATGCGCCTTCCCCTCGAGGGCGCCTATGCCATGCGTGAGGCGTGCAGCAACGTCTGGATAGAACACAAGGGCCACCGCGTCAGTGTTGGCAGCGGGTTTTCGGCCGAGCAGCGCCTCGCTTTCGCCAAAGACCCCAGCTTGGTGGTCGGCAGACAGATTACTGTAGAGTACTTTGGGGAATCTCAGGCTGCGGACCGGGAGCAAGGGGTCGTCAGTCTGCGGTTTCCGAGGGTGAAGAAGGTTTGGGAGGGAGAGGGGAGGGATGTTTAGATGGTCTAGAGTATGCATTGTATTATAGGAGTTACGTGCCTTTTACACAGAGGAGTCCTTGGTGAGGGCTTCTGGTGTGTACGCTGGCGTTGCGTCGCGCCAGTGCAGCTTGTCCCTCAGGAGCAGCGCCACGTAGGTCAGCGCGAGCAGGACCGGCACCTCGACGAGCGGCCCAATCGTCGCCGCGAGAGCCTGGTCGCTGTCGACGCCATAGATCGCCACACAGACAGCAATAGCGAGCTCAAAGTTGTTCGATCCGGCAGTGAACGCCTGCACAGCCGCTGCTTCGTAGTTCCACCCTTCAGAACCCCCACGCTTGCGGTTGAGATAGTAGACTAGGCCAAAAGTTGCACACCACATGATGACAAAGTAGAGAATCATGGGCACGAAGACGCGGAAGACGAGGCCAATGTTGTCGAGGATGCGAGACGCTTGCTGTGCACAGATCATGATGATAGTGTACAACAGACCGACGAGTGCGAGGGGACCAAACCACGGGAGAAAAACGTTCTCGAAACGCATGCGGCCGAGAAGAAGGAGCATGGCAAAGCGCGTGACGACGCCAGCGACGAGAGGGATGCCGAGGTAAATGAGCACGGCGATGGCCGTCTTGCCGTACTGCAGCTGAAGCACCTCCTCTTCGCGGGAGATGATGTTAATAAAGAATACCGACATGGGTGAGTAGAGCACAATCTGGAGAGCCGAGTTGATGATAACGAGGATGGCGCAGAGGTTGTTGTCGCCTGCAGCGAGGTGATTCCAGATCATGACCATGGCGATGCACCGCGCAAGACCGACGAGGATGACACCAGTGCGGTAGGTGGGCTGGTCCGGTAGCGTAGCAAAGGCGAGGCCGAGCATGAGCTTGATGTCAGCGTCGTTCCGCACGAGCAGCTTACAAAAGGCCCAATAATCCAGTTAAGCACGAGCGAGATTGCAACCTGGCGCCAGAGAGCCTTGGTGGACAAAATCTGGGGCAGACGCTCATACTGCACTTTCGTGAGAATGGGCCACATCATGACCAAGAGTCCAACTACAATTGCTGTTGTCAGCCTAGTTCAGAGTGGGTTTAGCTTACGAATAGAGACGCCATCCAGTGTAGCGCCGGACAGCACGACCTGGGTGTTGCCGGCAAACTTGCCAATGACGACGCCAATGATCATGGCAATGATGATGAGCAAGGGTAGCAAGCGGTCAAACCAGCTGAGCCCCGCAAAGAGGACCTCTGCGACAGTCAGCTTGGATGCGATTGGGCCACTCACTAGCACTGGCGCTCGCCACCACCGTTGTGGGCTCCGATGCTTTGGTGGTAGGCTGGGCGGCGATGGTGGGCTCACGGCCCTCGAGTGTGTCTGTGACCGAGTGTTTGCGTTCCATAGTGTGTGCTTGTGCGAGATGAGACTAGCAGACGGGACTGAAGATGCCAAGACGAGCGGGCAAGAGGCGACTTTTAGGATTGCGAGTGGTCGTCAAATTCAGGGACAATAGTGTTATTGAGTGGTGAATTTGATCATCATCAAATTGGGGTGCGTGATAACCTGAGATTTCGTCGAGTAGTCCATCGTCGGTGTGATGATTGTATTGCGGTGCTAGGGTTGTAGAACTTGTTCGCTAGCCTCCCGTACGCAGGTCAGAGGTTTGAAGCGTTGTCAAACCCGAGCAGTCCATTACCCCATCACAGCACTGAGGATCGAAAGGAGCTGGCAACGCAGCCCGGCCCGGCGACCCCGGCTCGGCGCTCGGTGATCTTGACAATGCGCGGGCATAGGCGTATGCCGCTGGATCTGTGGACGTGGAAGAGCGTGTATGGCGATCCTTTGTCATAGGGGACGCCGCGCGTTTCTTGCAAGTACCGTTGATGTGGCAGCGAGCGTCGTCGATTCCACCACCACACGAGGTGGCCTCTGGCGCCGGCTGCGTCGGCTGAGCGTCGCATCTTCCAGAATGTGATGGTTGCTTTACTGGCGTCCAAATGGCTTCGTAGAGGCTGTCCAACTGCCCCAGCGCTTCACTCAGGCGCGCACGCACGTCGCCGATCGCGGCAACGTGGGTGGGAAGCAATGCCGTTGGTGCCTCCTGAGCTCGCGCTGCGCGTAACTCTGCGACTTCTGCTCGGAGAGCCATGTTTTCAGATGTCAGGCGTTCGACTGCATCCTCGAGTGATTTCTACGACGCGGTCAGTCGGTAGCTTCAAGGCAGTGAGTGAGATGAATGACCGTACCTGACGTGCAGCTTTGCGAGCACGATAGTCTCGCTGGATGGTAAGGGAACGTGATGGCTGGAGAGTCTTGTCGATCGAGCGTCCTCGCACCATGCTGAGCAATGCTTGCAAGTCAAACGAGTCGAGATGAACAAGGGAGCAAGCGTTACTTGACAATGTTGGCCGAGGTTCCTTCCTGTGGTGGTGGGTAGGTGGTGTTAAGTGGGGTGCTCGAACAAGATAGGGGTTCACGCCACCGGGCCGGGTATGCGTCGATGTCGTTGACACGAGAGTGGCCATCCATCGTCGTCTTGCTCATTGTCCACACCTCTGTCCACAATGTCAGAGCCAGATCCACCACCAAGACCAGCCTCGCCACGATCACCACGACCAGCGTCAGACAACAATGCAGCTGACACACCGCCCACAACAACCCCGCGGCCGCTCAACCCACCGGTCTTTCCGGGGGCATTCATCGAGCCACCGGGACCACCGCCTCCGCGCAGCTCGTTCCAGTCGCTCATGATGATGATGATGATGTTTTGGTTCTTCTCATCAGGAAACCAGCCAGGGGGACCGGGAATTGTCGTTGGACCGGACGGGGAGCTGCACCGTCGCGTTACGCAGTTGGACATGGCCAACCAGACTTACGTCGACTATCGCGACTTCTTGAATGGGACCGGCAACTGGACAGAGGTGAGTATTCGCGTCCTGAAACGTTAGATATAGGATCTGACTTTCAGCCTGCCGCACCTGTCGTCCAGCCCTCGTCTCTCGTGCCCTCACGATACGACCACAGTGGCATTCTGGACAGTGGGGGTTCGTTCTTCACAAACATTACGGGCTGGTACAGGCGTGCCAAGTCGTACACCGTAGACATTGCCACCGGTGACTCTGCGCCTCTGCCATCGCCCTTCTTCAGTGGCATCAATGTGCCATCCGTCAATGCGACCGGCTCGTCATGGAACGCGACGTTGGCAGACGAGTTGCGCGGCGAGTTCAACTGGAGCACGGTGAACACCTGGGACCTGCACATGACCGAACGTCCAGTCGAGGCCGCGACGATGGTGCCTCCGCTCGTTGGCGCCAGTGATTGGGCATGGGCACGCGGCAGTATCACGCTCACAACCGAGGAGCAATCACAAGTCGACTACGCATTCTACGGATTGCATCACATTCCCAACGGCACATACGAGTTGTTCGGCTTGCCAGACGGTATCAAGATTGACATCCGGAATATCCCCACACTCTATCCTCGTCACCACAATGAGACAGCGCATCTCATTCTCGCCGAACTGCGGAAAGAGCTCAAGACGCAAGAGGACAGCCTGCTGCTCACGGACGTCAGGCAAGACGATTTCTTTGGCGTGGTCACTCGCTGTCCTCTTGTCGTTCACATCTCACTGCCTCCGCTCCCTGCCGGCGTCGACCCTAAGATGGTCTCGCAGTACGCCGAAGAGCTGGAGCACCCAACAGGCATCCGCACGAGCTTGGCCCAGCCGCCCAACTACTGGGACCGCGAGGGACCTGGTATTGTCGCCATCGCCGAGGAGTGCGGCTGGGCATTCGGCGTAGAGCACGGCAGGGGTGTACTCGCAAACGAGTTTCTTCGCAAGTCGATAAACTATGCCGCCTTTGCGACCATCTCCCAGCTCCTCGTCCTCGTACTCTTTGTCCGCCAAATGGAAAGCACGCGCACGCCGAGCACGCTCGCAAAAGTCTCTATGTGGACCTTTGTCATTCTGGGTGTGTGTGACGCGACATTGTCGTCGCTCCACATCATGATAGGTGTGGTCAACCGCAACCGAGCGAGCTTGCCAATGATTGTGCCTGGGTTCTTTGCGTTGTGCACAGGAATCATCTTTGCGCCGCGATATGCGTTGCTTCTCTCTCGCATCCAGGCGCCAGAGCGGGCCACGCCGCGTACCACTGGAGCTCGCGCCACTGGCAGCGCGAGTGGCGGCGCTGGTGGGGTGGGCGGAGCTGCCGGTGAAGGCGGTACCAACGACGACGAGCCACAACTGCCCTTCCTCGACAGGTTCATAAACTTCATGGAGGAGTACCCTATGTTCAAGTGTAAGTGTGGCTGTCACCATTGTTATGTGGTACTGACTCTCCAGGGCTCGGCGTTCTCCTCGCATTTGTTCTGGTCTTCCAAATCGTTCGCGTGCCGAGTATAGTGCCTTTCCTTCTCTTCCTCGCACAATCGCTCTGGATTCCACAGATCTGGCGCAACGCGCGCCGCGGTTCGAACAATGCCCTCTCGCACAGATTCGTTGTGGGGACCAGCATTGGACGATTGGCGTTGCCTCTTTGTGAGCACTCCTTCATGCAGCTCGTCCCCGAGTCTCGCCTTGACCACCTCTGACACCACAGACGCCTACGCATGTCCCGAGAACGTGCTCTTCTCTGAACCCGCCGACTGGATCTACCTTTTGATCGTATGGAACGCTGCGCAGATTGCTGTCCTGTTTGCGCAGGACCGATTTGGCCCGGCCTTCTTCCTGCCTGCGCGCCTCTCGCCGCCCCCTGCGTACGACTACCACCCCCTCATGCCTGCGATGGATGCCGAGAACGCTGTGGGTGACGGCGGGGGTAATTTCGAAGGCGGCACGACCTGCTCAATCTGTATGGAGGAGGTCGATACCCGCCCGGCTGTGGACGAGGGTGGGAGCGTGCTCGGTGGCCTTGGTCGCAGGGGTTACGCCGTCGCGCCTTGCCACCACTTGTTCCACACAAAGTGTTTGCAACAGTGGATGGCCATCAAGGTGAGTTTCTATCGAACCGTGGAAGAACCCAACACGATTACAATGTACTGACTCGTCTAGACCATCTGCCCTCTGTGCAAGCGCACGTTGCCGCCTCTCTAGACATTCCTTTCCATCATTAGTTGTAACGCTCTACCGACAGTACCCAAGCATACCTACCCGCGCGCATGACCCTATGCATCTTTGAACCCACTCATCTCTCTCGGGGAATCTCTGCTCGAAACACATCCGCCATCCGCAGTCCGTGTTCACCACAACCCCTACGCTAACATTGACACCGACCTCGGGCAGCCCCACACACGCCGACCCGCAACCTAGTAACCAGAGAGCAAGGGGGCACAGCGCATCCGCAGTCATGGACCGTTCTGGGCTCTCGTTATCTCCCTCCCGCTCGCCATCTTGGGCCAACGTGGGTCCACATGGCGGCTGTTCCCGCACCGTACGAGGTGGACACACTGCCCCCAGTGTCCCAGTGTACCAGCGTACCAGCTGGCTGCTGTTACGTTCTGTCAAAGGCGGGAAGAATGGCGGGCGGCAAGGCGATGTTGTTTTAGCAACAATTTAGAGTGTGGCGTTTATTTCGATGCGCGGGCTCGGAGCAGTGTTCGGGACAGTGCCTTGCTGCCTCGTCGTTGCCGTTGTGGCTGGGCCTGCTTTGGGCATGAACGTGCCTTTGGTTGTGGGGTGGCACTCAAAGGCAATTCATTGTCCATTGGATACTTTCAATTCCGGCGGAACATGTATGTATGGGGATCCGAGACAAGAGACAGACATTGAAAAAGGCGGTGGGACACGGTACAAAGTGGCCTACAAGGAAAGAAAGGTGGCAGTGTGGCAGTCGGCTGCTACGCAAGTCTACATTGATATGGTGGCGTCTAGGTCTCAACAAGAAATTGTCGCAGCTGGGTGCTCTTCGGGGGCGACTCGGAGGTGGTTCGGCTCACGCCGTTGCTGGCACGGGCTAGCTTAGGTGCGCGGCATTTCCATGCTGGGGTTGTAGACAAACGACTGCGCGCGGTCACTCTGCACACGCGCCCATTCGAGGTAGAGCCTGAAGGCGTAGGCGGTCATGTCCTCGTTGCGGTAGTGGGTGAGAGCCCACTCACGGCCTGCCTCACCGATTGCGCGCGCCTCGGCGTCTTGGCCTGGGTTACCAGAGGTGTCGCCGCGGAAGTAGGCGAGGGCGTCGTAGAGGTCTCGGTAGTCGAGCTTGATGGGGACATAGTGAACCCAAGGCTGTACGCGGTCGTTCCACCACTCGGGCATGAGCGTCGACTTGAAGACAAGGGATCCAGAGACAAGGAGGCGGTAGAACCGAGCTGACCAGGCATTGCCGTCGACGTCGACAATGTACTTGTACGTATCCTGCTCCGAGGGGGCGATCCGGTTGCCCCAAGGGTACTCGTTGGTCATTGCCTCGCAAGTGCCGTCCTCCTTGTCGCACTGCATGGCCTTGCCAACGAACGCAAGGTCGGTGAACTGCTCATTGAGCTTGTCATTGGGGACAGTCTGCGCCGCTGCGCCGACTGTCTGGTCGTTCATGGCCGAGGGAGGCGCAAGATGGGTCGTCTCACCGCTAATCTGAGCTCCCATTTTCATGAGACGCATGCGGTGGGTGTCGCGCCAGGGCCGCTTCTCGTCGTAGTGCATGCCAGTAGTTCCGCCGCGCCAAAGGAGACGGGTGTGGGTCTTCTCCTCCCAGGGGACGTGGGGGATGCCAGCGCCATCACCGACACGCTCTGTGGGGACGCCGAGGACGTCACCATGGTACATGGTCTTGGATAGAGTGAACTGGGGCAAGAGAGCTGTGGTAAGAGGGTCCTTGCCCGCCAGGTAACCATGGAGGCCAATCAAGTCGGGGTGTTCACAGAAATCCATGTTGTGTCCATGGTCGACGATGAAAGACTTGGCAGCCGAGGGAGCAACGGGCGGGGTAAAGTGCTGCTGGGCACGCTGACGCAGCAGCGACGAGTGAGAGCAGACCGACTCCCAGCCATGCGACGAGCCGTCCAGGTTTTCGTCAATGTTGATAACTGCCGACGCCGGGTCAGTCACCGTCGTTCCTAGGCACAGATAACCATCAAGGATGACTCACATTCGCCGTCAATGATCCGTTCCTTGATCTCAGCACGGTGTTCTTGCGAGAGCAACGAGTGAGGAGTGTCATGCACAGTGTACACGGCGACCATGTCGGGGAGGTCCTTGGCCACATTCTTGATAAGGGTAGTCTGACCGTCCAGGCGTTCAAAGTGGATCGGCTCGGGCTTGAAGTTTGACTCGGTGGTGAGAACGCCGTCCTTCACAGTGAGGGTGTACGTGTCGCCCGAGCGGCCGCTCTTCTCAATCAACTGGCGGAGGTCTGGTGGGGACATGGCGTAGAATGGGGCAATGTCCTTTTCAATCTGATCGTACTCGTCGGGCAACTGCACATTGTGCTCACTGAGTGCGTAAGCGAGGGCTGCTTGAGAACACAAAGAGTACGTACACGACATAGCGCCACCACTTGTCAAACCCGATAGGTGGGGCACGTTTGTAACGACGCTTGTACTCTCCAACAGCCTCTTTGAGGGTACGACTCTGGCGGGCGTTCTTGAGGTCCCACGCTGCCTTGGCCTCGCTTATCAGCTGGGTGATGGGGTGGAGCTTGCACTGGGGGTCGACGCTGAGGAGGCCGTTGGCAGTGTTATGACGACTGTGGTCGGTAATGATGGTGGGGACGGTTGCACGGAGGTTGGATTCACGACGACGAACGGCCCCTGCCATGGTCGAGGCGGAGCCCTTTGGCAGACCCTTTGGAAGCTTGAGGACAAGCCTTCCTACCTGGGGCGACTTGGCGGGGGCAGCGACATCGGTGGACTCGGAACTGGAGAGATAGATGATGTAAAAGAGGTAGAGACAAATGAGGCCAGTGATGAGGCGGGCACAGGCAGTGTGGGGCATCGGTTGAAGCATGCGGGTGAGAAAGTGGCGGCGGCGGTGCGTTGCCTTTGGGTCATCACCGTCACTGCCCTCTTCAACCTGGGAAAGCATGCAGCCAAAGTTGAGCCTCCGGCCCCGACTAGGTGAGGCCTTTGCATGTGACGAGGCTATACCTGCTGGCAAGTTGGACCACAGAGGGAATTTGGGGTCCTGGACCCGCCGCGACATGGTGAGCAGGGGTGGTGGATTGGGTGGGCGGTGGTGTGGCGGATTGTCAGATCCAGTTGATCGATGTCGAGGTGGGAGGTGGGGTTGCCGCGGGAGAAGTGAGAGAAGTCTTTATGAATAGATCCAATGTAGCAGAGGTGGGGAAGAGTGGGAACGAGAAAACTAGGATGCCTGCTGTGGTCTAGCTATGGTGTCTTGGTGCACAGTAGCCGTTGGTGGGTGCGAACAGGCTTGTGAATTGGTACTGTTTCGCAATCCTCACCACTGTTAGCCGGTCGCAATCGGCCTTGCCGTTGGATGCGTTAGGAGCACGTACATCTCCTCCCCGAGCATTGCAATGACCACCTGGGACCACGCCCTCTTGTCCAGCCTCCAAAAGCCACTCTCATAGTTGGCCAGTGTGTACTGCACTGGTTTATCCCGTAGGAAGCCTCACAAACGCCGGTGCGCAACAACCTTGATCATGTTTGTGAGGCACTCATTACCTCCCTTCCCGTCTGGGTTACTAGCTGCAAGCTTTGATACAATGTTTTGTCGAGGCCCAAGCCGGCCTTCTGCCATGTCGTCGTGCCCGCATGCTGCCATCCAGCAGTCATACTGTACTGGACAGTTGACACCCAACATGCCAAAAGAGTGAGCAGTACGAGATTAGAACAAGCGTGCCTTCAGGCACAGCCAGGCCCGAGGTTGAAAGGGTGGGTTCCAGCAGATCTGTAGCTGCAGAGCCTTGCATCCGCTGCCCGCCGCCGCACATCCGCACGCCTGTCGGTCTGCGGATGTCGTGCAGCACATGGCACACAGGACCCCACGGGCAGACTTATCGTCATGCAACTCTGGCGCTTACAAGATACAAGAGGCGCACCGCAGCAGCAGCATGGTCGGTACCTCGAGACTATTGACGCTAAGCCCTTTACTGGAGCTTGAGGCCTGGTGGTGCTCGTCGCTGTGATCGCTGTCAGATCATGTCAGCCTGTGGCCCTGGCCCCAAACACTCCAGCTCCCAGGCCAGGAGGCAAGGGCGCACTTTTGAAACACACTGTAATAAGAATTAGCAACCGATTTCCCCTGGCTTTTGCTTCCGTGGTCCGTGCATCCGCAGCTAATTATCAGGCACCAATGTTTTTTGGTTCAGGCACGTACACTAGAGAAATGCGTCAGTTGCATAATTTCTCACGTGGGGAACACGCAGAACCCATGTCAAAGCCACGAGGCTCTTAGGTAATGTCACGTGGTCTCCTGTTCACGGGCGCATGACACGCGAACATGGCGACTTGTCGGGTCGTGAGGTACAGGGACGGGCACAGTGTGTGGGATGGACCACAATGGCCCAAATGTAGAAGTTCATTCACGTCCTCCTCCTCCTATACCTCTTTGTCTCCAGAACCAGGCTCTCGGCAGCTTCCCACTCTTATACGTTATAATCACACACTGCTTCTCTACCACCGCATACCGCGACGCACCTTATCGCCCACCCGCCGAGCTCGCACCGCCAAGAACAAGCCATTGTCGAGAGCCAGCAGCAACGTGCGGCAGCAAAGCCTTGCGAGCCGATCTACGAGTCGTAGCAACAGCCTCGGATACCTCCCACGCATCTCCGCAGTCATGCCGAGCATTAAAATGGATGAGGATGAGAAACGCACATCGAACGGCGTTAGCAGTAGTGACGATGTCTTCTCAGCCTCTGCTATCTCTTCCGACGCGACCAAGATGATAAGCCCCAATAGCCTGACCGCGACAGCTGTGCCCGGACCTCGCTCACCAACCAAACGGAATCGCGCAGGAAGTCGGCCTCCTCCACCGCCTATCTTTGTACGCACAGCGACGGACCGTACCATTCGTCCGCGGCCCGCGGGTAACTCGCCCAGCAGCCCCACATCCCATATCATGGTCGTAACCGGAGATGAAGACGAGGAATTGCCGATGGAGGAGGGAGCCGACACCGAGGCAGGTGATAATCTCAGCGACTTGGTGGTG
The DNA here is from genome assembly GCA_002335605.1 of Prillingera fragicola. Taxonomy (NCBI): domain Eukaryota; kingdom Fungi; phylum Basidiomycota; class Tremellomycetes; order Trichosporonales; family Trichosporonaceae; genus Prillingera; species Prillingera fragicola. The sequence goes on from BEDY01000001.1 coordinate 2,152,588, forward strand.
ACACCAGATCGCTATGCCTTCAACCTGGAACGTCCTACCACTCCTCGAGGCCAAAAGACCAACGGCGACTTGCTCACCACCCCAACCACCACCGCGGCCTTATCACCAGCCTGGCGCAGCATCGACTCTCCGTCAGATGGCAGCGCACATTCACCATACGCAACACCTTCGCGCTCTGGAAACCCACGTCCTCCAAGTTGGCACCGCAACTCTCTCGAGGTTCCAGGATTCATCCCGATGCCGAGCACACCAGAACGCAGTGAGCGGCGGTTTGACCCGACACCGCACCACGGGTTGCATGCCCGCAACCTCTCGGCCTACTTTCCTCAACCTGGAGTGCCTCGCGCACCACCCAGTCCGTCAAACGATGGTCCGGCGGGCGAGAGCATGATTCCGGATGGCGACAAGACGTCGTTTGGAGGAACGAGTGAATGGGAGAAGGGCGGTGACGGGACAGAGGCGGAGCCTCGGCGCAAGCGTCGTGGGCACCACGTAGGTTTTTACGGCTCCATCGCAGCTGACATGCAGCACAAGCACTCGCTCTCGCACAACTTTTTCTCCTTTCTCGACCCGACACAGACCAACCCGGCGCTCGCGCCGCCAGCAAACATCACACATGGCGACGACACACCTCACCAAGTGCCTATTCCGTTCCCGCAGCAGCAGACTAGCTCTCTTTCACCCCTGCCGCCGAGCAAGAGCGACCCGCATATTCAGCTCAACGGCTCACTTGCACTCATCGAGTTTTTGCTCGGGGCGGGGCTGTGGGTCAACGGACAGATCAGCGGGTGGAGGTGTCTAGCTGCGACTGGCTATTTGGTCGTGTTTGACGCCATCGGGCTGTGCGTCAATCTCCTTGCTACAAAGGACAGGGAAGGAGCAAGGGGGACGGGCCTGAGGCGGCCATACGGGTGAGTCGCGGACACACAAACAAGGCTGACATACAGGTCATCGCGCTACACATCGCTTCTTTGCTTTGCACAGGCAGTGTTCCTTGTCTTTGCGTCAACCTACATTGCCAAGGAGGCTGTGGAGCACGTCATTCTCGGTCAAGGCGCACACGATCACGGAGGCGGTCATGGTCACGGTCACGGCGACCATGGGCATGGGAATGAGAAGCCATTCCCGTACTTGTTGTTATCCCTGGCGGCTATCGCGGCTACAATCTCTGGCGCGCTGCTGGACAACCACAGCAGGCTCGTGGACGCCACTGGACCACTCCTTCTCCCAGCATGGTATCTGGCTCTGCCCTTTGTGGGCTCGAACAAGACACTTTCGAACCCGTACACAGTCACCGTCGCGGGCACAGCCGCAGTGCTGTTCATCGGCTCCTTCGTCGTCCCAGCGTAAGTCTTTGCATCCCCAACACAGCTAACGCCCAGCTCCTCACTCACCAACCTCGACTCCACGGCCTCCCTCGCTCTGGCCCTCCTCACTGGCTGCCTCGCCTTCCCTCCCACCAAAATCTTTGCACACGTGCTACTCCAAACAGCGCCACCGGCCGCGTCATCCCAGATGAAGTCTCTGCGTCGCGCCCTTCGCGACGTAGGAGATGACCGTCGCGTACTCGGTCTCGGCACACTGCGCTGCTGGGCGATCAACGCGGGTAAAGTTGTCGATGACGCTGGAGGACCCCCCTCTGCGCCGGGTTCGAGGCGCGGTAGCGTCCACACGCGTTCTCCTTCTACATTGGCCTTTACGCAGGGCAACGACATATCGACCCTCACGCAGGCGGCGTTTGCAAAGAACGCGCAGCATCAGCAGCAGAACCACGCTGTTCCGCTTGTCGTCACGCTCGTGGTGCATGTGCACCCCGACTCGAGCGAGCGGGATGTCTTGGACGTCACGAGGAGTTCGTGGAGCAAGCTCAGCCAGGCTGTTGCTACGCCTGGTGGGGGCAGTGAGGTCACCGTGCAGGTCAGGCGAGGCTGGGATGGTGCCGAGTGAGCTTGGAGGCGGTACTGGGCAGATAGATCTATAGTAGATGCACACATTGGTGCTCCATGGTCGTTGCGTGAGCACAGTGAAGCTGCCACATGGATGTAGCGTGATCGTCAGCGGCGGTGGCGCGTAATAAACGGGATCAAATACCAGGGTGGCGGGGAGTGCATGGACCGTGCCAGCCAGCCATGACAGAGGCCGCATCCATAACCCCCTCATTTCCATCCATCATCGTCCGTCTTGTTCTTCCACTCTTGCTACTACACTCGCTCCCTCTGCCTCTGACTGTAGCTAGTACTCGCCGCTGCAGCCTACACACTCGGCAACTCTCGTCCCTTGCCCTCGCTTCGTGCTGCACCCTCGCCACCACCACACGCGTCCATCCTCGCGTGACCAACAATGGTAGGTCATCCCTCTCCGTCGTCGCGCCACCCAGCACAGCCAGGGAGCAGCGGCACGCGCCCCGCACTCCGTCAGCTGTACGCGCCCCGCACACTGTCCATTACAACAACGGCGTCGCGCAATACACGCGCAGAAGCTCCCCTAGTCACGAATCACCAGGATGACTAACACCGCGCAGTCGACAGCAGCCAAACGCCGACTCATTCGCGACTTCAAGCGCCTCGCCTCAGAGGCACCCGAGGGTATCTCGGGGAGTCCTTGCCAGGATAACATTATGGTGTGGAATGCGGTCATCTTTGGGCCTCGTGAGTCTGCCTGCCCCGAGGGAGATGAGTCCGGGGGCTGGACGGTGGTGGCACGGGGTTGGGGCTTGGGCTATCGTTGCTATGCCTGGTGCTTGTGATAGCGCACGGAATCCTGCGTGTTGTCTTCAGCGCGCAGCTGTGAGCTGCGTCGGCATGCTCTGCCTTGCCGCGCGTCCAAGCTCCGAGCAGATGGCCTGTCCCATGACCACCTTCCTTCCCTCCTTCTCCTCACCCGTGACAACACTAACACGCCCAGCGGACACACCTTTCGAAGACGGATCCTTCCGCCTCACCCTGACATTCACGGACGCCTACCCGAACAAGCCGCCGACAGTGCGCTTTGTCTCGCGCATGTTCCACCCAAACATTTACAACAATGGCGAGCTCTGTCTCGACATTCTCCAGAACCGCTGGTCACCCACCTATGATGTGGCTGCAATCTTGACCAGTGTGCAGAGTCTGTTGAATGACCCGAATCCGAGCAGGTGAGTGCAAAGCCCGAGGCGAGGAGCAGTATTGCTGGCGAGGGGACTAGCATCGAGGTCCTGAGGGTGGCGGACTCTTGTCCTCCCCTCGGCCTAAGCTCGCTGTTGGCTCTGCGGTCGAAGCGAGAATCTCACGAGAGAACACACCGTTTGCCACCAAGAACCAGCTCGCTTCGAACATGCCTTCCTTGCCTCCCGATCTACCTCCGACACCACAACTAATGCCGCAGTCCCGCAAACGTCGAAGCCGCAACTCTCTTCAAAGACAACAAGCAAGAGTACGAGCGCCGCGTTAAAGTGACAGTCGAGCAGTCCTGGGTCGACGACGAGGAGCTCCAGGCCCAAGCCGCCCGGGCGGCCGGCACAGGCGCAGAATCAGAGGCGCCAGCCGTCGCCGCCGCCGCCGCCGCGTAGTCGGTCAAGGCTCAACGCGCCCCGGTCTAGAACATACGAGCCTCGCAGCTGCGGCTCACCCCCTTTCCTGCCGACCTACGGCACTCATCTCCTTCCAACTCCTGTACCACTACGGTCCCTTTGGGCAACTGCATCCGTCCATGTCATGCATCTAGTCGTCACGCACGTGCAGCTGAGTTGTGCTGAATTCTGACATGTACCGAGTCGCCGACGAGCAGGGAGTCTGAGCGACGATATCGTACCAGAAGGCGCTCGCCGTTCAACTGAACAGGGATCGGGTTGGAGTTCATTACCTCCATCACCAAGCATAGAGCTGGCGTCAATGGCTGATCCTGGACGAGCAACTCCTGGGCCGTCTACAGATCTGGTACCAGAGCAAACAACCTCGCTCACGGTTACAGGTCCCAACGATGCAAAATATACATACACAATGAAAAATAACCTATAGCTACACTAAGTAACGACGAGCACCTCCCCGCGCGGTCCCACCAGCGCCAGGCGCGCACGCTCAAACACCCTCACGCCCCCGCCACCGACCTCCAACCAATGCAGCCATGTCCTCAGATTCAGCGCGTGCTTGGCATCGACATAGATACGCATATGATCGCCGCTCTCGGACCGGACGGGCGGCATGGCTTGGTCCTGCGACGGGGTCGCGTTTTTTGGCAGGTTTGTGTGGCTCTCCAGTGGCCTAGCCGGGGGGAGGGCTAGGTATGGATCCGGTTTGGGGCCTGATACCGCGAGGTGTAGCGGGCCGTATGTCCTGTGCGGATCGCGATAGAGTTGGTCAAACGACGCGAGGAAAGCTTTGAGGAGCGCAGGTGTCCAGCGGAGAGGAACCGGGCGTGGCTGTTTCTCTTCTGCTGGGGGTGGTGGCACATCCGTGTCGAGTGTGAGTTCGCCGCGGGATGGCCACGGTTTAGCGCCTGCGTTAACGATGACGTCTCCGAGTCCTGGTACGATCACTGGGCCATGGATGGGAATAAGCCAGTGCACGCGCGTGCGGGCTGTGGCGCAGTAGTGGCTAATGTCTGGATGGAAGCAGTGGGGGATCTTTTGATAGTTGCGCGGAGTGCGGAAGGGATCGGCATAGATTGGCGGAGGGGTTGTGGAGATCGTGTTGCGGCGCGGAAGGGAGGGATAGACATGTCGAGGGAATTGGTCCCAGTGGTGCCCGTAGGCTTGGTCGGCGTCGATGAGGTTGCGCCACCATGCTCGCCGCAATGTGTGGTCCAGAGGGGGAGTTTCGGCGGGTGGGGTTGAGGAAGGTATAGCAAGGCCTCCTGAGGAGGGTGGGGCGGGCAATGCTGTCGTGCGAGGTGGGTCGGGACAGTGAGGCTGTGGTGTCGCTGGGTGGACAGCGACGATGGGATCAGGGCGCGCCTTGCCCTTGCCCTTCCGGTCGGCATGAGTGACCTGGTTTGGAGGGAGGAGAGATGCCAAAGACGCGTCCTGCCACGCCAGCTCAAAGTCGAGCATGAAATCCTGTGCAGAATCAAGATCAAGCTCGCCAAATTCTGAAGGCGACCAGGGGAGAAGCTCGTCGCCGAGTTTCGGTGCTTGGTGAGGCTCCTCCAACGGTGGCAGTGCAGGCAGTCGCCACGAGAGCGGAGGCAGGATACGTGGGCGGTAGGCGTTGCGATAAGTCGCGAGGTTGCCTGCAGGTCAGCAATTGCACGTGTGAACCGAGACACTCACACGAACAAGGATACGCCAGTCCGGCCGTCCTCCACACTGTAGCTGAGCCGCTCTCCGCTGCTGCCGAACACTTGATCAAATGCTTGCGTTCTGGCTCTGCAACGTCCCACAGCCCACGCCTCGGAGCGAATGGCACGATAGACTGTTTGGATGCTTCGGCAACGTCAGATACTACCTCGGCTCCTCGGATGTAAGCGCCATGCAGCTCAGTGTCATCCGGCTGGCCAACATGAGCGAGGCTGATACCAAAGTTGGCTGGGAGCGGGGCGCTTGACAGCGACGAGCCGGTGTAAGATGGCTCTTGGTGGTGCTGATGATCCGCTGCGCGTCCTCGCCCCGTTTGAGGCATGAGCGGGAGTGTGCGCGCTCGCTGGTCAGCAGAGCAGTGAGCACGGCAGCGAGTGGGGTGAGGATGAATTGTTGACAACTAGAGGAATTAGGAGGATGTCCCTGTGATCATGATGAGTATTACGTAACATTCGGCGCGTCTCGTCGCGTCCAGTCAGCTACACTACTCGTCCCCTGATTGTTATTGCTTCCTCCATCCCCTTTGCTTTCTTGCTCTCCATCCATCGATCATGTCGGCATCACCGCCACCAAACGACGAACCAAGGAGGGGAGTACGCTCCCGCAAGCAAGTAGAACGCTTTGCTCCACCAACAGGTAACTGCCCTTTCGCCAGTGGCAACTGGTATTGTTATTGTGACACGGGCTAATCCCACCAGCCGTAGCAGGCAAGAAACGCGTCGCACATGACAGCGACAGTGAAGCAGTATGTGTAGGACTCACAGCTCAAGCTCACACTCAGTCGGACGTCTCAAGTGACAATGACCGCCCAGCTGCTCGCAAGCGCAAGGCGAACGGGGGACGGAAGCCTGCGGCGCCGCGTTTGCGAAAGCCCAAGGCCAACGGCATTGCGGAGCCAGTAGAGCCACCCGAGGGATTCAAGACTGACTCGACGCTCTTCAGTGAGTGCTACCACGTAAGGCCTGCATTGACGTTCCAGATGCCTTGCTGTCGCCAGATGTCGCACTTGAGCAGATCACGGACGACTGGATTGACACCTACCGTTCATCCAAGGGCAAGCCTGCCGCCGAGAAGGCAGCGGTCCAGGAGCTTGTGCTTTTCTTTATTCGCGCGTGTGGCCTCAGCGCAGACGTGGATGAGGACGAGTCAATGGACCAGGATGGTGTGGGAGACACGATTGAGCGCATCCAGGATGAGAGCGTAAAGGTGGGTACGCCGCCAAAGCGGTTGCTGACATCCAGACCAATGCCGCGACCTACCCTCTAATTTCGCGTGTCAAGGCTGTACGCCCGTTCAAGAACAATCTCCAAAACTTTGTCCAGCAGCTGGTGGAGAAGCTCGCGTTTAGCTCGCTCCTCTACGAAGACTCGGATGACACCGAGCACTCGCTGCCGATCATGCCCCTGATCCTGGCATGGCTCGGCTCAATGGCCAGTTCGCCTCTGCGACCCATTCGGCACACGGCAACGTTTATCGCTCTCCAGATCAATTCGGCACTATGCGACCGCGCGTTCAACACAAGCAGTACTCTTAGCATTGTCCAGCGCCAGCGCGAGGCCGAGGTTAAGAAGGGGGGTTCGAGTGCTGCGGCGAAGCGCCGCCTCAAGGAGGCTGAGGAGAAGGTCAAGCGCGAGCATACTCGAAAGCAGCGCCTCGAGGTGTACATGCAGGAGATCTTTGACGTGTAAGTTGGACGACCGAGATACGAGCGGTGCTGATGGTCAGAATCTTTGTCCACCGCGTGCGTGACGCCGATCCCGCAATTCGCACAGACTGTTTGCGTGCACTTGGCGTTTGGGTCAAGACGTTCCCCGAAAAGTATGTGCACCTGACTTTCCTCAACTACTTTATCCGTGGATCCAACGACCCCGAAGGAAGCGCACGTCTCGAGACGGTCAAGGCACTCTCTGGGCTGTACTCGAGTGAGGCGTCGGCCAACAACGCCGGCTCGTTTACGCTCCGTCTCGCCCCGCGTCTCATCCAGATGGCCGCCATCGATGTGGAATCTGCCGTCCGCGTCAAGGCGATTGACGTCATTACCCTTATCGACAAAACAGGCGTTTTGCAGGATGAGGACGAAGAGCTGCGTGACAAGGTGGCGCGCCTCATCTTCGACGAGGAGCCTAGGATTCGCCGCGCCGCCGCTGCGTTTGTCAAGGGATTGTGGGAGGAGCGTTCCGAGAATCTCAAGAGCGAGTTTGAGGCTCTCCGTGCTGGCAAGAAGAAGCGCGCCGCGAGTGTCAAGGCGCCCGAAATGGAGCGCCGCTTTGGCTGGAAGGCTCTTGCATCCCTGCTGGTTCAGACTGCCCAGGCGCTGAGCGAGGAGACTGACGACGCCAGCACATCCAAGACGCTTGCCATTGTCGCCGCGACTACCAGCGACTCGGAAGTCACTACTCGGGCGTCTGCCGCTGCTGATGCCCTCTGGCCTCACAGTGAGAACCTCCAGAACTGGCACGCACTCGTGGACTACTTGTTGCTAGACCACTCTTCCCACGAGGAGGACATGTGGCTCCTGACCGACGAGGAGGAGGACTTCATGCTCGAGATGCTCATCGCATGCATCAAGCACGAGGACAAGGACGAGGATGAGGACAAGAAGACCCAGGAGCTCGTGAAGGTTCTTCCTCGTCTGTTCACCAAGCACCAGGCTGAGGTCCGCCGCATCGTGTGCATCCTTGCCATCCCCGAACACATGAACCTCGCTCTCTACCCATCCATGCGCAAGACAACCGCGTACGAGGCACTCTGGGACGACGTCACCAAGCAGTTCCTGCAACACACGGACGCGTCTGTGCTAGCTACCGCCAACCGCACCATCAACACGCTCAACGGCAACGAGACCATGGCCAACACCAACGCGACGAAGCTCGCCGAGCTTGAGGAGGCCCTGTTTGCCTCGCTTCGGGATGCTGTCGGTGGTGCCGAGGTTGCCGGTATGTCTATCAGTGACGACCAGCTGGCGGCCCTAGAGGCTATCGCACTGCGTATCAGCTTGCTAGCTCGGAGCAGGGATATCACCGTCCCTATGGAGGACGAGGAGGGTGGCCAGAGCAGCGGCTGGTCTATTATGTACGCTCTCGCCGCGCGAGGTGGACTTGGCTTCAAGGCTGAGGAGAAGCTGGTTGAGCTGGCAATGCGCGTCGTGTCGCTCCACCTCACCTGGTTGTTCAAGAATTTCAGCGAGGAGGACGCTGCCAGCGAGGAAAAGGTCGCCAAACTCGAAGAGCGTCGCGACGAGGCCGTCAAAGTGTACGAGGGCTTTGGCGTCAACAATACTGGAAACCCTACTCTCTCTGTCAGGCGGCAGGCATTCATGGCATATCTCCACTTGCATCTTCTCTTTAACAAGCGCAGCGAGAAACCAGCGCCAGCCGCCAAGGCTGCCTCACTCGACATGGCCATGGACAAGCAACACCGTCTGGGTGGTGCCTTCTCGGCGACGGTGGACTGGTACGCCTCTGAGATCGACGACCAGGACGAGGATGAGGACCAGGAGAGCGTTGAGAACCTGCAGCGTGAGCTCATCCTTATCCAACTGGTCTCTGTGTTTGTCGGTGCCATCCGTGCCCGCGTCGTCGAGATTGACCAGGCCAAGGAGGCGCTTGCTCATTACGGCCGCTTTGGCCCCACCTACGACGCGGTCGTCAAGACGCTGGCCGACATTCTCCGCGATGAGGCCATCTACAACAACAACGCCACCATTGTACAGGCTGTCGCGAGCGAGGCTCTACAAAACTCGTTCCAGATATTCCTCGAGTCGGACGACGACGAGCCTGACACGACTATTGCACTGGCCCGTGTACTTGCCAGCTCGTTTATCGTTTCTGGCACACACTTTGCTGTGCTCAGGACAATGAACCCCAACGACGTGTACGACGTGCACACTGCTGGTGTCGACTTTGTTCTGAAGCTGCTTGGTGTCAACGCCAGGCAACAGCCGAACGGCAAGGAGGCAAAGGCACGCCTGGCGACCAAGCGCAGCAAGCTGCTCACCTTCTTCCGTCCTCTCTCGCTACTGCTTGGGCCTATCACCAGTCGTGACGCGCTGCGCATCAGGACACATCTCGAGCAGGGCATAGACGCCTCTGGCGCTGGTGCCGCTATTCGCGCCTCAGCCCCGTACAAGACTTACGAGAAACGCCTTGTTGGTATTGCCAGCAAGGACTCTGCCCTCAAGGTCAAGGCCTCTGCACCTCGCAAGAGCAAGAGCATTGCCGTCATCGAGGAGGAGGACGAGGAGGGAGACGACGAGCCCACACCCACAGCCGAGGCCAACGGCCACTCTGAACCTGAAGCCGACGAGCCTGAACCTGAAGCCGAAGATGAGCCGGAAGCCGAGGACGAGCCTGCACCACCCTCACCGAACGGGACACCTGCGTCCAAGCGTGCGCTCGACTCTGACGACCTGCCGGACCTCGACCTGGGACTGGACATGGACATGGGCGCCGAGATTGATCTGGCGTTTGACGACCTGCCCGGAAGGGACCGGAGCGTTAGTGTTGAGCCACATGCGAAGCGTCGCAAGACGGTCAAGCGGTATTAGATGGCTTTCCAGGCTGGTGACTGGAAGGGAGGAAGGAGGTATCAGCTGGGTGTACGTTTTTCGGATTTGGTGTACAATAAGTGGTGCTATGCACTAGTACTGGACATTGCGGAGGAGGCTGGTGCCATGGCAGCTGGTCAGGCGTGGTGCTGACTGATGGGCCGAGTGACGGCGGCGTGACTTGTAACGAGCTCGGAGTGACGAGCTGCGGCTGGTCGCTAGCAAGTAGAGGCTGCTGTGGATGGAGAGTAGTGATGGCGGACCAAGTATCACGCAGCATTTTGGTCTTCTGAGAGTCACTTGGGGTCGCTGGACGAGACTGACCGAGACGGCTGCGCTTGTCACTCCTCCCAGTCCAGGGCCAGAGTTGATGGCATGGAGGATATCGCCTCGCCACTGGAGTGAATCAACAATCAACCGTGAGTGTCAAAATTAATTCAGCGCATGAAGTGATCAGTGAACTAGTGAAGATCAACGAGGGCAGAGATGAGTGAGATAAGGGCTGCGGTGTGTATGTGCAGTGTGCCGGACAGCGCCTATCAGTCCACCACTACGGCCTGCGTTGGCGCCACCCCCACGCGCATTGACAACAGGCAGGCCGTTGTACGATTGCCATGTTTGCCACGCTTGTCATCGAGCAAGCCACCTCCCTCGTTGCTTGCACTGTTTCATCGGCCGACATCGTTGCGTCATCCATGGGACAGACACTGTCCAGGATGTTCATGTTCGCACGACAGCCTGCGTGACTGGCACGCTTTCAACTTATAATGTTGGCAGCCACCGAGTGTGCGAGTTGCGAGTAACGCTGCTCATCACACCATCAGGAGATCAGGAGTCTTGTTAAGCTTGGTAGGAGGCGGGGTGTGCCGTGAGTAGATGTTCAGGAGTGCGGGGAGGTAGCGACATGGCTTTCGGCCACTTCGGCATGTGCCCTCCTTTTACAGTAGAAGCGAGTTCAAGTCTGCCTGTAAGGCTAGCTGAGTGAGACGCGTTAGCTGTTGCTGTTACAGTTTCCCCTGTGTCCCAGAGTTGGTTGGGTGCGTGCTACATGCTGCTACCTGCTGGCCAGCTGAGCTGCTGGTCTGCTGGAAACGGCTGGAGTGCTCGAGGCTGTGGGTTGTTTACAATGTGCGGTGATGCATCGTGGGGTGGGGTGAGTTGGTGCCTTTTTACCCTGACAGTGTCCTGACCTCCTCTGGGCAGTTTTGTACGGGCTGACTGCTGAAGGCTGCGGGAACCACTCATGCATGGCCTGCAACAGCGCAGAGGAGCAGCAGAACAGTGCCTTTACATACGTGTACCTGCTGGAGGCGCAGAGGGCAGGGAGGGGGAGGATGGAGAGGGCAGGGAAGCGCGACTGATTTGTCAATAGACTGGCGGATGCTGCCCTTAATCGCACGAGGCCGAAGCTAGACAAACAACCAGCTCTGCACCGAGCCAGGCAGCCAGCCCATGCCTTCCGTTGGGCCTGGTATGCATCCTTGTCTGTCTATAACGACATTCTCAAGTGCTACACCTCGTTCACCTCACCTACTGTACACTTGTTTCTATTCTCTTGCCACAGTGGCCAGTAACGGCCCTGCCATGGAGAATGGCCAACTTGGCACTCCTGTACAACAACAGACACGACCACGACTGCTCAACTTTTCATCAACACACTCTCCGTCCTCATTCCATCCGCCGCTACCACCACGCCATTGTCTCACTTCTCCGCGAGCCAGCAGCTTAGCTTCTTCCTCCCAAGCCCAGCGCACGACCCCACCACAGCAGAAGCAGCAGCGTCCCCGCTTCATAGCCGAGAGAGAATCAGCCGCTCGAGCCCAGCAGCCCACGTCGGGTGCTATGCCTCTGTCCTATATCAAGTCAAGACCCACCAGCCGCACCCTGCCCACGGGCAGTGGGTCGCCCTCGTCCCCCATCACATCACCGACACGTCCGACACCGTCGCCAACACAATCAGCAAACGAAAACAAGTCGTCGCTTTCGGTTGCTCCACCAGCTGGTGGCTTCATCACTCCGACCCATCTGCGCTCTCCACTCCGGGCAGCTCGCACAATAGCTAGTTCGGGGCCTTTGTGCGCCTGCCTGCAGGAGGCGCTCGCCGAGGCTCCGTTTCCCTCGAGCGGTTACATTCCAAGCGCCATTGCCTGTCGCCCTGGAAAGGGCTGTCGCTCCGACGAGCCACCGCTGCCCATGAAGGACAACAAGCCTGCATCATCATCGTCCTCCCTCCCCACTCCTAGCCCTACGCCGTCGCCTTCGCCATCACCAGCTTGCTCTTCTTCAACAACGTCAACAAGAAATCTCCGGCAGCAGCCACCAAAGCCGCCCTTGGTTCAGGTCCGGAATTCCTCGGACAGCCTGCCGGCTACGTCCGAGCCGGTGGTGGCTTTGCCAGTAACCACTTTTGACATGGAAGTCGGCCCAAGCTCTCCTAGGCCCAGCTCGTCAGTTGCATCGCATCTGTTGCAACAGCAGCAACAGCAGCAGCGTCAGTCACCTACCCGCAAGAAGCTCAGGCGACCCCACAGCGTACACGGCACGCGCCCCAGTTTGAGAGTCGCTGTCGACCACAGCCCCCGCAAACCAGTCGCACTGGGCAGGTCAAACTCTTCACGGGCCTCCAACTCTTCTGCTTCGACAACCCGGCCCACTCTCATCTACAACCCCCCTACCGTGCCTTTATCTCGAGCCATTTCGTTACCCGAGGGCAGCTCGCAGCGCAAAGAGACCTCCCCTTCCACGTTTGTGGCGCGCCACCAGGAGGTCTTCGCGCACCTACATGCCGACCTCACAGAGGAGCAGCGCGAAAACTTCTTGCAGCAGCAGTGGGAGGTCTTGGAGGAGGATGCGCTCGAGCGTCTGGCTACGGCCGTCCTAGCTAAGGACCGCCTGCGGGCCCTGGAGCGACAGCGCAAGGAGCAAAGTGCCGAGACGGGGTTGAGACGCCTCAGTCTCAGCGCATCCGCGCGCCCCACAGTGTCCCAGACTTCGAGTTATTCTGGCAGCCCCAACCCGGAAAGTACGGACGACGAGCCACCCACCGGTTTGAAGCGGCTTAGCCTCGCTAGCTCGGCGGATGGTGGCCACAGACGCTACCGCAGCGTCGTCGGCGTGCCAGAAGTCGCTGGGCGGATCGACATCTCCGGACCACGCTCGGCGGGGCACACTCGTCGATCCAGTGCTGTGAGCGCTGGCTTTTCGCGCAGGATCAGCCTTGCCAACTCGGCCGGCGCGGATACACACCGAGTCAGCATGGTGTCCAGCAATGACGACAGCCACCGCAGCAGCATGGTCAGCTCTGCCAACTCTGACACTCGTCGCGTCAGCATGGTCAGCTCTGACTCTGACATCCGTCGTGGCAGTATGGTCAGCTCGGTCAACTCTGACATTGGTACCCGCCGCGTCAGCATGGCGTCCACCAGCTCGGATGTTGGCCGTCGCGCCAGCATGGTCAGCTCGGTCAACACTGACAGTCGAAGACTGGTATCGCCCACAAGCGTCGTCACGTCGCCCGTCGACAGCACCAACGGCGGTCTGCGTCGCCTCAGTTTGACGAGTTCAGTTCGCAGTTCACTCGTGCAAATGAGCCCTCGCGCATCCTACTTTCCCCCGGTCATGGAGTCACCCGAGAACAAGAGCCACGCCGATCTCCCTCGGGCATCATGCGACTCCGACGACACGATTGAGACAATTGCGACCGCCGACCTCGACGCCGCGTTGGATCGGCAGCTCGGTATTCCAGTCGCCAGAGACAGCGTCGTCATGTCGCCTGGCGCGTTCGACCACTCTCACGAGTCGATAGATTTCAGTGCACCTCGGCAAGAGGCGTCAGTACCGACCTCACCTGCATCGAGTGGTGGGTTCCGCGCGGTTTCGATTTCGTCCATGACCTCGTCTTACTCGAATGCGTCAGCCACGTCTTCGGACTTGTGTCGATCAAAATACTTTGACCAGCGATTCGAGCGCGACGAGACCCCCGGTGCCGACGACGACAAGCGACGCAGCGTGCGGCACAATCGTGTCGTTGCGCTTGCCTCGACTATGCGTGCGCTGGAAGGCCGATCGACGTCCAAGATTGAGGAAGACGACGGATGGATGGCCAAGCTCGTCAAGATGGAGGCCCAGAAGCAAGAGGCCATCAAGCGCGCTGCTGCCGCCGAGCATGGGATGATCGTGCCCGACCCCCTGGCTTCTGAAGACGGCGACCCTGCCGTCCCTGTCAGGCGACTGCGACGTGGAACCGTCTACGCCCCTCGCAAAGCACTTGCATCGTTGTCGTCTACCAAGACGGCCGACTCGAGCCTCTTGTCTCACGACTCGAGTCTTGTGGCTGCCGGCCAAGACCTCATGACCAACAAGCCATGGCTCGCCACTGACCCAAAGGTCACGCCACCCACGCCGGACCCGGACCGCACGCCGCGGTCGTCTGTCCAACGTCGTTCGCGCGACGACCTGGACATTGCATACGTGAGCTCATCCGCGTGGCACGCTGGTGCCACTGACGGAGTCGCCCTCTCGGGTTTTGGCCCTGGGGAGGCGGAGGTGCTCGGAATCGGCTTTCCGAGCTTGAAGCGTTCGACCTCCACGGGGTTGTTCGTTCGCGGCGGAGGCAGGCAATTGAGCAGCAGGTTTCTGCTGCGTCGTTGCAGGTCGTTCGACCACTGCCGACGCTTTTCGACGAAGACCCCCTCGACGTCGTGCTGCCCGACCCCGGTGTCGGGTCTGGCCAGGGATTATTCAGTCTCCTCGGCAACCTACTCTGCCCTCTCCCGCCAGGAGAGACAGATTCAGATTGACGAGATGACTAGACGCTCTCCCGGCCTCGCGCACGCGGTCGCCGCCCCCTCCTCCCCTATTGCCACTGTTGAGCCGTTCCCCGCGGCCGACATTCCCATCTATCACAAGTGCCGCCACATTCGCTCCTCGAGCGACGGCACCGCCCGCTGGCCTAGTCTTGCCCCAACGTGCTTTGCCGTTGGATTCATCTGCCCGCCCGCCTGGGCTGTCGGCGGATGGGTCGCTCCCACGACTGTCAAGAACGTTGACGAGGTCGACGACGTTGTCGAAGAACTCACCGACGTCGAAGCTCAAGCAGTCATTGAGGCCATGCCACCATGGCGTCGCTGGGCTCACCACCCCAACAAGTGGGTGCGCCGGTGCCGCATCGCCACAGCCGTCGCGGGCGCCGTTGCCATTCCCACCGCCATCGCTGTAGGCGTTTCGGTCAGCACCAGCTCCACGCCAGGCTAGACGGCATTCGGCATTCCCACCACTTGTGACACGACCAACGCGTCCCAACGCAGCGAGCTCGAGAACCCACGTTCTCGCTCGTGTTCTTACGACCTTATGAAACCCTTTACGAGACACCCCCTCCTCGCAAATCATACCTCTTCCTTCATGATATATTCTTGCATTGCATGCTCCACTGGTGGAGCCCGTGCCCAGCGCGCGGACGACTTCTGTCTTCCCCCTCTCTCCACCCCCCTTGCTACTTCCGTTTGTACTGGCGCCTGACATGCGCCGTGGACTATTACTGTACTGTGTACAACCGTTTTCTCTCTAGTGCTATGCATTTCTAAGGCTTTGGGCAATGAGTCTAGTGCAGTGGACGCGCCGCGGGTACTGACCACCCGGTTGACTGGGAGCTGGGAGCACATGCAATGTCAAAACACAGTTATGGAGCCCCACATTCACGAAACTGTCGGCGATAATTTCAGCGCCGATATTTTGCCACACACCGAAACGCCGTTTCAGGGTCCGCTGGCCACAGTGTCTGGCAGGCAGTGGATGGCCAGTTTCGACGACTTGGACAGGTCCAGTGCTAGCTCAACCCTCAAGCTATCCGTCAAGTGAGTAGCGAGCTCGACGGCAACAGCAACATCGACACCGACCACGACCCGTACATGGCAGACGAGACGGCACGGCGGCACGCGCATCCGACTTGATTGGGGACCATTGGAGGGAAGAGAGTGGAGGAATTGTTGGCACGGGACGAGACGTTGGGGAGACCACTTGTGGTTGAGCGACATTCGGGGTGTGGGTGTGCGTGCGTGCGGTGTGCGGAGATGATGGCGAAGAAGGTGTAGAGAGAGTGGTCCCCGTTCGAGCTCGACTGCGCCGTGTTGACCGTGTGTCCAAGTGCACGGGTTGTGGAAGTGTCGTTGGACTGTTGTCTCCAGTCTGGAGCTTTGCTAACCGTTCAGAATGGCCCAGCGTGTTACCCTTCGCAAGCGCCAGCCCTACAACACCACCTCGGCTCGCCGGAGGGTCGTGAAGACCCCCGGTGGCAAGCTCGTTGTCCACCACATCAAGAAGCTTGCTGTGCGTTGATCTTGACTCGGCAATTCGAGGTTGCGTGAATATTTGCTGACCAGCTCCAGTCGGCCCCCAAGTGCGGTGACTGCGGTGAGGCCCTTGCCGGTGTCCCCACCCTCCGCCCCCGCCAGTGTGAGTGTTGCTCGCGATGGACGACGCAAGGTTGTGCGCACAGGGAGGATTTTGAGGTTTTGCACTTTCAGCCAATTCAGGCACCTGCAAACTATCAAAGATCTTCCTAGTCACAAACTTGTGCAGCGTCCATTGCTATCATCATTGTTTGCCATCAACTGACTCCCCGCAGACGCCACCCTCTCGAAGCGCCAGAAGTCGGTTTCGCGTGCCTACGGTGGTTCGGTCTGCGCCCACTGCGTCCGCCAGCGCATCACCCGCGCTTTCCTCATCGAGGAGGCCACCATCGTCAAGCGCGTCCTCAAGGCCAAGGCCGCCGCTAAGAAGTAGAGTCGCTGCTATCCCCTTAGCAGTTAGCGGTTGGATTGGGCGTCGGGCGATGTATTGATTCCCTCACGAGCGTGCAGGTTTGCTGGTGCAGGCGACGGGTCGGGAAGAGCATTGATGGAGTCGCTGGCGTACTGAACTACTGATCAGGATGAGGAGAACGTTGTGGGGCGCGCGAGGGTCGTCGTCCATCGAGCTCGTCTCGTGGATATTGTTGTCCACCATCGTCCGAGTCATGCGACCTTGCCTTCCGCCTTTCGTCTCTCCTCTATGTGCTCGCAGACTTTGAGTAAGCACCAGACACACAATAAACTTGAGACACTAGGGATGATCGGTCCCAGACTCAAATCTCGATACCCGCCGATCATGTTGTCGCATACCGTTATTGACACACTCGCACCATGCCGACGTCGGCTGCTAGTGGCAGGGGAACGCGGATCGCCGCAGCACTGACCTGCTACGGCCACCGGTGCCGGACACTGCTCGGGCCCCACGCTGCAGGTTGTGCAGTGACGTCGACTGCTGCCAGCGTTGTCACGCCCACACCGCCATGGCCACCTCATCTGCGCCCTCGCCACTGCGCCCCTTGGGTTGTCTGCCTTGCCGTCGTCCGCAGTAAACACTCCTATGTTGTGCCAATGAATAGGGCGCATGTTTACATCCCACGCTAGCCACTGCTTGGTCACGGCTTGCAGCGCCGGTCGCCCGGAAAGGGGCTGCAACCCCGTCAGCGTCACCTCGCGCCTCCTTTTTCTTTGACTTCCCACTCATCTTCATCATCATCATCTTCTACCTACCTGCACTGCCGTTGCTTTATCTTTGGCTACTCAATAACTCATGATTCCAATGACAATTGACAGCCCCTCCCCGTTCATCCCTCTTGAGGGTCATCAAGATCCTCTCTCTCCCAGCCCTGCGCTCATGAGCAGTTTCCAGCCGCTGTGTGTCTCCCCCTCTCCTCGTCGGTACGAGGGTCGTCCTGCCTTCCTCGACTTTGAGTACCAAGACTTTGAGTGCATGCAGCCTCCTCTGCCTCCTCCGGCGCTGCCGCCACTGTACCACCCTGCCGCCGAAGTAGACCAAAGTGAGTCACCCCACGCGACCTTCCTCCACCTTCTGACCCTGCAAGACTTGGACCATCATCTTGCATCCCAAATCCCCTACAGCAACCCCTTTTTCCTCCCCCAGCCTCTCTACAACGACTACGACCCAGCCCTCGCCCACCTCCTGCCCGCGACCATTGCTCCTGCGGCCTTGAGGCCCCGCCACATGACACCCTCTGGCTACGTGACGCCCCCCGCACCGGCCCCGGCAGTGGCCTCTGATACCGCCGACGAGACGGACACGGACACGGTCATGAGTAGCCAGCACCCTTCACCCACCATTTCTCAACTCAGTTGGACACAATCTGACACGACGCGTTCAGCGTTTGCTGCCTTTATCGCGGCGCTCACCAATGTGGCGGCCGAGCGGGACCAGGTGGCAAACGACGACAAGGGCACACAAGTCGACGCCCTCGTGCACCCGGAACCAAGTCCAGTCAACCACACGCTGCAGCACACACTCGTCTCTCAAGATCAAGTCCAGGTACCCAGCGAGGAAGACAGCTTCATACTTGGATTTTGGGCCGACACGCACGAGTGTGACAACAACACATCCACCGCCACTGCACTCGACACCATGCCGCCTTCCCCCGAGTCGCCACCACAGTCGCCGCTCAGTCCACTGAGCGAGGAAACAAGCCCTTGGTCGACCAATAGCTCCACGTCACCGCCCCCAGGATCGTTGCCAGCGCTTGGCGAGTCGTCCGCCACTTCACCGAGTCATGAACCAGTCACCCCCGTGTCGGCCCTCACGGCGCCGTCGCCAGCCGAGACGTCCTCTTCTTCCTCTACGCGCACCCGGCGGACGGTGCAGAAGAGGACCTTCAAGGATGCCCTTTGGGAGTAAGCACAGGTGTCCGCCACCGAGGAAGACACAACTCACCCGCCCAGTGCCATCAACGACGACTCGTTCAGCCAGTGGATCCACTGGTCAGACGACGGTACCTGTGGCGTCATTCCTGACAAGAAGAAGGTGAGTTTCCTGGGGTGGCGTTGCTGACATGGTAGTTTGAGAAGAGCAAGGGTGCGTCCATTACTCATCACTGACCTTTGCTCATCCACAGCCATGCGCGCCATCACTGACGCCCGTGACGTTGGCGGTTTTGTGCGCCAACTCAACATGTGGGGTTTCCAGCGCTCAAAGGATCCAGAAGGTGGCACCCAGTGAGACTCCCTCTCTTGACCTTAGGCTGATGGCAAGCTCTTGCCTCTTCACTCACGAGCTGTTCCAACAAGACCGGTACGACCTGTTTGTTCAGTTGACTCGCAAGGAGGAGCGCAAGAACCGCCCCACTGCTGGCCGTCGCCACCGCCCGGCTAAAGTTCGCGCTCGTACCAAGAAGAGCCGTGGTGAGGAAGGCAAGCCCAAGATTGTGGTAAGTTGTGCTCTCCAGAGCGCTTCTGACATGTAGCTGTCCGCACGTGCAACTGGATCTCGCAAGTCGGCTCGCAACCATGCCGTCCAAAAGAGCTACAAAGAGACGGAAGACGAGGAAGACAAACCCATCGCAGGAGTGAGTCTCCATCGCTAAGCTTTGCTGACGATAGCCATCTAGCAAGGCAGCTCGACCACAAGCTGTCAGCAAATCGGCTCGTGTCAAGTCTCAAAAGGCGCCTCCAAAGACCCCCAAGACAGCTGCTAAGCGTCCGGCCGAGTCTATCCACGAGGATGAGGACCCCCTCACTCCACCTCTTCGCCACAATGGGCCATACTATGTTAGCGCCTCCCAGAAGAACCGCCACAAAGAGCCTGCTCGTCCCGCCGCACGAGTAAGTCACCCATCCCCAGCCGGGCTGACATGCAGCACGCTGGCGTCGAGATTGACGGTATCACCATCCCCAACGTCTCGCCTGCCATCCTCAACTCGTCCTCACTGGGCCTGCTCTACGACGTCATCAACATCAAGCGTGGCACCGACGCGCTCAAACAACCACCACCTCCCCAGGAGCCCCCGGCCGGAAACAAGCGCAACTACTGGCTCACAGACCCCTCGAGTCACCTCGATACCGTCCCCGAGGGTCCTGGCAGTCCTCCAATGAGCTACACTCGCTCAGTCGTCGTCTCCTCGCCCTCGCCCCGCAAGCGTGCTCGCGTCTGAGTGGTCCGTACGCCCTAGTTTCTGTACGCATCATGACCATTTCACGAATCAGCCTCGCCTTCATTACCTTACGACTTATCGACGACTCATTACACCATGCCCCGTCGACTTGGTCGACTGCCGCTACCATGCCTCATGCCCCGCCGAGCTCAACACTCGCATGCCACCACCACCACAGCCTTCTCATCTGTACCATTCCCCGCATCACCATCATTTGCGCCACTGACGCGCTCTCATGCCCAAAGTTACCTGTAGCCCCCATCATTCCTATGCAAGTATGTGACATGCTGCTAAGTCTACCGAGCTCGGCATTGCTCTTTCTAACGCCAGTCGCGGCGTGCTACAAAAACCCGTTCCCGCCTTCCGCTCCACCAGAACCTTCCAGCTCGTGCCCTCCATGCCCGTTACCTTCACTCCGGCTCTCGCTCTCGGGCCTCTCACTCTCTGCGTCGTCCGTGTAGACCGTACCGACCCATTTCAAGTCCTTTGAATACGTCTGCGAAGCGAGCTCGTGCAGGTCGACTTCCACGAGGTATCGCCTAGGGAACGGCGGGGTCATAGCGCCGAGATCAATGTCCGCTGGAGCTGGACGCTGCAAGATGGCGCGCACGTCGTCGCTCTCGTTCCAGGAGTGCCTTGCGCTCGTTGTGGCGACAAAGGTCGCGACGGTGTGAGAGGTGGGTGCTTTGAGCGCCTCGTACTGCTCCGCCTCGTCGGTCTTGCCGTCGTGTCCTGGAGGTTTGATGTCGTTGCGTGTCAAAAGCAGGAAGCGCGTGAAATTGTCTACGCCGTCAGGTCAATCCTAGGTCGGGCACACTCACTCTTGACCGCCTGCGTGCCAGCATGCAGCAAAACGAGTTTATCGCCCCACTGCTCAAACGCAACCTTGCTCCCAATAGCGGCACCTTCATTCCCGGCCTCGTGGAATAGCGACTCGACCGCTCCAGCAGTAGAAGCCCACGGCACGCGCTTGGCGTTTGGCAAGTGCTTGTCGAGCCATGCCGAGCTCTGCCCCAGCGCCTGCTCGTGCGAGCGCACCCATTTCACGTCCGAGAGCCTGGTGCCTTTCTTGGCTACGAGCTGGTGCTCGATGCGGAGCGACGTGTCGGCTACTGCTTTTGGGTGTGGCTTGCTTTGCGGGGTGGAAGGGTTGAGGACGGACAGGAGACTGTCGACCGTGTCCTCTACAGGGCCGTGGATCGTGTTCTCTAGTGGCATTACGAGGTAGTCGGCTGGGTGGTCGTAGATTGCTGAGGCGTTAGTAGATGCAGCGATGAGACAGTTGAGATGATAGCCAGCCTGGGTGGCTGTTGCTTGATACTCACACTTGATAGTAGGGCATGGCACCAGGTTGGCACCCCCACCTAAACGCTGAGCGAACCGCTTGGCCGCCTGAATGTCAGCTACAGCTCACCGAGCTGGCGCAACCCACCTGCTCGCCATAGGTGCCTGCTGGCCCGAGATAAGCTATATCCATGGCCACTTTTGCGCGCTTGGCTACGCGGTTGGCCATGAAGAGCGTGTTTGACAAGTGCATGCAGCAAAACGACAAGTTGGCAGGTGGACATGGCCAGTGAGTTCGTTATCGCCCATCAGAGCACATCATTCGCGGGGCCCAAGTGGGCGACGGCGGGAGTATTTTCGAGTCAACAATGGGATGACGGGTGGGCGCGACGGGCGTTGCCACGTGGGTACCACCCGTCAGTCAAAAGTGCCACAAGCCACAACGCTATAACGCCGCCAACCCCACCTGGACGAAACCGCGAATTGGTCGCGATTTGCTTCCGTTTGCGCCCCCTTCGCACCTCTTGCAGCCCACACTCGCACCGCCAACAGTGCCAGAATCGCATAACTACTCCGCCCATCCGACAATACTCTACATCTAGGTCAGTAAAGCTTTTGCTTCTCATCAGCTTCTTTACAGCTCGCTAACAGCCCCATAGACATCATGGGTAAGGTTCACGGCTCTCTCGCGCGTGCCGGTAAGGTCAAGTCGCAGGTGAATATCAATCTCCAACAAACCGAATCAAGTCAACCGCGAATCGAGGTCGAACAAAAGTGTGGTGGCGCGTCTGGAAACGAGAGGTGGCATGCGGGCCAGTGGGGATGGGCGCAGAGGTGCTTGCGCAAGCGAGGAGTTCTGCGCGCCAAGGACGGGACGAGAGTGGGGGAGAGATTGGAGACGCGCACGCACTTTCGACCTCGACTCGCGGGCGACCTCGGTGGCAACGACCTCTGCTAACACTTCCAGTGCCCCAAGGTCGAGAAGCAGGAGAAGAAGAAGACCCCCAAGGGCCGTGCCAGTGAGTGTTGCCGCTGGCGACCATGTTGTCCCGAGTTTGGTCTTGCGAGGAGTCGGAGGGCGAGTCAAACTTTGACTTTGGTCCACCACCCCTTGCCACCGGCTTGCCAACTTGTGTGCCGTACTGTGCGCGCGAAATTTTACTCACACTCGTGCAGAGAAGCGTGCCCAGTACACTCGCCGTTTCATCAACGTTACTCTCACCCCCGGTGGCAAGCGTTCGATGTGAGTACCTCCCCAGTTCCTCCTGCTTGTCCTACCCCTTTCCAATGTCGTGTATAGAGGGCTCTCTTTCAGAGCAGCCCTCGTTTAATGATGATCCTCAAATCAAGCATAGTTCAATCAGACCTATCATGATCGACACATAGCATCTAATAGTCTTTCGCTCCTATCTGAACCTACACAACACCCATCTCCTTTATTCTCTTTGTTCTGCTTGTCAAACGAGAATTGATGGCTGACAATCTCTACAGGAACCAGCAGCCCGCCGGCAAGTCGGGTTAAACCCGCACCCAAAATCTAGCCTCGAGTTGGTATGGGAGCGCCGTAGACGGCTTGTACGCATTGAGATGGAGTCTCTTCTGCATCTACTATTACGGACTTCCGGTTGTTGTGTAGCGACAAGCAAGGAGCGCTGGGCATGCAGTTGTCCAGCCAGCGTTAGCAGGAGCTGAGCAGAGCAGGGGCAGAGCATGGGTGGCACAGGAACAGGAGGCAGGAACTTGTCGTCGAACGCAAAAGAGGGAGCAAGGAATATTCGACGCGTCAGTTCATCGAGTGGCAAATCCATTACGCACTTCGTCGTTTCTAACCTTTCCACTGCGCACTAGAAGCGTGGCATCGGACGGATCTAGTCTTGCATACTTTGCAAGACCCACTAACTGTTCTAACATTGTACCAGCACACGCACGCGGCACTACTGCCCAGAGAAATCCGGCATGCCCCGCCCCACCATCCTGGCCGCCGTTCTAGCTCCCATAATCGTTTCGTTGTAATCAATAGCCCCGGGACCGACACGCACCTGGCCTCGCAGGGTGGTATCCGGACTCGGGGAGGGTGCACTGCCGTCCACGACATGCAGGAAATGCGCACGCAGTGTCGGCACGTCAATGTTGAGTGGCATGTGCCGCCGCGAGGTAGGCGACATGTGTGGTGGTGTCGTCGCGCACATGTCTTCAAAGCTGAGGATGCGTGAGGAATTGGTCTTGGAGAGGAGGGAGAAGGCGTCAGAGTCGGTATCGACATTGTCGTGGCCCGCGCGGCTCGTCTTGTCTACAGACAGGCTGCGGTCGGTCTCGGGCTCGCTCTGGCCTGCCTCGGGGGACATGTCGACGTCGCTCTCAGTGATATCGTCCAGATACTCGAACTGACTGCCCAGGCGGGGTCCGTGCTGGGCATAGGCCGTTGAGGGACTTGGGCTGCGGTTGACGAGGTACGCTTCGAGGTCGACCATGTCGGCGTCCTCGTCGTCGGCTTCTGCGGCAGGGAGGACCTCGCCGACGCAGGCGCTGAAGGGAGGGGACACGTTGCTGTTGTCGACGGGGACTTCTGTTTCAGGCCAGTCGTTTGAGTCTAGCTCCATTGGGCGCGTGAAATCGACAGAGGAGTCAAAGAGCGTGCTTTCGTCGCTAGCGCGGCGGTTGCTCGTGCTGACGCACTCGGAGCGGAATGTCCAGCCTTTAAACACCAGGCTGTCGTCAGTAACCGCCCAATGGAGAGGCTCACTTCTTCCTGATCTCGAGAACCGCCGCTCCATACTGCGTGTCGCCCAGAAGGGGGTCCCGGAGATCGAGGGCAGAGTGCGCCGGGGCAAGTGGCTGTTGGTCAATCGCCACCCAGGATTAAATAAAATTAATCATCAACTCACCTCGTCTGGAATATCCTCATCAAAGTGCTGCGTATCATCCGGACACACGAGGTTGGGCTGATAAGGCGGGGTCTGGCGATGCAGATTCTTCCAGTCCACGCCGTCGAACCAGGGATGGGACATGAGCTGCTCCACGCCGTCGGGGCCGAGTGGGGTGTCGCTTGACGTGCGTGGGTCGTTTTTGGGCGAGGTGTAGCCCAGACGCTCTTCTGGTTCACACAGGAGGCCGCGCATAAAGTCGTTTGCCTCTGATGTTGTCCGGGGAGCACGAGGGAAGACGAGATTTGCTTTGTGGTCCAGTCTGGCGTCAGTGGTGTTGGTTGTTGGAAACTTACATGTTCTGCCGGGCTGCTTGTCGCTGGTTGTCAGCGTCGCTCTAGGACCAGACCCACCGAAGTCGCCATGAATGGAACCGTACCATACAAGGCCTCGTACACTATTGTTAGCTCTATCCTGTTATGCAGCTCACCAATGACTCCTAGTCCCCACCAGTCGGCACTAAACCCATATCCTTGACCGCGTATCACCTCGGGAGCTGTCTTTAGTGGCGCCACGACCATCCCACCCACCCATATAGGAATTCGTGCTGTGCGTCAACGTCTCTGCCGCCCAGCCAGCACTAGAAACTCACCCGCAAATAGTATAAGCGAGCTTGCGCCTATTCTTGTTCCGCCACGTCAACAAATTCCTCCCCATTGACCATACACTACTCCCCCCGCCGCCACCGGTAGCAGCAGCATAGTCGACTTTGCGGCGCCGATTCCCAAACGCTGACTTGCTGAGCGGCACGCCGTGTGTCTTGAGCACAGCCCGGCGCTGGTGCTCATAGTAGCTGCTGTCGTGGGACCAGTGCAGGTCGGTGGCCAGCCCGAAATCAGCGACACGAATGTGGCCGTCGCTCGTGAACAGGAAATTATCCGGCTTGACGTCCCGATGGATGTACCCCAGGCAGTGCGCTTGGTGCAGCGCGAGCACCATTTCTGCCGCATAGAAGCGCACCGTTGCTTCTGGGAGAGAACCACGGTTCATCAGCAGCGTCAGCAGGTCCCCGCCGCCCATGTACTCGAGGACGAGGTAGACGTGGTCCACGTCCTGGAAGGCATAGTGCAGCCTCGGGATCCAGGTGTGGCACCCACTCTGGGCGAGGGCAGTGGCAGCGACAAGGAGATCCTTTTCGGCGCGGACGTGGCCTTCCTGGCCCATTCGCAGGAGACTGGTATCAGCTTGCGTTTAACACAAAGACGTACTCTGCCTTGCGGAGCTCCTTGATAGCCACGATCCGCCCGCCGTCCTTCTCGCTCGCAATGTGGACGACGCCAAACGCGCCCTGGCCAATAACGCGGCCCATTTGGAACGCGTCCACATTGACGCGCCCGCGCCGCTGCCTCCTCGCTGAGGTAAGACCGCGAGCAAGGGTGTCATAGTACTGCTCAAAGTATAGCGCGTTGGCGGCTGCCTTCTCGAGAGTGATCGGCGAGGGATTGAGCTTCTTGCTTCCGCTGTGGCTCCTGGCGTGCGTTGGTGGCGGGGCGATTGGGGCGAGGGGGTCGGCGAACGAGTATCCGGTGCTGGCTGTGCGGGAGGGACCGCTGATGGGGGTCTTGTGGTTGAGGAGGTACGTGGCGGTTGGTGTTGTTGGGCGCGACTCGCCATGGGGGGGTATTGTGGCCTTGACGCCGATCTGGACGTCAACGCGAACGCTGCTGTCCGGCGCCGAGGGTATTAGGTGGTCGCTGTCAGCTGCATGTGGGTGGCCGGCGGCGGCGCCAAGTACCATGGCGTACAACTTTGCGTCGTGCTCGTACATGAGCTGAGGGGTGGTGAGGCGCAGGTTTGGGTCCTCGGGCTTGGAGGGTAGCACGAGGCCAAGGAGCCAGCGCGACCATTGGCGGTCCATTGTGAGGTTGGTGGTTGTGAGTTCGGGGTCGATCGAGAGATAGAGTGGGAGTGTGGTACGACTGGTGGCGCAGAAGAAGGCTACAGGAAACGGGGTGGGCCGCCGCAGAGATGTGGATTAACATGTGCCGGCTCGTACCGCCACCAAACCAGCGATGGCGAGCATGGGTACAGGAGAGTGTGAGTTTGCGAGTGAGTTGTTGGATGCGAGATGAACCCATGCTCGCTGCTCTCTTCCCTTGATCTCCTGTGCACACGGAGAGTGTAGGACTTAGCAGAAAGCAATGTGCAAAATGTGCAGCAAGCGATTGTTGTTGGGAAAGTGTGTCTGTGCATTGTACGTCCCATCATCACGTCCATCACTCGGGCGGCACGGGCACTGTTCTGATCTACTACTATTAGCTATGACTAGAACCGCACGAAGTCCCAGAGTTGCCCTTTAGCTACCCCTAGTGGCTGAACATATAGCATAAGATGTAGTGTGAAGACGTGAAGCGAGCAGCGCGCAGGCCGAAGCACAGCACTGGCCACCAGTGCGCGCAACGCCTCTGTCCATTGTTCGCGTGTGAGGCTCGTCCACCCACACCCACCACACCTCCAGCTCCTCCAGCTCTCATGTTCCAGCCTCAGAGGGTCAGGATATCCCAGCCTCTTCTTGCACACCGTACAACAGACCTGTGCGCACAGGCGTGAATGCTGTTGGAGGAGAGCAAGAAGACGACTGTCACGACGCCGCAAGCACGTCCCCCTGGCTTTTTGGTCTTGTGCGCAATTGTGGCAGAGTTTCAGATCTCTCTTGCCATGAAACGCTGTTCACCTCTTACGGCTCTTGTGCATGAGCCTGGACTGTTGCGATGCTGTTCCCAGCGGCTCTGACAAATCGCTTGGCATGAAACTCTATCATTGTTCTGCTGTACATCTATATCTACTTCTCCATCCGCTGGCACGGGCCAAGCTTTTTCGAGACAACAACTGATACACCAATCACCTCAACCCCCACTCTCGACAACCTGTGACCAGGGCTCCCGTTTTGACAATACTCTCTTCTCACATGCGCAGGATATCCCGCGCCGTCTTCCCCTGCCTCATGCTGGGCACAATCTTGCCTCCCGACACACGACGGTGGTGGGTCGCAACCCCGCCGTCGAGGGTAAACTCCTCGTCGAGCATGCGGCGACCGTGCGCGGGCGGCGGGATGGACACGGCCGACATGAGCGGCGTCGTGCCTGTCGGCGTCGCGCGGCACTCTGGCGAGCTGAACGCTAGCAACAGGTTGGCGGCTTCTTCGGGGGCCATGTTGCGGTCGCGCTGAGCGCGCCCGGGGGGAGGGGGCATGGTAATGTCCAGGTCTGGGGGGGAGGGCTGCTTGCCTGTGTGCGTCTCGGGCGAGTCAAAGGACAAGACGCCGCCAAAGAGCGGCGTGCCTTGCAGGGGAGCCATAAAGGGGGACGGCTCGGGGGGACCGGTGGTAGACGACGCTGTCGAGGCTGAGCTCGTGTGCGCGGTCAGAAAGGGCGACGTCGGTGACGGCGTGGGGAAGGGCAGGTAGACGTTGAGATTCGGCGAGGGCCCCGAGTGACGCGACGGGAGAATCGTGCGGTTGCTCTGCGCGCTGGAGAGAAGCGACGCAATGGAGGGAGGGTGAGGGGAGGTAGTGTGGCCTGACGAGCCTTCGTCGGAACGGTCCCGCGAGGCGAGGTGCATGGGAGGCGGAAGGTCCGCCTCGACTTCGGTCTCGTTGGGGTCGGGCGACGGCCCACTGCGCAGAGGCGGAGTCATGGACGGCGACGGCGGGGTGGACACTTTGCGGCCAGAGGACGGTTGCGAGTGGCGGTAGTCGACGTCCATGTCGTCAATGCTGTCGCTCTCGGTCGTGGCGTGCGTGGTTGTGGCGCGACTGCGGGGACGCTCGCTCAGACGCGCCTCGAGGTCTCCAATCTGGGCCTTGAGTTCGCGCATGTGCTCGACAGTGCGCTCGAGCACTTCGAGCTTGAACTCGCCTCCCTTGCCTCCATCGTCGCCGAGCCCGGGGACCATGTTGCGCAGCTCGCTCAGAGCCTGGTTGATCTTTTCGCGACGGCGACGCTCAATGAGCGAGTGGTTGGCCTTGCGCAGCTGCTCGCGCGACATTGGGCGGCCCTGCGCATTGGTCTTGGTGGGAGCGCTCCCGGTAGGGGTGGCCGAGCCAGTGTTGGAAGCGGGAGGCTTGGTTTGAAGCGCACGCTTGGCCCTGGGCTGAGCCCGGTTCAATGGCCCGCCACGCACTGGGTCATACTCTGATCCAGCATGGCTGGATGGTGACGCCGACGACTCTGGTGCAGGCGAGGGCGAGTCGTCATCGCGCAGCGACTTGCGCTTGCGCGACGAGGGGACCGGAGGGGGAGGCATGGTTTGGTACTGGTTGTGGGGTCGTAGCGGCGGTGGCGCAAGGTTCCCTCGTAGACTTGGAGGCAGTGACAGACTCAAAGTGTGGAAACTCGGTAGCGACGACAGAGAGGGGAGAGTGGGAGGTGGGGGTCGCTCGACCCAGGCCATGATGGGCAACGAAGTTGTACTTGCTTGCTCGTGTGAGGAGGGTAGGGGAGATCGTTGGTGGATAAACGTGCGTCACACGCACGAGGGCTGTCGCGCGAGCAGTTGGCCAAACGGGTTCGAATCAAGGCTGGGACTTTGGGTTTTGTCGTGCTGGAGCGTTGCGCTAAGCCTTGCTAGCACTAGAAGGTGTACAGGTAGGGGGTAGAATGACAATGGGGATGAGAGAATGAAAATACAGTGATAAAACAGGCAATGGACGTATGAGTCTTCCCGTAGAGATAACAGCTGTTTGAGTGGTGCCACCCTCGTGTCTGGTCGTGCTCCAAAGTTGCGTGGGTCCTGCAGGCGGGCTTTACCAAAGGAGTGCGCCACAGGGGAGGAGGAGAGATTCGTAACACATTCTCTGACAAGACGACTGCAGCATGCTTGCAGAATGAGCCAAGACAATCACCTTGTGACTCGTGCGACCACACGCACGTTCTTGACCACACCCGACTTTTGGGTCGTACACACGGTGACGATCGTTGCGACCTAGCAGGCCACGTGGGAGAGGAACGCGGAAAGGCACCGAGGCGGAACAGCAGAGGGGCGCAAACTGTGGGGTGCCCTGCTCTGCGCCCTGGCCATGATTGTTCCTGGCGAGCAGAGCCGACCAGCCCACGTCGAGCAGCCGTATGTTACGTGGAGCTGTTCTGCACGCCTTGTGAAGCCCGCGTGCATTGCGCTATGCAAGAGCAGCATTCTACGGCGTACGGCTCTTGTGTCGGCTCCGAGCCCCCCATTGAAATAGCGCGGGAAGTAACGCATTGGGCACACGAGCACGTAAACTGTTCAGGCGTTATAGTCACACGAGTCGTCGCAGTCGCTGCGCTAACTGCCCGGGCCAATGAAAAGCTCGTCATGAATGGAGCTCTAGACGTCGTCTTTGCATCCTAAACGTGCTCCATGCTCCTGTGCCCGATTTCACCGTTGCCAAAAGACCATCGGGTCCCCCGGTGGTCTTGTTCGGCTCAAAGTGCCTGCATTCCTACGGCGATTGCCGCGCCGTGCGTGGGTCGTGTGTCTGCGACCGTCGATGCCGGCTGCTATGTATAGCGTCAACTTGCGCCACTGCACGGCGGCCAGTGCCACTGGCATCCACTGCTGTGGCGGTACTGGTATCGCACACTTACACTGGCTGTACTGGCCGTTGCTATTGGCCACATGGGTAGTGTCGGCGCTACGGCGTCCAGTGCTGGAACAGTCTCCTTCACGATCGCACGAACGTCGTGTACGCTGCTCGTGTGACACTCAAGCACGTTCCGGTCGAGTGCCGACTGCGGATTGACGGAACGGCTAGGATGCCGACTGCCGGAGCTGTCGTTGTCCCTGACTTGTCAATCCATGGTGGGCAGCGAGGATTACCATGCTGTTGCCCACCAACTGGCATCTCGGCGGCGCTGCACCACATGGACAGTAGCCTCACATGACGACTGCCCAGCATCTCGCAAGAGTTGCACAAGCATGGTCGATGGAACAGACCATCACTCATGAAACACTTACTAACCCTGACCTTTATCGCCCTGCTGGCGTTCACATCGGCCCTTCCAAGCGCTCGTGATAGCGACCTCGGCGACCCAGCCAAAGGAGCAAAGTATCGCTCCCTCCCGACTCTGCGCGAGCAAGACGCACTCGAGCGCGCCTGGATAGCCAAGCGGCACGCCCATGTCCCCTCCGTGCTGAAGAAGCAGTGAGCCCCTCCTTCCTGGCCGCGGCTAACGTGCAGTGGCCACGATGCCTGGCTCCTCAGCATGCGCGAGTACGCCGAGGACACGGCCTTCCGCGCGCTAGTGAGCAGCACGACGACCTTTTCCGCACGCCGCCGCACGCTCTACCTCTTCCACACGAGTGACGCCGCGCCGAGCCCCCTCGCGATCGTGGACAACACGGACGACATGTGGGTGACGCTGAATGACACCCTGCACGCCGTCGACCCGCAGTCGATCGTCATCAACACCGACTCTGGCGTCGCGTTCGCTGACGGCCTGCACTCTGGCGAGGGCGCTGCGCTGCGCGCCCACCTTGACGGGAAATACCGTGACAGGCTGACGACATGCCGCGCCGTCGCTGTGGAAGTCATTGCCGCACGCGTAGGGGGCGAGGAGCAGCTGTACGAGTATCGCAGGATGATGGAGACGGTGTGGGCCATGGTCGCCGAGGGGTTTTCGTCCTCAGTCATCACAGTCGGCAAGACTACCCCGACCGACCTCGAGTGGTGGTTTAGGGATACCATGCGCTGGCGTATTGGCGCTGGGACATGGTTCCCCCCCGCGGTGGACATTACGCGTGCTGCGTCCGAGCCGAGCGTCAAGGACCATCCAGCGTTTAGGCCCGGCGACATGATCCACGTCGATATCGGCATCACGGCAATGGGAATGAACACTGATACCCAGCACTTGGGCTACATTCTGCGACACAACGAGACACACCCTCCTACCGGCTTGGTCAAGGGGCTGCACAATGCCAACAAGCTGCAAGACTTTGTGCGCGCCGAGATGATCCCGGGCCGCACCGGCGATCAAGTCTTCTTCGCCACCAAGAAGCGCATGGAGGAAGCCCGCCTCGATGGCGATATCTACTCCCACCCTATCGGCGACTATGGCCACAGCGCCGGCGCGATCATCGGCATGACAAACTTGCAGGGCGGTGCGTTTCTCGTTTCTGTAAAAGCTGACAGCAGCCGTGCCCGAGCTAGGCAGCAACAAGGTGCTCGAAAACTACTGGACCTCGGTCGAGCTCGCCGGTAGGACCTACGTCCCGGAATGGGGCCAGGTTGTCCGCGTAAGTACCCCAACGTATCTGCGCTGACGACAGTTTGAACTCGAAGAAGACGTGTACTGGAACGGCAGCACGAAGACCTTTGAGTGGGTTTACGGGCAGCAGACAGCCTTCCACCTCGTCAAGCCCAAGCACACGTCCCTGGGGTGGCTCGCCGCGCGCCTCAGCTGGGCTGCTGTGCCGTGGTTGTGATTGGCATTTGTACAGTATACATAACATTATATTGGCTATTGGGACTGTCATTGATATCCCTGGCTTTCCTGCAGTCACTGCTGCTGCAGTTGTTGCTGCTGCTCCTGCTGCTGCTGCAGCTGTTGATACTGCTGATGATGATACTGTTGTAGCTGTGCAGCCTGACCCTCCCAGCCTAGGCGCTCTGGTTCCTGTGGGAGCTGGCGCTGATGCTCCGCGTACATGGCCTGGGCATTTGCCGGCAGAGGCGCCTGCGCTTGCTGGGCAATAGCCAAACGTGCCATTGCGTCTGCTCGCGACTGCTCGCCGTGATTCGTGACCGATGCTTGCGGGGCCGATGGGGACGACGTTCCCTGCCGAGCCTGCACCCACTTGGCCACCATGCTCGGGTTCTGAATATCGATATGCTGCGGCGGGTAGTCGAGAATGCGTTGAGGTTGGTTGGGTGGCGGCACCAAGGCGCGCATCTGGGGCGAGTCCGCAGGCGAGCCGTTTCTGAATGCAGTATTTGAGAGCATGGGACGCACGCCGGCGCCGTTTGCGATCGTAGCACTCGACTGGGCGGTGCGTCCAGCCTGGCCAGAGGCCATTCTGGTAATCTCCTCGCGAGTGAGGTCGCTTATGTGGCCCTGGAGATCCAGGATAATTGCCTGCTTCAACCCCGCCTGGTGCTCGGCCCAGACCTGGACAACGGTCTCCGGAACGGCCCGTTGCACCTGTTGCAGGACCTTTGCGTCGATTTTCTCTTGTTGCGCGTTGCAGATTTGCGTCACGGTGCTTGCCACAGCAGCCTTTATGGTCGACTCGGGGACCTGGTGTTGCTGGTTGGCCTTGAGCGCGGCGATTTCGGCCGCCATGCGGTGCATCTCAGCGCGCATTTCCGCAATGATCGCGTTGGTGTCTGAGCCGTTGGCGGGCGGCGTGGGCGGGGGTGTTGGTGCAGGCGCGGCTGCGGGAACGGTGGGGGCGGGGGCAGGGGAGGGTAGTGCCTGTGGCACCTTGCTATCAGGTGGATCACTAGCGGTTGCCGCAGCAGATGGCCGTCCGTCCACGTCCTTCAGCGCACGCCTGGCGATAATGTGCTGGGCATTCTTGGCCAGAATCCCCTCCCACCGGTCGACTTTTTCGTACACATCGGATTGCAGGATGGACATGTCGTTGTCGAAATCGTCGCAGCGACCGAGAACGTCATCCATCTTGCGCTCGGCGGCTTCGAGGCGATCAAGGACCGAGGTCAAGAGGGCGCGGACGCGGTCGCTCTTGCTTTCAGGCTCCGTCTTTTTGGGCTCGGCCATTTCGACATCAGTCGTTGGCGCAGGCTGTGGCTGTGCACTAGGCGGCGACGGCGAACGCTCTCGAA
Source organism: Prillingera fragicola (assembly GCA_002335605.1). NCBI lineage: Eukaryota > Fungi > Basidiomycota > Tremellomycetes > Trichosporonales > Trichosporonaceae > Prillingera > Prillingera fragicola. Next base: position 2,185,354 of record BEDY01000001.1, read on the forward strand.
TAGGCGGGGGAGCAGGTGCATGCCGCCGCGGGGAGGGTGACCGCCGCCTTTGATCCAACGCCCGGTGCTCCAACGCCGCGAGCCGATCCCGAAGCTGCTCAATCTCGCCGTGCGACACATTACCGTGAGGGCTGCTGCCTGTCGCACGACGCAGTAGGTCGACAAACGTTTCCTGCAGGCGGGAGGTCTCAGCATGCAGGTCGCGCTCGGCCTTGTCGACGGCAGCGCGTGCCGCTGCTATGACGGATGCTTCAGCCTGAAAGCCGGAGAGTCGCTCCAGGGAACGGTTTGCTAGTGCACGCTCGGCCGTGCTCTTGAGGACCAGTTGGAGGGAGCTGCCCGTCAGCTATTTACAGCCCTAAGACCTACTCTGTGAAGGATTCTAGGCGATCGTGCACATGCGCCCCAGGCGGTCGTACCTCTCCAGGCTCATCTGGAGAACGACGCCGAATCCGATGGTCACGCCAGCCGCGGTCGCGTTCGCGCTCGTGAAACGACCCTCGACGCCGAGGAGGTGACCTCGACCTCGCACGAAAGTTGCGCGCGTCTCGAGGGTCGTCACGGGGAGGAGGCGATCGCATGCGCGGTAAAGGAGTGAGGGAACCATGGGACGAGGAAGAATGGGCTGGAGATCCAAGCGTTCGTGATGGCCCTGCGCGCGGATAGCCTCGGTCGTAACGTGAATCTGGTGGGCCCCAGCCTGACCCTCGTCGAGTGTCCATTATGGGGTGTAGAGTGCGTCAAGGAGCGTTAGGTGGCGAAACGCGACGACAACATCCAAGGTGCAGAGTCACGTGATGGCAACATTGTCGGTCACGTGATGTCGAACAGCTTGTGCGATGTCGATCTCAGTTCGAGGAGGCTCTGTGGAACTGTTCACACTCGATGGGCTTGGAAGGAATGCCTGCATGCAATGTAGGCCGGTGTTGAGGGTTTGAAGTAATGGAGACAGGGAGTGGAACTCGACCCACCCGCGACAATTAAATCAGCAGCCACAACCGAAATAATTAAATGAATTATTATTATTCCTGAGAGTCTCTTTCTGCGACCGCACCAAGGCTTTCACTCCCTATCTCTTTCTGACCTTTGGCGGAGAAAGGCAAGATAACGTGAGATACTGGTACATTCCAGCTGTAGAGGGCCTTGATATCCAACAGGAAAGCATGTCTCCTAAGATCCCCCCTCTGGACAATTCATTTTGGAACTGCGGGATCTCCCGGTTTCAGTCTTCATATTGAGACCATGGGTAGATAAAGCTATAGACATCTTAACAGAAAGATGCAGGACACAGAACACCCACCGGCAAGTGGGAAAAGGAACGGTACGAATGCGACTAAAACTCAAATCCCTCAAGTTCCTGCTGCCATTTCTGAAACTCCTCAGAGTTCCTGTGGCGCAGAGGTAGCGTGCCGCTTTCCGATTGAGGATACTCTGCCAGCGGTGGTCGCGGGTTCGATCCCCGCCGGGAATTGTTTTTTGAAGTCTGCAACGAGTGACATGGACCAGCGTTTCTCTTGGAAGGAAGACGACGACGAGGAGAAATGTAGATGCCACAATGTGAACACACATATTTGGTTCCGTTTAATATTTGCTTCCGCTGCCCGGACATGCATTTGGTCCCGCTATTTGGTGGCCTACCAAATGCTAATCCCCCACCCAGGACCATGTTTTTCGAACTTGTCCAAGGAGCAAACGTTGGACAAGTCAGCACTGGATAGCACCATGCCGTACATGATGTAGGCGTCCACAAGCCGCATTTTATTGTAGAGGAGGGGCCGGCGAGACCGATGATGAGCATAGTATCAGTGTGCATACTTTAAAAGCCGAATGGGGTGCAGGCAATGACGCAGACCGAGAAGACACTCGCCACTGACCCAAGAACCGTACGGCCTCATGGGCTCTCTCTCCTTGCACATCTGGGCATGCTGACTCTGCTTCTCTGCACCGGCCACCGGCTCGTCCCATCTACCGACCCCGCTCCGCATTGCTCGGGCCGCCCAGTCATACCCAACGTGAGTGTCGGCCCCCGCTCACGCCGCCTCCACTCAGCCGACTTTGCCCTTAATTATGCCCCCGAACCACGTTAACATTTACACCATCACCATGACCACCATCTTTGCGCACCCTCGCGCAGCCTCTCCTCCAGTCCGCGCCCGTGTCTCATCCTCTCCTCTACGCGACATGCGCAAGTCTCCTCCACCCGGTGTCGCCACCTTGCCGACGATTAAAGCGCACGAAGAGCTGCAGGCGCCCCCGAGCTCAATCCCTCTCGCAAACGGCGTGCCGCGTCGACGCCGTCGCAGTTCGTCGATCAAGCAAAAGCCGCCTCCCGGCGTCGTCCCGGTCAAGGTGGTGGATTGGGAGATTCCGCGCAAGGCGTTCCACAGTTCTATTGGTGAGTGCGGCGGACGCGGCGTGGTGTAGTGCGGTGCGGCACGCGATGCAACTCCGCATGCGATGATACGATGTGTGTGATGGCTTCTCGTCATTGCTTCGGCGATCCTATGAGGCACACACGGTTGATAAACATGGCGTCTGCGTGCCTGCATAACCTGTCACTTTATAACCCGCACGCGACTCCCCAGCCGGTCTCTCGCTAACGCTCTTCCGCAGGTCTGGTAACACTTCTCCTCCACTACTACGACCCACCCACGCTCCGCCCCCTCATTACCTACCTCTCCATCGCGCTCTGCGGCATCACAACAGTGGATCTCATTCGTCTGCGCTTCCCCGCGTTCGCAGAACTATGGGAATCCGTTGTGGGCTTCCTCATGCGCGAAGAGGAGCGTGGCAAGATTAACGGTGTCGTGTGGTACCTCGTCGGCGTCATCTTCGTCCTCTCTGCGTACCCGCGCGACATTGCCGTGGCGTCGATCCTCATTCTCGCGTGGGCCGACACGACCGCGTCGACGCTGGGCCGTCTCTGGGGCCGTTACACGCCGCCTCTGCCATCCCACTTCCTCGGCCTCCCCTTTGCTCCACGCAAGTCGTTGGCAGGATTCCTCGCCGCAACCGTCACGGGCATGATGATTACCATCTGCTGGTGGCACAACAGCACAGACTGGGCCATCTTTGGCAGCCCCGCTGGACTCGCTCTCTCTGCCGTGGTCATTGGCACTGGTGGCGCAGTCGTCGAGGCACTCGACCTCGGTGTCGACGACAACCTGACGCTGCCGATTCTCAGCGGCGCCGTCATCTGGGCCTGGCTCGCCGCCACCAACCTTGTCTTTTAATATCAAGTAGATAGATACCCGCGGCATTCGCACTGTTCAACCATTACGCGTACGTTACATCATGTTTTATGAATAGAGTCACCAAGCACTCCACAAGCACTCCACAATCAGGCACACTGCTGCACATTGCCTTTCCCTCTCGGCCTCTCGAGTCTTCTCTTTCTCATCGCAGCAAGAGTTTTCTTCGGTGTGCACTGGCCGCGTCGTGTGCAAGCGCGCATGCAGGTTATGGTGGCGTCGTGGCGTCACGTTTTCGCGCGGCTGTGTTTTTTGATGGCGTACGCCTAAGGGCTCGTCGGGATATTGTGTCGCGTGACTGCTCCTCGACGTTTGCCCGAGGAGAATTGCGCTGCCGAATCAAGCTGGCTACAGCTTCGGCCAGAGACGAGCATGCGTACCACGGATGGCTACTGGATCAAGCAAGCCACAACCAAAACACATGGCCGAAATTGAGGCTATAGTCTCGCTCAGACCCTTCATAATATCTAAAAATCGCACACCGTTGGTGAAACGGTATCATGCGTCGTTGCCATCGACGCGGCAAGGGTTCGACTCCCTTACGGTGTATTCTTTTTGGGGTTTTCGGACCCATCTTTTTCCAAGAGCATCCTCGAGGCTTCGAGGTCTGTCCAATGGGTCACGATCGCAGTCGCAGCTTGAGACGAGTCTGTCGGGTTTCGACACAGAGTAGGACGTCCGGTGCTGCCGACGGGGGCATGAGGCTACTGGTGGGAGTGGCGCCGACCATGTCCAATGATGGCCAGCCAGGCCAGTGGATGGTCCCGTATGAACACTGTACGTATGTGGATGCGAATGAAGAGGGTGGGAAAGACAAAGCATCATCGAGAGGGATATATGCCTGCAGCCGGCAGTGACACCGCAAAAATGTTGGACGCAACGGGAAATGCCACCAACAGCCTCGGTGAGACATGACCGGCTCGGCGAGTGTGGCAAAGTGAACGCATGTGGTCAGTTAACGCGCAACCTCGTAGCTAGCACCTCACCTCACAACCTCGGCAAGGGCGAGCAAGATAACTGTGGAACTCTTTCGGATGCCTAGCACTAGTTACAATGATGTCCTATCTGGGAGGCAGTGTTGGGCACTCTTGCCTCCTGGAAGCTAGACCACTGAGTAGCAGTTGTCGATTTCGGTGCCGAGTGGGCCGTGGTCGCGCAGGTCGCTCAAGGCGTTCTGCATGCGCATGTCCTGAGGGGTAACGTGTTGAAGGCGTATGGGGTGCGGCGAGGGGGCATGAACTTGACCTTGAGGACGGGGCAGATGCAACTCCTCCACCCGCTACACACACACCGTGACAAGCGTTCTAGCATCTAGCTCTATTCAACATCGTCATCAGCAGCCTCCTTGGCCTCCTTGACCCCCTTGGCCGCCTTGCCCTCGTCCTTGCCCTCTGCCTCCACTGGGCTCCCCTCACTAACACTCTTCCCCCGCGGGCGGTACAAACCACCAGCAAAGTCGGACACCTTGCGCCCCCCACCTGCCACACCACTCGCAGCACCCGTGACGCCCATGGTAAACGACCTGCCCATGCTGCTAAACAGGCTCACGCGGGTAGGCGGTTTGACGTCGTCGTCGCTGTCGCTTTCAGGTCCGAGTGCCGCGACAGCTGACAGGCCCAGACTAGGAGCTGGACGGGTTGGCGTCACGGTTCGCAGCGGCAGAGTGGCCCAGACGCTCTTCCTCTTGCCGCCCTTGACGGGCGGCTCCTCCTGGTACGTCACCTCCATGCCCTCTTGCTCGTGCAAGGTAATCTTGATCACGGCGAGGTCGTTTTCAATGTCGTTGACGCGAGCCGAGAGACGCTCAAACGGCGTGTCCTCGCCTGACCGCGCGGCAGCGTATGCAGTGGCGTCGCGGAGAACGCTCGGCGCCTGCACTACGCCGCTGGCACCGACACCCAGAAGCTCGGCAAAGCCGTGGAACACGCGGTCCTCGTCGGCGACAGCAATTTCCGTGTCGACGCGCGCATCCTCGATGACCTCGTGCAGCGAGTCGAGCAGGGCGACCAGATCGTCGTGAGCCGTACGCGATGAGCGCACCAGCGCGCGCAGACCAGTGCGCTTGTTGGGGTTCAGCGCCGAGGGTTGTCCAGGCTCGGGAATCGACGTGCGCAGATTGGCGAGCGAGACCGACTGGTCGTGGAGCGACTTTTGCAGTGGCTCGTAGCGTTCGCCGAGGGGGTCAAAGATGGCGGAGAGCTCGGCTAGCGCGGGTGACTTGGCAGGAGAGTTCTCGTCAGAGGCAGCTTGAGATGCAGTGTCGTTCTCCTGGGGCTTGTCGGCAGTCGCGTTGTCCTTGCCCTCCTTGTCCTCCTTGCCTGCATCCTTGGCAGCCTTGCCCTTCTTGCCCTTCTTTCCCTTGCCCTGCTTGCCAGCCTTGTCGTCGGGTTTGTCGTCGGCCTTGTCGGCAGGTTTGTCCGCCGTGCCGTCCGTTTCGTCGGCGTTGGCAGACTGTTCAGCCTCGGTCTTATCCGCAGCCTTGTCATCCTCGTCGTCCTTGGACTTGTTCTCAGCCTTGTCGTCGTCGTCCATGTCAAAGACCAGACCACCCGACCCCGTCCCCGCAGGCACACCTGCCTCGGCCTCATCCGCAAGCCAAGCCACGCGCTGGCGCTCGAGCTCCATCCTCCGCTCAGTCTCAATCTGCAGGTCGTTGACGAGGTGCTGCACAAGCTCCTCTGCCAGGAAAATCCTAGCAAGACTCTCCTCCTCGACCTTGTCAACCGGCTCGGGCGAGGGTGCCTCGCTCTTCCGCCGGCTAAACACTCGCGGGCGCCAGCTCTTCTTGACCTCTTGTACTTTTTCTGTCGGCGCAAGAATCTCGACAGCCTCGTCGACGAGCGCCGCGGCGGCGGCGGTATCCAGACCTTCCCTGGTGCGGCGGACTCGGTCCAGCCACGATTCGGCACGCCTCGCGCGAGCTTCGTCCGCCGCAATGAGCTGCAGCCTCAGAGCCACCTCGCGACGGCGTCCCGCGCTCTCGCGGCCGAGCTCAATGGCCATTTCCTCGGCGGCTGCACGCAGGCGCGTACTCCTGTCCATCTCCCCGCGCAAACGCTGCTTTGCCGCAGACGTCTCGGCGCGCAACGACGCCTGCGTCGACGCGCTACGCTCGCGCAGCTGGCCAAGGTGCATGTGCACGGTCTGATGCGCCTTTTGCGAAAAGGTCATGTACCGCTCGACGACCTTGGCTGCACTTGCGTCGTCGCGCAGGACACGGTCGCGCTCCGACTGGGCCTCGACGCGGACGGCAGTCTCCGACTCGAGCTGCTCCTTCAACACACCCATCGCGTGCTCCATCTCGTCGGCGTGAATTTGCAGGCTGTTGATCTGCTTGTCCTTGGCGGCTACGGTCGCGCTAAAGTCTTGGAAGAGGCGGTGGACGCCGCGCTGGCCAATGAGGAGGTTGGAGATGGCGTCAGAGGAGCGGGAAATGCTGTCAGTGGACGAGGTGGACTCTGTAGCAATAGGAAGCTTGGACGCGGGGGCGGCGGCGATCGGGGTAGCAACGTCGTCGGCCTCAATGTCCTTGGCGGCCATCTTTGTGTCGTCCGCCTCAATGTCCTTGGTGGCCGGCTTTGCGTCGTCCGCCTTGATCTCCTCCTTGGCGTCGCCTGCCTCTGACTCGGCGTCGCTGTCGCCCATAATATCAATCTCGACGTGGTGGTCCTCCTTGGGCTTGTCGACAGAGTAACCCTCGGGCTCGTCCTTGACGTCCTTCGTGTCCTCCTCCTTCTTGTCCTCCGCAGCCGCCTTGTCGTCCTTGGCCTCCTTGTCCTTTGCCGGCACGGGCGGCGCCGATCCAAGCACAGGCTGCACCTGAAGAATGTTGTCCGAGATCCGACGCGGAATTGGCGGAGGCACAGCCTTAGGGTCGAGCCGGGACACGAGCGCGGCATACTCTGCCAGCGCGAGGTCGCTGCATGTCAGCCCCCGTCGCGCAGCAGCACGTACCAAAGCCTTTTCTGCTCTTCAATACGCTTCCTCTCGCCCCTCTCCCACTCAATCTCCTCCTCCCTGTCGTCCTCGACCCTACGCAACTCATTCAGCTGCGCCCGCTCGTGTTCGCGCTCCTTTTGGCTGCGCTGCAGCTCCTGCCGGGCAGCAGCGAGTTCAAGCGAGCTAGCAGCGAGCTGCTGCTCTGTAAAGTCGAGTTTCGCAGAGAGACGGCGGTGCGCAAGCGACAGCTCGGCGAGCTGGCTCGACGGCTGCGCAGCGACGGGCGGGTCGGGCGTGCCGCTTTGCTCGTCAGTACATTGCAGATCACGAACTCGCAGCACTCACCGCAGCGTGTCGACCTCTGCCTGGAGAGCGGTATTCCTCGTCTCGAACCCGGCCGCACGCTCTTTCGCGAGCTCGAGCTCGAGCCGCACACCCTGCACGTCAATGCTCGCCTGGTGCGCGGCGGCGCGGTACTGGGAGATTTGCTGGCGGAGCGAGTTGAGCTCCGAGGCCAGCGGGTGGCTGGCCGGAAGGGCCGGCGACGGGGGCGCGGGGGCCATGCTAAAGTGTAATGTGTGCGGCCTAGGCCGCGAGTGGGGTGATAGGTGTAGGGAAAAGATGAGGAGAATGGGTGTTGTTGACAAGAGATGAGGACGTGGATGGTTGAGGAGCTGGGGGTTGCCAGGCACGAGACACGCGACTTGACTACTACGACGTCTTTCACAATGCCATGAATGGCTGCTTCCATTCAGCATGCACGCTCTGCATGCTCACTGCTCGATGCTCTCGTCATGTCGTATCGTGGGTGCATACTATAGCCTAAAATACAAAGTCCTGTACACGCGTATATGATCTAATCGTGCAAAATCGCATTGGCAAACTTGGCCCCCAGGCGGCCAAGCTTGCTCTTGCCCTGCGGCGCGACATGGGCGCGACCGCCCGTAGCCCTCTTGGCCCGCTCGACAGCCTCGGCCTGCGAAATACCAATCGCGCGCTGCTGCTCGGCAAGCAGCGCCTGGAACTTTACGAGTCTGTCGCGCTGCTCCGTCTCGGACAGCGTCGACGTCGACGCCACAGAGCTGGCCACACTGATGCGCTTCTTGGCCTGCCAGCGGCGGTCCTCGTGTATGTCGACGATATGGCCAATGCCGCTCTCGCGGAACGACGACGGGCGCACGCGGGGCTTGCCGCTCAGCGAACTGAGCGACACCGCACGCGTCAATTTTGACGCAGTGTGATTGAGCGCCTTCATCGCCTGCTCCTGCTGTGCGCCGAGGCCACCGTCAAGAGGAGCAGTGTTGGGCTGGCTCTCAATGAGCGTCGGCGCCTCAAGCGACCGCACAGAGTGATCCGACGACTCGTCGGTCGAGTGGCGCGAGTGCTGGCTCGACGAATCCAGAGCCGGCACATCGTCCTCGGGCAACGACGCCAGGATCGTCTTGCTGGGCGTATGGCACATGGACGACCTGTTGTCCAACGAATGGATTGGGCTCTGCTCGCGCGAGAGCACGTCACGCGTCGACTCGGCGGGAGTCTGGGGGAAATGTGACGTGGCCTCTGAACTCGTAGGGCTCGACGCACGCACCGTGCCACCGGTAAGGGGAGTACCTGGTGTCCGAGGGGTAAGAAGAGCGTCGGCCGGGCGGATAGGAAGAGGCCGATCCGGCGGGGGGAGCATTGGCGGGAACCGATTGAGACGTCCAGATCCGGTACCAAGACGCGAAGGCGATCCCGGCGAGTTGCTCCTCGACGTGCTGCGCGAGCCGCGGGTGCGAACATGCGGCACCTGCGTAATGTCCAGCGCGTCCAGCAACTGATCCAGAGCTCGGTCCGAGACCGTCTCCTCGACATCCTCTGATCGAGCCTCCACGACATCCCGGGGTACGGTAAACGATTCGGGCCGAGGCCTCCGCTTGAGCGCCTCCATAGGAGGAGGCTCGACAATCACGGGCGTATCAACGGGTCCGCCTGATCCGCCTGCTCCGGGAAACTGAGTCGTGCCCTGGGTCTCTGGCAACGATCCATGCGCGTTCGGTGGCGACATGTGGTGGGATCTCTGACTACCGTCGTTGCTCATAATCGATCCGGGGCGGCGGTTATGGTTGCGCGTACTCGAGCCGCTCTTTGCCTGGTGAACAAGGTGAAGCGCACGGGCCTGCAGGTTACGCTCGCCGGCCAGGGTGGCAACCTCGTAAATGCCGATGCACGTGTTGAGGTCGAGGCGCTGGTGCAGGGCGTGAACCACAAGCTTGCCGAGGCGCTCAATCTTGTACTGCTTGGAGAGGAACAGCATGGCCGAGAGTACGGGCCCACGGTTCTGGAGGGGGGTGGCGAGCGAGAGTGTGTAAAAGTACTGCACAAGAGCGACGCACACGGGCAGAGGCTCGGGGAGGTGCAACCTGTTGGGGGTCATGCGAGCGGGGCTTAACGAGCCAAGCAAGGCGTCGTTGATATCCAACGTGGGCATGTCCTGCACGGCATCGGCGGCTTTGCGAGCCAGTGCTGCTTGCTGCTCGGCAAACCATGCCCAGCGCTCTGTCAAGATCTTGCGCGAGCACTTGATCCTGCGGCCGTCCTCGCACACAATGTCAAAGTCGGAGATGAGCTGCTCGTTGATCATGTTGAGGCCGACGTCCTGAGTCTGCTCAGACAAGAGGAGCTTGGGCGGGCGGTAGATGCCGTACGACTCGAGCTCGATAATCGCAAAGTGGTCGAGGTTGACTGAACGCTTGCCGTAGTCGACGGTGAGGTCCGAGGTGGCATTGCCAAAGATCATGAGACGGGCTGTGTTGGGGCACAGCACGATGCGGTTCCAACTGCCAGTCTGCAGCACAGGCGGCTCGAGGTGGCGCCACGCAAAGGTCGATAGGTCGAGGGCCCAGATCGAAAAGGCCGCGGTCGTTGAGGCGAGATACAAACCACACAGGATGAAATGGTTTCCAACAATGCCACCGGTGGGGAATCGCAATCCCGGGGGCTGCGACGAGCCGTGCATGCGGCCCGACAAGTCCTCCATGTCGTAGTCTGGTGGGGAAACAAAGCGGTCCGAGGTGCAGTCGGGGACCTCGTCGCCGTCGAGTGGTGACAACACCTCGAGCTCGCGCCTGACCTTTGCAAAGTCATAGTTGGAGTAGCACCAAATGTCACCGCCCTGGCCCTCCTCGTCCAGCGAGTATGGCAAAGCCTGAGCCCCTGTGAGGGTGTGGAGATGTGATGGGACCACAACGCGAGAGTTGGACGAGGCAATGACACTGCGGTAGGCGCCTTTTGATCGCATGCCGTGAGATTCCGGCTGGTCAGTCTTCGATGTCCACACGCGGCGGCGCAGGTCAAACATGTTGATCTCATAGATCCACGAGTTGTCACCGCGCTGGCCACCGGCGACAACAAGCTTGTCGCGCGAAACGGCAGACAAGTGGGCGTAGCGGGGTTGGGGGATGAGAGATGCGTCCTGGCTGGGTCCATGTCCGAGGTCGCTGTCGGGCGAGGGCTGGGGCAACCAGCGGCGAGTGCGGCAGTCAAAGAGCCAGATCTCGTTGTGGACTCTTGGCGAGTCGACCTCGCTCATGCCGCCAAAGAATACGAGCTTGTCCTCCCCTGGGATGTTAGCGATGCCAAGGTCACACAAGACGACTCACAAACATCCATCGAGTGAAAGTATCGCGGCCCAGGTCCCGGTCCAGCGTTCACGCGTGACCATGTTCGTGTAGCAACGTCCATGGCCCACATTTCTTCTGACAATCGCCTGGCCGAGACGAGTTTTCCTCCATAGAGAAAGATTGTTGCGGGATGAGGGGCGGGGAGAGGGCACAGTGTCAAGGATGGGCCCTGCCGTTAGCTCTGGTCAAGGTGCAGCACGTACCGTCAGCGGAAGAGGGACCTCGCCCTTTGCCGTCTCAAACCAACTTGTGAGCTTGTCTGAGCCGTCTGTCATGGTGTTTTGATATTAGGGTGTGTTGGGGTTAAGAGGTTGGTCGCAGAGTCGGGCTGTGAATGTATGCGCAATCCTGCAAAAACACTGGCAGCTGTCGACGCACTGACCGCTGGCGTCAGCATGGAGAACAACGAAGAGATGGAGAAAAAGTGACAGCCAGGACGCCAACTGGACCGATGCAGGAGTTGAACAGGCTTATGAAACGCAGGGAAAGAGCATTCCTGCGCCAAGCTAGCCATGGATCCATGGAGCAAGCCGGACCGCTCGCTGGCCGCCGTAGGCACTTCGGCCTAGCATGGCGCCAGCGCCACCCACCCACGGCGTGTGTACGGCAGCGCCAACATCATCTCGGGCAGCGTGCTTGCAGACTTGCACTGAGGCGGATGGTGGTGGAACGCGTCCACGCCATAATGGAAGGCGCGGGGTCGCATGCCGGCCGGCCAGACCGGGCATGGATATCCCCATGGGCAGTGACTCACAAGTGTGTATGCTGTTGTCGCTAGAACAATGGCAAACGTCCGTTCAGACTGTACGTGGCGTCGAGGAATCTCAACAAGTGGAGAAAGTGGTTGTTCTCTGCTGTTCAAGCGGGGGGCCGATGCTGCTGGGATATCGGGCGCTGCCGCGCTGTTGAGCCAGGCCCGTGCGACGAGCGAGAACGCTGTTGGACGAGAGAGATAGAAGCAAGAGGGCGAGAGATGGCGTAGATTGATGCAGATGTTCTGGGGGTGATGCACGAGCCTCCAGGTGGTGGGAAGGGGTGATGCCTATTGTGCAATGTCCGAGCGAGTGCGTGGGTTGCGAGTCGTGGGTATGCGAGCAAGAATGGTCTTTGGCAGTAATGGCCGAGAGTATGTACAAGAGAGAGAGAGCACAGCAGAATGCAGGTTTGCAGGATCAGAAGAGATGGGTAGTGGTGCTACCAGCAGTAGTAGTAGCTGGAGTGGCAGCAGTGGTGATCGCCAGCCCAGCCGGCCCAGCTCCTCCTGCTCTTCCTGCGATCCTGCTCTCCTCCTCCTGACCGTCATGTGCCTCTTCTCTGGGGCCTTGGGCCTGCTAAGCCGTGTGCCGCAGACCGGTTTCGTGCTGCGATCATGCCCAACCCATCCGTCATTGTGCGTACTTCATGGGATGCCGAGCCGCGCCGCCTACGCCTCTCTAGCAGCGAAAGCGTGACACAGAGTGGAAGGAATATGCTCCTGCTCTCCAGGTCAAGGCAGCAGGAGAGAAGGAGCAGCAGCAGCAGCAAGGGAACAGCTTCTCTCTCTACGCGATGGATGCGGGAGGCACACCCAGGGACACAATTTCAGGCGCGATCATGGTCGAGCCCTGACGAGCAAAAGGGTGTGGTCGTCTCCTGGCCATGCAGCGATGGGTGGGGGATGCTGCTGCTCTGCTCCTCCCTCCTACTCTTGCTGCTGTCTGCTCTTCTGGGCCGGTACGCGTTCCTCTTGTCACTCCAGTAGTGTGCACAACAACCCGGGGAACACCATGCCAGTCATACCACATACAGCCAAATGTATGACGCCAACACTACCCGTCTGTTCAGTGCCCAGCTGTACCCGCCAGTTGCGTCGGTTTGGGAATCCTGTACCCTACCCTATGCTTTGCCAGAACGCTGGAACCACACCCAGGACCACTCAAGCAGGCCCCAAGCACGACAAATGCCTCTTTGGAACCGGGCGTCTCGGAAGCGGGAGTGGCGGCGGTCGTTCATTTCACGCCGACTACAACAGTACAGTACTGATCGCGCCTCCTGCTACCTGCTCCCCATGCATCCACAATAGGTGGTGCAAATACCGTCCCGGCCTGCGCCACTGTACTTCACGCTCACTGGCTCACTGGCCTGGATCCGCCCACCACGGCACTCGCTTGATCCCGATCAACCTTGTCCAAACCACATGTGCATGACCACTGCTGCACGCACTCACAAACTCTACGACCCTCACTTTCCCTGGCCCACCGACCCGGGAGGCAACGGCAGCGACAGTGCCAAAAATGAACAAGCCGCGGAGACTACGCACTCTGACAGCGCCGCCGCACAAGACATGCATTCTCTGTCCATCAGGCCCAAGGCCCAAGGTCCCTCCGACGACGGCGGGTCAGTCGCCAGGTCCAAGGAAACTTCAAGGCCCCACAAAGGTCTCACTACTCACAAAACGCCAGGCGTTACTCAAGTGTCACCTCGGGAACGAGGATCAGAGCTTAGGTTGGCAGTTTACGAGCGTGCGTGCGCACTCTTCTGCGCGTTGGTGGCCAGCTGGACCAGCGTGTGCGCATGCATTCGGTGCTGGCCATAGTAGAGAACAAGGTCTGCTCGACTAGCCCCATCCGCGGCCGTGTTTCCACCGACGTGTGCTTACGACACGCTACTCACTTTGTGATCAACCATCGAGGCATGTGCCGAGATATTACGCAATGGGTCAATTCCACCACACTGTCCGAGAAACGTTAATCGGTCAACGAGTAATGAAGGAAAAGCAGGGCAGTAGGGGTAGAGTCGGGCCGGACGCCACCCCGGCAATGAATGACATCCACATGCCTCACGAATGAATGCGTAGTCTGGATCCGTACAGAATGAACATTTAGAGTGTGCCGCTCATTGCGGATCCACCGGAATTGCGCTGCATTCATTTCAGTGTCAATGGCGCCGGGACCAGCCCTGGCCCTGTTCATCTGGCTGCAGAAGCAAAAAAAGATTGACATGCCATGTCGGGGAAGACGCGTCGCGCGCAGCCATCTCTGGGCAAAACATCCTGGTTGGTAACCAACCTTGTGTCCGAACGACTCTCACGCGATCCCACGTCATGTCGCTCAGTGCCGTACAGTTGGCTGCATTTGCCCAAGCTACAGAGACAGTGTCGTACATGTACTGACAAAGTGTCGTACAGACTGCGCAGACCCCTAGCGTATGGGCCCGAATCTCACGACATTCACGAGACTAGCATCTAGCTCTGAGCCAAGTTGATCCCACAGTATTACGTTGCCCCGCTGGCGACACTAGTTAGGGGCTTGCAAGAGTTTCTTTTTCTTTTAGATTTCTGCAGACGCACCCTGTATCTATGAATTGTGGGAACCTAGTCTCGTCGCAGCCCGCAAAGCGCAGAACATGCCATGCCTAGTCCACATAACGTAACATGCAAGGGGTATTTCAGTGCGAGCCTCTGTGATCAGTGATTAAAACTCTTGATTCAATCGCGGCATAGCGGCTGCCATCGAGGTGGACGTCCCTGACCCCAGAAACCCCCCGCGGCGACAGTTCGATCGTAATGGTGGCATCGCAAGCCGCATTGAATATCTCGGTAACATCCAGTACATATGTTTGGGCTGCCTGCTGGAATTGGACGCTCCGAGACAGCGGTATGCTCGCGCTCACACACGCTGCGTCGGAACGGGATATGGTGATGGCTTGGTGTGATGTGTCTGATCGCAACGACGCGCCTGGTTTTTGATTCCAAGGATCCGCCGTCGTTTCATGCTCGTGACGGCAGGGTGGCTGGCGTTGACTATGTACTGCGCTCGTATCAGGCGTCGGATGCTGTTACTGTTGTTCGGTCCACATTAAGCACTATGGTTTTGTCGGCACGATCGAGGACTGAAACTTCTCGATGTGGCTTGATGACACAAAAGGTCGGCACGACCACAAATCAGTTGTGGGTGCTGTCAGTCTTGCAGCACGGCTTGGCATGGTAAGCCGCGTAAACAGTAGTGGGGCATGCGATGCATGCAATGCGATGTGAGGGCAGAAGGGACGACAACAGGAGAAGGAAAGAAAACAGCAAATGTACAACTGCTCTTTGCGCATGCAAACTACGCGGGCACTCGCTTATAAAACCTGGACACCCGTCAGCAAAAGCTTTGGCAGCAAGAACGTACATAATGTAGGCTGGACGCGACTGTTGACGTTATGATCGCATGTGTGGGAGAAAATGTGCGTGTGATTAGCGAGGTGAAACACGACTCTACCCCTGGTACAGCCAAGGGTGAAAAATGGGGGACGTACAACGACATCGGCCTCACTGGCTGGGTTAATCTTGCTGTCCTCACAGAACATCCACTTGTTGGACGAGCGCACGTAGGCCGTGTCTTCTTGTCAGCACAGCGAGCTGCGTGCAAACTTACAATGTCCCGACGACAGTGTGCCCATGTGGTTGCTGACAGCGTACAAGTCATACTTGAATGGCCCGATCTGAGTCCTCGGGTCGTCCAGGTCTTCGGCGCCAGTAGGCTGGCGATGGGGCATGTATCGTGTGAGATCCAGGTTTTGCAGTGGGAAGATGACAGGCGTCTCCGACTTGTTCCAGAACCCGTTTGAAGAGGGGATGAAACGCTTGAGCTGGATAAGAAGCACTGGTGGCAGCCTCGCCAACGACAATGTCTTGGTGGCACGACGTGGCACCTTGCACTTTGGGCAGTTCCTGCAGTGTCAGAAATACTCCAGCGACGCTTCCTTGCGTAATAGGTGGCACAAAGGAACAGGAACACGCGATTTGTAACCAGCAGGAGGCACAGGAACTTGGAGTGCCAACTTACCACTTTTCATCTCCATCGAGAACCTCGGCCTTGACCCAGCGGTCAAACAGCTCGGGAAGCACCACCTTGCTCTTGCTCGAGGGCAAATCCAAGGTCAGCCATTGGAACGGGTCGTACGTGGTCGACGTCTGCGTGGGGTCAGCATGGCAGACACGCAAGAGCACTCACAGTGTGGCACGTCAAGCACTCCATCCTGTTGCGGTACTGGCCCTGGAAGAGGTCGACAATCAGACTGTCGTTGCGCATCTTGTAAATCTGCCACTCCTTGTCCGAGGCCTCGGGTACCGACAAAGTCTCGAGCTGGCGCTCTCGCTCGGGCGTCATCTCAATAGGCTTGGGCTTTTGCTTGATCCGATTGAGATCCTCGTGCAGGCCGTCCATGACAAACGACAGAAACTCTTGCGAGTCGTGCTGATCGCTACCGGCAAAGTCCTTTTTAAAGTTGATAATGCTCCTCCTAAACGTGTTGGGGGACAAAACGTGGTAGTTTTCGCCCCAAAGTGCCCTCAGCAACTCGGCAAAGGCATCTGCCAGGTCTCCCTTTGTGCCGAGAGGATTGTTCACGTTAATGTCGCGCTTGTAGAACCCGTCGAGGAAGAATCGCGTAAACGGCCACGTCGCACTCAGGCACTGAACGGTCGAGTTCATGTAGCAAGTACTGTCGTGAGCATTGCATCCCATGTCAAAACTCACTTTCCAAGATTCCTCAGACCAGTCAAGCCCAGTTTCTGATCACGCCAGTAGCGCACGCCGCTGCTCGACGTAAAGCTGTCAATGGGCCGCGCGGCCGTGCTACGGGCGAGAGCACGCTGATCGTGGCGCTCGAGGCTGTGACCCACGGCGGCCGGCGGGGGCTGGGGCACGAGCGCAAGTGAATGCGCTTGTGGGTAGTCGATGGCAGGTCGCGCAGCAGTGTACCCAGAGTACGTCTGGGTGTTGTCCAAGTAGCCACTCTGTCTTCTGGTGCCGGCCCCGGGGTGGATGGACGCGCGAGGCGGCGGTGAAATAGGTGCCTGCACCGCAGAGTAGGAGAGCGAGTTGGACGCCCGGTGGCTCCGTGCTGGTACAGCTGGAGGCCCTGGACGTTGCTGCTCTTGCGGCGCGACCTGCTGACCAGAGTACGAGTGAGTCATGGACTGTGGGTGAGAGCCGTAAAACTAATGTCAGCTATAGTATCGCCTCTGACGTACGTTTTGTGTAATGTCCTTGGTGTAACTGGCTGGCTGGTAGACGGCCTTTTCGCGATTCTTCCTCGCCTGCTCGGTAGACCCAGGCCGCATGGCATTGTTGGGCGGCCTCGTTTCGAGAGGCGAATGTCCATTCGAGCCGTTCTGCACTGGGTTGTAAGGCCGCGACTGCTCGCGCGCTGGGTAATGCTGCTGTTGCTGCTGCTGCTGCTGCTGCTGACGAAAGACCTCTTGGCCCTTCAGCATCCGCTGGTTGACAAACGCCTGCCAACCCTGGTAGCCGCCAATGAGGAGAGCCGGCACGCGGGGCAGAGGCTTGGTGAACTCGTTTTCGCTGATGATCTGGAGGAGCTGTCCCGCCGGGGTTTGTGGCTCGCCCTTGCGCGGGAAGCGAGTCGACTTTGTGTCATAGATCACGACCAGGTCGTACTTGTTGCGCACCTTGAACGCCCTTTGCTGAGACTCGGGTTGAAGGGACAGAGCGTCTTCAAGGTCCGGAGACGTCAGATTCGGCCGCTGAAGGATAGTTGGGTCGATGTAAACAACATTGACGTGGCAGCCTCGGTCATAGTAGTCGGAGCCAACATAGTTTGTCTGCTCCTCCAGCGGCCGCACGTCCAGCAACAGCACATCAATAGACAGGTTGAGAAAGTAGCCGCGTAGCGTCTCGGGCGTGATGCCGCTCGTAATTGGAAACTCGGGCACCTTGCTCCTTTCCGGCATGTTCGCAAATGTTGGAGCTCCGGCTGGTGCCGGGGCCGACGCACCAGAGGGCCGTGCGGTAGGAAACGTCAACGCGGAGGGCGGCGGCCCCGACTTGGACGAAGGGGGACGAGGCCCCGACATGGACGACTGTGAGCGATGCCCTGACGCATTCGACGAGTTGCTCAAGACTCGGCCCATGTCGTGTCCAATTGTGGCTGGTGGCGGCAATGGATCATCAACAGGAGACTTGACGACATGTTTCGTGGGTTCTGGTGGCGAAGAATCACGTGGAGGAGAAATATCGAGGCCCTTGTTGCTAATCTCTGGTGTGCTCGCCACACGCTTCATTGTGGCCATAAAATCGGGCTTTGGCGGTGAGGGCAACCGTGCGTCGTCGTCGTCGTCGTCATCGATTGGGCTGGGTCGTGAAGGAGGTGGAGGGAGCCTTGTACCCGGAATATCCTTGGGGACCGAAGGAAGCTGAGGAAACGCTGGCAATGACGGAAGTTCTGGTAACAAGTCTTCCACGGCAGGTGGTGGCCGCGTCGGGGGCTGAGGCAAGGGTGACTTGCTGGCGTCGCTTGAGGCCCTTGCCGTCGGCACCAGAGGGGGAGGCATCTCAAACTGCTTGCCAAACTCGCTGAGTGACGGGAAAGTCTGCTCAAACTTGCCCAATTCATCTGATGGACTGTTTCTCCGAGGTGGGGGCGATGGCAGACTTGAGTTGGCGTTGGCGGGGGACGTGACAAGGGACTGGAGAGGGGCAGTAGACCCGACGGGCGACTTGAGAGTTGTAGTAGATTGAGCTGGAGATTTGGCAGTTGCAGAAGATGGAGCAGTTGATGGTACAGCCGCGCCGGCTGCGACGCGCGAGGAGGGATGGGCAGAGGGGGCGGGTTGAGTATGTGCCGGCGCCTTGGTTGGGCTTCGCCGGCCGGCCACGCCGTTGCTGGCCGAGTGAGACGACGAACCCGTAGCTGTCTCTTCAACACCATTTGGTGTCGTGGACGGAGGACGTGAAATTGCAGTAGCGGACGGGGGGCGAGGAAGCGCTGGTCGTGCGAACTCTGTCGAAGACCGGACAGTTGGTGCTGCTCGGGGGCCGCCAATGGCCTGCACATGCGGCGGCTTGGTGCCATAGTCGTGGCTTACTCGCTTTGACGAGCTGGCCACGTCCATGCCGCGACCACTGAGCGCTTTCATTCGGTCGGCAATCGATCCTCCAGGCTCGAGCTCCAGGGCCGGCGATGGTGTGTCCCTGTCTGTCAGTTCTGACCGGATTACTCAGTACGAACCTCGCTGCAGAGCTGTCCGACGCTAGCTTGCTGGACGCGGGCAGAGAACTTTAGCGTCAGCATTCGTCGAATCTCGAATAGCATACCTCTTTGCAGCATCTTCGGCAGCCTTGAGCTCCTCCTTGAGTGCCTTTGCCTTGGACCTCGCCGTCTCCCAAGTCTGACGAGTCAGCTCCGTCGCACATTGCAGCACTGGCAGCTCACCGGCTTGAAGTCTGACATCCGCTTTGCCCACTGGGGATCGTTTGCCTTGGCCTCTTTGGTGGCAGGATGCAAGGCGCTGTATGAATAGGCGGTGGCGACGCGGCCATAGGCGACAAACATGTCGGCGGCGCTGCCTCGCCTCTCGGCTTGGCGCGCTGCCTCAATCTCCTTGAGCGCCAGGGCAAACCATGCCTTTGGGGTGCGGCCCTCCTTTGACCCGATTTCAAAGGCTGCCTTCTTGAGCTGCTCAAAAGGCTTGCCCTCGTACGTGGGCGGTGTGGATGCTGGCTGAGACATTGTCGAGGGTGGAGCAGCGTCGTGTCGGCTCTATCCAAGGCAAGCGGTGGCCAGTAGCCTGGAGGACGAGAACAAGGGCAACAGGAGAGGTTGCCTCCTTTTGCGTAGATGCGTGTAGTCTAGTGTAATGAGAGAATGGTGATGAATGACACAGCAAGAGCAATGAGCATCCACGGAGGTTGGGTAGCCTGCCCGCGGCGGCATCGGACAGTGTCCGCCAGCAATGACGTTTTGGTGCCGCTGCCCAGATTGTACTGCAGAGCGTAAGCATGCATTGCAGCTTGCATCTAACATTCTACAGCTACTGCTATATGCTTGGGCACTTGTGCTACAGACAACTTGGCCACACAGGTGCATGTACGAGCTCGATTTCCAAAGCAGCTGCGACATGGCTGCGCAGGGAGTGCAAGCACTGCCTCGAAGTCGTTGGCTTTGGGCTCGTCAACAATTTCACTGTCTGGCTCCTGATTCATCCCATGACTCGACTCTACCAGGAGATCTATCTTGTTTGTTGCGAACGACCTGAGAGACGTTGAGACAAAGCAGGCCCATCTGCCCATGAGACACTGATCGAATCCGACACTCGACCGCATCTCGGTCACAGTGTTGTTACACCGAAAATCAAAATACTTACCTCGCCTGAACCGTTTCAGTGGTCCTCACCCGTTTCCACCGGTTAGCCCAGGTGTTGCGCCCATTGCACAGCGACTCACAGTTCTCTCCAGGGGCAGACTTGGGCTTGTGCTGGCCAACCGGCTGGTTCACAGGCTGACTCTTTGGATCAGCTCCTGGGTCCCGCTTGGGACGCTGGGGCATCGCCTTTTTGATGGCCAGCGCGGCGTGCTTGGTGAACCTGCCTTTGGGGCGGGGGCAGTTAGAAGGCGGCGCAAGTGTTAGTGGGTGGGGAGGTGGGGAGGAGTTTGTGATTCAAAAGATACAATACATACACAACAAACCCTATGCCTATGAGATGCGTAACTCTTGTACGCTTTTAATCACCCCTAACTCCCTCGTTATCCTTTGGCGGCTTAAACTGCCCGAAGCCCTTGGCCTCGTACAGCAAGTCGGTGCGGATGACAAGCTTTCCGCCAGCCGCGCCCACGGCCGATCCCTCGTGGAGGAGCGAGCCCTGCGTGTCGCCGTGGGGGAAGCACAGGACAGCTCCCTGGATGGGCCTAACGCTCGTAGCGTCCATGACGCCCATCTCGCTCGAGGGCAGGAAGAAGGTCGTGCAGCCCGTGTCGGCGGGAATGTCGCTGTTGAGATAGACTAGCAAGGTGTAGCGCGACCACAACGGGTCGTCGGCCGGCTGCGAGTCGTGCATGTACTCGCCGGTCACGGGGTCGAGGCCCGCGGCGGGCCACGCGCCGTCAATGTGTGGGCGATACAGCTGGTTCTCGTTGTACTGGTACACGCGGAAACGGCCGTTGATGCCACGGACCTTGCCGCCGCCAATGCCATCGTGCACTGGTGCGACAGCGGGAACGAACGGCTGGATGGACGAGTAAAAGTGGTCGAGAAAGCCAGAGTCGGCGAGCCAGACAAAGTTGCGCGCGAGAATGGAAGTTTTCATGATGGCGCTGCCGTCCGCGGCCTGGTCTTTCTCGAAACCCATGGCGCTGGCCGCCTGGATAATCTGAAGACACTCGTCTGGGGTAAAGACGTCGAGGACGACAAACGCGCCGGGAACGCCGGGGACGTCGACACGGCTGGGTGCGCGGCGTTGCTCCTTGGGAGTCATGGCAATGGTACCAGGCGCCGAAGTCCACACAGTCGAGTCGTACAGATTGGGCGGCTTGCGGTCGGCACCCTTGACAAAGTTGGCGACGCGGAAACCCGGGTACGGCTTCTCTGGCTCGGTACCAGCAGCGCCGTACAGCGTCTTGGCACACATGCGCTCCCAGATGGGAATCTCGTCTTTCTCGTCGGCGCACCCCTCCTCGCGCGCGCGCCACACGCGAACCTTGTGTACGTGGTCGCGGGCAACAAGACTCTCGCCATCGGGCGTGGGCGCGTCCTCGGCGTTGGCGATGCGCAGGATCATATCGAGACAACGCAGCGCCTCGGGGTCACCTGGCGAGCCATCTGCTGCACTCGTAGCATCGCACTCACGTACCCAGCGCTGGAGGGCGCCGAGCTTGGGCGGCATGCGGCGAGTGTACATTTCAAAGAGCAGGACGAGAGCGTCGGTGAAGCGGTAGTCGCGGAGCGCGGCCGAGATGCGCGAAGTGAGCGAGGTGCCTAGAGTGGCACCGTCAGAAAGTACCTTGTGAAGGTCGTAGACGCTGCGCTTGAGCTCCTTCATCTCACGGCCGGCGAGCAGAGCCGGGTTCTCTGCCAAGGTACGGAGGACAAAGATGGTCGTCTCGAGCTCCTCGGGCAGGATGAGGTCGTCGCCCTCGGGCGGCGTGGGCGGGGCGCCAACGATGGGAGCCTCGACGGGCTTTACTGCCGGCCCCGGGTTGTTGCGCTTGCGCTTTTTGTTTTGCTCTGCACGTTTCCCCATGATTGATGTGGTGGAGAGAGATTTGGGTGGCGAGAGAAAATCCTTGAGTGGGGCTGGGATCTTGCCACGAGACTGTCACGTGGCAAGTGATTAGATCCCGGGCTGATCTGATAAGTGACCGTGGACAAAGATTGTTGGGCAATCTCTGGGACCCATTTCTGTGTTTTCTCTGCATGCTACATAGACATGCCACTATACACTGTCATGCAGTCTGTCTTGGCTCGCCAAATAGCTCTCCGCGCAACACACAGGGCGACTGCGTGGGGTAGCAGCAGTAACCGCCGGCATTCCAAGAGTCGGCGAATTTCCCGGTCTCGCCGTAGTCGGCAAACCCACCGACACCGCTCGTTCGCCGAATGTTGATGCTCGTTCTCCACCCCATCGCCCGCAGACCTCGCCGAGATTGCTGACCCTGTGCGGCAAGACATACTCGTCTTAAAGACGCCTTGAGCAGGCTGCCATGGTCCCCTCCTCCTCCTCCTCAACCACTCTGCCTAGCTCACGAACCATGGTGCCCTACATTGACCTCTCCACGCTCCAGACCGAGTGCCGTAACGACCAGACGGACGGCATCGACGTCGCCAGCACCGTTGACATGTGCCGTGAGTTTAGCTCTGCCTACACTGAGAACATTACCTGACGAGCTTAGACATGATCAACGCGCAGGACCAGACAGTCGCGCTCTCAGTCTCCCTCTGCCTCCCCACCATCGCGGCCATCATCGACAACATTGCCCCCAAGATCCGCGCAGGTGGCCGCGTCGTCTACGTCGGCGCGGGCACATCGGGCCGTCTCGGTATCCTCGACGCTTCCGAGATGTAAGCTACCCATGAACGTCAGCCAGGTTACTAACCTCTCTCAGCCCACCCACCTTTTCCGCACCGTACGGCCAGTGGATTGGCCTGATCGCCGGCGGCTCGACGGCGATCCAGAACGCCGTCGAGGGCGCCGAGGACTCGCCCGAGATGGGCGCCGCGGACCTCAAGGCGATCACCCCTCCCCTCGACCCCGAGGTGGACAGCGTCATCGGCCTCGCCGCGAGTGGACGGACACCGTACGTGCTCGGCGCGCTCGAGCATGCGCGCCAGCTCGGGTGCTACACTGCCGGTATCTGTTGCGTGACCCGCTCTGAGATGGGGGCGGCGGCGGAGGATGTCGTCGAGTGCCCCGTTGGGCCCGAGGTTGTTACGGGCAGCACGCGGATGAAGAGCGGTACGGCGCAAAAGATGATTCTCAACATGATCTCGACCGGTGTGCAGCTCAAGATTGGAAAGACGTACGGCAACTTGATGGTGGACGTCAAGCGTTCCAACATCAAGCTCATCAACCGCGCACGTCTCATCTTCCGCTCTGTGCTCGAGCCATTGGACAATGTCAAGTTTGACCTCAGCGACGACTTGGGAATCGACAACCTCATCGACTCTTGCGACGGCAGCGTCAAGCGCGCCATGGTTGCCGCGCGATGGGGTTGCACCCCCGCCGAGGCCGGCGTGAGGCTCGAGAAGGCCCAGGGCATGTTGAAGGCTGCGCTTGCGGCTTAGATTACTGTATTCCGTAAAGAGCATCTAGACCATCTTGGCATTGACAATGTATTGGGTATCATTTCGAAATTCGGATGGCTATGCTAAATAACATACGGGCAGGCCCTCTAGTCAAGTCTATCCTACAGGTGTCTAAATCTTCCAGATCAAGCTCGCTCCCTCGTCTCCACCGCTAATAATCAACTGGGCACGGGGCAGGCCCAGCGGGCTCTCCTCGCCCTCGGCCGCGTGAGCGACCTGGACACAGTTGACCGTGCCAGCGTGGCCGTTGAGCTCTGCCATGAGCGTGCCCGTCCGCACGTCCCAGGTACGGATAGTGCGGTCCATGCACGCCGTGGTGACGAGATACTGACAGGGGGCTGGGTGGGGGGCGATGGCCGTGACGCCCTCTGGGTGGCGCATCTCGGCGCGGATACGGCCAGTGGTCGAGTCCCAGGTGATGAGCTTGCCGTCGACACCGCCACTGACGAGGACAATACCCTTGCCGCCGGCAGTGCCCTGGTGAATGTCGATAAAGGTGAGAGCCTCGACAGATTCACCCTTGGCGTGGCCCTCGAGGGTCTGGACAATCTGGACGGGGACGTCGATAACCTCGCCCTGGGCAATGGCGAGAAGGCGGATGCGGCCACCTGCACAGCCAGCAGCTGCAAGGAGACCATTGGGCGAGATGGCGAGAGAGGTGATACCGTGGAGCGCGGGATCCATGTAGGGTGCATTGGGAGGACAGAAGACGGTCGTCTTCCACTCTGGCAACGACGTAGAGGGGTTCCAGAGGATAAGAGTAGAGTCGAGTGACGAGGTGAGGAGCTGCTTGCCGTTGGGGGGAGGGAACACGCCCTCGGTTGAGGCCATGGTGTGTCCAGCAAGCACAGTCATTGTCCTTCCTGACGGCACTAGACGTCAGCAACAGTAACCCACGCGAGAACTCACACTGCCAGAGCCACACGGTCGCGTCCTCGCATCCAGCAGCAAGAACAGGTCCCTTGGGGTGCCAGCGCAGCCACTGAATCTCACCGCCAGCCTCGAGGCTGGTGATAAACTCCCAGTACTTCCACGACTCGGGGTCACTGTCATCTGTTGGTGTCGTAGCTCCACGGCGGTTCTTGACACGCCTCCAGACACGCACGCGACCGTCCATTCCACCGGTAGCCACAAACTCGCCGTCGGTGCTGAACGCAGCGGTGACAACCGAGTCAGTGTGTCCAGTAAGGGTAATCGGCTTGAACGTCTCGCGAGTAAAGCCCCCAGGGTGGTTGGGAGGGAAGGGGCAGAACAGGTAAGCAAGGTCGTCCTGGCCACCAGAGACGGCAATGGGAGGGTTGGGGAACGAAGGGTGGAGTGCGAGGGCGAACACGGATGACTCGACCTTGTGCAGGACTACAAATCAGCGCAAGCTCTACAATGACAGTGGCCAAGCTTACAGGTTCCGGCAAAGGCATTATCAGGACGCTGCTCCTCTCCCTCTTCGTCCTTGATCATTGGCTCTCCAGTCTCGGCGTCCATGTCCTCGTCCATGTCCTCTGGTGGGGGGGTGTCGTCATCCTCGAGCACCTCCACAATGTCCTCCTCCTTGAGAACAAGATCCTCTTCTTGCTGTTCCTCGTGCGACATGATGCTTGGTCGTTGTGGTCGAGATTACGAGGTGTAAACAGAACATTTAGTCAGCCCAAGCAGGATTTTGAAAGCTTAGAAAGACCTCCACCCAGCATCGCTCGGAACCGAAACCACGTGGGATGAACGGGAGTATTTGCCACCCGCCAGCTGCCAAGTCACGTGCACGACACGGAAATGTTGAGATTCTGCTCAGAATCTTCAAAGCGAGCAGCAACAATCGACACTCGTCTTCAGCAACAACAACAGCCCAGACAGCATCATGGCCGAGGGACACGCGTCGTCCTCAAAGCCAAAGCCCAAGGGCGGAAAAGGCGGAAAGAACCAGCGCAAGCCTCTTGTCAAGTCCAACGTCGCCAAGCGTGAACGTGTGGACGAAGAGCTGCGCGACTTGCAGCAGCGTATTGACGACTTTGTGAGTGACGGCCGTGGGAGCTATTGCTGACAGCCAGGAACCTCCTTCTGAGATTACACTCTTTTCCCAACTTCCCCTCTCCACCCGCACTCTTCGAGGTGAGCTCGTACGCCCAAGCAGGAGCTAACAACAGGCCTCAAGCACTCCCACTTCCTCGAGCCCACTCCTATCCAGTCACTCTCAATCCCGCCAGCCCTGCGCGCCCGCGATGTTCTTGGATCAGCTCGTACCGGAAGTGGAAAGACGCTCGCATTCCTGATTCCCATGCTCGAGCGCCTCTACCTGCTCAAGTGGGGTCCTATGGATGGTCTTGGAGCTGTTGTCATCTCGCCTACCCGCGAGCTGGCTGTGCAGACCTTTAACGCGCTCCGTGACATTGGTCGCTTCCATTCATTCTCTGCCGGTCTTGTCATTGGTGGCAAACCCCTCAAGGAGGAGCGTGACCGTCTTGGCCGCATGAACATTCTCATTGCGACTCCCGGACGGTTGCTGCAGCACCTCGATAGTACTGTTGGCTTTGAGAGTGCAGGTGTCAAGTGCCTCGTGCTCGATGAGGCCGACCGCCTTCTGGATCTTGGTTTCCTACCCGCCTTGCGTGCCATTGTGCAGCACTTTTCGCCCTCGGCCGAGGCTCGCGCTGAGCGCCAGACACTGCTCTTTTCGGCTACCCAGGGCAAGGACCTCGCATCGCTAGCCAAGCTCTCGCTGCGCGACCCGATCTACATCAACTGCAACAAGCCCGGAGAAGAGGGTGTCATGCCCTCGACGCTCGAGCAGTATTACGCCGTCGTCCCGCTTGACCGCAAGCTCGACGCCCTGTGGGGCTTTATCAAGAGCCACTTGAAGATGAAGGGTGTCGTGTTTGTCACCTCTGGCAAGCAGGTGCGCTTCATCTTTGAGTCATTCCGTCGTCTCCACCCGGGTCTGCCTCTCATGCACCTGCACGGCAAGCAGAAGCAGCCCACTCGCATGGCCATTTTCCAAAAGTTCTCGTCATCGCAGCACGCATTGCTCATCTGTACCGACATTGCCGCGCGTGGACTCGACTTTCCCGCTGTTGACTGGGTTCTCCAGCTCGATGCCCCCGACGACGTCGACTCGTACATCCACCGTGTCGGACGCACTGCGCGCTACAACGCCGAGGGCAAGGGCCTGTGCTTCCTGTGTCCCTCTGAGGAGGAGGGCATGAAGGCGCGCTGGGAGGCCAAGGGCATCGAGGTCAAGCGCATCAAGATCAAGGAGAGCAAGATGGGCAGCCTCAAGCAGCAGATGCAGAGCTTTGCATTCAAAGAGCCCGAGATCAAGTACCTCGGACAGAGGGTGAGTTGGCTGTGAGTGTTCTGTGCTGACAATCCAGGCATTCATCTCGTACATGCGTTCGGTGCACATTCAGAAGGACAAGACCGTGTTCAAGCTGTCCGAGCTCCCGGCTGAGGCGTACGCGGCCAGCATGGGTCTTCCCGGAGCGCCCCAGATCAAGCTGCTGGAGAAGGGCGGCAAGAACCAGGAACGCGGAACGCAGAAGAAGGAGGACGACGGACCGATTGTTTTCCACCAGCGTTTGGCCGACAGTTCCGACGAGGACGAGGAGGAGGAGGAGGAGGAGGAGGAGGAGGAGGAGGAGGATGACGACGACGACGAGAGTGAAGAGGAGGCGAGCGAGTCTGGCAGCGGCTCTGAGAGCGACGAGAGCGAGGACCGCCCCGTGTCAAAAGCACCGGCAGTGCGCACAAAGTACGACCGCATGTTTGAGCGTACCAACCAGTCGATCCTCACGCCGCACTACTCCAAGCTCGTGGCGCAAGACGAAGCCTCGGACGACGACGACGACGTCTTCACCCTCGCGCGCCGGGATCACGACCTGGGCGACGACGAGCCTGATGCGTCGCTACTTGCCGAGTCCAACGCCGCCGGCCTCCCCACAGCCCTCATCTCCGCCGAGGACCTGTCCAAGCGCAAGCTCAAGGAGGCGTCCACACGCAAGGGCCAGCTCAAGAACCGCCCCGCGCCGACCAAAGTGCTGTTCGGCGAGGACGGCGAGCAGCGCGATTTCTACGAGGCCGGCGAAGAGGTCGAAGGCCGCGCGGCCGGGGACCGCGCGGCGTTCGTCGCAGCGGAGAAGGAACGCATGGCCGCGGCCGACGTCGTGGACCGCGCCGTCGCGCGCGAGAAGAAGCGCGAGAAGAAACGCAAGCGCAAAGAGCGCGAACGCGAGTTTCTCGCCCAGCACGCCGACGGGGGATACAGCGACTCGGACGTCGGCGGGCCGACCCTCGGGTCGCCGCGCGCGTCCATGTCGCCATTCTCGGAGGCGTCGTCGCCTGAGCCCGAGGTGCGGGCTAGTAAGAAGCGCAAGGGGGGAGACCTCGAGGACGAGGAGGCGCTCGCGCTGCGTCTGCTCCGTGGAGAGTAGAAACGCCGCGGGTGAACTGTGTGCGGGGATCGGCGCGTGGGCGGAATGTGGCGCGTATTGCATGTCGCAGTGTGGCATGCTGGTGGCGCTTTATGTCGCTTACGAGGGAGTGGGGGGCTGGCTGCCTTTGAGTCAGGTCGTAGAGGAATCATTACATTATGCATTGGATCGTGGATCACTCGATATGGTAGCTACACGGTCATGATTGGTTGTTTGGGTCTTTCGGGCGTCTGGATGGTGATGGCCGGGCGTGTGCCAGACACGCCGCGGCAGTGGCATGAGATATGGGCAGAGACAATGAGATGCGAGATGAGGCGCGAGGCGCGTGTATGGGCATGGTCGTTATACGTGGCGTGAGTCGTTGGTCGAGATTCGTGAGGCATGTTGGCGCCGAAGGACTGCTGCCGGCGATCCGAGGCGCAGTGCACGCAACGACGTGCGTGCGGTATGTGCCAGGGGGCAGCTGGTCGGTATGCACCGTGGAGTGCGTGTCAAGGGAGATTAAAGAACCGGAGGGGAGGGGAGATACTGAACAATAGGCCAAACGGAAAAGGCGAGGAATGACGGCGGTGGTGTGGCAGGGCTTGTGGCAGGGATCGGCGATGGTGAGAGGTGACAGGCAAGCCCATATTCCATGCGAAAGGCCAATGGAGACTTGCGGGGCCGTTCAAGACTCGTTCGGGACACCAGATCTGGTTGCTGCGGATTTCCACTGTGCACTGGACAGGACAATGAAGATCGCCCTGTGGCAAATGGCGTGAAAAAGTGGCGGCGGCCCGGAACGCGCAGGAGCGTTCCGCGAAGGCCACAGCCACCCGTTCGTTTCATCGACACCTTGATCGTACAGCGTTCGACCCGAGATCTGTTTGAGTAGCCCCGACAGCCTCAACATCGACGCCGGCACTGGGTGCGGACCTCTTGGAACCCAAAGAATCCCTGTGGCGGGGCATCGTTTGACGATACCACAAGCCCACCGCGCTCGGACCGCCGGTAAACCTCCCTGTCCACTTCGCCGATGTATGCATGAGGAATGAGGTTGGGGGTGGCCCTACTCGGCTCGGACCATTGTAGCCGCGAACAAGGACGAGTTGGTTGTCATGTCGTCTGGGTGCCAGGGGAGAGCGCGGATTGGGGCCATGGTGGACGGCGTCCGGAGAGATCGGTTGCCGCCGACTGCGCACACGGCAGCCACGGCAGCGGCAGTGGCACACGCCGAGGTGCAACGAGGAGGCGGGGCACTGAGGCCCCGAGCTCGAGTGCGGCGCGGCGTCTGTCAGGTGTCAGCAATGAGGCACGATTAGGGAGCGACGAGGCTCGAGCTCGGATATGGGGCGGGCAGAGACGCAAAGAGGTCTGGACGCAGCCAATGAACGGGTGGAAAGATGCTTACCTCGTTTGCAGGGACGACACGGTGGGCCGTTCGGCGCCTGACCGCCACAGGAAGGTCGATCAAGTCATGGGTCGGGGGCGAGTGGACCGGAGGCTGGGTGGCAAACGGGTTGCCGTCGACGCCCATGCTTGCGACTGAGCGCTGCATGGCGATCCCACCCATGGGATACTCGCGGCCCATGGCTGTAGATTGGTCGACGGGGAAACGACGGGGTGCGGACGATGCCATGGGAATCGCGACCGGTGCCACTCTTGCCACTGGCGGGCGATCGCGCTGCATTGATGGTGCGTTGGGTGGTGCGCCGATGCTGGCCAGTGTGCGGCGCATGGACACGGACGCGACGCGCTTGTTACCAGCACGGTGGGCGACCATGGGAACAGGCGCGAGAATGGTGGTCGAGCTGGCCGGCGCTGGGTGACGAACCGTCGAGGAGTCGGCGGGGGCGGCAGCGGCGTTCATGTGCGGCGGCGTGAACAGCGAGCTGAGGGGTAACGGGTGTGGGCGGTGACGGTCTTCCCGTGTTCGCAAGGAAGAAGTGTGGGAAGGGGTGAGGGGGACTGAGGCAATGGCGGTGGCCGCAGGCATGGTGACAGTGTGTGCGAGGGGTGTTGTTGGGTGATGATTTGGGAACAACAAATGCAGGTGGTGGTGGCACGCGTAGTGACTTTGGACAGAACAGGGAGGGGCCGATGGTTATAGGTCGTGATGGTCCGTTATGGGAGGGAGGGTGGCGTGCAAGTGTTACAACAGGAAAGGCAAGATGCACGATGGGTTGGGAAGAGCAAGTCGTGAGAGCAGACACGATCGATGGCGGGAGAAATCAACGGCGTGACAATGGGCTCGGTTCTTTTGTAGGACATCTACGGCACGCACGTCGTACCCAGCAGCCAGTCTAGGTCTTTGACCATTCATGCAGAAGCTGCATCGGCCTAAGCGCATGACTCGAATGCTAGCTAGCTAGTAGCATCGGGCGACGGGCAAAGTGACAGCGGCGGCGGGGCGGGATAGGCGATGATGATTGAAGACATGCCGCGATCGTAGGGTCATGCCTCCAATGTGCCGACACTGTTGCTGGGTGGCACAATGGGCCCGGGGCCACTGGCTCGATGCGCGGGGATGGACTGGGCTGCATTGACCGGGCTTCCCGTTCCTATACCATGGCGTGCAAATGCGGCGTCAGATAGACTCTTGACGATGGTGGTGATGGTGGATGGATGAATGACCCTGGCCGGATGTTTCCTCCGGTTCCCATACTCAAATGGTCATCATCCCGTCGTACCTGTACATGTTCTATTCAGTGCTCGGTCATGAGTACTGCCATGCTCAACGCCACCTACGTCTCTGCCTTGCATGCATGTCCACCCAAACACACTTGGTCAACGTTCATGAGCATCAGTTGTCGTTTGTGCATCATGAAACACGCGACGAAATCGTGTCAGGGATGCTCTCAGCAGCTCTGCAGCTAATGACTACTTGTTCCTCAATTTAGCCCCACATCTCTTTCTCATGCCTCGGTGCGCGTGTTGAACATGGCCGCACTGCTCTGCCGCAACGCTCTTGTGCGCTTGTGCAGCTTCAATCTTGCTCTCCCAACCAGACGCGCTAGTATGTCGCACGCAAATTGTGCAGCATCAAACACATACCAACGTGCCAAGCCGATCAAGGACAACAGACGGACCCTCGCGTGGAACGGGTGAGACTGTTGCACTGCACCGAGCTCATTTGTGCCGCCAACATTGATCGTTTCAAGTCCTACCTCGGACAGTGCGTCACATGCCAAGCCCGTCGACAGCACATGCTCGGCTCGTTGGCACTCATCTAGCGAGCAGCACTGGTCTCACAACAGCCAGCCCGCTTGCGAGACATGGATGGCCCGGCCCACATTCTGCATTCAAGGTAACTGCCGCAACGACCAACACGCGAGACCCGGCTTGTTCCTGATTACCTGGGCAGGCACACCCAGAAAATACATCTATCAGTGCTCTTCTGGCCGTGACGAGGGCAGCGAGATTACTGCCGAGTAGTCACAGCAGGAAGGTGCCTGCAGTCATCACCCGCCACGCTGTGGCGCAGGTCCCAGAAATCAGGGCTACTCCCACCACTTGATGCAGCAGCAGCGAGCACGCTCAGTGCCGCACTGCAGACCAAC
Organism: Prillingera fragicola; assembly: GCA_002335605.1. Classification (NCBI taxonomy): domain Eukaryota; kingdom Fungi; phylum Basidiomycota; class Tremellomycetes; order Trichosporonales; family Trichosporonaceae; genus Prillingera; species Prillingera fragicola. The sequence continues at coordinate 2,216,727 of BEDY01000001.1, forward strand.
GCACTCCAGGCCTCCAGGCCGAAGATCCTGCACCGCGGCATGCAATGTCCCGTGGTGAGTGCACCTTTTCTCATGAACCCCTGTGCAGGCTATTCATGTATCCAGCCTGGCTAACGTCAGCCAGTCAGCGTATTCGCTCCTCTGACAATCACTATCAGACTACACACGTTGTTTCGGCGCGAGCTCCACCCGGCTCCAAGCCACCAATGTACTTTGTCATTCAAAGAACTTCCATGCCCGAGCTGTGACAAAGTAGGCTGCCCAGCGGCCAGAGGTTAGAGGCAAGAGACATTAGCTTACCGTCCCACATGCCCACCGGCCGCCAAGCCACCCAGCGCATCGTGCAGTTACTAGCAGGCGTGCGCGTCCCACAGCGCGTCTTCGCCGGTGGGACGCGTCTTCGCCGTACTGCACAAATCTGCAAGCGGGTGAGAAGTCGAGCAAGCAAGGGGTGACGGCAAGGGCCATCACATGTCGCGCCACTATATCGGTGACAGGGGAAACCGACGTACGTACGTGCGTGCGTGCGTTGCACTAATAACGCGTTTTCCGAGCGAGCGAGCAGGCGAGTAATCAGCTGATCAACAGTAGTGTCAGTTCCGCTGCTGCTCGTTCCGCCGAGTCAAAGCTTGGGATCATCCGGGGACAGTTCCGGGCTTTTATGAGATTGATTTTAGTTGCTGGCATGTACATTGCATCGAGCTCTCCGGCACCGGAGTGCTGTCGGATTTGGCCAAGCCAGTCTAGGCGTCTAGGGCCAGCTGCGTAAGCATTGCTGGTGTATTGACCCAGCCACAAGTCAAGAGCCAGGCCAGAGTTACCAGTATGGACATTGACGAGGTGTAATCTCACTAACGTCTTGAGCGACGTATGCATGTGCACATGTAGCAAGCATGGGTGGCGGGATGGCGAGTGTTGGTTTAGAGTGACAACCCACGCCTGGTGACAGACGCCTTGGTGGAGAACCCTTGGTGGTGACTAGTAGTGACAGGAGTGACAAGAGTGACAACGACGCTGGTGGCATTGAATGGGCTGGATGGGTGGAGTGGTGTTGATCATGGCTGGCTGACCCGTCTGTTAGTATGGATGTGTCTCTACCCGCATGCTTTGTTTACTCGCCGTTTGTATACGTTTGTTGTCAATGGACGTTACGGCGTGCTGCTTGGTTGGTCAATGTTGATGACCTCTTGCTGCCACTCGCCCGTGGCAGTGACGGTAAGTGGCGAGCTGTCACTGTTGACTGCTGCGTCTCTTCAGCCGACAGCAGTGATGCTCTACTGGGGGCTAAAGAATAGACACAGTGATCTGTTCTTTTCTTCCCCACACCGCACTTGTTGCATGCATCGACGCCAAAGGTCATGAACGGACTGACTCGACGGAGAAGGTCCGGTGCCCCGCACATGTCCAGTGCATGACGCCAGCAGCTGGTGCCTGCGATAACCAAAAGTCTATTCATTCGTCCAACTTCCACTCACCTTTACTTTCAGTTGATCAAAATCCCCCAGAGATGGGAGACTCGCCCGAGGAGCGCCAGCATTGGCGTGAGGTGCTTCGCGCGTTTGACGGGTACATGCAGTATCATGTAAGTGGGGCGAGCTGCCCACCCAAGTTCATGAGGAGCTAGCACTTGTGTCCAAGTACAGCTGGTGGCCATTCTGCCTGTGCTCCTTGGTTTGTGTGCTGACAGAACAGCTCTCGGCAAACCATGCTCGTCGAATGGCCTTCCTTGGTCTCCCGCGTGACGCGCGTAAAATGTTCGAGAAGGTGGGGTACAGGGATAAGCTCGATGCCGTCGACGAGGGTATCCGTCAGTGAGTGCGAGCGTGGGCTCTTGGCCGAGGGTGCTGGCTCACAGGGCTGCTATGACTATGGTCCAAGCTGGAGGATATAATGCTGACGAGCAGGAACGCCGAGTTTATCGACCTCATGATCCAGGACCCCGTCTTCGCCGACATGCTCACTGAGCCGGATCACGCCCACAGCGCACACGAGCATGGGCACAGCCACGACCACGGCAGTCACTCTAACGGCCACGAGCAAGCTCACTCACATGGCCACGAGCACGCCACAGAAGACCCCTTCCACGACACCCCCACCGCCGCACACTCGCACTCGCACTCCCTCACACCCCCTCTTCCCTCCGGCCCCAGCCCTGCGCCGCGTGATCAGCGCGCAAAGGACCTCGCCCAAGACAAGGTCCGCTCCACGCTCCGCTCCTTTGTGCGCGACTGGTCGGTCGCAGGTGCATCAGAGCGCGCAGCATGCTACGATCCCTTTATCGAGGCGCTCGAAAAGCACTTCCCGGACCCCAGCGTGCGCGGGGCCGTTAAAGTCCTCGTGCCCGGCTGCGGCCTCGGCCGTCTCGCCATGGAGATTGCAGCAAGGGGATTCTGGGCGCAAGGCAACGAGTTTAGCACCTACATGCTCATCGCGAGCCACTTTGCGCTCAACCAATCCACACTGCCCGAGGAACACACAGTCTACCCCTGGCTCCACTCGTTCTCCAACCACCAAACCACGGGCTCCCACCTGCTCCGCTCCGTTCGCGTCCCCGACGTCGTCCCCGCCGACATCTTCGCCAACAGCGCCACACCCCCGGGCGGCTTCTCCCTCGTCGCGGGCGACTTTGAGGAGATCTACGGCCCCGCCCACTGGGGTCCCCTGCCCGCCCACCCCGCCCAGCCGGGAGGGGACGACGAGGACGAAGACGAGGCAGGCGACGTCAACCAGCGCGGCCGGTGGGGTGCGGTCGCGACGTGCTTCTTCATCGACACGGCCCGCAACGTCCTCAACTACCTGCGCATCATCCATGGCCTGCTCGAGGACGGGGGTGTGTGGATCAACCTCGGTCCGCTGCTGTGGCATTTTGAGAACGCGCCCACAAAGTCGGCGAGGGGCGAGGGGTCCATCGAGCTCTCCCTTGACGAGGTCAAGGATCTCGCACGCAAGGTCGGGTTTGATATCACGGACGAGCGCATGGTCTCGTCGACTTATACTGGTATTCCAGACAGCATGCTCCAGCATGTGTACAACGTGAGTGCGCTGCCGCTGGGCGCTTCTGCTGACGCAAACAGTGCTCGTTCTGGACGGCAACCAAGATTCCAGGCTCGGGGTCCGACAACTGGACGCCATAGAGCCGTCGGTGCCCTCCCTTGCACGTCACCCATGATATAGACACGATGCATGTCGTGCTACATAGCCACGTCTGTCTTCTCTCTATGCCCAATACGAAGAAAAGCTAAAGATGGTGTTTATTCTTCTGTCGTGCAGTCTAGCAGTACCCTTGCTTTGTTGTTGTTGTAGTTGTTGAAGAAGAAGAAGAAAAAAGAAAGAAAACCTAGCTCGTCATGGACGAACACACACGTCTGGAGGAGAACGTGGAGAAAGAGATTGAGAAATAAGGTGGTTGGTACATGGTCAGAGTCACGGGTCGGGGAGCAGCTACTGCTGCTGGCGTGCGGTGACGTTGGCGTTGTGCTGCCTGTTCTTCAGGTGCACTTCGAAATTGTCCAGTGTCTCGCCGGGGCCAAGCTGGTAGATACGTCCAGGGCTGCATTGTCAGTACTGATACACGTCAAGAAAGAGGTACTCACCAGTCCTGGCATTTTACACGCCACTCGACAGGCCCAGGGGCCTGATCGGGAGCTTTTGCCTTTTGCACAATGACAAAGCGGTGGTTGGGATACTTGGCCTTGAGGGCGTTGTACACGCGAGCGTGCCATTCAGGAGCAGGAGGTGCAGGCGGGGCAGTCGCAGAACCAGGAGTCGCACCCGGGGCGGGCGTGATGTTGGAGCGCTTGGGCGTCGCCGGCGCAGCACTCGTGCGTGCTGCTGCCTTTGCAGCCGCGGCGGCCTTCTTTTTCCTGCGCGCAGCTCCGTCGGAATCATCATACTCGTCGGAATCGTCAGATGACTCGGAGCTCGACTCGTCCTCGAGGCGCGCCGACTTGCCGCCCGCAAGAGTTGAGGGCGATGGCGCATTCGACACTGCAGGCGGGAGGTCAAACACGGGCTGTGTGGGACTGTCAAACGCCGACATCGACCTTGACCGACTCTCGGTCCCATTCGCCTGCTGCTGGCGGTGATACTCCTCATCTTCGTTGTACTCGACCTGGCGCTTGCGACCGGTACGCTGCAAGTGGTTGGAGCACTTGACGCACAAGTCGAGCTCGCCGTTCGAGTCCTTGCGCTTGCCGCCGGACAGGTTCTCGGGCACACCGCACGTCTTGCAGTGCCACTCCTTCGCAGGGGTCGCAGCTTTGACAGACCCAGAGCGGCGCGAGTCGGTAGACACTGGCGCCGCAACACCGTCCTCGATCTTGAGAACCTCCTCGACCTCGGGGCTGTCCCCGATACGACCATTGTACCGCTTCCGGGGCGGCAGAGGGGATCCTCCATCCGGCTCCGAGTCCTCATGCAGGGCGCGCTTGAACCCGATCGACGGCGTGTGGTCGCCGTTGACAATCGAGCCCTCGCGAGTCGAGCTGGGCGAGGCGCGCGAGGCCCCACGCGATACGCGCGGGATAGGTCCCCTCCGTCCACGCATTTGGTGGGGCTGGGGAGGCGGCGATGGCGGACGGTCCGGTATAGGCAGGTCCTGGAGGGCCAGGTTGATGTTGGCCTGGGCGGCAATGGCAGCGGCACGACGCGTACTGCTAACTGGTGGAGGCGCAGAGGCCTCGGCCAGCGCGGCGGGGCCGTTCGGGTCGATGGCGGGGTGGATGAGCGTGCGGAATGTCTTGAGAGGCTCGCGATCGGGCAGAACCACTCCACGGCGACCACGGGTGGCACGCTTTTTGCGCTTGCTCTCCCTCTCACGCTCCTTCTCGATCGCCAGCACATCCGCCTCGGTAAAGGTAGCGAGAACTGGTGTAAAGTTGGACATGGCAACGTCTTCCCTGCGGAGCGCAGAGTTGAGCGTGGGCAGGAAGGCAGCGCGAACGTCGTCGTTCATGATGAATCCAGATCCAGGAGTGTGGCCGACAAGGAACAGCGAACGCTGGTGCGTAACAATCTGCTCGTGGATGTCGTGCGCAATAGCCGTGATAAACTCGCCACTAAGACCAAGGTCCTTGCAGTACGAGATGGCAAACTCCTCCGGTGTGACGGTTGAGTTGAGATCCCACTCGAACGTGTCGGTCAGGTTTTGCGTTCCAACGATAATGTCCACCTTGACGAGAATACGCAGCTCGTCGTCATCCGCAGCGGGAGGGAGACACGCCATGGCCTCGTCGACGGTCATAATCTTGTCCTCGACCTCGTCATCAAACGAGACAATGCGGATATGCGAGTCGTCCTGGTCGGCGCCTTCGTCCGTCTTGACCTCCTCCTCGCTCTCGTGCGCTCGGCGGAAAACGTCGATGATCGAGCTCCCCTCAGGGTCGTCGGGGTCGAGCACGCCGCGGCCTGCCTTCTCCTCGGTCCTGCGAGCCTGGATCGGCTGCACCTGGTCCTGGTACTCGCGCACACGCTCCTTGATCGCCGCAACAATCTTGGCGTGGAAGTGGTTAGGTGGGAGCTTGAAGTCGTCGCATAGTGTCGTGGCGAACAGCTCAGGTGTGACGACCGTGTCTGCGCAGTTCCACATAAAAGTGTCGCTGAGGCGGAAGTGGTCGTGCTCCAGATCCAGACGGACAGGAACAATGTGGTCCTCGACATTGGCCATCGACTTGAGTTCTGAGGGCGTGCTGCTTATTAGTGGATGTCACACCTGAACACTTACAATCGGACATCCTTCCTCTTGCGCTTCTTATGCCTCATCAGAGCTTTCTCCTCGGGCATGATGATCGAGATCTGCGTGCGCGGGCGGGTGGGATGCTCGCCCTTGCGGAGCATCCACCACGGCGTCAACGCATTTTCAGTCTCTTCCCATCGCTTGACCTTGAGCTGCGTCCGCTTGCGGTGCTCCCCCGCACGAGTGACAAATCCGACGTCGTGGTCCATCCAGCCCTTGAGCTCCTCCTTCTCGCGGTCGTTCATCGCTGGCAGCTTGCCCCCAAACGTCGGGTCCTCGTACTCGTCCATCTCGGAGGTCGGCAACGCTACTATGGTAGTCGTTGGCAGGTCTTGTCGAATCTTGCCCTCCCACTCCTTGACGGGAAGACCCGGTGGTCCAGTGGGAGCTGCAGGTGCTGCAGGGGGCTCGGGGCGACCAGGCGTGCCATGCCCAGGAATGAACTGGGGCGGTGGCATTCCGTGCTGCCCTCCTGCCACCTCGCGCGCCTTGTCCTTACCGGAAACGCGACGGGTAAGCAGACCTGCCTGCGCGGGGCTTGGAGAGTCGGGTCCGGCTGATCCTGGCTGCTGGAGGTAGGCTGGTGGTGGGCGCACAGCCGTCGGTGTTGCGGGCGAGGCAGCACCGGGCTGACCGGGCCACATTCGCTGTTGCTGTCCTGGGGGGATCCCTCCGGGAGGTCCGTCCTGCTGTTGCTGCGCCGGCGGTGACTGCTGCATGCCCTGCGGTGAGAAGCCAGGAACCTGACCAAACGGCTGGCCTTGAGGAGGCATGCCGGGTCCACCAGGGGGTGCGCCGGGGCCACCAGCCCCTGCAGCCATGCGAGCCTGGCTGAGTCTCTGCATGTAGACGAGGAACTGCTGCATCCGCGGCAGGACGTCGGGCCGGATCTGGCCAGACTGGATGCGCTGGGCAATCGACTGGACCTCGGCAACAAGCTGCGGATTGCGCTGGCCCATCTCCTCACGCCAACGAGCGTTGTTGATATTGGGGAGGTGGGGCAGCAGTCTCACATCGAAGGGGAACTCGGCGGGGTTGATTCCTGGGGGAAGACGAGCGCCTGCGGGAAGTCCGGGGGCGCCAGTGCCGGGTGGTGCTCCGGGCCGTACTGGTGGCTGACCTTGCTGACCTCCCTGGGCCTGCTGGAAGTAGTTCATCGCCTGCTGCATTTGCTGTTGATGCTGAGGCGACATGTTTTGCATGCCAGGAGGCATTCCTGGCTGCATGTTGGGCGGGAACCCAGGCTGGGCTGGCGAAGCACTGCTGGGACTTCCCTGCATCATGTTCTGGGCCTGCTGCTGTTGCAGCGCCTGGAACGCCTGCATAGCTTGAGGCGACTGGCCCGGGCCTTGGCCAAACTGGGGAGGTGGACCGTTGACCGGCTGTGGGGTCGGCACCCGCTGGTCCTGTCCTGGTGGAGGCTGCTGTTGCTGCTGCATAGGGGAGGGCATAGTCTGCGTTTGAGGCGTAGGAGGGACCGTCATCGAGTGGTGCGAGTGGTTCGACGTCGCCGGTGATGGGGCCTGCTGTGGAGTCGAGAACTGTTGCTGCTGTGGTGGAGTAGCAGCCGTGCGCATGGCAGGTGATCCAGGTGGAAGAGACGGAGCTCGCTGCGACGCCGCTGATCCTGGGCGTGGAACCATGTGTTGCGGCAAACTCGAAAGTTGCTGCTGACTAGGGCTCTGCTGCAGTGGTGTTGCAGGTGCCTGCTGGATTGGCGTTTGCGGGGTCGGCTGCTGCTGCTGTTGTTGCTGCCCTGGCTGCCCCTGTCCTTGCTGCTGCTGCTGCTGTTGTTGTTGCTGTTGCTGCTGCTGGGCCTGGGTGAGGAACATGCGTAACAAGCCCGACTGCATTTGCGTAAGCTGCTGTTGCTGCTGAGCTTGCGACAGGGCCTTGAACTGCGGTGCTGCAATCATCTGAGCGCGGTGAACAGTCATCATTTGCTGCTGCTGGGGTGTGAGCGAGAAGCCACTAGGCGGCCGAATCTGCTGCCCCGGAGTGTTTGGTGCAGGCTTGTTCATCAGTCGTGGCGAGGCGCCGGTGGGCAATGCCGGTGGAGGCATGTTACCCATTGGTGGACGAGTGGGTGATCCGGCGGCGGGCGACTGACGACCTTGCATTTGCAGGCGTGCCATTTCGGGAGTCATGACGCCAGCACCTTGCTGCTGCTGTTGGCCCTGCTGTTGGCCCTGCTGCTGCTGCTGCTGCTGCTGCTGTTGTTGTTGCTGCTGCTGTTGATGTTGCTGTTGTTGCTGCTGTTGCAACTGCTGAGCCGCCATGAGCTGCTGCAACCGCTGGGCCTGCAGCTGTTGTGCGGGGTTTGCCCCAGCGCCCATCATCTGCCCTGCCGCAAACTGCTGAGCAAGCTGCTGGCGCTGTTGAGGGGTGAGCTGCTGGGCCATGCCGGGGGGCATGCGTTGCATTGCGGCGGCCAGCATGGCAGGGTTGAGTCCGCCCTGTTGTTGCTGCTGCTGCTGCTGCTGTTGCTGTTGCTGCTGCTGTTGCTGCTGTTGCTGCTGTTGCTGCTGTTGCTGAACCTGCTGCTGCATCTGCTGAGCCTGTTGCTGTTGCTGCTGAGCCTGTTGCTGTTGCTGCTGAGCCTGTTGCTGAGCCTGCAATCCGGCCATGGCCATCTGCAACTGCTGGGGGCTGAGTTGGCCATTGGGCGCGCCCTGGGCCTGAGCCATTCGCTGAAGCATGGCAATCTGTTGAGGCTGAAGGCCGGCGGGATTGAAAGGGGGGCGGTTCGCGCCTTGCTGTTGCTGTTGCTGATTCATCGCCTGGTTCTGCAAGAGCTGCTGCTGCAATTGCTGTTGAAGCTGTTGATGCAATTGCTGCTGTGCCATGGACGACGGTCCTGGGTCGCCTCTTGCGCCGGGAACAGGAGAGGATTGAGCGCCCATGAACTGCTGCTGCGCCGCTTGCTGCTGAGCCTGCTGAAACATGCGAGGGTCCATGGTCATCCCGTTGTTCTGCAATTGCGCAAACTGATTGAACTGCTGAAAGTTGGGATTGGCGGCGTTGGGTTGGGCTGGGGAGGATTGCTGAGGTGTAGACATTGCACACGACTAGGACAGTGTAAGGATCGTAGTGGATGGATAGAGTGATGAAGCGGTTGCTTGTCGGCGCGCGCGCGAGGGCCGGCCAAGGGGCCGGCCGACGAGCTAAAAAGAGTGGTTGCCTAAGCCGCGCCGGCAGGAGACCCAGAGCGGGAACTCTTGGTGACAAAGGGGGGTCCGCCTGAGTAAGAAGGTTGCAAACAAAAGAGCGAGACGCGTGGATGGGCAGAGAAAAAGCGAGTGGTTAGCGTTGGGAGGAAGGCGGCAACGAAACCGGGGCACAGCACTTACGTCGACACGCGGGCCTGTTGGCACCTATCCGCCTATGCAGAGGGTAGTGGGTAGAGCGCTGAATGGCTGCTGATGATTTGGAGCGTCTGCACGAGAGAGGTAGGTGCAGATTGGGGGGCGACTGAACAGCAGCGCGTGTGGGTGGGATGCCCAAGTGGTGAAGGAAGGGGTGGAAAGGAACGACGTCGGTTGGGGGTGACAGAGGGCGAGTTGACACGAGACTAATCTTTTGTATAGTCCCTGTGTCTTTGCACGCTGCTGTGCTCGAGGATGTCGATGCTTTGCTCGATGTTTTTGATTAGATAAAGGCTACAGCTCGGTTGTTGCGGAGTCGGAGGTCGCGAAGCGTGACCCAAACAGGATGGCAGACGGAACCTGGTCCCCGAAGCCCCTTCCTTCCTCGTGGCCACGCGGCGGCGGAGTCAACTGCTGGCTGGGTGGGTGGTCCGGAAATGGCACTGCAGCACTGGGCAGGTGGCAGGGCTGGGTCAGGTCCTGACTATGCGGTGGCTTGACCTGCTGCCGTTTTTCTTCTTCTGCTTTGTTGCCGATGGGAAGCGTGTCGGTCGCGTTGCGCTTTGATAAAGATTATTGATTACGGATGGGGATCTAGACGACGCGTCTCACCTCGTGCCCTGTGGAAAGAGTTGGGCCTGACGTGGGTAATTGTCGGCAACAGCGGCGGCGTTGTCACTGCTGGCTGCTGTTTCCCACTTGCACCACCACCCGCTGTGCACCACATGCCCCACATGCACACCACTCAGCGGGCTCACCCACCTATGCACGTGACTCTCTGCTCCCGCTCACACCCAAAGTTGCCTCTTGCGGCAAAAGCACATCCTGACCCAGTGCCACACTCGCGGTGATATGACCACTATGCCCGGGGCCACGGTCTGATGCCACGCGAGTCGGCCCTGAATTCCTGTGGTTGCAAGCTGCCCAGCCAGGAAGTCATGAATCGCCCCTCATTCTTGGTCGCTTCGACCTGTTGATCCATTCTCTTCTGTCCCTTGTCAACCACCACAAAACACGGCATCACAGCCCTCCCTTCTCATCGTGCGTATCTCATCACCAACACTGCCAGCCCAATCTCTCCCCCTGCCCCAATATACTCTCTTCTGCGCAATGGGTTGGCCTGGCGAATCTCCCACAAGAACATCTCGGCTTACGCGTCGCTTTTGTTCCATCAGATCTCTTACCAACCCCAAACCGTATTAAAAATGGCCGACACTGAGGAGCTCGTCGACTACGATGAGGCCGAGGACGCCTACGTCGCCCCCGCTGCCACGGCCGCCGCTCCCGGTGCCGAGGCTGCGGATGGTGAGAAGAAGGGCAGCTATGTCGGTATCCACTCGACTGGCTTCCGGTAAGTCATTCTTTGACGCATCCGTGCTCGTTCTATAGCTAATCACACATTCAGTGACTTCCTGCTCAAGCCCGAGATTCTCCGTGCCATTTCGGACCTCGGTTTCGAGCACCCTTCAGAGGGTAGGCTTGTTGTTCGACCTCCACTAACAAATGTTCAGTTCAGCAGGAGTGCATTCCCCAGGCCATTCTCGGCACCGATGTGCTCTGCCAGGCCAAGTCTGGTATGGGTAAGACGGCCGTGTTCGTCCTTGCCTCGCTCCAGCAGATTGAGCCCGTCGACGGCGAGGTTTCGATCATCATCCTGTGTCACACTCGCGAGCTTGCGTACCAGATCCGCAAGGAGTTTGAGCGTTTCTCCAAGTACATGACCGCTGTCCGCACTTCGGTCTTCTACGGTGGAACCCCCATCTCGGCCGACCAGGAGATCCTGGCCAACAAGGAGACCTGCCCCCACATTGTTGTCGGCACACCCGGCCGCATGATGGCTCTCGTCCGCGAGAAGAAGCTTAACGCGTCCAAGGTCAAGCACTTTGTTCTTGACGAGTGCGACAAGATGCTTGAACAACTCGGTTAGTCCTCCTCCCGATTTCCCTTCTATTCGCCTTTGTTTGCCACCCAAACGCACGAGGGACTATCCGTACACGTGCTGTCAAGCACACTTGCGAGCCGCGTAGTTGTGGGGCGCGCCGACCGCTTCACGGCACGTGCGCTTGCCCGCAAGACCGTCCAAGACGAGTGCCCTGTTGAAGAAACGGTCCACGCCGAGATGAAAGCGGCGCGCATAGTCTACGGACAAGGGCATGACGCCAGAGGCGCCGTGCGAGCCCTCTCAAAGCCAATGAACCAACGAGGCGAGGCCAAGTTGAAGTGGCGGCAGTGCTTTTTAAAGCGCGATAGTCTCTCGGCGGGCGACATCCACATCGGCACTCCCCTTTCCATGATCTCTCGGTTTGAAAGGACTCTGCTCACACTGTTTTTCTGCTCCATCTGCCGCACATCTGTCGACTTTATCTGCCCCGTGCCTACCTCCACCTCCACTCTGTCCTCAACGTCAACTCCTAACCCTAACTTTGACCCACAGACATGCGTCGCGACGTCCAGGAGATCTTCCGCGCCACCCCCCACCACAAGCAGGTTATGATGTTCTCGGCCACCCTTTCCAAGGACATTCGTGCTACCTGCAAGAAGTTTATGCAGAGCGTGAGTTGGCTCGCACAAGCGCCATACTGACAAGCAGCCCCTTGAGATCTACGTCGACGACGAGACCAAGTTGACTTTGCACGGTCTTCAGCAGTACTACCTCAAGCTCGAGGAGAAGGAGAAGAACCGCAAGCTCAACGATCTCCTCGACAACCTCGAGTTCAACCAGGTGTGCATCTTTGTCAAGTCGGTTGCCCGCGCCACCCAGCTCGACGCCCTCCTCCAGGAGTGCAACTTCCCCTCCATTTGCATCCACTCGGCTCTCCCCCAGCCCGAGCGTATCTCGCGTTTCCAGCAGTTCAAGGCTTTCGAGAAGCGTATCCTCGTTGCCACCGACATTTTCGGTCGTGGTATCGACGTTGAGCGTGTCAACGTTGTCATCAACTACGACGCCCCCGGAGACGCCGACTCGTACCTTCACCGTGTCGGCCGTGCTGGTCGTTTCGGTACCAAGGGTCTTGCCATCTCGTTTGTGTCGAGCGAGGCCGACCAGGAGGTTCTCCAGAAGATCCAGGAGCGCTTCACCGTCGCCATCCCTACCCTCCCCGACACCGTCGACCCTGCAACCTACATGACCTCGTAGAGGAGCAGAAGCGTTGGCTTGGAGTGTGGATCATGTATCGTATGTGACGAGATGAAACTAGTACTGGCTGTGTTATTGTGTGCTTGTTTGTGTGCGTGCGGGTGCTCGTAAGGCTGGTATCATTACGTCTACAAGGTCGTTTATACATACAAGAAGCACAAAAACCCCAACAGCCCTAGACGTTGTAAGACCCCCACTGCTGCTGCTGATACATGGGCATGCCCTGCTGCATGCCCATGCCGCCCATGTTCATGCCGCCCATTGGCGCGCTCATGCCCATACCGCCGTTCATCTGGAGGTGGTGGCCGTTCTGCCCACCTATCTGGCCGGCGTGCATGCCCATGCCCATCGGGCTGCTGGCCATGGGGTTCTGCATCATCCCGTTAGGCAACGACATGCCGGTCATGTCCATGCCCATGGGCGAGGTGCTCATGCCGTTCATGCCGTTCATGTGCATGCCGCCCATCGCCACGCCGTTCATGCCCGTCATGCCCGGTGACAGCATCTGCGGGGCGAGCATGCCGTTCTGCGTCTGCTGGGGGATCATCATGCCGCCGCCGCCGTTCATCGGGGAGGTGGAGAAGGATTGGGTCTGGAAGTAGGGGTTGTGGCCCGGTGGGGAGAATGCTTGCTGACCAAGTGCGAGGGGGGAGACGGCCTGGCCCATGGGGCTGGGCAAGGGTTGGAAGCCGTTGGGGGCCGTGGGCGGCTGCCAGGGGATGGTGGGGATGCTGGCCGTGTTGACTTGGAGCGGGCGGGTGGAGAGGGCCGAGCCTTCGACGTCGACTAGGAGGTCTGGTTTCTTGTCACCTGCCAACGGCGCGTTGTGCGGTACCGGGCTCGGTGCGGGGCGGGGGAGCGAGGAGCTGCGCGCTGACGGGGAGGTGCCAGGGCCAGTCGAGGTGGGGTTGGCTGAGAGTCCGCTCCATAGAGGCTGCGAAGGGTCGCGGCTCGGGCGGCGACCGGCGCTAGGAGGGAGCGCTGGCAGGTCGCGGTTCGTGTCTGCAAACGACGGACGGCGCTGCGAGTCTGTCGGGCTTGAGCCCGTCGACTGCGGGGCGAGGCCTCCACGGCTGGCGACGACCTGGCCGCGCGAGGTGATCGCGTTACTTTGTGCGAGTCCCTTGGCTGCGCCGGCGCGGAACGCTCCAAGCTCATACTTGCGCCGAACGTATTTTGAAATGTCAGAGTCGCGCTCATCAGTGCTCGTTGCTGCTGGTGGCGGGTTCTTGCGCTCGTCGGGGTTCCATATAGCGTTGGACTTGAGGTTTCCAATGTCGCGCATCCCCACGACCTGCTCACGTGTCCACTCGTCGAGCGTAACGGATTTTCTAGTGTCGTCAGTGCATGCTCGGCTGCAGCGCATGACCTCATGCTCCACCAACTCACACTCGCGACATGTGCGTGCCCATCTTGCGATGGACGCTCGCGCACACGACACAGAGAAAGATGCCAAGGTTCGTGCTCGCCCAACGCGGAGCCTTGGCATGGCAGTCGGCGCAATTATCTGAGAAGCCTGTCAGAATGGAGCAAGGCAGAGCGACAGCAAAGCAACGTTGCGTAAGCAGTAAGAGTGTCCATGCGAGCTAGCACGCTTCATATGGCCCATAACTGGATGTAGGGAACTGGACGCACCATTTCCAGGCTGCTTGAGCACCTCTTCCAGCTGCCGCTGGATGCGCTGTTGCGCGTTCATGATGGAAAGAGTGGGACGATGATCGAAAACGAGTGTGGTGTGAGCTGTTGAGCTTCTATTGCGCGGGTGAGCCGATGTGTATGGATGCGACGATGGTGAGAGAGAAAAGAGGACACGGGCAGAGTCTGGAGAATGCACGGGCCAGATGTCAACTGCGGGAGCGGTTCAATGCTGCTGGCTGGCAACGGTAGTGATGCTGGTGCTTTTGCTCGAAAGCTTGCCGCGGCGGAGGCCGGACGCGTCGGAAAGATGCCGGTAGTGGGAAAGTGCGCCGCAAGTTTTGACCTTTGCAGCGTGTGCCGGACGACAACAATGGCAGTGTGAGATGGGTGAATGCACAGAGAGTAGTGTGTCGATGAGAGAGTGTGAGTGCAAAGCAGAGATAAGAGAATGCTTGGTGACTGACAGCGGCAACTTTTGTGTGCTCGCGTGCACTGCTCTTCTACGTAGACTCATCCAACGGGCCGATGACCGACATGGCGCAGACTTTGGCTTGGCTGTTGTACGCGCCGCGACACCCTCCACCCAGATGGCGCTGCGTAAAGGGGTGCAATGTTCCGTCTGGACTTGGCGGCGACGCGTGCTTCGCACCGCAGGCCCTCGATTACCTTCACAGCAGCATCACGGGTGTAGCGATGATGTCAACGCCCGCCGCGCAGCGGCGCATACACTGCGCTGTTCACCCCCGAAGCGACTGTCGATTCGAGGATCTGAGGGGTCCAGGAAGCCTACAAAGAGGGTCGTAACAGGTCCTGAATGACGGTGTGTGGCACGGTGGAGCTTGGGCAGCAAGTGTGCACTGCCTTGACTTTGGCAGACGACATGCGATATGAGCTGGAAGGAGCTCTGCAGATGTACACTTGCGGTCCGGTTGAGCTGTTGCGATCCATGCGCCTTCTGGATCCAGCCATGGCTGCGAAGGCAGGTATGAGGCCGGAGATCTGCCATGGGTTTCCACAATTCCAGGCAGTGCAGCCAGTAGCTTGGTCTGAGGAAGCCATGGTTCATGGCTTACACAGCGGCAGAGGCAGGCTGCTTTTGTACATTCCTTTTTTGCGACAACTGGGCCAGTTTTAAGAATCAATAATAGATATGTGCACAGATATGACAAAGATGCGCGCCGAATGGTGGCGTTTGTTGTCAACATCAGGCCTTGCTTGTCAGGGTGGACCAGACGTTTGGCTTCCTGAGGCCGAGAATTAGCCTTGATAAGTGCAATGTTGTTTGCCGAGTCATCAAGTAGTGCGCAGCGGCAGGATCAATGGCAATGCCGTATGCTTCCAACGAACTGGATCCTGTGTCCAAAGAAGTACTGCAGAAGGAGCATGCGGCCAAGTTGACGACGAGACGCGTACAAGGGGAGGAAGAAGGGCAGGCGTGATGAGCTGGCCTGGCCCAGGCACGATCTCTGTGGGGTGAGTGACTGTTGGTCGCTGCGGCTGAAACGCCATTTCAATAATAATAGTCATGCTCGCAGCAGACTAGGACTGCACAGCGTGCAACAGTGTTCGTCTCTCACTCTCCTCATCCTCATGGCCACATTGTCCTTCTTGCCTCTACCTCCTATTCATCACTGCGCATCAACACACCCCTGCAAGCTCTCTGCGGCGCACACGCAGCAGCAGCACCGCATTCCCATCACCACATCTGTTATCATCTCTCAACCATTGTCCCTCGGAACTCTATCACATCCCTCACATCATGAGTAAACATGGATCACCATTGATCCCAGGCCTCAGCACTGTTCAATCAACAAAATCCCAGCTTCTCTCCCCCCGCCCAGCCTACGATGAAGAAAAGGGCCAGCACGAATCACGCGTTGGCTTGCCACGGTTCAGAACGCGTCGCATTCTTGTTCCATTGCTGCTCGTCGCCGTGCTCACCTTGATCATTTCTGGAAGAAAGGATGGCGCACTCGAGCACATTTGGCGTATCGGTGAGTGGCAAAGTTGCTGCATTACATGTCGATTGCGTAGCCATCACATGTCCTCGAGTTTCGCTCACACACCAACAGGCGCAAAGAAACCTCCTCCCAAGCCCCACCGCCCAGTCTACCAGATGCCCGACGACCCTATCCAGCGTTGGGGCGCAAACCCTCCGACCATTGGGCCACAGCACTCACTCCTTGTGGGCGGCCTCGTCCCGTGGCCAGCGAAGCAGCCACCAAAGCCCAACGCCGTCGGCTTGTCCAAACTCGGCCCAAAAGCTGACGCAGTGTACAATGTCGGGCATCGTGCAAAAGATCTCTACCGAGAGCAGCTGTACGACTTTGTGCAGTACGCAGTCCCAGCTGCACTGCGGCCGCAGCTCAAGGAGGGGCTCGACCGGTACATGGGACCCTTTCAGCCGCTGAATGGTATCCCTTGGTCAGAAACAAAGCGGATTTGGCAGACGGACAAGGACGGCAGGTCACGGCATTTGGAACCGGTCACGACATGGACCAAGAGTACGGCTGTACGGGAGGATGGTTGGCAGTACAAACTGTTATCAGATGCGTGAGGAAGTGTTTCGAGGGCTTGGCTGACGATCTCAGAGAGACGGTCCTTTGGGTCAGGGAGCGGTTTGCAGAAGAGTTTGGCGATAACAATGTCAACTACATGTGGAAAAACCTGCCGGCGGGCATCATGGTGGGTATTTCCGGCCAAGGCCTTGACTGACAGCCCAGCGCTCGGACGTGTGGCGTTACCTCGTGCTCATGCTGGAAGGCGGCATCTACACCGACACGGACACGCGCATGCTCTCACCGCCAGCTGCTTGGGGCACCGGCGCAGACTTGTGGAAAGGAGGCGAGGGGTGGCTCGACGAACGTTCGCGCGAGCGCATCAAGAATGGCGAAGATATTGACGTGGTCATTGGCAAGCCATCCATCATCACTGGCGTGGAGGCCGATGTCGGCGAGCGCCCAGACTGGAACGAGTGGTGGCCCCGTCCCCTGCAAATCGTGCAGTGGACAATGGGAGCGGCGCCGTCCCACCCCATTGTCATTGCGGCCGTCATGCGCATACTCCACGCGACGGCCGAGGCAGCAAACTGGGCGGCGGACCGGTGGGCGCACATTCTCTTCCTCCGCCAAACTGGCGAGTGGGACGAGGCCGACAAGCTCATGCAAGCCACGGTCGTCAGCAATCCAAAGCACGGCGGCCCCATGGGGGTCATGGACTGGACAGGCCCCGGCGTGTGGACCGACGCAGTCCTTAATTACTTGGCAGTCCAGTATGGGGTCAACTGGACCGACCTGCGCGAGCTTCGCCGCCCACTGCGGATTGGAGACGTGATCGTGCTCCCAGTCACGGGGTTTTCGCCTGGTGTCGGCAACTTTGGCGCGGGCGAGCCTACCGGTGAGTCCTCCTTGTGCTACACAGTACTAACAGCCTAGACGGACAGGCGCGCGTGTCGCATCTCTTCCACGGGACGTGGAAACCCGAAAGCGAGAGGAAGCCCAGCGGCCCGGGCTAGTTTGCTCGCCGTCGTTGAGCCATGCCGAGATAATGATTGTGGAGACGCCGGCGCCGATGGCCCGAGGAGTGAGAAGACGGCGTAGCCAGAGCGTCCAGTATGTCGGGCCCGTGCCGATGTCTTGGGTTGCCCTGTGCGCAGATTGAGAACCCACTGCTGTCCTCGGCAGTGGTCATAGATGATTCGTTTATTGTTGTCACCATGTACATTGCTAGTCATCCGAGCGTTCCAAGCGTAGAGGTACTGATGTACCTGCCGAGCTTGCAGTATAAAGCGCACGTACAGTCGGCTTGTCTTGGTCAGTGGTGCTGGATGTGCCACTTGCCACACCTCGGCAAGTAACGGCACTGTGGACCCAGCTTTTTTTTTTGGGACACGGGGTGAAGGATCAAGGCTACGTCATTATTGCTGCGCACCCACCAACACGATACCTCAGGGCATACGCCGGGTGACACAGGGGTGGCGGCCGTGGCGGGTGAGAAAGCGGCCGTGGATGCGCAGAGTGCAGAGCACCAGAGTGGCTGTTGCAAGCAGTACAGATTATGCTTTGCATTGTGCGCCACCGTTGGCCAAATTGACGCTGCACGCGCTGTAGGATCATGCAGGAAGCGCCAGGCGCGCGAGTGGGGGAGTGGGCTGTTCCAGCCGTGTTGCTGGAACCAGTAAACGATGCGGGGTAACCACGCGTTGTCCGTTGGGTTGCTGCCAAGCCGCTAGTTTGGCTGATCTGCACGCTGGGTCACTACTAGCTTGTGCGGCACGTACCTTCCCCCCACATGCACAACAGGCTTGCGCAGCTTGCTTTACTCGCAGGCGACTCTCTCTCTCTCTCGTGCACGGAAGCGCGGGCGACAGCCCAACATGCATACAGCGTCCAACTAAGGGAGGGCGGCAGTGGATGACCATGTGCCGACCCACGGCGGCCGAGAAGCCGCGGTGAGAGCGGCCGGCGTGGGGTGGCAGAAGTGTGGGTCCCAATTGGGAGGACTGCTCCAGTCCCTGGGTTTCTTCTCACCCTCGACCCCCACCCGTCGAGCTGCCGTGCGTGTTGTGCCGCGGGCACACGATGTCGCTTGACCATACTTACCCCTACATGTCGCCTAGGTGGTGTCGCGAGCCCGAGGGCCGAGGAGGGGTGCTGCTAGCAAGGCCGGCAGCCCCGGGCCGCTCGTCTCCTGGATTTGCATTTTGCTGCCCAGACTGCCGAGCCATTGCCCAGTCGGATCACGTTCATCTCTGCCCCCGCCCTGCCCTGCAGCTGCAGCTCCTCCGCCGCCGCCGTGTCCTCCGCCTGGGTACAGTGGCCGCTACGCTGGAGCGCCTGGCTGCACAAGCTGCGACCCACCCAGCCGAGCCCAGCTTGCCCAGCGCTCAGCCAACCCAGTTCCCCCGTCGGGCGTTGCTGACGATCACCCCGGGTTGCTGCCGAACCCACTGCTCAGAGCCAGGTCCAACGCCATATCTCTGTCATTCACCACCCACGTCTCCTCCCCTCCATACCAACTTGCCTCTCCACACCACTCTCCCACCCGCGTCCCCCGAACCCCACACCCGCCTCTCTCCTTTACCCATTCTCTCTTCCTTGTCATCAACTGTGCACAGGTGCTCGCATTCGCTCACGGCCTACGTGCCCAACGCTTCTTGATCCTCCCGCGGCTCCACACTACCCGTGACTACCCATCGTCACCGTCGCAAGCGGCCGATTCCCCGACAGAAGCAGAATTAATAATAGCTCCTACAACTAGAGCTCTTGGCTGGCGATAAAGCATCCTAGACTGTGGACAAGTTGGCTTTTCATCTTGTGTGTACACCTGTTCAACGTCGACACCCAACCACCAGCATAACGGTTCTCGGCTTCTTCTCTTTCGTGCGGTTTCCGCCTTTACCCCCATTTGCCCCCATTCGACACCATGCTCTCATCGTCCCCCGCCATCCCGCTGTCCAACATTGACTTTGCGCCCAACTCGGCCGGTCGCCGCCTGTCGCTCACCACCGCTCAAGGCCGTCAGTTCTTCACCCACCGCGATGGCTTGCCATCGCCAGAACACCTCACCCCAATCGAGGGTCACACCCCCGACGGCTCGCCCGGTGCGAACACGCCGTTTGAGAGGTCGCAGCCCAGCTCGAGGAGGGCTAGCGACCAGGCGCTGGACGACGAATACGACGACGGAATGACCTTGCAAAAGGTGCCATCGCGAGGTGGTATCTGGCACGACGACGTGAGTGGCTTGTCTCTTCCTTATAAATCGTTTCCAAAGTCGTGAATTTCCTGTCCCGCGTGCAGTGGCCAGTGCGCCGCCAACCTCATGTGCGGAAGGGGACGCTGAGTGCTCTGCCTGTGAGACTGCACTTCTGTGCATTGACCTCGCCATCACGTATGGTCGTTGGTGCGGGTGTCCTCGGCACCGGCCCTCGGGCTATTCTCACTCGGCCCATGAACGGCCCCCATTGCCAAGGATCTTGCGTCATGGTCGACGACCATTGCTCCAGCGTCCTTGTCCCCCTTTCTGTGCTTTATCATCGGATGAGGCCATGGCATACATCGCCCCTCCCGGGCGTGACATATCTTGGCTCTTCTCATCTCTTGCCTCCTCCATTTCCTGTCTTTGTCATCTCGTTCCATCCCTCATCGCACCGCAACCCTTCTCCACACCTCCTCTCCAGTGTCTCCAGTGATCGCCCGCCTAGCGTCAGCGGCTGGCCCCAGTCCGCAGGACGGATGGTGCTCCAGTGGGCGTGATCCGTCGTGATCCACTTGAACGCTCCACCTTCCCCCAGCCCCAAACCGTTCCCTTTCCCCACCATGTTCGAGCGTCGCCAGCTACCGTCCTCCGTCCATGTGGCCGTGAGACCCCGCCCTTCTGCACGCAAGGCCGTGCTGTTTTCTTTAACAGGGAGACTTCCGCGTTCCCAAAGGTCCGGGGACGTCCGACCACGAACAGTGCGCGTCGCTTCCGTCGGTCTCTTATCGCTGCTTGATCCCATGAGAAAGAACCATGCTGACTCTGCTCAGGCCGTTTCCCCCCGCTCTGGCACTCCGCAAGAGTCCCCCGCCCCGCAGCGCTCCAGCCGCCCGCATGTCCCTTCCGGTCTTTCTTTCACCCCCGCTCAGTCGGAATCACCGCCCCCGCCTAATGGCCGTGGCAGCACAGTCTCTTCGAGCACTAGCCCCAATGCGTCCCCCACGACGACTCGTACCGCCAAGCAGCACGCGGGTCCGCTCCACGACCTGCGTCGCTTCCTCAACCACCACATTGGACATAATGACCACAAGAAGGACGTCCATCCCATAGTCACCCAGCTCGCAAACGAGACTCCGGACCAGGCCACTCCTGTGAGCCTCTCGGGTGCGGCTACTCCTGGTGCCCAGCTCCGTGGAAGCCACTTTTTCACCACTGGCGGAAGTGCGTCGGCCTCGGGCTCCACTACCCCCGGTGGCTCGCAGCAGCACCTTCCGGATGGGGCTGGCCGTGACCGTGACAGCACTCAGCATGGCGCGCACTCGTCGCACCTGGTTGGCTTTATGCGCCACCACCACCGTGACAAGGAAGGCGAAAAGTCGCACTCGTCGCTGGCGTCCTTCTTTGGCCACTCGGACAAGAAGAAGAAGGACAAGGAGCGCAAGGAGCACGAGAAGGGCCACTCGCCGGGCACCTCTGCGGCTCCTTCGCGTTCCTCGACTCTTCTCATGTCGGATGGCCACCACGGCCACCACCACACCCCAGGCCACCATTCACCTTCGCACAACTCGGGCCATGCTACGCCCAAGAACATATACGACTACCCCGGCGTTCCTGGGCCCGTTGTCGCTCTCACCCACCCTGCCGATCTCGAAGCGACGCACGCTCATCTTTCCAAAAAGTACGGAAAGTGGGGCCGTGTGCTCGGTTCGGGTGCTGGCGGTACTGTGCGCCTCATCAAGTCGTCGTCCAAGACGGGCGGCACTACGTATGCCGTCAAGGAGTTCCGACCCCGCAGGCAAGGCGAGGGTGAGAAGGAGTACCTGCGCAAGGTCACTGCCGAGTTCTGTGTGGGTGTCACTCTCCACCACATCAACGTGATTGAGACGGTCGACATTGTCTGCGACCACAACCACTACTATGAGATTATGGAGTACGCCCCCTACGACCTGTTCTCGGTCGTCATGTCTGGCAAGATGAACCGCCCCGAGATCTACTGCGTCTTCCGCCAGATTGTCGACGGTGTCAACTACCTCCACAGCATGGGTCTCGCCCACCGTGACCTCAAGCTTGACAATTGCGTCATGACCAGCGACAACATTGTCAAGCTCATCGACTTTGGTACTGCCACCGTGTTCCACTACCCTGGCAAGCACCAGATTCCAGCGTCGGGCGTGGTCGGTTCCGACCCTTACCTCGCGCCAGAGGTCCTTACCAAGGACCACTACGACCCTCGTCTCACCGACGTTTGGTCTGTCGCCATCATTTTCATGTGCATGATCCTGCGCCGCTTCCCCTGGAAGATTCCCGACTACAAAACGGACATGAGCTTCAAGCTCTACGTGAACACGCACCCCGAGTTGTGCAAGAAGCAGCCTACCAGGACACCTGCTCCTTCAGTGATCAACGGTGCGGAGCCCGACCACAGCCAGCTTGCTGCCGACGGCTCGAGCACTTTGCCCTTCCGCTCGGCATCTGCGTCGACCTCGTCGACTGCTGTCGAGGGCAACGGCGAGACTTCCAGGACGACCACTTCGACCTCGAGCGAGGCGACGACTCCTCGTGTCGACCGTCTTGCTCTCCACGACAGCCCCGTTGAGGACCGCAGTGACCAATACTTTCCGCGCCGCCACGACTCGACTGCCTCGCTCCCTGCTGCTGCCAACCAGCCGGCCCTCAGCTACGGCCCCAGCGGCCGTGCCGTTCGCCAGCAGACCCTGCCTCACAAGCCGACGTCGCCTGTCAAGCTGTCTCCCACTGCTGAGATTGCTCCCAACCCTCGCCCCGGCCGGGAACGCTCGGTCACCATGCCTTCGAATGGCGAGGGTATCGAGCCCGAGAGGCAACCGACGAGGCAAGAGCTGCACAAGAAGCGCGAGCGTGCTGCCTCGATCTCCTCGACTAGAACTTTCCAGACTGGTGGAGCCGAGTCCATCTTCCGTCTCCTCCCGCGCGAGTCGCGCAGTGCTGTCATGCGCATGCTCGCCGTCGAGCCCAGCATTCGCTGCACGCTCGCCGACCTGCTGCAGGGCCACGGCCACGACGACCAGATGTGCCCCTGTGGCTCGGCCGAGTGTGGCGGCGCGCTGTCGTGCCCGCCGCCAGAGCTCACTGGTGTTGACGCCAACGACGACGACGGAGACCACTGGGTGCAGACCATCGAGTGCTGCTCGCACAACCCGGGCAAGCCCGTCAACCACACGCACATCAAGGTCGTGCAGGAGGAGAAGCCCAAGAAGAAGCTGTTCCACTAGATTTATCAATACAACAAATCTAGCTCGTAGTTATTTTCACACCACCCCATCAACGCCCCAACACCCACAGCAGTGGCGACAACTCCCATGGCCGCAGGCGGCGGCGAGGAATAGTCCTTTGTCTTTAGTGCCGCGAAGCCTAGTGTAGTGCCGCCGTATCTGATGTATGACTCTTGTTGCGACGAGCGCCATGACGGACGTACTGACAGTGGAGGGCGGGGAGATAGTTTAGCCTCTGGGAGTCGCTTACAGGATGACGGCAGCGGGGCGGAATATAAAATGTTGGAGCAGCGGCAAGAACTTTGATCAATGTGTGTTCTAGCGTGCTGAATAGATTGAATGGATTGTTGTATGCTTTGATGGAAAGGAATCTAGACTACTGCTGGACGAGTCGTCGTACATGCCCGATTTCCATGTGGATGCATGGCAATCATGCTCCCAGGCAGCACCCACTCTGGCTGCTTGCGTGCCCAGGCGCAGGATTCGTATCCAGGGTATCGTTTGCTGCTTAAATTGAAGAGGCGTGCCTCTCCATCCAGGTGGCCAGGTAGGTGGGTACTCTAGCCCCCAGGCCCCAGGCTGGCCAGGGCTCGGGATCCAACATTGCAGCAGAGGCCGCCAGGAGCAGCTTCAGCCTGCAGTAGCAGCTTGCAGCAGCAGCAGAGACGAAAGATTGTCCCCTCGTCCCTGAAGGAGACGAACCGTTCGTTACACGTCGTGCACCTTTCCAACATTCTCGTATATTGTTCAGACACCTACCTCTTTTACACAGAACCTCTACACACAGCATCATAGTCCGCATACAGCGAAAGGGGGCCACACCTAGCTGGCACAACCCCATAGAACCCGGCACAGCGGCCTCGACAACGCTACAAAGCCATTGCTAAAGCCCTCGGGCTCGCCATCCATCGTCGATCACCTCTCCAACTTTAACGACCCACCACCCCCGTCTACCCCTCCCTCCTTGTCCTTGTTTAACGACCTCTCCCCTCTATCCACTGACGCATGTCCTCGCTCCGCCCCCGCGTCCACCCCAACGCCGGCACGGGCAGCGGCCACAGCACGCCCCCCAACGGCCTCGAGCCCGACACGCCCATCACGCACTATCCCGACCGCCTGGGCGACGAGCGTGGGTACCCCTCCTCGCCCTCGCCGGGGGCAAGCGACCATGCGCTGAGCGGGAACGGCGTGGGGCGCGCCGGTGGGTCGGCGGCGGTTACGCGGTTGAGGAAGCTCGTTCTCTCGCGAAAGGGAGGGCGGTTTGGTGAGTCCTTGTGCTGGCTTGATGGTATGAAGAGGGTCTGAGAGGGAGCGTCAAAGAGAGAGAAAGCGAGGTCGCAGTGTGCAAGGTGCAGTGGGGACGATGATCTGTGGGCGTCGGTACACGTCCCCACCAGCTGAACATGTTGCACGCCTCCTACGTTGGTGCCAGCGCCCTCGCTTTTGAGACACGCACTGCAGCGACACGGGGCGTATCGAGGGCGCACAGGCAGTGCGCCTGGGCGTGAGAGAGCCCGTGCACAGTGTCAACCTCACAACCGCGTAATGCTGTTCGTGCACCTCTGCGCCTTCATGCACTCCCTCGTTCACGCATGGCCAGTCCTTTGCTCGCTCGACGCTCTCGTTGGGATCCGCACTCTTCACCATGCTCCGAGCAGCGGTGAAACGCATCCTATGGCGCCTCAGCCGGCGACGCACTTTTACCCAGTCGCTGACATTAACAGGTCTCTCGCAGCGCGCATGGCTCGCCTTGACCGTCATTATTGGATTCTTGCTCCTCACAAAGCTTATCCTGCGTAAGTAGCGTCTCGTGCTGCGTAGACAACTGCTGACACGCCCAGCCACACCCCAGGCCGTCCCGCAGCACCTCGACTATGACGAGCTTATCGCGCACGACTATATCAACAACTCGGCAGTCGACACAGCGCCGTTTGACTTTTGCCCCGTCTTCGGACCAGGTGACGCCGTCGCAGCGCGCCGCGGACAGTTTGAGCTTCTCCGCTCGCGACTCCATCTCGGAACCGGCGCACGCGTCCAGCGCGTCATCCAGAGGGCCATGGGCGGCTTGCCAGTGACCATGTCGGTTCTCGGCGGCTCTGTCTCGGCATGCCATGGTGCTGGTGACGACCCTGTCGCTCCCGAGTGCTACCCTGCGCGTTTCTTCAACTGGTGGAACAGCGTGTTCCCCAACCCATTGAACGAGCTCACGAACGGTGCGATGAAGCGCTCCGACTCGGCATACTATGCGTACTGCGCGAGCCAGCACCTTCCCGACAAGACGGACCTGGTCATTCTCGAGTTTGATGCCTCGGACCCCAAGTGAGTGCTCTTGTTTGAGCGCGGTTGAGCTGACCCCGCAGCGACCTCGAGTTTATGGACTACTTTGAGCTGCTCGTCCGCTCCATTCTGGTCCGCCCCGACCAGCCCGCTGTCATTATCCTTGGCCACTTTTCTCCCCAGGTTCAAGCTCAGAACGGCTTTGCTGGCCCCGAGCTGCTGCACAACACGGTCGCACAGTTTTACGACGTGCCCCACATTAGCGCCAAGGGCGTCATGTACGAGACCTACCTCGAGCACCCCCACCAGGCGCTCTCGGAGCTCTACACCGACTCACAGCTCGCCAACCAGGAGGGCCACGATTTGATTGCCGACGTTCTCATATCGTACATCATGTCGCAAGTGTGTGCTGGGTGGTCAGCTCTCCTCGGCCACTCGTACAACGTCCCCAGCCTGAGCCTGCAAGGTGGCTCTGTAGCTGGCACCCCTCTGCTTATGGGCGGCATGGGGCTGCGTCCGGGTCACTCGGCTGAGCAGGGCGCCGACGACGGCAAGACTGGCAACGACCTCACCTCGCACACGGGCAATGCCGCGCTCATCGTGCCCGGATCCCGCCTCAAGGACCGCCCCGGAAACATGAACTCGTTCCGTGAGGTGGAGCCCTACTGCGTGTCTGCCGGTGACCTCGTCAACCCCCTCCCGCCCTCAATCTTCCACGGCTCGGGCTGGCAGCCATACCACCCCAAGAAGGGTGCGGCCGACGACCGCCACTTTTGGTACGCCGAGCAGCCTACTTCGCGTCTGCGTGTCCAGGTGCGCGTCGGTGCTGGTGACATTGGAGTCTACTTCCTGCAGAGTCCGATTGAGAAGCCTTTCGGTGTTGTTAGGTGTTGGGTCGACGACAATCAGGGAGGTGCAAAGATGCTCGTGGGCAATGCCGACGTTGAGGAGCCTATTGCCAAGTGAGTTTTGGTTACAGTTTGCACAAGAGTTTCTGAGACGCTAACTGTGCAGGCTCGTCTTGATCGACCACTTTGTCGCCAAGGGCTCGCACTTTGTCGAGTGCATGCTCGAGGGCGAGGAGGGTGGACCCACGACCCCGTTCAAAATTCTTGGCATGTGAGTGTTGCTTTTGGGAGCCACCGGTACTAGGCAGTGCTGACTTGTTTCCAGCTTTACGACATAGTTTGGACAGTCTATCTGTAGTTTTCTCCATAGCTTGGCCTTTTGGCGGCAGTCTGCTTGTTGGATGTCCGCTCGGCCTCGTCTCGCTCTCTCTCTCTCTCGCTCATAACACACACAACACTTTAGATGCACGACAGTACAGTACCCCTTTTGCACCTAACCCCGCGCGAGCAGCACTACCCCGCACACGGCCACGCGGTGGTCCGGCGTTGACGGGCTGCCAGGGTGCGGGTGCTGCATGACCGTGAGGCCACGTTCGGCACTAAAGCCGGCATGTAGGGTGACAGATTTGGTTCCGCCCCATACGCGCCCCCGTGCCGCCTTGCCGTCTCCGCGCAGCTTTGCCGGTGACCGTCGTCAGTAGTATATCCACGTCTTCTTCATCACCAGCCTTCCATCCACCTACTACACCCCCTCCTCGCCATGCTCCGCTCTCTCCGTGCCGCCCGTGCTACCGTCAAGGTCAGTAGTAGTCCACACTGCAGCCGCCGGCTTCCCCCACATACCCCGCGAGCCACATTCACCATTGCCGCGGGGAAACCTCTGGCGCCGTCGGCCCGCGGCCGTCTTGGCTCGCGGTTGCTGCTATCGATAACGATGGCGGTGACATTCAGATCAGACTAGAAGAGGACATTCATGCTGACGTCTGTGAACAGCGTTCTGCTATCCAGCAGCAGCGCCGCAACCTCTCGCTCCACGAGTACCAGTCGGTCGCCCTCCTCAACCAGGTTAGTAGCCACTCCACGGGCCAATGAGCGGCTAGCATGCCGGTGACGTTAAAACATCAACCGGCCGTCCGTTGTGCGAGCTGCAACGAGATGCTTGCTGCTGGTCCTAGCTGCTGCATAGCTGGTGCTGACAGGATAATAGTACGGCATCGACACCCCCAAGTCGGTCGCCGCGTTCTCTGCCCAGGAGGCCGAGAAGGTCGCCCGTGACTTTGGTGTTCCCACCGTCATCAAGGCTCAGGTCCTCGCCGGTGGCCGCGGAAAGGGTCACTTTGACAATGGCTTCCAGGGTGGTGTCCACATGGTCGACAAGTGAGTGTTGAGATGCACGGGGATGGCTGTCGGATGGCCCGGGTGGAAGACGGCCGGAGGTCCGGCGATCAGTAACTCGTTGTTAACAACCGCAGGCCTGAGCAGGCTGGCGAGTTTGCCAAGCAGATGATCGGCCACAAGCTCATCACCAAGCAGACCGGCGCCGCTGGCCGTGACTGCAACGCCGTCATGCTCGCTGAGCGCATGCCCCCCGCCAAGGAGTACTACGCTGCCGTCCTCCTCGACCGTGCACGTGGCTGCCCCGTTCTTGTCGCCTCCAACCAGGGTGGCATGAACATTGAGGAGGTCGCCCACGACACTCCCGAGGCCATTATCACCACCAACCTCGACTTTGACAACGGTATCTCGCACGCTGACGGTGTCGCCCTCGCCGAGAAGCTTGGCTTTGCCGCCGGTTCGCGTGACAACGCCGCCGACGTCTTCCAGAAGCTCTACAAGATGTTCGCCGAGAAGGACGCTACCCAGGTTGAGATCAACCCCCTTGGCGAGCTCCCCGACGGCCGTGTCCTCTGCATGGACGCCAAGCTTGGCTTTGACGACAACGCCGACTTCCGCCAGCAGGACGTCTTTGCCCAGCGTGACAAGTCGCAGGAGGACCCCGAGGAGGTTGCCGCCGCCGAGTACGGCCTCAACTTTATCAAGCTTGACGGTGACATTGGCTGCCTCGTCAACGGTGCCGGTCTCGCCATGGCCACCATGGACGTCCTCAACCTCCACGGCGGCAACCCCGCCAACTTCCTCGACGTTGGTGGAGGTGCCACTGCCGACGCCGTCAAGGCCGCCTTCAAGCTCATCTTGAGCTCCAAGGACGTCAAGTCGATCTTTGTCAACATCTTTGGCGGTATCATGCGCTGCGACATTATCGCCGAGGGTATCATCAAGGCGACCACCGAGCTCAACCTCACCGTCCCCCTTGTCGTCCGTCTGCAGGGCACCAAGGAGGCAGAGGCCAAGAAGATGATCAGGGAGTCGGGTCTCAAGATCTACCCCTTCGACCTGCTCGACGAGGCCGCCGCCAAGGCCGTCGAGCTTGCCAAGTAGAGTGTCATAGTATAACGATAATGTATTCGCTCGGTATGTATCGGTGACAACGGAGGATAGTGACGAGGGTGCGAGGCGAGGGGAAGGAGAGGTGTTGTCGTGAGGCCTGCCGCTGAGGACCCCTCTCATGCCACTGCCCAGTGATCCAGTGAGACTCTGTTGAAAACAGACCACCACACAACTCGATGGCCTTAGGAGCCGCTGACGTCAACTTGCTAATCTGCATCGGCATTCCTCGCCGCCCACACATCCCTGTCATCGGTGAGCACAACAGACTTAGCGGCTAGGCCGTTACCGGCGTCAGTAACCTTACTTTTCTGGCTGCCCCGGGGGACGGTCCAATGAGGCGCGCCGGACTGCGGGGATGCTTGGCAATATCGTCGGCTTCAGAGCGGATAGCAAGCGAAGATGCTGTTGGTTGTGAGAAAGTAGCCGACGTTGTGAGGCTGGAAGGCTTGGTCGACGGTCTGGGGCTCTTTGAGAATGGGTAGCTGCAGGGTGTTGTGCACGTTGACTAGGTTCCTGCACATTCAAACAATACTGTCGTCGGTGGCACATGGAAGGTGGGACAAGCGGTCACTCTCAAGATGGTCTTCTTGAGAAGGAGTTCCTGTCACTTTGAACGGCACAGCTTTCGCTCAGTCCTCCTGTTGAAGAGGATGCACGTAGGCACAGTAGATAGGGAGGAGCATGCACAGGATAAAGAAATGCTTGCGGATGGTACTTGCCGGGACAGGGACACATGCTGTACACCTGAATTATCTGGGTCTGTTCATGTATAGGCACTCGTGAGCCGGCTTTCAGTTGGATATTTCTGTTGAGGTCTGTTTGCGCTATTGCGTGTATGCAAGCCGTAGACAGGCGAGGCCCTCTCCAAACCGTATGGCGAGGAGCTGTTACCAGGACCGCTGTGCTCAGTGACGTCTTTGAACAGTTAGGCACATACGTCGGGTCACTGCCACTGTCTATCTACACAGACGATGCCAATCACACCTGTTCATTCTCTCACTGTCACCTCTACTTCAATCTGCTCGACGACCTCCCTAGGGTACAAAACGCATGCATAGCCCACGATCTATGCTTCGGGGACACCAAAGTCCTTCCCGCGTAGTCCAACTGCGTAACAAAAAGGGTGAATTCCTCGCGGGGATTGAACCCGCGACCTTCCCGGATGAGTTTCCAACGAATCGGAACGGGATACTCTGCCGCTGAGCTAGAGGAACCGGCACGTTTTCGTTTTTTGCTGCTGTGGGTTGAGTTTCGTGGAGAGGAGTGATAAGATAACACATTATCTGTGTCTCCAAGTGCAACGCCCTTGCGCGATGGCTGGTTGCTATGAATATGAATGCTCCTTAACGTCAGTGGGCAGTAATCCTCGCGATAGCACGGATCCTCGCGATCAGTCCTGTCCATGTATGCTCGTTCAGAAAGGGGCCAAGGGGACACGCTGGTACACAAACGGCCGGCCGGTTCTTTCGCAGGAACACAGGTACCGGTGATATGTATCTCTGGCTTGCTAGGACCACGAGTCCTACGGAGACACACGCAACCGTACAGCGCATTCAAATCAAGAGCCTCTGAGTGCAAGTACCCACTGTGCAGTGATTAAAGATTAAACTCCACTGATCCCACCAACTCGGCAAGACAATGCCCCGTTTTTAACACTGAGCTCCGACTCCTGCTCATCTCCGCCGAGAGAGGCTCGGCGAGGGACATGAATACACCGGCAGCGGTCTACCATCACGGCGGGGCCTACCTTCAGCGGATCAATGAAAAGGCGACCCATGTGCGGCCTGCGGCCTAACGACACCGCGTAGGCTACATCCAACAAGACTGGGACACGCTCGGAGCAGCACTACACCGTTGCACTTGTCCTCCACAATCCGCGGCTGTAATCGTGCGCAGCTGCATCTCGGCAGCCTCTGCCGACTGTACCTCGGTTCCAGTTCAGTGCCAAGGACGCGGCCCAAAGTGATCGCGAGCCCGAGCAATCCTAGACGCAGCGACCGGACCCCGTGCAGAGCATTGCAGAGTTGGCCGCCAATGTCGTATAACGGGTCGGTTTCTGGCCCTCTCGCTGCGTCCGGACCGAAGACGCACCGAGGATCGTGGTATGTGGAGCTGCAGGCGCCGCTCCATCCGCAGGTACCCCACAATCTAGAGCCCTACACGCCGCATTAACGGCGTCGCAGCAGAGTCGAAACGCGTGGAGTTTCATGGCCGGCAGCGCAGGAGCGGCCAGGAATTTGTTCGTTTAGCGACCCATGCATAGTTCTCACGAGTTACGAGACCACGTATGCGCAGAAATCACGATATACCGGACTGTTCACCATTCTTGGTCAAAGGGCCTGCGTAAGGATGCGCATTTACAACATCCACACCGAGACTTCGGCGCTGCGATGATCACCTGCCACCTTGGCGGTTTCAAGGCACCCCACCTCGCTTCAACTGCCACCACTGCCCGTACACCCTTTCGCCTTGGAAAGGCTGCCAGCACTCCCAAAGCGGCAAGGGATATTCTGCAGGCCATGCAATGCCTGCTTGTCCCGCCTGGTGGGCTTGCAGAACGGTAGAACATTGTGCCAAGTGGTCATCCGATTTGTCGGCGTGGGTCGGCATGTTGATGAGCCGATGTGCCGCTCAGTGCCGCCGGCCTGAGACGGCGGTCAGGCAGTGAGACAGCGCGGATGGCCGGCATGATGTTGCTCCCCCTGGCCAAGCAACTGTTCTACGTCCCTGGACCGCCGGAGGCTTGGCTCCAGTCGTGGCTGCAGTCATGTGGTCAATGTGGCACATGGCCCATGTGCCTCTCTCGGCCAAGTTTCCGACCTCAAGTCGGCTCGCAGTCGATGCCGCGCGCATCGACATCATCCGAGCTTGCGGACTAGACGCGCAACAATGATATCCCGGAGGAGGCCATGCCAAACAGCCGCCCCGTGATCTCCACAGCCCTGCCGGCAACCCCCACAGGCCCCATGTTCCTCGGACACCCCGTCTGCCGCTGACCCGTGGGGTCGTCGCCGCGCCGCCTACTGCCATATATCCTTAAAAGCGACTCGCTAGCGTGGAGACAAACACCCCAGCAACTCACAACAGTTATGATTCAAGCCACCGACTATACGGCGCTCACGCGCACCGAGCTGGTCATCTCCTTCGCCCTCGTCTCCTCCCTCTTGTATGTCTCATCTGCGCGTCCGACGTGTGCTAATGTGAAGCTTCCTGTGGGGACTCTCGTATGGTCTTCTCGATGTCTTGAACCAGCACTTCCTATCGGTACGGTCTGAAACGGAAACGACGAAGCAGTGCTGACCATACAGATCTTCGGGTTGACAAAGGTCGAGTCGACACTGTTGCAGTTCGCCTACTTCATGTAAGCCCTTACGTCTGTTCAAGCCCTAACAACAAGCTCTTACTTGGTTGTGGCCCCACCTATGGGTGTATTCATGCGAAAGGTCGGCTACAAGGTTGGCATCCACGTCGGGCTGGGCATCTTCTCCATTGGCGCTGTCATGTTCTGGCCTGCTGCCAAGTTTGAGTACTATGGCATGTTTGTGGCGTTCACCTTTGTGGCTGGTAGTGGCCTTGCCACTCTTGAAGTCGCGGCCAACACGTACATTACTGTCCTTGGCCCACCTCGTTTCTCGGCCTTCCGCCTCACCCTCGCTCAAGGCTTCAACGGAATCGCCACAGTCATCGGTCCTCAGATCGCGGCGCACACGTTCTTCACTGGGGCCAACGCCACCTCTCTCGACACTGTGCAGTACGTCTACCTCGCAATGTCATGCTTTGCGCTCCTCCTCAACATTGGTCTCTTCTTCTGCAAGCTCCCCGAGGTCCGTCAGACCGTCATTGAGCCCGAGGTTGCCGAGCACGTCCATGGCCAGCAGGGCGAGATCAAGGCCGTCAGCGGCTGGCGTGGCTTCCTCAAGCAAAAGCACACCATCTGGGGTGCCATTGCCGAATTCTTCTACGTCGGTGCCCAGGTCGCCGTGGCTTCCAACTGCATCTTTTACATTATTCACCAGCCTGGCATCTCACCTCCAATCTCGGACTCGACCGCCGCGTCCATGTTCTCGGGCTGCCAGGCAGTCTTTACCGTGGGCCGTTTCATTGGTGTAGCCTACCTCCGTTTCGTGGACCCAGCCTTTGCCCTCTTTGTGCACGGCACTGGTCTCGTCATCTTCTCCATCCTCACGGCGACCATCGAGGGCATGGGCGGTATTGCATGCCTCTTCATCATCTTCTTCTTCGAGTCGATTTGCTACCCGGTCATCTTCTCCCTAGCCACCTCCAATCTCGGCTCGTACGCGCGCATCGGTGGCGGTCTCGTCGCTGCCGGTGTGTCCGGTGGTGCCGCCTACCCATCGATGCAGGCCGCCGTCGGCGACCACGCCAGCTCGCACATTTCTTTCCTTATTCCCATGACTGGTTTCGTACCCCTCATGGTCTACGGTCTCGTCATGTGGATGGCTAAATGCCGCAAGCACGGCCGCTACACCATCTGGGTCAAGCATCTTGACTCGATCGACGAGAAGATTGCCGTCGCCCACATTACCGGTGCTGTGCCCGAGGGGAGTGTCGCCGACCATGAAAAGTACACAAACGAGTTTGTCGAGGAGAAGAAGTAGCAAGTGTATATTAAACAAAGTTGTCATGACATGCAGTCTAGGAGCATTGAGTGCGATCAAGGGTGCCAGCGTTGGCATCCGGCATGGGCTGGACTGACTCTGTTGAGTGACTTACCATCTGCTAGTTGTTGTCATCAGCTGAATGTGTATTGATTCAATGTAAACCTAATACTTGTGATAAGAGAGAAGAGGATTGAGAAACAAGTTAATCGAGGAGCGATGCGTTCTGCGTATACGTTTCCCCAAACTATGTAACCCACATGCACACTGTCCTGTTCATGAACTACTGCAACAGAGTCACAGCAGTCGACGACTCGACCTCGTAACGGCTCCCATCGGCCACAGCCGAACCCGGCCGAGCAACCTCCACCCATGTTTACAGCAAGTATATCGTCCAGAACATTGGCGTTACCCATTCCCCGCACAAGACCATACAAAATGCCACCCCTCGACACAGCAGCAATCCTCATCCCCCTCCCCGCCGCGGCCTTGGCGCGGCTGCGCTCCGCGTTCAAGACGGTTCACTATCACCCAGACTTCACACTCCCCGCGCCCATCCGCCCGAGCGTAAATTACATCTTCACATCCAAACATGTGCTTCCAGCCGGTATTAGGCTGGCAGACCTGCCGGCTCTGCAACACGTGCAGATGGCTGTCGCCGGTGCCGACACCGGTATCAGGACCTGCGAGCTGCTGCAGGACCTCCAGGCGGCTCACAAGGAGGGCCAGCCTGGTCTGCCGACTTATAGCAGTGCGAGCGGGACGCATGTGTTGAGTATCCCACCTTGGGTGGTCGGGATGGCTGTCGTGCTGTATCAGCAGCTGCAGACCATGATCTTGTTTGGGCGGGTGAGTTGCGGGAAGCCTGAGCTTGGCTGACGACAGACCGAGAAGAGATGGGCCGAGGAGAAGGAGGTGGATTTCGACAAAGGGGCGTATTTTGCCAGGACGCTGCATGGGCGGACTGTTGGTATGCTGGTGAGTACTGTCTGGCTATGGGAGGTACTTACGAGCAGGGTTACGGCGCTCTCGGCCGTGAGACTGCGCGCCTGCTCAAGGCCATGGGCATGCGTGTCATTGCTGCCAACACGAGCGGGAAGAGCTCTAGCGAGGCCGAGGTATGTATGCCACAGGATTCCAAAGCTGACAGGTAGTATGTAGTGCCCGGTACTGGGGATCTTGACGGTGAGTAGTGCAACAGAGCTGTCAAACTGACGCCCAGGATCTATTCCCGAGACATACTACTCCACAAAAGATAGCGCCTCCTTTGACGAGTTCCTCAAGCAGACGGACGTGCTTGTGTGCAGCTTGCCTAGCACTGCCGCGACGAACAATATTGTCAACAAGGACAAGCTCGGTGAGTGAATACATCGGGTAGCACTGACGTCCAGCCCTTCTTAAGAAGGATGCCCTATTCATCAATGTTGGACGAGGCAATATCATTTCATCTGGTACGTGTGCCCAGCGACTATACGTGCAGTCGACGCCCGCTGACACCATAGACGACCTCCTCGCCGCCTTGGACTCTGGCCACCTCTTTGGCGCCGCCATTGACGTGACCAACCCCGAGCCCCTCCCTAAAGACCACCCGCTGTGGAGCCACCCTCGTTGTGTGATCACGCCCCACCTGAGCGGCAACACTGAAGGCGAGATGGACATTGCCACGGACATTGCGATCGCGAATGCGGAGCTGGTGCGCAAGGGTGAAAGGCCGTACAACCTTATTGATATGGCCAAGGGATACTAGGGGTGCAACCATAGATCTTGCTTTCAAAACGCGCCAGCTATAGAGACATGTGGTGATGCAGACTGCTATCAGATTACACCAGCCGTCACCATATCCGTGCCTGGCATCAACCCTCCATCCAGTAAGAGTCACTGCAATCTCACTTTGTCATCTCATTCTCTTCAACTTCTGCAAACGGACATTCCCTCTGACTCAGCCAGCAATCGTGACAGTACAAAATCGCAAAACATTCAAAATGGTCTCTCGTCGTGACTCGTCCGGCCCGCTCCTCACCGACTCGCACAGGTCCACGCCCGACTACTCTGGCGCGTCGTCGCCTGCCCCCGAGGCTGTCGAGCGGCAGAGGTGGTGGCGCGAGGTCGCGCCTACGCCTAGGGATAAGCTCAGTGTTGGAATGATTGCTGTGAGTGTGCACTGACGGAGCTGGAGCAGACTGTTGCTCCCAAGAAGCGAACCATCCTCACTGAGGTAACAACTAACAACTCCAGACCGGCCTCCTCCTCTTCCTCCCCATAACCTGGATCTACGTCCTGAGCCAGCCCAACGTCGGCCAGCTCGGCCCCTTTGCCCCTCACCCACCCCTCAACGCCCTGGCACTCACCCTCTTTGTACTCGGCATCGTCCCCCTCCAGCCCCCCACCCCCGGCTCCTCGACGCAGCGCAACGAGCGCATCTCAAACCACAAAAAGACCTTTCTCTACGCCGCCCTCCCCATCATGCTCACGGGCTGCTCGTTCATGTATTACAACAAGTCCAAGGGCGGCGCCGAGCACTTTACGACCTGGCACGGCCGCTTCGGTGCGCTCGTCCTCATGTGGATGCTTGCCCAGGCTGCGGTCGGCTTTGCCAGTGTCTGGGACGGCGGCAAGCTGCTGGGCGGCGGGATGAAGGCAAAGGCCGTTTACAAGTATCACCGGTGAGTGTCTTTGCTGTAACCAGTCAAGGCGGACCTGTTCCGGGCTTACATTGGCAGTGCCTCGGGCTATGCCCTCGTCACGCTCGCCCTTTTCACGGCCCACCTCGGCGGCGCACACAGCACCTGGTCCGTCACCCGTGCCCCCGGATACGCTTCCCTTCGCCTCGCGGCTTTCTGGATCGGGCTGCCGCTCGTTGCTGCCGGTGTGCTGTTGAGGGTCAGGTGGGGCAAGATGAAGTTCTTCTAAATGCTACCTCCCACAGTAGTACCACGGCCGCGGATTGAGCGTAGAGGTGGCGAGATGTAAGACTCGAGATGAAGAACAATGGCCACGCTTGGCCGGCAGTTAGAGAGCTATTCCATGCATAAACCTTCGCCTACTTCTACCTTCTTCTTCCTCTATCCTTCCACATCCTCTATTCTTTCGCCTTTCACTTCAATAGCCTACTCAAAGAGGTCCATGTGCCCAGCACTAGGCGGACGAACCGCACGCACACGGCCCTCGAGGCCAAAGAAGTCGCCCTCGTAGGCAACAAAGCCGAGGTCCACAGCTTGCTCAACACCCATGCCCTTATCGTTGAGACCAAGCAGCTCCTGGAGGTTGGCCGACACAAGGTCGATCGCGCCCTGCTTGCCAAACACATGCGGGGCGGCCGCAAACGCCCACGCAGCGTCAAAGCGCGTCAGGCGCGCGTCGCACTCCTCGACAATGCCGAGACCGACCTTGACGCCGTGAGAAGCAAGGTACGAAGCCAGAGTGTGGTTGGTGAGTGGCGGTCCGGGGAGGATACGCCTAGTGTCCCAGTCGTAAGGGAAGCTCCGGGCGGGAGAGATGATGACACCGACGTTGGCCTCGGCGAGCTCGTCAGCGATGAGCCAAGCCTCATGGCCGCCGACAACGGTGAGCTTGAGCTTGGGCGCGACCTCGTGCTTGAGGCGCACGAGTGAAGCAATGTAGTCTGCCTTGCTGACTGAGACGATGAGGCGGAGATCGCCGGCCGCGGCCCGCGCAAAGGCGGCGTGCAGCTCGTCGTCGGCTTGGCGTGCGTGCTGGCCTGAGAGGAGGCGGCGGAGGAGTGCAATCTTGGACGAGACGGAGGAGCCAGACTGGTCCAGGTTGAGATGCAGGGCGGCTGCCGAGTGGATGATGGCGCCTTTCTCGAGCGCGTTCTCGCCAGAAGTAGAGAAAGCATACGAGAAACCAGAAAAGAGGTTGTTAGAGATGGGCCAGGTGACGCCGGTAGTGACACCGGCAGCGTAAGCCATGAGCTCGTCCTTGCCGCCAAACTGAGCACCGTCCACGCCGTGAGCGAGGAGGCCGTCCTGGAGGTCGGACAGTGGGTTGGCGGCGTCCATCGCCTTGCCCTCCGACGTGGTAGGCTCCTGGGTAATCTCAAGGAGACCGACCTTGGAGCCGGTGGTAATGATACCCGGAGCAAGGGAGCCACCCTTCAGGTCAATGAGGTCAAACTCGCCCTCAACGATGGCGCAGTTGGCGCCAGCGCAGGTGATGGCACCGTCAACCACGACGACCCGGTCGGCAGAGGAGCCCTGGAGCGAGAAGCCGGGGACAAACATCTCACGGACGCCCGAGAACACAATGCCTTTGGACTTGCGCTTGGGACGCAGGTCGGGATCACCGCGAGCAGCCACGGCCTCCGCAGCCTCCTTGTCATACTTTCCAGCTGGCGTAATCTTCTGGGCCTCGGCGGGCTTCTTTACTACGTGAGGATTGATGAGCTGAGGAATGCCATCAATGTAGGTCTGCTTGGGCGTAGCGCCGAGTGTGAGAGGGAAAGAGTCCCAGACGACAACATCGGCATCATAACCAGGGCGAAGGAAGCCGAGGCGGTGGTCGAGACCAAGCGAGACGGCAGAGTTGGAGATGACTGAGGAGAGCGCAGGGCCAAACTCGAGACCAAAGGCATGAGCCTGGGCAGCCTCATACATGAGCCAGCGCGAGTCGAGAACGGGGTGGTCTGACTTCATGGAGACACGGATACCGGCATCGTGGAGAACCTTGGGAGCATAGGGCGAGCCGCGGTACGCCTCAACCTTGTAGCGCGCGTTGTTGGCAAAGATGGCCACCGCGGGAGGGGTTGGCCCCCAAGTCTTGTTCAAGATCAGGTCGGGGACGAGATAGGCCTCATGCGCGTGGTGGAACGCAGCGATGGGGAACTGGAACTCGTTGGAAACCGAGACGAGATCGGCAAGGTCGACAGTCTCGTAGCAATGGATGTTGACCTTGACGTTACCACGAATAACGTCGGCGAGGACCTCCCACTCGAGGCTCTCTGGGAAAGGCTCTTTCTGAGTGGAGGGAGACGAACACCAACGCTCCTGCTTCTCCTTGAGCTGCTTGCCCTCGTTGTAGGCGCGGCGAAAGTCGTACGCGCTGTCCATGCGAGTGTTGCCGTACACGCGCAGCGGGTTTTCACCGCAGGCGTGCTTGATGTGGCGCCAGGCGCGGGTACGCACCCACTTGCCGTCACCACGGTCCTCGATCTGGAAAGGTGGGTCGACCTGCATGCTCTGGGGAGTGTTCTCCCTGGTCCAGCGGGGTTTGAAGGTGAACGCCTGACCACCAATGTTGCCGGCCGAGCCCGGGAGGACCAGCATGGTGGTCACACCACCAGCGATAGAGGTGTTGAAGGCACTAGACTGTTAGCCATGCAAACGCTAAAGGGTACTCACGCATCGTGGGTGTTGAAGCCGTCAAGCGAGCGCAGCCAAGGCTGAACCGGCATCTTCCACGAGTTGGTCGAATCGGAGCCGCGCAGCGCGGGTGAGGGGTCCACAGCCAAGTGAGAGTGCATGTCAACAATACCAGGGGTGACCCAAGCGCCGTGGAGATCGACTTCCTCGACCTTGTCCTTCTTGCCCTTGGCAGCCTCCAACATCTCGTCCATGTCCTTCTTGCTGCCGATCTTTCTGATAACGCCGCCCTCGAGCCAGACGTCGGTGTTGTAGAGCACCTCGTCGCCGTGTTTCTCACCAGTCCAGACAGTTCCATTCTTGAGCCACACGGGTCCGGTACCTTCGACGTAGCGATCAGACTGCTTACGGCTGGCGGTGGCATGCTTGGGGTTGGGAGGCGAGCGATGAATGATCTCGCACTGCTTCATACCCTCATGCACGAACGGTGGGAGGGGAGCCGGCGCAGGCGAGGGGAAGGGGAAGCCGCTGTTAATGTAGACATAACCAAAGGCCAGAAGCGACAGCAGAGGAAGCAGGTGGCTGTAGGCGTTGCGACGACGCGCATGCTTTCCATTCGAGTCGTCCTCGACGTAGAGAACCTCGTCATTGATAGGAGCCTTTTCGACGTCCGCGTGGGAGCGACGAGGGACTAGGCGAGCCTGGATTCCCATAGCTGCTAGACTGGGCGATAGAGTGAGTAAAGTAGGGAGGTGGGGAGTGTGACAAGACCAGAGTTATAAGGATATGGGCAGTGAGGATGCACATGGAGCACTGTCGGGCTCACCCGTAGCGCGTCGCCGATTAGCAGGCACGCAATGACATGTGACCATGACGTCGGGTTCCTAATGGCCGATTAGGGTTGCCGAGTTACGTAACCTGGGTGATTAGAATCTGTTGAAGAGGTCATTAGGCCTTCTTTTCTAATGCTACGATTAGGAACACCTGATTGTATTGGTCTCGTCACCAATCTCACTGTCGCCATCACCCACCACTCACCATTCACAATGCACATCGACCTTACAACCCCACCACCAGCAAAGTAAGCACCAGCTCTTGGAGTAGCTGCTGACCAGCAGAAACATTCAGAACCCACCAGGATTCGCACCGCCGGCATACGCCAAGGATCTCAAGGTGCGTTCCAGCTCACACCTCGCCGAGGCGGCTCATGTATCGCTGGCAAACTGACAGCCACAGTCGGCGAGCCGTTCAGAGGTGTGGAAGAGGGATCAGAACCAGAATGAGCTCAAGCTCAAGCGAGCATGGGAGATGGCCTTTGCGTGAGTTGACGTCGGTTGTCGGAGCTTCGATAGAGGTGCAACAAGACGCGCGCCTGCTCGACTTGCATCTATGCCCAATGACATGACAGCTTGGAAGCTGCACACGCTTAGGCTGTTTACTGACTATTACAGACCCGCAAAGTCCCTTCCCATGCAGGGTATCATGCTCTACTTTTCTGGCTCGGGTGTCCAGATCTTCTCCCTCGGCATGATCTTCATGCTCATCACCGGTCCATTGGGCCAGATTGCCAACATTTTCCGCTGTAGGTGGCCAGCTCTCTAACGACGCCATGCTATACTAATATCGTAGCGTTTGAGCCCTTCCGGACCTCCAAGATGGACGGTCAGCTCACCTACATCCTCCTCATCCCGCCCATGATTGTCTTTACCCTCTGCCAGTGTGCTGTGTGAGTGTTCGCTTGCCTTAATTGCTCGGCCTATTGCCTTAATTGCTCGTGCTAATGAACAGCTTTGCTCTCGGCCTGTACAAGTGCTGGACCATGGGTATTCTCCCCTCGGGCCCGGCCGACTGGCTCCAATTCGAGACACGCGGCGCCTCCCCCGAGTGGAGTGACGCGAGTGCAGCCGCGATGCAGCTCTAAAGCATACGATGGCAGACCCTAGGGAGGAGTAGATGACAGTCAAAAATGTCAGTCAAGGACAGGGAGGGTAGACTAGGCGCGCGCGCCGTGTACATGCATAACATAAATCTAGCCCTAGTTGTCGACTAGCTCAGCTCGTCCAACGGTCCGCTGAATGGGTCGCGTGGTGCTGCCGCAGGTCTTGAAGAAGGGAACAGGGGCGGATGCACTACCCTTGGCGGTGCTCGTGCTGGTGCGGCTGCGTCGTCACTCGAGACAGTAGACGCCGTCGACGGCGAGTCATCCACCGACGTAGTCACCGACGTATCCAGACTGGGCCCCATGCTCTCCTCGGCCTCGACCTCGACCTTTTCCTCGACTTCACTCGGCGTCTCGACCCCCCTCTCACTCCTCGCCGGCGGCAGATCCACCCGCTCATAGAACAACATGCTGACCTCCTTTCGCACGCCCGCCAAGTCCTGCGGGCCGATCTCACGCACGTCCGCGTCGGAAGCCCACAGCCAGCCCATACCAGGCATAATGTGCTGGGGCTTGGCACGGAGGGCAACAAAGTGTCCCGAGTTCACCGAGTAGCCGTAGTGCAGCACGGCGCTTTTCAGCTTGTAGAGCGCACGTGGGTGGTCGCCGCTCGGCGCCTCCCCGCCTGCAGCTGCAGAGAGCGCGCCTCCCATGGAGGATGGGAGCTTGGACTCCCACACCCCGCGGGCCATGTAGGCTCCCAGGTCGAGAAAGGTGGGGAACTCGACCGCGGGGTCCATTTTACGCATCGTTCCGTAGTCTGTCCTCAAGAAGTGAATGCGGAGTGTGCGGGGGGCAC
Source organism: Prillingera fragicola (assembly GCA_002335605.1). Classification (NCBI taxonomy): domain Eukaryota; kingdom Fungi; phylum Basidiomycota; class Tremellomycetes; order Trichosporonales; family Trichosporonaceae; genus Prillingera; species Prillingera fragicola. The sequence continues at coordinate 2,257,796 of BEDY01000001.1, forward strand.
GCGCGATGGCGGCCTCGCGGACACAGGGGGTGCGGATTGTTTCCCACTTGATCTGAGAGCTCTCGTCAATGGAGGGGACGCCAGCTTCGACCATGCGTTTCAACGAGTTTGCGTGTCGTGTTGCAGCGAGCCGTTTCTTCTTTCCCGCAGCAGTCTCCACTGGCCCCGACGCCGCGGGCGTCTTCTTCTTAGTCGACAGTGTGGTCAGGTTGGCCAGCTCCGGGGACTGAGCCAGGCCACCTTCGACAACCTTCTTGGCTGCGAGCGCCTTGGCCTCGTACTTGTCCGCTGTTGCGCGGGCCGTACACATGTCGCAGGTCACGCCGTCGAGCTGTTCGGTTGCAAGGTAGTTGGCAATGCACTGGTCGAGGGTAATGTAGCCCTGCAGCAGTTAGTACGGTGGCAACGACGCTGTGACTCACCGATCGCGGTACTGGCAGCTCGAGTCCGTTTGAACTCTCCATCCTCACGACATCACTCCATCCGCACTTCCGGCACACCTTCCTCCTCGCCACAAGCAGCTCCCACGGCTGCGCGAGCGCGGCCTCGGGGCGCGCCATTGGCGCTCGTGTGGCCGGCGTAAGCGGCGGCGTCGCCTCTCCCTTCTCCTTCATCTTTCCACCACGCAGCCTGTGCAGCGCAACAGCGAGCTCGGCCGCCTGTCCAAGACCACGGGTCCGCGCAATCTCCTTGGCGACCTTGTCGGCTTCCTGGGAGACGACGTCGGCCAACAACACAAACAGCTCGTGTGCGTCCTGCTGCTCCCGGCCGCCCAGCAATGAGCGGACGCTGGGAAGCGCCGTCAAGGAAGCGACGAGGATGTGTGGCCGTAATGCTGGTGGACGGGTTGCGTGGCCCGTGTTGAGGGCTGTGAGCGTGCCGAGCAGTGCATCGGTGACGGGCGTCGGCATGTCGACTTTGAGGGCAAGCGATGAAATCTTTGCCAGGTGCTGCGTCAGTGTCGGCAAGGATGCGAATGCCTGTAGGACCGAGTTCATGTAGCACAGCACGCCGCTGAGATTGACCATGCCCGGATACTTGTCGCCTGGGGTGTATGGCTGCGGCGCTGGTGCAAGTGCCGCGGGGGCCAGGTCGGCGAGGCTGCTAAAGAGCCCCATTGCGCGTGCGCGGAAAGCGAGGAAGATGGCGACGAGGGGGAGGAGTAAGGGGGAGAGTAGAGCCAGCAGCGTGCGCAAGGGTTCACCTATTAACGGCATTGGCGGTCGTCATCGCCGGGCCGCTGTCGGGCTGTATTGCTGATAAAGAGTAGTGGTGAGAATGCAAGAACAAGTGGGTAGTTAGTGGGTGGATGACGGGGTGACAATGACAGCTCGATGGGCCAAATTGTTTTCGCCGCGTCATCATCCATTGGCCACTTGCACTGTATACCATGCCAGACGACAGACTGCAGAACGCGCGCGAGACTATCGACAGTGAGTGATCCCCGGCTGTACATGGCTGATAACAGCACTGCACGACTTGTCGCAGCTCTTGCAGACTGGTATGCAGCCTCTCTGAGTCATTGGACGCGACTGACATGGACGCGCAGGGCTCGATAAACAAACGCTCTCGGTGTGCATCGGCATGATTGAGCAGGGTGCCAACCCGGATACACTTGCAGTGAGCATTTGCTTGATCAACCCAGCTGATGACAGGCTGTTATCAAGGAGTTGCGCAAGGAGAAGGACTTGTAAGGGAACGACAAACACCAATCACCACCCAGGGTGACCACTTCCCCACCCTACATTCACCCATTCTTTGCTGAGATAACGATCGCCGCACGCTACATTGTACCATCTGCATATTGTCTGTATAACTAGTCGCGGTGCTTGGGTCCACCCACAGCAAGCGTGAGCGTGGATGGGAGCGCAGTCTCGCCCACGGAGAAGAGCAGCATGACGCCGCCCACAACAGCGAGGAGCATGAACACGCTCGAGCCGACGATGACGGCCAGGGGCGCGGACACATCAATGCGGGTCTCGGTAGAGTTGCCCTTCTTAGCAGCAGCGACCACAGGCGGAAGGTCAAAGGCGCGCTTGTAGTGCGTAAATACTTTCTGTGACTCAAACTCGGGCACAAGAATGACGATAAGGGGAGGCGAGTCGGGCTGGGTCATTGACGCCAGACCGGCCTTGAGGCCCTTGGTCGCGGTGCCGCGGAGAGCAACATCGTCGTCAGCGACACCGAGACGGATAGCAACGGCATCCCATGCTCCGTTGGCCGAGGTCCAGAGCGAGTCGGCGAGGGCGATGAGCGAGGCGAGCTCTTTGGAGAGCAGCTGGCCGGCGCCTACAACGTTAGCGGAGAGGTGCCATAAGTACTCACGAGAAGTGGCCATGTCCAGAGTGTCGAGGAGGCTCTTGACGAGGGGAAGCTCCTCGACACGCTCGAGAGCCTCGCGAGCCGAGTCAAAGTAGGGCTGGAGGACGTCGGTGTTGTCCTCAAGGTAGAATGCGGGCTCCTGGAACGACGAGGGGAGAACCTCTGTGGGATGTTAGTGTTTATTCTCAACTATACAGCCTGTAGCTCGTCAAGACCAAGGCCAAAGTGGCGTCGGCCTTGCTTCGATGTACTCACCCTGCGCAGTAGCAGCCTCGACGAGCACGACACGGGGCCGCTTGCCGCCGTCCCAAAGACTCAGGAGATGTGCCCACATGCCCTCCTGGGGAGGAGTGTTGTGCTCGCTAATGTCAATACCGAGGTGGTGCTTCAGAACGGCATCGGCCTGCTCTCCCGAGAGGGTGGGAGCGGCCTGGCTACCGGCGTTGGGAGGTGTGGGGAAGAGGAAGACCTGGGCGTGTCCGCTCGACGACGCTGCGGCCGCGAGCGGGGCGAGGGTGGCCGCGAGGAGAGTGAGGGGCTGCAGCAACCCTGAAATGTTAGCTAGAGCTAGGTAGATCGGCACTCACTCATTGCTGTAGTTGGTCTATGGTTGATGTAGATGGAGGCAGTGGGTCGTCGATGATGGTGACGACAGGCCTCGGGCAGTCACACGTTGTTCGTAGTCTCAGGGCCACTTCCATTAGAACTGATTGCTTCCGCTAATGTCTTCATTTGAACTCGCAGAGGTATTAGCGGGAGTATAGGGCGGTGCTAGATGCCGAGTTGGGTGGCCGGTGGCGAGTGTCATACAGACTGTCTCGTTCGGCCTGTTGGCTCTGTTTACATGTTCATGTCCCCAGCTTTGAATCTTCCTTCCTGGCGACGACTCTTTACGCAAGGTTATGGAAGACCTATCGCCACTCAATACCACTAGCTCACTGGTACACGGCTAACCGCCTGGGACATCCAGCTGCCCAATGTCCCCACAACAGCGCACAGTCGCCATCCTCGGCGCAGCCATAGGCGGCCCAACTCTTGCGCTACACCTACTCACTCACCCAATACTCAAACGCCATTTCAGACCAGTGCTGTACGATGCTGGGCCTCCGCCATCCTCACGCGCAACAGGTTCACCCACAAGCTCCAGAGTCACACCAGAACAGCGCGTGAGTGCTGGCGCGACTGTCGGATTGTACGGCAACGGTCTCCACCCGCTCTTCAACCTCGGTCTGCGAGAGGAGATTCTGAAAAGAGGGTTTGAGTACCGCTCAGTTTCAGTGTGGGAACCCTCACGCCGCGGCCTCAAGCAATTAGGAAAGGCCGACACGAGCTTTTACTCGCCTTCCCTCGACTGCGGCGTCGTTTTCTTTGAACGGAAAGAGCTGCAGGTCCTCCTGGTTGACGAGGTAGTCAAGCACGGCGGTGCTGTGCACTGGAACACTCGCGCAAAGGACTTCAGCACCACGGACGGCCAAACGAGCATAACCTTACAGGATGGATCGACCTACACGCCCGACCTCCTCGTCGGTGCCGACGGCGGCTACTCTGGGGTCCGCCGCCACATCCTCGAGCAGCGCTACCCCTCCATTGCAGAGGTCGAGAGCCGCTGGCTACCGAAAGATAGCGGCCTGACAGGCATATACGGCATTAGCGCGGCGCCCCCAAAGTCTGACGCGCCGTTTGCCGACAGTCACGTCGTCTGGCTGGACCGAGGGTTTCTCGCCACAGGTCCGTGTCCTAACGGCATGACCCGCTGGGAGATGGGTGTTTCCACCAAATCGGACGCGGAGCTCGCGAGCGCCCCACAACCTACAGAGGACTGGGCGTGCAACATCATTCCGTCCCGCCGGTTCAGCTCCGCAGCCACCGCCTCTTTGCTTCGACCCTACCTGTCGACCCCGCACCCATACGCTGGCACATTTGGCGACCTCCTCACGACAGCAGACCGGATTATCGCTACCTCGTTACGGCAGCGTGTGTGGACTGCCGAGGAGATCCAGATCGGCAACGTCGTCTGCATTGGCGATGCCGCAAGGCTCATGCTCCCGACCTCTGGGCAGGGTACAGGCTTCGCGGTCGAGGACGCAACAGTGTTAGCGTCTCACCTCCTTCGATCTGTGTTGGATGCAACGGATCAGCGCTCCGCCCTGGAGGGCTATGCGCGCGAGAGGGTGCCGAGAGGAAGGAAGATGGCGGCCATTGCGACCTTTGCAGCTCATTGGAGCGTCGGCGCGACACCCTTCTGGCGTTTTGTGCGTCGGTGGGGATCAAAGTGGCAGCCTACGAGCCAAGACGTGTGGCCGTTCCATGATCGTGTGGAGGTCGAGAGAGTGTAAGCAATGTGGCCCCAAAGAAGTGATATTAGCCGGTCATTTGCGACACTAAAAGTTGGCGTAGAATAACAACAACCAGTGATGACCTGGTTGCAACCACCCACTACCCCATTTCTTGCCATGCAACCACCGCTTCAGCTGCGCATCGAAATGTCAGACCTTTTAGACACGCCACGGTCGATCTTGACACCGTTTTCGGCTGGGCATTCAGTTTGGTCGATGCTCGTGCCTCCGTCTGCTCTGCTTGAAAGTCCAATAACGGGCAAGGATCTGGCCATCAAAACGCATAACCCCACCGAATTGCCAAAGCTCCTACCTTTCGACCCCGACATGTACGCTCTCTCGCTGAAAGTGATTTGCAAGCTGGTTACGTCGGAGCTGTACGATGTGTTCGCTGCCGAGGCCACGTTCCCGGGCTCGACCACACCACGGCGGGTCGTCTTCAAGGCCTGTGACCCCAACGCGCCAGACATGATTCACAGTAGGGATCAGGCGGTGCAATCGATCAAACACGAAGCGGAAGTGTACATTCGATATCTCGGCCAGCTGCAAGGGTCAACCGTGCCGCGTTTCTACGGCCTGTGGCACGGGGTGTATACCTTCTGTGGATCCGAGAATGAAATATACGTCATGGTGCTCGAGGATACTGGGCCGACTGTCGCGAAGTTGCCTGGTGTGGCTGATCAGGCGGGGGGATCGGCGCCTGCCTTCCAGTGAGATCTTGCATGGGGTGCCTCGAGTGTTCACGGCTAACACGCCCAGCAAGCGCATCCGAGAGGCCTACGCCCACCTGCACGCAGCCGGCGTAGTGCACAGGATACGCAGCCTGTGGAACGTTGGAACTCGGAATCCGGACGCGCGCGACGATGACGAGTCTGAACCCTTGGCACTCTTGGATTTCCATCTGGCCTGTTGCAGAGGCGACGAGACGTTTGAGAAGAGGAGACAAGACGAGGTGGATTGGTTGGAGTGCGCGTTTCCAGTTCTGCGGCGGCCATGACCAAGACGAGATCCAAGCGGGTCACATTGGGGACCGCACGGGCCGACCAACTGTTCTCATGTCGACACTGTATGGGTCACACGTCCCACATTTGAATTGTGTTGCACGCTTTGGGATGATTCACAACACGCCTCTACGGAATGCCTTCACCACATTCGCTCCTCAGCTGTGCGACATCCTTCGCATCCTCTTCAGCCATCACTTGGCGCCTTGTTCTTTCTCAATCACGCAGTCGCCTCACCCCATCTCGCACTGTCCACACGACACCACCCTTCCTCGCACCAATGGCCGGTGCACTCGCAGCGTTATCAGCCTCAGCCCCAGCCACCGCAGCGCTGCGGCACCTGTGAAGGCGACGCCAAGGGCAAGCAAGAACAAGCATCGGAGTCAGCCAAAGAGAGCGAGACTGATGCAAGAGTTGTGTCTACCGCATGAGACAATGCATGGTCGAGTACTTTGTTACTGCGCGAGGGTGTGGTGAAGCATTGCGTGCGCGACACAATGCGCTGTGTGTGTCAGGCTGTCACAGCAAAAGTGGCAGTCGTTGAACAGTGCAACTGATGAGGGTTCCCAATGTGCACAACCAAGGGAGAAAGAACCTTTGCAGGGAGCTCATACACATGGTGCGAGAATAACCCCAGATGTAGCATAAAAGCGAGTCTCTGTCGCTCCAACGACTTCATCATTGTCAACCTCTACAAACCTTTCAGCTTTTTAGCAACTACGTTCACCATGACCATTTCCGTCGAGGTATGCCTCATTGACAACAGCCTTCCCCGCACGACGATCACTAACGCCCAGTCCCCCGAGTCCACCACCCCCAAGACCATCCCCGCCGCCCTCCCCACCGACGAGGCTCCCAAGGCTGCCGCCATGGAGGTGAGTCTCATCCACTTTCGGGGGTACTAAGACCCAGATCCCCACCATTGAGGCCGACGGCAACATTGCCGTGCGCGTCGAGGAGCTCCCGGTCGAGCACGTGATTGAGCACTGTGCTTGCCCCAACCACGACGCGGCGCCTGAGCCCGAGGACGAGGATGCTTCACTCGGCGACGAGCTGGAGGCTCCTGCCCTTCCCGCCAAGGAGTAGTGCGGCTCACACACAATCCCGTAGTCTTGTGCAGTTTTCAGTAGGCACATAAAATCCTTCAGTTTGGGGTATGGGTGTTCAACAGATTTGTATCCTTGCATGCACGCATGAGCTGGATTGTACGAGAGCTTGGCTGAATCAGTGCTCGTTTACCTTGCAATAACCTTACTCCTGTGACACCTGGCGGCGACAGTATGGGTGCGCACGGTGCTTTGCGTCCGGAAGCTCGAGAACCCGCCACACTTGTCCTTTTGGGGGCAACAAACCCATCACTGTGGCACGGACGGCACCCAAAAGGCGGGTGGCGCGTGTGCGCTCGCGCCAACACCCTTCCCCGCACCTCTGCACAGTCCTCACGAGTCAAAGTATGGACACTCACCGCTCAAAAAGCCCTTAATAACTGACCAGCCTGTTCTCGTGTCTAGCGTTTTCGCTCTTCTCAACACCCGCCACTCATGCGGCAGTCACACAAGCGCCCAAAGCCCATGTCGGTTGCGACAGTGCGTTCTTGCCCCCGCCCACTCGAGGAAGCTGAGGCACAGACCTTGGCAGAGAAACACAGTGTCCACTCGGCAGGCGCATCACAGACCACCCAGGTGACAGACATTTGCGTGCACCACACTTTTAAATCTGTACGTCCTCGCTGCCATTTTGGCTAATCTGTTGTGAGATATTTCGATCAGCCCTGACGGACAACGCACTGAAAGCCGACATTGTACGTGATCCAAAAGATACAGGCTAATGACCCAGGAATTTGCTCTGCCTCTGATACTCCCTAATTATACATACCGAAGAGGAATACGGTCTGTGGCCGGAAATCGGCGAGCCAAAGGGCCATTGGCCCAACAGCCTCGCGACAATGCTCGCGACAGTGGACGGGCCAGCGCTGCGGCCCGCTCAGCGAGTGTGTTCTGTGTGACAAACTGTGGGCGCTGATGACTGCAGCGGTTGTTGAAAGCCGACGCGCGAGGGGCGCGTCCGGCCGCTTGCAGGGAGTGTGTCCTGTCCGGTATCCCTATTCCTGTCGAGGTCGTTCGTACGCTTGTGCTGTGGAGGGAGTTGAATCGCAAGGTGCCACGGCCCATCGAGCGGCCTGAGGATGTATGAGCTGCCACTGGTGAGTCTGTGAGTCGATGTGCGTAAGAGTTGCTTGCACGGGCACGGGGATCAGTGAGTACGCAGTGCAAAACCCTAGATGCATATGCCAGAGCCAATCTATACTCCCTTGTCCTCAAGGAGTTTTTTCCCCACGGAGCAGAGTACTCTCTCCGTCTCAAACCTTTACCCGCTTACTGGATGTACCCCTTCTCGACCGCGATCTCCGCGTTCATGACACTGCTAGTAGCGGCGCCAAGACGGACATTGTCGAGCAAGCACACAAACTTGGCGTCGAGCACGTTGCACTCGCGGACGCGGCCAACCGACACACACGCGCCGGCGTACAGGTCGCGGTCGAGGCGGGGGTGGGGGCGGTCGGGGGCGTCGTGCAGGACAATGGCCTCGGCGGGAGCCGAGGGGCACTTGAGGGTCTGTGCCTCGGTGGTAAAGTCCTTGAAGGCTGCGCGGATCTCGTCGATGGAGGGGGTCTTGTCGGTGGCAAACTTGACCGAGACGCAGGCGAGGTGGCCGTCAATGACGGGGACGCGGTTGCAGTTGGCCGAAACGGTGAGGGGGGAGGTGGAGTGGAGGTCAAAGCCCGACTTGTCGGCAGTGACGCCACCAAGAATCTTGGACGTCTCCCACTCAATCTTCTCCTCCTCGCCGCCAATGTACGGGACGACGTTGTCGAGAATGTCAAGCGACGAGACTCCGGGGTAGCCGGCACCCGAGATGGCCTGCATGGTGGTGACCATGACAGTCTTGAGGGGGCCAAAGGCAACCTCGAGGGCCTTGAGGGGTACAACAATGGCAGTGGTCGAGCAGTTGGCGTTGCAGACGAGGTAGCCCTTCTTGAGGTTGAGCTGCTGCTGCTGGTAACGCACGACCTCGAGATGCTCGGGGTTCACAAGGGGGACCATGAGGGGGACCATGGGGTCGCGGCGGTAGTTTTTGGCGTTGGAGAAGACGACGAGCTCGGCAGTGCGGAACTCTTGCTCAATGTCGCCCGCAACGTCCTGGTCGAGACCAGAGAAGACGACACCGCACTCGGCAAAGTTGGCAGACTTGCACTCCTGGACGACCATGGTGCGCACGGCCTCGGGAATGCGGGAAGCGAGCTTCCACTTGGTCACCTTGGCATATTCTTGTCCTGCGCTGCGCGACGACGCGCCGAGAGCGTGAATGACAAAGTAGGGGTGGGTAGCCAGGAGCTCGATGAAGCTTGGGGGTCAGTGCGAGTTGGCAGTGAAAGCTTACCGCTGGCCGACGGTGCCGGTGGCTCCGAGGATTCCGACCTTGATGGGTGCGCGTGACTGGGACATTGTGGACTGGAGAGGATGGAGAGTGTTTGTGGAGATACCAAGTTGGACATTGCGACTTTTGCGACTCGGCATGCCAGCAGAGGTCAAAGCGGGTCAGGGATGCGGACGAGAAGACGCGAGTCGTGATTTGATTGCCGGATTACAAATTTATTCTAATTGGAGTTAGTCACACACCTAAAGGACTAATAGCGGGAGCATAATAATATTAATTGGTCATTGTAATTGGCCGTGCCTGTGGGGTCTCGGCTGTGGTCTCCTCTTGCTTGGCTCCAAAAACACGGGCAGTTCCGCACAAAATCCTGCCGTTTGCCTATATCAGAAGCGCATCGCTCATCTTGCACTCTCTCACTACCCCTTTACCCCCAACAGTACCCCTGTGACTACTCTCCAGCATGTCCCCCTCGGCTTCAGAAACGACAGTAAAGGACAACGAAGGCCACACGCCAAAGCCCGGATCGGCTCCCAAGCGCGCCCTCACTTGGCTCAACGGCGTTGTCGAGCCAAAGTCTTGCCACATCAACTCGGTCTACGCGTGCTTCCTCACTGGGTTTACCTCCGCTATTGGTTTTACAGTGCGTCAAGGGGTGCTGTTCAATGCTAACAACTCAGGCATGCTACATCTGGTTCGTCTCCCATCGCTGACCGTATCCGCGCCACCAACTGACGTCTCAGGTGTGGATTCCAGACTGGAAACGTTACCCAGCTGGGTATTGCCATTGCGCGCAACTTCGACCCTTACGCCCAGCGTACCTATGTGTTTGAAAAGCCCGACCAGCAGGCAATGTGCTCGCTCCTGGCCTTTATCTTGGGCACAATGCTTGGCCGAATAGGCGACAAGATGGGCCCTAAGAAGCGTTCATGGCTTGTGATTGCCTCTATCTTGCAATGTCTCATGGTCATGGCCGCTGCTCTTGCCGCGCACTTTGCCAACGAGAGCCCCTATGCTCTGTAAGTCTGCTCGTTGGTGTGGAATGGGACGCCGTTCCGTGCTCGTGTGCTGCTACGGAACTATACCCGTTGAACGGCGTCGGAGCAGCAGAAAGCACGCCACCACACGCCACCTATCCACCCACCCAAGTAACTCGTCCGACACAGCGCTGACTCTTCGCGCAGCGACCGTGCACACCCATCCTGGGCTACGCCTACCGGCATGACTGCTCTCGGCTTCATCTCTGCTTCGCTCGGTCTCCAGGGTGTCATGGGCAAGGTGAGTGACTCCACTTCCGGCATGAAACAGCCGGAACGGAGGCGAATACCTCCACTCTGGCTGTTGCTTTTATTTCCCCACCTCCACTCCGGCACTCCGCTTGCACATCGCACATCCGTCGCGTGGATGGATGGATGTTGGATACGCGACGCTCCACCCAATCCTCGCCTCCCCCACCTTTGCCTAATACTTGCATCATGCTTACTTGCCTAGCGTCTCGGCACACCAATGAACACGACCGTGGTCGTCACCACGACCTGGGTCGAGATCTTCAACGACCCCCTGTTGCTGTCATTCAAGCACGTCCCAGGCCGTGACATTCGCATCGCCGGCGTCTTCTTCCTGTTCTTTGGCGGCTTTGTCGGTCGCGCCCTCATCGGACCATGTGGAAATGCCGGAACTCTCGGCGTCTTGGCGGCCTTGAGGGTGATCCAGACCATCTGGTATGCGTACACCCCGGGACCTGCGGCGCAGTCTCCTATGGAGTAGACCTGTGTCTAGGCTGGGAACGAGGGAGACGGACGGCGGGGTTGGTGATTTGATTCGATCTCGGTTGATCTCGACGGGTGACATAGACTTGTACAGGATAGGGGGAGAGGGGACATTGGTATAATCCTGCATGGCATCTATCGCAAAACTGGAGCGGGCCAGAGGCATTGATACTGACGGACGAGGGTTTGACGTCAAGTCGAGCTTCACCTATTGCCGACGCTCTGACGCGTCTGATGTTGGACATGCACATGGGGAGCCGTCACGGCAATGCCAAGCAGCGGCGGAGTGTACAAGTAGAGGCCGAGGGTCCCGGTCTAGCATGCTCCTGTGCCTCTGTTTCGGGCCGCAAGACTTGATAAGCACGAGCGGGGCAGGTGGTAGAGCTACACCCAGCTTTCAACGGGCTTTCCGAGCTACAATTACCGTCCCAATTCCCCAGAATATCCACCATGCCCATAACATCGCCACATGCGACTGGCTTCATTTACATCTTAGCGAGCTGGTCAAGTTGATCGTCTCCCACTTATCATCGACGCGGAGGTGATAGGGCTGGGAGTTTGGTGCTGAAACGATTGGTCTGGGGAGGTTCAGCTCTGGCCTCTCATTCGTGGTCCACAGCTGGTGTACATCCACCACAAAGACCATCTCTCTCAAGTATCATCTCGGCCCCCCTTCTCACTGTCGTAGGGTGGCTGCGCTACCCACACTGCTTTGTGAGAGTGAGAGAAGATGGAAGTGGGTTAGTGAGCGCCAAGGCGCCTTGAGTAGTGGAGCAAATCATCGCATCTGACCATGTCAGTGCTAGCCACATCACAATTGACGGGCATCTTGCTGCTGAGCTGATGCGACATAGCCAGGTATGTCTCCCGCCGCTCGGAGACTGAACTCGCCATATGGTCATCGCAACTGAACAATGTGTGTTGGGCTGATATACGGAACTACCCAAGAAAGCTTGGCGGTGGGTGAGATGGGGGCGAGGTTGGGGAACTGTGGCTTGATCTAGCGGTCTGCGTTCAGCTCAACGATTGCCAGTGAGCTCCCATCTGCTACCACGACAACCCAGCTCACGCAGAGTGTACTTTGGCATTGAGAGATGAGAACCGCAAAGTGCTGCGGCGATGACCACTGCGAGAGGGCACCCACCAGCTGAAGTGGTGGCGAGGTTGCCGGCCCCGCATTGCGTAACAGTAGTCTGGCAGCTCTCGCTTGTTCTCCCATATATCCCTTGTATATGCTGCCTAACTGCCTTCCTGTCTGGGCAAGCCTCATGCCCATAAGCATGCCATGGCGGCCGGACGCACGGCGAGCACGGCGCAGCATGTAGCCGCGTGCGATTTCCGTGCACTTTTGGGTGAGGAGACCACACTCGGGAGGATCGCCGTAACCAATTTGGTGTGTGTGCCTGGATTGTCCCGATGTGTACGGCCCGTGTCCGGCGTGGTCGCCGTCAGCGGTGGTGCACCCATCGCCGTCGTTGCCAGCCAGCCCAAGCTCCCCCTTCCTGCTCTTGTCCCCCTCAGCGCTAACCTGCGTGAGCCCCACACATTATACCTGCTGGCTTTTACATGCACTTGTTCCTGTCCACTCCTCTTCTTATACATATCTCGGCTCAGCATCCTCCACAGTTTATCCCATCCACCCGACCTCTTGGCATTGCCTACTACCACAACACGACAAACCCCCACACACACACTTTTACACTACACCTAGTCTCACGACAACTCGCCTGACCCCAACTCAGCCCTCCATCCTCCCGCGTTTGCGAACCCTCCCCTTCCTCCTCTCTCACACATCCTATCAGCAACATGGCTCCTGTCGCCATTTCCAACGGCGTGGCTACGCGCCGCCCCCGTCTCATTCTCTGTGCCGACGGTGGTGGCTCAAAGGTCATGGTCGTCATCCGCTCCGAGGACGGTCTCGAGGTCCGCGGCACTGGCGGTCCCTGCAACGTGTGAGTGGTCGCGAGCTCGAAAGTGGCGGCGGTGGCGAGCACCGCAGTGGCGCCCAACCCGTCACGTATCGTGTGGCTTTAACTGACACCCCCAAAGCCAGTCTGTCGGTCACGTCCCCGCCGCCGACCGCATTCTCGAGGCGACCTACCGCGCGCTCGCGCAGCTCCCTCACTCGCACCTGCCGGCCAACTTTGCCTTCCCTACTCTGTCGGCGGCGCCGCTCGCGCCCAACGTTGGCGTCCGCTCCAACGCTGCCACCCCCAACGCGTCCGGCGCCAACACGCCCACTCGTGTGCGCCCTAGCCCTATCCCCGAGCCCTTGTTCGAGTACTGCTGGATCGCGCTTGCGGGCATGACCACCGAGTCGGACGGCACTGCGTTCATGCCCTACGTCTCCACCGTGCTCTGCACTCCTCCCGAGAAGCTCTCGTTGACCAACGGTAAGTTTGGGTGTTTACAGCAGATGGCACTCCACTAACTCTGCAGACGTCAACTTGCTCGCTTCGCCTGCTGTGCACCTCAGTGGCATCAACCACGTCATTGCTGTGGTTGTCGGCACTGGCACCGTCGGTCGCACCATCCGCATGCAGACCCCCGGCACCCTTCCCCCCTCGCCTCCCCTCGAGGGTGCCGACCAGGATGTCAAATCCGCTGCTATCCGCAGGCAGTCGATCGCCAAGGGCAAGGCCATTGGCCAGGGCCTTCCTCTCCAGGACGTCGGCGTGTCCCGCGGCTGGGGCTACATGCTCTGCGACGAGGGCAGTGCCTTCTGGATCGGTCGTCTGGCCATTCGCTTCCTTCTCTTCCAGTGGGACCGCGAGCACTCGACCGGCATCTACACTGCCCCCACCCCTCCCAAGCTCCCTCTCTACAACGACCTCATGGAGTACTTTGACATTGACGACCCCACCGAGCTTATTGCCATTGTCGCCCTTATGGGCGACTTTGTCGCCGGCCTCAACATTGGCGAGGCCAGCTCAAAGCGTAACGCCTACCTCGCCGGCGCCGCCCGTCACGTCTTCAAGTGGGCCTTCCCTCAGGAGTCGGGCCAGGCTATCGAGACCGACGACGAGAAGGCATCCCACAAGGCTGCCCTCGAGCTTGCCAACTCTGCCATCACCTCGGTCGTCCAGCTTGCAGACGACAGCCTCGGCGACCGCACCGTCGTCGACGCGTCCAGCACCGCCCTCTGCCTCGGCGGTGGTCTCATGAACTCGGCAGGTTACCGCGCCCTCCTCCTTGACGGCCTCAAGGCTCGCGGCGTCGAGTTTAAGAATGTGCTCCTCGTCGACGACGCCGCTGGCGAGGGCGCCAAGGCTGTCGCAGCTGTTGCGTTCTAGAGTGTGCAGCACTCTGTTTCATTTTGTGGCCTTGTTATCTAGCGATTCAGTTCCGACGTTCCGGCAGACACACAACCGCTACTCCCAGGGGAGGTGAGCGATGGGCTCATAGTGCTGGTGATTGGTGTGCTTTTGTATTCCCCCGCATGAAATGTACATCTAAGCGAACAGCGAGAAGAGGAGCACCGTATTGATATCGATAAGGAGTGAGGGCTGCATACGAGATAATGGTGCCTCGGCCACGGAGTGACAGTCCAGTCAGGAGTACTACGTCCCATCATCTTGGCCCAGATCTCCATTTCTCCACAACCAAACCTGGCCCCACTTCCCCACCAAGGTCGGACATTCCCACCCACCCACCATGCTCCGTCATGGCGGTCATTGCCGTCCCAGCCGTCATGGATCCAGAACAACCGCTACAACGTAAAGCGGACCACTCGGCGCAGAGTCCATCCTCGGCGCAATGCCCGATGTGGGGTCCCAGCCCTAACCCAGCATCAACATACCAAGGAACCGACGACCATGTGGCGTGCCTTAGTTTGTTGATTGCGGCGAGGACGCCGTCTCGCGGCGCCAGCTTGCCGTTCCTGGCTTTCAGTGATCCTCAGCACTCGGTGGTGGTTGGATGTTGATGGTGTGACGCACCAGCCAAAATCAAGCGAGGGCGCGACGGAGCGGTCGCTTCGTGTTATTCCATATCAGCACTGGCATGAGGTTCGAGATAGGAGGAACTGATTCCCAAACGCATGGGCCATCGGGTTGGTCGGCAGCGTATTCCTCACAGGGCTGTTGGATTCTGGTCCGCTCGGTGCACTCGGTGGTCCGGCGTACGGATCATCCTGGTGCGGTTGTTAAGTGTCCTAGCGGCGTTAGCAGCGAACAGCCTTGTCGATCACTTGATCATTTAGTCGTCGTGCGACCGGTAGCCATGTGATTGTGTGTTCGGGCCATGACGCCGAGTCTGCCCGCCCAGTGCAGATAGTCGTGCTAAATAATGCAAATGATAATGTCTATGCCCACTGCACCACCTCTATGCTGTCGTCTATGCACACCTCCTCGACTCCCCTCCAAGCGCCTCTCGTCTGCTCTGCCGCGCCTACAGGTCCCCATCCACCTCCTCGTCCTCGCTCACATCCATGTCGAACGCGGCCTCCTTCTCATCCTCAGTGTCCGTGTCGCCAATCATCTCAGCGCTTTTATACGTCGGCGCCACCCTGCCTTTCGCCATTCGCTTAGGAGGCAGGGCTGCGAGCTTGTCCATTTCGTCGAGCAGTTCTGCCATCAGTTTGAGTCAAGAAACCCTAAACTCACGAGAGAAAGGCATGCTCTCGTACCCCGGGATGCGCTGCTGCAAGACGTAGAAGATATGGCGCACGCGGACGACCTTCCACTTCCACTCGGCTGGGAACGCTGTCTCCCAGCGAATATCCCGGACGTGGGCGATACCAGAGCTGCGCAGGTGGGCGATCATCTGGACCGGGTCGATCTTGACAGTCGATTCAAAGCCCGTGAGGCGGGGTCGGATGGTGTCCGTCCTGCAGTGTCAGCCCAACGCGTAAAGGCTAGTTTGACGTACCACTTCTTCCTTATCTGAGTCACGCTACGCGTCCCGCCCATCTCCTGAGCGACAACATCCCAAGGTGTCGTCTCCGTGACCATCGGCAGCCCCAACCGAGCATTCACTGCCTTGACGGCGTCCTGCAGTGCCTTCTCTTCCGCCTCTGACCAGGTGCCATGCGCGCGCACATCCTTATACTGCAGCTCTCCCCTGTACCTGTCGCGGCAATCCTGTTCGGAGCGGTCGACGTCAAGAGCAATCTTACTCCACAAATTGGGATGCAGCTCGTATGCCGCCAGCAGCGCACGGTCTTCCTCGGCCGTCCATGCGCCTTTACGCGCGCGAGGGTCGTACATCCGCTTCACGGCTTCCTTGACGTAGCGAACGGGGCGGCCGGGAACCGCGGCGGCGAGTTCAGGGAAGAAACGGGGGTAGTCTTTGCGGTCTGAGGTGTCGCCGTGGCCCTTGGCCATGATTAGGCCGACAATCTGGCCTTGTGTGAGGTTGTTGGTCTTCCGTCAGTACTGTCGATGGCTCAGATGCGTACCCTCTTGTACACCTCGAGATGATTCTTGATCGCCTCGCGCTCAGCAACGGAGAACTTGCCCCGTTTGTACTTGATAACTGCTGTCAGTTCTCTGTCACGCGTAATGACTCACTTCCTGCAGCCTCAAGACGGCCGAGCTCGGCAATGTGAATCCACTTTGAGGCAAGATAGTCGTTCATCGCGTCCGCTGTCGACAGCTGGCCGCGCAGCTCATCGTCTGTAGGGTCGTTGCCTTTGCGCTTGCGACGGAACTCGTTGCTCGTTGAGGTGGACGCCGCCGGCGTGGTCTTGGGTGCAGCTTTGGCCTTCTTGGGAGCAGGAGCGACCACATTTGCAGTCGCGGTAGGCGCAAGTGGTTCGGCTGTAGCAGCAGTCTTGATCTTCGAAGCCTTGTCCTTGCTTTTCTTCTCTTTGGAGACCTGCTCCATCCCAGGAGCACTCACTGCCACAGCCTCACGGTTCTTACCGGCCTTGTCCTTCTTGTCCTTCTTGTCCTTCTTGTCCTTCTTAGACTTTTTGGCAGCAGACTCCTCCCCCGTCTCAGGATCTTTACGCGAGCGCTTCTTAGGCGGAGGCTCAGAAGTCGGGGCAGAGGGAGAATGAGCTGCCGTGGCTGTTGAGGTCTTGCCAACAATGGAGTCCGCCTCCTCCTCAGAAGCCTTGGTGGCGTTCTTGGCTGCCTTCTCAGCCTTCCTCGCTGCTTTCTCGGCCTTCCTCGCAGCCTTCTCATCCTTGCTCCGCTTGCTCGTCTCGGGCTCGGCGTCGATAGAAGCGTGCGTCACAGTGGAGGCATTGGCAGCTTCGAGCGCCTTGCGCTCCTTCCGTTTACGCTTGCGCTCCGCCCGCTCAGCATCATTGTCGTGTTCCCGCCTGGCCTGGGCCAGTTGGATGGCTATTGAGGATAGCTGAGTGGCGACTGACGGTTCGGCGGCGGACGGAGGAAGGCCGCTGGGGTGAGCCGCGGAGTCGGTAGCGTCTGTGGCCTTGGAGACCTCGGTAGCGTGCTTGGAGCGCTTCGCCTTTGGTGCTGGCGAGTCTGTAGAGTCGGTTGCGGTTGCACGCTTGGACGTGCTGCCTGCCGCATCTTTTGATTTAACTGTTGGCAGCTTTTGTTTTTTTGCGGTTGATTTGGTGGTGGTGACTGTGCTCCTGGTGGCCGAGGCTTGTGCTGGGGGCATTGCCCCGAGCATGATGGCCTCCATGTTAGGTGTTCCGAGTGCCGGGAGTGACGGCGAGGGGGAAGGGAGAGGAGTGTCCTAATAAATATGTCTGATGGGTTGGGTGGATGGGATGTGCAGGGTGTGCGGCTCACGGGATGAAAACAACAAATCGCAATCGACAATGTCACGTCCTCTACTCTCCTCTTCATCTCTCTCTCCTGCCCGCCAAGTCGCTTGTCACACGCATAACAACTACTCTTGTCTTGGGAACATATTCACTGCAACGCTCCTTCTCGTCTACTGTCATTCAGCACACAACTTCTTCACCCATCATGTCGGTGAGTAGCTACAATCACCGGCACAGCCCCACCCAAGCTGACACAAACATTGCAGCTCGACAATGGTCAGCGTCGTCCAGACCTCAAGCGCAAGCTCGTCGTCGTCGGAGACGGAGGTGCGTGGCGTATATCAAGCACTGCTGCGCGTATTGAGCCTATCGAGGCGCAGCTGCGGGGCTTGAATGGGTGGGCAGAGGACAATGGACTGACATAGTAGGCTGCGGCAAGACCTGTCTTCTTACCGTGTATGCCGAGAACCGCTTCCCCGAGGTGAGTCCTGCAGTCCGACGCATTGCTAACAACAGACCTATGTTCCCACCGTCTTCGAGAACCTGGTCACCATGATCCCCTCCCCGGTCGACCCGACCAAGATCATCGAGCTGGCATTGTGGGATACTGCAGGACAAGAGGACTTTGATCGTTTGAGGCCGCTGAGCTACAACGACACGGACGTCATCTTGATTGTGTTTGCATGCAACCACCGCCCAAGCTTGGAGAACGTGTTTGACAAGGTGCGTCGGTCGGGCTTGCTGTTGGAACCGACGGCTGGGCTGCGAGTTGGCACCCCACGGACCACCAGGCTGCGCCGCTGCAAGCCATTCTGTCCCTCCCTGAGCAAGATGCTGACATTTGCTCCAAGTGGTACCCCGAAATGTCACACTTTTGCGAGAGTGTGCCCCTAATCCTGGTGTGCACCAAGACGGACCTGCGACACGACCCGACAACCCAGAGCCTGATGAGCGCGCAGGGGGTGACGCCGATTACACCTGCGGAGGGCGAAAAGGTTGCCAAGCAGATCAGTGCCAGGAGGTACATGGAGTGCAGTGCCAAGGAGGGCACTGGCGTCAAGGAAGTCTTTGACGCTGCTATCCGTGAGAGTCTGCGCCGCGGTGCAGGAGTGACCAAGCTGGTCAAGAAGAGTGGCAAGAAGTGCGTCGTGCTGTAGAGTGCTGTTGATGCTGGGCTCTCCCTGGCGGAGCGATCTTGGCTGGCCTGTTGCTCGCGCATGGCGTATGGGGTGTTGTTTTTCCACGTTGCATAGAGATTGCATGACACATTAGGACATGATACGCTGCAGACTGGTCGTGTTGTTGCTGCAGCTCGTCATCATCGAACAACAAGAGCCTGGTCACCGCAACGTTGGAAGCTGGTAGAGTGAGGAATCACGTGACTTTCGGCACTCTCTCTTGGGCAGGCCGCGCAGGCTTCGTCACTTTTCCCTCCAACATCTTGCACCTTCTGTTCGTTCTCTCCCACACAAACTACCCCCTCACCCGCTCTCGACATGAATCGTTCAACAGGCGAGGCATTTGCGCGTCTTGCGCAGCAGTTGAACCGCGCTCGTATGCAGGCAAGCGGCGGCGGCGGCGGCGGTCGCGGCGGCTCCGGCGGCAATGTTCCTACTGGCGGCCTCTTTGCTGGCGGTGGTCTCATTGTCCTCCTTGCTGTTGGCGGTATTGCCATCAACTCGTCGCTGTTCAACGTCGATGGTGGTCACCGTGCTATCGAGTACTCGCGTCTCCACGGTATCAAGTCGACCATTTACGCTGAGGGAACCCACTTCCGTGTAAGTAGACAATGACGAATGTCTAGGGGTTGACTCGCACACAACGTCGTGCTCTGGAAGAGTGCTGACTACATCTAGATCCCATGGCTCGAGACCCCTATCATCTACGACGTCCGTGCCAAGCCTCGCAACATTGCGTCGCTCACCGGCACCAAAGACTTGCAGATGGTTAACATTACCTGCCGTGTCCTCTCGCGTCCTTCCGTCAACGACTTGCCCACTATCTACCGTGAGCTCGGCACCGACTACGATGAGCGTGTTCTCCCCTCCATTGTCAACGAGGTCCTCAAGAGTGTTGTCGCCCAGTTCAACGCTTCGCAACTCATCACCCAGCGTGAGATGGTTTCGCGCCTCGTCCGTGAGAACCTCACCCGTCGCGCACGCCGCTTCAACCTCATCCTTGACGACGTCTCCATCACCCACGTCGCCTTCTCGCCAGAGTTTACCCACGCTGTTGAGGCCAAGCAGGTCGCGCAGCAGATTGCCCAGCGTGCGGCCTTCCAGGTCGACCAGGCCATCCAGGAGAAGCAGTCGATTATCGTTCGCGCCCAGGGAGAGGCCAAGTCGGCCGAGCTCATTGGCGAGGCAGTGAGGAACAACAAGGGATTCCTTCAGCTTCGTAAGCTCGAGGCTGCGCGTGAGATTGCGACCACCCTGTCCCAGAGCGGCAACAAGGTCATGCTCGACTCGAAGAGTTTGCTCCTCAACGTTACCGACGACGAGATGCTCGACATGGCGGGCAAGAAGAAGTAGGGAGACATCAGCAGAGGTTATGCAGAGCACCGCTTATTGTTTACAGTGAGAAGGGAGGGTGGTTCTAACCCAGGCAAGAGCGTCAGCAAGGCACAAAGAGTAGTGGGAGTGAGGCATGTCACGGATCACTTCCACGCAGGGGAGGGGCGCAACGCTGGAGCACACTGAGGCGGCTGGCCGACTGACTACTGATGAGTATGAGATGAGGAGGTGATCGGGTCTTGGCCGCAGTTACCAGACCCCCGCCCAACACATGGCCCTGGAGTTGGTCCAACCCGGCGCATAAGTGCCTCCTTTTGATTGCGGATGAGTCTCTGCTGTCATTTGCAACGAGGGCCATTGGTCTGCTGATCTGCTGAGGGCTGTTGAGAAGTCAACTGGTAGCGTCTGCACATGAGAAATACACGGAACTGAAGCAGAACGACGCCCCTTTGGGAATCAAAGTCGTTGTGTGTGTGTCGAGAGCGAGATCGGATTTCAGACTCTGTGGTCAGGATGCAGGATGTAGGATATATCGGCCGTATCGGTGCCCGTGGTCTCTCATAGTCGAGAATGGTCATGACCTCCACCTCCACAAGCATTGATTTCGTATCTGCTTATGCATCTGCTGCGCGTCTGCTCGGCACAGCGGCGCGGAGCACAGGTCATTGGTGACAATTTGGTTCGAGTCGGCGTACAAAACATATTGGCCGATCTGCTCCTGGCTCCGTCACCGGCTTTATAAACACGCCTCCACTCTTGTTCAACTTTTTAGTCCACCACCTCATCACCCCGCCCACTATCCACGATGCGCAGCCTCTTTCACCTGGCCTACAACGTCCGCAACCTCGAGACCGCCCGGGTCTTCTACCGCAACGTCCTCGGCTGCAAGGAGGGCCGCAGCACCGAGACCTGGGTCGACTTTGACTTTTTCGGCCACCAAATCTCCCTCCACATTGGCGAGCCCTTCAAGACCGCCAACACGGGCAAGGTCGGCGACCACCTCGTCCCCATGCCCCATCTCGGTGCCATCCTCGAGCTGCCTGACTGGCAGGCCCTGGCCGAGCGCTTGAAGCTGGCCAACACCAAGTTTGTCATGGAGCCCCAGCTCCGGTTCGAGGGCCAGCCGGGGGAGCAGTGGACAATGTTCTTCCTTGACCCGTGTGGAAACCCCATCGAGATCAAGGGATTCAAGTCGCTCGACACTGTTTACGATGCCTAGAGCGCTGGACTGGCCATATTCGCCTCGCTCGAGACTCGCGTCTGCTTCGACGTTCCGAGCTGCCCGTGGCCTCCTAGAGCAAAGCCTCGGGCAGCGGTGCTTCATGTCTTTTCAGCAGACTGAGGCATCACTATAGATTAACTACAGGTGGCTATACGCATGCATGTTCATCGCATTCACGGTTCTTGGACGGGGGAAGGAAAGGGAGATTTAGTGACTCACCAGGTACCGGACTTTGGACAACGAGCAGCTTGCGTGCTGAGCCTCGTAATAATCCGTCAACACGTCCTGCCCTCGCCAGGTCTTGGCCCAATACATGCAAGCCATGGCCCCGGAAACTCAATGGTGGATATTTCGTGCAAAGGAAGGCAAAGCCAGGTGTTTGAGATACACCCAACCTTGAGAACTCCCACCATTAGCCTCAATCTCTTTCATCAAGAGCAGCTCGTCATTGACACAAGGGGACTCTAGGCGAGAGGGAGAGAGAGAACGAGTTGTCCGGTACTGGCTTGGGGAACGCGTGTTGTTAGTGCGATCAGCTACGCGGTGAGCCGACGATGTAAAATAGGTGCATAAATCCTGATATTCCCGGACATTCTCTCCTCGAGCTGGAACGCGTGTATATCGCTCAACGGTCACAAACACTTCAGATACAAGGGCCGCCTCTGCATCTGCGTGGGCGCCATCCTTCCTCTCATCTCCCCACTAAGCCCCCAAGCCCTTACCAGCGTCCGCCACCGCCGTAGCCCTGCTGCTGGTATCCGCCGCCGTGTCCGCCGCCACCAAAGCTCGACAGGAAGGGAGGTGCGCCCATCTTGTGTCCGTACTTTGACGAGTTCTTGCCCTGGAATCCGCGTCAGCTCCGTCACATTCACGTTGCCCACAGGCACAATACTCACGCCAAAGAGCTTGCCCAGCATTGCCGCGCCACCAGCACCAGCAGCACCGACACCGAGTGCGGCTCCCCATCCGCCGCCACCGTAGACGTTGGTGCCGTTCTTCTTCAGCAGCGAGCCGAGCACCTTGTAGCCAAGCGTGCCGACGACCATGTTGGTCTTGAAGCCGCGCTCGCCAGGCTGGCCGTCTCCGGGAGTGGTATCGGCGCCAGCGTACAGCTGCTCAGCCTCGCGGTGGGTCTCGAGCTGCTCGCTGTGGACCTGGCCAGGAGCCATGCCCGGGTGGGTCCAGCTGGTCGTCGGAGGGGTCGTGGTAGGGTTGACGTAGTAGACAGTCTTGTACTGCTCGTCCCACTCGCGGATCCTGCAATGTCAGCACTGGCTGAAGGCAGTCGCCCTTACCAAGGAGCCGGCAAGTCCTCGTTTGACTCGTCACTGTGCTGTCCGGGAGCCCCGCCGTACTGCTGGCCACCGGCACCGCCGTAGTAACTAGCCGCCGCGCCGCCGCCAGAGTTGTGGCCGGCAAACTGCTGCTGATGCCCGCCACCGTACTGGCCGCCAGAGTTATCTCCCCAGCCGCCTTGCTGCTGGCCGCCGTACTGCTGCTGGCCACCGTTGTAGGGCTGAGGCGGACCGTAGCCGCCTGGACCTCCGGGACCGCCCATGGGAGGTGGGCCCTGCGGGGGGCCGTTCCAGCTGTTCTGCTGGGGAGCGCCCCATCCACCCTGCTGGAGAGGAGGGGCGCCGTACTGCTGCTGCTGGCCGTAGCCGCCGTTGTTGTTCCAAGACATTGTTGTGAGTATGTGTAAAGTAAATGTGTAGAATGAGAGAAGATAACAGAACGAATGGATGCAGATATAGGCCTGAACGGGGCGATGACGGATCGACAGGAACGGCCCACTGTGCACAGCATACGCGCGCCCAGCCTTTGACTGTACAGCGCCGCACCGCAGCCAGGCTAAACATTGCTACCGTGTTCTACGCGTCATCTCTTGCACCTCCTGTGCCCGGATTCAAGCATACGCACAGCTAGGTAGCCCTGACACGTTTGCACGTTTGTTCGACTTGTTGCTTGGCAGGGTGGGTGCAGGCTGGGTGCGGCTGGCTGAAGAGAGCTGCCACGATGACACCGCAGCGGCAGGCACCGCTGCAGATCAGTGGCGTGTTTCATTTACGTACACCTTGCGAGGTCAAAACAATCGGTACATCATGGTGTCACCACCTCATCGGATGAGTTCAACATGCATTGCAATGTCTGGCGTCGTTGGTGCCAAGCCAAGTGCCAAGTATAGATAACCATTCAAGGCAGTGCCATGTACCACTGCTCGTCGATCAATCGGCTTCCATCTCTGATCTGCGCCATCTCTCATCTGCGAAAAACAATATGTACTACATGCACAAGAATATGGAATGTGGTGGGCAGACAGCCCAATGCGAATCCCGCACAGCGTGAGATGGGGGCACGGGAGAGTCTGCATGACATCAACAGACACAGGCATGCCATTAGAAGACTGATGGTCAGCAAAAGTCCAATGCGCGCCATCACAGAACACTTACTGGCACGAACCAGACCAGACCCCACAGCGAACCCAGCTCCGTGCACAGCGGCAGTACCAAGCTACCAGTCAGCAAGCCCCAAACTGCTGCGCGTCACCATACTCACCTGGCCACCAATCTTTCCAACCTTGCTGTGCTTGTGCTGCTCATCCTGCACTGGCTGCGGGCCACCTCCAGGCTGCTGCTGCGGGGGCATATAGGTTGGGACAAACGACGACGAGGCGGCAGTGTACGGTGCTTGAAAACGACCAGTGGCGCCAGTCGAGCCGTCGGGACTGGGTAGTCAGCGCCGAACCCCGAAATGTCTCTGCCCATGACGCCTGATTCGGCACGTAGCTCTGCAGGCAGATCCGCATCGCAGTCCCAGCGGTCGTGGCCACTCACAGCTTCTCGACATAGTTGCTCGGGAACAGCCCGCCCTTCTCGCTTGGCGCCCCCGACGCCGGCACGACGCGCCCACGATACCACTGGGGGTTGACCTCTTCGTCAATGACAATCACGTCGCCCTGGCGGAACTGGAGGTCGTCCGCCTCGGCGCCGTTGTAGTCCCAGAGCGCCTTTGCGTGCGGAGCTGCGGGGGCCGCAGCGGCTGGTGGAGGGGCGCAGGCTGGCAGTGACGGGGTGTACTGTGGCGCCGCTGCCGCTACTGGCGCGGCCGGGGTTGTGGTTGCGAGCTGGGGAAAGGTTGCGTACGGGTTGGGGAGGCGGGTGCGGATTGCGGTGGCGTCGGCCGGGGTGATGAGCTGGAGCTGCTCGAGGAGCGCTACGGAGGAGAGCGTCTGCGAGACGAGGTGAGAGGCGAGGGCCTGAGAGGGCTGTTGCGCGGCGGCCATGGCGGGGGGCGTTGGTGAGGGGACCGGCAGGGGTTTGGGAGGGTCGGGGAGTGAGAACGACTGTGGGGGCAGTATCAAGCTACCACGCGGTGAGCTGGGCTGCTGGGGGAAGGCAAGTGCAAATGAGTTGTACGACGGAGTGTACAATGTCGCAGGTGATGGTGAGGCCGAGGAGGCTTGTGGTGAGAATGTTACAGCAGCACTAGTGCCTGTCGTTGCAGTCGTCGTCGTCGTCGGGTACGCAGAGCTCGAATTCCGACGGAGCCAGCGCGAGGAAGGATTGGCGGAATCAAACCCCATAATGATGAATTGCTGTGTTGCTAGTTACAATGATGCCCTACTGCTGCAGTGGATGAGGAGAGTGGTATGCTCGCAGGAGAGAACTTGTTGAAGGCGATAGAGGGCGCAATAGAACGTTGCATGGACACTATAGGACGCCGTCTGCACGGCGCGCACACGCCTCGTAACGCCACGGTGCTTAGGCAGGATCAGTTCAGTCCGCTCCTCAAGCACATTCCTCGTATCTCGTTACCAGCTCGCACTGACAAACAGCTGCAACAAACTTCAGGGGGGGCACGAAAATGCATCTAGAAGACGGTGATGGTGCTCTCACGGGCGGGGCCGGTACCAATGTACTGAACCTTGACACCGAGGAAGTCCTCGATAAACTTGACGTAGTCCTTGCAAGTCTGGGGGAGCTCCTCAAAGGTCTTGATGTTGGTGATGTCGGTCTTCCATCCGGGGAGGGTCTTGTAGACAACCTCGACAGTGCCGAGGCGGTCGAGGTCGGCGGGGAAGCCGTCAATCTCGACACCGTCAATCTTGTAGCCGGTGGCAATCTTGATCTCCTCAAAGCCGTCAAGAACGTCGAGCTTGGTGAGGTTGATCGAGGTGTAACCGTTGATGAGGGTCGAGTACTTGCAGACAACAAGGTCGAGCCATCCGCAGCGACGACGACGGCCAGTGACGGTACCGTACTCGGCACCAACCTCCTGGAGAGTGGTGCCGACGTCGTTGAGCTGCTCGGTGGGGAAGGGTCCACCACCGACACGGGTAGTGTAGGCCTTGATGACACCGACCGCACGCTTGATAGCGAAGGGAGGGATACCAAGACCAGTGCAGACACCGCCAATGGTGGTCGACGACGAGGTAACGAAGGGGTAAGTTCCGTAGTCGAGGTCGAGCATCAGAGCGTTGGCACCCTCAACGAGCACGCGCTTGCCAGCAGCGAGCTGCTGGTGAAGCCACGTAGGTCCGTCGACAATGTGGGGGCGGAGACGCTCGGCAAACGCGAGCAGCATCTCAATCTCGCCCTCGGTGTCAAACTCAAAGTGGCCGTAGCGCTTGAAGCGACCCTCGACGAGCTTGCGGAACTTGTCGGGGAACGAGGGGTCGTAGAGGTGGTGCACACGGAGACCCGAGCGCGAAGCCTTGGAGCTGTAAGCGGGTCCGATGCCCTTCTTGGTGGTGCCAATAGACGAGCCACCAAGCTCAATCTCCTTGAGGCCGTCGACAATCTGGTGGAAGCCCATAACCAGGTGCGCGCGGTCCGAGATGAACAGGCGGTTGGCGACCGTGAGGCCTGTATGTCAGCAGTGATTAAAGTGGGGTGCAGGGCGGCGCCGCCCAGATCATTGAATCCGGAAGGCGCCGTTCCGCCCTTGGTTACTCACCCTTGCGCTCAAGAGTGTCAAGCTCGTTGAACAGCGAGGGAATGTGAACGACGACACCGGAACCGATGAAGGCGTTGCACTTGGGGTTGATCAGACCTGGCCCGTCAGTTTGAGCTCGTCATTGGGGAAACGATGCACTACACACCCGAAGGAAGGAGGTTGAAAGCGTAGGTGACCTTCTCGCCCTTGTCGTTGCGAACGACAATGGTGTGGCCGGCGTTGTTGCCGCCGGCACACCGGGCGCAGATGTCGGCCTCGGCAGCGAGGATATCGACGAGTTTACCCTTGCCCTCGTCGCCCCATTGGGCTCCGAGACTGTTTGGTGTTAGTATTCCAAGAACATTGACGACGGCGGCGCTACGCACACAACGGAAACTCCTTGCGGAGCTGTACAGTCAGCATGAGGTCTTGCAAGACCAGAGAGAGGACGCACCAGGAGACATGTTGGGTGAACGTCCGGGGTAAGTGGACGATGCAACGAGTAAAAGACGCCATGCACCGAGCTTTGGACCCCAGTGCTGCCTGGCGGGCCCGATAGAGCTGTGACGGACTTCGACTCGGCGTGGGATAAATGTTAATTAATTGAATACAAGTTTATTAGTCCTCGTCCCTGTGCATGGGTGACCACCCAATCAACGGTCATTAACGGAGGCAACGGGAGCAGTGGGCACCCTGGGCGTGGCACTCGTGGTTTGCACATGGTCCGCATGCCTACAGACCATCGCAGGCCTACAACCCACACCGCTGAATCTCTGTAGGCTGCTGTGAGATTGGCGAGCAAAGCCCCATCGGCAAAAGGATGGCTTGCTTCTGCACTCTGCACTGCGCACTGGGCTCAGCTCCAGGGACAAGCTGGCCCCAGCCGCGCCCCAGACGATGGCGGCTCGGCTCAACCAAAGCTCGTGGTGCCCGCACAATCTCCTACCAATGTCCAACCATGCGGTGTCCTCGCCCGATTCAGCCGAAGACACGCTGGAACATGCCCCACAACCACAAGCACACCGAGCTGGACATTTTGTGGCCAGCGTGCGACGGCGGCCTCGTGTGCAGCGAGCAAGCGCTTTCTGATAGCACAGATGCACATGTTGCAGCTACTTTTACTTGCATCTTTTGCCCCTCGTACAATCATCAAGTACGAAACTAGAGTCTCGGCCGAGGCCTGAAATCCCGAACACCGAGTTCGTGGATCCGCCTCGGCATGCTATGCACATTTTTCTTTAGAGGACACCAGCCTCCTTGAGCTTGGAAACAAGCTCCTGGACGGTCTCGACCTGTGGGACGTTAGCTAGAGTCATGTGCATGCAGGAGTGTGCTCACCTTGCCACCACCCTGGCGCTTGGGAGGCTCCTCGACCGAGATGGTCTCAAGGCGGGGAGTGAAGTCGAGGCCAAGGTCCTCGGGCTTGAGGGTCTCAACCTTCTTCTTCTTGGCCTTCATAATGTTGGGGAGCGAAGCGTAACGGGGCTCTGCAGAGTATGTTAGAAGCTGTCCAAACGGGGTGACGAGGGGTAGCAGTTCGCGGCTAAACGAGTACAACCAGGTGGCTCACACGTCGCGCTAGCCGAGCCACGCGCTTGAACTTACCGTTGAGACGGAGGTCGGTGGTGACAATGAAGGGGAGCTTGGACTCGATCTTCTCAAGACCACCGTCAATCTCACGGGTGACCTCGACCTTGCCGTCGGCCGAGACATCGAGCTTGGAGGCAAACGATCCCTGGCTCCAGCCAAGGAGACCAGCGAGGGTTCCACCGGTCGAACCAGAGTCGTCGTCAATGGCCTGCTTGCCGAGGATAACAAGGTCGGTCTTGTTGTCGCGCTCAATGATCTTCTTGATCGCCTGGGCAACAGCGAGAGGCTCAACAACGGTTCCCTCGGGGACGGTGATGTGGATACCCTTGTCGGCACCCATGGCGAGGGCGGTGCGGATGGTGTCAATGGCCTTGGGGGGGCCGATCGAGAGGGCAGTGATCGACTCGACCTTCTTGGCGTCCTTCTCGCGCATGCGGACGGCCTCCTCAACGGCTGCGGCGTTAGCAATCTTGATCCGCTCACTATCATCATCCCAGCTACAAAGCTCGGTATGATCTCGGCTAAACCACCGAGGCGTTCTGCTCACCAATCTCGTCAAAGGGGTTCTGAATGTCAGCGGCTGTCTAAGCATACGAGCTCACCATCGAGTGCTTGACGTTGGTGTCAACGCCCTTGTTGCCAGCAGCTATCCGGATCTTGCTGATCGATGGTCAGTACAGCTCCACTTTGCACGCTGGCTCAACTTACACGGCATAGTCGATGGCGCGCTTGACGGGCACGAGAATGTTGACGAGGGCGGGGCGCGAAGGGTGCATGATGGAGCGGTAGTAGTTGACAAGTGAAAGAAAGTTGAAAGGCAAGCGAGACAGTTGTGCTAAAGATCACGTTGATGGGGGTTCCAAGGAGATCCGACCGGTAAGGTGTGCTCGGCTCGGCATGCTCCCTGGTACTAGCCGGTATCACTCCGTCTAAGTCCGCAGAGAAATGACACGTCGTTCTATTTTCTAGTCGGGTAGGCGTGTCAGCACGTGGCTGGTTTTGCAGTTAGGCATCTCTGCGGTACATGTCACTAGGCCTGTCGGGATCAAATGACCCAAAAACCACACCCAGTGAACCCAATGCACCCAACTCGGGCCAGGACGGAGCTCCTGGGTGAGGAGCTGCAACCAACCAGGTCTCTCCTACTCGTCGTCCAACACCACTCATTCACCTCTCTACCCCACCACCAACCACTCTCTGCCCATCATGGTCGCCCCCATCACCGGCATGGTACGTTGCGCAGCATCAGGATACGCACTAACAGCAGCTCCGCAAGCGTCTCCTCACCGACATTACCGTCTCGTACGTCGCCGCGACACCAAGACCTCCGACGCCGCCCTTTCGTGTTCCACTTGCTGACTTACAGGCTCGGCCTTGGCACAATCGGCGGCTACTGGTTCTGGTGAGTGTTCATGGATGGTGCAGCAGTGTTGTGCGCGTATATTGAGTGCGCTGTCAGTGCGCGCTGCTGCGCTGTGACATCACGCATTGGACAATTGCTGACTTGATAGGTACTCGGTCCACGTCCCCATGAGTGCGTTTCGACTGCCCCGAGTGGCTTGCGGTGAATGCTAACTCCCCGCAGTGAAGAAGCGCGACGAGTTCTACATCCGTTACGAGAAGGAGGGCGGCTACAAGGACATGTAATCGGCCATCGCGTTCATCAAGAAATTGTGGTTGACTGGCATATGCAAAGTGTGCTGTAGCGCGCTGTGCCACCGCGGGTGGTCTGGGTGACTGGGAAAGGGATTGGGAGACGGCGAGGAGGACGTTGAGGGCGTCGAGGGTGGACGAGAAGGTGCTCGGAGGAGTTGTGGTTGTCCAGGAACTGCTGAGGTGACGCCGCCTTCCGGTTGGCTCCGGTGGCTTACTGATGCCTATTGTACTCACCTCGCTGTCAGATGATCGCTTGGACACGACTATCGCGACGATTTCGATGCCTCAAGTTGGCCAAGGTGGATGGAGATGGGCCGGGATGCATACTGGCGGCAAGGTGCCGGAATGCATGTTGTTGAATCGGCACTCGGTCTTCCATCAGTTACCTCCTTCCAGGCCGCGGCGCTCTACCATGCACCTCAATATCGGCCTCGCCTGTTCCTCCCTTACATAACTCGCGGCATTGCATGAGCAAGGAGGGGCGCAGGGTTAGATGAAGGGAAGGTCCGTCAGCGAGTGCCGGAGTGCGTAGGCGCAAACAGAGCTTGAAGGCCATTCTTTCCACGCTCACGACCAAGGCTCCTGAACCGATTGCATGACAAACTACGGGACTAGATGGTGTCTGTTCACTTCTGACTTAAGCTCCACTCGACTACTTGACACCCTTGGGCATGCGGGCACCCTTGGGCGCGGGGTTGTTCTTCTTAAACTCCTCGACCATCTCAATCATCGGGACCCACTCGACACCGTCGTGGGTGTTGATCCAGGTGATGAAACGCTCGAGCATGCTGAGCACATGCGGGCGGCCACTCACGTCCGGGTGAATGGTGATGGGCATGATAAAGCCCTTTTCGCGCTCGTTCTCCCAAAGGTAGGTGAACCAGTCCTTCCACTTGGTCTCGATGACGCGCGCGTCGACAAAGCCGTGCGTGCCCGGGTTGGACTTCATGAAGAGCATGGGTGGGAGGTCGTCGAGCTGGCGTCAGCACAAGCTTTGCTCCAGTACTCACATCCCAGTTGACGGGCACCTCGACCATGCCAGTGGTCTCGCCGCGCTTGAGGGGCTCCATCCATTCAGCGGCCTGCTTCTCATAGTCGATGACCTTCCACGAGTCGTTGACACGCAGGTAGTAGGCCGATGCGTCGTGGTGCTGGAAGCTGTGGTCTGACGTCAGCTGCAGCTCGGACAGGTGTGCTCACCGTAGACGAGACCCTTTTCGAGCAAAAGGTCGGCGCCTTCCTTGCTCATCTCCCACCAGGGGGCGACGGAGCCGTAGGGAGGCTTGCCAATAAAGTCGGTGATCTGCTTAAAGGTGCGCTCCAGAATGTCGCTCTGCTGCTTGACCGAGAGAGCAGTGGGGTTCTCGTGCGAGTAGCCGTGGAGGCCGCTGTGTGTGTCAGTGTTTGAGTCGTGTGTGATCGCCAGAGACATGCGCCCTCGATGTGGCACTTTACGTGATAGTGAATGCGGTAGTCAAGCAGCTGAGCTGTACTGCCGAGGCAGAGCCTGTCGCAGCACAGACTCGTAGCGGCGGAAGCACTCCTCCACCTCGAAAGGGTACTCACATCTCGTGCCCGGCGTCCCTAACTGCAGCCATCTGCTCTGGGAAGGTGTCGAGCGAGTGTCCGGGAATGAACCATGTCGACTTGATGCCAAACTTCTCAAAGAGACGCAGGATACGAGGGGCGCCGACCTCGCCAGCGAACAGTCCGCGCGAGATGTCGCCAGGCGAGTCCTCGCCTCCGTACGAGCCAAGCCAACCGGCAACAGCGTCAACGTCAACGGCAAGACTAGAGTCAGCTCAGCATGGCTGTTATACCCACCAGATAAGAATACGTGGGGCCATGTTTAGATTGGATCAGATGCATGAGAAGCTGGGCCAACCAGGACCAACTTATACTGCAGCAGCCCAAATCTGAACCCACGCTAAGCGCGAGTGTGGGAAGAGGTACCATTGTCGGTGCCGCCGCGGCCCCAGTAGTATGCACAATGCACCATGCGGTAGTCGAGAGACCATCAAGTCCAAGTGGGTGTAGGTGGTGGGCAGCTGCTATCCGGTACGGACTGTGCTCGTATCGAGGCGATTATCCGGCCGCGTGCCTGTTTCGTTGCGATATGACTCGGGGTCCCCCACCGACCTGCGTCGGCTGCGTACGTAGGCCAACAACCCAAAAGGCCACAAAAAAGGAAACCTCCCTGCGACAGGAGGAGCTGCTAGAACCCGAGACGGGGATCGAACCCGCGACATTATCCTTTCCGTTCATCCACAGGGAATGAGATAGGAAAGATACACTCTAACCGCTGAGCTACACAGGCTGTTTGGTCGTTCTTTTCTCCCCGTACCGTATTCGTTATCAGACGATTCCATGCAGATGATGCAGAGAAAAGTGGATTGTTACATGGACGGAGGAAGATTAAAACCCAGCGCGTTGAGGGTTGAGGGTCGGTTTTGGCCCTTCCTCCACAGTTCACAGGTGGCGTGCCAACGGAGCGTACAAAAGAAAGGCAACGCATACTCGCTACCGTAGAGATTGAAGGCAATGATAAGAGAATTACGGGAGCCACTGACTTGAAGGCGACTGAGTCGAAGGGGACAGGGTGGAACCTCGTCAATTACTTGGGCGCATTACACACAGGTGCACCCAGGCAATGTCGGCTTTAGGGGCGTTGGAGAATGAAAAAGGTGTTGTAGCGAGAATTGAATGGTGTTGCTTTGAGATGAGGCTTGCTACCCAGCCCACGATGGGACTCCCGAGTGTCAGCGAATGTCTACCATGTATTAAATGTGCTGTCCAGTGACTAGGCAGGTGGATATATGCATGCCCAACCATTATGGTCTGCACGTACAACCAATGCAGTCTGCCTATTGAACACCTCCGTTTAATTGTCCATTAAAACGAGACACTCGTTGTCGCACAATCTTCACAGTGCGGCATGACTTTTCTAATGCAAGGCCATTCCAAGATGTCTCGTTA
Organism: Prillingera fragicola; assembly: GCA_002335605.1. Lineage (NCBI taxonomy): Eukaryota > Fungi > Basidiomycota > Tremellomycetes > Trichosporonales > Trichosporonaceae > Prillingera > Prillingera fragicola. The sequence goes on from BEDY01000001.1 coordinate 2,290,236, forward strand.
TTTAATCATATAGAGCAGAAGTCGGCAGAAACGTGTGCGCAGCTACTTGTCCACCTCAGTTGGAAATGGGGGTTCCTACGACCATCCTCTCAGACATCAATGTCCAGCAATGGTTGATGGGACAACTGTGCTCAAACACAGTAGGTAAGATGGTGGCGGGTCCTCGTCTAGTGCGTGCAAAGCGCTGTTAGCGATGGACAGACGACACATAGATCATAAATGTCAACAAGCCAATCAACAAGTCAACAAGATTACATAAGCCTCCACCTGTAACGAGGTCGCGTCAACCGACATGAATGACATTGTTGCCACCGTCCACTCACTGTCCACTCACTCGCAATGCCATGACCAGCCCACCAACGTCGCCGTCCTTTTGGACAGAGGCTATCGAGGTGGAGAAAAAGGCTGTCAAACCCAAGAAGACGGTGCGCTACGTCATCAGTCCTGATACCAGCGAGATCGACCCGGCAAGCGATGTCGGCCCAGCAAACGTCACTCGCGACGCCGCCTCTGGCTACATTGTCAGCCCTGATGGGTCAGATGTGAAGAGCCCCACTGAAAACAAGGGAGACTTCTCTGAAGATCCATTTGGCCCAGTAGCAACCTCCCTCACATTCTTTCCCGGCCGTCACGGCCTCGCCGGGGACAAGTCCTACCTCGATGCCCCCGAGTACGCCCCCAATGCGTTTGGCGACATTGCAGACTACATGCGCAAAAAGGACATCAAAGTACAGACCCAGAATGCCTTTATCGCTGGTACCGCCGCCAAAGATCTTCCTCAGATCTTTAAAGGTCTCGCCTTCTACATCAACGGCAACACGCAACCATCCAGGGGCGAGCTGAAGACGATGATTCTCCAGCGCGGCGGAGTCGTCCGCGAATACCTCCGTGCTAAACGTTCTGTCGACTACATTGTTGCGCCTGTCCTTACTTTGGCCAAGTTTCGCGAGTTTGCCAACTACAAGGTTGCGCGAGAGCCTTGGATTGTCGAGAGCTGCACAGCGGGGAAGCTGCTGGATTGGAGAAGATGGCGACTGGCACCCGAGCAGGGTGGGAAGATTGAGGGGTTTTTGAAGAGAGTGAGTCATAGCTACGACACAGCTGACCGGGCAGCCACTCGAGGACGAAGAGACTCTCGACTCTACATTGGACGCAATTGTGGAGTCCGCAAAGTCACCCAAACTGGCGCCAGCAGCTGGCTCTCAGGATCCATTCGCTTCTCCGTTTCTGTCACAGCGGGTGGCTTCCCAGCCGGTACCGTCCCAAGGCCAAAGATCTCCAGCAGCTCCAAACGTAGCTCGCCCGGGCTCTCCTGGCCCTCCGACATCCACTCAAGCTACACTTGGCAAGGCCTCCTCACCTCCTCAACCTCGAGCAGCCGTCACAGGCTCTCTTCTACCCCCAGTGCCAACCAACAGGACGTATTCGCCTTCGCAACCTCACGCTGCCCGTCCGGGCTCTCTGCTGCCCCCTGTGCCGACCCAGCGCCTGTCGGGATCTTCTCAGCCGAGGACGTCCACCCCCACTAGCGCGCTGCCACCGCCGGTGGATCGGCCGCGCCCTGCTGCACCAGTAGCACCACACGAAAGCACGCCGCCACCGGCTCACGATGATGACTCGATGGACGTCGACGACAACTTCTTCGACAACGGTGTCAAAGATGCCCCTGAAACAGTACCAGAAGACCCAGCTCCCGAGGCTCCTCGTCCTGAAGGCGTGTGGGAGCACTATCACCCCCACAAATCCAACCATCAGGCGGCGCGTCTCATGAAGTCGGACGCGTTCCGAGCAAACCACACCAGCGAGCGCGGCAACGAGGCGGGCTTTATCGATCAGTTTTATCAGAATTCGCGCTTACATCTCCTCTCAACGTGGAAAGCCGCACTGCGAGTCCTTGTGGCGGAAGCTCAAACCAAGGCTGTGAGAGTGCCAACCGTCCTAGCTCCAGGCGCCGAGCGTGTCTACCTGCATGTCGACTTTGACGCGTTTTTCGTGTCTGCCGGACTCGTCTCGCGCCCTCATCTCAAAGGCCGCTGCGTCGTCGTCTGTCACTCGGCCGGCGGAGGCCGAGAGAGCACGTCCGAGATCGCTAGTGCAAGTTACGAAGCTCGCGCCAAGGGTGTGCGAAACGGCATGTCCCTAGGTCGCGCGCGCACTCTCTGTGGTGATGATCTCGAAACTATCCCCTACGACTTTGACCTCTACAAGCAGTTTTCGCTTGCATTCTACACCGTGCTTCAGTCTTATGCCGACGAACTCGAAGCCGTTAGTATCGATGAAGCCCTCTTGGACGTCACAGGTGCCGTCACTGCTCGTGCCATGGCACCTGATGAATCTGGAGTTCAGTCCACCGACCCGGCTGCGCAGCTGGCAAACAAGATTCGCGACGACATTCGTCAAGCCACCGGCTGCGAGGTGTCCATCGGCATTTCCCACAATATCCTTCTAGCGCGTCTCGCTACCCGCAGAGCCAAACCCGCTGGCGTATTTCGGCTCACCGCTGAACTAGCCCCTGAGTTTCTCGCGGCTCTGGACGTTGATCAGCTGCCCAGCGTCGGGGGCAGCACGAAGCGCAAACTTCGAGAAGCTTTCGGGACTACGTTGTGTGGCGAGTTGCTCCCCCAGTCCCGCGAGAGCCTTCGCCGCGTTCTCGGTCCCAAGACTGGCGACACCCTTCACGGCTTCTTCCGCGGCAAAGATGACCGCCGGCTCGATCCGGATAAAGAGCGCAAGAGCGTCAGTGCCGAGATGAACTATGGTATCCGCTTTCGCAATCAGGATCAAGCAGAGCTCTATCTCGGGGACCTTGCTGCCGAGGTCTCCAAGCGTCTACGCGCTATCAACGCACGTGGACGGCACATGACGCTCAAAATCATGACGCGACACCCAGATGCGCCCGTTGAACCCCCAAAGTTCATGGGTCACGGCAAGTGCGAGACGATCAACAAGTCCACCAGCATCAGTGGTCGTGGTGGCACTGCTGTCGATGAGCCAGAGATTCTCGGGTCAGAGGCCATTAAGCTTCTACAGGCGATGGACCTGGACCCTGTCGAACTGCGTGGTGTGGGGATCATGGTAACAAAGCTGGATACCGGAACAGGGCCTACGCTGGATAAGGGCCAGTCGAGGCTATCGTTTGCAGCCAAGGCCACCATGGCCGCTGAACCAGAGCGTGAGGCTGAGCCCGGTGCCATTTCCTGGCCAGTATCCCCAGTGCTTCACGCCCAGGCTCCCTCGGCGCCTGTAATACCGTCGTCCTCGGACCGTGTTGATCCAGAGTTCTTGGCAGCCCTGCCGTCCGACTTGCGTGCCGAAATTGAGGAAGACTTAGCCTCACGCAATGCATCCAAGAGGCTTGCACGCCAGCCGTCTGAAGAACTACCGGAAAACGCACTTGAGGAGCGCCGTGGTAGCACCCTCAACCCGGCGGCTTTCATTACTCGACAGCTCCGTCCAAAGCACAAGACTCAGCTTGATGCCAGGGCCATTGCCGCAGGACCACTGTATGGCGCCTGGGCACGTGCAGAGGAACATAATGCTGCGGGGCCTTCGCGCCGAAGTCTGAGCCGAGACCCCGCCTCGCGCTCTGGCTCTGCATCGGCCGACGACGACATAGAGCTAGTCGACCCGCCACCAGGCCCGCTTGTCGCTGGAATACGGCTGTCTGAGCTTACTGCCCTTGACATTGACCCAGAGGTCTTTGCCGCGTTGCCAGAGGACATGCAAAAGGAGGCTGTCGAGGAGCAGCGGCAACGACTCGGCATTCGCAACAAGCTTTGGCGGGCTGGCGGCGGCCGCAGTGCCAACACCAGCATGTCACCGTCACGGCACGCGGGAAAGAGTCGAAATAGTCGCGCAGACGCCGAGGCCAAGAAACGCGCACGTGAAGCAGCCGAGTACGCCAACGCACCGGTCGCGAGGATTCCACGGCGTCCAAAGCTATTTAATGCACGCGGCACGGATGATGTCGCGCGAGTTCTTGGGCTGTGGGTCGAAAACGGCTGCCCGAAAGAGGGTGATGTCGCCAAAGTGACAAAGTATGTGGAGCAGTGTATTGGCGTTGGCATGAGTTGGGTTGATCATCTGTCAACACTGTTGAGATCACTTCGGGGCTCGATCCGTGAGACCTGCGGAAGGGAAGAGGATGTGCAGGAAGACGAGGCAGAGGAGAAGCTGAGGAAGGCGTGGTGGGGCACATTTGACGCCACATTTGCGCTGGTGAGCAATGCAGTGGAAGAACACCTAGGAGCACCGCTTCGACTGTAGCTATAGTGCACTCATGTATGTGTATGTATGTGTAGTCATACGTTGGGCCGCAACGTATAGGCGTATAGGTTCACGATGGGGGAGGCCAGAGTTGATCATGTTGATGATGCCACCGAGGTTCACCTTGACCAAATGGTGTCCTTCAAGCAGGCATCACAGCCTCTTAACAGCTACGATGGTCCTATATCGCTAAGCTGCTTGCTAAAAGTGAACAGTGCTTCGTCAATGCACGCTTACTGCGACAACTCAAGGCTGCCACCAGGGGCTTTGCATAACCTGCCACCTTTCCTGCCACAGATTCTTCTTTCAGTTCATGTTCTTATCTCTTGCCCTCACGCAATTCAGCCTCACTCGGAGCTACACACACCGAGCGGCACAATGCACGAGCTAGCAACTAAGCGTCGTGGACATACCCGTCACCGAGGTCCCAGCGCTCATACCGCTCAAAGGCAGGGGGCGGGCTCGGCGGCCTTCGGGGAGTCAGCCCACGCCCGCTCTGGTCTATCCTGCCTTTCGCAGCCTACGAGCGGGTGTACTCACACGTATCCGACTGGCACGGGATCGGGGAGGGTCAGTTGGGGGCGAGAGTGGAGCTTGCGACGAGGCGACATGGAGGACCAGGGCTGAGCGAGCGAGTCTGGCGACGAGAGCTGCTTGACACCCGAGATATTGGGCATGGCTGGAGGCTACCGCTTTGGAGGTGTAGAGTGCGATTCAAGGCGTGGTGATGCGTGCGGTGTGTGGGGTTGGCTGCGAGGTGGCGGGGCAGCATTGGGAGGACCGCGGGGTGGCGGCCGCGGGTGTGCGTCTTATAACCTTGCTGCATCGCTGGGACGACGTGTGAAGATGACACACCCAAGCACGGCTACCCCGCTGAGCTTCCCATCAGCATGAGGCTTGATCCAGCGCTTGCGTGTCTGTGTGAGTGGAGCAACGTGTGACCTGTGACCGTGTTATCAGGGGCCCAGACCATTACCTCGCAACACACACGCGGCCCATTGTTACGTTTCGTGTATTCCAACAGCCTCTAGCAGTACATGCATAAACTCCCACCATCGCAGTCTCGCGGTCTCGTACTCACACACCCACAGTCACAGGCTACTTTTTCTTCTTGGCACCGCCCTTGGCCTTGTCGTCACCCTTGCGCTTGGCCGCGCTGCCCTTGCCAGCGGCGGGCTTTTTGCCGTCGTCGGCCTTGGGCTTGACGGTGAAGAACCCGTCGAGGCGGCCCTGCTGCTTGGCGGCAAGCATTTTGGCGAGCTTGGCTGCTCCACTGCGCACACGGTCCTCCCTGGTCGTCAGCTCTGCATGCCAGGCAAAACTTACTTGAAACCCTTCTCGCGGACCAAAAACTCGACCAGTCCCTCAACATCGGGCGCCTTCCACTCAACCTCGAGGTCGTCGCCCTTGACGACGTCAGGCGTGATGAACAGCTTCTTGGCCTCCTCCCAGGGCCAATGCTCGGGGATTTGCATGCCGGCACTGCTCTTGCCCTTTGCCTTCTTCTTCTTGGGCTTGGGCGACTTCTTCGGCGCCGGGATCTCGTCACCATCCGAGTTGATCATTGTGTCGCCTCCCTCCTCCGACTCGGGCTCGCTCTCCGACTCTTGCGCCGCGATCGCTGCGTTCTCCTCGGCCTTCTCGGCCATCTTGCCCTTGATAAACTTGACAATCTCCGCGAGGCTGCCATGCTCGCGCATGAGCTTGAGGGCGGTCTTGGGTCCAACGCCCTTGACAGGCTCGAGATAATCGCAGCCGAGAAGAATACACAGCTCGATAAACTGGTCCATCGTCATATCCAGACCCTTGAGGGCCTCGTCGAGCCTGATCTCCGAGATTGGCATCTTCTTGGCCTCGCTAAAAGTGAGGTGGCGCAGAAGGATTGGCGTGTGGAAAGTCAAAGTGTCCATGTCCTCGGATCCAGCGGCGAACACCTGAAGCATGTCAGCACTGCACACTCCACAACGAACTCACCTTTCCGGAACGCGCCAGCTCGGCGCACTGAGCCTCGGCCTCTCCTGGTGCCGTCACAACGGGAATGCCCATGAGCGTGAGCAGGCGCTTGCACTCCTCGTTGTGCTCCTTGGTGACGCGCACTTGACGACGCGACATGCGATCAATGTCCTCGGCCGTACCGACCTCGCGTGCCTCCTCCTCGGCAGACTTGGCCTCTTCGCGCTTGCCAAAACGCTGCTTCAGCTGCCATGTCAGCAGAAAATTGTCTTGGGTGCACTTACGACACCCGACTTGAGCTCTGGTGGCTTTCCGTCAAACACATAGCATGGTTTGATGCCATGATCTACCATTCGAATCGTTCGATAGAAGAATCCCATTAAATGACTGCAGTCAGCATACAGAACTGTCAATAGCATACCTCGTGACTTCTCCGCTTTCATTCATGAGCATCTGACCATCCTGCTGGCGCACCGCAATGAGAAACTGGTAGATGGACCTGCTCGTCAGTGACGTGTCACGAAGGCGACCCACATTGACGCATCGATAGCAACCTTGCGGCCGAAAAGCTTAAACGATCAGCTGCCACCACAAGACCAATACCCACCGTCTTCATCTCGTGGTCGCGCATCGCCTTTGGCGCGTTCTCGCTGAGCAGCGCCGTGAGACCTGACGTGTGAGCGGCGACGTCAGGTGCAACGGCGCGACCTACCTTTAATACCCATGTTGAGAGATCAGAGCACTTGAGAGAAGCGACTAGCTGTTCTAGATGCGCTGATGTTCAGGCGACTCGGCTAAAAACGACCGTATAAATGTTAAAAGCAACAAAGAGACGGTGACATTAGAATATTGATGCGCGACTGACTGGACTGACGCGAGGTGGAGGTCGGTTGCTTCCGCCCCTGAGTCAGTAGTGCGCGCGGAACCATATTTGGCTGGTGCTTGTTGGTGGTGCTCTCAGTGAAGTGTGTCATGCTATTCTACAGCTGTAAACAATAATCTATGGTTTCAATCGCCTAGTACCCTGCCAGATCCAGCGCACTAATGTACTGCGACATGGGGGTTTCCTCGTCCTCTTCGTCTTCCTCTTCTTCCTCGTCTTCGTCTTCGTCCTCTTCTTCTTCAGACATGTCTTCCTCGTCTCCTTCTCCCTCCTCATTGTCTTCGTCTCCGCTATCCTCTTTTTCGTCACTAACCGCAGACTCATTATCGTCACCGTATGGTAGTGGAGATCGTATGTCCTCGGGACTAGCTTGCTCGACTTCGCCCCACCGCAAGGCGCTGCTTCCTACGGCAGTGTTGACCTGCGGCTCGCCCTCGTGGAAAGACACCTTGTGTTGTGGTGCTCGTGGAGCCTCTGACGGCGTCACACTAGTTGGAGAATCGTCCCCAGTCAAGCGTGGTGATGCTGGTCGGGGTTTGTCGGTCGTGGCTATGCGCTGTAATGGTGCGTTTGACGTAGATCTCCACAAACCAGACTTGGGTTGTGGTGGAGGAAGTGGAGTCGGAGGAACAGGGGCGAACGTGAGACGCATGCTCGGATGTCTCCGCGCGGTGAGAGGATTGGGGAATGGAAGCGAGACTGAACCATTGCTCGATACGCTCGCACCCGAGGCTGCCCGTTCGCTGCGCGTGGTTGCCACAGGTGTGGTTCCTTTCGACGACTGTGCCGTCGAGCCGAATGTCGTTGCGGGCCACAGCCAAGACGGGTACGGTGGAGGAGGGAGAGCAAGAGCTGGCCCAGTGTCATCCTTGCTAGGGCTTGTAGACAAGTAGGATGTGAGGAACGGAACCAAAGGAAGGTCGTCGTGGTCTGGTTCGAATCTGACCATCAGCAGCAGTTCGAGCAGTAAGCGCCCTTACCGGTAGATCTCGTTGACGATGCTATCAGCGTCCCAACCCTGCAGCTTGCGAAGACACGCTATGATCAAAGTAGTGTGCGAGTTTCCGTCAATATCTGCTAGGTAGATGGGATACGCGGCCGGGTTGAGGAGCGTCTGCGGTTAGAATGGTCACGACTCGCTGACCCTCACCTTTAGAACTTCGCTAACTTCTGCACGCTCCATGCCGAGCGCCTCTTCGCCCATGCGATCCGCCTTGATCCATTGGAGCTCTATTCCTCTCCTCTTTGTCCATGAAGACAACGGGTCATCTTCCTTTGGCGCCTTCTTGCGAAGACACACCAAGGTCTTGATGCCTAGCCGAGCCAGAAACGGTGCGTTGCGGGCTGCTGGAATGGAGCCTCGATACAAGATTTGTGACTGGTCTGCGTCTGTCCCCAGGGGTGCCGCGACGATGGCAAAGTGGTAAGGAGGGGTGAGCATTGAATGGGGGTCGGCTGCGAGCGGCGAGTGCCGGCCGCAGGTTGAGGTTTGTGCAGACACGATGTCGTGCATCAACGAGGCAGTCGTACACAAGAGTGCATCTAACAACGGGAATATAGCCACGTGGCAGTGATGATCAGGGACGGAGGCATAATACACTCATCCAGGGCTGCCCGGTGTACGGCTCGGCGGCTCGGCCCAGGGCGACGCTGGCAGTGAGGGTGGGGGGCCGAGGAAAGGAGGGAAGGTGACCAGGAAAAATGACGTCTGTCCTGGTTCCTGTCTTCCTCATGGGCCTTGGCCTCATCAACAAACTCTGTATGTGCTACTATTGCTACTTGCACGGCGACCGACTACTTGGTCAAGATCGACAGACATCTGGCCACAGTCTAGTTCTTTCTCTTCTCAGTTGTTTTCTCTCTTCTTTCTTCTTGCCTTTCCCCTCATGCTCGTCTGTTAATACCCACCACTCTCACTCTCTCTGTCATTCACTCAAGCATCAAAACTTGCGGCCACACCGTGACTGCGCGTTAGGGCACACTGCGACGCCCAACTCTCCGGCCATCACTTCCCCCACCACAAACATTCATCATCGTCGCCGTCGCCACCTAAATGCCAAAACCAGGTTTCTTCAAATCCGTCCTCGGCAAACCGTCCAGGAGCTATGCAGACTCTTACGTCGCACCGTACGATGAACCATCCTCACCGTCAAACTATGGCTTCCCCCGCGGTGCTTACGGTTATCAGCAGGCTGGACCGAGTCGTTCACCTCGTTCTTCCTTGTCCTACTCTGGGGGCTACCAGCCTCTAGACCACATCGAAATTCCTCGTTCGTCATTCTCAGAGCTAGGCATAGCCCCTTCCTCGCCCAAGACAAGGCGCGCGCGGCGCTCGCCGAGCGACAGTGCCTTGGGAGAGCAGGCTCGCACGAGCCGAACTCGTCCGCCGCCTCGACATGTCCAGATCCTGACACCCAGCGCAGAAGATGAAATATACTTCGACGAGGATGCTGTCGTTGGTAGCAGGACAAACCCACCGGCAAGATCTAGCCACGGTAGTCGGAAACCGCGTCGCCGAGAAGTGCACGACGTCTCGGAGGAGTCGGGTGGGGATTCGGCAGTAGCTACAGTGGTTCCGACTCGCACACCTGCATCACGACCTCGACCGACTCGAAACACGCATACCCAGGATGTGAGGAAGACGCATCGCATTGTCGAAAAACCGGCGCCGTTAGAAAATCGGCCAGCGTCGTCAGATACGCTTGTGTCCGGAAGCTCGACATCACCGGCGAGTTCCGTCTTGCTGTCTCCGACAATGCAAACCCATTCACCGGCGAAACGGACGACAAAGCTCGCAAGAGAAACTCATGACTCATACAACGACGAGGTTGTCACGCCAAAGCCACCTCCCCCACAGGCAGCATCACCGTCTCCTCCGTTGTCTGGCGGCACAACACCTAAGGCATCGCCTCCCATAGCTATAGCAGCACCAACTGCCTCGCGAGTCGGTCAACCTGCAAGACTAGTCCCGTTGCCTTATGCGCCTACGCCTCCTCCCGCTCACGTCTTGGCCGCGGCGCTGGCTGCAGCCCCCGCCGCAGTGCCAAAGGTCACCGTCAACGACAGCGACTCTGAGTCTGACACCTTTTACACGCCCCGATCATCATTTTACTATGACCCAGATGAAGAAGACTCGGAGGACGATGCCGAGACTCCGGGGGCACAGGTTACTGATCTGCCTGTGCTCCAGCTCCAGCCTCCGACGCCTTCCCTCACTATCGACAACATGTCGTCGCCTTTCAACGAGGATGTGTCCGAGTTTCTCTCTCCAAACTCTGCGCATGGTATGCCAACGAGGATTCCGGAGGTTGAGCCCGAGTATGAAGAGCCAACGCCAGAGTCAGACACCGAGTCAAAGTACGAGGACCCCGAGTACACGCCAGTCGTTCAGCAGGAACCACTGCATGAGCGGCACATTGATACAGAGTCCGAGTCCGAGCCGGACGCGCCAGGTGGTGTCACCGCGACCCCGGAGCACTCGTCACCCCCTCGACCGCCTCCCAAGTCTCCTTTGCGGAAGCCGTCCAAACGCCAGTCTCGAGATGGTCGCGTGCGCAACGCGCAGATGACGGTTCTGAATGGGCCATCGCCTCAAGGGGAACTTGTTCTGGAGCGCCCATCGAGCAGGATGACGCAGCGGTCGTCCGCCACGGAGCGTCCGTCCAGTAGGGCGACGGAGAGGCCACCTAGTAGGGCGACGGAGAGGCCACCTAGTAGGGCAACGGAGAGGCCGCTTAGTAGGGCGGCGGAGAGGCCACCTAGTAGGGCAGCTGAGCAGCCCCCTAGTAGGGTAGCAGAGCGCCCACCTAGTAGGTCATCACGCCCGTTAACGCGATCCATATCTACCAGCAACGCGCCTTCCCTCTCACGAACGTCATCTGTCGCCTCAGCCCCACTTCTTAAGGCATGCCGGTCGACGCGGCCTGCCAAGGCCAAGGTTTTGCCAAAGACACCATCAGAGATCGGCCACTCGGTCATGGTTCACGGGCGCCAGAACTCGTACCAAGAGTCAGAGGTCTCGCAAGCCTACTCCACAGCGTCCGCGCCACCGCAGCCTGATGGTCGACCGATCGAGGGTGTGCGGGCTGCTGGCTTTGGCAAGGGCGGCTGGGCTGCTGCCAGTGCTGCACCAGTCGTCATGTACATGCCATCTGGATCGCACGACGGCTGGGCTGCCTTCCAGCCACTGCCACCGAGGTCTCGCTTCAGCCCGCTTCCGCGGTCGTCATCCAACTTTTCGCAAGAGGGTTCGTCAGGCAGCGCCTACAGTGCAAGCGTTAGTGCAACAGGCAGCTCGCTTCGCGGATCGCAGAGCATGGGCATGCCGCCCATGCCTGGCCGCTTCCCGAGTCCCCGGAACAGCTTCAGCAGCCAAGCCAGCGGTGGTCGCCATGCTGAGGGTCCCAGCCCTCGGGGCAGCGTCAGCAGCCCTCACCAATTGTCACCACTTCACAGTCCGAGGAGCGCGACCCCAGTGCACAGCCCACTGAGCACTCCTCCTGATGCGATCCAACCGCCAGTGGCCGAGGATAGCGATTCAGAGTCTGAAGAAGACGAGTTGCCGAGTCGGTCGTACGCCAAGGCCTCACCACCTATCTTACCCAATCATGCAAACCAACAGCCACAAATGCCTGTCTATGACGGTCGTCAATCCTTTGACTATGCCAGCGAGCACCCAACAAGTGCGCACACCAGTGCCCACTCGTCACCGCACAAGTATGATGGATCCGGTCAACAGCAACGCTGGGTGGCTCCAGCCTATGATCCATACGCCGACGAACGAGCACGCAGCGAGCTTGCGCCTCGCCTCTTCGACGACCGCCTTGTTGCGCGCTCTGAAACAATGTCTCCAGAGCGCATGCGCCACATGTCGCTTCCACCAGGTTCTGGCCCTCCCTCTCTGTCGTCGGCATCATCTTACTCACGCCGGTCGTCGCTTCGGGATGTATTCAGGCCATCATCACCACCCCCGCCTGTTCCACCTATACCTAAATCTCCTCGCCTGCCTATCGTCCCGATGGAGATCCCTCTCGACCCCGTGCTCGCGCCATCGCTGCGTCCCACGTCACCAGCCATGTCTGGCGCGTCTGGCATGTCTGGAATGTCGTCACCGTACGACGACGCAGCACGAGCACACGCACGACGCATCAGCTTTGCCCCTCACCCGCGTCTTGACCGCCCCAGCTCGCTCAACCCAGACCAGATTACGTTCCTGCCTGAGATGTCCATCCAGGACTCGAACAAGCTCTACATGTCTCCACCGCCATCAGAGTCGGGGCGCAAGAGGCTATCCTCTGACATAGGGCCGCGAACTGGCAGCATGTCGCGTTCGGGCAGTGTGCTCGGCAGACGCGGACCAACGTCGGACTCGGGCCGCAGCGATGACGCACAGACTATTCGCCGTCCAGGCTCGTCTGCCAGCCAGCGCCCTATCCTGCTCAATGATCATTTGGGGCCGAACATGGATCGGCCTCTGATGGAAAGCCATGGCCGGGAACAGACTCACTTCAATGGCTACACGTGAGTTGACAGCTGCATACGTGTACTGACCCTGCAGCGGTCTTGTGCTCCCAAAAGGTGGCAGCTATAAGCCTAGCAAGGCGCCATTGACCACCACCAAGATGATTGACCCGCGTCTCTTGGGCACGCCACATGCTGCCATGGCAGCTATCACCCTCTCATCGAGTCTACACACACACCACCTTAAGAACAAGGAGGCACCGACGCCAATGCACTTGCGGCACAACTTGCCTCCACCCGTCGACTTTTCCAGTCATATCAGGCCACCAAGCAAAATTGGCCACGCGCAGATTCTCGTGCAGGTCTACGCTGTAGCTGTCGACTATCTCGACGTCGCGGCTCTTGACCACAAAACGCCTCACGATGTCGGCAAGTGGATTCCGGGCCGCAGCTTTGTCGGCCGCTGCCTGGCTGTCGGCGGGGACGAAAAGGATATTGTCCGTGGCGATGTGGTCATGGGCCTGCTCGATATTAAGAAGAGCGGCGCCCTGTGCGAGTACATGGCCATTGAGCGGAGGCGTGCGGCGCGAGCGCCCATCTTGTCTTCGTTGACGCTTGAGGAGCTGGCCGCGTTGCCTGCACAGGGTATTGCCGCCCACCGTGCGCTCCGCGGCGTCCTCACTCGGGGCACACGCGCGCTCGTCATGGATGCCAACCTTGGTGTGCAGGCGCTCATGTGCCAAGAAATGTCACGTGCAGGTGTAGCAGTCACGGCGGTCATTGGCGGCGGCGAGGGCCACGCCGAGGCCCAAGCTGCGTGCATGACTAACGGCGCCCGCGGGGTGCTTACCGGCTCGCCGGCGGCGGTGCTCCTGTCCCTCGACGAGGGCATCTTTGACCTCGTCGTGGACACGCGCGGGGGTGTAGCTGTCGACGAAGCTGCACGCCGCGCACTCACCGACGGCGGACGCATCATCTCGCTTGCCCCGCCCTCGCCGTCGTCGAAGGAAATAAAACGCCCACGCACCCCGGAGAGACGCCGGAGCATGGGCTTCCTGCGCGGCCTGGGCAAGCGGCACGGATTCAAAAATATAACCGTCGACTACGTCCAGCCTGCTGGCGCGGGCGAGCCCGAAGTCGACACGTCGGGCCAGGACTGCCGAGATGTGCTCGACGAGCCTGCGCTTGCGGCGCTGCGGCCTTGTGTGGCCAAAGTGGTGCCATTTGAGCGCGGCGCAAGCGTGTTCACGCCTGGTCTGGGTAGGGAGGGCGTGGATAGGTTGGGGACATCGGTGGTTAGGATTGTCAACTAGGAGAGTCAGACCATGCATGCATTATAATTCAGTGTGTGCGACTTGGGCATGACTCTGCATATTTAGGTGTTCTCGCAGATTCAAGTGGCAAGTCAGGGATCTTGGCACTGCGCTAGTCAAGGGCATTCTCAGGACTGCCGCAAGGTGTGTGTACTGCGCAAACGTGGGAGGGTGGGCAAGTCTTGGCGGCATACGCGTCCTGTGGTACTATCGTACTATCATACATGATGATGGAATTATGTGGTTGGTGGTAAAGATAATGGATGCGAGGGAGGCAATGTACATGATACAGGATGAGATACACTTCGGACAGATGATGTCTGGTTCGCTTCAAACGGATACCTTTTCGATTTGTGGTGACGCAGCAGTATTCCCTCGCTTGCGAGCATAGCGATCCACAGCGACAGCAGCCTGCGCAATCAGAATGAACGCCCCTCGCAGTCCGTCTCTGGTATACCGCCACAGGACTTTGGGGTTGCGAAACAGCTCATGTGTGGCAGCCGAGGCTCCCCACAGACACGCCGTTCCAGCTGCGACGAGCCCGCCAGCAGGTCCAAGGGAGTAGGATAGCTCTTCAAAATGGGCGTCGAGAGACCGTGTAACTTTGAGAAAGACGAGGCCCTCACAGATCGTTGCTGTGAGTGCAAGGGCGAAGGCTATCGGCCCGCCGTGGTTGGCGACCATTGCCACGAGCCTTCTTGGAAGAGTGGCACACAAGCGAGGCAGCTGGGTTGCGCACTTTGTGGTCATTCCGAAGCCGATTGTACCGAGAGCAAGAACCACTGCAATGGGGTGCAGCACAAATGCCGTTGTGAGTCTGTTGATTGGAGTTGAGATCTCAAGACCGACAGCTCGCAAGTCATAGCCGATGGAGGGCTTGTCGCAGGCATGGCCGTGGCAAGCGCCAAACATGCCCAGGCGATGCTCAAGGCCTGCATCGAGAGTGAGAAAGTACAGGCGGCGGTCTACTGGTGCACAGACTCGATTGTCAGTCATGTTGACGGCCAGGAAAGCTTACTTGAAGCGACGGCGATGAGGGTAGCGCCGAGCGCCAACAACAGTATGCTGAGCCCATGCGCGTTGAACGAATATCGCATGAATGAGTGCGGGGGTAAGATGCATGAGCACGTATCCCTTCATTAGACCTTTAGTAGCATTTAGCATAGTAAGTGACTGCGATGTGGGCGGGCCATGCAGCCCAAAGCCCGTCGTGACGTTGCGAGGTCTTGGCACTTGGCTGCGGCGGTGTCGGACGTGCCTCGCGGCGCCGTCTCATAGGTCGCTGCCGTACCACGCACGCCGCTCCGCGCCGCTACCCTCCGGGCTGGTAGTATGGCTGGTGCAGGGTTCGTTTGCCCATCCAAGCTCTACCGGGCCCCTGGGGGGGCTCAAATGCGCGGACTGCAACGGGAAACAAACCGCAGTGAACTCCGACGGGAAACAAACCGCAGCAAGCGATTATGTACACCCTGATCTCGGTGAACCAAAGGCGGGTATGCATCTATGATTTATTCCTGCCAGCTTGCCCTCACTACAATCATTATCGACAGACTGAGCACTCCCATCTGAATTGAGAGGAGGGCTTTGCTTTGGCCTGCACTCACGGGCTGTGGAGTGCATTGTCAACATGGAGCTTGGCTGTTGGCAGACGATTTCTTGGGCTGCGGTGGCAGTGCGAGCTCTCCAACCAATTTGCAACTACGAATGCAACATCTCTGGCAACCTTTGCTTCTCGCTACGCCGCAGTGTTACCGGAAGCAATATCCTTGTGGTCCACCAACATTGAACGTCAAACAATAGCTCGATTGAAGGTATCTGATGGGACAGACCCAGATATGGGGGGCGAGCTCATCAGCGCCGCCGCAGTTTCTCTGGAATTGTCTGGTCCGGAACCCATTGCATCGTTATCCCTTTCTCTGGGAAGTGAGGTAAGCTCCAGCCTGCGCAAACAGCAGTAGCTGCAGTCCAAGTCCCGGGCTCAACACTCACCGGATGGAGGTCTTTCAAAGAGAGTTTGATCATTTCCTGAATACTTCCTGCAATTTTGTATGCCAAATCACATTAAATCGACTCAAGGGGAGTAAAACGGAGTTTCGCATTGAGAGCTGCATTAGACTATCCCCACTTCAATGCTATGAGCCGAATCATGCACACGTAGCTACTCGCGACGTCTTGCTTCTTCAGTTTGTGCCACAAGTTGTTCTGAAGCGTGGGGCCCCCACTTTTTGCCACCTAACCTTCGTGAAAATGTTGACTCTGCCAAACTCGCAACGTCATCATCCACCACCACGTCGCCATCTTATGCGCATTATCGCTTCCCTGCTGCAGGCGACACCTCTAGCAGGTGCAGCCAGGGCCAGGCCATGCGGCTGTTTTGCCCGCTTACAACCCATTGCCTCTGGCTCTCGGCATTACGCCATTCCCTCGGCACCGTCCTTCGCCCGGAGTCATGTTCCTCGACGTCCAGCAGCGATTGAGAAAGAAGATGAGCCCGACGCTACTCAGCCTATTCGAGATGTGTCGAGGTATCAGTCCTCCCTCGCAAGGAATCAAGCGGACGCCGAAAATGTCAGGATCGAGGAAGAAGCACGGATGGTGCAAGAGATCAAGTTTCAGCAGACGTCTGCTCTGCGACCAGTCTCAGATCCTCCAATATCGGAACGTGCGGCTCGACGAGCTGCCTGGCGAGCTGCAAACTCCGAGCCTTCTCTCGCGGATCGAGGGAAAGTATTTCCAAACCTTCGAAGACGACTGCGGAGCAAGGATACCACCAGCGCCCTGGTTCTGGCTCATCAGTTCTTGAACGCAACGGCAGTCGGCTCGAACCAGGGTCATGAACTTGAAGTGGCTGATGGTGCTGATGGCTCCTTACTGCCGTCGGCGGCGGACCGTGCCGAGACTTATCGCATCCTCCTAAACCTCTTTCTTCGACACCCCAAAGGAGCAGCACCGAGCCGCTCCCTTTTGGCGCGCCAGACGGCGGAAGGGATCCCCATTGCTCCAGAGATTGCAGTCTTGGCGCTTAAGCATGGTAGGGCTCCCATCTCAGTGCTGTTCCCGTTTCTCCCAGAGCCAGCGCCCCCGGACCTCCTCGCGATCGCTCTCCACGGCTTGATCAACTCCGCTGGTCCGGCACCGGACGACGTGCATGAAGCGGTCACGCAGTATCTTAAAGGTCAGGGCGTCAGCTCTGGGGAGAATGATTGGGACTGGGCTCTCTGGGGGGCACTCATCGCCTCGTACGTTCCACAGGTCGACTTTGTTGGCAGCCTCAAGACTCTCGGACGCTTCAAGAACCTTGTCTTGAAGGCACGTGAGGAGGCACTGAGCAGTGGCCGCGAATGGCCCGACGATCGGGCTGGTATTGTGCAGGTGGCATATACCACTGTCATGGGTATTTGGTCGACATCGCGGTTTACAGAGTCCGTGGGCAAGCAACGGCGCAATCGCTTCGGGTCGCCAGTTCCTTCCCATTTGAGCTCGGATCTGCAAGAACTTCTAGCACCGAGGGACAAGGAGGCGACTCCGACATCATTGCCCCTGCCATTTCTCAACGCTTGGATAAATGCCGAGCGTATTGCGGGCAATGCTCGTTATGTCAACGCAATCTGGCCTTACATTGCTGGGCAAAGCATTAGGGACACTGTGGCTGGAGTTCCTCCACCGACAGGCTCTCCTCACCCGACGGCCGAAAGTTACGTCGCCCTCCTAAAGTTCCTCAAGCTCGATCCCCCTCCCTCCTATCGTCCGCTAGCAGCTCGTATCCTTGCCGATACGAAGCAGGCAGACACTACAGGTGTCCTCAACGCACTACTCGCAGCGGTCGCTGCCCCGCAAGTTCGCCGTCCGTCGGCCACTGGGACATGGCCGACGACTGTTCCTGACCTTCCTCTGCTGCTCTTTCTTCTCGTCCAGCGCCCTGCCCGTCTCGACTCACGCAGCATTGATCTAGTGGGAGCGGCAATCATCCGTGCTGCTCGAGCCGGCGTCGCTCCAGTTCGCGGGCTGCCTCGTCAGGGGGGCGGTTGGCGGCGCATCTCTCTGCACGATTGGGAGTGGCTTACGGAAGCTGCTAGTTCACGAATGCCGGGTGATGCTGCCGAGAAACGTCGCATTATCTTGCCGCTGTCGCAGCCGCGGGCGGTAGCGGAAACAACGGACTCTGAGGACGTCCCCGATACATCAGCAGAGGAGCCTATGGTGGAAACACATCGTGGCTTGTACACAGGTCAGCGTGACAAGACTGTTGTGATCAAAGCATTCTTGCCTGTGCTCTGCAGACTGCTCGGGGCTGCGATTATCGTTGGATCAAGGGCCATTGGCGCGACTGGGGACGCAGGAGATATGCTGGCAAACGCGCTCCAGAGCGTGGAGGTCAAGATATCGGCCGTTCAAGCGGCTCTCGATGAGAGCAACAAGAGTAGTTAGGGGATCCTTTTGTATTTTAGTCGCACAACTCAACGCACCACGTCAGTCCCACAGTAACAGTGGCATATGTAGTTTCAATCAAGGTATGAGACGCACAAGTGCGGGTACAGAAACGGTTGCATACTGCTACACGAGCAATCGAAAGAGAGTACAAACGCACCCAATGAAAAGCACAGGAGCCTGTGACACTAACGGAAAACCTAGTACATGGACGCAGAAGGTGCCTGCTGGTACATCTGCTGTTGCTGCTGCTGGGACATGTCACCCTGGCCGCCGTTGGCGGCTGCCTGTGCCTGTAGCTGCGCGTGAGTGGCAGCGAGGTCGGCAGCCGCGAGCTCATCCCAAGTGTCGGTCTGCATGCGGTTCGGGTCGTCCTCGCCGAGACCCCACCAGACAGTGGGCTCGTAGTACGTCTGAAGACGCGCCCAGAGCTCGGTGGCGCTCATGTTGTCGTCGGCTGACGGCTGGGGAAGCATCATGGCAGCTGCGTCCGGTTGGAGCGGGACTGTTGGCAGCGGCTGCAACGAGTACTGCGGCGCCTGGGTTGGCACGGGACCCTGCGACGTGCGCTGCTGCTGCTGCCCTCCTGTGCCGCTGAGGTTGAGAGGGTTGCCAGGGTTGCCAGGGTCGGCGACACTGAGCATGCCCAGACCGTAGTTGCCGTCACCGCCGAACGGGTCATTGACATTGGGAGCGTTGGCACCCAAGGGTGAGATACCCCCGGACGATGGCTGAGCAGTCCAGTTATGCTGCACCTGCTGCTGCATCTGCTGCTGCTGTTGCTGTTGGTGTTGCTGCTGCTGTTGCTGTTGTTGCTGCTGCTGTTGCTGCTGGTCACGCTGCTGCTGGAAGCGAATATCGCCGTTGCCAGGCTGCATGTCCACAGAGCCACCCAAGAGCGAGAACACCATGTCCTCGGCCTGCTTGTTAACACGAGCCGTAGACGCATCCTGGCCGATGAGGTGAGGGTAGCGAGAGGCTACCATCGACTGCAGCAAAGGCATCAAGGCGGTGATACTCTTGGCGCGTTCCGAGTCGCTGTTGGTCACCAGCTGGGTGACCTCGTTGAGCTCAATAAATGCCTGGCTGAGAACCGACGGGTCGAGCTGCGGGCTAACCCAAATGGCAAGCGCAGCCACTGAAACGGCAGCGGAGAAGACCTGCACCCAAGTCGACCAGGTGCGGTTCGCAAGGCGTGCCTGCACTCGCGAAAAGTACTTTGCCGCGAGGATGATGCAGCGACATGTCTCAAAGACGGTAACGGCAACGTGGCGGTCAAAGTCAGTGAGCTTGGCATCGGGATTGTTGCGCAGGCGAGAGATAAGACGACGAAGCGAGGGTCGGTACAGGAACAGCGAGGCCTTAAACATGACCATACTGTGAGCCGTCTTGGTGACGATCGACGCATTGTACGCTCCAGGGTCAGTCGACGGCTCTGGCATGGGCGCTCCAGCCAGGACAGGGCAGTGAAGATCGGGACGGTGCTTGGTGTCAAAGCGGATCATTTCCTCCTCAACTGCGGCGATCTGCCGGGGCGTTGCCGGGTTGCTGTCAGGGCGCAGTCCAATGTCGATAATGCTGTAGTGAACGCGGCGCATGAACTCGTAGCGTGCAATGTGAATCTTGGGCGTGTGGGTCGGGTAGCGCGTCTCAATGTTCTCGAGGGGGATGGCAGTGCGCTGGCCGTGGTTGATCGACATGAGGCCATCAAGAACAAATGTTTCATAGAACACACGGCGACGGAAGTCGGCCTCCTCCAAAGGGAGCGAAGGGTGCGGGTCCTTATGCATGCCGAGTTGCTGTGTCGCAGTGGTCATGAGGCGCAGCCAGTAAAAGTTGACAGCCCGAGTGCCTTTCCAACCAAAGTTGACAAAGAGCGTGATCAAGCCGAGCACCTGGACACCACACACGCTTGCACCATAGCCGAGACGTGTGTCAAAGCATCGTTGCACGGCATCCCAGTAGATGCTGATTTTCGGGTCGACGTCCATCGCAGACATGTCCAGCATGCAGTCCAGGACCAGCACCATGAACACACAAGCCAGCTTGTGTGGGCTCAGGGGGTTGGCCGCTGTAGGAGCATATGCCGCTGGCTCGTACAATGTCTCGTACTCGTAGCGGTGCAACATGTTCTGGTACCATGTCGACTGATGCCAGAAGCGCGCCGCGCGGTGGGCAGTCTCTTCCCTCGGAGGAAGAATAGCGAGTAGCTTGCGCAGACGCTGGGCAATAGCCTGACGGTCGTCGATCATTTCCGGAGTCGGCATGCGCTGTAGAATATGCACGGGGGCACTGTTGTCGCTGACCCACTCGTTCTCGCGTTTGGCCACCGCATCCTCTGAAAGGAGAGAGTCGGCGCGCTGCCCTTGCAACTGGGGGGTGACTACAGCATAGCTGGTAGCGTTTGAACTACGACGCCCACTTTGGTCGCCCTCACTGGCGACCTGTGACGGGGATGAGCTGCTGAGTTTCGAAGTATCCAGCGGTGGTGTGTTGCTCGCGGAAACAGAGGCGAAGCCACCGTCGAGGAATTGAGGGGCCAGCAGGGGATGAGGGGATGGGTCTACCTTTGAATGCGCTTGCGAGAGCGCAGCCTCTAGCTGGGCGATGCGTTCGTGAAGTTGCTCAGTTGAAGCAAGCACGAGACGCTTCCCCTGCATGCAACTCAGGTCACCGTCAGGACAGACGAGGGCACAGCCACGCCTCCGGCCTGAATCAGTTAGCTTTGACGCCAAGTGGTTTGCCACATTTGCCACTTACAGTTTGAACAAGGAAACACGCGGTCACACTTGGCCTTCAGACGACGGCATTCAGAGCAACTCTTGCGCATGTCCTTGCCAGGTTTCTCGTCCTTTTTGGCCTTTTTCGTGGTCGCTGCAGACGTCGTCGCAGCTGCTGATGCCGATGCCGCAATGGGGCTGCCATTTTGGCTGCGCTTGCCCATGCTGCCGGGGTTGCTGTTAGCCCCAAGCGCCAGCCCCAGCCCTGACAGTTCCGGGTCGTCTTGCCCACTGGGCCGCTTGCTGGACATTGGCTGACCGCGGTCTGCAGACGCAGGAAGAGGTCCCATGCCTTCGGGTCGCTGCACCGGGAAGTTAAATTGGGCATTACTAGCCTGCTGTTGCCAGCTGATGGGCGACGGATTGTTGCTCGGCGGGGAAGGTCCTTGACTCGGGCCTTGACTCGGCGGCGTAAGCTGCTGACCGAGCTGCATCCCGTCGTACATGTGCTGGGGTGGGCCGAGTTGCTGGGTGGCGTACATCGGGGACCCGTCAAAGTTGTCCTCGAGCTTGACACGGGCGTTGCCAGCGACGGGTCGCTGCATTTGGTGCAGGGGAAAGTTCGGTTGCATGGGTGACTGCTGCTGCGATCCAGGGTGGCCTAGCTGGGTTGGCATCGCAGTGAGGTGGCTGGTATACTGTGTTGGAATCTGATGGGATTAGCATCTACAGTAGAGCAGTGGACTCAGGCGATCAAGGACACGCGTGGATGCTAGACGGCGCTAAAGGAAGGCAGCCCGGTAAACCAAGCGCCGATCACCCGAGCAGTCTGTAACGTGGTCATGATGACGAGCAGAGACAAAGCATCATTCGATATGATTGTCACAGTATACCAGAAAGACATGACGCGTTCTAGATGCTCGTTCTTCTCGGGCGTTATAAGGAAAGAATGGCACTCACTTGTTGCTGACCGAGACCGTGATGCTGCTGCTGTTGCGGCTGCTGGAGATGCTGCTGCTGCTGGTATTGCTGCTCTGCGCCGTTTGGATTGCGCATCCTGAGAGGTAACTCGCTAAAAGCGGTGAATGAACGTCCTGTCTTTGAATAAGAGCTTGATGAATGTGTTGGGGTAGAAACAAAGGAGAAATGAGATGGAGGAGTAGGAGACAGCGCAAATGTCGATTGATGGAGGCCACAGCCGGTGCGGGGAGAGCGAGGGGACCACGACAAGGACAGCAGCCGAACGGAAGCAAAAATAGGATTAGCCCAAGCATTGTTCTGTATTGTCCGCCCAACTTGATCATTTGCATCCTCATCTGGCTGCAGTATCGCACAGCGCGCACCATTGCAAGCCCCGGATGCTCCCCTCGTCGTCGTCCTCATCGCCGTCGCCGTCTCAGTCAAGCAGTTGATACTCTATGGGTGCAGTTCTGCGTATCTGAACATGAAGTGCCTACTCTTCTTCCACGCTGCCCTGCCGAGACTCTGAAAGCCTCTTGGCCCAGTACGAGAACCACCCGCGTACCCAGTAGCCGCTTACCCGCCACTGACTTTTTTGGGCAGACGTCCGACGCCGAAGCCGCCGTACGTGAATTGTGACTCTTGTTCTCCTTCTAGTGGCGCAAGCGCGGTGACTTGAAGCCGTGTCGACGCTATCCCTATCGTCGTGCCTGTGGCGCCGGCAGAGATCTGGCCCATGGCTCACGAGCTGCACTCCAGCTACTCGAGCGACCTGCCACGATAATGTGGGAACAGCAGGCATTCCACCCTGATATGCTCGCTGGATCAAGTGTCATGGATGTGTCGTGGATTTCTGCCAATTATCATCTTTCATAATGAAATGGTGAGATGCCTGGTTGCTACCTGGCGGGACACGTCGCGTGGGCGTCGATACAGCATGCACGAAGAAGAAAACTGCGATTTGGGTACGACACGGCAAGATCAGCCTGATCTGCCGCGCTGTCAATCATCAATCGAGCCCTTGATCACAGCCGTGAATCGACATGCACGATCTGCGATACACAATCCCTGTGTATCCATCCGGAGCTCCGGAGCTCCAAGGTCCTAGCTCTGACCCAGTTTAGACAGGTGGCTTACGCCGCAAGGAGGTGGGCTTCGTCCTTCCAGTTTCACTAGCTTGTTGCCCGCATCCACTAAGCCGACTTGCTCATGCGCGATAGTGGGTGGCCGATCAAGAGTCATGTGCGGCTCGCTTATGGAATCGTGAGCACGCGTTGCGCGTCTTTTGATCTTACGATGCCTTCCTTTGCACTTCCTTCTGGCAAGCGGCAAAACTTTAAACTGCAGCATGCTCCCCTGGATTATGGGACGGCAAACTGCTGGAATCGGAAGCATCATGTCAGGGCGGTGAACGCTATACCCCTAGTAGTCGAAGGAGATGTGCTGGCGCCGCAACTATGCGATACCCATGCGCGAGTTCTGTGTGATCATGTGTGACCGTCCAGGTTCTTGGTGACTGCCTGAGACTTTGAGAAACATTGCAGGCTGTACGACGAGACAGGAACGCCAGATACGCCAGCGGCCCTCGCCAGAGGCAAGAGGGCAGTGAGCAAGGTCAATGACATGGCGTTCTGCAACTCTGCTCGCACCAGTTGCCTGGGCCGTTTCGTCGAGCACATCGCGTTCAACGCGTGCCAATCTAAGCGTGATACCCAAAAGGCCGCATCAGCTGATCCCTCAGTAACTGCGCCGACATCCAATCCAGCGTCGCCAACGACGCCGCCAATGGCGCCACCTCCACAAGCGATCCCTGTGCGCTCCGCAGCGGCCCGCACGCCGCACTGTGGCCGTTTCTGCTCCATGGCCCATCGAGAGTAGCGCCTGGGCATGCTGGGCAGCAGTAGCTGCCCTCCACGGATCCATGGCCTCCACACCGCTTTCACGTTGGTCACTTGGCACTTGGCAGTTCTGCGGGCCGGCGATCCGGCGAGCCGCTCAAACAGCTGCGCAGTCGTGTGCTTGCAGAAAGAAAAATGGGCCGGTAAACCGGTCAACAGGCGGCGACTTGATTACCAGAACCACATCCGGGCGCGCATCTTTCTTTGTGAGAGCGGTCTCTTGGTTTCGGTTCAGCCGTGCAGATTAGCAGCCAAGCATGGTAGCACCGCCGTGAAACTCGGAGGATGGCGGTGGCACAGTATGGCTTGACAAGGCTAGTGATCTTGTCTCAACTAGAGCTAGTTCAGTCGGCCCAGTGCCCGGTCAATAGCTTGCTGTCTGATCTGCTCTAGCAAATGGTGCCGAGCCGTCCGCAGGTGTCCAGCGTCCCTGTCGATCCTTGCTGTCGAACTCGCCAACTGGATGGCGACCAGGAGGTCTGGAGGGCGTTTGTGGCTTTGTGGCTTTTTGGCGTTCATGCTTGCGTTCTGTCGACGACAAAGGAAGTGTATGTGTCAATGGCTCTGCGGAGCTGTCGATGAGTGCCCGTGGCGCGCGCCGACTTGCCAAAGCCCTGTCGGGGTGGCTTGCGGTAAATTCATAATTAATTAAAGAAAGTCAGTGCTGCAACAGGGCGAAATATGTACAGGTATTACATATATCATGCCGTGTATGTTCTGTATACAAGATCGTCGTTATTCTCACATGCTCGCACCCGATTCTTCAATGCCCACATGCCATGTGCGCATGCTCCTCACATGTGTGGCTACGTGTATTTGGAAAGCACAACCGCGAGCGCGGCAGCGAGAGCCAGTGCCGCCGTTAACACACAGAAGGCGACTGCGCAGCGCTTGCCATACTTGATCTCAGTCTGGTGTGTCAGGTCCCCCACTCACTTTGACGTCCTCGTAGCACACTCACTACTCGCATGACCATGGCCATTTCCTCCATCATCTGCATCTTGGCGGGGTCCGGTTCTTCCGTGAGACGCAGTGGCGACCAGATGCTACAGTCAGTTAGCACACGTTTGATCCGAGGAAAGAATACGTACGAGACGATGCCCAGAATCCAGAGAGGTGGGAACAGGAAACCCCAGCGCCACGCCCATCCTGCCACTGTTGGGGGCTCGGTACCCGTCTCGCGCGCATATCTGGGCAGAGTCTCGTATGGGTCAGGCTCGACGAGGAAGCCGAGGGTGGGCGCTTCGACTTGACGCGGCGATCCATCACCATAGGTACGTGCGCCGAGGACACGCTCCGCGTCGAGAGAGGTGCTGCTGCGGAGCATGTAGGCCGAGGCTGGCGCCGCGGGCGACCTCGTGCTGCTCACCGAATAGGTGCTCCGGTGGGCAGTGCCACACGGCACAATCATCGGCGGTGACTCTTGGCGCATTGGTGGGTCTACTGGAAGTATGTAGCGAGGGGGTATCCCTGCGTCCTCTGTTGGGGCAGCAGTGACGGGCACGCCCAGGGAGAGGGTCGAGTGCGTGGAGGACTCAGAGGGGCGAATGTCACCACGAGCGCCGTATATGCGCTCTCGCTCCTTTTGGAGGTAGATGTCGAGGTCGGCGTTACTGGCCGAGCTGAAATCGACGTTGCTGCCAGGGTTTTCGGGTGACAAGTCGACAAAGACATCCGAGACGTCAACAGAGGGGACGGGCTTGCGGCGTGAACGGCGCACACCGCGGACGCGGGCGCTTGCTGGTCGAGTAGGGCCAAAGGATGCTGGCGTGCTGGGAGTGAGGGGTCCGGGGGTGTCCGGGCTGTCTGGGCTGCCGGGACTATCAGTGCTGTTGTAGAGAAGTGGGAGGTGTCCACTGTTGGTCGACTCGTAGCTGAAGTCGACGATCGACGACGAGTGCGAGTCGCAGGTGACGGAGGCACCCGAGGAGCCAGGGAGCGACTGTGTGGATGACTGTCCCGCTGACATGTCGAGACTGAGGGCAGAACGCCGTGGCCTGCTGGGAGGAGACGGTGTGGTAGGAGACTCTTCGACTGGGAGAGGTGTCCAGAGGCGGACTGTTCCGGGAGGAGTAGTGGGGATGGACATCTTATAGATGGGACAGCGAACAGAGAACGTGCTGTCAAAGGCAGTTATGTATGTGAGAGTGGTGTCAGTAACTTGTCAAATCTGCGACGGGGACATCAGTTTCTCATCAATCTCTGCATTATCACCGCCCCTCCTGTCTACTGCTTCCTCGCTTACACGCTGAGCGCCCGGCTAAGGCCTGAGTTCCGTGAGCCGTGAGACTGTGAGGCGTAAGAGCCCGAGCGTAAAGGCCTGCAAGATGCACATTTTGCGAAGACTGTGCCCTCAAAGACGTGCACCGCCTGTCGTCGTCAGCGTATGCGCTTCCAACTCACTCTGCACATGCCTCTTCAGGGAGGCGTGCCACTCTCGCGTGCAAGCTGGGAGGAGTGTGGGAGAGATCGAACGGCGTTCATGTTCATGTACCGTGTCCATAGAGCATGGTCACCCAGCACGCGGCTGGGTCATTGCGAAGACAGGGATCGTAGCACGGGGGCGTCTATTGTGGGCGCCAGGGTCGCTTGACGAGGAGGACCGTGCGCCGCCATCTCGGGTACTTGAAAGAAAATGTCAACCAGCCTTGCAAATTAGGTCGCACACGTTAGGTCATGAATCTGCAGACAGTCAGACAGCGTCAGATGCAGAGAGAGAAGGCGCAGCACCGAAATCATGGGCGATACAAATGATGAGAAACTGACAGGTCTTTGACGTCAGGGTGCAGCAAAACCGGACGGCATGATAATGTTACATGTCTGACGATGTGACGCGCCAGACTCTAATGACAGACAGGTCCTGATTCCTCACACCTCGCTCACAACGCCCCAAGTGGATCCCAGGCCTTACTGTCGCCACCCAGCGCCGCCTCAAGTAGCTCCTTCTCGGCCTTGTCCTTTTCCTCCTTGTCCTTGGCGCTCTTCTTGCGTTCGGCATCCAAGCTGAGATCCGAGAGTGATGGTGTCTTTGCAGGCCCATCACCCCACGGGTTTGAAGCAAAACTGCTCTGGCGCACAGAGGGTAGGTCGGGTTGCTGGTTGGCGGATATCGGGGACGATGACTGATTGCCAGGGGAGAAGGCGGTGGAGGTCGGGCTCTCAGTTGACCAAGGGTTTGCGTCAGATGGCATGCGGACTGCTGTCCGCGGCAATGTAGTAGACGGCTGGCGAGCGGCGCGCCCTTCCCCAATACCAGTGCCAGGTGCATATCCGGCAGCCCACATTTCATCATCTTCGCGCGCCTGAACCTGTTTAATGGCGTCACTGGCACTGGCCTTGATCTGATTAAACGCACTCAGCGCGCCAGTGCTCAATCCAGTGCTGAGCTGCGACCAGTTCCAACCTTGTGAAGGCGACGACTGGGCCTTGTTGGAGAAGCTATTCAGGCGAGCAAACGGCGCAGCGGTGCCAGGGGCAGGAGCAGGAGCAGGAGCAGTGGTGATAGGCGTTGAAGTGCCGGACCAAGGCGACCCTGACTCTGACCGCAAGGGCGAGTTGCCCGTTCGCGGAGACGCGTGTGGAGTGGGGAGTTGTGCGGTCAAATGATCGTGACCCTCTTCCACGCCCGGCGCAAGCGCCTCTTGGGCAAGAAATCTCGACAACGGTGCGTTCATGTCGTCGTCATTGCGCTTGAAGAGCCGGTACCAAAATTGGACGTCCTTGGGATCCAGCAAGAGCACGCCGAGGTCGGCATGTGGCTCACGTGAGTCACGGTCGTCTAACTCGGGGTTGAACTCGGTATTGGTGTAGCGCTTACGCTGAGCCGGAAGGTCAAACCACTCCCACGCCGACGTCGTACGTTCGACAAAGGCCTTGTGGCCGGCGACAGGGACGCGCCGCTGACGCTCAGAGTCGAACAGGAATGTTCCAAACTGACATGCGTAGAGGTGGTAGTGCAGGTCGAGCAGGAGCTCCTCATTGAACTCGAAACGATCCGGGAATTGACGCATAATCTGCCACACCGTGTCGAGAAACTGGTGGAAGACGGGAGATATCTCCTTCAGATGAGAGTTTGACTGGAACTGCTTGGAGACTGATCCAAAGAATGCCTGCACACCCTTGACAGCCACAGCGATGTCGTCGTCGCTCTCCTCGTCGCCGTCAAAGTTCTCGGGAGTCGCCGTAAACAGCTTGGTCGAAGACAAATGCCCCGAGCGCTGCATGAACATGTGTCCGAATGCCAGCCAATCCTTCTCGACGAGAACCTTGAAGCCTTCGTACGTGCGATAGTACGGGTCGAGGCAAAGCTGGGCTGCAGCACTTAGCTGCGATGTACGATCCCAACCGTCCGAACAGTGAATGAGAACATGCGACGAGTTGATGTGAATGTTGCGAACGATGATCAGAACGCCTTCTAGAATGGAGCTGATGTGCTTTAGCCACCCGCTCTTGCGCAGGCGTTCCCTGTCGACGGGCAGATTTGTGGCCTCGGACTCGGCAATCGCCTCAACAACATGCTTTAAGCTATTGCGCATGACGTGAATGTTGTCGATACCCAGATGCTCCTTCTTGCTCCCTCGGTAGTATTCCATCAGCTCGGTGCCGGCACCTTTGGCACGGTTCGCCATTGCGTTGGTCGTTGGACGAGCATCGATAATCAGGTTGGTGGGGGTAGCACCATACACAGATGTGCTGGCACCGTACGACGAGGGAAGAGCCGTCAATGATGCCGCTGACGACGAAAGCGATGACGCTCCAAACGCATTGTCCGGCGACGTGTGCGACGTAAAGATGCACTCGACGAGACGCTCATCCTGCTGCGAGCGATTGTTCTTGAAGCCCACCATTGGCTGCGAAGAACGCGTGATAGACGCCTACATGTCAGTTACACACAGACTGCGTCACTCACATGACCGCCCCAGTGAAGATAAGTTAGAGCAGGGATACGTCCCTTACTGCGGTACTTGACGGCGTACTGCAACACTGAATCACTGATTCGGCTGGGCACTACCAGCTTGGCAGGATACGTCGGACAGAAACCATAGTCGCGGTTGATGTCGGTAAAGCGCCAAGCTTTGGTGCGCGACCCCACACCCTGGCGTGCAAACTCTGTACGTGGGTTGAACGTGCTCCAGCCTGACCTCGGTGTCTCGGGCCTGGGTGGAGCGGCAGCCGAGTCATTGGGAGAGCTGGACAGTGCCAGAGGGTTCTTTATTGTCGGCTCGGGAATGGAGACCGCTGGTGTTGGTGTGGCCACAACTGGCGACTTTGGTAGTGTGTAGAAGAAGGCGTACAGTTGCTCGACATTCTCTGTGTCTGGTCAGCCATGGACACGAGGTGCATACTCACGGGCCACAGCGCAGTCGCGCACACTTTGCCACACATCTTCAGCCCCGCCCTCCCTGTCCTTTTGAAACGACAGAGTATAGGTGTCAAACGTCTTGGTCCGGACAATTAGCGGGTACCGGCCGGATATGGCTTGGGGAAGACGCTGGAGAGCCGTGATGGTGGGATATGGCACCCAAACCTCTGATGCAGTGATCCCCTCAGCTGCACTAACGCTGCTTTCTCCCTCTTTAGGTTGTAGGTCTGGGGCTGGCGCATTTGGCGAGAAGAAGAGGTGGTGTGGTGTGAGATGCAACGTCCCTTCCAGCTCGACGCGTGTGTATGGCTCGTGAGAGGTAGTGCGCTCGAGGATGACTCGCTCGACCTTGGCGA
The DNA here is from genome assembly GCA_002335605.1 of Prillingera fragicola. Taxonomy (NCBI): domain Eukaryota; kingdom Fungi; phylum Basidiomycota; class Tremellomycetes; order Trichosporonales; family Trichosporonaceae; genus Prillingera; species Prillingera fragicola. Next base: position 2,319,835 of record BEDY01000001.1, read on the forward strand.
CGCGGAGAGAGTCCATGCTGCCAGGTCGTTCAAGCGGCCCAGCCTCGACCTGGTAAAAAGGTTGTGGGTATGAATGCGACTTGGTCGTCGACGGTGGCCAAAGAAAGACAACGTCTACTGCTACTGATCACGATACATGACGCAGCTGCAATCCGCTGCCTGGCACGCCCGCGGCTTGGACGTGACACGCACGTGACATTTTCTATTTGACACCCCCACACATCGGAGCGACTCGTCCTGTGGCCTTGTTTTGCGACCACCTCCGACACCTTCACATGGCTTGGAGAATGCATGTGTGAGCGCCGAATGTTGGATGCAAGGTTCGGTTACACTTGACACTGTATATTGGGGCACGTGTACGCAAATGGCGTTTGGTCGGCAGGGCTTGCACGCCATTCCAACGAACAATAAGACCATGCCTCACGGAATGGCTCGGGGGCCTTGGTGACAAGCAGGTGTGCGCCGCATAGGAACGAGTATGTCACCAGGTCAGTATCTAGCCGAATGTTGAGACGCAGATAGGCGGCCAGAATTGTAAACCAGAGATCCTTTGGTATCGATGCATACACACAGTAGCACTAGAGATTTAGTTGCCGGCGGCCTTCTGGCTGTGCGATTGTCAGCGCTTGTCCGCATGCTTTGGATGGAGATGGCGAGGGCGCACAGGCCGTGGCACCGACAATCACAGTGTGGCACCTGCAGTGATCGTCCATGTCCATCGGTCCGCGCGCAAGTGACACTTACATGTGGTACCACGAAGCGAAGAAGGGGAGACCGAAACCGCAGGTGACGTAGACGCCCATCTTGGCGGCGAGCCAAGCCTTGTTGGTGACAGAAGTGGGGATGGTCCTGTAGGGATACGTTAGCAACTCCTCTAGAAAGACGCGCGGGAAAGCCATGCCATGACATTGGAGGTCGCACTCCAGAAAGGCATGACAACGGTCCGGTTTGCGCTGCTTTTGGCACGCACTTGTCCACAACGTTCTCAAAGTGAACGCCACGGGCCTGCTGGCGGAGGGGCTGGGCGATGCGCGCGGCGCGGAGGGGAGCGGAGCGGAGGAGCATGGACATGGCGACTAGAGAGAAGTGAGTGGTGAGGCTGAGGAGATGAGTCCAAGTTGCAAGCTACGCCATAGGCCAGGCAGCGCTGCCAGCCTGGGCGACTGGGGAGCAACCGCAGCGACCCACCACCCAGGAAGGCTCGGCGTTAGTCGGAATGCTACTGTGGCGGACCCTGCAGCCATGTGGCAGTCGCGTGTTCCGTTTTTGGGTCCGTCTGGTGGAGGTCATCAAGCAGTGCTGACAACGACAACAATATCAAGACGCCCCGTCCAACTTGTATTCATACGCAACTGCTATCTTGAGGACGTACAGGAGGTCTCGAATCTTAGCTTTTTGGAGATTGAATTGTAACAATCGCTCGTCATGTGCTCCGACACCCCCGCTCAAGCCTCCTGCTCGCGTCCGCCTGTCATCCTCGGCGGCCGCTACTTCAATGCAAAGACCAAGCACCCACTCACGGTTCGCTACATTGGCCCACTCCCTCCGGGAAGCAATGACAGTCAAATCTGGCTTGGGGTAGAGTATGACGATCCCTCCCACGGCAAGGGACACGCTGGCACGTTTCGCGAGACACAAGTGTTCCACACGGTGCATCCTCGGGCCGGCGCGTTCATCAAGGTTGTGCCGGGCACGTCCCCGGTCATCGAAGGACCTACGCTCGTTGCTGCCTTGGAGGAGAGGTATGGCGTTTTGGTCATTGGAAGGGCGGAGAAAGACGCTGTGGACCAGGCTGAAGTGGTGCTCGGTTCGTCCAATGCCGCGATTGTCGTGGAGGCTCCCGGTATGGCCGACGTGCGCAGACGTATCGGCAGGCTGGAGCGTCTGCGCGAGATTGGATTTGATGGTGAAGGCGTGACCCGGCTTGGAGGCGACGAGGAGGAACGCTCAGCGTTCAAGGAGCGGTTGAAAGGTACGCCATGACAAGGAATCGAGCTAACAGCGCAGGAGTACACACTCTGGACCTGTCAAAGAATCTCGTGTCTAGCTGGGCGGAAATGGCCGAGCTGGTTGATCACTTGCCTGGTTTGACGACTCTTGTCATGAAGTGAGTCGGGGTGTAGCATGTGTCTGACTGCAGCCACTCTCGAATTGCCGCGCTGCCCAAAGACATGCCTGCGTGTGAAGCTATTCAGAAGGCCTTCGGCAAAGTGACTGAACTCCACCTAGGAGATGCAGCTGTGACGTGGGCTGAAGTAAGTGTCATCTCCAGACGAGAACTGACCTCAGGCCATGGCCATTGGGTCATTGTTCCCAAAGCTTGAGACGTTCCATCTCAATCACAACAGCCGTATTACTGATCTGAAGTTGACTGCCGGAGATGTTGCCGCCAAAGCCCTCAGGAGTCTTAAAACTCTGAGTCTGGACAAGTGTTCGCTTGAGACATGGTGCGACTTGGTCACGGGGCTGGTGGGGTTGCCCATGCTAGAAGCGCTCAGCGTTTCCGGAATACCGATGGTCTCGATCCCCGAGCGCACGCCAAACACACCGCGCTTTTCCAAGCTGGTGCGCATTACCATGTCTGACGCTCGCATCTCGCCCTGGTCTGATATCGACAACCTGAACGACTGGACCAGTGGAAAGCTTCACACTCTGCGGATCTCGTGTGTATTCGACGGAGAGGGCGAAGTAAAGCCACACAAAGACCCCCTGTGCATGTCAGGTGACCCGCACCTGGACCGACCTCTCCTTATTGCCAAGTTGCCGTCTTTGACAATGCTCAACGCCACACCCGTGACTGCGGCCGAACGCTGGGACGCTGAGCTGTATTACGTCCGTTACGTTCATAATCTTACCGGACTTCCTGAACTTCCGGGCCGCGAATGGGGTCGTTACGAGGACCTGGTGCGTCAACATGGCCCCGCAATTAAGGAACCTGCTCCAAAGGGCTCCACGCTCAAGTCCAAGATGATGAGTACGTACCTTCCAAGCGCATGTGCCCTGGCTGACATTGTGGCAGACCTGACGATTATTCCTCCGAGTGGCTTTTCCTTTACCCTGCGTATGCTGCCAGCGGCGCCTACTTTGTTGCTGCAGAAACGAGTGGCACGACAGCTCAAGTTGCCGAGCGTCACTCTGCATACTGCTCGCCAGCACGACGTTATGGATGGGTTCTGGGAACCTGTAGAGGAGATGGACAACAGCCAGGAGCTAGGCATGTGGGTGGGAGACGGAGATACGGTGTTGGTCGGGGTGTAGGACACGTTGAATCATGCGAGAATGATGCGACCCATGCGATATGTCGGTGTGACAAGACGCCGATCCGCCCTGGACTGTGCACCTGCACTCCTGCAACCCTCCAAAAGGCCTCACTCCCTGCAACATCATGTCTGTCAAGCAAGATGAACGCGCCAATGCACATGTGGACCAAATGTCGGCGTCCCGGGGGCGGCCCGGCGGGCCGGCCAAATCCCTTAACTCTCTTCGACGACACACCGATGTTACGGTGTCCAGGTGGCCGAAAACTGAGCGAAGATTCGCCGCCTGCAGGCTCGGCACACCACATGACCGCTCGGCCCGCCATGCTCAGGTACCAGTACCGATATCCCGGAAAGCACTGATACACCCTTGACTGCCAACAGAGCCTCCGAATCGATCTCCTCCAGGAACAGCCCTGGCAATCCCAACAGCCTGTCAGCCTGTCATCTTTCCCGATGATCCGGGGACGAGGTAGTAGTTAAATACTGGGGGCTCCGATCTTGACCTGGTGCTCCCCATCCTCCCCACATTGTCTCCACCATGAAGAACACGACCTTCAACGCATGGGCGGTATGCCTCTGCGCGGCCCTGACCATGACAGTCAACGGCTACGACTCGAGTACTTTTAACAGTGTCCAAGGCTTCAAGAGCTTTGTCGACCACTTTAAGAACCCAGGAGACGCCAAACTCGACCCCAATGTCGTCGGTGCCATCAACACCGCTTACACTGTCGGTGGCATCGTTTCCGGATTTTTCATCAACCCCACTCTCTCCCGTCTGACCGGACGTCGCATTCCCATGCAAATCGGCCTCATGCTGGTCAACATCGGTACGCTCGTAATGGTCTTCGCCCCCAACATGGCTGCTTTCATTGCAGGCCGTGTAGTAATGGGTGAGTTTACTGAGGGAAGGTGGCAATTTTTTTTTCTTCCGACATGTTTGTCTCCTTCTTCCGACAACTTTTTCTCCATGACATCGTCGTCTCCTTCTGCATGTGATCGCATGCTGATAGGTCCACAGGAGTTGGCCAGGGTTGCGCAATCCCGAGCGGACCCACGTATATTTCTGAGGTTGCTCCTCACAAGATTCGAGGGACGATTATGTCGTTCTGGCAAGTTGGATACACGGTTGGAGCGGCCATTGTTTACTGGGCGGCCTTCGGTGCCAGTAAATCGGCTCATCTCGGTCTGTGGCAATTCCGCATTCCCATCATGATGCAGCTCTTCTTCCCGACTGTGGTCATCGTTGGATTGTTCTTCTGTCCTGAGAGTCCAAGGTGGCTCGTCGAGAAGGGACGCATCGAGCAAGCTCGCCGTTCCTTGCAGTTTGTTCGTTCTGGCGAGAAGGTCGAGGAGGAACTTGCCAACATCATGGTCGCCATTGAGTACGAGCAGCAGGTTGTCGACCCCAACGCCAAGTGGTACACTCCTTGTAAGTATCGGCTGGAATAGAGGTGGTGGAGCATGGTCGGTGGAGCACGGAAGTGATACCTCCGTTCTGCCACACCACTTCAGTGCCACTCTCATGGTCCTTTGTCCTCCGCGCTAACATTTATCAGACCTTACCCTTTTCAAGGAGAAGTCGCTCCGTCGCCGTATTCTGGTTGCTATTGGAATCAACTTTGGCCAGCAGGTCTGCGGAAACGGAATGCTTGCATCATACAGCACTCTCATCTACCAGCTCAGTTTTAACAACCCCGACACTGTCTTCCTGCTCAACGGTCTCTACGGCAGTTTCTCGATTCTCTTCACTCTCAACTGCACGTGGCTTATTGAGCGCATTGGTCGCCGTGGAATGCTCCTCACAGGAGCGGTTATTCAGGGCGTAACCCTTCTCGTCATCAGTATTCTTGGAATCACGACGGCTGTCAACGCCGACGGCTCTCGTCCTTACGCTGTCGGCGACGGAGTTGCTGCTCTCTTCTTCCTCTTCGCGGTCGGATACAAGCCCTCATGGGGAGCGACCGTGTGGATCTACACCAGTGAGATTTTCTCAACCGATGTTCGCGCCCACGCTGTTGCCATTGGATCTCAAACTCAGCAAGTCGTCAACACGATTCTCAACCAGTTCTTCCCTCTCTTCCTCGCCAAGTGCGGCTTTTACACCTTTTTCTTCTTCAGTGGCATCAACTTGTTCTTGTTCGCTGGTGTTTGGTTCTTCTTGCCCGAGACCAAGGGAGTGCCTCTCGAGGACATGGACACGCTCTTTGGTAAGTGCTCGCCTGTCTCATTTTTCCGAGTCAAAGCTGACAAGCAGGTGGTGTCTCGCGCCGTGAGGGTGGAGAAGAGATTGAGAGGCAGCACAAGCACGACCTTATGGACGAGAACACCAAGGGAGACGTCACCCACGTCGACGTCGCAGAGGTTCACGACATCGAGAAGGGTCGTCGTTGAATAGGCATTTGTACAAACGGAGTCATTGCAGAACGGTTGCTAAAGGGAGAGGATTATAGGCATTAGGAGAAGAGTCATGGATCAGTTTTGCCCGATTGCTCCAGATTGGACGTGGTAACAAATGTCAAGACGTTGTGCCCTCCTCACAGCTCACAGCTCACGGACCACGTTCAGTAGAATGTGATTACGTAATATTACCCATCTGTCTGATGTATTTCATCAACAGCCCACGTTTTGTAATGTTGAAATCTGATCCCGTTCCTTTCCAAACAAACAAAGCAGTCGCCATCCGTGGCTCATGTTTCCTCCACAACATCAACCATCATGCCCGTTCCGGCCACCCCACGCGCTTCCACGCGAACGAGAATCGCCCCCAAGACAGAGCCGCGACCTGCGGGTCGTGTGACGAGGCTGCGCACAGCCAAGGAGGGCACGTCGAGCCCCGGCGCTGCGCTTGGCACCAGAACTCCCGGTGCAACTGGACTGCTCAAGGAAGGCTTGCGCAAAGTGTCTGACAAGCTCAAGGAGAAGGAGGTGGGTGCTACCCACTGATATACTGTCTGACCAAACAGTCCAAGAGCAAGCTCGCAACCGCCGCCGCAACCGAATCTACCCATCACCAAGAGTCTCTGCAAGCATTCCTCCGCATCCGCCCTCCGCCTCAGGACGCCGATGCCTTGCGTGCTGCCAACCCATACCTGGAGCCTCAGGATGACAAGAACGCCTTAATGCGTCCTCCCCCAGACCCTTCGCGGCCTCACGTCTCCAAGCCGTCGCAGGTGTATTCTTTTGACCGCGTCTACGGCCCCCAAACACAGCAGCATGCTTTCTTCCACACCACCACACTTCCGCTGGTGGAAAAGCTCCTCAAGGGCGAGAACGGTCTCATGTTTGCCTATGGTGTCAGCAACAGTGGAAAGAGGTGAGATCCTTATTATTGGACAAGCTGACATGGCAGCTACACTATTCAGGGTGGCAACAACTATTCTGTTGAAGACCGAGGAGTGCTTCCCCGCGCCATTGACGTCGTCTTCAACTCTATCAGCGGCTTGGAGAGCAAGGCAAATGTAGGTTATCAACTTCTCTTTGCAGTGCTAACACTATAGCTCAAGTGCCAGGGTTTGGCAGACGTTGTTCTCACCAACGAGGACGAGGGACGCTCGCTAAGTAGCTTGGTCGCGGAGCCTGAGGCTCGCATCGATGACAGTGAGTTCACCCGATCAATCACGCTAACCAGGCAGCGATTAAGGTGGACCGCAACTTTTCCTACGCCGTATTTGTCTCCTACGCCGAGGTTTATAACGAAAAGATCTTTGACCTCCTCGAGTCGGTCATCCCATCCACCCGGCCAACCGTCCTGATGCCCCGTACCATGAGTATGGGTATATCGAGCGCCTTTGGCTCAACCATGTCGCTTGCTGCCATGGCCAACGGCGGTGCCGGTGTTCTCAAGCGTCGCGCCCTCGTTCTCAAGAATGACCCAGAGGGAAGCGGCAAGTACATCTCAGGCCTGCACGAGATTCGCGTCCGCACTCGCGAAGAGGCTCTAGCCGTCTTCCGTTCCGGTCAGCGTGCTCGTCAGGTGTTTGGCACCATGTCAAACCGCGAGTCGAGCCGCAGCCACGGAATTTTTACCATCAAGGTGGTGCGCGTGCACAATGGTGCACCAGAAGACCCCGACTCTGCCCAGGTTGCTCGTCTGGCCATTGTCGATCTTGCGGGGTCGGAGCGCGCTCGCAACACCGCCACAACTGGCGACCGTCTGAAAGAGGCCGGAAACATCAACAAGTCGCTTATGGTTCTTGGCCAGTGTCTGGAGGTGCTCCGTGCCAACCAGCAAAAGATGGCTTCGCCCCACCTACCCGGCATCAAGAAGAGGCTGGCGGTCGTCCCCTTCCGTCACTCTAAGCTCACCGAGATATTCCAAAACTTCTTCGTGGGCGACGGCAGGGCCGTCATGATTATCCATGTCAACCCTTACGACACTGGCTATGACGAAAACTCGCACGTCATGCGCTTCTCGGCCATTGCTCGTGAGATTCAGACTACGGCTGCCAACAAGTCGACCACGTCCACTCTCAAGCGCCAGATTAGCACCCAATTCAGTGCATTCAAGGACACTCTCCGTGGAGGCCAACGTATCAAGGTCTCGGTGCCGGTCATGCAGAAGCCAGCGCCCACTCCTGCCACTCCCCGTGCTCCCTCGCGGCCCGCCTCTCGCCCTCCTTCGCGTCCGGGATCTGCAGCTGCCATGCGTCCTCCTGCCACCCCGAGCGCCGCAATCAAGTCTGCGCATCGGGTCATGCCAGCGACTCCTCAAGAGCCGGTCACCTTTGAGGTTGTCGAGGAGGAAATTGAGGTCGTTGAGGAGGACGCCGAGGAAGAAGAGGAAGACGACCGCGACGTCCTTGTGGACTACTTGTTTGAGCAACTGAACGACCTCAAGACCCAGCTCTACGAGAGTGAGATGCGCAATGCTTCAATCGAGGTTGAGATTCGCTCTGAGGTGGCCCGTGACATGCAAGAGACGATCCAGCGCATACACACCGAGTTTAACGCGCGCCTCCAGAAGGCCATGGCGTTTGGAGAGGAGAAGGCCGACCTGAAGCTGGATATCCTGCAGCGCACCATGGCAGCGGACGAATTTGACTCATCGTTTGACCAAAGCTTTGCGTCTGCTCTCGACGAAGGTGTAAGTGGAGAAGCTGGACTCTGTAGAAAAGTGCTGACTGCGTAGGACTCAATTGACGGAGACCGTAGCGGATTGAGTGACCCCTTCGCGATGCCTGAGGCCGAGTCCGACTCGGAGGCCGAAGCTGAGGTTGCGCTTATCGTGTCTGGCGCCACCGACAACGAGCATGTCGACGAGGAGGACGATGACTCTGCCGATTCCGAGTCTGAGGGGTCTGAGGAGGGAGAGTCTCTTGTGCACTCTGACGAGGATGAGGAGGAGTCGGAGAAGGAGGAATCTGAGGATGACGAGGACGAGGTTGTCGCGCCGGTGGAGGTTCTGGTCGAGGCTGTCCAGGTCGCGACCGTTCCCGCGGAGGCTTCTCAGGCCCAGACCACCGTCACGGACGAGCTCGTCGCAGAGCCCCTACCCGTCAAGGAGGTGGCAGTGAGCGACGAGAGCGACGAAGAGGTGGAGACGGTAGAGGCACGTGATTCAGACGAGGAGGTCGAGGAAGAGGAGGAAGGGGAGGAAGATGACGAGGACGAGGACGAGGGTGATGAGGAAGATGAGGAGTCCGACGAAGGAGAGGAGGAGGACGCGTCCGACGGCGACTTCTCCTTTGACGCCACCGCATCCACCATTGAGTCCATTCCATCGCCACCTCGCCGCACTACCTTGCGTCGCCTCACTCGTAGCCCCACCAAGAAGGCCACTCCTTCGAAGCTGCCAAAACCTACTCCCAAGACGCCCGTTCGAATCAAGTCAAGCCTACCTACGCTGAACTCGCCGGTACTTGGTACACCGCTCGGGGAGAGCTTGCGACAGGCTACGAATGCCGATGACGATGACGAGTATGTCCGGCCGCCCACCGTCAAGAAGAAGCGGTAAGTGTGATAGAGCCCAAGTGAAACGCTGCTGATCCGTCAGCACTCTCGGAAAGCGCGTTGCTACCGAGGATGAGATCGAGTCTGCAGCAGACCGTCCCATCGGCGGCGCCGAGGTCCGTCGCATGATGCGCGGTGTCTAGGCACTTTCCCGCCCTCTTCCCTGAACCCTCTCTTTGTAGAACATTGTGTGTAGTCCCTCTCATGTCACGAATGCTGATTGCAAGCATCTCTGGTACATCTGTCGACAATCTAACGCCTCAACGGGCTCATGCCTGTTCCTCCCCACCCAGGTGCGCCTCCCTGTGGTGCTCCCCACCCACCGCCGCCGCCTCCGTAGTCACCACCGCCGCCACCGTAGCCGTCATAGCCACCGCCGTTGGGTCCGTGGCCCATGTCGGGCTCGACGATCCCGCCGTCCTCGTTGTCGTCGTCATCGGCACCCGTCTCCTCCTGAACGGCCAAAATGATCTGCGCAAGGTTGTCGCACATGATATTACAAGCCTGCTCAAAGATGCTGCGGACGGGCACACTGCCGTCTCCTTCCGTTGTAAAGTAAAAGGTGCTGGGAACAGCTGTGTAGTCGAACGGGGCATTGGGGTCGGGCGGTGTCTCGAAGGCCGCGTTGGAGGAGAGAGGCCACTCTGCAGCGGCGTCCGTCTCAAACCAGTAGTCGGTGTGTCGCAGCTTGTTGTACGGGTCGTACTCAAAGGCGACAGCGGAAAGAGGCGACCACTTTGCGTGGTGCTTTGCGATACCCTTGAACGCCTTGCAGACCAAATCAATCTCCTGTCCGCGCGAGATACGGGCCAGCTGAATCGGCGCGGCGGTGGGGTCGCCCTTGCCTACCGGCTGACCCATCTCTGGGTCGCGCGCGTTGGCAATCGCCCGCTCCTCCTCGTTCATCTCTGGTGGCGGGCCATACGGGTTAGGTTGGGGCTGACAGTGTCAGGCGTCGTCCTGTCATGTTGTAGACCACTTACAGTGTTTGGACTCGGGATCACCTCCAGCATGTCACTGGTCACAGCCATCGGCGCTCCAAACTCCCTGTGCTCGGCTGACACCTTGAGTTGCAAGGTTACCATGCAGTAGTAGCAACCTTCGTCACAGTCGCAGTCCTGCACAATCAGCCGCCGACCTGTGCATCCTATGCTAGCACTTACCCTCGTATACCTCAATCCCTCCGCCACGGTGCGCGAAATCAAGGGCACCATACCCAAACGATGCGCCAGCATTTCATCTGGAATGGGCGAGGTGTTTTGGTTGAACGACACCTGGTCGACGGCTTGTCTAGTCAGCATGCTGTCGTTGTTGCTGTCTTCTGCCGATCGCAGTCCAGCCAGTGCACCACCCTTCGCACCCCAAAAGTTTGATTCCCAGCAGAATCATGGGCACATCAATGCTCGACATGAAGGGACAAGCTAGCCACAAGCTCAACATCGCGGTTTGTTTTGTCCTTCCTGTTTCCTCTTCTCCAACGGCTCCCAACCTCACCCAACCTTCCCAGTGGCACCAATACTCACTGATAGTAGGAACATCAGCCATCATGGTGCGGCGTAAGCTGTTTGCATACGCCAGGTCGACGCCAGACAAGTGAAAGCTGACCTCGTCGCGCTGGAGCGAGCGCACAAGGACGCGCGGCTGGTTGGTCGGTCCGGCGGGGATCTGGATCGCGCTCTCACCAGCGCCACCTGCGGCGCCGGGAGCTCCGGGAGCAGCAGAGGACGCGCCGTAGCCGTTCATCACTGCTGAGGGGGTGAGTGTGGATGGGGATGGAAACAAGGCGATGATCAAGGACAACTGGTGCTGTTTCAATGTGCTTGAGGGTCGAGAAAAGTGTCCCTGACATGTGCCACGTGTTTTCGATAGAACATCAGGTCCAGGACATGTCAGGGTCACTGAATGTTGATGCTCGAGGTCATTCATGCTCGTCATATCTAATCAAGTGCATGGTGCAATACAGTACAGAAAACAAGTTATAAAGACTCGGGTTCAGAAAGCATAAGGCGGCGTGATCGCCGCGCTGTATTCGCATTGGCATCGCGAGGCGTCAAGGCCTTGCGCATAGCCTCGGGACTCATGGCAGGAGTGCCACTCAACTTGGCGAGCAGCGATGCCGCAGACTTGGCCGGTGGGGTCGACACGTCGTGGCGCACAACGCCCAGCACGTCCGAGCCCTTTTCCTCTATTCCACTCTTCTCGTTGCCGATCTCAAGCTCGGCCTCCATCAATGCGTTGCCCTTGAATGTGACCCGGGGAAGAGGGCCGTCATCCTCGTCCTCATCGTCGGACAGCGCTGCGAGCGACCTCCGTGGGGCAGGGGAGCCAGCTTCAGCAGCCAGGACCTGCTTCAGACTGCTCGGTATGCCGGAGATGCGGCGCGAGTGCGCCATCGCCGGCGAATCACCGGCAGGGCGGCGCTGGATAGGTGTCTGTTCATGCACAGCAGAGTGCATCGGCGTAAGCACAGGGTCGAGCGGGCGAAGCACTGGAGGTATCTTGCACATCTTGGGCGAACGACCAGCTGATTGTTCCGACCGGTCTGTAACGCGTGACGATGCTGGCGACAGGTGCGAGTAGGTAGTCAAAGGTGAGTTGTTCGTTGGCGTACGGGCAAGTGAATCAGAGTCGTCTACGGACGGACCCGCCCCTGGTATAGCCAGAGACGCGTGGGTTTCCAGCGTGACCGAGGTGGCAGGCTGAGCCTCCTCTTTGGCAACGGGGCATTCCTCCTTCCTGGCTGGCTCTTCACTTTTCATCTGCAGGCCAGGTCCGGGAAGCGGAAACGTCTCCACCGGTGCCACCTTCGGCGGGCTCCTGGCCACACGAGGAGCAGGGCGGGCACGCACGCGTGTGGTCGACGCACCCTGACCAAGAACAGACGCCTTTGACTTGTTCACACCGCTACGCCCGGGCTTGAAACTCTCCATCGGCGCCTTGAGGCGGACACGCTGGCGCTTGATAGGCGGAAGAGCGACCTCGGCGGCACGAGCCCGTGACGCAGCTGTGGAGCCAAAGGCTGCTCCAAGGGCGCGAGGGTTGGAAACGACACGGGGCTGTGGAGCAGCGCTCGCCGAGGATTCCGGGCGTGAGTGCTGCTTGGGTGCCGGGACAGCCTCCTTCTCTTTGTTCTCCTTGTGCTCGGCAGCAGCGGCGGCATTAGCAGCAGCACGAGCAGCAAAGGCAGCCGTGGGCTTGAACAGGCTGGAAGTGGCTGGTGCCTTTGGTGCCGCCGGCTTGGTGGTCGGCGCAGAGGACACGGGCGCCTGGGCAGCGGGAGCCTTGGTGGCAGCGACGGCAGGAGCCTTGTGTTCAGTCGGCGCGGGAGCCCGGGTATGAGCTGCCACTGGTGCAGGAGCTACTGGGGCCGGTGCAGCAGCTGTGGCAGCGGCCTTGGCTGCGGATGCCGCGGTAGGCCGAGTGGCGACTCGAGCAGGAGCGACGGCAGCCTTCCCACTCTCAAGACGCGTAGGACGGAACGGCTTCTTGTCCGTGATGGCCGTACGAGTGCGGGGAGCAGCAGGCGGCCGGCGCGAAGACACACGAGCAGCCTCCGAGGGTGCAGCCTTTGTCGCAGCGCGGGAAGAGGGGCGAGACGAGCGCAAGCTCTCCGCTTCCTTCTCGGCGGCTGCAGATACTGTGGCCTCCGATGTTGAGCTCTCGAGTTCTTTGGCAACCACGGGTTCAGCGGAAGCAGGCGACTCTTCAGAAGAGGTCTCGACAATGGCAGGCTCAAGTGTCGGCTCGGCGGAGGTCTCAACAGGCGTCTCGACCTCGGTGGCGGGAGTCTTGGCAGGCTCCTGGGTTGGCTCGACGGGCTCGTCAACTGACTCAGCCTCAGCGACCTGCGCGGCGGCAGTCTCCGGTTCGACCTCCTCGACTGGCTCCTTGACGGTCTTCTCGGCAGGCGCCTCCTCTTCAACTGTGCCCTCCACAGGGTCCTCCGCTGGCTCAGGCGCCTTTTCCTCGTCCGCGGCCTCCACCTCGGGCTCGTCAACAACCTCGCGCTCCTCCTGCTCCTGCTCCTGCTCAGGTGTTGTCTCGACGACCTCCTCCTCCACCGCCTCGGGCACTAGCAAACGAGCAGGTGTAGGCGCAATAGCGGCCAAAGTCGCCTCGTCAAACCGGTCCGACAGATCGAGGAGGTTGTCAACCTGCCCAGGACCAGGCCGGATGGGCGAGTTGAGACTGACCTCCTCGACGCCAAAGTTGTCAAGGTACAATGCGCCGCCGCTGGGTGACTCGGCTAGCGTGTCGAGACTCAAAAGATCCTCGAACAAGCCAGAGCCTTGGGCGAGACCCGAGCCAGAGAACACGAATGGTGCGCTTGACTGGGACGCGGCTGGCGAGTCGCCGAAGGCAATGAGGGGAACCTGGCTCCAGCGGGGACCAAGCTTGGCTGGGGGCTGCACAGGCGTGGCGGTGAGCAAGGCGTGCTCGAGATCGGACCCCTTGCGCTTGAGTGGGCGGGAGGGCGACTCGACTTCCGGTTCAACAGGCTCAGCGACAAGAGTGTTGCGGCGCGGCAGTGGCGAAATCCGTCTCTGGTCCGAGACAGGTTCAGAGACCGTGACGAGTGGTGCGGCGACGGGGGACTCCGATGAGACTCGACGCAGCGGCGTACCTTGCGTACTCTTCGGGGTTTCCCCAGAGAACCGCTGCACGAGTTGCGCGACGAGGGGGATAGAAGATGTGTCGGGAATCGACCGGGACTGGCGCAGTGTCTGGGACGCCATGGGGGTCTCGCTTTCGACATTTTCTGGGGGCGACTGCGCCTTCTTCGGCAGAGGGGTATCACCTGCCGCACTCCCGTCCACCGACAGATCAAGGAGGTGGAGGTCTTGCCCCGTTGCGTCGTACGTTGTCTGTCGCCTACCGACAAGCATCGACAGCGTCGGCGAGTCCAAGGTCACTGAGCGCGTGGCCATGCGTTTCAAACCAACAGGCGTTCCTTCAGAGGGCAGCGGGGTTTGAGCTGCTGTCGCCGTGGTGACAAGGTCGGACTTTCCTAGGGAGCTTCGCGGTGAAGGTGTACTGGCCGCAACTTTGAGCTCTTCCACCCGACGACGCTCAATCTCGCCTACAACAGCCTTGACCTTGGACTGGGACTGTACTGAAGATGGCGCCGAGACTTGCGAGGCCAGCGATCCAAGGCTCTCCATGCTCGGTTTAGGAACGGGAACAGGGCGGTGGGCCTTGCCGAGAATGGATGATGTCGGGCGCTCGTTCTGGCTGGCGGTTGGTCGGTTCTGGCGCTGTGCTTCGCCATCGTCTGCAGGAGAAGGACGCAGGATACGCGTTGGTGGACCAAAACGACGAACACCAGGGTCCTGGATCGAAGAGGAAGACGCAGTGGTTGGAAAGCCGGGGCGACTAGGCTTGGAAAGAGCCTTGGGCTTGGCTGGCTCGCCACTGCCTAGGCTTGACGCCGACGACGCATGACTGAGAGTCTGTGCAGAGGGCTCACGACGAAGAGCGGGAGCTGGCTCACCACGAGCACCGCGCAGACGTGATGGACCTCCAAGAGCCGACATCTCGGTGCGCGAACGTGTGCGTTGCGGACTCTGGCTACGCTGAGGGCTCCTGGGACGCTGTGATCCGCTGGCAGCAGCCATCTCGTGGCGAGTGGCGGGTGGCGGCTGAGCCACCGCAGCCTGCAGACGAGTCTGCGCCGTCGAACGCGCAACGCGTGTGCCCGGCTTGGGCCTGGCAGCGCCGTCGGTGGCAGGAATGTCGAGGTATCGCCGAATTGTTGGTGTCAAAGGGTTTGTGAATCTGCCGTCAGCCAAATGTCTCAGTCATCTACTCACTCGTCCACACGCTCGGGCCAGACCTCGGCGAAGCGCGCCCAAACACGCTTGGCCGTCTTGCGCACCTCGGCGTCACGGTCGGTCGCCATCTTACACAGACAAAACTCGAGTATCTCGAGGTCCCTTTCGCCGAACCGTGCCCTGTCCCACTCGACAGTCATACGTTCGATTCCCTCGGCCGACGCCCGCCTGCAAGGATCGCTCTTGTCATCGAGGCCGTTGCGGAGGTGGATGAGGATGTGGGGGGAGTGGCAGTTGGAGATGATTGTTGTGAGACACTTCTCGGCGCGCTTGAGGTAGACCTTGTTAGGCCGGGCGAGGAGCCGAATTAAAGGAGGAAGGTAGAGGTGGACGAGGGCATGAAATTGGGGGCCGAGCCGCGGCGCGAATGTTTGCAGGAGCTCGGTGCATACACCAGAGAGCCGTCCTCGATCTGATAGCATCTGAATGTCAGTAAATTGATGACTATTGGGACTCACGCAATCGACGAGACGGAGGCCGACGCCCTTGTTCCCCAAGCCGCGGACATAGACATCGAGATGTTTGTATCCTCCGCCACGAGTGATGCCAGTGAAGCGAATGACGGCCCTTTCAAACTTCTCCCATGTATCCTCGCGCTCCTCTGGCTCAAGGACGCTGGCAAGAGTGTCGAGCTCGGCCTGGAGATGCTGAGGGGAAGGACACTGGTGAAGAGTGTCAGTCACGCTCTCGACGGGGAGACGCCACGGGAGCGACTTACTGGGATCTTTAAACCCGCAGGGTCTGCAGGTGGCATTATGGATGGCTAGAGTGAAGCAGCTTGAAGGATGAATGGGGGCTCTTCGATATCGAGGAGCCGGTCCAGGAGAGAGTAGTGATGGCAGAAATGGATGATGGATCACTAAGGGTCAGACTGGTACATGCACTGTGGCATGTGTTGTTGACTTCGTTACCACAGAGAGAGCAGACGCGTACAGCCAGGAATGCCGCGGGAGTATAATTTGATTCCGTTAAGACAGGCGGGACTCCAGACTGGTTCCGTGCCTGTCATGTGCTTCATGACTTGACGCGTCCAGGTTGGTGAGTGGCGGCGTCTCTGTGCGTTGCGTGCGTTCAGCAGGTGGTGACCAGCGGCCAGCGGCCCAGCGCACAAGAGTGGGCTACTCTTCCTGCATTCAGCGCCACATGACTTCCTAGTTTTACCAGACTCGTCATCACACAAGACACTGGGCGGCCGAAAAGAGATTCATGCGCAGAGTGGCCAATGCCAACGTACGATGCTCGCGCTTTCTTGTTGAACCTGACTCATCAAACGAAGAAGAGGGGTGTGCTGGTGCGATTGAGAGCATACTCGAATTTCTTGAACAGGAGAGCGCCAAAGACAGCTAGACCGATGAGGAAAGGAAAGAGACTGAAAGGCAGATGGGCGGCGAGGTGGGATTATCGTGGCAGGTCATCCCCGCGCCACAGACAGTGTCCCTTGACAAACAAACTCTTTTTCCTGGAGGGCTTCCGAGCACACTGAGTCCCGTGTAGTTGCACAGCCAGCGCTGATCATTATGGAGCGGCACGCGACATGCAACTAGCACAAGTGCCTGTCAGTCACCGGACCTGACAACGATGAGCGACAACTACCAGGCCTGCAACGACAAGTCAAGTGACAGCAAGCTCGCTTGCAAGTTCAGAGTACGATTTCGTCAGTTATTGCCATCATGGGCAGGCCCTGGGCAGACGCGCATCGTGAGGAATCGGTCACGATGCTGTACCGCTTTTGTGCTCTAAGAGAACCACATCAATAGACCTTGCCTCCTCTTCCGACCAACCCCGCACAGCGCTCACCCGGGTTGGCTCTCGCATTTCCTGCTATCTCAATGGGCACGCACGGGCGCACACCGGACGGACGGGATCCGCTCGGGGATCCGGGGAGGGGTAGGTGTTTGGCGATGCTGTCGTTGACAGAGTTCTTATCAGACCGCATGTGGCACATATCGCCGTTCTTTACGGCCATGTGAAGCTCGACTCGGCAAAGTGATCCGTGCTCTTGAACTGTGCCACCGTCGTTCCACCGTTTTGCCTTCCTGGTCACCGTGCCATGCATGTACTCTGCCCTGATGACCCGAGCGCAGCTGGGCCCAGGTCGATAGATTGGCGGTGTGTGCACGAGCCCGCGGTGATGCTGGTCTCGTGATCAACAACATTGAGGGTGGTGACGCAATGTGCAATGTTGGATGGACCTCGCAATCAATTTCTAACCATGCTCGCTGCCTGCTTTCACCGACCTGCAAATCCATCAGAAGATGACTGTAAGTTGACGTACAGTGTACAGTGTGGCAGTGGAGCTTTGGATGCTGTGGAGTCTTGGCCAGGTCTGGTGATCGGCAACGCACTAGCGCCAACGCTATCGCGTTGTAGACAGGTATGTGGCAGGCGTTGCACCCGACTTTGCCTACACCGGGAGGCAGCTCCAACTCTTACAGGCTGAAGGTACAAGGGTCGCGGCATGCGATAGACGCATGCCAACGGCGATCAGCCACTGCGCGGGGTCGTCGTGTCTGGTCCTCAGATCCTCAGATCACAGGCGCCTCTAGACAGAATGGTGGCCGTAAGGACTGGGTTGCTGCGCTGGTTGCAACCAGGAGCAAGATGTCCAGGGTGGTGCTGATTGCATCTTGGCGTCCAATCAACATGTTACGATCTGAGCGGCGACCCTGAAGAAATGGAAGCCACGCTGTCATTGGTGGGTTCGACGATGTGCGGGGTTGACCTCCGCCGGCGGGCAGCTAGCAACGGCAGGCACCAGGCAGACCAGGGCCACGGACAGGGAGCAATTAGCAACAGCCAGATTTCAGCGCATCAGGTCTGACCCAGCAGGCCAGCAGGCCCAGCAAGCATCAGATGCTCAGGCCCTCAGGACAAAAGTGCAAAAGGTTGCAAACGTGCCATTGCTCCGAAGAGCAACTTTGTGCCGTAGACAAAGGCAATACCCAAACTCTGCCAGGTCCTCGGGAGCCCTGATCCAACGCCAGCGGCACGACCTGCCGCAAGAAATGTGCACTGATGTGCGCGCTCAAAGCTCAAACCTGCTCAGGAGGCTCAGGAGCAGATGTTGCTTGTCGTAGCGAAAGAGCCAGTGCTGGCCAGTGCCGCAATACACTCTGCAAGGTGCATCTGGCCCGACTGGAGCCGATGAAATGCGAAGGTCCGTTGAGGACAGTGTTTCCGTTCCGAAATGAGTACAGTTGCCCGTCCTTATCTAGCGGCAGTCAGAGCAATTGCCCAACCAGAGTGAGCGTGGCGTGCACGCACACACACGGATTGCTGTCCAGTGCATGGACGACCTGTTCTTGTTAGTAGCAGCAGCAACACGCCGTTCCACAGTATCACTGTACCCAAGCATCGACGAACAACAGCAGCACAACGTTATAGAACGTTGGTCATTTTGCGTAACCCAACTTGGTGGTATTACCCCGGCCCTTATTTGACTATTACAAAAGTCTAGTCCCGGTGGCCCCAAAGCACCTGCCCACATTGGACGAAACGAACCGACTCGCTACTACTCCACTTCCCTTCCCTCTGCATACCAACAACAATCCATTCTCCTTTTCTCGTCATTCACCACTCGTCACCTAGTCACTCAACGCACGCAGCCCCACACCACTGCGCACCATCAACACTGGGATCTCTCCTGTGCGCGAAAACGCGACTCTTGCCATTCCACCAACACGCGAGCGCCAACTGTAGCCGCCGAACCCCCCCGCCCCGCCTCGGCTGCCCCCTGCCAGTCAATCTACGGCCAACGCGCCAGCAGAGGTCAGTCTAATCCTCCCATCCATGCTTTATTTCCTGCCCTTTCCTTGTCCCAATCTTCATTCATGGACCACATTCCTTTGTCAATCATAGTCTCCCTGCATTCAAAGCCTCGGAAAGCACCGCTCGTGTGAACGGCCCGCCGCTGGCCCAACCGTTGATTCACTCGTCACCGACGCCGTCGCATCCACCCCACCGCCGTTCCTCGTGGCCAACGTACTTTTAGTCCCCATCCCTTCCACAATACCTTGCTTCACTCTAGCCCCTAGCTAATTCGTCAGCGCACCTCGGCCATGCCTGCTCAAACCCAACCCGCACCCGCGTCCACCAGCGCCTCCTCGGTCGCCACTTCTGCTGTTCTCACCGAAGACGAGGAGGACTATGAAGACTACCGTCCCGGTGGTTACCACCCCATTAGCATCGGAGACGAGTTCAACAATGGACGATATCTCATCGTTCGTAAGCTCGGATGGGGCCACTTTTCGACAGTCTGGCTCGCAAGAGATAACGTGTACGTCGTGGTGGAACAACCAAATGTCTCACGCGACTTTACTAATTCATTGCAGGACCAATCACCACGTCGCGCTCAAGGTTGTCAAGTCGGATGGTCACTACACCGAGACGGCGCTAGACGAAATCCAGTTACTGCAGGGTGTCACAGGCTCGTCACTATCACATCCTGGCCGCTCACACGTCGTGGGACTGGTCGACGACTTTCGTCACGACGGGCCCAACGGCTCGCACGTGTGCATGGTGTTCGAGGTACTGGGCGAAAACCTCTTGGGCCTTATCAAGCGGTATCAGCATCGTGGTGTGCCCACACATATTGTGCGCCAAATTGCGAAACAGATCTTGCTTGGCCTCGACTATCTACACACCGAGTGCCGCATTATTCACACCGACCTCAAGCCTGAGAACGTTTTGATTTGTATCGACGACGTCGAGTCTGTCGTCCAGGCCGAGCTTCTGTCATGTCCGGCCGCCGTTCCAACCAAACTCGTCGGCGTACCACCAAGTCAGGGCCGGCTGGGAAACCAGACGCCGCGCAAAGAGAGCATGTTCATTGTTGGCTCTCAGCCTCTGGCCAGCCCCAGCTCCAGCTATTCTAGTAGTCCCAAGCTCGACAAGATTGGCTTTGGAATGAGTAAGATTTCAGGTGTCGCCATTGGCAAGAGCGCTCCAGCGGGACCGACCTCGACTGGCTCACAAATCAAGCGATCATCAACCGCCGAGGCTATTGGTGACGGTCTCGGCAATGTCAAGCTCGGTGGCGAGAGCGATCTTACGTGGGAGAAGACAAAGCCATCTGGACCACCGGCAAAGCCGCACGGACCGTCTCTTCTGTCGCAGCAGATCAACCAGCCACCCCCTACGAGTGAAGTTCCTGTGGCGGGTCCGAGCGCCTCGACCGGATCGACTTCTGGAACACCGGCCCTGTCTACTCCTGCGACCACGCCCGACGTCGGTCAGGACCACAAACTTTCCACTGCAGAGGCAGAAGCACAACCCATCAAGGCTCCCGCTCCCAAAGCGGACGAGACGCCCAAGCCACCAGTAAGCACAGAGGCGTCGTCGTCTGGAACAGGTCATCTCAACAACCTTCAGCAACTGGAGGCACACCACATCCCTGCTGGCGAGCAGGCTGCACCCGTCGCTGGAGACCCCAACACCCTTCCCCCACCCTTCCCCTACGATCCTGTGAGCTTGGAGCGCATAACCGTCAAGATTGCCGATCTCGGCAACGCCTGTTGGGTCAACCACCACTTTACCAACGACATTCAGACGCGTCAGTACAGGTGCCCAGAAATTATTCTTGGCACACGCTGGGGACCAAGCGTGGATATTTGGAGTGCAGCATGTTTGGTGAGTACCATAGATTTTTCGGCATATTCTGACAATCAGATCTTTGAGCTGTTGACAGGCGACTACCTGTTTGACCCACAGCCAGGGACAAAATACGACAAGGACGACGACCACGTTGCGCAGATCATGGAGCTTCTTGGCGAGATGCCAAAGTCGCTCGCGTTGTCTGGCAAGTACAGTCACGACATGTTCAACCGCCGAGGCGAGCTCCGTCACATTCAGCGCTTGCGATTCTGGCCCCTGCTCTCGGTCCTCAAGGAGAAGTACCTCATGGAGGCCGAGGAGGCCGAGCTCCTCAACTCTTTCCTCTCGCCCATGCTTCACTACTACCCGGACAGCCGAGCTACTGCTGCCGAGCTCGTCAAGCACCCTTGGCTCGATGGAGTTGTTGTCCAGGGCGACATTGAGATGGCTGCGCGCAGCCAGGAGCAGGACCGCGAGATGGCCACACGACCTACGCCCACAACTACTGCCCCTGCCCCTCAGGCCAACGGCCGCCAGACCTCACTCGAGGAGGTCATTGCTCTCGGCCCGCCCGTGCACGGCATGGTCGGCATGGGCCGCATCTAAGCCAGACCACCATGTTCAGCGAATGTGATATTGGAAGCGGACGATCGTAGCGTGTATCAGCGACGGCAGCAGGACCACCTGCACAAGTTCATATCCAAGTACCAAGAGGCGAGACGGCTCGACGCACCTCAACCCTCACGGGCATACGACTAAAGGTTGTCATGCCAGTGGGCTCATAGAATTCGATAATCTGCATATAGCGACGGGCGCGGCGAGACTATTTTACGACAACAACGATGGCCACAATCGTGCGCCTCGTATCCTCCAACCCACAATCATCACCCACACCCTCCAACCCCTCCCGTCCGCGCATCACGTTTCTTCTTTTGACCTTTCGATACCCATCGTCAGCTTTTTTTTGATAGACTGGGACGTCTATGTATGGTGGTATTTCGTGCGTGTTGCAGGAGTGGAAATTGTCGTGTTGACGACTCCGCAAATGACATCAGGCGGGCAAACGTGCGGCTAACTATCCGAGTGGCGGTTACTCCACTTGAGCCTCCAGTAATGGATTACATGCCTCTCCCGTCAACTGACGCAGGTCTGTCTACCACCCGGCACTGAACATTTTTCAGACGCAAACCACAGCCGCCCGAGGATGAGTGGCAACGTGGGTGGCGGCGTGGGAAACGGGATCGCAAGAATGCACTGGAACAGAAACGCACACGCGTCTAGAGGTACGAGCGAGGAACAGCAAAGGCGCCTCACTCTTTGAATGACCCAAGCCTGTGCCTCTCAGCACCGTACCGCGCTTCCGTGTCGTCTGTGTTCAATGAAAAGATGCCATTATAAGCACCGGAATTCTGGAATGTGAATTGCACGCGAGGAGGGTTACTCGGGCGGGCCAGTTCCCACGCTCATTGGCAGCGAGGTACGCGCTGGTTGTTGACAGTTGTGCGCAGAACCAGTCGGGCCCAGGCCTCGTCTCTGGCTGGTTCAACGATGTCGGAGACTGTGGGCACCAAGGTGATCTGCCCTAGCTGCTTAATGAAGACGCGGCTGATCCCCGAGATAGCGCGGGAGTGACTTGTTTCCCACTCGGCCAGTCGCATCATGCGCATCATCCGTGAGGATCTCGCTGCAGAGCGCATGGCACGTTTGATTGTGGTGTCGCGACGACCTGAAGCTCTGTCCTTTCTCACGCACTCTCGACGCGAACATAAGACAAGGCACTGAGAAGAGCAATGGTAAACAAATGCATTTATTGTTTCTAGCGCTTGTCGCTTCTGTGAAACCAAGTTGGATCTCATGTCTGACGCGATCTAACGACTGGTTGCCGCGGCAGGAGGATCCGGCGCCGAGACGCCGGAGGACTGCGGGACACTTACTGGCTCTTAGCCTCACGAGCCTTCTTGCGGAGGGCACGCTTGCGAATGTCCTTGTGCATGCTGAGAATGACACTGACGCCAATAGCTTCGGAAACGCTGCCAAAGAGCCCAACAATGTAGTCGAGGAAGGCGTGCGAGGGGTAAGGAGTCGACTCGTAAGGACGGCCCTGGGCACCACGGGCGAGGTTGATCGACGAGAGGGTGGAGGCGACGAAGGACTTGGCAGTGGGAACAGTGAGCGAAGGGCGGCGGATCTTGGACATGTTCGAGACCTGTTGTGTGAGCAGTTGGCCAGTCTACTAACATAAATACTCACGACAAAGGCAGGGAAGACCATGCGGACAAGAACACCGGAAGGCTCAACCTCGGTGGCAACAGCAGTGTTCCAGGTCTGAAGACCACCTTTGGTGCACGAGTAGGCGGCAAGGAGGGCGGAGGGGATGCGACCCGACAGCGAACCAATGTTGAGGACAAGCGAGTTGGGAGCGTTCTCCTTCTCCGAGCGAGCAACAAGCTGGGGAAGGAGAGTGCGGGTGAGCTGGAGAGTCCACGAGATGTTCTACACAACGTCAGTGTGAGCATGAGATTGCAAGCAGAGGAACTGACGGTTTGGACGATGGCGTCAATCTCCCTCGGGTCGGTCTCGGCGAATGCAACAGGCATGTCGTGGCTAGCACCGACATTGTTCACAAGGACGCCGAGGTCAAGGTCGGCAGCGGCGTAGCCGACACGAGCCACAGCAGCATGAAGATCTCCGGGGTTGGCAGCGTCGGCAATGACAGTCTTCGTGGGGACCTTGTACTTGGTCTCTGCTCAAGTCAACAGAGTTTCCTCTCAGAATCGTTGTTGAGGGCACGTACGGAGTTCCTTGGCAACGTCGTCAAGAGCAACCTGGCGGCGGCCAACGAGGATAATACCAAAGCCCTTGGCAGCAAGCTGACGGGCAAACTCGAGTCCAATGCCAGCAGTGCAGCCAGTAACGACAGCCCAAGTCTGCCCGTTGCGCGACTTGAACTTTGAGATCTGAAGAGTCAGCCAGTGCCAGGAATGCCGAAGGCCCCAGGCCCGTCTCGGCTGTATCGATACCCACACTCATGCCGGGAAGAACAAAGATCTCAAGCAAGAGCTTGAGCCAGGAGTATCCATAGCGGATGACGAAGAGCGCGCCGATGCTGGCGAGGATGATGGTCGGCAGGGGAACATCGACGACTGTTACGTTAGTTCAGGCGAGGGACGGGTTGAACGCACCAATCTCGTGGCCAAAGAGCTTGACCGAGGGGTGGGTAATACCCGACGAGGCGAGATGGATCGTGTCTGCGACCATTTTGCAACAGTTGAGTGGTAATGAGGGAGACAGAAAGTCGATGCTGGACCAGTGTTCACGACGACTGACGCGCTCTGCGTACACCGCGCTTGGGGATCGGCGTGCCTGCACGTGACCTTCATGTGCCTGAAAGTTGTAATGGAGCGGTCATGGATGATTAGGGAATATTGTTTATTCCACCCACTTTAATTCCTAATGGCAACAACAAATCCATTCCAACAGTTGACAACAACCACAACCCACTCACCATGTCCACATCACGCCCATCAATGGCGCCAGAGGGTACATCATTCTTTGAGCAGGAGCGCAAGCGTCTTATTGATGAAATTTCAGAGGTAGAGCTCTTCTGGACGCTTCTCGGCTAACGCGCAGGGCTTTGGCGAGGCGACAACGCAGATCAACACACTCAACCGTGGCCTCGATCAGGCTCACCTCGTCGGCAAGGACTTTAACACTGTCGCACAGCTGTGGGGACAGTTTACACAGGCAGCGCAAGCAAAGGCTGTGAGTACTGTCGCAAGTGGTGAGGGAAGGGTCGCTGACAGACACGCAGGCTGAACCTCCTGCCGACGGTGCGGTTCCCGGCACTGGCACGCGTCACCTCGGCGCAAGCGTCGCTGGCCAGCCTCAGAGTCAATGAGCTCAAGCAAGAGCCGCAAGCATACCCTGCATGGCCCGACACCATACCCATGACATGTAATATTGTACATTGTAGCTCTACTGTCTGCCGAGGTGTACGGCGTTCTAAATCTCATCGTCTTCCTCGTCGTCTGACCAGTCCATTCCCATGCCTAGGTCCGCTCCCTCTCCCTCATGCGCGTAGGGCAATGGTACAGCTCCGCGAGCCTCGCGCTGGCTATCCGTGAGCTGGAGGTTGAATGGGAGGTTGAGGTCGGCGTGCGTAGTGGGCTTCTTAGTGTTGGCTGTTGTGGACGCGACAACGGGCCGTACCTCGACGACGTCCTCGAGAGCAACAGTCTGCCATCTGCCCTTGTCGTCTCCGCGCTTCATACCATCCAACGCACGCACGATCGCCTTGGCTCCGCCAGTGGGCTTACGCACAAGCACCTGCACAGCCCATGCGTCGCGGGGCGCCACCTCGGAGCTCTCTGCCCCGCGGAGCGCAAGAGCGTCTCCAACACCGCGTGCCGAGGCAGCGTCAAGCGCTTGCCAAAAGCGGGGAGATGTGTCGGCTGGGAGGAGGTATGACCGCGACAAGTGCTCGAGTGTCGGCGGCGCGTGTGGGGTGAGGAGCGTCAGTCCAGCTGAAAGCGTGGAGGCAAGAATGTCCTCTGTGAACGCGCTTCCGGCTGGAGATGCCATTATCAAACGGGATGGAGCTACATTGTCAGCACCGATGGAAAGTGAGCTGTGGTCGTGGCTCACGCTTGGACGCCTTCACCGCCGCTAGGAGAGTGCGCACGACACGCGTAGCGACCGCAACGCCATAGTCCTCGGCGAGGACGTCGGGAGCGTCAAGAAACACCTGGGCTCCAGCAGGGAGGTTCTGGCCTAATCGGTCAGCGTGGGTCACTCGAATTTCAACCAACTCACAGGCCGACTTGATCTTGACCTCAATGTCAACATCCTCACTGAACCCTGGGACTGCGCCCGAGAGGTCAATAGCGGTACCACGCGATTCCCAACCGGGAAGATAGGCATCTGGAGGTTGGAGTACGCAGATGAGGAGGGACGCTTGGCCACTAGAATGTCAGCTGCTATCTCCGGAGGCGTTGCCAGAATTTCTGAGCCGGCGGCTCATTGCTGACATGCTGAGCTGGTGGCCACAGCAGAGAATGCTACGCACCGTGCTTGGCCTCGTGCGAGGACTTCGCAAACTAGAGGCTCCGGTGGTGTGCTGAGTGCATGCTGCACGACCACGAGTTGCGTTGGGGGCACTGCAGTGCCAGCAAAGACTGCTTCGAGGTTGGACATGAGGTAGTGGGTGGAGGAGGGATGGTTCCTGATGCTGTGGGCCGAGGTGACCGGGGTTTCAACATGTTCCACCAGCGGGTAGTCACTACGCGCCATTCATCCTTGTTTCGTCCTTCTCTGTCTCTCTCTCCTTCATTTACCTCAACTGCACTGTAACAGACGGGCATTCGCGTTGTGCACATTACTTGAAATCCACCTATATCACCCCTGCGCCGTCAGCTCGCCAACCCCTCGCCTGCGCCCATCATGACGACTCGTCACAAGATTATCATTGATACCGAGTATGTGCTGCTTCCCGTTGCCACCGCTGCCACCGCTGCCATGAGAGCCTGAATAGCCATGCTGACAGCAACAGCCCCGGAGTGGATGACGTTCTTGCTATTCTTCTGGCACTCGCATCGGTGAGTGCCGCTGCACAAAACTCAAACTGACAGGTAGCCCGAGGTCGACGTCGCCCTCATTTCTGTCGTGTTTGGTACGTTCGGCGCCGCCCGATAGGCGGGAGGGATACACAGCTGCAGTGACCAGTGACTGACGCTCCAAAGGAAACACCCACGCTCCCCAGACCTTCACCAACCTGCTGAAACTCTATCACAACCTCGGCATTGAGCTCCAAGAGCACCCTGAGGCTCGTGAGCGATACGCAGGTGTATTGGATGGCAAGAAGACGCTTGTTGCCATTGGGGAGGATGACCCCATTGGCGGACAGAAGCATGTCGCGACTTACTTTGTGAGTGCCATGTGCCATGGACGAACGCGTCCGTCCAGTATTGACCCAACTCAGCACGGCAAGGATGGCTTGTCCAACATCACGCAAACCCACCCCGAGTTCGACGCGCCCGAGTTTGACCCCAGCAAACCTCACGAGTTCCTCGAGTTTACCGACAAGTCTGCGTGGAAGGCTATTCTTGACATGCTCCGCACCGAGCCAGAGGGGACCGTGACCATTGTCGCGCTGGGACCTCGTGAGTGCTTACTACCGCAATAGAGGAGTGACTAACATTCAGTTACCAACGTGGCTTGGGCATTGCAGGAGGATCCCGAGACTTTCAAGCGTGTGGCTGAGGTTGTCTGGATGGGTGGTACTCTTGACCGTCCAGGCAACACATCGCCTGTGGCCGAGTTCAACTCGTTCGCCGACCCCTACGCCTTTGCTGATGTCCTCGCTGGCGCGAAGGCGGGCCTCTTCCGCTTCACCTTTGCGCCACTCGACATTACGACGCCGCACATGATTCCCTTCACCGATCTTTTGCACCCAGCTCTCATCCCTGGAGCTACCCCGGAGATCATTGCCTCTGTGCCCCCTCCCACCCGACTGCAGGCGTTCACAACCTCCTTCCTTCTGCGTGTCCGTGGCCTGCAGGCCAAGTTTGGCCTTCCCGACGCCATGGAGATGCACGACCCCGTTGCCGTGTGGTACGCTATCGCCAACGGTGGCAAGGCCGGATCTCTCGCTTCCGCATGGACGGTCACAGGCCGCGAGTTTGCCGTTGAGCGTAACGGCGAGGTCACCCGCGGCATGTGTGTTGTGGACCGTCGTGGCACTGGCGAAACGCCCGAGACCAACCGCACAGAAGACAAGTCGCTCACCGAGGGCCAGGTTGGTACCGAGTCCTTGGGTCCCGGCGGCAAGGAGCCTCCTAGTATCACCCCGGAGCCTTCGCCCGAGAAGGAGGCGGACAAGCAGTTGAACGCCCTGCCCCTTATGATCAGTACCACGCCCGGCTCGGAGGTGCTCCGTCGCGAGCTCTTGCGCCGCGTGTTTGGCACCTCGATCTAACAGTGTTAGTATATTTTGCTGTTCGATGCGGTTAGAGTTGCCTAGAGGCATGTGCGCGTCGTTGCAGACATTGGAAGCTAGTCTTGCTTCAGCATCCGAGGCTAGAATGATATAAATAGCATATGCACAGTGGATGATTGCGGTTCGTCTCGAAAACCAGTGTATCTCTCCTCCGTTCCCCCTCTCTATCGTGCAGGGATACCGCCGGGGAGGTCGCGGAGGATCATGACGACCATATCCGTCCTCGTCTCTGCGAGCCCCAGCATGTCGAGCGCGTTTTGCAGCTCCTCGAGATCCGCCCTGTCCTTCGCACCGAGATAATCCATGACGTCGCCCTCTAGATCCGGACGGTCAATCTTGGCGAGCAGCTGCGAACGCTTCTCAATCTCACGTGTGCGGCGTTGCTCAATGTTGGCAAGCGTCTTGTACACGCCTGAAAGCAAGAAGCCGTACGCCTTGCGCAGGTCAATGCCCCATAGATGGTAGTCGGCGCCGGGGAACATGGAGCGGCCCTTGGCCGCGCCAGTCTTGGGTACCTCCTGAATGTCGATGAGCGAGAGCTTTTGCAACTCGGAGAGAATGTGGCGGGCTTCACGCAGCGGAATCATGGCACAGTCGCGAACCATTGTTTCACTGGCATAATGTGCCCTTGCGACCACAGCCAACACTCGTGCTGCCTTGTCGTCGATGCGTTCGCGTACCAACTCGGTGATGAGGCTGGCCTTTAAACTCGTGCAAATGTTCTCAATCTCCACCCAGTACGTCGGGTTCGAGTGCTCGTTGTGGGACAGGAAGCGAGAGCCGGCAACGTCCGTGGCGAGGTCGTCACCGCTCATAACGGCTAGATACTGGCGAACAATCTCGGGAATGTTTTTGCTACCAGCCCCAGCCAGACCAGCCATGAGGAGCTTGTGGGAGGAATGAGGAATCTGATCGACAATCTGTGTCACGTTGACACTGTCCTCAGTACGGACATCCCGAGCTTCGGTCTGCGAGTGGAGTGATGCGGTAAGGGCCGCCCGCATAACCTCGCCAACAGCAGCATTCCAACGATCCGTGGCCGCTTTGATGAGCATCTCGTTGCGGATCAGGACGTTGAACTTGTCATAATTGACCCGCAGATGCACAGTGTCGACGACCTCGTACTTGTCCTCGTCAGGAACCACGTTGTTCTTGACTCGGCTCGTCGAGGCCGCCTTCTTGGGAATCTTCACCTCGCGAAGAGCGTTCATCCCATCACGGTATCCCCTGCGTTTGTCGTCCACATCATCCGATGACTGCTTGCGCATCTCAGCAAGAGTGTTGGCCGAGTGCAGCTTGGTACCCGTTGCTGCCGACTTGTCTAGCCATTTTTGCTGGGAATCAGCTCAAGTTAAGTTAATGAAACCAACCCTGTATAGCCTCTCAATCTGGTCGGAGCGCAGGATGTGTAACTCGGCGCAGGTTGGCTCGATAAAGCCCTGGCGGATGAGATTGATCATGACTTTTCGCAAGGCAAGGGCACCTGTGGGATCAGCAACGCCTGGGTGTAGTGTGACTCACGTTGCCTGTCGTCACTTGCACCGCTGACCTCGATGAGTTCCGGCATCCTGAGCTTGCCATACATCAGAGCCTGGCGTACCAACTCTAGTCCCTATGCAGGTCAGCTCAGTCCAACTCAACATTACTTACCTCCTCTCCAAACCTATCCTCCGTCAATGCCAGGATGCGGCCCCAGCGTAACCGCAGGAGGCACTCCTGGACGTCAAACTCGTACATTTCATCCGCTCCGGCATCACGCGTCGAGGTCGACCCGACAAGATTGTGCTGGATAAGAATAAGAAGTGCCGCATTGGTCGTATGACGGGCCAGCGCAGCCAGGCGCGACACGGTCAGTGCCGAGCAGCGGCCGCGGTTGAGGAGGGTGGACGCGACACGCTGTAATGTGTTAGCTCCTCTGCATCGACCGCGAGAAAGATCATGCTTACACAAACAACGTCGCCAAAGGCGTTGCGCACAATGTGCTCGCACAGCCGGACGGCATCCTTGCCAGTGTTGTTTACGGCGTCCATGCCGGCTCTCGAGCAATGAAGTATGTGCAAGAGCAACAACCTCAACAAAAGTCAGACTTGAAGTCACGTGGGGTGGCGAGGAGTAGTCCAGCCAAATCACATCAGATTGATTAGGAAATTTTGATTCCGTGACAGTCCCTAATTAGGCCGACTGTAATTGGCAGCGATTAGGATAATATTAGGCAGACTGCATGCACTTTGCTCGCCACTACTCGTCTCCATCCATTGTACAAAGCGACACCAGGACAGTTCAAGACCTTTGACGACCTAGATCGCCTGCCAAGGTCCTTTTGTACACATCTGCAGTGCGGCTGCTCTTCTCGCCATGTCTCTCCCTCCTCTCAACCCCGAGTCGACTGCATCAGGTATCATAGTCGACCCCCAGACTCTAGAGCGCGTCATCCCTTCCTCTCGTCGAAAGGACGGCTCGTGCGTTTCATATTCTGCAGTCCAGCTAATTTGCTGACTAGTACAGTGTTCGCAAGGAGCAGAAGATCCGCGCAGGCTATGTTCCCCAGGAGGACGTGGGCGCTTTCCGAGGCCGGCGACAGCTGGAGGCAGAGGCCAGGCGTGGAGTGGTGCCGGGGGCTGGTGGTCGACCAAGTGCCGTACCCAAGCCTGATAACCCGTTTGCCCAGCAGCCACCGCAGCCGATTGCCAGCAAAGCACAGGTGAAGAATGAGAAGCGCGCCGTCAAGCGCGCCGAGGCTCGCCACAACTGGGACTCTGACAGCGAGACGGACGACGACGCAGAGGCAACGCGCGCGGCCTTTGCTGGCCTTGAGCTTGCAGATCTCAAGGATGATGCAGCCTTTCCGACTCTGGGAGGCCCCAAACCCGCAGCCAAGGCGGACGTCAAGGCTTCTCCATCGGGTGTTGACAAGCCAGCAGCAGCAACCGACAAGCCGAAATCGGTCTGGAACAAGAACCCACCACCGGCACCAGCGCCTGCGCCGCCGGTTGCCGCCTCCCCACGTGCCCCAGCCAACTCCAAGCGGACATCATCTACTCCGAACGCGTCTGCCTCGACCTCGACCTCACCGCCTTCCAACAACCACTACAGTCGTGAGCCGAGCTGGCGTGCACGAGGTGGAAGCCCGCGTGGTCGTGGTCGCGGCAGCTCAACGTATGTGCCCCCAAAGCCTCACCCCATCCAGGGTGGCCGCAAAGGGCCTATTGGGCTCGCGCACCCACCACCGATCGAGCCGACCCCTGCTCGTAACACGCCGCGCAAGTCCCCGGCCTCGGCTGCTCAGCAGCAGCAACAGCAGAAGAGTGAACCACGAGTCCGCCGAGAAGTGCACGTGCGCGAGGGAGGTCCTCTGGCCGACCGGGTGAGGAGTCTGTTGTTGCAGAACCAGGCGAATGATGGCAGGTCTAAGCGGTTCTCATCGGCAACTTTGCCAGAACACTAAAACTGAGGTAGCCTACGGGCTGCTTCAGAGGAAATGTAGAATCTTCACGGACATCAATGCATAATTAGCATGATCAGCGGATCTAGAGTAGAAGAAGTGTCAGAAGCAGGGCCTGGTAGGCCAAGCATCAGTGTGTGGAAGCAGCTCACAGGCGTATCGCTCAGAAAAAACTGTATCATGTCACAGACTAGAAAATAACGTCGTCGTCCTTGCCCTGGTCGAGCATATCGGCGCCACCACCCGCGCCGCCACCAATTCCGTCGTCCTTGTGTGTCTCCTCGAGGCCGGTGTTGGCCTCTGCACGCTCGCCATCGGCCTTGACGGCGTCGCGCTTCTTCTTTCCCTGCACCTTCTTGAGACGGAAGAACTCCTCACTGCAGGTGTCAGTATGGGGTATCGTAACTGGGCAATGACGTACCGGTCCATCTCGTCTAGCTCCGAGTTGATATAATTGATGGTGTTCTCCAGCTTAGGAATAACAACGTGCTCGATGGCGTTAACACGACGGTTGGTTGCGCGGATAACCTCATCGAGAATAGTGAACGCAGTCTGGCAGATCAGCGCCAGTGACCTTATCAGATGCTCACCTGGAGAGATGCCAGTTCCACTAGAGTTCCCACCGCCTTTACATATGTGTCTCGACTCCTCTGAATCTGCTGTCCTCCACGACTGAGACCAGTGAGATTGAAATCTGCTTATTAGCGATTTGCCAAGCACTCGCAGACTCACCATTCCCATCCTTGTTCCTCACACCCTCAAACGCAGGCAGCACAACACCAGACACATTCTCCTGCTTGGCCTTGACCGTGTAGCTTGCCTTCCGCACACTCTCCTGAACCTGGTATCCAATGTCACCAGCAGTGTAGGTGACCTCGGCAAGCGAGAATGACGCCAGCTGAAGCACACGTCCCATGAGACGCTTGGCCTCATCGACCTTCTTGAGGATTGCACGGAAACGGGTGGTGAGTGCGTCACGCTTCTTGGCGAGAAGCGAGTGGCCTGTCTGAGCACCCTTTAAGCGTCCCTTGGTCAAGGTCAGGTTCATACGGGTGGGGCTGTAGAGTGTCAGTGGTGGACTGGAGCGGCGACGACGTGGGGCGGGTAGCGCTTGTGTGTGACGTACAAGATGGCCTCGCGAGGACCGGTGCCGGACATGGTGGGAGATGCGCTCGGGGGTCGGGTGAGGTGAACGCAGCGTTAAGGAGTGTTGGATAACTGTGCTTGGCAATGCTGTGAGCCCGCCAAGAGAGATCAACTGGTGTCGATGGTGGATGAGGTGGTTGTGGTGTATGGTGGACCGGCCCGAAGCGGTGACGATTCAGGTGGTTGTTGCTCCTTTTGGGTCCGTTGGCCTGGTTATCCACTTTCTGATCCAACATTCAACCCAGCACAACGACCATGCGGAGCGACGACGAAGAGGAGAACGACTATGAGGAGGACGAGGAGGATGACGAGGTATGTGATGCACGCGTCTGGCGCGCGCGATGCACACACTGACAGCTCAGGAGGTCGACGGTGTCAAGCTCAACGGAGAGTGAGCAAAAGGAGGCCATTTTTGCGACAGTAGCTGATCCAGCCTCCAGGTTCGACGAGGACCAGTTTGATGGCGACGAGGGAGAAGACGACGAAGAGGCGGATGGAGACGATGATGATGATGGAGATGGGGATGGAGACGACGATGACGATGAAGATGACGAAGATGAGGATGAGGACGACGACGAAGATGAGGAGGAGGATGGCGACGACGACGCCGGAGGCGAAGACGCCGATATGGCCGCAGCCGAAGGTATGCAGAAGAAGGGCTCGAGAACTCAGGCTAACATTCCAGTCGCATCACAGCGATCGAAGACCTCGGCACGATCAAAGACAAGCCAGCCTCCATCAGAAAAGGCCGCTTCGACTTCTGGGTCACCGAGAATACTGCCCCCTGCACCCCATCTCATTAGGCGACAAGTTCTTGTCCCCTCCTGGACCGAGCCGCCAAGTTCGCTTACCATTGAAGCCATTGTCGGCATCCCCCTCCCCTCCCCTGTTCACGCCCTCGCCGCCTCCGCCTGCATGTCCTACCTCCTCACTGGAAGCCAGGACGGCTATGTCCGCGCATATGACGTGTGGGGGTCGGTGAATGGCGCTCAAATAATGACAGCACAGCAACGCACTGTTGTTGGTCTGGGCGAGAGCGTGCACAAGGCAGGTGTCGGACGCGGTTGGTGGAGCTGTGATGTGGACGTTCCAGACGTTAAAGGAAGTGGCCTGAACGAAATCAAGACAGAACCCATCTTCTCGCTTGCGTGCGAGAGCGATGCGCTGTGGGCTGTCGCGGGTACGCAGAGCGGGCCCATCAATCTCTACTCGCTTCGACATTCCCCCGGACATCGCATTCACACCCTAACGGGTCACAGCAGTGTCGTATCCGCACTCCAGTTGCTCCCAGGAGACACTGGCTTGGTTTCTGGATCATGGGATGGCGCTGTCCGTGAATGGGACCTCAACACCGGCGTAACGACACGAACATATCCTACACACGGTGCGCAGGTGTCGTCCTTGGCCCTTCGTCCGACATGTGCTGCTGCGTCACAGGACCCCGTCGCTGAGAACGGGCGGCTCAATGTCTCGGTCAATGTCGGCAAGGACTTCTTCGCAGCCGATAGGGAAGGCTCTAAAGATGCGGCAGAGGCAGGGGCCGAGCCCGACAAGGATGCGAACGGCGACGTTGAGATGACAGACGAGGTAGAGCCCAAAGACGAGGAAAAGCCTGCCGAGGGGGAGGAGAAGCCTGCAGAGGCCAAACCAGACGCAGACGCAAACGGCGACGGCGACGACGCCAAATCCAATGGCTCGAACGACTCGCTGTTCGACGACGATGATGCGGACGGTGAGGAGGATGTTCCAATGGAATCGGCACCTGCATCACAGCCGACACCAGCCGCACCGGCACCCAGTGGATTTGGTCTTGCTATCCCTGGTACATCCAAGAGTCCAGCTACAGCGCCTACCACTGCCCCTGGATCTGCCATCGGAACACCTGCTGCTCGTCTCTTTGCCGCTCCTTCCGGATCATCACGCCCAGCTGTCAGCGCCGGTGCCGCAGCCAATATTCCGCTATTGACCGCAACCGAGTACCGCAGCTTCTCCAACGACATCCTCCTGACTTCCACTATGGACGGACAAGTTACCCTCATTGACCGACGTGTACCGGCATCTGGCAGCGGTGGTGTGGGACGACTCATGCCTAGTGAACGCGCACCACCATGGTGCATGTCGGCGACATGGTCCGGCGACGGCAACCAGATTCTCGCTGGCCGCCGAAACGGCACAATCGACATCTGGGACGTCCGCCGCACAGCGTCCTCTACAGCTCCCAATCTCCTTCGCACATTGCGAACGCCCACCGAATCAGGTCCCGTGAGCTCCGTGGTTGCCTTCCCAGACGGGCGGCATGTCGCGACTGCAAGCCAGGACAATATCCGTCTCTGGAACACGCTCGAGTATTATGAACCCGAGGACTTGGTCGCTACCAAGAAGCGCGGATCGCGACCTCCGTTCAGGATCATAGCAGGACACCACGGCGGTACTATATCAAGCATGAGTGAGTATCTTGTGTGCAGGTATGGTAGTGGGTTCTGGTAGGGTTCTGGTACACACACAAAGGGTTCCTGAGTGAACATGTGGACCGAATTTCATCTACTCAGACACACCCCATCCACACGTGCCATGACAAGCGCACGCCGAGAAGAACGTAAGCGCTGACAGACCAACAGTGGTGGACCGCACAGGACGGTTCCTGGTGACAGCGAGCGGCGACCGCGGGTGGCAGGGTGAGAGTACAAAGGTGGTGCTCATCCACGAAGTCAAGTGGTAAGAGCGCCAGCTGCCCATCTGTATTCCTAATCCGAGCACAATGCATCTCGATGCATGCCTACCCCACCTGCAATACTTCCCCAGGCTCGACCGGCCACTACCACAATACTGGAACGGATGAGGTGCCGCAAGACTTGCTCTACACTGGGAGCAGGTGTGACATTGCCGTTGCGAATTGCGCGGGTTGATTTTGGGACAAGCTCCTACTCCTCGCACGCATCTAAACACCGTAATCAGCGACCGCTGCCAACGGACGGGATCACCACACCTCAACACTAACGCTGTCGGTGCGCCTTGCACTCTCATCCTTTGGCTCAATCAAGACACTCAGTTCGTAGAGGTCCCGGCCCTCGCGCTTGGAGGTTGCGTCGAGGCCAGCCTCGATAAAGTGCTGGATGCGTGTCGATGCAGCCAGGTTGTATGGCTGCGACTGGTATTGCTGAATGTCGCGCACAGTTTCGGCGGTGAGTTGTCGCTTGAAGAAGTTGATGAGCAGCGGCCGGTCGCCAGCAGGGTCGCGGCCGTTCGGCGTGTCGCTGCCGTTTGTGCCGTTTGTAGCGCTCGACATTTGCGACGAGGTCATGCTCAGTGGGACACCGCCAGCTGGTGTGACAGGCGGACCGTAGACCATGTCTTTGTTGCCGTCCTCGATAAAGGTCAGTGCTGAGAGGAAAAATCCCAGGAATGGCACGCATGGCGGGTTGATCGACTTGAGCATTTCCTTGTACTTCTGAAAGTTCTTTGTCGAGTCCATCGTCTTCTCCAGAGCGGCAAACTCGCGCATCGTCTTCTCGCTCACGAGATCCCACGACCTCTTAAGGCGGCTAATGGACGAGTTACCTAGTCCAGCCACGACAGCGGCCATGCTGGAAAAGTTGTTGAGAGCGCGAGCCTCGGCGGCGACACGAATCCAGAACTTGAGCATGGTGGCGCGCATCTTGGGCTCCCGGGGCTTGAGAATTGTCAAAGCAACCCATTCCGAGATGTTGTTGGCGATAAAGATGCAACGACCAACATTGGGTGCGTTGACGCCGTCCGGGTCGCCGTGCCATGCCTTGTTGACACACTCGGCAGCCTTGATACGCTGGTAGGACGTCGACTCGATTATCGTCAGCTGGCGGGCAAACTCGAGGGGCGGAATGTCGAGGATAGTGAGGGTCTTGCCAGAATTGCGGAGGGGAAGGATTGTCGGAGTCTCCCTGTTTGTGGACATGGTGATCCGACGAGACAACGGCTCGTTGCCCTTTCGCTGCAAAGTCAGTCGAGGTCGAACCGCAAAAACTCACCCTTCTGTCCACACTGGCGCGCAACTGCTTGGATAGCAACTCGCTGCCGTTGGCGATGAGAGTAACAGTGGCAAACTCTTCCACGACGGGAAGAACCTGAGCGTCGCGTTCCTCTACGTAATGATTATCCAGCCACGCCTTGAGCGTGTTGGCCACACTGAGGAATCAGCTCCCTGTCTTGCTATGCGAACTCACCGTAAACGAATAGGCGTCTGCTTTCTCAAGCGCCACTGCTGAAGCTCGGCCTCTGTCAGATTTGCTGGAGGCTCAATGTGGTAACGCTCAATGAGCAACGCGACGAGTTCGTCCGTCTTGACAAAGGAGCGGTACGTGAGAAGGAACTGTTGGAAGTAGGACGTGTCTGCCGAAGTGTGCGGAGTGAGACGCTCTACCAACGCGCGAATAGTACCCGCCCTGACGGCTCCGCGGGCGTCCATGACAATTTCTCCAGGCTTGTAGTCGCTGTCGAGATACCACGCATCGCCGATTGCAGTAGGAGGAGGCGCGGTTGGTGCTGGAGTGGGTGGTTGTGACGCCGGCGTGCGTGGCTGTGGGGGAAGGGATTGCCTGTTTGACACCGACTCGTCGCCAAGAAGCTTTGCCAGCTTCTTGCTGGCCTTTTTGCTCTCTGCAGACTCGCTGCCAGACCTGTTTCGCAAAAAGCTGGGAACAGCCTTTAGAATACTCGAGCGGTTTGACGAGTTGCGCAAGCTTCCAGTCTCAGAGTCTTGCTGATAGGCCAGCGACGTCGACGAACTCGAAGCGTCGCCGCGACGGGCGAGACTGGTCTGACTCGCAGAGGCCGATTGCGACGCACGATTGGACGCAGACGTCGGACGTGTGCCCTCGGATGCGCGCTGATCCTCGTCGCCAAGAAACTCTTGCTCTGTTCCCTTTGACTCTGACGATGCCATAGACGACTGGCGCTTGTGACCAATTTCGCGTAGGCGTTGCAGATCCCGCGAGCCGATGGAGCGCTGCGAGTCGAACGATGCGACCGACTGGGTGCGGGCATGGGCAGCAGCGCGCTTGCGGGCGATTGCTGCTGGCGAGCGTTGACCAAACTGGCCACGGAGCGAGCCATGGTCTATGATGGCGAGCTGCTGTTGCGAAATGACCAGCAGCCCAGAGACCGAACGGAAGACTGTTGCCACAGCTTGTGACAGCGCGTCAATTGACGGCGCCAAGCCCGGAGTCTCGGATCGCAGGTAGACATCAGCAGCAGTGGAGTCGAGGGCAAGAGCCCCCAAGTCGAGATCCCGCAAGCCAAGACGCGCCTTGCCGACAAGGTCGGCATAGATGCGCAGGTCCTCCTGGTGGTGGTCGTGGTTTTGTGACGAGTTGGAGGGCTCACCATCTAGGTCAATGCTGGTCGCCACATCAATGCGCGAGACGGCATCGCGGAAGCGCGCCAGTGTCCGGATAATGTCCAGGACACCCGTTGCCGGCGCCGCGGTAGCAGCTCGAATAACAGCGTCGACCTCTGCCTTGAGCTTCTGAATGTCTACCACAGTCGCCTGGTCGAGAACACGCATCGTGGGGTCGGCAACAGTGCCAAACCCGAACCGGCCCGACAGAAAGTCGCCCACAGCGTCTGCGCCGAACCAAGCTGCCAATTGGCGGCCGGTGGCAGTGTCGCGCACGGCCACCGGCATTTCTGATAACGCTAGGTTGGGGAACCCATCCACAATACCGCGCAGCTTGGTGCATGCTCGTAAGACGTTGTCCCAGGCCGACTCGCCTGCGTCGGAGACTCGAGAGCCGCTGATGACTGCGTGAGTCGAAATGATCAGGATGCCCAAACCGCCGACGATTGATACGTCTTCTGACCACTTGGGGCGGACCATGTCGTCGAGCACCGAGTCGACGCCGCCGGGAGGTGGGAGGATTGGGCCGACGTATCCGAATGCCACGACGAGGTTGCGCACGGCGTCGATGACTGCCTGCTGAGCAGCCGTGACCCTCTCGACTGCATTCTCGTCGTGGAGCACCGCAGTCGCCATGTTGCCCTGCATGTCACGAGCAAGCGCAAGCTCTTCCTCGGCGGCTGCTCCAGCAATTCCGGCATCGTAGACGTCGCGAATGCTCTCGTTGAGCTTGTCGATCAGGGATGTCATGGTTGGGCGCTTTGAGGGCGTATAGGCTGGCGCCATTGGCGGACGCATGCCGCCCTCCCAGTCAGTCTGCGTGCGACGATGTGTACTGCGCGGCTGTACCTGGGCCTGAGCCGTAGCACCAATGCTGGCCCGGCGCGGCGGGAGATCGGCTACCGTCTCTACGGGGCCGGTCGGTGGCTCTCGCCTGACCTCGCCAGTGACCTGGTTAAAGTATAGCCATGTTCGGCCGTCATCTGCCATGCGCGTGATCCAAGGCGCTGGTAATGCCTGCGAACGGCCCTGGGGGATGCGGAATGGGTCGTCGATAGCAGCCCGCAAAAGCGACCCTGGCCGAGAAGCAATGGAGGAAGCAATAGAAGTTCGGTTGCTATCGCGGCTGTCGCGCTTGCGCATACCCATGTTGTTGGTACGCGCCTGGTCGTATGACGAGAGGCGCCGGGGGTCACGCGAGTCGTCAAAGTTCTGGCTGTGACGGACACTTTGTCGTCCTCCGCGACTGCTTGCGACAGAAGACTGATCATCATCATGGCGGACGTGCGTGTGCGAGTCGGTTAGATCGGTTTCCGGAATCTCCCAAGCGTCTTGGCCGGTTTGTGTGTTGTGGTAGTACACCTGTGCACTGTCAGCGGGCTGTTTAAAAATGGTACGCACGCGTCCATCCGCCGTGAGCGATGGCACCCAGGCATCCGCGCCGTGCCCATTGCCATTGCTTGGTGTCAATGGGCGGAGAGTCTCGTCTGGATCGTTTTGGGCTGCACTAAAGTCGGCCGTGTCACGCCTTGACGCGTCCGTGCGCCGGCGCTGACGGCGCGTATCTGTTGCGTCGTTGGCTTGAGCAAAGATGTACGACTGTCGTGCCGGTCGTGGGTCCTCCATGAGCTCGAGGGCGAGGTCCTCGAGGCCCGTCTGCGAGTGCTGTCCGTCCCATTCGTCCCATTCTCCATCTAGCCGCCCATCGAGGCCCATGATATCTGCTGCTGCTGCGCCATTGCGTGCAATCACGCGCCCATCAGGCGCCATCTCGACGGCGTAATCGTCGTCCATGTAGGCGTCAAAGTCTCCCTCCTCGACGTCCTCGACATAGTTGCTGGGGAACCAGCCGCGGCTCGTGCCCAGCATGCCGTCCCACCATCCGCTCGGGAGCATGGTGAGAACCTCGATCACGTCGCCCGCGTTAAAGCTGAGCGCCGATTCGTCTGTCGCTTCAAAGTCGTACACTGCGCGCACACGATAGCGATGCCCGTCTGGGACGCGCACCACTTGCGAGTCTGTTGGGAGGCCAAGCGAGTCCACCGAGGGGTTGGGTGGTTGATGGTCTGCTGCTGTTGAGCCAGGGGTGGCGCTGTGCGGCTTGCTAGAGGCCGCCAGGTCGCGGTGCTGCTGCTTTGCGCTGCTCGTGCCGGGCTGATAGTTGGCGTCCGAGAGGTCGACGATACCAAGAGCAGCCAGCTGACCGTGAGGTGGCGACGTGGCCGAGGCCGCGGTGATGCGTGATTCGGCCATTTTGGACGCGGTTGGATAGACACGCAGGTGAGATGGAACAGCCGGGGATGGAGGTGGTGGTCCGTGGCCGCTGGCTTGGAATTACGTGGGGGGGAGGAAGGGATATGGCGAGGAAAGGGATGGGTTGGTGGTCCGGGAGGGCCGTGCCGGCGCCGGGAACAAGGCGTCGTGCGTCCCTCCAGAAAGGGCTTGGGGGCCGGGGGGTCGTGCAGCTATGTGATGCAGATGCCGGCCGCCGTAGCAGTGATGGCGATGAGGCTTGCTGCGCGAGTGATCCCAAGGCCTAGGCGGCCGGCGATGGGACCAGCAGGCAGAAGCGGCGATGGCGGCGACGGTAGAAGCAGCGGCAGCGGCGGCGGCGGCGGTGTCACGGCGAGGATGGAGAGCAAGATTGCTACTCTAAGAGTAGTGGTGAGGTTGAGTGTATGGGTAGTACGTGCCGGAGGCTTTGGCGTGATGTGTCCTTCCCTTGTCGCTTGCTCTCTCACGTCGGTCAGATTGGACTTGGGACAGGCCCGTGCGCGCGATGGGGGCGCGTTCACGGCGGATCGAGGTGAAACCTGTGCGCTGTCCAAAGGGAGGATTGTGAGATGGTTGAGGGGCAGAGGGCCCGACGGAGGGGTGGAGGAGGGAGCAAGTTGCTGGATGAAAGAACGGTTGAATGACGAGCAAGGGAACGCAGGAGAATCCGGCCAGGCTGGCTGGTGCTGCGCGGCGAGTCAATGAACACTCTGGTGGTCAGTGTGGGTGGTCCTGGCTGGGTGGCCCACTGGCGGGCTGGCTGGCTCGAGCAAGAGACACGGGGGGAATGATGCTTCCGACCACGGGCGGGGCATTTTACGTTTGCCTGTGCCTATTCCGCCCAGCCAGGCAGCCAGACCACTGGTAACTGTGGCGTGGTGGCTCAGAACATGCCTCCAAAATCAGCCCTGCCCAGCGTACCGCAGCAGCACCTGCAGGTCTTTCGACCTCTTGCCGCCCCCCTACAAGCCCAAGGGCCCCTCAAAGCACAGTCACGCGCATATGCACATGGTGAGCCAAGCGCTGAAGCCCACGGTACCGCCAGCGAGCCAGACCCACGGAATTACGCCCAACGGAAGCACAGAAGGACCCACTTGGCCACTTGACCATGCATACCCTGCGCACTACACGATCGGCTGGTACTTGATTATCCGTTTTCCCCTTTTGTCTGACGGAAGTTGCTTTGCACACAACGAGTCCCATGCACAAGTTGTGGTGCGCCCCACTGTGTACAGCTGGTACAACATGCGGCTGCCCGCTGGGTGGTCTGGGTGGTACGGCTGCTACGCGAGGGGATGATGATCCACCGCTGTCTTACAAACACCCAACCCCTTGAAGCCCGCGTTTGGAGCTTCACCTTGGAACCACCCGTGCCCTAGAAGTTTGTGCCTGGGCCCGGCTCTGTCTCTCGCTGTGTCCATCAACATCAATAGTCATGGTCGCGTGTGTT
This sequence comes from Prillingera fragicola, assembly GCA_002335605.1. NCBI lineage: Eukaryota > Fungi > Basidiomycota > Tremellomycetes > Trichosporonales > Trichosporonaceae > Prillingera > Prillingera fragicola. Next base: position 2,361,144 of record BEDY01000001.1, read on the forward strand.
TTGATTCGATTACTTCTCAATGTCAACTCTAAATTGGGTACCGGCAAAGCTTACACTTGCTCACATGCTCGCACGCAAACAGAGGACTACATGGTCTACTACAGGACGTTGCACAAGGGCGTGTAGTCGCAGTTGGCAAACAGAACAGCCAGCTACGATATTGGATAGAAGAGAGCAAGCCCCATCCCCACATGAGACGGGGGAATGAGGCATAAAAGTGTCGATGATGTGTGGAGAGAAAAGGCACGCGCTATGGGGACAGGCAGACAGTAGACAAGGGGCAGAAGGGGGAAACCAGGACCTATTGCACAAAGAGAGTCTGATGCGAGAGAGAGAAAGAGTTGAGGGAGGCAGAGACCATCAAGGTTCTACTGCGACAGGTTACGGCGCGGGTCATGGGGGCCGAAGTTTTGTCGAGCCTATTGGGGGCTGAATGCTAGTGGTGACAGATTGCGGATAATGCGCGGTCTTGAATCATGCAAAGTAGTGTGTGTAGACCCTCGACGAGGGGTGGACAGGCATCTCAAGCTTGAACGCGTTGAGCTCCTGCTTGATTGCGAGGGCTAGCTCGGGAGTGAGGCGGTTGCACGTAGCGGGCTCTGAGCGGCGGTCGTACGTCCCAGCGTCATAGGTGCTGTAGACGGCACACTCGGGAGCCCAGATGAGGCGACGGCGTACAGGAGCCGTCATCGAACGCGGAGGGTCCTGATGAGTCGCCAAGGAGAGAGCTGGGGCAGACGTGTTCTGAGCCGGCTGAGAGTAAATGGCCGAAGGGCGGTAGTCGAGCTCTATCGGCGCACTGTCAAACGGCGAGAAGTCGGGCGACAGAGGGTCGTACTGACTCTGAGGGGCGTCCTTGCTGGGGTCAATGTGCGCGGCATGAGCCACACCGTCGATGCGCTCGGGGTTAGGAGCCGGGAGGTCGGACATGGGACCGGGGGAGCGAGCAACAGGCGCCAGCGCCGAGTTGGAGCGGCTGCGGTTTGCCATGCCTTCAAGGTCTTCGTTGGAAACGCAGTCTGCCAGTCAGTTGCTGCACGAAGGGCTTAAACTCACTCTTCAGAATACTCTTCTTGGGCTGGGCGTTGCGGTCAATGTGAGCCTGACCCCAGAGCGCCTGGAACTCAGTGTCCTCGGCAAGCGAGCTCTTGTTCATGCTCGCAGTCAAGTCCTCCATTGTGTCGCGCTCAGACGAATCGTCGCTGTCATAGTCCTCGCTGTTGACGGCAATGGCGTGGACCACTCCTCCGGGCGAACGGGGAATGACGTGGACAACCGAGGGGCCGTTGGGCGACGCGAGGACCGAGCTTTCGGCACTGCCGAGCCCGGCACCACGGTTCTTTTGAGTGTTGATGTCCCATGTCGGCTCGCCAGACGGGCCAGCAAGCTCGGCAGCGGCAGCCTCAGCAGCCTCCTGGGCACGCTTGGCCTCCGCCGCCTTCTTTGCCGCCTCGGCACGGGAGCGAACAGTGTGCTGACGTGCAAGCGCGGCTGCGGGCGACAGACCCGAAAGGACGCGGTCCTCCTCCTCGGAGACACGGTCGAGCTCGGCGTACGCACGGCTGACGGCAGCGGGAGCAACGTCGCCCTTGTGAGGCGACGAAATGTCACCCTTCTTGCCGCTCTTCTTCTTAAAACTGAGAACGCCCTGCTTCACGGGCAGTGCCGCGTCCTCATCCTTGGCCTTGTCCTTGAAAATCTTGGAAATGCCCATCAGACTATTGCGACGAGCAAGCTTGCCGAGGCTGCCCATTTTGCGGATCATCATGCTGGCCGAGGAAACGGTCGACGAAAGCGAAATGTTGTCCGACGATTTGTTCCTCATACGGAACAATCCACGCTTCTGCTTGCCCGTTGCGACCGACGCGGTCGTGGCAGCAGTCCTTTCCGTCTCGGCGAGACTGACATCGCTTGACATGGCCTGCACATTGGCAAACGGCGCAGTGGGTGGAGCAAGAGGAGTAGAACCCGAGGCAGCAAGGGCTCGAGGAGCAGAGGGGTCAGCACGGGAGACGCGGGTCGCGGGAGCAGCCGGCTGCTGCTTGACAGGAGACGGTGTGGCAGGAGCCTTGGTGGGGCTGTTGGTAGCCTTTGCGTCGCGGTCAAGGGTCGTCTTGAGACGGTTCTTCAAGAAACCACCAGACTTGCCCTTGTCGGGGACCACTGGCGCCGAGGGTGCCTGCGACAACGGAGAGGGCCGGGCCTGCGCCGCATTGGCTGCATTGGTCGCGATCGCACCAGATGTGAGCGGCGTGGACTTGGACGCAGACGAAGTTGCGGGGGAAGCCTTGGTAGTGCTGGGAGGAGTGACAGCAGGAGAACCGTTACGCTGCGAGCTCGACGAAGAACGAGGACGCTGGTCGCGTCCGTCACGTGAAGAGTGCTGGCTTGACATGGATGACGGACGGTCACGGTTGCTAGTACGATTCTCACGCAGCCGGGGTGGGGGAGCAAACTCGTCAACAGGTGAGGTGGCAGTCACAGTGTCAATGCTGGTACTCCTGCGGTGGTCGTCGGCGCCGGGAGGGGGAGTGCCACGTGCGGGTGCAGGGGCCTTTGGAAGGTCGCTCAGCGAAACCGACGGCTGAGAGGTTGACCGCTGCATGTTGTCACGAGAGGTGCGATGCGTGGGGCCGCGCTTGTATGGGTGGAATGGCTGGGGCTGGACGGTGCCCTTAGAGGGCGATGGTGGGTTCGCACGGGCGTCCGAGTGAGAAGACCCGGCGCGGGGTGACGATGGTCCCGAGGTTGTCCGCCGCCTGGTCGCGTCGTCGCTACTGTGCGACGGCAATGCGGCGGGGGTCTGAGCAGGCAAGCCACCGGGAGGCGGCATGTGCCCACCCGCGACCATGTGCTGGTACACGTGCGCCCATGCAGAAAAGTCGGGGTGCGACTGCTGGAATCCTTGTTGAAAGACGCCTGCCGCAGGACCGTTGGGGAATGCGTTGAATGGGGCAGCGTAAAACGAAGTCGCAGGGACGGGTGCAGCACCCCAGGCCTGCTGGTGCGCGCCAAACTGGTTCCCAGGTCCGTAGTACTGGGGGTAGCCTGCGGGCATGGCAGGTGATGGGGAAGGTGCGGGTGAGGCTGAGGTGCTCGAACTCGTGCGCGAGCGCGCTGCTGCAGTGGCAGGTGATGGGGCGCGGTCGTAGCTTGAGCTGGCAAACGGAGCTACAACCGAAGACCGCTGGCGGTCAAAGGACGCGGCGTGGTCCATTGACGGGCGGTGCACAGGCTGCATCAGGGTTGCCGCCATGCTGTGGTCTTGCAAGTTGTCAGTGTCCGACGCGTCGTTTTTGAGCTTACTTCAAGGTCGCGGTGTAGTCTGAACGCTCACCGAGGGGGGCGAGAGTGGTTGGATGGAATGAATGTGCAAATGGAGGCTGTGTGCTGGAAGGTCAGTCCATTGTCGACGATCGCAGTGGGATGTAGTGCTATTGCTGGTAGAGAGCTGATGAGGAGAGTTTGCGGGTAGGCTAGAGGGGGAGGACTAGCAAGGTTTGTAGGGAGGCAGGCAAGCAAGCAACCTGTGTTGCCAGCTTCTGGCGCTAGTGGCGGATAGGTCATGTGTAGAGCGAGGACTGGCTAGGGGTTCGCGCATAGCCAGGGCCAGGGCGGCAGGGGGAACAGACAAAGCACATCGAGGCTCTACTCACGGGAATGGTCGTTCAGAGTGCGATGCGTGGAATGTTCGAGTGGAGGTAATGAAAGAGCGAGTAGTACAACTGAGACGTCTAGCGTCGAGCGATGGGCGAGAAAGAGGAGGGTGAGGGGGACGAGCGATGGTCAACAACGAAGAAGGAGGACGATAGGAGGCGCAAAAACGAAGACGCAGCAAGGGGACGAGCGTGTGTCTATGCGTTGGTCGTCTGTGCCTTGGGTGTGGGAGTAAAAGGTGGGCGGCGCGCGGCGCGATCGGTCTTGCCCGGGTTAGAGACTCGTGTTGGACGCTCGTTCGCGGGGAGGTGAGGAGGAGGGTTTCTAAATGCGCAGTAGTGTGAGCTCGCTGAGCGCGCAGTCGACTGGGAGAGTGGAGTAGTCGGAGAAGTGGTAAAGGAAAACGAGGCCACGGAGGGTTTGGCCAAGGTGGAGTTGAATGACAAAGGATCGCCAGGGTTGGTGAACTGGTGGGGAGAGGGAGAGGAACACGCAAAGCTCTACAGGGTCTTGTGGAGTTCTAGGCGCTGCGCAAAAGAAGACCAGCAACTGTGTGCTGCGGTGCGTGGCTGTCCTCGAGAAGGAAGGAGACGATGGCGAGAGGAGGAGGAGAGGGAGAGACGGACGACGCGAAGAGGGAGAGCGATGGAGAGCACGGTGTGGACGGGCCGGAGCAGGAGGCAGCATGGGGGGGGATTGTCTTTTCAGACGGGAGGGGCGCATGCACACAGCCAGGCGTGCAAGTGCCCAATGCGCATCCAAGGCCCAAACACGCCGACACGAGGGCGCGCGTGTGCCCCGCGCCCCCGTTTGATCCTCGCCCAACGGAATCAAACTAAAACTCACCTCTGTCAATGAGAAGGGCTTTTGGGCTCGACGTATTGCGAGAAAGAGAACACGAGAGTGAGAGCGAGAGTGAGAACAAGAACAGTCGCAAATGGTGGCGTGGTTACAAACCAAAAGGCCCAGTTGGCGACGGCGAATAGGTCTAGTGACACCGAGGGCGAGTGGACAATAGGGAACAACCAACTACGGCAAATCGGCTCTCTCCTTGGAACCAAGTTGCGGTTGCAGGGCAGGCAGGGGTGCACTGGGGTTAGCGACGTATGGTGCTCCGTACCCACCGCCGTTGTTGGGCCGCAGATCCGCAGAGAGCTGGCGCCGTCGTTCGAAAAAGGCCACCCGCCATAACGTCACTCTCTGCACCAGCGGCTCTAGGCAGCTGCCAATCTGCAACCTCCAAGTCGCCCCGCAGCACTGCCTCGTTAAGGGGCAAACAGACCCTTCCCTGATTCATTCGCGCAGAGTTTCAAGTCCCAGCGATCCCAGCATTCCATCCATGCGGTCAATGCAATGTTGCCTCAAAGCATGACATAATCTCGCACCGCACAAGGCCCAGTATGATCAGCCGCTGTCCAGCGCAAACTATGGGAGTCATCTTTGTGTCAAAGAAGAATGGCGCTGCCACGAGGCCAAGATGCTCTGGCTCGTCATGGAGCTATCCACTAATAATATGCAGAGCCACACAACAGACCCAGCATACCTTGCCACATAACTAACAACCACCTGCTGCCCAGAGTGGTAGCCACCAGGTTCCCACGCAAACCATTTACAGTACAACCCACGCACTGTCGGGGCGTCCAGGCCGACGCTGTACATGACAGCCTCCTCGACTCTACACATGCGCACGGGAGAGGCACTTGACACAGTCTGACTCCCGGACATGACCAGGGCCAGGAGATGAGCCTCCCCGTGTGACTTTTTCAGCCAGATCCAAAAGTGATAGTGCCTGGATGCGCTGGTGGGTCCAAAGCCTCGTCCTCAGTTGCTGTGTTGTAGCCTTTCTGGGTCATTTTGTTGGTGCTGGAATCGGAGCAATGGCGAATTGCCGGCTGGGTGTGAAAGGTTCCTCTTTTGGATGTGGGCAACGGCTGGGATTGGGATGATCACTATGCTTATTTCGGTTCTCGGGTACATGGGTGTGGTATCTGCCGGCAACGTTAGGTGCTTTGACGACCAGTGTTTCAAACGCTCAGCCGTTATCGGTGCAGTCTCCATGTGGACAAGGCGGTGTTGGGAGAAGAGGGGACGAGAACTGCTGGACATGCTGAGGAGACTCTGAGTGCGAGAACGCAGGACTTGGCGCTCATTCAGCAGCACGTAGTGAGCATAGCCGAGTCTGGTTGTGAGCGTGTCAAGCTAGCTTTCCCCTCGGAGCCTGGCGAGACATCTGCACTACCCGACAAACATGTAATGACTGTTGGCTTAGATGGCATTAGTACTAGTGCCGCGTAGCTTGCTATCTCGCGGGCTGTGTCGAAAGTTGGGGAGAAAGAGCACCCCGCCAAGGTCCTGAAGCTGGATGGCCAGGCGAGCCAAACACTCTGCTCAACACATAAGAATTGGTCGCTTCGCAGGACCCAATGCCCAAGGACAATTCGACAACCATTTCAATGTGTTTCACAATGGCCCAACAGACTGATTCAACTTTGCCCGCAAGCATCCCTCAGCAACGTCGTGGCGCTTCAGACACAATTGCCAGGCGGGGCTTTCATTGCCTGAGTGGATGACGTTCCGTGGCGATGAACACCACTATCTGGTCCACTACTGTAGAACGGCTGAACTAGTTGCTCCATAGATTCAAGCCTACCAGACTCGTTCATACCAATGCCGAGACCTTTCAGTGACCGCAAGTGTGTCAACACAAACGGACTGGCGCACTGATTGGTACAAGCCTGCCTGTAAGGATCACAGCAGCATCGCCCTACAATTGCCAGCCAGGTCTCCAGGTGCCACAACGCGATATTCAGGCACGTGCACCTCGGAGGGTCTCCGCATCTCCGCGAGTAGTGGTGTTTGGTTATAGAATGACAATGGATCAATGGCCTCAATGGCTGCGTTTAACGATACAATAGCGGAAAAGCCGTTGCGTCTGCGGGGAATCCCGGAACGGACACTCACAAAACTCCGTTTTGAACGGACACTCAGGGATCTCCACTGATCCACTACCCGATCCATCGTCACACGGAGAAATCATGCTCCCTACTAATGTACAGTGGCCTCGGTCTTCTGTTGCTTTGCTCGGTGACGATGGGCTTGGCTGCTTGGCTGGTATGCTGCTGACTGATACAGGTGGGCGCTTTGTCGGGCCGGTTGCAGACGTGCGTGCTATCCCGTGAGATTCAAAGACACAACCACAGCTCAGAAAACGAACATCATGCAGTCTTAAAGTGGCGACGTAAAGTAGTTCTACTATTCCCACAATGTTGCAAATCCCCTACACAATGCATCAATGCAGTGACTCACTTGCTTGTAACAAGGACTCAACAAATCAGTGCAACAGCACTCTCGGCGGCTCGGCCCACACAACGGGCAAACGGGCAGTCGCACGAGCACTTGACCCTTGAGAGGTCGCCGAGGTGGGCGGCGGCCGGCGCCCGAGAGTGGCCGGAACCGAAACGAATCGTCTCACTCCATCTTTTTGTATTGCGGCCAAGTGTGCGGACGTGCAGAGATCAGAAAGGCTCTGCTGTCCTGCGCTGCAGAGCGCTTCCGGAACCGAGAGAGGAGCCTTTCGGCACACACTATCTGCTCGCCAGGTGGTTGGCTGTCGCTCGGGGCCTCTGGCGGGTGATGTTAGAAATCCATGCGGAGCAATGCCGAACTGCACGCGCGTTGACGCCCTTGTTTGGCTCCGCCCTCCGCCCCACCGCCCCACCTTTAAAGTCTGGAGCTGTTAAACCGAGCGGTACCGCTGCCAAGACCCATATTTGCACCGTCACTTCGACTCGCTCACACGATTCTGTCACATCCACCAAAGGTTGACTACACTTACGTTGGCCTTTAACTATCTACCCTCTTTCAGTGACTCCCCTCATCGTACTCTAGTCACTGGCATCCTTACTCCCACTCTCCACTATGGCCCAACCCGACCAGGCTGTTCCTGGGCCGGCTACTGTTGAGGCGCCCATCGCATCGATGGAGCAGCGTGAGCAAGACATTGTTCTCGAAAAGCCCAACGTGGACGGCTCTACCAACACACCCGCCCTCACCCTCACTGGCACGGGCTCCAACGCCAGTGGAGACCATGAGAAGCACTCTATGCGCTCTGGTCTCGCCGACCCGGACCACCTCCCCACTCCCGCGCCCTCTTCCTCACGCTCCTCCATTTCGGAAAAGCCGAAAAAGGGATTGTTTGGCGGCAAGAAGAAGAAGGAGAAGAAGAAGAAGGAGGACGAGTACGAGGTCACCCCCGTCGGCCTCTTCAAGCTCTTCCGCTTTGCTACTGCCTTTGAGACGGCCATCAACTATGTTGGTCTCGTGCTCGCCGCCGCCGCTGGCGCCACTCAGCCGCTTATGACCCTTATTTTCGCGCGTCTCACTCGTAGTTTCACCGAGTTTGGTGTCGCTGCGACCGCCCTCGCCAACGAGGGTGCGACCCCCGAGAACGTTGCCAGGATGGACGCTCTCAAGAAACAGCTTAAGCACGACTCGGGCATGAACGCCATTTATCTCATGGTTATTGGTTCGTTCAGCTACCGGTCCTCTCCGCATCGCTGACCTTCGGCAGGTATCGGCATGTTTGTGTGCACCTATGTGTATATGCTTATCTGGAACTACACGTCCGAGATGCAGTCCAAGCGTTTGCGTGAAAAGTATCTCCACGCCGTGCTCCGCCAGGAGATTGCCTACTTTGACGACCTTGGAGCCGGAGAGGTCGCCACTCGCATCCAGACCGATTGCCACCTCGTCCAAGTTTCAATCTCGGAGAAGATTCCTATCGCCCTCTCGTATGTCGCGACTTTCATCACTGGTTACGTTCTCGCGTATGTGCGATCGCCTCGTCTTGCCGGCGCCCTCACGTCGATCCTTCCCGTCATTATGATCTGCGGTGGAATCATGAACTGGGCCATGACTAAGTTTACCACCAAGTCGCTCGGCTCGGTCTCCAAGGCTGGCAACCTCGCTGAGGAGGTCATTTCGTCGATCCGCACTGTCCAGGCCTTTGCCACCACCAAGATTCTCGGCGCCAAGTTTGACGGCTACATCAAGCAGTCGCGCGACCACGGTATCAAGGGCGCCATGGTCGAGGCTTCCGGTCTTTCGGTCATGTTCTTTGCCATCTACTCGGTTTATGCCCTCGCGTTTGTTTACGGTGGTGTCCTCGTCACCCAGGGCCGTGCCAACGTTGAAATTGTCATCAACGTCTTCTTCTCCATTCTCATCGGTTCGTTCTCCATGGCCATGCTCGCACCCGAGATGCAGGCCGTTTCCAAGGGCCGCGCCGCCGCTGCCAAGCTCTTTGAGACCATTGACCGCGTGCCCGCCATCGACTCGGCCGACCCTGGAGGCTTGAAGCTTGACAAGGTCATGGGCGAGCTTCAGTTCCACGACGTCCAATTCCACTACCCTTCCCGTCCCAATGTTCCCATTCTCAAGGGTCTCTCCACCACCTTTGAGGCTGGCCAGACCTGCGCTCTTGTTGGTGCTTCGGGTTCCGGCAAGTCGACTGTCATTCAGCTTATCGAACGCTTCTACGACCCTCTTGGCGGTATGGTTACTCTTGATGGCCACGACATTCGCACTCTCAACCTCAAGTGGTTCCGCCAGCAGATTGGTCTTGTGTCGCAGGAGCCCACGCTCTTTGCCACTACTGTCCGCGGCAACGTCGAGCACGGTTTGATCGGTTCGAAGTGGGAGAATGCCCCCGATGCGGAGCGTTTCGAGCTCGTCAAGCAAGCCTGCATCAATGCCAACGCCGACGGCTTCATCTCCAAGCTCCCTGAAGGCTACGACACTGTCGTCGGTGAGCGTGGAATGCTTCTTTCTGGTGGCCAGAAGCAGCGTGTTGCCATTGCGCGCGCCATTGTGTCCGACCCCCGTGTTCTACTCCTCGACGAGGCTACCTCGGCTCTGGACGGCATGTCTGAGCGTGTTGTCCAGGACGCCCTTGACAAGGCGTCAATCGGCCGTACCACTGTTGTTGTTGCCCACCGTCTCGCGACCATCAAGGATGCCGACAAGATTCTCGTCATGGGTGGTGGAGAGATTCTCGAGCAGGGAACTCACAACTCTCTTCTCGCCGACGAGACCGGCGCGTACGCCAAGCTTGTTCAGAACCAGAAGCTCTCGCAGCAGGCTGCCGACCACGGAAGCGAGGATGTCGAGGACGCCAACCCCGACGACATTCTTGGCCCCGGTCCCGAGTCGCCTACCATTGAGAAGCACGGCTTTGCAGGTCTCAACCGCACTGTGACTGGCCGCTCTATTGCCTCGCAAGTCCTCGAGCAGCGCAAAGCACAGCGCGACGCCGAGGAAGCCGAGCAGGACAAGATTGGTTTCTTCAAGCTCTTTGTTCGTCTGCTCAAGATTAACAGGGAGCACAAGTACATGTACTACCTCGGTTTCTTCGCTGCCATTTGCTCCGGAATGGTCTATCCCGCTCTTGCCATTCTCTTCGGCAAGGCCATGCAGGACTTCCAGAACCCTCCGGACTACCGTCTCACTCGCGCGCTCAACAACAAGGCTCTCTTCTACTTTATCGTCGCCATCATTGCCGCTATCTGTATCTGGGTCCAAATGAAGGCCTTTGCCTCGACCGGCTGGGAGCTTTCCGCCAAGCTTCGCTCCAAGTCGTTCCACGCCGTCGTCCGCCACGACATTGAGTGGTTTGACGAGGAGGAACACGCTACTGGCGCCGTCACGTCCAACCTTTCCGACCACCCTCAAAAGGTGCAGGGCCTGTTTGGTGTGACCCTCGGTTCGATTATCCAGTCGCTTGCCACTCTTGTCGGTGGTTGTATTATTGGTCTCTGCTACGGCCCTCTTCTGTCGCTTATTGGTATTGCGTGTATCCCTCTCGTCGTCTCGAGTGGTTACATTCGTCTGCGCGTTGTTGTTCTCAAGGAGGAGAAGACCAAGAAGTGGTACGCGTCGAGCGCCCGTATGGCCTCTGAGGCTGCTGGTGCCGTTCGCACCGTCGCCTCGCTCACCCGCGAGGACGACGTCGACAAGCTCTACGCGTCTTCGCTTCTTGTCCCCCTCCGCATATCTCAGCGTTCGGCCATTACCTCGCAGGCTCTCTACGGTGCTTCGCAGGGTATTGCCTTCCTTGTCATTGCGCTCGTGTTCTACGTTGGTGCCCTCTGGATCGCCGACGGCAAGTACGACACTGAGACCTTCTTCATCACCATCACCGCTGTCATTTTCGCCGCCATCCAGGCCGGAAACGTCTTTATGTTTGTGCCCGACGCGTCGCAGGCCAACTCTGCTGCGCGCTCCATCTTCCGTCTGCTCGACAACGAGCCAGACATTGACGCCGAGTCGACCGACGGTATTGTTCTCAACCCCGCCGAGGTCAAGGGTAACCTTCGTCTGGAGAATGTGCACTTCCGCTATCCCTCGCGCCCTGCCGTTCGCGTTCTGCGCAACCTGAGCATCGAGGTCCCTGCGGGCAAGTACGTCGCTCTCGTCGGTCCTTCGGGATGCGGCAAGTCGACTACTATTCAGATGATTGAGCGCTTCTACGACCCTCTCAGCGGCACCGTCTACATGGACGGCGTCGACGTGCGCGAGCTTAACGTTGCATCATTCCGGTCGCACATTGCACTCGTGTCTCAGGAGCCTACTCTTTACTCTGGTTCGATCCGCTTCAACATTCTCCTTGGCGCTGCCAAGCCCATGGAGGAGGTTACCGAGGAGGAGGTTATCAAAGCTTGCAAGGACGCCAACATCTACGACTTTATCATGTCGCTCCCCGACGGCTTTGACACCGAGGTCGGAGGCAAGGGCTCGCAGCTCAGTGGTGGACAGAAGCAGCGTATTGCCATTGCGCGTGCGCTCGTCCGCAACCCCAAGGTGCTTCTCCTTGATGAGGCAACTGCGGCTCTCGACTCGACTTCGGAGCGTGTCGTCCAGCAGGCGCTCGACAATGCCGCCGCTGGCCGTTCGGTCGTGGCCATTGCCCACCGTCTCAGCACTATCCAAAAGGCCGACATCATCTACTTTGTCTCTGACGGCGCGGTCATTGAAAAGGGAACGCACTCTGAGCTCATTGCCCGTGGTGGCGCCTACTTTGAGCTTGTGCAGATGCAGAACCTCAGCCGTGTCGATTAGATGATCGGGGTTTTTTTATCTAGATGGGGAGCCACATACAACAATAGCTGCAGGTAATACATTATATACGCATCTCATACTCTATTCTATTTTTCTCGCATGTATGCTTGAGCAGAGCGAGCCGCAGAGGGGCAAGGTTAGCCAGATCAGTCGTCAAGTCTGGGCAAAGTGCCAACAGGCAACATCTTGGCGCTTTGTTGAATTGTGAGCCATGCATTGGGTATACAGAATGAGGTGGATCCATGACTGTGGCTTACGCGGCCGCAGCCTCGGCAGCCTCCTTCTCGACGTGCTCGGCAATGAGGGCTTCGCGCTCGGCGCGACGGCGCATAATCTCGCGAATAGTGTTGCCCTGATTGTCAGCTTTCGTACCCAACAACTGTCAAAGAGACTTACAGCGTTGTCGTGGGTGACCGAGCGCCAGCGCCAGCCCTTGTGCATCTTCATGGCAAGCTTCTTGCGGTACTCTGCTGCCTGCTCGAGGGCAAACTCGCCGTTGAGAATCTCCTCACGCTCCGCGACCTGGTTCTTAGATGCCTCCTGGTCGCCCCACTGTCCCGCACGCATCTCCTCGACGTCGTCCGGGTAGTGGAAGGGCTCCTTGAGACCGACGACGGCACGCTTGTAGTTCTTTTGCGAACCCTTGGCATGCTTGAGCTGGCCACCCTGGAAGCGCTCGACAGGTGCGATATAGATGTCGGTACGGATAAAGGTGACCTCGAGACCGTAGACCGCGGACAAGTACGAACGCAAGTCGTTCTTGGTCATGCCGGGGGGGATACGGAACGTTGCCTTGAAAGGGTCGTACGCCTGACCTTCTGGGGTGGCGTTGCGCATAAGACGGATCTGAATGTTGGGCAGGAAGACCTTGGTGCCGGGAACGGCGTCAATCCATTCATCATGGTCTTCACTCTTGGGAAGAGGAGTTCCAGTGCGCTTGGCCTCAGACTCGGCAAAGAAGGCAAACTTGGCCTTGGGGATAACGACACCAGTGTCCTTGCGCATGCGACCGTCGACACCACGGACACGCGAGCGCCATGCCTGGGCAGTGGCAAGGAATGCCGCGCGGGCCTCGTTCTCCTCGCCCTGGAAGAGATCACGGGCGCGGAGCTTTTGGAACTCGTCCTCGTGCTGAGGGGGGAAGGGCTCGGCGTTGGGCCCAAGAAACTTGGAAGGGTCGGTGAGAGGAGAAGAGCGCTGGGCGGCGGGGTGCTCGGCGCGTCGCCTCTGGACAGCGAGGGGAAGGGTGGACGTCCTTGACGGTCCGGAAGCCGCTGCTGCGGGGTAGGTTGAAATGGCGCGACGGAAGAGGCGCGACATGGTGGTTAAGGCGATGATGACTTGAACGTAGAGGAAAATGTCGAAAGATGGAAAGGGGATGCTCCGCGGAAGCACGTGGTAGGCGTGCCTAGTGACACAGAATTTAGGTGGGCCAGAGTTTTTAGGAGCCTATTTTTGGGGGGAGGGTCGAATAAGAAAGGGGGTCCCCGCTCCTTGCTGGCGATCCGATCACTACGTCAATGCTCGAGAGAGTCAGCGTGGGCAACGTCGTTGGCAACATCCCTTTCCATCATCATCGTCTGCTCATAGCATCCAGAGCACCATGGCCCAGGCTCAGCAGCCCCAGGGCCTCCACTCGCTCAGTACCATCATGTGAGTGTTGTAGAGAGGTCAACCACTGACAGTACAGCAAGCGCCTCGAGGGTGTGTGTCCGCTGCCTTCCCCATCTTGGACCTGATCTTTTGCTAACGCTAGCAGCTGTCACCTCTCGCCTCGAGGATGTTGCTATCTCGCAGGCCAATGCGCCTTCAAATGCACTGCGCTCCCCCACCGGTGCGACCCATGACCACTTGTCTGGCGTCGTGGGTGCTGGTGCCGTAGGAGCCGCGGCTGGCGCCGCTGGTGGTGCTGCCGCTGGTGCGGCCTCCTCCGGCGGGCCTCCTCCCCCGCCTCCCCCTCCTCCTCCCCCTGCGCCCCCTGCTCCCGCTGCCGAGGCCGAGTTGAAGCCCGCGGTCAAGGCGTACTCTGACGAGATCGTCGACGGTGCTTTGGCCGAGTTCATTGCTAATTCGAAGAAGGTGGGCGGTATCGTCGAGGAGCACGTAAGTTGAGAACTGTGGAAAAGCACTGACTCCAGTCTGCTCTTGTTGTGCCCCTCGTGGAGGCCCAGCTCGACTACCTCAAGATGGCGTCGGAGCACTCCAAGCCTGCTGCTGATGCCGTCCCCGCCCTGCTCAAGCCTCAGGCTGACGCCATTGGCGCCATCATGCAGGCAAAGGACAAGCTTGGCCGCCAGAAGGAGGGCCGCGAGTGGGGAGCTGCGCTGTCGATTCTCGGTGAGGGTGCCAGTGCATGGGGATGGGTTCAGGTCGAGCCTGCACCGGCGCCATTTGTCGGCGAGATGAAGAATGCCGCGCAGTTCTGGGTCGACCGTGTGATCAAGCAGTTCAAGGAGACCAACGCCGACGCCGTCGCTTGGGCTCGCTCGTTTACTTCACTTGTCGATGCTCTGCAAAAGTATGTCAAGCAGTGGCACACGACTGGTGTCACTTGGGACCCCAAAGGCCCTGCGGCTCCTACATCTGTGCCCAAAGGTGGATCTGCTCCTTCTGCCCCTCCTCCTCCTCCTCCTCCCGCCCCCGAGGCCCCGACTGCCGCTTCCTCTGGCAGTGGAGCGACCCCTGGCGGTCACGCTGCCCTCCTCGCCTCGCTCAACCAGGGCGGCGCCATCACATCTGGCCTCCGCAAGGTCTCGGCTTCCGAGCAGACCCACAAGAACCCCGAGCTCCGCGCCGGTTCCACAGTTCCCGAGACTCCCAAGAAGACTGCACCTCCGACCAAGCCCAAGCCCGCTTCCTTTTCCCGCACGCCGCCAAAGAAGCCCGCCAAGTTCGAACTTGAGGATGGCAACAAGTGGGTTGTCGAGTACCAGGAGGACAACAAGGAGATTGTCATCGACGAGACCGCTCTGCATCACACTGTCCACATTTTCGCCTGCAAGAACAGCGTGATCCGTGTCAACGGCAAGATTAACGCCCTGACCATGGTCAACTGCAAGAGGACGTCGATTGTGGTTGAGAACGCCGTCTCGGGCCTGAGCATTACGTCGTCGCCCAGCTTTGAGGCCCAGGTCACTGGCGTTGTCCCGACGATCCAGATTGACACCACCGACTCTGGTCAGGTGTACCTGTCCAAGGAGTGCATGGAGCTAGTCGAGGTTATCACGTCCAAGACGAGTGCAATCAACATTAGTGTGCCCACGGGTGCGGACGGTGACTTTGTCGAGAGGCCTGTGCCCGAGCAGATGAAGACGCGCGTCATTGATGGCAAGTTGGTTACCGAGATTGTAGAGCACGCTGGATAGGATGCATAACGAGTTCATATGGTGGCATTGTCGTCGTGCGTGGCACACTACTGAACCACATATGGTGGTAGTAGTATGCCACGCACATGTGCCACTTGTCACACACTCGCTGGCGCGGTCATGACCTTCGGGCTATGGCTTCCCTGAAGGAATGGTGAAACTAACGCGTCTGACGGCATAGCGGGTGATTGGTTCTTAATTCCCCTTGGGCGCTTCTGCCTGTTCTAGACTTTATGCGTTAGAAAGGGCCAGATCAAGGGACAGGGACGTTACAAACGCTTTTTGCCCTGTGGAATCACTTGAATTTGGTTGTCTGCTTTGCTGTTTCTCACTGTTGCATGCATTCAAGGAGGCAAGGATTGCAGGACAGCGCAGAGTTAGTGTATCCCTTTGCAACTCATGGCTTGGAGATGGGAGGGTGGGAGGGTGGGATCCCACCCGCCGGACAGATTGCGGATTTCCAGAATTTCCTAACCCTGGTAAAAACTCGATCTCGTCTCTGCCGTGCACCCTTGGGATTCGAGCCAGAACCGGCTGGAGCGCAGGGCCCAGAAGGAGAACGTTGTTGTCCCAGGTGACCAGGTACCGCGCAGCACCGTGGAGTTGCAGTTCATATGCCGGTGCGTGCCAGAGGACCCGGACCTAATCTTTGATCCAGTAGCAGTCAAATGTCCAGGCAGCTAGCAGCGGCCATGCACACAATCTCTTGTTCCCTCGTCCCATCCTCTCTCCCTACTCTCACTCGCGCGCCATGCAGTGGCAACTACCACAGTTTGTCTCGCAGTTCTCGCGGTTTGACAGGAACCGCTACACACGTGTCGGCGCCGTCGCCCTCCCTGCCAACCGCAGTGCGCGTGTAATGGTCATTGCGTGTGGGTGCATTGCCGTCGTAATTCTCTACAGTGTGGTGATTGCGTCGCTTGTCCACCACGACGGCGTCCGCGGTTTCAGCACCGACATTGCCTCGGGCAGCTCAAAAATTATCGACAAGCTCACGCCGGGTTGCAGCACCGAGGACCGTGCGCGTCTGGAAGAGTATGCGCGTCTGGAGGAGGAATCAAAGGCCTACATTGTCAACCATGCGCGTTGCAACCCACGCATCTCGGACGCCCTGCGTGCTCTTGATGCGCGCTGGGGACGTACCGCGCTCGACATGAGTGTGGCGCACGAGGCGAGTGGGCTGCGTGTGCGAAAGGTGATGCAAAAGCTCCTCAACGGCGAGAAAGTTGTGAGTTACTGCCGACCATGGAGCACGAACTGATAACAGGTCATCGCCGCGCTCGGCGGCTCGATCACCTTTGGACACAGTCTGGAGAAGGGGGGCAAGACGTGGCCCATCCACCTGGGCGAAATGCTCAAGGAGACCTTCCCCGAGGCCGACATTTCCGTCACCAACAACGCCGTGCCGGCCACTGGTTCAGATTACTTTGCCGCGTGCTACCAGCACCACATTCCTGCCGATCCTGATCTGTTCCTCCTCGAGTTTGCCGTCAACGACATGATTATGTGCGTATAAAAGTGTATAGGACGCAGGCTGACATTCCAGTGAGAGCTCGGCGCGTCACGAACTCGACACTATCTGGCACTCGGAGCACATGGCTCGCGCAATTCTCAAGCGCAAGAACGAGCCTGCGATCATCTACATGTCGACCTGGCAGCGTCCACAGCACTACATTACGGGTGCTGACCAGCACGCCACCATTAGCGAGTACTATGACATTCCCCGCATCTCGTCGCGCGCGTTCCTCTACCCGTACATGGTTCAGCACACGGACGAGATCAAGGACCACTATGTGCCTAGCGACCGCTTCAGTCACCAGAACAACAAGGGACAAAAGTACATGGCAGATATTAGTGAGTGACGCAGTGTTCGGATGGCGCTGACGGCAGTGCTCCGCTATCTTTTGAGCCAGGCATGTCGTGTCATGCAAGAGCAGGTCCCCGGATCCACCATTGAGAGTCTCCAACCGGTGCACAACGTCCAGGCGCCTCTTGCTGGCTTTGACGGCAGCGAGCTGCTCTCGCCCTACGACCCATGGTCCCTCCCCAAGCTCCGCGTCCGCCAGGATATCATGGACGAAAACTACGTTACGGACGCCGAGCCCTACTGCTCTTCTATTCGCGTGCGTGAGAAGGACGGATCGACGAACGGCAAGGCCCAGCTCCAGCCTGTGGAGAACAATGGCTACGTCGAGCACTTTTGGAATGACAAGTGGTTCTACAAGTCGGAGAAGGCCGGCAGCACGATCAAGTTTGGCAATGTCAAGGTCACGGACGGCACCATCTCGCTCTACTACTTGCGTTCCGGAGGCAACAAGCTTGGAAACCTGCGCTGCTGGGCAGGCGACGACCCGACCAAGAACAAGGTTCTCCCCGGTCAGTGGGGCTTTGTGTCTATTGGTGCAAGGGCGTTGGTCGCCAAGGATCTCAAGCCGGGCACGTACTCGGTGTCGTGCAAGAGTGAGCCCGGTGCAGAGCGCAACGATGGCCAGCCGCGTGCAGAGACGACAATGATTATTGCTGTCATGGCATCATAGAGGCAAGATAGGGCTTGCTTTCAGTTTGACTCTCCTCGCGGCGTGCCGCCGAGCCGCGGAGATGGACCATTAGGATAGATTTTGATACAGTGTATGGGGTGTACATGGATAGACTTGTGTGCAATGGAAGCAATAGTCGAGGGAGACTAATCGACATTGGCTCCCCCCCACGGCAACAACGCCAACTCCGGAATCCACAGCCAACATGGCATGCCCGCCACAACACGGTTTCCCCAAATAGCAGAGCAAGAGATCGTAGATGTCTCGCATCGCATTCAGCGAGCCAGCACGCTAAACCCAAAGTAGCCGCAATTACAAATGTATTCCAAATCACATCGAATGCTGAGCGTATAGGCCGCCAGCCTGGAAGGATAATCACTGTCTGCCGCCTTGGCCAGGTCCATGTGGGATGCCTGACTTCTTACAGGTACATTAGTGACAAGCGTCGAGTTGGGGCTCGCTGGTGCCACTCTCATCAATGAATGACCTTCCTCATCCTGCGGGCTCAACGTGCTCCACGTGCACGACATAGTATTCTCGGGCTGCAATTGTTAGTGAATACTTCAGCATAGCAGACAACAACGACACAGACGCCGAAGTGAGGCGGAACAAGACGACGAGATCACGTTTGATCCTCGAAACATAACGCGCCGCCGCAGTTGCTCGCCCCCCACACAGCCCGAATACGCCGAATCGGTGCGCCGCAATCACTGTGTCAACCGCCAAGTACGTGCCCATCGCCGAGTCACTCGTCTTGTTATCGATAATAATATCGATAATAGTATTATTTCGAATCAAGGAATCAGTGGCCAACAGACTTTTTTTCCCCCACTACTCGTCAACCCCGTGCCCACCCGACATGCCACGGCGGGGACCTATCGACACAAACAGAGGCACGAACACACACAAACGCGCGCGCGCGCACGCCTGCGCATGCGAGTGTTTCAGTGGTGAAATCCGGTTCAGGGTCGTGGGAACATTCTAATCTGTGGGGTGTGGTTGATGGAGAAGTTCCTAAGTGGCGCTTTGGGCGGTTTGCTGCCAAAAGTTAGGAAGAGTTCTGGGGGGATCTGTCGATACGACGCGACTCGGTATGCGAGTCTTCTGCAGGGCCAGCGTGTGGGGGTTCGCGCTAGTTGGTTTCCCCTGCCTTGTGGTGCGAATGGAAGGAAGCTTGATGTTAGTGGCAAGTGGCACTCTGATTGTAATCGTGCTGCTCAAGTCCAAGCACCTTGGGCATAGTTACACATCCTGGCATCCAGTACAATCTACCATATTACACGCACGACACCATCATAGTGCGCCTTGTCTATGCGTGGACATGTCGGACATGCGTGCGTCAACGTTGGGTCGTCGCAACTCCTTTCCATAGTTCTTGGAGACCTGAGACCTGGCAGTTTACCAGTTGGCGAGCTGGTGCTTGACCTTACCCCAGAAGGTAAGCTCCTTGTACCTCGCCTTCTCGTACTCCTCGTCCTCCTCCTCAATGTCGTCGAACTCGCGACCACCAGAGAGGTCCATGGTGAGCGGGGAGACCATCTTGGTCTTGCGGATAAACTTGTAGCCGATGTAGCCAAAGACGTAGACGGGGATGGCAATGTAGTGGGTAATAAACTTCTTGTAGTCAAACTTGTTGATGGGCATGAAAGCGTCAAAGCCCTTGAAGATGGCGAGGAGGACGGTGAAGAAGAGGGCAAAGATGCCGAGGTAGGGCTGGAAGGGGGCCTTGAAGGGCAGGTCGTTGCGCGAGAGACCCTGGGCCTTCATGCCGCGCTGCATGGCAATGTGGGACGAGAGAATCGAAATCCACGAGAGCGCACCGCAAATGGTGACCGACTGGGTAAAGTAGGTGAAAACAGTGTAGGCGTCGTCACTGGCAACGAGGAAGGCGAGACCCATAAAGCAGCCGGTAAAGGCAAAGGCCATGTAGGGGACACCACGGCGGTTGCACTTGGTGAAGATGCGGGGAGCGTTGCCGTCCTTGGCCATGCCGTATAGCGTACGAGTGGCAATGTACTGGTCAGAGTTGGCAGCCGAGATACAGAACAGCATCACGCAGGCGTTGACAATGGCGGGGAGAACCTTGATGTTGGCGGTGATAATGGCAACAACGAAGGGCGAAGAGTTGGCGTCCGTGGTACCAGCCTTACGAGCCTGGGCGAGGGGACCCTTGGGCGAAGAGTCGACGACCATGCCGACGATCAAAATACCGAGAATGTAGAAGAACTGCAGGTCAGCTTTGAGTTCATTTCGCAGTAATGAAACCAAACTCACAAGGATACGGTAGAAAGTCTTCTTGATAGCCGAGGGGACAGTCTTGCGAGGGTTCTTGGCCTCACCGACGGTGACACCAATAAGCTCGGTACCCATGTAGGCGAACAAGGCAAGGACGAGGGCGTTGACGAAACCACAGAAGCGACCGACACCTCCCGTCGTCTTGTACTCGCGGAATGCGTTGCCATTCTTCCAGTTGCGGAATCCAATGCGCGGAGTACCCGGGACACCTCCAAGGTCGATGATGAGGCCGAGAAGGATCAGACCCGTGAGGGTGATAATCTTGACCAACGAGAGCCAGAATTCAAGCTGCGGGGTTAGCGTTGATCATCTAGGGTACAAAGAGTAGGGGAGCCGGTTTTCAAGAATCCTGACAGGAAATGCCAGAATGCCTGCCAAGTTGCCAAGTGCCAAGTGAACGAGCCCCCTATCCGGCTTAACCTCGGCGCTTGATAACTCGCACCATGACACATGTCCAGAACATGTGCTGGATCGGATCCAGGGCTCCCCAGCGCCTCCCTGCTGTGGGGCAGACTCACTTCGCCGAACCACTTGATTCCAAGACAGTTGATGGCAATGACGAGAACAATGAGAAGAGAGACCCAGGCGGCCGGGTTTATGTCCTTGTTCCAGTAGCCAATAACGAGCGAACCAGCAACAATCTGGTTGGGCGACAGAATGAGGTACTTGCAGAGGTAGACGAGGGCAGTAGCAAAACCAAAGGCGGGGTCGACGCAGCGCGAAGCGTGGCCAGCGAATCCCTTCTTGGAGGGGTACTTTGTAGACATTTCACCAAGGGACAGCATGACCGAGAAACAGACAACGCCCATGATCACATAGGCGATAAAGACGGAACCGGGGCCAGAGGTCGCGAGCGAACCACCAGAGCCGATAACGAGACCCGTACCTATGTCATGTTAGCAAGCTGCTTTTCGTGGCTCGAGCAGTTGAGGAGGAGTTTTTTTTTTCATAGGGGCACAGGGGAGGTCGCGCGACCAGGCGAACAAGAGCCCCCCGGCCAAGACGGCATCGAGGCAGTGCGAGATGCATGTACAGATCGGACAGATCGTGCCAAGAAGCGGTGGACAGTGGAGCAAAGAAACGAAACAAGCGCCGGCCGGCAGGCAGGCAAGGCAGGCACAGGATAAATATGCCCACGGGCCGTGTAATCAATAACGGCGAAAGGGTATACACCCTGGCCCCGCTGGCCGCTGGCCGCCACAACCACTGGCACGTGTCTCTTGGCAAGCCACCCGTGCAGTAACCATGACCGCATGGGGGGTTTGAGCGGTAGTGTCTGTGCAAGAGACTGCTGCACATGGTGGTGGTGGAGCGGGCAAATTGTAAGATGCAAAAGGGGCAGTAGTGGTAGCTGTGACTGTCCCAACAGCCGCCTAGGCGGTGCCGGGCAGTGTTGTCGCTACCGAAACAGATCCCCCTGCACCCAAACAGTCCACCGCCCCGCCGCTGCCATTCCACCCGCGATCGCCACACTGTATACACCGAGTCACTCACCGATAGCACCACCGATGGCAATCATGGAAATCTGCCTAGGCTTGAGGGAACGATGGGTCTCCTCCTCGTGGGATTCGACACCCTCGACGTGGGTCTGAGGGTTGTAGCTTCCCTCATCTGATGGGTAGCCCTTCTGGTGGTCATATTGGTAGGAGTTGTCGGCAGCTTCGACGCGAGGGTCGGCGTAGTGGCCGTTCTTCTCAGTCTTCTCGTGGATGTGCGACATTTGGTGGTGGTGTCGAGCCGAACGGTGGGCGTGTGACTCTGGTTGGAGATACGGCCCACCTTTATACCAGAGGGCAAGGGGGAGCGGTATGACGCTGGGCTGGGAGCTGACAGGAGCCGCCCGGCCTAGCCCGCATCCGCATCACGATCTCAGCGCGTAAAGAGATCGTTGGGATTCAATCGCTCCTGCATCGCGCGCCTGGCCTTTGTTGGACGTTGGCCGCTCAGACGACCCCGATCCCTTGCCCGCGATGACCGGAGAGCCGACAAGGTATTGATAGCGCTTGCCTGGCCTGGCCTTGCCAATGCCTGCCTACTCTGTTAGGATGATCTGCGTCCCACGGTACAACGGTCAGGCCCCAGGTTCGGCTCCCCCCCTCACGCGGCGATGGACCCTGTCACCCGTGCACCTGCTGATGCCTCATGCCTCAAAAAGCGCGTCAGGAAAGGCACAAGGAGGCGCAACAGCGACAAACCTCCTGGGGCCTTGCCAAGGCTGCCGAGGAAGGAGACATGCATTGAGACATAATCGCTCACGGGGACCGAGCATGACGTGGGGACCCAACCATAGCAGCCCTGAACACCTGATTGCGCCAAGCACACCTCTGTTTGCTCCTTCCCTGACACTTCATAACCCGTCAGCAGAGTCTTGGCTTGGGTGTGCCAAATGCAATTGCTCAGCATGTGTCAGAGAGCTCCACTGCTGGATCGCTGATGTTTCATTACTTTTTTTTTAGAGAGAACAACATGGGTGGGTCGACCGTCAGCCGTGGATCTCTCATCTCTGGGAGGTCTCGCTCAACCCCCTCCCATCAAATCTGAAGATCTGAAGCTCCCCGCGCATGCCAGTCCATCTATGGGCAATCCACAGATGCCCAAGCCCACAAATTGCGGGGTACATACAAAGCAACGTTCGCTTCCTCGATTCCCCGATTCCCCTCGCTCCTGGGCGCCTGGGGCTCATTGGGAAACTCGAGACAAGAGTGGGGCAAGCACAGGCACCGAGCTAAAGTGCAACCATCCATGTGACCCATCATGCTCTGCTCCTCTGCTGAGATGCCCACGTCTCTTGGCCTGATCGCAACATGGTGATGCTGGCGCACAGTGTCCAGGCTGCACAGCTGCATAGGGGCTGTTTTCCGTTTCTGCGGCATGCGGGACGTCCACATGAGCTGCCTTCCCTGCCGTACCGGCATGCCACTACCCAATCTTCTCTCGGCAGTTGAAAATGCACTCTTCGGTATTCGAAATCAACAACAAACAGCCCACTGATATTGATGGCAATTCAGAAATGTTTCCTGGCCAATGACTCGGATGTTGTCGCATATCGCGTCCAAGGCCGACTTTGCTAGCGGATACGACGTCGTTGCTGTTCCTTCCCCAAGCCAAGACCATGCCGGCGCACCTTGACTACGGCTTGGCGGCACCATGACACAGCGACAACGCCAAAACACACAGAAGGTTAGCGCTGGCAGCATCGCCGCTCGCGTTCCGACAACAGTGTTGCTGCGGAGGATCGTATATCGTGGCCTGATGGCCAAACGGCGCCTGGTTGTGGCAGTCTCCGTAATACATATTTTGACAACGGGCAGCTGCATATGGGGAGACTGGGGAAGCTAGCCATTGGACCGAAAGTGACCGAATGGCGTCCGGGGTAGGGGATGGAGATGACGGACTGCATCCTGCCCGCCTGCAGCCTGCTCGCGAGCAGCTCGCTTCCACACCATACACACAAACTGTAAATTACATGGACGCATGCATGCACAGACAGCTGACCGGTCCACCGGCTGCCGGTTGACCGGCATCAGTCGTCACCTCCACTCACACGACCGCCGTCATTCACCTTGTCCATGCCACCCACTTAGGCCTCTCCCTCTCGGCTTCTTTCCCAAATATCCAGAGTCTGTCGGCTTCTCCAGCCCAACCCCCACGACAGCCAACCACTTGCACGCCATGCCAAACCCCACCCCCGCGCTGGGCCCCAGCTCATCAAACAGCTTGACAGCGGCAGCGACAGCAGCAGCGGCGACGCCGACAGAGACCCCAGCCGCGACGACCCAGGTGAGGACGTCCAGGGCGTGCAGTTCGTGTAATCGTCAAAAGCTACGCTGTGATGGCGGTAAACCTTGTGCCCGCTGCGTAACTGGGGGTGTGGGGGATGCGTGTGAGTATCTCCCCAGCATGCGGGGACGGACGAGGAAGCGTAAGGCCCCAGCGGGTGCTGCGGCAACCACAGCACCACCCACGACTGCCACAGCGACAAGCAAGCAGCCATTGGCGGCGGCACCAACACCGCCGTCGCCGCCAGGGGAGGATCGGCCGCGCAAACGATCTCGTGAGGATGGGGACGCTGGGACCCGGAAGCCCGGGTATGTAATGTGGCACAAGGGGAGTGCGTTGGCGCGCTATGGTCCGCGGAACAGCGCAATCTGGGGACCAGGAGACGAAGCCGAACTCGCAGAGTCGCCCGACCACCATCATCATGAGATGGACGCAGGGATGCCTGCTGGCATGAGTCCGGTCTCTATACCGTCTGTCTCGTCGCTGAGGTCTGACAGGGGCCGGATTCCGGGGGAAGGCATGACTACTCTCCCGTTGCCGGGGGATCTGCACAACCCCCTGGCCGTGCTGGCGCAGGCGAGCGTTAGTGCTGAAGCCGCCGAGGGGGGATTGGGCGAGCCGTTGCAGGAAGCGCAGGGGGAGAGTCGAGAGCGGTACAGCGGAAGAGGAGGCGAGTATGAGCGGCGGCGTCCTGGGAGTGCGCGTGCCCTCTCGTCCGTGGATGGTAAGGAGGAGGAGAAGCGGAGAGGGTATTATGCGCCACTGGGAAGGGTCCTTGTGGATGAGGCGCCGCATATCATGAGTCTGATCAATGTGCATGAGTGAGTTGAAGTGTGCGAGTGGCCGCTGACAAACAGGGCCGAGACGCTGTTTGGACTATATCACAAACATTTGCATCCCCACTTGCCAGTGCTGGATCTTGCAAGGAGTGCACCGTCGGCGGTCGCACGAAGGAATAATCTCCTGTTCAATGCGAGTGAGTAACCCGGCGTTGACGGTGACTGACTTCAGTCTGCTGTGTGGCTGCACGATCATTCAACATTGTGCTCTGGGAGCGGCTCAAGGAGTTTGCGCGATACGAGATGGAACGCATACCCAAAGAGAAGAACATTGATGTAAGTCTGCGAGCCGTACGAGTGCTAACGCCAGGTCGTACAAGGCCACCTGATTTACTGCACATGGAACCTTATCCGTCCGGACAACTTTGAAGCCGACATGACCTGGTTGCGAGTGGGGATGGCATCACGAACGTCGATCGATATCAACTTGCACCGAGTCGCGCTCATACGCCAGGCTCGTGAGGGGCTACCTTCGTGGATGCTCCGCAGTATCGTGCGGACTTGGCTCATGGCGTATGTGCTGGACGGGACACTCTCTGCCCAGCTGGGTAAGCCCTCAGGCATTAACGGGGAGAGCGGTGTGGACATCTACATAAAAATTCTCATGGATCCACCGGGCGACACAGACAGCGGACCAAGCAGGGATGACGTCCTCGTCGCATCGCTAGCAGAATGGACCCAACTCCTGTCACGCGCAATGGACTCGTTTCGCACCGAGACTACCGCCGAGGTTTCCGCGTCCGCATTCCCAACACCGGACGTGGTTAAAGTGTATAGGAAACAGTTTCAGCAGTGGCGGGAGCGCGCAGAGGCGGCTATTCTACGCTCAGCCCATGGGAGGGAACACGACGAAGAAACTCGCATGACCCTCGGCATGTTCAGACTGTACGACAACTACTCGCGGCTAGTTGTGCAGTCCTTTGGCCTGGAGCGCGCACTGCAGCGCCAGTCTATCACCCTCGAGGTAGACTTTGCAGAGTACCAAACTGCAACCGTTCGACTCCTCGAAGCCTTCTCCGCCGACCTCTCGGCCCCAAATCTAACCCGCGGCTGCCCCGATCTAGTCTTCACCGTCGTAACCTATGGTGCTGTCTCGCTCCTCCAGTCCCTCGAATCGCGCTACGCGCGCCTGGACCCACGGCCAGACAAGGAGGCAGTGTTGAACCTAGCACGCGACGCAGCCGACATGCTCGCCCAAGCAGCCATGACGCCCGACCACCTACCCGCGAGCCAGAGCGTCTTCCTCTCCCGGCTTATACAGGTGCGCGCGCGGCCGCCGCGCCCATCGCCACCGGGTCAGCCCGAGCCCCACCATGAAGCGGACCCGGCGCCATACACTGGCGCGGACATGCCAGTCACGATTGATTTTGGAGATATCGATTTCGAAGCGTTTGGGCTCTCCTTTGCGGCCGACGAAGGGAGGACTGTCTGGCCGCCACTGCCGTTCAGTCTGACTTATGGCGCTTCCCCGACGCTGCATCCCGCAGACAGGCAGTGGAATGGGCTTGACTATCAAAATGGCACCATTGCCCCCCAGACGCTGGAGAACGGCGTGGGGCCAACAGACCTCGCGACCTGGGTCGAGCAGCACTCTGGGTGTGCATTACCTGGAGCAGCGCTGGGGTTGGGTGTCGGCACGTTCGGGGGACAGGGAGGAATGGTTATTACGCAAGATGCGTTTTGGCAGGGTATCTTGAACGCGAATGAACATCCGCCCGGGATGGTCTAGAGCGTGAGGAGTGAATGTTGTATTGGGATAAAAGATATGCATGTCTTTCTAGAGTCTATGACCTATGCCCAAATGTTGATGCGGGGGTCGCCGCCTGCTGCGATGCGGAACCCGCGGTCGAGGGCCGAGATGCTCTTGATCTCGTCGTCGGTGAGGTCAAGGGAAGTGTTGTCGAGGTTCTCCTTGAGACGCTGGGGGTTGGAGCTCTTAGGGATGACGGTGATGCCGCGCTGGGTCGCCCAGCGGAGCAGGACCTGGGCTGGGGTCGCCTTGTGGGCTGCCGCAATGGAGGTGATCGTGTCAAGAGTGAGGAGGGAAGGAAGCTCTGTAGCCGCAGGGTGGTTGAGCTCGATCCAAGACGCGGGTCCGAATGACGAGTAGGCCATGAGGTGAATGTTGTATGCCTTGGCTACATCAACCATTCCTTGCTGCATCAAGAATCTTCGGTCAGCTTGGGGAAGCAGCAATGGACTTACGGGTGCATCTCGATCTGAAGCACAGCCGGGTGGACGTTGGCGTAGCACATGAGATCGACGATGAGAGCGCTGCAAAAGTTGGAGATACCGATATTGCGGGCGAGGCCTGCAGCATGGCAAGCCTCCATCGCTCCCCAGGTGAGGTGGACCGGAGAGCGCTCGGTCTTGGTCTCCCCGTTGTCCGTGCCGTCCACCGTCCAGCCTGGATGCTCGCGGACGGCAGGATCAACATATGCAAGCGGGATGGGCATGTGGATAAGGTACAGGTCAAAGTAGTCCAGCCCCCAGTCGGCAAGACTCTTACGGCAAGCTGGCTCGACATGCTTTGCGGCGTGGTTGGTGTTCCACAGCTTGGAGACGATGAACAGCTCTTTGCGAGTGACGATGCCCTCGGCAAGTGCGCGGGCAACGCCGGCACCACACTCGCGCTCGTTGGCATAGTCTGCAGCACCGTCCAGAAGCCTGTACCCTGTCTTGATGGCGGCATAGACTTGGTCGGCGGCGACGTCCGTAGGCACTTTCCATAGGCCGAGGCCGGTGAGGGGCATGGAGTCGCCAGAGGCTAGGGTGACTGATGTTCGCGACATGGTTTGTGAGGTGAGAGGAGATTGAGAAAGTCAGATGATGATCCATCGCGTTTGTCAGTACACGCTTGCAGCCGTCATCGTTCGGCGACTGTCAGGATCAAGGAGGAGGCAATGCGGAGAAGTCTCTAGTCGGCGACTGGTGTGAGGACGGCTTTACCACTCGGCGTCTTCGGCTTCTTCGTCCACCCATCTCACAGAACCCTGTCCGGTGACCATTACCCTACCTGGATATTGTCAATGCTGCTTCTTGATGTCTCTTGCTCATACTTGCGCGACCACTCGTGTGTCACAATGAGCACGCACAGTCTGTGATGAACCCGACTAAACGGCCATCTCCGCGCAGGCGGTGTCTGGTTGAGCAACCAGTGGCCTGGAAACATTCTGGCAACTCGGCATATAACGACCTCCTGAACGACCGTGAAGCCTCCTTATCAACTCGACTTCTACCTCTACAGCCACACACAATCACACAATGGCACCAGTCGCTGTCCAGGCCGAGACTGCCACCCCGGCGCCCGGCGTCCTCAAACTCCGCAGCCAGGAGCCCATCGCTGACGCTGGGAAGAGCCGCCTCACCGAGCCAATGAAGTACAAGGGCTCACTTGACCACTACAAGGTAGGCACTATGGACTCTGGCGCCAGCTAACAAACAGCACCACGAGGTTACCCCCGCCATCGGTCGCGAGTTTTCCAACGACCTGCAACTCTCCAAGCTCCTCGAGGCGGAGAATGCAGACGAGCTCGTCGCCGAACTTGCAGTCCTCGTCTCGCGCCGTGGCGTCTGCTTCTTCCGCGGACAAGACATTACCGCTGACCAGATGATGGTCCTCGCCAGGCGAATTGGTGAGCTCTCAGGCCGCCCCACCGCTAGCAACATGTGCATTCATCCTGTGTCAGATTACACGCCCGAGCTCATCAACACGCCAAAGACGCAGACGATCTCTGCCGAGAAGCAGAACAAGGGCGGAGGTATCCGTCGTATCCACGATGACTTGTCCAAGTGGGCCTCTGTTGCGTGGCACAGTGACGTGTCGTTTGAAAGGGTTCCCTCAGACTACTCGATGCTCAAGGTCAACATTCTCCCCGAGGCCGGAGGCGACACGCTCTGGATGTCAGCGTACGATGTCCTTGACCGCATGTCGCCCAGTTTCCGCGAATACCTCGAGACGCTCACTGCCGAGCACAATGCGGAGTTCTTCCACAAGGAGGCCGAGAACCTCGGTCTCAAGGTCCGGGATGACATTGAGCGCGGTAACCCTATCAACAAGGGGAGCACGCTCATTGCGCACCACCCTATTATTCGCACCAACCGTGAGTGAAGCGTTTTCCGTCTTGGCCTCTCGCTGACCCACCAAGCCGTTACCGGATGGAAGGCGCTCTTTGTCAACCGTGGCTTTACCGGCCGTATCGACGACGTCAGCAAGGACGAGTCGGACATGATCCTCAACTACCTCAACCAAATCTGCATCCACAACATGGACCTGCAGTGCCGGTTCCGCTGGGAGAAGGGGGATATCGCGCTGTGGGACAACAGGTGTACGTGGCACTCGGCAACGTTCGACTACAACGAGGAGCGCCGCGGTGACCGGGCCAGCTCGTTGGGCGAGGTGCCATACTTTGACCCCAAGAGTGTGCTCAAGAGTGATGCGCTGAGGGCCGAGGGGAACAAGTGGTGATGATTGTAGGCTCATAGTGGGGCGTGTTGTTTACAGTACAGGATGAGGTATGCAGTTCAATCGCAGTTTCAATCTGCTGAAGGCGCTGGCAGAGAGTAAGGTCGTTCTCGCTGATTATTTCGGTGGCCTTGTCTGCCTCCCCTATTTGCGGCTGTGCGAGTTTTTCTCGGTGATTGGGTAAACTGGTTCAAGACCTCGTGGGTTGTCAAGTCCATGTCTTCCTGGCCCGCAAGGCAGTGGGACAAGGCGTGTGTTGGACACAAGTGGTGCATCAATTCAGTCCAAATCTGGGCCCAGTGACAGAAGGTGTATGTGCAGACGTGGTGTATGTGCAGACGTGGACCATGTGCAGAGGCGACTGTCCTTGACGACAGGAGCAACAAGTTGGAAAGAGCACAAATCGTTGTCATGACAAATCCTAACTTCTCACTACTAACTTCTTCAGACACTATACTAATGCACCACTAAACCTTGCACCTATGCTCCATCATCTGCCACTCAAACTTTAGGCGCCTGCACAGGTTTGTGCTCCTCGACGACATAACCCTTAAACTTGCGGGTAGGGATCTTGTTGGCGAACATGACGTCGAGCTCTTCAAACGACCTGTCCTTGGTCTCTGGCAGCCTGAAATAAGACCAGACCGCAAGGAGAAGAATGAATGCGGCTGGGATAAAAGCCGCCTTGCCCTTGAGGTTGGCTTTGGCCTCGTTCAGGATGTACGGTGTGGCGACAGTGTTGACGATCGAGACGACATAGTAACTCGCACGCGCAATGGCGATGGTCTTTTGCCTGAGCTGGGCCGAGCCGATCTCGCAGCAGATGACATAAGGGAGTGGGCCGAGGGACCAGCCATAGTTGAGGAACCAGACGAGGACCATTGCTCCCTCTGCCCAGAGTGTTGTGGTTGTCTGCGGCAGGCAAGCAAGAATACCAATGACGATCATGGAGACAAACATTGCGCCGAGACCTGCAAACCAGAGCTTGCGGCGGCCAAAGCGCTGTTGCAGTGCCATTGCTGACGATGTTCCGACAAAGGCGACGCAGTAGGTGCCGAGAGTGAGCTTGAACGAGTCGGACTGAGCCATGCCCGCCAGCTTGAAAAAGTATGCCTGATATCCCGAGATGGACCATCCGACGAGCACCTGCGCAACCCAGCAGACAATGGCGATCTCGGTACGACGGAGATCGATACCCATGAAGCATGACGCGTACGAGGAGCCAAACTCGAGTTCAGCCTCGAGCTTGACCGTGTGCTCGATGAGCGCCACAACTTCTGCGTGGTTGACTGTGTCGTCTGCAAGGCGCGACATGGCCTTTACTGCCTCCTCGCGCTTTCCCCGACGGACCAACCACCAGGGAGAGGGCGGGCAGAGGAATGCTGCCACGAGGAGGGGGAGGGGGAACATCCACTGCAGTGCAAAGGGGAGCTTCCATCCCCACTCTGTCGGGTCGCTGGTCTTGCCTGTGAGAACACCTACGGCGATAATGTGGCCAATGACCCAACAGAGGTTGACAAAGGTGGGGCCATAGTGGCGCATCACTGTTGGTGCCACTTCGATGGCGTAGGCTGGGGCAATGACGTTGAGGGTACCCCATGGGACGCCGGACAAGAGCTGGCCTACGAGGAGCATGGCCTTGTCCTTTGCAAACGTAATGATGCCAATCGTGCCACAGAGGACGATGAGAGAGACGATCATGATAATCTTGTCTGAGTGGTGTCAGGCACACTGCCACTGTCTCCATGACTTACGGCCGTAACGGTCGACAATAAGACCGTTGAGGAGGATACCGATGATGATGCCCACTGAACCGGCAAGGGCTGGTCGTCAGCCACTAGTTTTAGCACGATCTAGCCCACTTACACAAAGCGCTCTGCCACTGTGCCTCCATAGTGTAGGATCCTGAGGGAAGGAGCACACCGAAACGCTCGTTGAAGCTCTGGTAGCCGTAGAATGACGACAGGAGGATGGTGTCGTAACTCTCCATGACAATATTCTGGCAATATTAGCCCCGTCCAACCTAGATGTAGCTCACCATCGACACAGTGATCGACCAGAACACTGCCCATCGGTACTTCCGGAACGCTTGGCCGAGGGTGAGCGACTGCTCGGCTTCGCGACCTCGGGCAGCCATTCGCGCGAGGTCCCCGTCTGAGTGGTCGAGGGTGTCGAGGGCTGCATCTCCTGCATGTCCAGGCGAGACCTCGTGGTGAGGGACTTCCTGGACATGAACTCCCAGCTCGTGCTTGTCCGTGCTCGACATGCTGTTGCTGTCACGTTTGTCCACCATGTTGGGTGATGGTGAGGAAGAAACTGGGTGAGGAGCTCGGAAGAGCAGACTGATGAAGAACAATGCAACACCTCGGTGCCGCACCGCTTCTATATCAGTTGTGCCCAGTCGGCCAACGTCAACAGATCCAATGCTGGATCAATGTCGAGGACGTCGCGCAACCAGACCTGATGTCAACGCCATCCACTATCGCCAATCTAGTGGGGACCCCGTACGGGGGCGTTGTTGCCGAAGAGGCCGCACCGCAGTGGGCAGAGATCTAGGCGACAAGTGCGAGCTGACGGCGCCGAAGGGTGGAGTGTTCACTGTGGAGAGACGATGCCAAACTAGATGGAAAACAAAGTGACGGCGTGATATCGGTCCGGATTTGAAAATGGTGGAGGAGGTTGAAGAAGCCGAAGTCGCCGACAGACACTATTTCTGACTTCTTGCGCGCCGTTGATAGGATAGAGATCAATGCTGCCCGGCATAATGTCCAATGCAGAGTGGGCAGCCGTGACACCACATGACTGCTAGATGACGCCGAGTTGCGCGTGTCTTGCGAGCTACATTGCACGGTCTGTTGGTAGAAGGAATGAGATAAACAAATGTTTTTTTTTTCTTTTCCAGGGTGCCGACTTTTCGCGCGTTGCAAGACTTGCTTCCAAGACACCGACGACGAGGTGGGCTGCATCGCACTCCTAATATCACTCGGTCAGCTGGGGAACCTCCTTGCTTCATTCGTAGTTGGAGTACTTGTGTCGCAGATCTTGGCGTCTCATCAATGAGTGCTGGTCATGCGTATTGATCGGAAGGGGATGACAACCGGGGATACCTCGGCAGGTGAACAAAGCGTCACAACCGATGTCACTGACAGTGCATATGATGCTTCACATATTTACTGCTGTCGTTCATGCCCCTGGGAATGTGCTGGCAACCGGCTTAGGGATGAAGGGGGGAGAGGAGACAGTCCCTAAACGACCTTGCGTGGCATCTCCACTGAAAGAAGGCTGAGCAGGGTATCTCAACGTGCGATACAGCTGACAAGTGGATATCCTCCACTCTCTCTTAAAGCGTAGGACTTGTTCTGTGGTCGAGTTCTCATGGACGTCCATGCTCTCCATGACCGGAACACTCTGTGGCACTGGGGAGCTAGCCATTGCTCAGATTAACCGCTCGCCATATCGCGCGGAATAGATCGCAGAATGCAGCTGAGCCGTCTCAGGCACATCCTGCTTCATAGTCGACTTTGCCGATAGGAATGCATCGCAAGGATCGCAAGGATTGCA
This sequence comes from Prillingera fragicola, assembly GCA_002335605.1. NCBI lineage: Eukaryota > Fungi > Basidiomycota > Tremellomycetes > Trichosporonales > Trichosporonaceae > Prillingera > Prillingera fragicola. The sequence continues at coordinate 2,393,758 of BEDY01000001.1, forward strand.
AGCTCTTCCGCTCCGATGTTGACCCAGTCCCTGCCATATCTCCATATCTCCATGCTATTGCCACACACCACGTGCCACTCACCAAACCTCGAGGACCTCATGCACCTCAGCTGCACACCCACCCAAGTGGCCGGGACCAATCAGGGCCCAATATCGGAATCAAAAAATGACAAAATGACGTGACCCTGTCCCTGCGGAGATTGATGGGGTAGTCACTTTTCACGTGGCCTCCACTTTTCACTCCACAAGTTCCGTTGCTCCGAGTTCCGTTTCTTTGTCCCCCCCAACATAATTCTCACCTCGGATACACCTTGTCCCCTCAGTTACCCACCCCCATCAATCGTTCCTCTCGATCTTGGATACATGACCTCGTGGTCTCGTACTCTTCTTCGTCTGCGATCAGCGCATATCCTGTCTGCTCCTGCTACCCGTCGTCTTTCTGCTACCACCCTTTTCGCAGCAACAACAATGCCGCACGCCCGCTCTCACTCTATCGACTCTTTGTCGTCGGCGACGCACGCCCGCATCTTTGAGAACAACAAACACTGGGCCGAGCAGCAGCGTGCCAAGGACCCCGAGTTCTTCTCCAAGCTCGTTGCTGGTGAGTCAACGCCCCCCTCCCTCATCACTATCGCTAACAATCGTCCAGGCCAGAACCCCGAGTATCTGTGGATCGGCTGCTCGGACTCGCGCATTCCCGCCGAGTCCATCACTGGCCTTGAGCCCGGAGAGGCCTTTATCCACCGCAACATTGCCAACATGGTCAACAACCTGGACCTGAACGTCATGTCCGTCATCAACTATGGCGTGTCCCACCTGCACGTCAAGCACATTATCGTGTGCGGGCACTACAACTGCGGTGGTGTCCAGGCTGCCATGACACCAAAGGACTTGGGTATCCTCAACCCGTGGCTCCGTAACATTCGCGACATTTACCGTCTCCACGAAAAGGAGCTCGACTCCATGCCCGCCGAGCTCCGCTACGACCGCCTCGTCGAGCTCAACGTCATCGAGCAATGCCGCAACGTTATCAAGACTGCGGCCGTCCAAAAGTCGTACAAGGAGCACCGCTACCCCATCGTCCACGGCTGGGTGTTTGACTTTAAGACTGGATTGCTCAAGGACCTCGAGATTGACTTTAAGAAGGTGCTGGGCGACATTCAGAAGATTTACAACCTCAACGAGTAGGCCCCGCCACCGTCTCGTCAGCCGCTCGAGGAGCAGCGAACAATGATACGGCTAGATGCATTGCATTCGGCACGGGCGTGCCCGGCAGGGCCTCCAGAGCTAACAGCGTGGCTACCTGACCGCCGACTGACGACACGATGCTCTGCACTGACACCCGGTTCGTGGCTGCCGGCCAGACCTCCAAACCGAGTCGGACGACCATGCAGACGCCTGCAGGCTTGGCACATGCCAGTGGGCCCGTGCTGTATGCCGGGCTGCACACGGATTCTGCTGTGCGCAGAGGGTCACATCCAGCGACGAACGGCACATTACCCAGCACCGGCTAGTCCCTCCGCCCGACCACACACAGACCATAATCGCGCATACTGCGCACTGACCACCTTCCCAAGCGGCATGGCACCCCCACACATCGTGCGATCCAAGGACGAGCTGAGCAGTCATCGCCAGCAAGGCGCCAAAGCGGCAGCCACTGCGAGCCACGCAATTCAACGCCAGCGGCCACTGACGTATACACACCGGTGTCTTGCGCGCCGTCAAGCTCATCTCGGCATATCGCGTCGCGTGCGGCGCAGTACTGGCGCGGCAATACACTTATCACATACAGCACGCTCTAGCGTTCTATAGCTCCTCCCGGGCCTCCAGCAGGACTGCCTGCGCCGCCTTGCTCACTGATCCCATGCCTTGGTTCTCAAGCCTTGCTTCGCGTCGCTCTGCGCTCGCTTCGCTTCGCTTGGCATCGCTTCGACTCAGAACCCCGCCAGCCCCTGGCTGACATCCTCCATGGCCCTCCTTACACCATGCGCCCACTCCTGGGTGCCATCGGGTCCGAGCGCGACATCCGTGCCGAGGACATCAGCAGCGGGATCCCTCTTCCACCCTCCGCGGGTAAACGCGGCGCCGTGGTCCTTGGAGGTGAGGATTGCATGTGCGGAGCGGCGGTTCTCCTCGCTGGGCGACAGCATGGCGAGATACATTGCGATGCGGGGGGGCACGGTGATGCGCCCCTGCTTGAAGCAGTACTCTGTCACGGCCGTGCAGGCCACGACGCCGCCGTCGGTGCGCGGCGCGCGGGTGCGGCTGTGCATCTTCTGGACAAGCTCGGCAAAGTTGGCGCCGGACTCGGAGGGGGACTGCATCCCTGCTGGCAGTGGGGTGATGCCGCTCGCGCCCGAGGCGGGCGTCGGGGTCTGCGTGGGGGGTTCGCTGATGGAGGGAATGACAGTCTCCTTGTCTGCCACGTCGGGCTTGCGCGCTGCTGGCTTGGAGCCCTTGCGCGGGTAGATGACAAAGTCGGTGACGAGGTACATCCTGTAGTGTGTCAGCTTCGTGGTGGCTAGTGACCAGCGGCGAGCGATGCATGGGAGGTGCGTGGGGTAGGGTGTCACTGCTGTCGCACCGATCGGAAGACTTTATCTCAGTGGTTGCAGCGGTGCCGGCGGCCGGGCAGGCATTACCCCGCCCACGACCCCGCCCACGCGCCTAGGATTCCAGCTCCGGTTTATCCGGCACAACAATGTGTGTCACTGGAGGCCATGTTGTTGCCAGCAGTCACTCACCACTTCTCTCCCCAGCCGGCCACGCGCGTCTCGATGAGGTAGCGCGAGCCCATAGGAATCTCCTTCATGTATTGCCAGTGCGACGCGCCGAGCGCCATGTGGATGCCAGTGACGAAGATCGGGGCAAAGCCATCGATACAAATCTTCATCTTGCACGAGTCCGAGTTTTTGGCATAGCACGAGTTGGACAGGTGCATGTTGTAGTCGCAGTCGTCAAACGTCGCCACGCGCCAGATCTTTGATCGAAGCTTGAGAAGCGACCCGCCCTGCTCGTACTCGTTGCGCCACACCTTCCAGTAGCCGTCCCTGCCCAGCACTTTGGAGCGAATGATTGCCCGCACAGGGTGGTACCAGACGCGCAGGTGCCAGAGGAACGGCCAGGACGACGAGTTGGCGACCATGAGAAGCAGGAACAGCACTTTGACTGTCGCCCCGGTTAGCCCGGCTCCCCGTGTGGCTCGGTTACTACTCACTGTATTTGGGAATGAACGGAAGGAGAGGCGTCGTGCTTGGCGCAACGAGGCGCGCGAGCACGGTGCGGACCGCGTCGACTGCTGCGGTTGGCACCTGTGACAGTATAGACATGTTGTGTGGGATTGCCGTTGTGTGGACGCGTGTGTGGTTCCAATTTTATAGTGGCAGCAGCGAGGAGCGCGTCAGCAATGATGCACGCAGATTCAACTTTTTTCTAGGGCCCTGTTGGAGTGCTGCGGCCGTGACCTGATACGTACGCGGCGTGCGAGGGTAGATTGGTGCGAGGGAGGCATGGTGTTGGCGTGGAGTAGGTGTGGAGTTTAATGATCTACGTCGTCGTCGTGGCCGTCGTGGTCGAGAATGGCAGTGTACAAACAAGATGGATGCAGGATGTGGTGGTGGCGGCCGATTACATGACTCTCTTGTATAAATCCTGATAGAGACGCGTACTGTACCTTGCCACTGCTCCGGTTACTGTGCAGTTCCGAGGCACGGGCTCGATTAACCGCGTCATACATGGATACCACCCACGGCCACCCATGGGTCAATGGTCCATGCATGGCCATGCACACCAGGACGATGCTTGTTAGGCTCACATGAGCAAATTTGGTAGGCTCACTACATCCTCACCAGCCTACACCGGAGACTTTCAGCGTGCCTATTTTATGATTACGTGCCCAATATCCCCGTGGGGTTATTCGTTGTGCTCTGAGCCGGCGGGCCAACTACAAGGCGAGAAAATCCAACCGAGTCTTGGTTGTCGAGTCAGAGCTGCTCCTGGCTTTGCAGAGGTCTGTGGGCCTGTGGCTTGTAGGCCGTGTCACGGCGCACAACCCGAGGGAGGAGACTTGAACCTGTGCAGGCAGTAGTCCCAGATGAGTGGGTGGGTGGCCATGCCATCGGAACGTTGCACTAGGATAAACTACCGCGTCAAAGTCCAACCAGATCTCCTGCCACTTGTTCATTTCTTTCTTCTCCTCTTGTATCCATCACCATCACCACAAAAACGAGCACAATGCCCGTCTCTACCCAGTCCCCCGACTGCTTTAGGCCTCTTGACGATGACAAGGTCACTGGCGTAAGTTATTCTTGGGACACAAATCTGTTGCACCTCCACTTTCTCGACTCGACGAGCCTTTGTGGCCAGCGCACAAACCCACTTTTTATTTAGCAACAGAAACTAACCCAACCTCCAGTACGACCCTCTCATCCCTCCCGCTCTCCTCCGTCACGACCTCCCCGTCCCCGCCACTGCCGCCAAGACCATCTCGGCTGCTCGTCGCAATGCGTCGTCGATTGTCCGCGGCACCGACCCCCTCGACCGCTTGCTGGTCATTGTCGGCCCCTGCTCGATCCACGACACTGAGCAGGCAAAGGAGTACGCTACGCGTCTCCGCAAGGGTGTCCAGGAGGGCAAGTGGCCCGGTCTCGAGGTTGTCATGCGTGTCTACTTGTGAGTAAGCTGTGCTGCGGTGCTATCTGCCAAGCCACCGACGATGGTGCCTTCGTCAGTAAAGTATCCGGAAAGGCTAACGCTTGAAACAGTGAGAAGCCCCGTACCACTGTGGGCTGGAAGGGTCTGATCAACGACCCCGATATCGACAACTCGTTCCAGATCAACAAGGGTCTCCGCATCGCCCGTGAGCTGCTGTGCGACATCAACGCCATGGGCATGCCCGTTGGCTGCGAGTTGCTCGACACCATCTCGCCCCAGTTCATTGCCGACTGCATCACCTGGGGAGCCATTGGTGCCCGTACCACCGAGTCGCAGCTCCACCGTGAGCTCGCCTCGGGTGCTTCGTTCCCCATTGGCTTCAAGAACGGCACCGACGGCTCAGTGGGTGTTGCCATTGACGCGATGCAGTCAGCCTCGCACCCCCACAACTTTATGGGCATCAACTCGCAGGGCATGGCTTCCATTGTCAAGACCTCGGGTAACCGCGACTGCCACGTTATCCTGCGTGGCGGCACCCACGGCCCCAACTTTGCCGCCGAGGACGTCCAGGCTGCTCTTGCGGTTATGCGTAAGAAGAACCCCGACAGCCACGCGTCCATCATGGTCGACTTCTCGCACGGCAACTCGAACAAGGACCACAGGAATCAGCCCAAGGTCTGCGACGTTGTCGCTGCGCAGATTGCCGCTGGTGAGCAGGGCATTACCGGTGTCATGTTCGAGTCCAACATCAACGAGGGCAAGCAGTCGTCGGAGAACGGCCGCGAGGGCCTCAAGTACGGTGTCTCCATCACCGACGCCTGTGTCGACTGGGACTCGACCGTCTCCATGCTCGACGTGCTTTCCAAGGCGTCCATTACCCGAAGGGAGCTCATTGCTGCGCGCGAGGGTGCCGCCGCGCCCAACCCTGCCGTGCAGCAGCTTCAGCAGGCGTAGACGTTGTAGACTATGATATTGCATGCAGGTGTGAGCGAGCGCGACGAGCACGAGCAGCGTAGCTGCCAGGGCCATGTTCTAGCGCACCGTGGTGTCCAGCACTGACCGACCAAAGCTCATGCATAGAGGCGCTCATCCGCAGCAGTGGCCAGCCAGACCATCTTTTTGCGTCCAGGAGCCAGACTTTAGCTCTCGCCACAACATTATTTACTCCCGCTCCTCTCGTCGTGCCTGGCTGAAATATTCTGATCCACTAGTTGCCACACCTCACACATCCACTGTTCACCTCATACAGAAATCAGCACAAATGGCAGCCACCGCCGTGCCACCTCCTACGACTGCGGCCGCCGCGCCTGCCCGAGACTCGGCGCTCGTCTCCGCCCTCGAAGCGCGCAACGCTACTTTTACCACACTGCTGTCTTTGATCCCCCAGCAATACTATGTTGCGCCAACGGACGAGGAGATGGATTCGCGCTGGATGAAGAATAAGAAGCGCAAGACGGGAGAGGAGATCAAGGAGCACAAGAGGAGGACAAAGCTTGAAAAGGTGTGTTGAGTCTGAGGCAGAGAGAGCGAGGTGTGCAAGGGTAGGGGTTTGACGGCTGTTGGAGTCTGTGTGCTTGCCTGCTCCGTGCGCTGCTCTGTCGGCGCCCTCCCTCGCGCTACTGCGCTGCTGCGCTTGTATCCTCCAGGACGCACGCTAACATGCGCTTAGCTTGACCCCGAGAACCTCCCCGCCGCCGAGGACGCTGCACCCAGCAACGCCGAGACTGTGGTCCTCCCCCCCGCCCTCCCTGCGGCACGCCCCTTCCGCGCCCTCCCCCCCGCTGCCAGCATTGCTGAGCTGCACGACCGCATGCGCGAGCGCCTGGACAAGTTTGCCAAGGCGCGCGGTGTGGACGAGACGGACCCGCAGAGCCGTGACGCGCTCGAGGCTGCGCGCAGGCAGAAGCGTGGCGAGATGCGCGACAAGCGCCGCAAGGACCGCAAGGAGGAGCGCAAAAAGGCGCGCGAGGTCGTGTCTGCCAAGCCGGCCAAGACGACGCTGCTTGTGCCCCAGTCGCGCGAGGATGGCGGCGACGGCATCACGCTGCCTGCTGTCGCTTTGCCGAGCTCGAGCAAGAAGCACCTGCCCCTGAAGAAGCTCAGCAACGCGTCGCAGGCGCTTGCGCACCTCGAAAAGCACAACGCCAAGCTCGCAGCCCTGCCCGAGGATAAGCGCAAGGAGAGGGAGGAGGCCGAGCGCTGGGCAAAGGCCGAGGCGCGTGCCGCCGGCACCAAGATGGCAGACGACGAAAAGGTGCTCAAGAAGGCCGTCAAGCGCGAGGAGAAGAGGAAGGGCAAGAGTGGCAAGGAGTGGTGAGTACCCTGGGACACTATATGGGTGGCGCCGGGATTCTTGGGACTGGACACGGGGAACACACTTCTCCTGCAGTCCTTGGTTACACCCCCACCCATCCTGATCTCCACCGAGCTGACACCCCCAGGGCGGACCGCAAGAAGACGCTCGAGCAGAACCAGGCCGCCAAGATCAAGAAGCGCAACGACAACCTGGCCACCAAGCAGTCTCGCGGCAAGAAGACTCCTGGCGCCAAGGGCAAGAGCTCGGGTGACAGCAAGGGCAAGGGCGGCAGCAGCTCGGGTGGCGGCAAGAAGGGCCGGCCCGGGTTTGAGGGTAAGAGCAAGAGCGGCAAGAGCTCTGGTGGCGGTGACAAGAAGAAGCGCGCGCAGATGAAGGCCTAAGACCCCTTTTTCTGGCGTCGTTGGGATGGACGAGTATAGAGGCCGTTGGAGGGCATGTATTATTGTCTAGTACTTGCGAAGCACGACCTGGCTGATGGCGCGACGGGATTGTCAGCAGTTTAACTCCTCGACTCGACAAGGACAATACGTTGCTACTACGTGCAGACGATTAATGGCGGCATTAGGGACATTGAACCATGCCATATAACAGCCACAGCCACAGTTTGACTATTTGCACTCATACAGTCTGGCATCCGGCTGGCCGTTTGCTCATGACAGTGTAAACGACATTGACCAATGGCTGTAGACCCGCAATGTCAGCTGGCCGCCCTTCCTTGTGTAGGTTTGTCTGCAGTTATTCACGTGCGAAAGTTGTACTGTACGCTCTATGCATGTCTACTGTCACAAGAACGGTGATGGTGGTCCGAACGAAAAATCACAACAAAAATGCCTCTTCCTTCTCGTCTTCCTGCGTCTCGCTCCGCCGCCTCCCTCCCCTCAAATCCTTGCCCCACCACAACACACCCACTCCCTCCCCCTACTCGGGGCCCAGACTACTCTGGAATCTTTGGAAACCCATAAGAACTCCTCGAACTAGCCCTGGCAGTACTAGGAGGTCCCGAGGGCATCTTCCACCTGCCCAGACTTTCACTCGCAGACGAGCTCGCATGGCGGGTGGTCTCGTCGTCCCAGTCGAGCGGGGGCGTGCCCTCGTCAATCTCGGGCGACAAGCTCGGGCGGCGCGAGTTGGGCGCCGTGGCCGACTGTGCCGCACCGAGACGGAACAAGCGCTTACGCCGTGCTTTGACCTCGCCCGTTTCCGCGCCCGTGGTGGAGAGGTTGATCGTGCTTCCAGGCGCGGAAGAGGTGGTGCGACCGAGGTGCGGGAAGGAACGTACGGCAATGTGCTCGTGTGCGCGAGCGTAAGGTGAGAGCGTGTTGGCGGACGTCGACAGCGTGAGGAGGTGAGACACGCTGTCGTTGAGCGGCAAGGTAATGCCGTTGCGCCCCTGATGGGGGAAGACGATTGCACCTGTGTTGGTGCCCACTGACGTCGCGCGATGGCGTGGCATCGGCGCCTGAAGCGGACGCGGGTCAGGCGAACTGCGCAGGCGCGCGCCGGCGTCCATGGACGTGGGGCGCTGACGGGAGATGGAGGGTGAGGGCGGGGGTGAAGGGGTAGGTGGTGCCCTGCCGCGCCTTTCGCGAGGATCGGGCGGGCTCGGCGCGCGCGGGGGCATGGACGAGCGTGACTGGCTGCGCATTGGGGACGCCGGGCGGTTAGCTAGGGCCTGCGCCTGCTGCAGCGCGTAGGCTGTCAGCGAGTCGCCGCGGCTCGGCCGTGTGTTCGTAAACACGTCCGAGTGCGAGGTCATTGTGCGGCGCAGAGCCGACGGGCGGGCGACGGGGTGGTAGCCCATGTGACCTGCTGCTGACTGCGTCGGGCGGCCGCCAATGCTTCCATTCGTCGAAGAGGCGCCGATGCTGTTCGCGCGCGCTGTGACAGAGCCGGTGGCGGAGCCAAACCGAGAGTCTGACGGCGCGCGAATCTGCGACTGAGCGTGGAACACCCGAGGGCGGGTAATAACACCGCCGCCGACAGCGGGGAAGGACTCCCACTCGACCGACGGAGTGTAGCTCTCGCGCCGGTCAACTTGCGATATGGAGTCGTCGACACCAATGTCGTCGAAAAAGGGCACTTCGTCGTCGAGCGAGTCGTCGATGGGTTCTTCATCTGAGTCCACCCCGCCTTCGAGCTCTGACCCATTGCCCATTGGGTTTCCCATCAGGCTCCCCAAACCGCGTCCGTCACCGCCCCTCGCCTTCTCCCACAGCCGCCCAAACGCCTCATAGCCGCTGTGCGTCGGCAGGCCCTCGGGCCGCAGACCGTACGTCGGGTCGTAATTTTCGATGTCAGGGAACACAGTGTACGATGTCGGTGACTCTGACACCCGCGCTGTGCGCTCGCGCGCACTGAGACTAACGGTCGAGGCGCGGTGCAGCGCCCGCCGCCTTGGCGTCGACTGTGGCTGCGAAGCTGGCGTGGACGGGCCAAATATTTCACGGCCATGGGGGTCGTAGTCTGGATCGCCGTTGGTGTCGACGTCAAAGCCAGCCGGTGCGACAGGCGCAGGTTCAGCATCGCGGTATGGCGTCTCGACTGTCCCGCCAGTGTTGGAGCCGGTCAGCCAGCGCTGAGATAAGCGGTGGATAATTCCTGGCAAGTCTTCGCGGAACATTTCCCTTAGCTGGCCTTCGATTTCCTGCTGCAAGTATCCGCGAATGACCTCGACACTATCAAAGGTCGACGAGACGTCCACGTTTTGCAAGGGGTCGTTTTTAAACACGAGTGTGATTCCTTTTGACGCCGAGACGACGAGAATCAGAATAGCGCGGAGATGGAGCAGTGACAGGCGCAACGTCATGGGGACGAGGAGTGGTTGTGAGGCCAACAACGGCGTCGAGATGGGGAGCGTGGAGGAAGGAATGAGGTTGGGGTTGTGCGAGAGCGGGTTTGCCTGGACATTGCAGCGAACCTCGATCCAGGCATCGCCTTGGTAGCCGAGGCGAAGGATACCACGGAAACGGTCGAGCGAGAGATCGCCAATCTCGAGGAGGGTGAGGGTTGGGGGCTGGCGGCGTCAGCTTCACCGCAATGGGCATTGCACACTGCAGTCCTGAAGACTCACCTGAGTACCCATGTCCAAGTTGACGACCTCTATCCGTCCTTGAATAACGGGCGGCTTGTTGCCCTAAACACTTGTTAACAAACAATTCCCACTCCACAATCAGAAGCGTACACACCTTGTTGAGAGCAGTCTCAAGCATGGCCTTTGCGTCTTCGATAAACGACGGCGAGAACGCCGTCGACCATGACGGAAACACAAACGACATGGCGAGCGCGTGCTACGGGCTTTTCACTTGTCGTGCGTGACAAGCTGCGCAGACCTTGATGGGAGGCGGGGAATATAATGTACAGTCGAAACGGCGAAGCCAGGACTATGCAGTGGATGGGGATGGGGTTACAGGCTCATGCTTGGCGATGGTGTCGACTGTACTGGCTGCCGGGCGTGCTACGGGTCCTGTCGTCGAGTCGTGGAAAGCACAAGTGAGCGAGAGTCGTAACGGAGATGCACAAGAGCTGCTTGTGGGTGGCTAAAAACACTCGACCGACCACACCCGCGTTTGGGCAGACCAGGCACGCATGCCAGACGCCACCGAGCATATTTGCTTCCGTTCTTCAGCGTACAGTGTCATTGTTGACATGCTCCGATGGATTGTCCGAGTTGCCGCCGCCGAACAATGTGCGTAAGCTACCTGTCACGGCATCGGTTGGCCGCTGTAGCCCTGCTTCCTCGTTTGCAGCTACATAGTTTACCAAAGACGAGGTACAACGCCATGTACATCCCCGCCGAGCCCCACTGGCCGCGGGATCATACCCAGTAAGCAGGCTGCATGCTGTGCCTTTTAATCTCGCGGTGCGCAAAAGTGGTCTTGGGAGCGTTACAAACGTGACTCTGCTTTCGAGGAAACAGTGTGATTGTGGCACCGTCCCGCTTATAACGCACGTTGCCGATCACGACAGACTCTTGACCCACCACAAGTCGCGGCAGCGTCAGCACAGTATCAGTCTGCAACAGCAGACACCCGTAGAGAGACATGAAATTTCATAATCTATCTCGCGCCAAACCCAGCGCCGCCAGGTCCGCGAGGCTGCCGTATAACCCCGCCGCCACCACTCCCTCCCAACCCCGTACTGCCTCCTCCCGAACCCAGGCCACCGGGACTCGGCGCCCCGCCACCACGCAGAGGAGCGAGGGCCGGCGGCGAGAATGGTCCAGGTATGAACGCGTTGAATGGCGCTGGCGAGCTGGTACCGGCCGCGTGGGCACCGAACGTGGCCCCGTGTTGTGAACCGCTGGTGTTGTAGCCTGAGCCGCCTTGGGTGCCAGGCGCGCCGTACCCGCCTGGACTGGGGGCGCCAAAGCCTTGCCCGCCGTAGGTGCTCCCCACGTAGGTTGGGCCCGGAGGAGCAGCATAGCCGCTGCCCGGTGCGCCGTAGCTGTAGCTCGAGCCGCCGTAGCCGCCATTTCGACCGTTGCCACTGTTCCCTCCGTTGCCGCCATAAACACCAGAAGAACCGGCGCCGGGGCCAGAGTAGCCTGGTGCAGCGTACCCTCCAGGCGCGTACGCGTACCCCGCGCTCCCGTACTGTTGCTGTTGCTGCTGCTGCTGCTGGGGCTGCTGACCCATCTGTCCGGGAGGAAGGCGCCTGGGCGGGTTTGACACGTTCAACCGATCGAACGCTCCGCTCAACGCAGCAGGATCTGGTCCCGCTGCCCGTGGGTCGCGCGGACTACCACGGCCACTGGGTACGCGGGGTGTTGAGTGGCCCGACCTCGTTGGTCCGGCAGCGTTCCACGCGGCACGAGGGTCGGACGGCGGCGTCGGGCGGTAGTCGGAGCGGGGTTCTGGCGGTGAACGGTATTCTGCGCGGCTGGGGCCTTGCTGGTAGCTGTCGCGGGGGAGGTCGTTGTAGCTGGTGCTCCCGGTCATGCCGCCGCCGGGTGGCCCATTGGCGCCGCCTGGCGAGTCCCCTCCGCTGCCGCCTCCTCCGGCGCCAAAGATCCTCTCCCTCGCCAAGCGATACTCCTCCTCCCTCTGCGTGAGAGTCTTGGGCGTCGCGCTCCCGCTCCCACTCCCTCCACTCCCCGTCGACGCAGCCTTCCCTCCGTTGTTATCCTGCGGCCGCTTAAGAATCTGCATCTTTGGCGGCGGCGGCCCAGCGTTCGGCGACGCGAGCAGCGTCGCGCCAGGCGGGGGTGCGCGGTTACTGCTCCATCAGCACTCAATCTCCCACTACACTTATACACGCACGCGCTGTCCCATATCTGTCGATTCGAAGCCCTCGGCGCACCGCGAAACCAGTCGTCCTCGCCAGCAGAGGCAGAGGCGGGGGAGGAGCGTGCCGAACCAGGTCCGCTCCCGGGCCTCGTCGCCAGCCTGATACCCCCAGGTGACCCACCGGGTGCGCCGCCGCCGGGCGGCCCCCAGAGCGCTCCGCCTCGTGTTGGCCGAGGTGGGCCGGGCGGACCTCCCGGTGGACCCCAGACTGATCCGCCAGCGGGGCGCTGCATCAGTTGCGGGAACTGCTGGCCCTCGGCGCGCGGCACTGGGCCATTAGAGGGTGCGCGCGCTGGAGGTGCGGGTTCGAACTCGGCCTGGTGTCGTCAGTTGTTGTTCAGAGGTTGGAGCTCGGGGAAGAAGTGTGCATTCTACCCCGAGCCCACTGCCCGGCTTGGGCAGGGCGTGACTTACAGTCTCCCAGTCATCATCATCCTGTACCGCCTGTGCGGGTGGGTCGTGTGCTTTGCTCATTGCAGGCTCGGGCTGCTGCGCGGTTTTGTGTTGGGGGCTGTTGGGTGATGAAATGTTAGACATGTCTCTGGATTTGAGTTGGTCCGTGAGCTGCGGATTTTGCAGGGACATTTGTAATCCGCATTACAACCGTTCCTCCGTGATTAGAAATTGTTGTTGATAGTAAATATTTCGCTGACATGGGAACACCACCTCGCGATCAGGCTATGCTTGTGCAACAAGGGTGCTCTATTACTATGCTACATGAACATGCTAAGGTTCTCTATAGTGCGCTACGCACGTGTGTCAAGTTCTGTCTATGAGGGTGGGGACGACGGGAGGTTAGAGGATCGAGGCGATCGCCGCCAGAATGACGGACATGATGATGGGCGGCCCAGACATCATGGGGATGGACCTCAAGGCGCCGCTTCCGGGAGGGTATTCGAGGACCTTGACGGTGAGCACAGCGACAAGGCCGTCGATTGCCGGGTAACCGTCAGCCTCGACGGTAACGTGGTGGTTGATGTCATCGGACGAATTCTTCAGCATGCCAGAGACAAACTTGACGCTTGTGTGGTAGGTGTAGTTGTTGAAGCTAGACTGGCCCTCAAAAGTCGACGTGTTGGTGAGATTGCGCGAGTGGACGTCCTGCTTTGTAATGTTGCCAGCAAGGTAGTCGCGACCAAGGTTGTAGCCGTTGGGAACAATGTCGTGCTGCTTGTCCAGGTCCATCTCGACCGAAGCCGCCATGAAAAAGGCACCCGTACTGTTCTGCACCCAGTAACGGAGATGAAGACCGCCCTCAAACGTCTCCCTGCACGAGCCGACATACTGATCCCCAAAGTTCCAGCGGAGCATCTGCGTCTGCGAGACATTGCCCTTGCCGTCGCCGAGATCGGCCAGCTGCTTCGAGCCAAAAGAGGCCCCAAGGCACTCTCCAGAGAGATTTGTCGCACTGAATGTCAGCAATGTGCATGTGATGCGCGGCGAGGCCAAGCACACTCACAGCATGTAGTTTTGGAAGCCGCCCTTTTCCAAGCTGTCCACAAGGACGACAGGGTCCGAGTCGGCAGAGAGAATGACGTTGAGGGGCTCGCCGAGGCCAGGAGGGTAGGTGTTATTCACAACCTGCCGGTGTTAGAAACATGATCAAGATCTGGAAAGAGTCTAGCTGGGGGCTATCCTGGACGGAGCACGGCGATGACTTCCGAGGGGTATGAACGCCTCGCAATGCTTGGAGCTGCCCCCAGTGCAACAGCCCCAACATAAGCACCGCTGCAGAGTAGTCGTAGCAATTCTATGCCAGTGTCTTAGACTGCCGCCCCACTCTCTAGACAGCACACTGCCGCACCGCACCAACACTCACAGTCAACATGGATCCACCATCCTCCAAGGGATTGCCATAAGCCTCGGCGCGCGACACCAGCACAGGCATGGAGGGCATGGCGTCGGGCGCCGCCGCGACACTGCTGGTGAGAGAGAGCGCAGCGGCCACAAGAGCGTGGAGAGCAAGCATTGTTGCTGAGAGGCGAGACGGAAAATGTGATGAGCGAGAAAGTGTGATCGAGGGGTGTTTCAAGAATGGAAAGCTGTGAGGTGGTGCGACCTGCCGAGCTGCTGGCGTTGCGCGGCGATGATGAGACGTCTTTAACAAAGTGAGCGTGTGCGTACAGTCAATGTACAGGCGGCGAACAGAGAGAGAGAGAGAAAGAGAATGATGAACAGGAATGATGATATAGGAGGCTACTTCTTGGCCTCGAACCTTGGCGTCGGCTTGGTTGTCCCCGGCTGCCCTGAAGGTTAACAAGACTGATAACGGCACGAGTTGTGACTGCACTCTTTCACTTCATAATACACGGTTCTTGGCGTAGCTATGCATACAAATACATGGCGGCCCTACACCATCAGCAATTCTTGCACAACTCTATCAACTCTGATTGTCCAAACAGCCTTTGGCAAGCTTACAGTACCATCGATAAACCCACCGTCGAGATCCTCAATCCCCCACTCGTGCTCACTAGTCCTACCCGTGCCTGCAGCGGTGAAAAAAAAAGCTACGTCTCCCTGGCCCAGCCTGGCCCAGCTGCCCCCGAGTAACTTTCACGCTCACTCGCCGGGCTCACCGTTACAGCCTACCGACGTCACGATCGTCACGATGCATGACGCGATTGATGCAGTCTAGTAGCTGGTGGCCTAGTGGGTAGCTAGCATGCAGAACAAGTCGCCGATGGTGGCGCCACAGAGTGGCCGGAGTGCGGGGAGCAGAAGGGGGTTATTAGCGCCAACACCCTGGCGCGCAGCAGCTGGTTGGCGGCCCAGAGTGGCAGACGCGCAGATGCCGGCGGCACGGGAGTCAGATCCAGTACAAACCACTGACGATGCTGTCTGCATATCTGCATGCGATGAGTCGGTAGTATGGCTGCGCGTGCTTGTTTGGAATGATTCTAATCCTTTACATTGTTGTACAACTAAAATAAAACTCAAACCCATGCAGTGAACCCGTCTTCCGTCTACGCCTCTACGAATGCTCTACAAAAACCAGAAGATGCGGCGCTTGAGCTCATCAACGACACGCTTCTTCTCGACAGCCGCACCACCCTCGCCAGCCATGACGGCCTTGTTCTCAATAGCCCTTCGTGCAAGGAAGGGGAGAACCTCGTCGAGCCTTCCGTACGCAATGTACTTGAGAGCCACGGGCACGTGGTTGCTCTCAAACATTGTCGCGACACTGTCGGTAATGTCATCGCGCATGCCGTAGAGCTGCGCGATGAAGACCTTGCCGCGCACGTCGTCGCGAAGCTTGAGGGGCGCAACGTCGACAGTCGACTCGCCGGCGGGAGGAGCGGGGTTGCGGATGGCAAGACCCTCAGCCTGGAGAGCGTCGACAACGAGCTTGACCGAGTCGGCGTTGTGGGTGGCAAAGACGACCGAAAGGGCGTGCTCCGGGTTGGGCGACTTGAGCTGCTTGGCAAGAGTCGAAGTCAGAGTCTTGACCGAGTCGTCGTACGCCTTGTCCGTCGCGGGCTTGTTTGGCCAGATGGGGTCCTGGCCACGGCCTTCGCCCCTCCACTTGGTGCGCTCGCCAGCAACGTACGCGCCGCGCACGAGCTTGACGCCGAGAACGTAGCCGTGCTCCTCGGCGTGCTTGATCGCATGCTCAACAAGGAAGGGTGCGCGGCGGAGGTAGGACTGGTAAGTGCCGAAAATGATAGGGCCCTTGAAGGGGACGCCGGGAACAGGGCGGTTGAACTCCATCGACAGCAAGAGAGTCATGGCGTCCATGACGGGCTGGGTGCCGGCGTGCTCGGCGTCGACCATGAGCCTGACGTTGTTGTCACGGGCAAGGATCGACATGGTGCGCAACTTGTTCCAGAAGTCGGAAAGCTCGGCAAGGTCGTGGTCGGTAACGTTGGGGTCGGAGGGAATAATGCCGTTGGGCTCGATGGCTCCCGGGTGGAAGGGGAGGGGCTTGTCGCCCTCGACAGGAGAGACGATCATGGCGTCGGACAGCTGGGGGAGACCGGGGTAAGGGACCGCGTCAAAAGTGGCAGGAGAGACGTCGGACGAGTCGAGGGGACGGAGACGGCAGAGAGAGGTCGACGCGCGCGACAAGACCTCGGGGTCGATGAGGCCAGTCACCTTGAGGGCAAAGGACGACGAGCCAGTGGCACCACCAGTAGCCTCGAGGTGGCGCTCAAGGTCACCGAGGCCCTTGATAGCCTGAATGCACTGAGCAAACACCTCCTGCTGGGCCTCGTGGTGAGCCTCGGCAAGGCTGTCACCAGCATCGCCCAGGTCCGCCTCAGCAGAGTAATTGAGGACTCCGCCGATTCCGCGCTGGTTCATGTCCTGCATCTGGGTGAGGCACTCGTTGACGTCCTCGCCAGCCACAAACTGGGCAAAGAAGGTGCGGCGCACAACTGCCTCGGTAACCGTCTTGAGTCCAGGGATGGGAGAGTGGGTAAACGCGTGGAGCAATCCAGGTGCGGCATCGATGACCGAGGGAAAGCCGCAGGCGGTGTAAACCAGGTATGAGCGGAGGAGAGCAGGAGTGGAGACGCCAGCAATACCCTTCCGTGGCTCATTGTCGGACAGAGAGCCACTCATGCCGTACGCAATGGCACCGGCGGTGAGGGCACCCGCAGCAATGTAGCGCAGGGGGATGCGGTTACCGCCGCCGCTCTGGGCATGGGGAGCGAAGGGAGCGGGGGACGCCGCGCCACGCGCAGCGGACGCAATCTTGCGAACGCTGGTGGCGACGCGGGACGTGGGACGGAGGGGCATGTCAATTAGCTAGGATTTTCCAAGTGGTGCTGGTCCAAGTTTTGAGTGACGACGCAAGGAGGGGGGGACTGGGATCTGTTTCTTGTTGTGCATGATGCGTGCTCATATATCGCTTGGAGGATGTTGGGGCAAACGACCTCGTGATGGCATGAACAACGGTGTCGCGGGCAGAGACTAAGCGCGCAGTGGCGGGGCGGGCGCTTAGCGTCACGCTGATAAGAGCCGGTGCGCTAATGGCGGGAAGCAGGGTGATTAGCCTGAAATACTCCCGCTAAGAGGGCGGATTAGCAGACCCAAGCGGAAAAGTGCGGCAAGCAATGGTCTAGGCCACCACATGACCACCGGCGACGGCCGGGTCAAGACCGTTGTACCTGCAGTTGGGTGAAGAGTGTCTGGAACCGAGCCGTGGCGCTGGGTGCGAGATGCGAGACAACGCTGCCTGCCGCCGAGACGAGCCAAACACCAGGCTCCATTGGATGGCATCGCGCGGCAACCACCAGCCTTGGCCATGCTGCGCTCATCGGTCTCGGCCGTACCTCCCTAGCATCACGCGCGCAAGTGGAGGCCGGAAAACGAGGTCACGAGCGGTGATGCCCACTGACTCGCCTCTGTGAGTCGCCTAGTACAGTGACTCGCCTCTGTGTGGAGGTCAGCGTGTCGGTGTAGGTCAGTGGAGGTCGGGGTTCTTCGGACTGGGTCGGCGCCGAAGCATGGTATCCAGGGCGAGAAGGAATGTACGCGATTCCCAGTGTACTCGTGCTGTAAGCCGGCGGCTGGCGAACGCGGGGTAGAGCTGGTAGTGATGGGAGATGGTGTGGAAAGTTGTGTGGCAGGTGGCGGAGCACACAAGACTCGGGTGGAGGACGGAACCAAACAGTCCACAGCCAGCATCCATCACGGAGTCGTCAACAATGCCATTCTATTCTTGTCATATTTTTCGTTATCACTCTGCAATCAAATGGCCTCATGACCACAATACAGCGGCGCGAATCGCAGCCAGACCTAGAGCAGACACCGACTCGGCCGCTTCCTTCGTCGTCGTCTGATGCGTCGCCGCCAGCCGAGGAGCTCTCGTCCTTCCGGCTCGGCGCTCATTGCGCGGGGCTCGTACCGGCGGCAATGATAGGCACATTGATACGGCTCGGCCTGGATGCCCTTGCAGATTGTGAGTGGGAACGTGGGAGGGTGCAGCTGAGTCACACAAAGGCTGCAGTGACGGTGGAGCGTGCACTAATAGCGCCAGATGATGGACGGATAGTTTTCCCTCTCGCATGGGCTCAAGGCGTGGGATGTGGGATCATGGGACTGGCGCTTGGCAGGAAGAATGAGATTATGTGGATGTGGGTGTCTGCTGATCGCTTATCGCCACGTACTGACAAGCAAGCTACCCGCCGCTCTACACCTTTCTCACGACCGGTACGTCCCTCTCATAAGCGGCCCACCTGCCTCTGCTCACCGACCAGGTATCGCCGGAAGCGTTACCACCTTTTCCTCGTGGATGTTAGAAGGCTTCGAGTCCTTCTCCAATAGCGGAAACTATTCGCGGGGCGGGCTGTATGACGTGAGCTCTGCCCTCCAAACGCAACTGACGCCAGACTGTCGACGGCCTCGGCTACTCGTTCGTGACCTTTGCCATCTCGATTGCCTGTCTCCTGCTTGGCAAGCACATGGCACAAGTCCTTCCCCGACTTCCCCGACTACGCATACGGCCCCACCACACGACCTCCAAAGAGTCCTCCAGCAGCAACCATGCCGCCCGTACACCCGTCTCGGACAGCGCAATGTTCCTCTCGGCTGCAATATCGTACGCGATAGCATTAGTCCTCTACTTTGCTGCTCCACGCGCATGGCGACACCGCGCAGTCTTCCCCCTCTTGCTAGCCCCACCAGGGGCGATCCTGCGGTACGCCTTGTCCAAACTCAACACGCGCGCAGGCTTCCTTGATCGCTTTCCCGTGGGCACATTCATTGCCAACATTGTCGCTACTCTAATCATTTGCGGAGTGTATGCTGCCCAGCGCCGCCCCGCGGTGGGAACGATGCGGTGCGACGCGTTGTACGCGCTCCAGCAAGGCTTCTGCGGCTGTCTTTCGACTGTAAGCACATTCGCCGTCGAAGCGACCACAATACGGGGCAAGAGGTGGACGTGGATCTACGTTCTTGGGTCTGTCGTGTTTGGCCACATTCTTGCATTAGCTGTAGTTGGGGGGGTAAGGTGGAACTTGGGGTTGGGCGTGATGTGTCGTGGTTCCGACGTTTAACCGCCGGTACCTCCTTTCAGTATGTGTTGTATAATCTCCTCCCATATGTCAACTGTATCTCTGACTCGTCCTGCAACGGTCTCCAATGCGCATTAGCAGGCAACCCATGTGTCGATGAGCGTCAAATTGGGAAACACACCACTCAGCGCGCCAAGCTCACCACTGGGCCTAAAGCCTTCGCCAACGACGAGGAAAAACGCACTACGACGATGTCTCAACTTAGATCTAGGCCCTGGCGCGTTTCTTCTCCATTTCAGTCCTTTGCGCATGTGTAGTCGTGCTCGCAGTCTTTCAGTGCCGCACTCCCATAGCTATCAGGTGAGGCTGCAGCATTGTCTATATGTACGGTGGTCTACGTCATCAATGTTGCGCCACTGCTAACCGCTCGCGCAGTCTCTGGCAGGCACCTTTGTGTAACTGTTGAAAGTATGCATCCTGCGCTGTCGATCGGTGGCGCATGCCGGTCTCCTGGAGAGTCTCCTGAACGTGACTTAGGTCTCGCCAACTTGCTTGACCTCAACTGGCTTCGAGGCGCCAATCTTGGGTGGCAGGACGAGGACCTGTGTGTTGCGCTTCCAAAACGCCAATAGTGTCGTCGCGAGCGTGGCGGGATCGTCCTAATCGTCAGCTGACGTCGCTCTGGAGAAAGCTTACCTCGTGCAAATAGTGCCCAACATCCTGCATGACCTCAAGCTGGAACTTGCCCTGCATCTGCCCGACCATCAGTTCGCGATCCAGCCGCTCCTGCCCGGCGAGGACGAGGAGGCGCGCACATCGTGCGGTGAGGAAGCGCTGGCTCAGGCCAGCGTACCATTCTGCCCAGTACGGTTCCGTCGCCAGCAGGTCAGCACGCCAGACTTGTTTCTCGTCTGGGCCCGTGCTGCTGGGGGCGGGCACAATGTAGGAGGGGACGGAGACGCGGGCAGAGGTTTCGTTCCGAATCGAGTTGGTCAGCAGACTGGGTGTGTCAGTGGGGATTAGCAGAGGGGTGGGGTACGTACTGCCAGCGAATGGCATCTGAGACCGAGAGAAAGGAGGTGGGACGGCTCGAGAGTATTT
This sequence comes from Prillingera fragicola, assembly GCA_002335605.1. Classification (NCBI taxonomy): domain Eukaryota; kingdom Fungi; phylum Basidiomycota; class Tremellomycetes; order Trichosporonales; family Trichosporonaceae; genus Prillingera; species Prillingera fragicola. The sequence goes on from BEDY01000001.1 coordinate 2,414,070, forward strand.
GCTTCATGAGTGGCAGCGCCTCGACTGCTGTTCCTTCCACGACATCGAGAACAACGACACCAGCGATGGTGAAGCCTTTCTTCTGTAACAATGGCGACGCGCTCAAAACAGGAACAGCGCCCATAGAGTGCCCAAGAAGCTGATGTGAGCTTGGAGCATGCGGCAGAGACTTACGACTAAAGACGGCGCCTCTTTGGGATCAGGGAACATGTGCTCAATCACACCCGTAAAGTCTGTAAGGAGGGTGGCAGCCGAGAGGTCTGTACTCCGTTCCGGTGGGCCGTCGACGCGCGTCTTTCCTGTAGAGTCAGAACGTTTTGCTCGCAGAGAAATCTGGATCATCGACGTGCTCTCCCAGATCCTCTGCTCATGAACGCTCACCATGCCCGCGCGCATCATACGCCAATACCCCCAGCTCGCCACCGCTCCGATCCTTAATTTCCCTCGCCAGGTTTGCAAAGCTCAGCGCACTCGACCCCGCACCATGGTGGCAGACCAAGTACGTGCCGTGCACATTCTTCCCCTTACCGGGCTCGGGCAGCTTGGTTGGCGGCGCGAGAAACACGCGAAACGTCGCATCGTTGCCAGGCGGGTTGACCTCCAGCGCCTGGGTGTAGAATTCAGACGCCGACAGTGGAGTGTAGACCTTGCCGGACTTGGGTCTGAGGGTTCACTGTTAGCGCTCCGACGCACGTCGCACTAGAGTGCGCACTCGACTCACCCTCCACCTAGCTCGCCGAGCTCATCTGCGAGCTCCTCCTCCTCATCGTCGTCCTCGGTGCCGACAAGTGCGGGCTCTGCCCAGGGAGCGCGAGTTGGTGCCATGGGTGGCAGCCTGTTCAGCATTGAACGCCTAAACTCGTCAGACATGTTGCGTATGCTTGATAATGCGTGCTCAACTCGATTGTGATTACAGCGCGTCGTTCATTGTTCGAGCAGTCCGGGGCCCAATCTCAAGTCGCGTGGAAGAAATTGTGTGACCCACCCACTTCTAGGATGAGATTGCTTGCAGCAAAAGTCCAACGATGGAGGTCCACAACTTGATACCCTATACACCTAAAACGACAGCGACCGACTCGTCTAGAGCATAGACATACCTTGCAAGACCCACAGAGACGGCCTCGGAGAGTAACTGCACGGCAGACGACATCTTTCAGTCCCCCAAACCCCCTCTCCTCTCCTCCTCCACCTTTCCACCATCTTTTGACATGTCCAAGCAGGCCGTCACACAAGTCGTCGTACGTAGCTCCACCGGTGCATAGGAATCCCGCTGACTGTTCTTAGAAGCTTATTGTCCCCGCGGGCAAGGCTACCCCCTCTCCCCCCGTCGGTCCCGCCCTCGGAGCGCGTGCCGTCAAGGCCATTGACTTTTGCAAGGAGTTGTGAGTAACCGCGATGACAAGCTCTAGCGCGCAGCGCTTGAGCTTGCCTATTACCCTTTTCTGTGTTCTGCACAAAGCTGACATGACAGCAACGCGCGCACCGCGCACTTCAAGCCCGACATCCCCCTCCCGACCTTGATCACCATCAACCCCGACCGCACTTTTAGCTTCACCTTCCGCACACCGCCGGTCTCTTTCCTCCTGAAAAAGGCTGCCAAGATCGAGAAGGGCAATGGACGTCCCGGAGATGAGTTTGCGGGCACTGTCAGCTTGAAGCACATTTACGAGATTGCAAAGATTAAGTGCAAGGACGAGGGACTCAAGCATCTCGGCGAGGAGAAGGTCGCGAAGGGTGTTGTTGGTAGCGCGAGGACGCTGGGCTTGGCCGTTGTGCCATGAGCGTCGGGCCGTGGCATAGCAGAGTGGGTTATGGGGGGAGCATAGCACAGATAGAGGATGTACCATCGCATCATTCATGTCGTGGTGCGCATTGATGACGAAAGAACTGGTCGCCAATGCTTACTGACTCGTGCTTGACGTCAAATCATTTGCGACTGTTGCTCGGAGATGCAGCATGGGTGATTCAGAATAGTGCATTTGAAGGGCGTTTTGGTATCTCAGTGCAGGGTATGTGCTACAGTATCATCTATGCCGTCGCCTCGTGACGCTCCTCCTCGCGCACCTCCTCCGCTTGTTCAACCCCTCCCTCGACAGCAGGCGCCTCGTTCATCTGCTGCAACTGCTGCTGCAACTTTCTCATCTCGCGATTCACACCAGCTCCACGGATCCTAAACCTCCTCCTCTTGCCGAGGCTGTGCTCGTAAGCTGTGATAGCCCACTTGACGCGCTTGATGTTGGCCGTTTCCTCGTCTCGCACGAGGCGCTGGTGCAGGACATCAATGTCGCGGAACAACAAGTGTGGAGGCAGGTGCGGCTCTGCAATGGTCGCAGGCTCGCTCATGCGCATAGCAAGGCCGGGGCGGAGCTGAGGGGTATAGGTCTCGAGCAAAGCCGACGCAGGGTGTCGGCGGACAAACTCGTTGAACAAACCCATAGCCTTCTTCGTGTCGTCCGCAAGCGCAGCAAGGCGGATAGCCGCGATCCAAGCCTTCTCAATCTGGCGCTCACCAAGACCAACAAGCCAGCGGCGTCGGCGCGAGGCACCGTCGATACCAGGACCCAGAGCAGACTCTGCCACCGCCTCCCAGTTGGAGTACATCTGCCATGTGGCCGCTCCCCATTCGTACGCAACAGCGCGGTCTTCCTTGGGTAGCTTGCCGCGGGCAACACGCTCGAGAACCTGAATGTATGTCCAGCCGTTTGGCTGGGGGCGTTTCAGGTTTGCAAGCGAGTCGCCGGCAAAGGCTGACCAGGTATTGACAAACGCGGCGCGCGCGTCGGCGAGTGTGGCAGCGTGCGAGAGATGAACCGAGATGTAGGAGTTGATCAGGCGGGGGGTGACGCGGACGCCGTGGAAGGGGTTGTTGAGGGTGTTGCCAGCCTCGGCGGCTTGTACGTCCTCGACGATGCGAGCGAATAGAGCCTCGGCCTCGCGGAGGGCTTCAGCGCTCGTCGTGGGGCCAGCAGAGACGGAATTGTCAGTCTCGGTCGAGGCGACATCGTTGGATGTCTGAGAAATAGACTCGCCAGCGGTTGCTGGTTCGGCTTCCTTTGCGGGGGCCGCATCAGGGTTGACGTCGGTCTCGACATCAACGGCAGCCTCAGCCTCGGCCGCGATCGCTGCCCTAGGCTTGACTGTCTTGCGCGTAACCGTGGGCCTCCAGGCAGCGTAAGTCTGGAAGACGTTTACCATCATCTCGTCGTCAGGGCCCCTAAGCCCCGTGTGTCCCGAGAAGGCAGCCACACGCGCAAGGTCAACGACCTCGGAGAGCACCCAGCGGGCACGCCCCAGGTCTCCAGCACGCTTGGTTCCCTCGAGCAGAGCCGTGAACGTCTCAATCGTGGGGACCCAAGGTGAGACAAGTGAGGTCGGCTCGTCCTCAAACGGCACTGAAATCGCTTCCTGGTGCTTGCCCAGCATCTGGCGAAGCAGGTCGTACGCCTCGAGATAGTCACGCTTGGTACTGCCGAGCGCGCGAATGATGGCGTCGTACTCGTGGCGGGTAGGCTCGATACCTGCGTCCTGCGTCATCTCCACCCAGAGGTCGCGGGCGCGCTCCGGTTGTGGGTCCCTCGAGTCACCACAGGTGCGAATCATTGTCGTATAGAGCTCGCGGATAGGATAGGCGTGCGCGGCAAAGCGCATGTGGGCGAACAAGTCCCATGCCAATGCGCGCGATCGCGAGTCAGTTTGCGACAAGGCAGTAGCCTGGGTAAGGTGCGAGAGGACAACGTTGTAGGAAGACTGAGGAAAGGGTCGGGCCATACCCTCGGCCGACTTGAGAACCTCGAGGACGGCCTTGACGTCGGGGTTGGGGCCAGAGACGTAGGATGAGATGAGCATGTCGCGGTGGCCGTCGGTGATCTCAACCCCAGCCTCCTCGACATCGGCAATCAGGCGAGCAACCTCGCTAGTCCGACCGCGCTGAGCATAAATGCCAATAATTTCGTTGAGCTGCTCGACGGAAGGCAGAATACCATGGCGCTCCATAGTGTTCAGCAGAACCTCTGCACCAGGTCCGTCGGATCGTGCCACAAAGGTGTCGAACAGCGCCTGCCACTCGGAGTGCTTGACAACGCCGAGAGGAATATTCAGAGAGCTCTGGGGAGCCTCAGGCGCAAGGTTGATGAGCGCGGCGGTGAGCGCAACGTGCTGCGGCGCATCAGGTAGAGCTGGCACCGCGGCCTGCTCTTCACCTTCCTTTGGCGTCTGCAGACGCTCCTCCAAGCCAGCGAGCAACCTCTTGCGCTCCTTGAGCGACGTCTTGGGGGCATCAATCTGAGGCAGAGTCGGCTGCTGCTTCTCGCTACCAGATAGGACGACAGAGCGGTAGAAGTCGCGCAGCGCATCCTCGTTATACTCTGGGACATTGTCGATGGCCTTCTTCGTAATCTGCGCCTTGGTCTCGCGCAAGATATCCGCCTCAGATGGCAACTCGTCAAGACTCTTGGGCATCTTGAAGCGGCGCGGGGCAACGTAGTCGGCCTCAGGCGGTGGCGGCTTGTACAAGGGGAAGGTGCTGGGGTCGGGACCAGTGGCAAAGGATGCCTTTGGAGAGCTAGTGTTGTCAGCTCTGCGCTCGGGCAGGAGTGGCTTAACGTACTCATGAATGCTCCTGGTCATTTGGTGTGAGACATGTGAGCGCCATGCTCCGTGGGCTAATCGCTGTCGCAGCATGGTGGTGTGGATATGAATGGTTGTGAGATGGCACAAGACGACCTGGTGACTGCGTAACATTCTGGAAAAATACCTGGGATGAGAAAGTGGAGGTCACAGCTTAGCGGAACCAAAAGGTCATTAGCTTCCCTTGACGATGCCAGGAACAGAATACAATGTGATTGAATCGGCATGAATGCTGTTGTCATCACGTTTAACCTCACTGTCTGTCAACGAGCTACTGATCGATGGTCGTCTCTCATGCATAGTATTTTGGGCGGTATGAGCATTCAATGCATGTCCCCCACAAATGCCGATTTCTCGCCATTCGAACGAAACTGAGAGCTGGTCCCTGTTGCATGGTGTTCCTAAACTCATAGCGCCCTTAACCGGAGACGGGCAGACTAGTAGTGTGTATTCATTACCACACAGTAGTGAAATACAGGTATGAAGGCATGCACCTAGGGTGTTTGGAGAAACACAATTCAGGCGCCAAAAAACTCAGCTTACATGTTCAAGCGCGACATAGTGTGTTTCGCAAAACACACTGAGATGAGCACGGGTGGGACCACCTCGCGTCCCATGTGTTTCGCTGTGGACTCTGCCCACACTTTGACCCGGCACATCTGCAGAGCCCTCGTGGTGCTCCGTCTCCGCGTGATACCTGTACACTGCGGCTCTCACCTGGCTGTGACCCTTCTGCAATCTCAATTCTCAGCTGCAGGTGAAAATGCCACCGCGGTGGCGATTGCCATCACTCGCAACCATCGGCTCGACCGGCTACGGGCAGCGAGCACACATTCAGCCTTCACACTACATGCGCAGACTTGCGTCTCGGAAATTCGTAAAGTCATTCGCCTCGTGAGCTCATGAACGTGCACTGGATCGAGGCAGGGCGATTGGAGCACCAGAGGGATGCCGAGGCCGGTTGTGTCGTGTGCGCCATACCGTCGCATGTGGTGCTCGTCCCGAGTCAACAGCTCAGGTCTCGCTTAACGGCCAGCACCGCTCACCGTAACAGCTGCACCAGCCAACATCGCAGGGAACCGCGCATTCATTTCTGGCGCAGGAATGCATCGACCTCGGTCTGCGAGCGGAGGGTCCATGTACAACAAGAGAGCTACAAAGGGTGGCATGGGTGCAGCGGGATGGGTTGTGGCTTACGGCATTGGAGTCACAGGGTGTGACTGGATCGTGCGCGCCAACTCCTATCCCACTTGTCTAACAGAAAACAATCATCGGGGTGTGTCGTGAAATGGACCAATCGCTACTGGTGGAAACGCTTTGCGTCGCGGTCCATGGCCATGCCTGGTTCGCGGTGACGCTTGCCATTGACAGCGTCGAGGAGCTCGAGGTACGAGGCGTGCTGGTTTCCACTGTAGCTGCGCGAGTGCGAGCGAGGCTGAGAGGGGCCGGGCCCCTGCAGCGCAGGGTGCATCTCGCCGGGGCTGTTGTTCATGTTACCCATGCCGGGTGTGCTGTCAACCGAGCTCGACATGGAGGCAGACGTGAGAGGTCCGTGCGACATTGAGCCATTCGAGTTGCTAGGGCCACCGGGGGCTCCAGCGCCGCCGCTAAGGGCCCAGATCATGTCGTCGTCTCCAGGTGGCGTCTCGACCTGAGTCGCGGGCACCTGATCAAGAGGAGCCGTGGGCCACACAAAGTCGTTCCAGCCACTGCTGCTACCACCGCCGCCGCCGCTGTTGGGAGGAGGGCCTGCGCCGGCCGAGTTGCTGCCGCCCATGCCAGCGGCACCGCCGCCGCCGCCACTCAGGCCGGGACCGAGAATGTCGCGAAGGAAGGCCGCGCCGCCGCTGCGCGAAGTAAGCTCGAGGAGTTGCTGCTGCTGCTTCTCGAGGAGGATGCGCTTTTGCTCCTGGTGAGCCTGCTGAATCTGAAGCCAGGCATAGGTGGTGAGCATCTGGTTGTCCCAAGGGGGTTGCGAGCCAGGCATGCCACTCGACGATCCTGAGAATCCCGGTGCCGACATGAAAGGAGGACCGTTCTGAAGGGGGTTCGAGTACTGTGGGGCGCGGTAGGCGTTCCAGGGAGCGCCTCCGCCTTGGTGCTGGCCGTGCTGAGAGTGCGATGGCTGCGAGTGGAGACCCAGGGCGTACGAGAGACCAGCAGCCGACTGCAGAGTGAGCACGGGCATGTACAGAGACAGTGAGTACACTTACAGGAGAGTCCGGCCTGGGAGGGGGAGTAATGTCCTCTTCCTCGAGGACACCGCCGATAAAAGTGTCAGGCTTCGTGCTCTCACGGCGAGACGGGCGGCGGTCGCGTCCGCTGGGGGCAGGCTCAGCCTTCCACGGGACACGCCTGGCCTTGAAGCTCTCCTTGCCCTTGAGGCTCTTGGGAGGTGCGTTGAGCTTGGCCTTGCCTGGCTTTACATCGTCGTCATCATCTTCATCGTCCTCGCCAGCGAGAGCCATGGCCTCAAACTCGGCACCGCGACGACGTTCGATGGTGCCTTCATAGTCGTTGTAGCGATCAATCTCGGCGTCAAAGTCACCTGAGCTGAACTCGTACGGTTTGCCGTTTCCACTAAAGATGAGGAGCGATACAGAGACACCGCAGAGGACGCTGAGCTCATAGGCCTTCTTCATAAGACCGGCCTTGCGCTTGAGAAAGGTGACGTTGCGGTTGCGCTCATCCTAAGAATAGTCAGCAAGCAGTCTTGGCAGGGCGAGTTCGGCTTCGGACTAACAGTGAGCGGCTTGATCTCAATCTTTTTGCGGCCCATTGTGACTACGCTGCCGGGGCAGGAGATGCGCGGACGTGTGGATGAGCGAAATCGAATGCGAAGAGCAAGAGATTGTTGACGAAGAAGTGGGCGCGTCAATGGCAACGAGCTTGGAGACGAGTTGCAGGGCTAGGGAGGTAGTATTTCTGGGACGTGCTGTGTAGGTCGGTCGCTGCTATTGGGTTCCCTCTGCAAGAGGTGCGGGTTATTGTTGGAGATTGTCGCCGGCCACGTTGGTGGTTGGGTGACAGTTTGGTTGTGGGAGTGTGGGTAGTGGAGCTATGAATAGAAGGATAAAGGCTGCGGAGGGATATTTTGGGGGGCTGCGTGGGCGATCACACTGCGTTTGGCTCCCTCGCTGCTATACGGCCGTGTTCTCACGCTGCGTTTGATAATGCAAGGCAACGACGAGCTGTATCTGGCCGTAGTGTGTTTCAAACTGGCAAGCAGATGAAGGAAAATGTCCATCAACAAAACTCATGCATGCTGCTCGCACAAAAACCTACTAACGCTCACGGCCGACGCACCAATGGTCGTGGGGGTACGTTGGGTGGGGTGCGCAGCCAGCCGACCAGGCCGGGACGCGGGTCAAAACAGCGGCAACGCATTCTGACTGGTTGAGGTCCACCGCCTCCGCCGCCTGCCTGGTCGACGGAAGAAAAATGTGCCACACTCCGCACTCTGTGCGGACTGGAGAGGCATCACCCTGAGGACGCTCAGGCACCGCTCCGTACTCCGCCAGCAGCCAGCCGCCAGGCCGCCAGACCAAACTCAGGTACTCATGTCTGGCAGTTCCTGTTCCGCATGGCTCCTCGATGGGAGCAAGCCGCGCCTTCAGTAGCAGTCGTCGCAGTACGCAGTGCGGAGAGTTGTAGCACATGAACAATACGCGAGCACATGAGCAATGGCAGCTGACGACGAAGTCCAGAGATCCACATGTTGATCAACAGATGACGATCTGGCCGATCTGCCGGAATGTCGACACTTTTCCTATCCACACAACACAGCGAGAAGACAAAGTCTTGACGTCAGTGGAGTGACTTCCTCGTGCTCCCGGTACGACAGATGGTCAGGTACAACTGGCCTGGGTCGCCCGTGTGCGGACAAACCTCACGAAGAACACGAATTGGATTTGGCATCAAGACAACTACGGACGGCACCGGCCGAATGAAACTATAGGTCGTCCTCTGCTGGAGGGTCCGGCTTGTTTCACAGCGCAGGCGGTACCTTGGCCAAATGTGTGACCTGCTGGCACAGGTATCTGCGGCGGTCTATACAGAGGGAGCTCTTGGGTTGCGCGACCAGTTGGCTGTGCCATTCGGATCATTGTTGGAGAAAGGTGGCGACTATCAATGGTATATCGACATACAGTCCAGGAACGCGCTGGGCAGTAGATCAACCGCGGCTGAGAGACAAGTCTGCTTGCCGCACAACGGCGCTGCGGCGCACGGCGCGTTCGATGAGATCGTGTACCAGCGCTCGCGTTCGCTCGACAGCCATCCAACAACAACACAAAAAGAAGACTTTGGAAGGAACTGAATCCTCTGTTGACGAGAGTGGGATTCGAACCCACGTCCGAAGACTGCGGATGAGTCCTGCTCACTCATTGGAAGAGAGAGGAGGAACACCTGAACACAGCGCCTTAGACCACTCGGCCATCACGCCAATTGAGTTACTGAAATTTGACATCCACGCCTTCCTTATGTACACTCCCGTATTCACTCTGTAAGTGATAAGTTGAACGAGCTCGACTCTGAGATGCTGATGGGCTCTCGGGAGGGTCTTGGTTCAACTGACCTTGTTTGTATTGTGCTGATGTCCAAGACATTGGCAGTTGCCTTCTGCACACATCATCCATTTCCGCCACATTCATCACCTGCCTTAGCGCATGATGGATAGTTCGGCAACTTGCCTGTCGCTTGAGATACGCTATGTGGTACTCGGTACGATGGCCTTGACTCGCTGACCCCCTCTCCTACTGCGTGCCTTCCCCATGGCCCGTGTTGGAGTGTGGCATCACTCTGTGGCCTGCACCCTGCCACACTGCGGTCCAGTGTGTGCGGGCCTTTCGTTTGTGCTCAGCAGCTCAGCATACGAACTTGCTGGGGTACCAGCCTCTCCCTAACTTTTTTTATCAATATACTCAAGTGCATTCTCTTGCTTGTGCACGAGTGTGCAGCATGCAGACGGGACACAGCGCACAGCCTCCGTGCGGTGGCGAAAGGACCCTGGAACCAAATGGACTGCTACACATGTACACACTCAGCTGGGCCACACAGAACCACGCTGCTCTTCCCACCTCTCTCTACCCCGTGTAACCTTTCTCTACCTGCATTCTATATACAAGTCGTGACAGCATCCCAGTCAAAACCCGCCATCCACGTCGACAATGGGCCTCTTCACCGGCCTTGGCTTCTATGTCCAGCGCGAAGGCCGCCGCGAGAGCGACTTCTGGTCCGACATTCGCTTGATCAAGGTGAGCAAAAGTTTCTACCACATTCCCACGTACTCTCACACCCAAATTACAGCATCATGGTGGCGAAACCTATGGTGGACCTTCCATCCCCCGCGTCACACACATCATCGTCGAGATTCCTCGGTCGCTCGGCGGTGGCAAGAAGAACCTTCAGTATCCTCTACCTAGCAACGCGGCCGCCAGCGTTGGGTTCGATAAATGGGACCTCGACACCCTTGTGGCCAAGTTTGGACAGGGCAGCCACTCTACTGTTGTTCAGTGCGACTGGATCGACGACTGCATCAAGAAGAAGGTCCTCCTGTACTTTCGGAATAACTGCGGCGGTTGGGTGGTCACGTTAGTGCCCTTCTGTACAAGCGCGCCCCTCGCTAACAAGACAGTGGTCGTCCCACCTCAACCTGCTCGAGACACACGGCTTCATGGGTCTCTTCCATGGGCGCGAATCAACCAGCTCGCATCCATGCACCCCTCCGCAACCAGTCTAAGCGAGCACCAACACCGAGCTTTGCCTCTTCATCAGGTGCACGCGATCTCCAGCCTCGTGGTTCCCAGTTTCTTACCCCTCCCGTCTCTGCCGCGCCGTCATCCAAGGGTGGCCGGCAGGAGGCAGACACCTGCGCCCTCTCTCTTACCGAAGTCAAAAAGGAACCCATCGATGGGGACATGTACCCGTCACGAGCCCTGACTCGCGTCAACACTCCAGCATACCCAGTCCCAGCTGCACGCAGCTATGGGCCACCCGACCACACCACCCGCCTCAGTCCTCGTCCCATTGTTAACAACGTCGAGGTTTATGAGACCAAGCGTTTCTCCCTTGGAGCTCCCTCCAGCTCGCGCCCGGCTCCTCGTCCCGAGCCTCTTCCCCAGACTGCACAGACCGGTATCTTTACCGCCGGGCTCCAATATCCCCTGACTTTCTTCGTTGACAGCCCGGACACTGCCACCTCCAAGACGAGTCTGGAAATGCTCATCACCGTGGGTAATCGCGTGAAGCACACGCTGACAGCCAGGTCCAAGGTGGCGGCGTTCTCACGTCCCTCTCGGCCGCTCAGTTTGTCCTCTTGCCACTCGAAGTCGGCCAGGACGCCTCAGAGCCCCGCCACAAGGAACTCATTGGGGGCATCGGTCTCCACCCCTGTGCCCAGGTGGTCTCGAGTGACTGGGTCTGGAGCTGTCTCAAGAGCTCTAAGCTTATCAGTCCTAGGGAGTTTATTTTTCCTCGAGGTTCAACATCAAACGCGGCGATTGAGACACAGCCACGCGAGCAACCGCCCGTCGAGCAGGAACCCAGCAGGAACCCTCCTCCTAAGAAGCGCCGCCTCAGTGCCTCTGTCAGCGCCGCCACCTCCCGGCGCTCCACTGCTGCAGTCGACCGAACGTATGTTTACGACCTCACCGGTACCATAGACGACTCGGACGAAGAATCGGAAAGTGAGACCGATCCCAAGCAGGATATTGCCGAGAAGGACCATCCGAAAGTCAAGATGCTTGTTCGCGCCCTGCAGAAATGGGACCTGGAGGGCGGCAAGTACGAGTTTATCCAGAATCTGGACGTAAGTGTACCAAATCAGTTGGATACTGGTGAATACTGACCCTGCAAGATGGGCAAGAGCTCGCTGCTGAACCTCTACCGCAAGTACCGATCGTACATCGACCCTCTCGTGCCAGGCATCGAGGTTAAGACGCGGCGCGCTCGCAAGAAGGCTTAGAACGGGTACAAGCTCGGTTCTACCAGATAATTATTGTGCCAGAAATACGTGAGAAAGCAAGAATAGTCTCAGCGACCGGCGATGGAAGTGAATTGAGACGTTGTTTGTGCATGAGACTTTGGCGCTGCCAACAAATCAGGTCATGTCAAGGGATAAGCGCAAAGTTGGCTGCGGGAGTGAAGGACAAAAGTATGCTGTATAGGCGATGACAGTGACATGCATGTGCTGTGTGTACCCAGTCCATGCTTGGCCGCGTCCAACGCTTTGGTGATGGTAATGTTGATGAATGCGACGCGTCGTCGCGTCGTCGGTCCGATATCTGAAAATAGCAGTGGCGTGTCCTGGCAAGCATTTGGTGGTGGGTTTCGACCTAGTCACGTGTTCCGATGGCCAGGGTGCGTGCAGGGAAGCTGTGATGTATAGCATATAGCGGTCAGCGGGCTCAGTGCACCGCCAGTCATTTGTCTGGCCATGTCTGGTCACCTTTTACCATCAACTCGTGCATCCACTCTCGCCTCTCACCTCAGTCATGGCATCGCAGATCGAGGCAAACGTAGCAGAAGTGAGTGCAACTTGCACAAACTAACAGCAGTTGAATGGCACTGACTCGCGCCAGCACAAGGAGTTACTGTTCGCCATCAGGCAGCTTGACGATGCGCCGCCGACCCTGGAGCAAGTCAAGGATCAGCTCGAAGGAGTGCAGAAGCAGCTTTCAGATAACCGGACGATTGTGCGGACACTAGAGGCAAAGACGTGAGTTGTACATCTCCACCCTGTGCACGCCAAATTCCATGCCCTAGTCACTGGTAAACCAGATGGACTGCCCGAGTTAGGGCAGCGGCAGGCAGCCACGGTCTCACAGTTATCGCCACCCGAGTCATCCGAACGCCACTGACCCTTTACAGGAAGAAAGAGTATCAGGAATGGGACGAGCTTCGACGGCATAAGAGCAAGCGCATGTGGATACGGCTCAAGAAGGACAAGCGGACTCTCAGCAACATTCAGAAAAAGGAGGAGCGCGAGTACTATGAGGCTGTCGAAAAGGAGCAGGCTGCTCGCGCCAGGTTGGCTGCGTTGGAGAAGCAGAAGGCAGACTTGGATAAAGAGGTGAGTGTCGTGGCCGATGAAGTCATGGCGCAACTTGTAGGCCCAGTTGTCATTCACAGGAGGACGAAGCTGACGCCGCAGATTGCCGAACTCACGCCGCGTGTCAAGAGGTACAACGACATGCGCGCCCGCTTGACCGAGCTGTATGACCGCATATTTCTGGGGCCATCGCCCAACTTTCCTGAAGAGGACGCCGCAGAAACCGAGTTCCAGCTGTGCATTGAGAGGTACAACAAGGCGCAGCGAGACGTTACCAAGGAGAAGCATGTGTTGGGCTTGTTGACCGAGCTCGCCGGACTGCTGTCCAACGCCAAGCGGTCGGCTGCAAAGGTGAGTCCTGCGCATAATCGTTTTAGCTGACATTCCAGGCGGAAGAATGGTCCAAATCAAATCAGTTTGGCAATGACGCTGCGGCCAACGAGGGCATGGAGCGGCGGGATCTCAGTGACGCTCAGCGATTCTTGGATCAGGCCAAGCTCGTTCAGGCGCAGGTCACCGAGCTGCAGCCTGACATTGGCGATGCCGTGTCCCATCTCACAATGTCACAAAGCGACCTCGCAGACGCCTTCTACTTTACTATCGCCGAGGACCAGGCATTCAGCGAGCGCATTGCCAAGGCGGTTCAAGACATCACAGACGCCGAGCGCCGCGTTCAGGACAACCTTGTCATGGGTGGCCACCGCCGTGAGGCAGCGCGCGAAGACGGCATTGCTGCGAGGGAGGGGCTTGTCGCTGCGCGCGACAAGCTGGAGAACGTGCGTGAGGTCATCATGCAGTCCCGCGCAGGAAGTCAGTCGAGCTTGGCGTACGGAATTGCACCGCAGGTTCCCGGCACTGGTGCACCCACCGCGCTAAGCCGCGCAATGTCCTCTCCACGGCCGCAAAACGGCGCAACGCCTACGCGCTCGAGCAGCAACGCATCGCACTTCTCTACCAATGGAGGATCAGGTCCTATTCAGTCTCCTAACGGGGTGAACGGCTCTGGGCCTGCGCGTTCGAGCAGCAACTCGTCACACTTCTCAGCGGGTCGTGCGAATTCGGGTTCGATGCAGTCTACTCCTGCCCCGATCAATGTGCCTTCACAACCTCCTCCCCCCTACGGGCCGCAAGCTCTACCTGTAGCGGCTTTGGATCGGGTCAACAGCATCACTGCAGCTCAGAACCGACCCACGAATGCTCCCATGCAATCGCCGCCTGTTCAGAAGCAGGGAAGCTACTCGTCGCCGCCGGCTTCTCAGGTCCAGTCGCCGGCTGCTGGTCTTCAACGCGTGAACAGTGGGCAGCCTCCGCGCCAGCCTACGGAACACCAACCGCCCTTGCCTCCGCTGCGATCACATGGTAGCTACTCGTCGCAGGGCAGCTACCAGTCGCCTCCCCTCCCATCGCACGGCTCGAGCTACCACTCGCCATCTCTCCCGCCTCTCCATCAAGGGATGGCCTACCAGTCTCCCCCTCTTGCACCTCACAGCAACGCTCCTCCGGTACCGCAGCGCGTCAACACTGATTACCAACTCTCAGACCCACCCCGACGGAACTCGGGCTATGTCCCACCCGTTCCTCAGCGCGTCAACACAGGCTACGCGCAACCGGAGCCTCCGCGGCAGAACACGGACTACAGGCCACCCGTTCCTCATCGCGTTAACACGGGCTACTTCTCCGCCAACGCGCCCACCAGTGGGCAATACGCTCCAGGTGAGGTCGTACGTAGCGAGCCTCAGCGCATGGCAACGCAGGACCAGTACATGTCTCCGCCATTGCCTGCCCGCCAGCAGTCGTGGCAGGGACAGTCGGGCATGTCACCGCAGCCGCAGCAGTCCTGGTCACAGCCACAGATGACCACGAGCCCGCGCCCGTCGGTATCTGTACTGCACAGCGGGCATAGTCCTCAGCCACCTCTCAGTAGCAGCCCCCGTCAATCGATATCGGTTGCGTACGGTCAGCCGCAGCCCAATCCTCAGCCGCAGATCGGCTTCCCGCAGCCACGGGTTCCCCAGCAGCAGGCTCCAGCTCCAGTTCCACAGGTTGGCTTTCCTCAACCGCAGATAGGGTTTCCCACGCCTCAGCTCCAGACGCAACAGTCGCAAGGTGCCACGGTGCCGTGGTATGAGTCCAAGAACAACTCTGGGCACTGGTAGCACGATGGCATGACGGGTTGTGGTTGTGGTTGTGGTCCGTGGCGACCCACATTTGAGCGCCTTGCTGGTCGACAGTTCAGCACATGTCTTCTTATCTACATATTGTATGTTTAGTGTATAGCATTTATTGTTTTATAGTGTTAGTGCAGCTGCCATGTCACCAGCGTGAGAAGAAATCTGCAGGAATCAAGTGGGAGGTCCACCATGTGGCAGCCCGGTCAGGCGGGTCACCCGGCACACCCGCACACACGTAGCATACCTCAAAGTGTCCACACATATTATTCCCACTTCAGCTCCTGTCCTATTTAACCCTTCTGGTCATCACACTTCACTCCATCCAGGAGTAAACCGGCCGTCATGGAGACCCTGGATACCTGAGCTCGTCTGCGCTCTCAGCGTCGCCCGTCTCTGCGGCCCTCGTCCATTTGGCCGAGGCCGCGGACGGACCAGCTACCGGTTCCCCTACCATGGCTTCCTCGACCACTCCCTCGGCAGACACGTCTCTTTTATCACTTGCCGTGCCTTCTATTTCAGCAATCTCCGTTCCCTCCCATACAACCATCACGCCGCCTGTTGTCCTGTCAATGGACTTTACTTCGCCTCTGAGCCAACTGGTCCTACCAGCCGGCCTCGAAAGCATATATCCTCGGTTACGCAAAGCCATTGCAGCAGCACAGTCGAAACGCGGCCGAGTGCGTCGGAGCATGGACGCTGCTGTCCTCCGCCAAGGGCGCACTTTAGCGAACGGACTCGCCGGCGGCCACCCTGAGAAGGAGGCCGAATTTCGGTCCAAAGTCACCTTCTACCGCGACACATGCGAGGGGATGGACTCGACTCTGGCTGCAGCGACGCGGAACCGCTTTGTCATTGAAAGTCAGCGCCTTTGGATTGCCGGGATGATCCGGGCTTTGCCACCGGGTAGTACCCACCTTGAAAGTCTCAGGTATTGGCTGAAGGATGTAGAGAGGGCTCTAGCGGGTGTGGATAATGTCCTTGGACAATTGCGCGCCTCCCGGGCTGCAATGTTGCACGGCTTTCGCCAAGACATGCAATACATCGAGCCTCATAAGAAGATTTTTCAAGTTAAGGCGGCAAGGGCGCGGCACTTGTGTGACCAGCTGGAGAAGGTCATTTCAGCTCAGACACGTTACAAGGTGAGCAAAGTCTCTTTCAAGTATTGTGCTAATGCCCAACAGCGTAACCTCTCGAAGTCATGATGTTGCCAATTAAATCGCAATTTTGCCTAGTCGTCCGCAAGCCGATAAGACCAATGCAGGTCCTCTGTTAATCACGTACACGCTGAACAAGGAAGCTTGGAAAGCTTACTTTACTGTCGGGCTCAGCCTGTGTGGCTTTGTGTGGGTGGGTGGCGGGAACGTGGAGTGGAAAATAAATTGGCCGCCGTGCCACTCACAACGCGCAACCTGATGCCTGACGGTGCGGAACCCATTAAGGAACGTTCGCAATGGCTGTGCAACCGCCGTGCGATGAAAATCGTCCGGTCCAAGAGCGCAAGTTGGGTAGTCCCCTCAACAGCGTACATGGCACCAAGTCAGACAAGCAAGTTCTTGTTCGTATAACGGTTAGTATGCTCGCTTGTCATTGCAACACGCGGGAGATCGGGGTTCGATTCCCCGACAGGAAGCTTCTCTTTTTGCCTGCATCTCCTGTGCATGTCAGACGATGCTGGCGAGTTGGATAGATACTCAGAAAGTGATTATCTGGAGGTGTGCAAGGTGGTTGCAGAATTGTGAAGCAAGCAACTGGAGAGGGGCGCTAAAGTGAGACACTTTTGACTCATGGGTAGACGCTTACACTTCCTCAGCGTCCAGATGGCACAGCACATGTATGCACTTCGATGCATTGAGGAAAGTCTGGCCGTGGATGAAATTGAGATCCAGGACTGAGAAGGGCTGCGACCAAGACTTGACTACTGAGCAGATGGAAGGAGGGGTGACAGAAGGATCATCATGAATACGAGTTTCCGCAGAGGGATAGTTCGTTGTACAACCCTGCAAGCAAGGTAACAGTTTCTAGACCACAGCATGATAAATCAGTTATCAGTGAAAGCAGATGAGGGAGAGCAGGAGCACAGATACGAAGCAGATTGCTCAGGAGATGCACCGCAGGGGTGAGGCCCCTGTGAGTGAGCACCTGAACGCCACCATTCTTGTGTCCCGCTCCTCCAACGACATCCAAAAGAAAAAGACGGTCTGATCTTGAGGATCAGCACCGACAACGGCATGATTCGAACATGCGCTCCCGAAGGAAGTTGATTGAATAACTAGGAAGGTGATTCTTGAATTCTAGTCAACCGCGTTAACCACTCCGCCACGTTGCCATGGGAGCCGATCTTACCAGTGAGTCTTTGAGCCTCAGCTTTAGCTCTTGCCCGGGATTCAAGCAGATCATCAGGAGTAGATACATGCTCTTGACATTTCATTAGTACCCTCTAGCATCGCAGACCAAGAGAATATTAAAGAAGCTACAATGATACGGCTGATTTTCGGCCATTTATGAACTTTATTGTTCGCCACTTCTGAGTGCCCAGAAGGGGCAATGTATGTACTGTATTCAACACCGGAATGCTACAGTACCGTCCTGTGTGCTGAGAGATGAAAAGCAGTAGAAAGCCATATGCGCTGCTATGCGCTGCTATTTGAGTTGGTCTATCTCCTCCGGGGCAGCTCGATAATGAGTTTGTGAAGGCGTCCAGGCATAATCGCCCAGTCCAAACTGCGTATGAGCACAATGATGAAGTGGCGAGCAGAAGTTCGCTGTTGCTCCTTACGACACCGAGCAGGGCAGATGAACGCACTCACGGTCACCGGGACACAGTACCCAGGATGAGCAGCCCAGGGTTATCACTTTCGTTATCAGTTGACCTAGCCACCACAGTTGGCCAGTGTCAGCCCGCAAAATTTGTGATGAACTACCTGTGTTGGCAACGCAGCATGTCCTGCGTCTTGTGAAGTACGTAGAACTGACGTGTCAGTCAAACTGCGACACCTGGTCACTCACCTCTCCTGCCACCTCCACGAGCTCTCCGACCATGACACGACCTGACCTAGTAGACAGGAGTTTATCCTTCGACGCGTCTTGCGCACAAATCACCGCCCTATTGTTGTCAAACGAGATCTCGAGCTTCAAAACACGCTCGAGGCCTGCCACAAGGTTAGCACAAATGGGACCCCTTCCTCACGTACACTGGGTTCCGAGGCGCTCGGCTTCCAGCGCACGAGGAAACTTCAAAGGCAGCCCGTAGCATACATCATGATAGCTTTCCAAGAAGCACTAGTACGAGAGTTTGGAGTGCGCATCGGGCGAGAGGGTGCACCAGGTCTTGAAGTCCCAAGCTTCGGGCACCAGCGTCTTGTCAGCCGTTGGATCGTGCCAAATGTCGCTTGGTTGAGGATCAGCTACCGCTCTTTGCGTTTTGCATGAGACCTACCCGCTAATGATCGCGAGGTAAATGGCCCAGAGCTCCCTTGGCATGGCCATGTCGTTGAGCAGAGTGGCGCGGGTGCGGTTCAGTGTGCGAACCTCCTTGCCCGACACGGAGCTGAGCGTGCTGGCCATTTGGCCGACGGTGATCGATTCGCCGCTGGTCCAAATATCCTTGCCTGTGGAGCGTTAGTCGCGAGGTGCGGCAATCGTGCAAGGACTCGCCAATCCACTTGCTGGGATCACGGAAAGCCAGCCGGGCCCACAGGCCCGTCTGCTCTACGGCAAACATGTCACACACGGTGTCGTCCGGAAGGGCGCAGCGGAAGGTCAGGCTGCCGTCAGGATCGTTAACGACTTGAAAGCCGGGATAGCCGTCGTCAAGGATGTTTGAATAGTAGCGAGAAGTGTAGAGCAGCGTAGCTGGAAGACCGAACTCTTCTTTGTTGAGCTGGCGAATGTAGGAAGCCACTGAGTCGTCAGAAGACAGCTCCACTCCCGCCACTGACCTTGGTTCTTTGAGTCATAGCTCTGCAGCTGGTAGCGTGGGTTGACGCTCGCGAGGGCCGAGTACACGAGGTGCCGAACGCCAGCATAGTGGCAAGCATTGACAGCTGCGATAGTCTGACGAATCTCGGCGTTAGCAGCGGCAGTGCCGTTTCCGTGGTAGTTGGACCAGTCTGCTCTGTCAGGATAACCTCATTTGGAGCATGGACTCACAGTCGACATTGAGAAACACGCCGTCAGCGTTGCGAAGCACGCTCTCGTAGCTGGAGGGGTGGTCAAGGTCGCCCTGGACCATCTTGACGCCAACTTTGGCCAAGTCTGGGAGATGAGTTTGCGCACACTTTAGGTTTCCCACCAACGGCACGGTCCGTCGTGGGGTCGATGCAGACGCCGTAAACATCGAACTTGTCCGCGCCGTCCTGGAGCAGTGCAAGCGCTACACTGGTGGCCTGGCGGCCGGTGACAGGAAGGACAACAATCTTGCGGGGAGCCATCGTGAGTTGTGAAGGTAAGTTAAGGAGAGGATACAACAGCTGGGATGTCTGTGAGAGGCTTCGGCCATGGGGTGAGAACCAGAGCATGATTCTCGTGACGAGTGGTGCGCACACGACCCGATTGGAATGACGACGGCTTACTCCCAAACGACCACACATCTGTATCCCTAGCAAGGATCGTCATGAGCACGGCTGGGGCGCGCCAGTGGCATGAATACGCATCATACTGAGCGAGAGGGAGAGTACAACACCAAAGTCGACGACTGGCCGCACGACTTGTTCCACAATCCGTGCCTCAAACGTCCACTCGCCCTGACGTCAACTCACCGAATAATCCAACCTCCACTTTCAACATCGCCGCATCCACTACGAGCCTCAAAATGAGCAAACGCAGCGCGTCACCTACAAAGGTGGGCCCATCGATAGCTCCCAAGCGGGCTCGTGCACACACTCCCCCGCCTGCCGCCAATCTTGACTCCTGGCTTAAGCCTGACGCTACGCCACCGCTCCTCGCGTCCTCTCCGCACCTTCACGCGAGCACCTCGACGTTTGTGGCCTTCACGCTGTCATTCGAGGCGCCGCCTAATGTACGAACCGAGGACGCCCTGAGGAAGGAGGCCAAGCGAATTGTCGCGGGGCTGAATGTCGTACAGCTTGTTGGCGCGGAGCTGCTGGAGCGCGAGGAGGGGGCGTTCCAGCATGGTGAGGGACGGGCACCGGGCAGGATGGGGAAAGGGAAGGAGAGGGCCAGGGAGCCCGATTGTCGCATGTGGGCTATTAGGACGCTTGGGCTTGCAGAGGGCAAGGACGGGACTGGCGGAGAAGGGGACTATCAGGTGAGTACGGAGGTGGGGGTGGTGCTGATTTGCAGCTCCTCGAGTCATTCGATGACGATGGAGAGAAGTACGGTGGCGAGCGGATTCTGCGAGTCTTGAAGGATCAAGGAGCAGTTGACGTTATTACAATTTGCTGTCGATGGGTGAGTGTTGACGCAAGAGTCATAGCTGATTCGACAGTTTGGTGGCGATTTGCTAGGTGTACGTCTGATGAGATGAGGCAGGAGAGGACGCTGACGACCCAGCCTGCACGTTTCAGTCATATTGGGATCACAGCAGGGGACTCGGCAAAAGCTCTCGTTGGGATGGTGCAACGCCGCGACTTGCGAGCAGCTCTCATGGCCCTCGACGAAGAGATCAGTGGAATGCGTGCGACACTGGCAGCAGATTTGTCCCAACCCGCGCCGAGCTCGCAAGGTGCTGCGCCAGCCACATATGAGGATATCGATGACGTTCCACGACTTGAGCGGCTTGTCAAGGCAAGGGAAATGACAAAGGAGAATCTCGAGAAGAGGGTGGGGTGGGTAGGCCTGGAGCAGGCAAGAGGGGCTGGTCAGGATGGGCCGTAGGATACACGGTCTGACAGGCTACGATGGTCCATGGTAAGGCTATGGACATCTATCTACATCTACAGAACATAGCGGCTCGTGGATCGTATTGACGAGGTGGGGTGGCGTTGAGGAAGTCGTGAGTGGTCGTGCCATTGCTCAGGTCCTGATGTAGGTGGGGACCTGGCACAGCGAGTCGTTTGCCTAGTCCGTACGGCGGCGCTTGACACGACGCTCCGCTTCGGCGTTGATGCGCTCCAGTGTATCGCCGGCGGGACCAACGCTGCGCTTGTTGTCCGGGAGCTGCGCGCCATTAGTTATGCCACGGTTCACCGAGAACTTACAGGCAGAGTACGGTCGATATAGTCGTTGACCTGCTGAATGCTTCGCATGTACTCGGCAAATTCGGCTTGTTCCTGCGGAGTTGGTGTTTGTTCCATAGGGGGAAGACGTACCTCTGGGGTGGGATCGAGCATAGAACGCATAATCTGGGACATGCCCTGCACCATCTGGTGCACATCAGTGGCGCGGCAAGTGTGCAAGCGTACCTCCAGGCTAGGGTTCTCGCAGGCGTACATATACTCGGCGATCTCAGCCATCTCCTGTGGCTGTCAGCTATCCACTTGGTGAAGGGGTAGTGGGAGGGTAGGCCTACCTCCTCGGTCGGGCACATGAGCCTAGCGCAATCGTCGCGAAGCAGAGCGGTCAGCACATCGAGTTCAAACAGGCAACCTTACCTGGTCACTGGGGTCCATAATCTCCACCATGAGGTTGATAACATCCTCTGCAGCCTCGTGCACAGTCTGTACGACGCATCAGCAGGCTCCAGAAGCCGGGGACTTTGCCACTCACCTGGTATCGAACCGCCTCTTGCCCCCAACTGTGCTCCTCCTCGCCCCACTCCTCACCCTGCCCACCAGTACTGACAGTGTCCCCGCCCTCACTCATGCAGTCGTCACTCTCAGCCTCAGTCTCCTGGTCAGTCTCACACTCGACCGCGGTCGAGTCGCCGTCATCCTCGCTCGGGCCCGTGGAAGCGCAGCCGCAGCGCTCGTCGCAGAGTATCGGTGCCCAGCCGCAGGGTGGCGAGGTCATCTCGTCGAGTACGTGTTGAACGGTCGAGAGTATGATAGAGGAGCGAAGAGGAAGGGGGGGTTGTGTGTGGTTATGGAGGCAACTGCAGGGCGTCAGTCTTGTCAGCTGCGCTGATCGAGTCCTGTCTCACATTCGGTTAGTGTCAGTCGTCTACCGCTGCATCACCACAACGTCTGGTTTGCAGAACATACATCCGAACATGCTCTACGCGCACATGGCGCGCAGAGATGACAGCTAAACATACACGGCATGAGACACTTCTTCCTCTTCTTCTTGCTTGTACTGTTACTTGAGACACGGGAAACTTGCTTGTATGATCTGATGATTGGTATCGACAGGTGGCTTATCGACAAGACGATGCAACAACCTCACAATCACTTGCAGGTCCTGGGAGGGACCTTGAAGCCGTCCTTGCGGACACCTCCGCCCCAAGGGGTGCCACCGACAATCTCGGCGTCGTGGCCAAGACCGCGTTCGGCAAAGGCTTCCCAGATGATGCAGGCATTCTCGCCGCCAGTGAGGACCTGGTCGGCCTGGATGATGGCGTCACGTGCGTTGAAGAAGCTGGGGCGGCAAGGCTGGAGCTTCATGCCCGAGACGATGAGCTGGAGGATGAGGGTGTTACCGTGCTTCGGGATGAGCGGTGTGGGGCGGCCCTGGGCATCGACAGACTCCTCCAAAGTCTTGGTGTAGTAGTCGTTGGGCTTGGAAGTGTCCTCGGGAGGGAAGAGGGTCTTGGAGAAGCCGTACTTCTCGATCAAGCGCTGGTTGACGACAAAGAGAATCTCGGCCCAGACCTCGCCAATGGCGTGGACACCCCAGTAGCCGGGCTTGTCAAGGGTCTTGTAGGTCGAGGGGTTGTCAGTCGAGTTGGTCGAGTAGACAAAGTTGCGGATACCAGTCTCCTGGTTGGCAGCCCAAGCGCCCATGGGGTAGACGTCAGAGCCGTTCTTGAAGAGGTGGTGCTCCTCAACCTGGCGAATGAGGGTGGCAATGGCATCTCCCCAACCCTCACCCATACCACCGGCCTCACCCCAGCCGAGGCAGCCCGAGTTGGCGGGACCACCAGTGAGACGGGTCGAGAGACCGTGCGAGTACTCGTGGACGACAATGCCGGCCTCGAGGTCACCGTCGCGGTAAGGCGAGGCAGTGTCCCAGACGTACATACGCATGCGGGGCGCCTGGCCATCAGGAGGCGTCATAAAGTTGGCATTGTTGAAGCCCGAGCCGTCCTGAGCGTTGGCAAGAACGGGGTCACCGCCCCTGCCACCCTTGTCAAAGTTGTGCATCTGGAAGTTGCCGGCAGCCTCGTCAAAGCCAACACGGTGGAGGAGGTCGTGGTACTTGTTGCAAGTGTAGAAGAGCTGGGTGATAGCCATGTCCACGTACTGCTTGGGCGCAAGACCCTTGGACTCTCCGTAGTCGTAGACAAACGAAAACGACTCGTTGACGGGGCGGTGGTTGTAAAGGAAGTTGTTGCGGCCTTCCCAATCCTCGTGAGCGAGAACGTTGTTGCCAACAGTCGAAGCGACGCTAGTCTCCTTGCCGTTCTTGGTCGCACCAGGGAACTTGGCCTCGGGCCAGGGGTTGGCCGAGGTGGGGAAGGTGTGCCAGCCAAGAGGCGAGGCGACCTTGTCCGCGGGGTTGGTCTCGATGGCAATCTTGCCGGTAGTAGGGTCGTTGACGCCCCAAGGGAAGACGTGGTACTCATAGTCTGGGTTCTTGGGAGGCTTGGGGAAAGGCTTCTGCTTGTCCTTCTTGCCCTTGAGCTTCTGACGGAACTCGTGGTGGTGGTCCGACGAGTCAGATGCCCAGTCGACAATGCGAAGAATGTTGCCGGTGACAACATCGACGTAGGCCTCGTACCAGTTGTCCTTCATCTCAACCTCAAACTTGTAAACAAGGCGGGGAGCACCCTCCGACGACTGGGTGTACATGAGGCGGGCGGGGACGTCCTTGAGGACGTCGGCGGCCTTGAGAGCGTCACCAGAGAGAATGGTGGTGGCGGGCTCGGCGGGAGCCTTCTTGGGCTTGGCCTGGTGCTCAACGGTCTCGGTAAGACCAGTGGGGTTGACAAAGCTGGGCGAGATGCGCGAGAGGAGCGAAGCAAGAGCCTCGGGGGCCGAGAGCCACTCGTCCTTGGCCTTGGGAGACGACTGGCGCGAGCAGATCGAGTCAAGGTGGTTCTGAACGTGGGCCATGTTCTTGATGACAGCCTGGGCCTCGTGGCCGTCCATGTTGGGCTCGTCGTCCGAGGTCATGCCAAGGATCGACTGGGCGGCAGCCTTGACAATAGTCCAAGGACTGGACGAAGGAGCACCGGCGTAGAGCTCGTCCTTGTGGGTCTCCATAGTGTCGAGGAGCACGGCGCAGGTGCGCTGAGTCTCGTCGACGGCATTGTTGGTGAGGGGAGCCTCACCCTCGGGGTGGAACGAGCTACCCCACGAGAGCACACGACCATCGCGGTCAATGTTCACGTTGATATCACCGTCGCCGACCTCGAGGCCGTTGATGATCTGGCGAGCAAAGACATGGGTGACCAGAGTCTTCGAGTCGGTGTAAGTCTGTGGGGTGGTCAGTGGATCTGCACACGGAGGCAAGTCGGGTGATAACCGGGAGCGGCCAAGCCACGCTCGTGCTTGTGCTTGTGGGGCTTGCCACCGGTCACGAGATGGCTGCATCGGACGAGCCGAAACGCGATCTCGGTGTCACGCAGGAGGTAACACGCGACTACCGGGATGCGGGACGGAATACAGTGTGTGGAGTGTGGGGTGGGTGGCGACGCGTTTCAAGCAGGTCTACTCACGTCGTCACGGATGTAAAAGCTCTCTCCTTCTGCGCCGCCAATCTTGGCGGCGATAAAGGCCGTAGCAGCAGAACGGGGGTCGCTGGGGGCGCCAAACGAGTGAATGGGGGCGTCGGGGTACGACTCAAAGCTTGCGTGCTTGTGGTCCGGGCCAAACGACAGCGACTTGCGGACCTTTGGGTTGTGGTCGTGGCTGTGGTGTGGGGCAGCGGTGGCAAGGGTGGCAAGAGCCGGGAGGAGAGCGATGAGCGCTGCAACGCGCATAATGGCTGCTATGTGAATGAAGCTGTGTGGTGCTAGTGCAATGTAGTGTACAACTGTATGATGCGGGATGGGTGCTCTGAGGTCTGCAAGAAGGGGGGTTGAGTGATGAAGAAGAGAAAGAGAAGGGATGCGCGTCGTTGATTAAGAGGGGTCGGCCGACCCGCATGCAGCCATCCATCCATTCACCAGGATCTTGCCGATACGAGGTGGGTGAGTGGCTGAGCCAGGGCATCTGCCCGGGGCGACCCACAATCAGCCGAGGCGGCCGAGTCATGTCCACAGCAGGTGGTAGCAGGGGCAAGCTGCGGCCTAGCCCCAGCCAGCGGGGCCTCGGGGAGGAGGCGGTGATAGGCTAGTGACGTCGTGTGGACCCGATAGAATTCGCCACCCTTTGGCTGCATGGCCTTGGCTCACGCGGCCAGCAGCGCCACCGCTGGTTGAAAGCTCCAATTATTTGTAATTGTCTTTCATTTAGAAATCTGTCCATATACACAATTACTCCCGCCTAATTCAAATCCGGCGATCGGACACTTCTACCCTTTACAGCCGCTTATCTCGGTTCTAGGCACTGCACGCCCCACCAACCAACTCTGCCTGTACGCAGAGCACAGCTCTAGTAGAACAGTCCCGGGATGTGAGCGCCCTCAGCAGCGAGGGTAGCATAGTACAGCTCAGTCTCGCAGCAGATCACCATGCGGCCCTGGCCAGCAAACTGCAGAGGAAGACAAGGTCAGCGTTGATCGGACAAGTCTAGTGGTCATGCCATGGCGTGCTGATTGGGTGCGATAAGACCACTGATGGTGTCTCCCACGCACACACCCGAATACACGGGCGGACACGGGGCGTACGGGGCTCGGACGGTCATGCCCGGTACCTCCACTAGATCAACTAGACCGCCTCGAAGCGGAGTTGGGTGATTATCGCCACCAGCAGCGCACATCGCGCAAGCAACTCAATCCGGGGTAACCGGGGATGCAACTGCTTGACTCGGTTCGGTCTGTACTCACCTGGAAGTTTGCGCTCACGGCACCAGTGTAGATCTTGCCAATAAGAGTGCCGCTAGGGTTCCAGACGTGGATACCGTCGCCGCAGCCTGCGTAGACGTTGCCCTTGGTATCGCAGTGGACACCGTCGGGGAAACCGACGTGCGAATAGGCAAAGAACTCTTGAGGGCCGAGAGTGCCGTCCTCGCGCACCTCCATGCGGTAGAGAGTGGCGGGGTCGTTCCAGTCGGCAGGCTCAAAGCCGTGGGCGGCGCCAGTGTCCGAGACGTACAGGTGCTTGCCGTCGGGGGAGAAGGTCAGGCCGTTTGGGCGCAACATGTAGTCGGCCACGGCCTGGACGGTGCCGGTGTCGGCGTTGAAGCGGTAGACTTGGCGGCGGATCTGGTTGTACCCACGGAAGTCCCTGCGTGTGTGAGCTCATCTCTCTCAATACCTTGTCCGTACTCACTGGACGTAGCCGTAGTCGACGTCGGTGAAGTAGATCCAGCCGTTGGTGGGGTGAACAGCAACGTCGTTGAGCGAGTTGAACTGACGGCCGTAATAGTTGTTGATCATCACGGTCGTGTTGTACGGCTCGACGGGGTTCATGAGGAACAGTGCTGGCGCGACACCAACACCCTGTCCCTCGCCGGCAAAGATGATCTGGCCGCGCCAGTTCGTGCCACCATTGGGGTTCATCACAATTGGGTTAGAGTCAACGGTGATCACGTCGACCTGTCCAGTAGCGTTCGCCTGGTCCTTGACGGCATCAGCCTGGGCCAGAGAAATCTTCTCGATAATGGCCGACTTCTTCAGACCAGTGCCGGCGGCTTTGGCACCGGCGTTTTGCACAAAGAACATTTCGTCCGTTGGGGGGTACCTGGACATCAACATCTACACGACTGCTCAGGACGTCTTCACTTACCAGACATTTGCCTCGTGGAAGATGGGGTCACCATCCGAAGCAGCAATGAGGGTGAGCGTGGGGTTGTCGCCAATGACAGAGTAAAACTCCTCATCGTAGATGTGGAAGGGTTTGTCTTTGAGACTCTTGGCATCGTGACCAGGTGGCACAAACAGCTATACAGTCAGCATCCATCTCCCGAGCCTCCAATACAAACGCACACTCGAGCCGTCAAACTTGTCCTGCGGCGCAATGTCCTCCAGATTGTTCCATGTGCGCGGGTCCATCACCTGGGCCTGTGCAGGCGCATCCTCGGGGTTCCAGCGTTCGACGAGTGGTGTAGAGTGCACGAGAGGCACCACGAGCACGATCGCGCCCAAGGCGATCGGGAGGACGACCGACGTCGTGAACGCGGACGGAGGCATGGTGTGTTTACGAGTCTTGAAAAGGTGGGCGGTTTCAAAGTCTTGCTGGTGGAGGTTGACTCTCTGGCAATGACGTACGGTCAGCTTGGCTTCGGTGTTTGAAACGGCGCTCTGGGTGGATAACTGCTTGCTCTTGCTCGTCTGCTTCTTGCAGTCTTTAAGTATCACAGTCCATTGCGCCCATGCACAACGTCAGCAGTTTCTCATCTGGTCAGCAGGTCATCATCGTCTCGCTACGTCCGTTTCGGGCGAGTGAGAACCCCTCGGCTTTGACAGGCAAGAACAAGGTTCCGTCCAACGACGCCGCAGCACCAACTGACACAAGGTTGGGGAGTAGTCATTTGCATCTGAGACCGACTAACGGATAACGACGGTTCCACACCTTCTGCCCACCTGTCACCACGACGGCTCAGCACGGTAGACGTCGGCACCGCCGGCATCGTGGTCATCTGCACCTCGATTTCTCATGAAACGTTCGGTTCTGCGACTTCGGACAGCACCGTGATCCGTGACGCAATGCTGGAACGGTTCTGGAACCAGGTATTCAAAGGTTGCCGGAGTGGGTAAACGGACGCCCACCCGAGTATCCGAGGACACACACAGGTGCAATAGATCTCGAGGGGGGCAGGACACAGCGCTGATGCCGTATGAAAGCAGGCCAAGCCACTCCAGCCTTCAGGCACGGCCTCACCATGTTACCAATGCGCCAATGCGCCAATGCCATGGTACGTAGATACAGTCTATTGCCCAAGTAAGTAGTTGCCAAACGAGTGCTGCTCTCTGCCCCACGAATCTGTGTGGAGTCGTGAAACGGTCCTTTGTCGTAATGCCGCAGAAGAGAGCAAGAAACGTAACTTGATCACATGCAAACAGGCAGAACTACGAGTACAAAAGATAGACTACTTGGAGAAATACACGCTGGTCACAGAGGCACACCGTTCCGCTAATCATCACGGCCAGGGTGCCGTAAACCACAAAAAGTTCTACACGCAATGGAAGCGGCCATCAAGGGCCATGATAGCCATGATGGCTCGCCGGGGAGCGATTGGTTTGGCGATATGACGGCAACCGGGAAGCTTTCGATCTCCCCGCATTCCATCGAGTCGCCGTTCCGCAAGCGCATACGCCTCAGTCGCGGAGTTTCAAATGTGTCAGACATGCGCCGCAACTCATGCCTATGATCCCTTCCTCCTACAGTGTCGGATGGCCCACTTTTTTTGGGATCCATGTGTAGTTTACGACTTGGATTTGCCGAGACGCATACTGGCCTTGGGCTTGAGCATGCGGAATATACTTGAGCGTTTGTCGGACGCGGTGGAGGATGCAGAGTTGTTGGCCGAGTGGCGCGGCACAGGCGGGGGAGGTGGCGCAGGACGAGGCTGCGTGTAGCGGACTTGGTCAGCCATGGGTGGTGGACGCGGAGGCAGCGAGTAGAAGGTGGCCAGGTAGGCCTCGGGCACACGGCGGGGCATATGGTCGCGCGGGCGAGGCATCATGAACGAGTCGAGCTCGGCAGGCGATGGGCGCACCGGCACGCCGTCTGATGACTCGTCGGTGCGAGGAGGCACGTATGACACAGGTATGGCGTTGGGCGTCGGCGCATCGGCGCTCACCGAGCGCATGGGTACTGGGTGGCCCTGTGGTGCCGACGGCTTGGCTGGTTGGTACTGCGAGACGCGGTACGGGGACGATCCAAAGAAGTGGGAACGTGACGAGCCCCTCGAGTACGAGTCAAAGCTCGGCGACTCCATAACCGGCGATTCGAGAACCGGCGACTCGAGCATGGGAGAACGAGCAAGATCGGGTGTCCCCGCAGGCGATTCGAGGCGGGAACGAGACGAGGCCGACTCGGGAGACACGGACGAGTTCTCTAGCAGTGGTGGCAGAGAGGCTTCCGAATCAGGAGATGAGGTTACCGAACGGCGCGGCGGGCGCGCAGGTGGAGGACCAGGCGACACGGAGACGGAACGCGACGGAGGTAAGGACGACGGTAGGGATTCCTTGTCCAAATCGGGTGTAGGCTCGGGCACGGCCAGGATGGTCTCCATGCGCTCAGAAGACTCGATCACTGGCGTCGTGCGCGTACTGCTAACGTACGACACGGGGCGCGCGGCGCGCGGGGGACGCGGTGGCAAGGGCGTTGACAACGCGTTCGGTGCCATGGAGACTGGGCGCCGCGAATCCACCTTTACCGGCGACTCTGTCCGAACACTTGTGTTTGTGTCTGAAGTTCGTGACACGGAGCGAGGAGTTGGAGCCTCTGGTGCTTCGCGCAGCACCGATGAGCGGTTGGCACGAGGGGGGATTGCTGGCGCGGCGAGCGACCGAATGCCTGCCACACTGGCACGGCGAAGGGCCTTTTCGGCGGCCGATGCCTCTGCAGCTGCCTTGCTTGCTACTGCCGGAGCGTCGCCGCCAGACTTGGCCCCCCACGCAAAGTGGGTAGATGCGCGGTGACTCAGCTTGCGGTTGGTGGGGGGGACAAGGTCACCCTGACCCGTCCGCAACATGCTCGAGCGGTTGGCACGGGGCGACTGGTAATGTCAGTTATTGATGCACAGATGGGTCGCTTACGATTGAGGGAGGGGCCAGGCTCGACGGAGCCGCGACGCTCCTGCGACGTTCAGCCCGCTCGGCAGCATCGCGAGCCTTGTTCTTGGCGGCCTGCTCTGCCATGTCGCGTGGTGTGGATGCATCGGGCACAGGCTGGCCAGCGCGCAACAGTGCGGCACGATTTAACCGAGGTGTGGACTCGGGGGCAGTGATGCTTGTCGGTAGTTGCACACTGCGTCGCCTCTCTGCACGCTCGGCAGCATCCCGCGCTTTGTTGCGCACCGCCATTTCGGCGCGGGCAGCTGTGGACACGACTGGAGGTGCATTATCTGCTGGCTGTCCGGAGCGCAGCAGAGCAGCGCGATTCTGGCGAGGCTGCACAGATGGTTCTGCAAGGGATGATACATTCTGCGACGCGTCAGAAATGGCACACGACAGACACTCGAAACAAGCGCGTGGCAGGTGGCGTTTATCCTCCGAGAGCACTTGCACTGCAAGATACCCCTCTCAACCTTGCCAACGGGAAGCCCAAATTGTCTCAACACTCACAAGGCCAAGTCCCGTGCGCTTATGCCCGGGCACATTGTCAAAGGTGACCACCGTGTCTCCACCAGCAGCGCGTCGCTCGTCACACGGATCAATCCACTCGAGGCCTTGACGAAGGGCTGCAGACTTTGTCAGACGAGGTCCGACACCAGCTATATGTGTTGTCCGCGGAGCAGGGCGAGCGACAAAGGGTACAAAGCCATCGCTACTAGGCTTGCCGGCTTGCTCGTGGGCGAGGTGGTGGAGAATAGGGTCGGAGGCAACATAATCCTGTGAGAGTGATGACGCCGAGTCGAGATTGTGGTCGTCGTCGTCGTAGGCGGCGTCAAGGACAACAACGTCTCCGTCAAAGGAATCGGCTGGGGGAGTGCGGACGCGCACTGAGCGCATGGTGGCCATGAAGCGGGTGTCGTTACCACTGATGAGCCCAGGGTTATCAGACATGAGAATTAATGTCTGTCGACAGAGGTACGAAGAGTGATGTCGCCAGTTGAACGAGTAGGTGGTATATACCCAACTCGGAGCTCAGCGGTTTCGCGTTTCCAGGACGCGAGCACGGCGAACCAGTAATGGATGGTGGACAACAGGGCAAGGGGTAGGTAGTGTTGGTTGTTGAACGAAATCAGGAAATGGTTCGCCAGTCACAGGGTAGTGAGGAGAGGTACCATTAATCCCTCAAGGGAGCAGCAGCACGAGGGGTGGCGGTGGGCGGTGAATTGCTTGGGTGCACGGGGATGGAATGTGAAGGGGTAGAGGACAAGACGCGGTGGTCTGAGCGGTGTGTGTGTTGAAGGATTAGTGAGTAACAACGAGTAACGAGTCGATGGGAGCAGCTGGTTATCACCACCAGTGGCCATCGTCGTGAGAGAGTGCTCACGAAAGACCGTTCCCGACAAGAACACGGAGTAGCATGGCAGGGAGGAAGGAAGGCTGACCATATTGTTTATGGCATTGACCACTACCAAAATGACCCACAACTACGGCATGGAGAAGATGATACACAAGGGTCAGACGGCACCACGTCAGAGGACTTCAGGGACCTTGTTCCAGCGTTCAGGCCATCGCGTCCCGGATGCTGTAATCCCACGCTCCCGCCACTGCGACGTCGACTACCTTGCTCCAGCATATCGCCCACTTGGCGCATAGCAACGCAGCGAATCTTAAAGCAGCGGGTTGGTCTCGCACCAACTTGTCGAGTTTCCAAGCTGGGGCATTCAATGGCAGCCATCAGTCGCAAGGCTGGCGGTTGCTCACCTAAGACATGGTACAGTCTCCAACGCGAGCCACTAGGCCGGATTTCCACGTGGATATACTTCCGCTGTTTTTGGATCAAGAGCCACGCGAGATTCGCGAGGAATTACCAGGGACTGAGCTGTGCAATATTTTTATTTGCACCGCCCCCTTGGACACAAAAGCGCCTTTACTCTCGGAAGCAATTCAGATCGACTGCGGTGGAGGCGTGGAAGAACCCCGAAAAGGTTCCGTCGTCGGCCGTCTTCTCGCTGCCCATGACGCATGCACCGCTCACGACCAAGCCTCCATTTCTGCCATACCTGACATCTTGACACCATCGACAGCTTCCTCTTTTCTCATCCACCCATCTACCACCAGCTCACACTTTGCCCAACATGCAGGCACTCAAGCTGAGCAAGAAGTATCCCGAATTCCAACAGGAGGACATCTTTGACCTCATCAACAAGTTCCAGTGAGTCAAGTCCTCTTGTCGAGACTTTGAGTGATTGGGGGTCGCATCGCCTCGGCAGATAGCTAACTGGTGACAGACAGATCGATGTCGAAGACAAGGGGTCATTGGACAAGGCAGAGGTTATCGCTGCCGTCCAGAAGGCTGGCGAGGCGGACTATGACTCGGTGAGAGGATTGACATGTCGGTCTTTTGTATGCGACTGACGCCTTAGGCCCGTGAGACTTTGAAGCAGGTCAACATCGACTCGTCGGGTCGTCTGGAACTCGAGGACTGGGTTCAGCTTCACTCGCTGCTCCGCAAGGCCAAGGCTCAGCCTGTGTAGGTCACACCTCCGTTCGCCAATGCTGACGTACAGGCTCGAGACCCACAAGGGACGCATTGCAGTGAAGGGCACTGCTGGCACCAACACCCAGCACACTGTCAACGAGGACGAGCTTAGGTCATTCACCGACCACATCAACGGTGTCCTGGGTGGTGACCCTGACGTCGGCCGCCTTCTCCCCATCCCCACCGACACGATGCAGCTGTTCGACGAGGTCCAGGGTGAGCAATTCATTCAAATGACGCCTCTGACACTGCACAGACGGATTGATTCTCTGCAAGCTGATCAATGACTCGGTTCCCGACACCATTGACGAGCGTGTCCTCAACAAGCCCACAGCAAAGCGCCCTCAGCTCAATGCGTTCCAGAAGACTGAGAACAACAACATTGTCATCACCTCGTCGAAGGGTATTGGATGCTCGGTCGTCAACATTGGCCCCCAGGACATCCAGGAGGGTCGCGAGCACCTTATCCTTGGCCTTATTTGGCAGATTATTCGTCGTGGTCTTCTGAGCAAGATCGACATCAAGGTTCACCCCGAGCTGTACCGCCTGCTTGATGATGGCGAGACCCTCGAGGAGTTCCTCCGTCTTCCCCCCGACCAGATTCTGCTCCGCTGGTTCAACTACCACCTCAAGGCGGCCAACTGGCCCAGAAGGTGAGCTGCAGATGCCAAGCTATGCTGACGTTTCAGGGTTACCAACTTCTCCAAGGACGTGTCGGACGGCGAGAACTACACTATTCTCTTGAACCAGCTCAAGCCGGATGAGTGCAGCCGTGCTCCTCTTCAGACCCAGGATCTGCACCAACGCGCCGAGGAGGTTCTTCAGAACGCCGACGCTATTGGATGCCGTCGCTTCCTTACGCCGAACGGTATGGTCTCTGGTAACCCCAAGCTCAACCTTGCATTTGTTGCCAACCTGTTCAACACCTGGCCTGGTCTTGATCCTCTCGAGGAGGCCGAGGCACCGCCCGAGATTGACGACTTTGATGCCGAGGGAGAGCGTGAGGCGCGTGTCTTCACCCTCTGGCTCAACTCGCTTGATGTTGAGCCCGGAGTGTACAACCTGTTCGAGAACCTCAAGGATGGAAACATCTTGCTGCAGGCGTTCGACAAGGTCATTCCCGGTTCCGTCATCTGGCGCCGCGTGTCAAAGCCCAAGGAGGGCCAGGAGCTTTCGCGTTTCAAGTCGGTTGAGAACACGAACTATGCTGTTGACCTCGCTACTGCCAACGGCATGCACATGGTCGGCATCCAGGGTTCTGACATTGTCGACGGCACGCGCACCCTTGTGCTCGGTCTCGTCTGGCAGCTCATGCGCGTGAGCATCACCCAGACCCTCGCATCGATTAAGGGTGCCGGTGGCAAGGGTGTTACCGACCAGGACATTGTCCGATGGGCCAACGACATGGTGCAGAAGAGTGGAAAGTCGAGCACCATGCGCAGCTTCAAGGACCCCAGTCTCAGCAACGCCCACTTCTTCCTCGACCTCCTCAACGCCGTCCGCCCCGGCATCGTCGACTACTCCCTTGTTTACAACTCGAACGACCCAGAGGAGAAGAGGCTCAACGCCAAGCTTGCCATCTCGATTGCCCGCAAGCTCAACGCACTCATTTTCCTCGTCCCCGAGGACATTGTCGACGTCCGCCCCCGTCTCCTCCTCACCTTTGTCGGCGCTCTCTGGGCCGCGTCGCTCAACCAGTAAACGTCGTCGTGTCAAGTTCGTGTCATCAGTGTCTCGTGTACAGTACGCAATGGGATGTGCGTGCCCGAGTAGTAGAATCAGGCTAGCTTTGCACGTTACGAATAGTTCTTATGCAGGATATACAATACATTTTCTTAATGGACGGGGGCGGGGGCAGTCCGGATCTCACAACCGAAAGGGGACGATGGACACGAGCTGATATATAGAGAAAGGGGGTCATGATCTAGATGGCAATGACCGATGCTGTAGCCTCGGGCTCAGCGGGGGCAGTTTCGTGCAAGCCTGTCGCGGGCTCGTCAAGGTCCATGGCGTCGCTCTTGCCATCGTCCTTGGGCGCGTCGGGCGTGGCAGCGTCGTCCTTGGCCGCATCCTCCTTGGATGCGTCCTCTTTGGATGCGTCCTCTTTGGATGCGTCCTCTTTGGATGCGTCCTCCTGTTGTGCGTCCTCTTTGGAAACGTTCTCACTTGGTGCGTCGTTGTTGGATGCGTCGTCCTTGGATGCGTCGTCCTTTTGTGCGTCGTCCTTCGATGCGTCGTCCTTCGATGCGTCGTCCTTTGGTGCGTCGTCCTTTGGTGCGTCGGTCTTTGCTGCGTCGTCTGTCAAAGCGTCATCCTTGGCAGTGTCGTCCTTGGGAGCGGTGTCATCTGTCGGCGTCTCCTCCGTGGGAACTTCGTCCTTGGCGGCGTCGGCTGCCGACTCCTCGGTTGTGACTTCCTCCTCTTTTGAGGCTCCGTCATTGGCTTCCGCCACAGGGGCCGCCTCCTTGGCAGCTTCGGGAGCAGGCTCATCAACGGGAACAGCGTCGACCTTGGGAGGGGAGGGCTCCACTGGTGCCTCGACCTCGGCGACAGGAGCCTTAGCCGCGGCCTCAGCGGCGGGAGCCTTCTCAGGCTCGGCCATCTCGGTGTCCTCCTTCACAGCCTCGACGGACGTGACAGGAACTGGCTCCTCGACGGGAATCTCCTTGGCGGCCTCGTTGATGGGTGAAAGAACGGGAGGAGCGACATCGTCGACGGCCATGGCGTTCTCCTTAGGCACCTCGGGCTCCTTGTCAACTGGCTCGGGCTCCGTTTCAACCTCCTTGGGCTTCTCTGCGACGACGGGCTTGACATCCACTTCCTCCATCTCCACGTCGTCGTCCGGGAGCGCGGGGCCGTCTTTGCGATGGACCCAGCGGAAGACCGTCGCGGCGCAGAGAATGCCCTTGTCGGCGTCCAGCTGGATCGCAAGACCCTGGTCTATCCACATCGCGCGCGAGGGGTCGAGGGCAGCGGCTATCGTGACAAGCTTGTCGGCTGGAGGGGCGGCCCCTTTGCGAGTGGGCTTGAGGGGAGTCTCGACGCTCGAGACGCGGAGGCGCGGCAAACCACTGTCGAGCAAGACGAGCGATACGCGGTAGCTGCGGTGTCAGCAAAAGTTAACGGATTGGGAGCTTACTGGTCAGAGCCGTTGCCAAAGTCAACGTCGTGGGTCCACAGGGAGCGGTTGGTCTTGTCATCATCGGCAGGAAGGTCAAAGTAGCCTGCAAGCGCAGAGGGCTTGTAAGTGCAACCAGCCTGGCCCGAGACGAAGAGCAAGTCATCCGCGAACGACATGTCAGGGCGGTCCTCCTCGTACTGCAGGTCCTCTGGCAGGATACTGGCCGCCTCGTCGACGTCGAGTGGTGCGGGCGCCTGACCCATGACCACTGCACGCTCGAGGGCAAGCTCGGCCATGTGCTGCTTGCGGGCAGCACGACGCGGGAGGAGCGAGTCGTAGCGCTTGTCTACCTTGACACGCTCCACACCCTCGATGACAATACTCGCGCCGTCGTGGCCATTGCCCCAACCGCGGGTGACCACACCGTTGCGCTCGGTGGCAGTGTACCGCACGAGTCTAGGGACAATGCGGACAGTGACATTTACAATGTCGTTGTCGCTGCGCGTCGAGGGCCCGCCCCAGCGAATCCATCCGGCGTGGATCAGAACGAGGCCAAGGTCCGAGTCATCGGTGTAGACGTCCGTACCCCAAACCTTGCGGTCCTTGCGGGCCTGACCGTCGGGGGCCCAGCCGAGGCCAACGGTGGCGCCGTCACCCCCGGACGCGCGAGCCTCATCCCATCCAGGCTCGCCACGCACCTTCCAACGCGAGCCGAGAAAGCCACCGCCCACACGGACGACGACTATACCTCCCTCACACTCCATGGTGGTGCAGCGAGTCTGAGCAAGAGACCAGTCGGAGCCGCCATATGACTCGTGACCGACAATCCGGCCAAGGTCGGGAAGACTCTTGAGCCAGGCCTCGACGGGAGAGCTCGACACCTCGGGCCACTTCTTGACACCACTGGTGAGGGCTGACCAGTCACGCTGGGGCGCGGGGAGCTTCTTCTCCTCCTCCTTGCGGCGTTTGCTACGGTTGGTGTTGGCGCGACGGTGGGCCTGAGCCTGGTCCTCGACAGCAGTGTCCATGCGGGGGCGCTTCGTGGTAGCGTCTCGTGGCGTGTAGGTGTACTCGCGCGTGTCCGCAGCCGGTGGGGCGCCTTTATTGTTGTATCCAAATGGTCGCGCGTCTCGGCCAGCGGCCGGCTGCTGGGCGGCGGCGGGCTGAGCAGCGACAGGAGGAGCCGGCGCGGGTGTAGGCTTGGTCTCGGGGACGCTGTAGGCTTGAGCCTCGGGCCTGTTGATGACCTCGATGTGACGAGTGTACTTGGGCTCAGTGTAGGTCGGCTGCGCGGCCGGCGCGGCGGAACCCTGAGGGCGAGGGCGTCCACCGTAGATGTCAGAGAAGGACGACGATGGCTGACGCGGGGGTTGGAAAGCCTTGGACTCGTACGCCCGACGCCTCTCGCGGTCGGCACGAACGAGCTCTTGCTCGCGCTCCTTGCGCTCACGCTCGCGGGCCATCTCCCTCTCCTTCTCCCTTTCGCGCTCACGGGCAAGCTCACGCTCCTTTTCACGAGCCACTTCACGCTCGCGCTCCCTCTCCCTCTCCCGTTCCCTCTCACGCTCTCGTTCACGCTCGCGGCGCTCGCGCTCCTGGGCCGAGTAGGAAAAGGGGTAACCCGCGCCACCGCCGAGGAAGCCGCTACCCAGGCCGTACGAGTTGTAGGGCTGGGTGTAGGCAGACGCGTAGGTTGAGCTAAACGAGTAGGGAGGACGAACGGAAGAGGGGGCAGACGACGAAGAGGAGGCTGGCTTTGCCGCACCGGAAGTTGAGCCGGGGGCATCGCGAGGCTGCTGGGTGGGTGACGTTGCCGAGGCGGAGTGCTGGACGGGTGAACGTTGACTGGGAGCATCGCGCGCCGGCTGCGACGACAGAGGAGGGGGGCCGCCAAACAGGCCACGGCCAGAGGCGGCAGGAGGGGGAATGTTGCTCTTCACCGGGCTAGTCTGACCCATGGCTGACAGGCCAGAGAGGCTTTCGCGGGGTTGGCTGCTGCTGGACAGGTTGCGTTGGTGGCCAGAGGCCTTGTCCTGAGCAGGGTTGCTCGCAGCGCTACCGGAACGAGGGCGTCCGCCTCCCTCGTAGCTTGAGCCCAGAGGACGACCACCGATACTGGAGAAGCTGGGGAGAGGATGTCCGGGGCGAGCTGCTGAAGAAGCAGTGGACGAAGGATGGGCAGCTGATGGCTTGGCCGCAGGCCCGCTGGCTGACGAGCCACCACCCGGCACACGGTTCAAGAGAGTGGGCGAGGTCGACGGATGCTGCCTGCCGAAAGGTTGGTGGGTCGAACGGGTCGGCGACTTGTCACCAGAAGGTTTCGAGTCGCGACCCTGTCCCAACTGATGCTGACGCTCACGCTCACGCTCGCGGTCGCGCTCAATCTCGCGGAGACGGTCCCGCTCGCGCTTCTCGGCCATGTAGTTTCCAAACGAGTACTGAGATGCGGATCCACCGAAAATTCCGGCGCCTCCTGGGCGTGATGTGATCGACGAGGAAGGGTTCTCTGGGCGTGTGGAGGGATACGCCGTGGCAGAGCCCATTCCAGAACCAGGCACGCGGCCGGCCTCGTGCGAAGCGGATGCTGGTGTCGAAGCAGCTGGGCGGTCGCCGCCGCCAGCACTAGACGACGAGTGCGAGTGGTGATGATGGTGGTGGTGATGGTGATGGTGGGGGTGGGCATGCGGCGCTGCACTGTTGGCAGGTGACGCCGAAGCCGAAGGTGGCCGTGCCTGTGACCCGGGGTACGAAAACCGAGCGGCCGACGAGTCTGCGCGTCAGTGAGCACAAGGTCTTGCATCCACGGCACATTTGTGCTCTAGGACTCACCTCTTGCCGGCGGACGGTCACCGCCCTTGTCCTGCTCACTCATCCTTGGTGGAGCGCGGTGTGGGAGCAGGTGCGATCCGATCGGTTGGATAGGGTGGAGGGAAGAAGATGTTCACTGTTGCTTTGTAGCAGTGGGGCGAGCCGCGGCCAGGCAGCCTGGTGGGCAGACGGGATGGGAGAGTGTCGAGTGCACAGAGCTGCCGAGGTGCTGGACTGGAATCCGGATTAAAGGAGGATGGTATGGGAGATGAGAAAGTCTAGTCGTGAAAGTAGATGTTGATGAAGAGGTAAGAGGTTGCAGTGTGTTGCTGACCCGGGATTCTCGTTTGCCAGTCGCAGCATGCAGCCTGACGTCGGCCAGGAACGAGGCCTCACACAGTGGGCGCGGCGGCGCCGCTCGGCCCTGGCGCACTTGGTTCACTCATCCCATCTAGCGCCACCGATCCGCTTATAATCCCGGAGATATCGGCCTAAATTCAACGTGTGGCACCTCTGTTGTCCTATCGCACATCATGGCAATCGTTTACCATGCACACCATGCACACCGTCAACACACCACTGTCGCAAGAGCGTGTGCATCACCTCGTTCTTCAAAGGGCCCGTGCACCAGTATCTGTCTCAACTAATGTGTGTCAACTTGCCGCATCCCATTGTTCTGCAACGGCAGATGGGCTGGTTCCCCGGACCAGCTTGTCTCGATCTCCAGTCTGTTCCCCTGGTATCCGATATCGGCTTTGCCAGCTCTGACACTGATGCTAGGCCAAGTGGACTCGACAAGTACAGCACTTCAGTCTGTACGCTGATGTCGACCGAATCACCCAGCCTGCGTGGTAATAATCAGGGGGCACACTGCACTAACAAAGGCCGGCAATGTGTGCCAACAAAGCGCACGCACTGACCTACCGGCTAACGGCCACGTCGTCCACTGGCCACTGATCCACTGATCTCGAACCTTGCGGGGTGCCGTCCACTGGCCACTGGCCGCTAGCAGAGTCAACACTATTGTTCTTCTTCGCGTCGACGGGTTTGCTGCGGTAGGTGGCATTGAAAAGGCATCCAGCACTGCCAGCTGCCACCTACGGCCTCAGCTGCACCTTTGCAGTACTTGTGGCATGAGTGCTCACATACTCGCCAACTGTACCGCCGTCTCTTCTCCAATGGCGCCACCCGCGTTCACGACTTAATCTGGATGATGCTTGAACCACGCTGTGCATCCATTGGTGAATCGCGGACTTTTGAACCTGTTATGCCATAACTCTGATCGCTGACAATCACTGTTACCACACACTGCGTGATGCCAAGAGTATGGAAGCGCCTGAAGAGTACTCATCGGACAGGAGCAGTCGTCATGACCTGACAAAGAAAGAAAAAGGCGTGCCGGCGATCCGGCGAATGGAAGTGCCTCGGAAACATCACTTAGCAACCCTACAAGATGGCCGGCGACTACGATGGCAGAGGCACTTCTCATGACAATTTGGTCACACGAAAGAAAATGACCAATGCATCTAGCATGAGCAGTTGTACGCGTAGAGGAGAGAGTAGTAAAACACATGAAATTGATACAGACAAAAGACACAGCCACCGCGGGAGAGTGTACCCGTGGTTACCGTCCAGCGGCGTGGCGTGCGGCCCACATGAGTGCCAGCAACGTTTGGCCCTCAGGGGACTTGAGGCCTGATCCCTTACGAACAATGAAGCCGTTGGTGCCCTGAGGGTCGACCACGTCGGTAAGCCACTTGGCAGTGCTGACCTTGCGAACGACAGCCTCAAAGGTAGCGGCAGCCTTGTCGGCAAGGGGGGAGGCGAGTTCTGGGCAGAGCTTGAGGAAGCGGTAGTAGGCGGCGACGACGGCGGCGGTGCCGGCCGAATCGGCGAGCGTGACGTCCTCGCCTTTGGGAGCGCGGTCCTTCTCGGGAACAAGCATGTAGT
This sequence comes from Prillingera fragicola, assembly GCA_002335605.1. Lineage (NCBI taxonomy): Eukaryota > Fungi > Basidiomycota > Tremellomycetes > Trichosporonales > Trichosporonaceae > Prillingera > Prillingera fragicola. Next base: position 2,454,218 of record BEDY01000001.1, read on the forward strand.
TGGGGAGACGGCCGCTCGCCTCGACCTGGTTGAAGAGCGAGGTGAAGACAGCAGCCGCAGTCGTCTCGGCCTCCGCGACCTTGGCGTCGAGCTTCGTGTTGCCTGCCGACTTGATGCTGGCAAGGACGCGCATCAGGCCGTGGAGCATCCAGCCGTTGCCTGTAGCCCAGAAACGGGCATCCCAGTTGTTGACGTGACGGTAGAGGTTGACCGAAGGGTCGAGGAGGCCGGAGGAGATGAGCGACCATTGGTCGAGAGCCTCGGCGAGGAGCTCGTCGTTCTTTGTGGTCATACCGAGGTAGGCGAGGAAGGGAGGAATCATAAAGCCCTGGTCAGACCAGAGCTCAAAGTGACCCTCGCGCTGCGATATCGTGCCGTTGTCGCTCTTGACGCCAGATTGAAGGTACGCAAGCTGATTTCCGACGGCCCATGCGTAGGCATCGTCACTCTTGACGCTGCCGACGGACTTGAGGTCGCCCTTGACCTGGTCGGCAAAGTGAGCCAATATCCAGGCAGCCGTGCCAAGAGCGCACGGGTCGCCGAGCGAGCCCGCTCCATCGACGAGCGCCTTTGAGGCAAGAGGGGTAGGAGAGGTGTCGGACGAAATGTACTTGTCGAGGTCGACTTCATTCGAATCCTCGGGAGCACCGCTCCAGTCGTACTTGTCAAGAGTGTTGGCGGTGATGCGCAAAACCTCACGCGGAATAACCTTGGAATTGTTCATGAACGACTCCTTGTACTCAAAGGGGGTCAGATGAGAGTTGTAGACTTCCAGAAGTGCCTCGGTCAAGGTACCGAGTTCCCAACTGTGGGCTGAAATGGCGATTCCGTTGGTGAGAATGCCGGGGAGATCCTTTGTGAGTCGGACATAGCCAGGACTCTTTATGCGGGGGTCGTAAGAGAGTGATGGGAGCTGGTAGCCAGGTGGGGCGCGCTCGGAAAGACGGTGAACACGCGCGGCGTGACGACCTTTGAGGGGATGCAGCGGACCGGCCGCGGCAAAGGTGAAGAAAGCAGCGAGCTGCAGCACTTGGAAGAGCACAGCAACAGCGAGCATGACGGATGGGACAATGATAAAGAATGAATGAAAGATGAAGAAGAAGAACCAACTTCGCCCAATGCTGATGGCGGCAAAAGCAGCCACAATTCGTACGGGACACTACTAGAGTGATGGTCACGGTAGTGGAGGAGGCTCAGGGTCCCCCTATTTTGACCCTGATTCCCACCAGGGAGCGTTTCCTTGGCAATGCGCGTCGTCACCCAGGCTTCCTTTGACCTCGACGACATGGAACTTCCAACTGGCATAGGCGTGCGTCATGGCTGTCGAGGCGATTCCTGCACTGGCCTGTGCAATGGACTATGCAGAACACTGGTGAAACTGGGCTACGCACCCAACCCTTTGTCAGTGCACACTGGGTTACTGAATTCTGTTTGGGAACAGGGCTCCACAAGGTCACAAAGCATGTTGTTTATGCTTGGCAGCGGAGACTGGTCAAGGGACCAAGGGCGTTATGGGGCGTACCTGTGGTCTGTGCGCAGCACATCGTCTTGACGGGCACGGCATCAGCTGCACTGAGGCGTTAGGCGCGACACGCATCAGGCGCTATATCAGGCCAGGGTGGTGCAAGTCGTGTGCATCAGCATCCGCCGAGAGCCGCGGTGGCACCCAGCCGGCAGTGAGCTGATTAATGGGTGGCAAAGGGGTGGATCAATGCACAGTGCGCGATTTCATGACTTGCCATGACACTCTTTATGCGCTTCGTCTCATCCTGCAATCCTGCAAAGTAGCAATACGGCGCGGCTCGACACGGTGCCGGACTAGATGTTCCAATTAATGGCGCACTGGGGTCGTTGCAGCTACCTGGTGGACCGATCTTGGTCTTGATGGGGAGTGTGCAAGAGGAACACATCGCCAATGGTCAGACGCAGACTATGCACACCTCTCATGCGCAGCTGTGTAGCTGGGGTTTAACGCCGCACTCAATGGCGTCCGCAACCAACACGGCCAAGAAGACATTGGGCGACAAACGACATCAATGAATACCGCGTGGTTGCCATTCCCGCTTCGGCCCCGGTCCGGTATCGCGCAAGGCACGACGTGTGTTCTTTCAATCCATGCCTGTTGGCCTTGTCTCGTGCTTCCAGCGACTGGTCCACACCGTCCTGCACCTCTACGTCCTTCGGAGCTTAGCATGTCGACTGAAGCGCATAAACCCTAGGATACGCCAGCGCGCTCGTGGCCGCCCCTATGTTCAGGACGCAGCAAGGCAGAGGTTGTTTCGTAGCAACCGCGACACGCTTCCCTACACATGTCGCCTGCTCGGAAACTGACACCCTTCGGCCCGAACGTGCCATGTTCCGGACGGCAACAGACGCCTTCTGGCGGCAGCGAAGATCTAGAAGCGCGCGCAATATGGTTTTTTGCGACCTGAGGCGTAAGCTTGGCTCGGTCAGACAGGTTTCCCCGGTGCCATCCATTTCGACACCATCGCCGCAAATTCGGGCTCACGGGGGGCCCACTCTGTCATTCTCGGCCGCGGCTGGGCTCCACCTTGTTCTGTATTCATGGTTAACGCCTCGACCCGCCCCGGGGCTAAGACGTCCCAAGTTGGGCCCTGGACATCAGCGGGGTCCCACCTGACAGCGGCAATCAAAGGCACTTTGCTCGCTAGCGATGGCCAACAAAGCTTCATGCTCGCCAAGAGTTGGACATTCTAGCCAACAATGTCTTCCTTTGCAATGTGCCAAGGCTGGTCTTCTGTGGTAGCTCCGAGGGGGGTTAGGAACGATTCGGGGCACAGGTGGGCAGAGCATGGTTGACCTCGATTCGATTCTGATCAACAAAAAAAAGTTGAGCCACTGAGCCTCATTGCCTCATGGCACGATATAAGGCTGGGGTACTGAGTCCCAGACGACCCACGTAACCCCTCTGCAGTCATGTCTACAACCCAAGAAAGCAGGCGTCATTCCGTCGAGTACGACGAGGAGCTCAAGGGTGGTGGCATCGACCACCACCTCGCTGTCGAGATTCCTCCCTCTCTCGCTGGCCTCGGGCCAGAGGAGGTTGCCGCCGTTGACAAGGCGGCTACCCGCAAGCTCGACATTTTGCTCATGCCGATTCTGGTAGTGCTGTACATTCTCAACTACTTGGACCGTCAGAGTGAGTGAGACGTGTGGAGGTGGAGGACCGGTGGAGGTGATTCACCACCTTTGACGTTTGTCCGCCGTTTCAGCAATGCTGGAGCTGACGTGCAGACATTTCCACCGCCAAGATTGGAGAGATGACTATCGACCTGCGCATGTCCAACCAGGAGTTCTCTACCTGTGTGGCTGTTCTCTTTGCCGGTTACGTCTCGCTTCAGATTCCGTCCAACATGGTCGCCTCCAAGGTCAAGCTCCCCGGCGTGTATATTTGCGTCATGTGCGCACTCTGGGGTCTTGTCTCGGCATGCACTGGTGCTGTCCAGTCGTACGCTGGTCTTGCCGTATGCCGCACCATTCTGGGTTTCACCGAGGCTGCGTTTTTTCCTGGAGCCTTGTACCTCTTGTCCATGTTCTACACGAAGCAACAGCTCGCCTTCCGCACTTCGATCCTCTACTCGGGCTCGCAGATTGGTAACGCCTTTGGAGGTCTCTTTGCCCTTGCCATTCTTGAGATGGAGGGCCTGCACGGCATCCGCGGCTGGCGCTGGCTGTTCATCATCGAAGGCGCTCTCACCGTCGGCATTGCCATTGTCGTTGGCTTTATCATTCCCAACCGTCCTGAGACCATTCGCTGGCTCACGGAAGTTGAGCGCGATCAGCTCATCTTCCGTCTCCAACAGGACCGTGGTACGAAGGACGGCTCCGAGGACATGTCCATGTGGGAGGCTACACGTCTCGCGTTTGCCGACCCGAAGGCCTGGCTCGTTTGCGCCGCCCTCACCATTGCCTACGTCGCAGCCGCAGTCACAAACTTCTTTCCTATTGTAGTAGGGTCCCTCGGCTTTAACAGGACGACGACGCTTGCGATCACCGCTCCGCCGTACCTGCTGTGTATCCTGTGCATCACCTTGACTGGGTGGCACTCGGACCGCGTTCACGAGCGCGCGTACCACATCATGCTTCCCTTCGCGGTCACCATTGTCGCCAACGTTATTGCTGTCTCGACCACCAACGTTGCCGCTCGATACGTCGCCATGATGCTTATGCCGTCCTCGTTCTACTCGGCATCAATCGTCCTACTGTCCTGGATCTCCACCACCGTTGTGGGGCCGAATAGCAAGCGCGCCGTTGCCATTGCCATGATCAACGCTGTTTCCAACACTTCCAACATCTGGACGTCGTACCTGTACATTGGTGCGCCGCGCTACATTGTCGCCTTTAGCGTCAACCTCGCCGCCTCCGTGGCGGTCATCGTCGTTGTATTCATTCTCCGCCAATACCTCGTTCGCCTGAACAAGCGTCTGGACAACGGCGAGGATCTCGGTGTGCAAGGTCCTTCGGAGGTGCAGAAGGCTGCTGGGTTCCGTTTCCAGCTCTAGCGGGCGTCGTTTGTGGCAGATAGACATAGATGCAAGGGCTGCAAGGAAGCTATTGCCAAAGGGCCACACGACTTGGCTGTGAGGCGTGCTTGAGTTGGGCTCGAATGATACTTGTTATGTTCCACGCTTCACCGTTCTGTCTCTGCATTGCTCGAGTGCTTTAGTCCGGCCGCGGTTCTGTGGACGTGACCAGGATAGGACGTGTGGACGTGTGGAAACTCGCTCTTCTGCCGCAGTTGCAGCCCCTCGGAGGAGGGAGCGGCTCTTTGCACTGCAGCGCAGAGCTGGAGTTGCATGGTGTATAGCACCAGTGTCTGGGAGGCAGCGGGCAACGCCAGGACAACATGTCAGTGTGCTTGGAGACTTGTAAAGCATTTCCCGGCAGAGCCAACACCATCTGTCCAAATTCCAAGTTCCTTTTGGTTGTGCCCGTGAAATCGATCTGACGTTGCCAATTGTGCTTGCCAACTGTCACAGTACAGGGCCCAGCTAACCCTCAAATAAATCAGATATTTTGTGTACTTTGACCTCGATGTCCAAGAGACAAGATGCATGCAGCAGGTCGTCCACAATTCGCCAGGACAAGTTGGTGAAATGTGGCGTCCGATAGTGATCCAGAAGGTTTGGTTAACAGTATCCAAGGAGACATAGCTCAGTTGGGAGAGCGTACGACTGAAGTATCTCAGTTTCATGGACGAAGCAAAGTCCAGGTATCGTACGGTCGCTGGTTCGATCCCGGCTGGCTCCATGCTTTTTGCGCGCATGCACGAGTAGGTGCATGCTGTAGCCCAACGTCGTAGCTACACGCTCATGTGCTCAAATCGGACGTAGCCTGCCGGATGCGAGAGTATTGTCGACGGCGCGTGTGGAGGGCCGGCGTGGCGTGGCCATTTTCAAAGACCTTGACCATGTCATGAGCACACTACATTATGAGCGCGTGTCATCAACGAGCGGCGAAGCATTATGGAGGCTCGGCCTGTGCAACAGAGTTTCGAGCTTGGTGTCTAGCTACATGTGAAGGTGCATCTCATAGGGACGACATGGTACAATGAAAGAGAGCGAAAACGAAGAATGCGAAGTGTACTACTGTGGCGTGCCAAGTCTCTAGGCCTCCTGCGACCCCTTGCCCTTCTTGCCAGACTGTCATGTCAGCAACGATAACAAAAGCACGGCCAAGTGCAAGACTCACCTTGGCGGGGAGGAGGTCGGGGAGAATGTTGGGAAGGACACCACCCTGCGAGATGACGACCGAGCCAAGCAGCTTGTTGAGCTCCTCGTCGTTGCGGACGGCGAGCTGGAGGTGACGGGGCACGATACGCGACTTCTTGTTGTCACGGGCAGCGTTGCCGGCAAGCTCGAGAATCTCGGCGGCGAGGTCTGGACTGGTCAGTGTCGTGGTCGATGCAAGATGAGTGCAACTCACACTCGAGGACAGCGGCGAGGTACACGGGGGCACCCGAACCGACACGCTGGGCGTAGTTGCCCTTCTTGAGAAGACGGTGGATACGACCAACGGGGACTGGATTGTCAGCACTGGCCGTTGGCAAGGGGGCTGCTACTCACACTGAAGACCGGCCTTCGACGAACGCGACGACGACTTGGTCTCCGAACCAGACTTGCCGCCAGACTTGCCACCAGAAGACATTGTGAATGAGTTGAGTGTTGAGGGGGGTAAGGGTGACGCGGTGAGAGCTGTTGAAGAGTTGAGAGTTGAAGGACAACGGAGAACAGAGCAAAGAAGCTGCTCTTTATCAACACGCTGCCAGAGGACGCAAACATACGTACCAGCCACGTGCTTAAAGTGGTGACGTGTAGGATTAACAGTAAAACATACACGTCACGACCCATGTTTACACCTTGAAATACATCCGTCGCATCCACCCAACCACTCCTATACAAGTCGCGCTCGTCATCTTCTTTTCTCTCAACCATCAACCTCTGACCTCTACCTCTCATCTATCCCGAGCCACCACATCGTCACCATGGTAAGTACCCTTGTGATTCATGTGGTCATACTTTGCAAGTCGTTTGCAAAGCACCTCTTGCCACCCATGACTCCGGACTTCTCGCTGACTTTGACAGCCTCCCAAGTCTTCCGTCGCTTCCAAGGCCCCTGCCTCTCAGGCCTCCAAGGCTCCCGCCGCTGCTTCCAAGGCTCCCGCCAAGGTATGTTCTCACGCGCAGGAAATGTTTCCAGGTTGCTGACAGTGCCAGGCTGCCAAGACCTCGTCCGCCAAGGAGGGCGGCAAGAAGCGCACCAAGAAGCGTGTCGAGTCGTACTCGTCGTACATTTACAAGGTCCTCAAGCAGGTCCACCCCGACACTGGTATCTCGAACAAGGCCATGGCTATTCTCAACTCGTTTGTCGCCGACATCTTCGAGCGCATTGCTACCGAAGCGTCCAAGCTTGCGTCGTACAACCACCGTTCGACCATTTCGTCTCGCGAGATCCAGACCGCCGTTCGTCTCATCCTTCCGTGAGTTTGACTGTCATGTCTCCTGTTGCTTTAGCTGACTCGTCCAGTGGGGAGCTTTCCAAGCACGCCATCTCGGAGGGCACCAAGGCCGTCACCAAGTTCTCCACCAAGTAGACACACCCCAACGCACCCGTTCACCTGTCACATACTGGGCACCTGTAGCTAGCTTCGCTTTTGTTCCTCTCCCATTTGATGCATAGCCATCGTGTATGTCTTGTGCTGGTGCAGGGTGCGCCTGTTCTCGACTGCTGACGTTTGTTGGGCGCGGCCACCTGCCTGCCCGTCTTTATGCCATCGCAGGGTGGCAAGAACAGGCCTCTGACGAGCCCGCAAAAGTCTAACGCGATCTAACGTTGGCCGTGCAGCTCCCGACCTCCAAGCTCCAAGACGATTGCGGTTCCGCATTTATCCTTTAACCAGCAATCACAGCCAAAAGTTAAAGACACAGCCAACAAAAAGGATATGGAGGCAGCCAGGATCGAACTAGCGACCGTACGATGTCAGATGCAAAGCATCAGAAACTGAGAAACTTCAGTCGTACGCTCTCCCAACTGAGCTATGACTCCGCGATGTTTTCGTCTTGGCGTCTCATCTCTTAGCCGCGCAAGGGTATGTTTGTATGACGTAAACACTCACTAGCAGTGACCTTGTTTCACGTCGTCACATTTGCCACTGGTTGTTTGACACCCAACAGCAGTCATGACAGACCATTCAGAAGGTATTACTCAGGCCGTGTTGGACGGCGGCGCGTCAGCAAAGCTCCCATCCCTCGCAAACGTGCCGCCCGAGGTCTTGCTTGATAACATTCTGCCTCGCCTCGCAAGCAAGGACTTGTCCTCGCTTAGTCGCGTCGATAAGAACCTTCATGTGCTGGCCGTGAGTGTGGGAGCTCTATAACGCTGATATCCAGAACGACTCTAGTGTCTGGCGCACCAAGACTGCAACAGACTTTTCGTATCGAGCGTCAGCGCTGGCGTTGGCGTCACAACCCGGCGAGAAGCGCGACGACGGCTGGTTCCGGCGCGTATACTTAGGCCTCGAGCACCCACGCACGTATCTATGGGGCACTACAGCCAACTCACGTCTTGGCGATGTCAACGCCCACAGCACTCGCTTTGTCCGGTCTGTCGAGTCACCCATGGACATTACGCGCTTGTTCAACGCAGCCATCAGTCGCGCGGAACCTCAAACCACTGGCACCAGTCCCGCGCCGGACCAGGACGTTACTGCCATCGTTGACCTTCAAGCAGGTGGCTGGAGCTTTGCTGCTCGTGACTCGCAAGGTGGCATTTGGGTCTGGGGCACTCTTGACGGCCAGCGACTCACCCTCGCACAAGGCGAATGGACCGATGAAGGTTGCCAGGTGGACACGCCCACCCGGATCCCTCTCCCTGTCCGCGCCGAAGCTATGGCGCTTGGCCGCAGGCACCTTGTCGTACTCGACCGTGACAACATTGTTTGGGAAATGCGTGCATACGGCAAGGCGTACCACCACAAGTCTGGCCAGCTAACAGCTCCTTCACAAACTGGAGCTGCCGCACCTGGCCGAGCGCCGCACATTGTGGATGTCAGCGCCGGGTGGGACCTCACTGCCTGTCTTGCTTCGAGTGGCGACATTCACATCTGGTTCCCTTTCTCGGACGACTATGGGCAGGCAACAGACCGCCAGGCCTTGAGCGGGCCAGGCAACCCAACGGGAGACCTCGGGCCTGCATTGCACTGGGGCTCAATCGACGGTGACCTTGTGCAGACTGCCGACCGAATTCCTAAGCGTGCCGATGAGAGGTCGTCTGTGAACGAGGCATTTGAGGCAGCGGCTGTGGCGTCCTATCACAGCGACCAGGAGCTTGAACAAATCGTCAAGATTGCCTGCGGCTACGGCTTTATCATCGCTCTCAAGCGCAACGGCGAAGTTTGGGCGTTGCCTGTGCAAGACGAGCGTATTGGGGCTTGGGAATACGTGAGTGTAAATCGTAGGCGACGCTGACACTGTAGATGGCCAACTTCTCCTCTCCAACCACCACACACATTACCGTGCAGTTTCGCAACGTGATGGTATACTCGACCCCGGTTGATGCCTCCTCGTCGTCTGTTCTCATGTGGCCCGATGCCGATGTTCGCCCTGGCTGTGGTCAAACGGTAGAGCCGGTAAAGGTGCCCTTCTTGGACAACCTGCCCGTGATCCAGGTCGTGGCTGGAGACTGGCACTTTGCAGCGTTGACGACACGAGGCGAGATGTACACCTGGGGCGAGAACAATCACGACCAGCTCGGCTTAGGCAGCGCGTACCGCCAGCAGCGCCATGTGGCTGAGCCCGTTCGTGTCCAGTTCCCACCCGACGCCGATGGCAAGCAGCCATTCGTCTTTGCCATTGCGGCCGCTGGGTTCCACACTGGCGCACTCGTCCTGGGCCACAAGAGGAAAGAGGAAGACAAGCAGGCTGAGAAAGAAGCTCACGCGCCGCCGAATACCAACGCCAACCAAGCCAGTATCCCTCAGACCATGTTTGGATCTTTCCCATTCCGGATTGGTCGAGCAGGAGCCTTCGGTCGCATAGGAGGCGGCGGTCGCGGGTCGCGGGGTGGGATGATGGGAGGGCGAGGAGGTTCAAGCACCTAGATTTTATCATCAGTAGAATCAGCATGCAATGTTCACGATGCGATCAGTACCATGAAGTCTAAATCCATCCCAAAGACACCAAGACAGCCACACGACTACTTCCTCCTCTTCTTGGCAGGAGCGTCCTCATCGCTGGACTCGTCGTCCTCGTCCGACCCGTCATCATCGTCTCCAGCTTCGCCCATGCCCTCCCACATGTCCTCCTCCTCGTCGTCATCAACGTCGTCGTCCGACTCCTCATCCTCCTCACCCTCAGCCTTGGGCTTGGGTGCCTCGACGTGCGTGCCAAAGCCAGCAAAGACAAACGCACCGACACCGACACCACCGACGCTACCCGCGACTGTTCCCTTCTTGCGTTCTGTTCCCCAGTTGCCCTTGGGGGCCACAACAGGAGGCGGCGTCGTGCCACACACACGCAATGTCGCGTCTGAGCTAATTGTCGCCAGACCGCACACTTCAGAGAACGCAGGATCGGGTTGAGGAAGGGCGAGCATTCCGCTGGTGGTTGCCGCAAGACCCTGGATCGAGTACAGGAAGCGGCCGGTACGCAGATCCAACGATCCAACAAAGTTTGAGTGGTCGGCAAAGAAGAGCTCATGGGGAGCGCTTCCAGGGGCCACAGCACGCACACCACCTTCGCGCGCAACCTTCCAGTCGGCCGTAGGCTTGCGTTGACGCGTGTCGTACCGCCTCACCGCGCCGCTCTTGGTTCCAGTGACAATCTCAGTCCCCGACCCCGGGAGGAAGGCGGATGCGAGGTGGTGAACAGGTACACGAAGGTCCAGGTTGTTGGACGGAACGTTCTTTGCGCGCCAGATCTCGCCTGGTGCGAGATCCTTGGCATTCTTGCGCTTGCCAGTGGCCGCGCCATCAAAGGAGCGCTCAGCATCCCACACCGAAATTTCGAGTTCACGGCCACCGAGAGCAAAGATCCCTGGTGATGAGGACGCAGCGTCCGGTGCGCAGAGAGTGAGAATGGGGAGGCCAACCTTGTTCGATCCGGCAACGTCGGCAGACTCCTTGTAAAGAGTCAGACGGCCAGAGCTGAGGGAAGACACAGCATTGCCGTTGCCAATGCTGGTGAGACCACTCCAAATGGTTGGGCCACGCGTGGCCGGAGGAACGGCATGCTCAGCCTGAGATGTGACAACCGGGACCGAGGTCTCGTCCTCGGGAGTGGGGAGTGTGAGCGCGCTGACACGGAACTGGTCGTCCGCGACGAGGAGCTGAAAGGTCAGTGGTGACCCTCGAGAAGCAAGCGGGACACCTACACCAGAGCTGGTTGAGGCAATACGCTGAATCACCCCAACAGGTGCATGGTCGCCATGCTTGATAGGGTAGTGCTTGACAATGGGGTCACGCGAAGGTCCAGGCTCGGGAACCGAGAGTGAGAGGAGGGTGTTGGGGTGAAGAGCTGGTGCCCAGAAGTCGAGGGAGCGGTAGGACGTCATGGCGTCGGGTTGGTCTCGCCGAGAGCAATAAGTCTATAAAGCTCCAGAACGTAGCAAAGACTTGACTGCACGTTCTAAAGTGTCTGGCGCTGGGATGAAGGTTGATAGAGCTTCAAAACAGTCACTTCGATGAAGGCAGCAGAAATTCAAAATCGCCTTGGGGCCCCAGCTTTTGGTCGACTTATGTCCCATCGTCATCAACACTCTTCTCTCGTCTCTGCTCTTATCATCATCGCTTACCATGGCGCGCATAGATGGGGTCATCATTTTGGATACCAATGGGTACGTGCGGGATTCTAGGAAGCGTCTAACAACAGAAAACCTCTGATCACGTCGCACTTTGCCCTCCACCCACCAGCATACCCGACCATCCACATCGACGCGTTCAACCAGGCATTGTCACGTGCACGCGCCGACAATGTCGAGCTGGACCCAGTTCTCTGGGTGAATGCACTGGGAAAAACGACGGGAGGAGGAGCTGTGGGCGCTGCAGGAGCGGCTCTGTGCAACATGGAGCGCGACGGTCTTCGGTATCTTGTCCCTTTGAGCGACGAAATCAACCCCCTTTTCGCCTTTGCCTTTCTCGAGACCTTTCTCGACACTCTGCGCGAATATCTCGGCGAGGTGACAGAGATTACCGTCAAAGACAACTTTGATATTGTGTATATGGCAAGTTGCTGCCTATGACGCTGCAGAGCGCTGACTGCCAGCTCATCGAGGAGATGCTGGATGAGGGCCACCCCATGACCATGGAGACAAACATGCTCAAGGAGATTGTGCTGCCACCAACTCTTATGCGCAAGCTCATGAACGTTGCAGGTGTCTCTGGGTGCGTAAGCTCTGACGCCACTTTTCTGACGCCAGATTACAATCACTCAACACGACCGCTCCATTCACTGCACCAATACCTTGGAGGACACCCGGCGTGCGACACGCCCATAACGAAATCTTCTTTGACGTCGACGAAACGTTGAACGCCATTGTAGACCGCAAAGGTCATGTTCTACAGAGCGCAGTGTGGGGTAAAATCTCGGCCAACTCGCGCTTGTCGGGCAACCCTGATCTTCTCCTCACCGTCACGAATGGCAAGTCCATGCGCAACTGCTCCTTTCACCCTTGTATCCGGTGAGTAATGTTGGACTGTGCCAAGTGTAGAAACTGACAGTGCGGTACAGGTACAACCGATGGGAGCGTGACGGCGTGCTGAGCTTTATCCCGCCCGATGGACGCTTCAAGCTTCTCGAGTACAGTGCAGCTGGCCCAACGCAGCTGCCCATCCATCTCAAGGCCAACATGTCGATTGATGACACGGGAGGTGAGTTTCCGTGCTGTGGCGAGGAGGGGGTTTAATCTGACTACAGGCCGCTTCTCCCTTACGCTTATGTCTCGGCTGTCTGCCCGGCCGCTCGAGGACGTTGCCGTGTCTATATTCTTGGGTGAAAGTGTCACTGGCGTTAGCGCCACACCAACTGGCGACCGGCGTCCCCTTGGGACAGGATCTGCGGAAACCACTGTTGATGGTCACGTTGGTGGCGGAACTTGCGAGTTTGACCCCCATACACATGTCATGCGGTGGTCACTATCATCTCTCGTGGCGTCTGAAAGAGCACCGACGCTCACGGGTTCCTTTACAGCGTAAGTAGATGGTCCTGACGCAGGGTGGGTGGCGTTGTCAGCTAACATGTGCAGGACATCGCGCCCAACGCCAGACCCTTCGTTCTCAGTCGCGTTCCTGGCTTCTAATTACACCTATTCTGGCCTGCGCGTTGACCAGCTCAAGGTGTCCGGTGATGTGGGCTACAAGCCATTTAAAGGGCTACGGACAAATGCACGGGCCGGTAGGGTAGAAGCACGTTGGTGAGCCGGTATTGGGCCATTGGGCAGCGTACATGACAGGTCATTAGGACTGAGCTGGATTGAGCTACATAGGCTACGTTGCCAGAGTCAGCGCTGGGTCTGTGCACATACAGTCGAGGCAATGCATTGGTTGAGCCGGACAGAAGCGGCGGCTAGTAAGGCCGCGGAACAGTGAAACCGAAGGTAGTGGCGGACGAATGCAGGAACGGCGTCATGTAATTGCAGACGCTTAAATGGCTAAAGAAGCTGTCGAGCTCTCGAGATGACCGGCCTGATCGGCCTGATCACAGCAGGTACAGCAGGGGGCGGCAACCAAAAGGCAAACCCCACTGTGGGTGGCAAATCGGTCGCAGGAGGTGTGCGACTGCTGAACGCATGCATCGTTGTTTCACCCCTGAACAGGCCATGCCCAGATGACTGGTAATGTTGGACCAGAATGCAAATGCATTCAAGGAGGCGACCAGAATGGCAACTGCAGACAGAGTAGAACGGGTCAAGCATTTTAGTCCCTGGAGGAGCCAGCTCTCGGCCCTAAGCGCCTCCCGCCCCCCCGAACAAGCCTGCAAGCTGCAAAGCCCACGGCCCACAGCCACGGTCCAGAATCTCTCGTATTGGTACAGCCAGCCAGCGAGCCAGCCTCCAGCCATACAGCACACCGCGGTACAACCCCAGCCCCGCCCCCCGCAGGCAATTGCGAGCAATCCCACTGATGGCAGCCGGCAACGTACTGCAATTACCTTCTCGCCCCTCTCCCTGCCCCCGCAGCCCCCACCTGCCTTGGCCGCACTCGCTATCGTTCTCATCTTTATCAATCGCTTTACTCGTATCGTCGTGCAAGAGTAGTCGACCTTGTGTCTGCCTACGTAAGTGACGACATTGGGCCACATGCTCCAATATATTTCGTTTACCTCGCGCTTATGACGCTCCATCCTCCCACTTTGTTCTTCCCTGATCGTGTGCCAACGCTCTTGCTATAACCCCACGCGCACACACTCGTGGTCCCCCTCGTCCAACCCGTCAACCTCACCTACCACTCTGCGTGCGCACACGTCCGTGCCCAACTCTTTTACATTGCTCCTGGCTCAACAACCACCCCCGACCTGGCTCTCTCGCCCCTCGACTTTCCTCGTACCTCTTTCCTTATCTGCACACTGGCACTCCTGGTGACCGTTCGTCCCCGAACTTTTGTCTCACATCCAGCGTCGCTCTCCCACACACACTCTAGCGAGCCGATCTGCACATATTTGCCTGCTCAAGGTGAGTTATCGCATCGTCATGTCTCTCCATCCACTCCCTCCCTCCCGTCGGCTCTTGTCCATGACAGTATCACGGTGGCGAGCGCCGAAGATTCCTTGCTGTAAAGCCTGCTGCTGCGCATTCTCGAGTCCTGCAGGCTACGTTGCGGCTCTGTAGTGTCATGCCAGAGCAACAGCAGTCGGCAAGCTCACCCAATGCTCCTCGGTGGACATCGGGTGGCGCATGATTCAAAGCGGTGATCACGAGAAACAGCCCGCCCGGATCTTGTGTCGGCACTGCAGAACCCGAGATGCACGCACCCGCACCCGCACAGTAGACAGGGCAGTATTGCTGCTGTGTGGGTACCGGTGGCGAGGCCACATGCCAGATGTGCCGATAGCGCTGTGCGCGGCACTCCTGGCGTGTGTCAACAAACCTCGAGGCTGGAGGCCGAGGGCTGGCTGCTTTAATGTGTCTCCACACTGTGCCACCCGCCTCGGCCTGTGCATTGTGTGTGCCGTGCGAGCCAAGCAACGTCTTTGATGGCATATTCGGCCTTTGCGTTCTGCTCTCCTCATTGTCCTCGTCATTCCCCGAAACTGCCCTCCGGTGTAGTCTTGAGACACGCGTTTGAACTCTTGCCAAAGGGTACTTCATCTTCCCGGTCTGGACGTCCCTCTCTCCATCTCCCCCACGCCATGAGACCTGTGCTTCCCAGTGACCCGTTTCTTACCACCGTCCAGCTCGTTCCTCTACCCCAACCGCTTCAACCGCACCGACGTCCATCACCAGCACCTGCCAGTGGTGCTCTTGATATCAATCTACCTTCTACACGATCTACACCATCGTCACAAAGCTCGCCTTCAAGTTCTTGGAGAACTAGCGCCACATCAAGCCCAGTCTCAACCCCTGCTACTTCGCTCACCTCACCATCGTCACGCCGTCGCTCGTTTCTCTCCTCCGCCGCACGGTCAGACTCTCCATCGTGTCCCCGTGAATCTTCTCCA
Organism: Prillingera fragicola; assembly: GCA_002335605.1. Classification (NCBI taxonomy): domain Eukaryota; kingdom Fungi; phylum Basidiomycota; class Tremellomycetes; order Trichosporonales; family Trichosporonaceae; genus Prillingera; species Prillingera fragicola. Next base: position 2,469,388 of record BEDY01000001.1, read on the forward strand.
AGCACCACTCAGCAGGAGAAATCCCACGCCACCTCTTACGTCTTTTCCTACCGAGCTCCACATAAGGAGAAGTGCTTTGACCGTATTGCACAGAGACGCCTCACTTTCCAAACTCACTACAAATTTCAAGCCGAACCAGTCATGTCTGCAGCCGGCCTTAAGCGCAAGGTCGTCATCCTGGGCTCTCCTAGTGTCGGTAAGTCTGACAGGCTAGGTGGACCATCGTAATTGCCATCCGGGTCACACACACACACGTGCTGCCGCGCTGGCTTCTCTGATGCCCTTTCCCAAGTTCACGCAAGCACAATGTTGCCGCTGCTTGCTTCGGGCTATCCTGGGGTCTGCCGGGTTGTGTTTTCTCTGCGTCGCCTTCTATCTAACGTGCACTGTGCTGACGCCATTAGGCAAGACGTCCATCACCCAGCAGTACGTTACCCCGCCTACGTACAACGACGCCTACTACCCCACCATCGAGGCTACTAGCCAGAAGCTTGTCAAGTACAAGGGCAAGGAGTATGACTGCGAGATTGTCGACACTGCGGGCCAGGATGAGTTTTCGCTGTTCCCCCCAAAGTACGCCGTTGGAGTGCATGGCTACATGCTCGTCTACTCTATCGCCTCCCGCCAGTCGTTTGACATGATCACGACTCTGCATGAGAAGATTCTCGATCAGGGCGGTGCCGAAAGGGTGCCCTGCGTCATTGTCGGTCAGAAGTCTGACCTTGCCTCGGAAAGGCGCGTTTCCACCGCCGAGGGAGAGGCTCTTGCCAAGAAGCTCGGTGCTGCCTTCGTCGAGTCGTCAGCCCGTGACAATCAGAATATTGGTGAGTATGCACAGACGACACTGGCTTGACTCGGAGCTAACAAACCCAGACCGCGCCTTTGATGCTCTCCTCACGGAGATGCAGCGCGAGTACAACCCGGACCCCAAGCCTCAGAAGACGAGCTGGTGGCCTTGGAGCTAGAGGCGAGAGACTGGTCTATCCGGCCCGCGGCGTTTCGTGTTGTGCCGTTGATCTTTGCGCGCCCTGCGACGCGACCCAACGAACACTGCCTCGTCTCGCTCATGTACCATCACTTCTCTGCCAATTACCAGGGTTGGCGGGGATATGTACCATAGGGCCGTTTCTATGAGCATTTGATTTATCTACAAACGTTGCAGCGCTGCGTCCACTACTCACCAGGTTTGGACAAATCATGGGACAGGGAATGCCCTACATGTCGCCTCTGTGTCGTGGCTGTTGCCATAAGGCACCTTGGCATGTCAATGTATTGGCACTGCCGTGGAGTAACCGTGGCCATTCAGATGCATATACTCCGACGTATATCCCACCTTGCGTTCTACTGCGTACCTACAAAGCCCACCAAGGTTCACCAAGCGATGGTCAGCGCCTGCCAGTGCCCGGCAAGCCTGACGGAACCAGATCGGGCCGAGGTACGCCGGCGTAATTCCCGTGCGGGTGACCTGAGTGTTTGCAATGGGCGCCTCCATGAACGGGAATCTTGGTTGTTCGAACGGGAAGATTGTGTTGATGGTCATGCATGGGGTAACTGGTGCCATATAACTGCCAGAAGGTCGGACACTGGAGCGAGCGCTTCCCCAACCACGTTCATCTTTCTCTCGTCTTTCATACTTTCACACACGCCTCGTTGCGCGCTGTCGAAAGCTACCCATCAATACCCACCACCGCTCCACTCGCTAACTGCCACTGTTGATCTGCTGAATTGATCGCCGACGCGCCCCCTCCACCCCAATTCCAGCCACACAACCGCCTTCTCCAACATGAACATCGTCCCAGTCATGGCAACTTTTGAGCCCACGGATCACCCGCACCGTCGCTGTGAGTTGCTGGCGTACAAGGGAGGCAGTCTCATGCAGGAGCTAATTTACAGTCAACCCTCTGACGGGAAAGCACGTTCTCGTGTCGCCCCACCGTACCAAGCGCCCCTGGAACGTGAGTAACGATAGAGTGCGGAGCGGAGTGTCCTGCAGCGATCTTGCAGGAGAGCGTATTAGTTGCTGGGTTGCAGTGTGGGGTTACCCAGAGCTGGGGATGTGGCCGGCTTTCTGCGCCCAGTCTCGGTCTATCATTCATCCGTGGAACAACCGATTCCTTGGCGATGCGATCCCAGCCTTGGGCTGTGAAGAGCTCTACCTGAGTTGACAGTGCTAACATTCACAGGGCCAGACCGAAGACCCGGTCAAGGTTCGCCTTCCGGCCTATGATGAGAAGTGCTATCTCTGCCCGCGCAACACCCGCATGGGTGGTGCTGTAAACCCTCCTTATCAGAACACCTTTGTGAGTTTGACCTTACCTGCAATGAGCCCCACTTCATGTGAACCCGTGGCGGCCTCACGAGCACTGCTGATAGACAGACCTTCGCCAACGACTTCCCCGCGCTTTTGCCTGACCCCAAGCCCGTCCTGCCTGCCAACGCTCCGACCCCAAGCAACTCGGCTGCTGCCCTCGCTGCCGGTGGCGTCGATGCCCTCTTTGCATCCGAGCCTGTTCGTGGCCGCTGCAGTGTGCTCTGCTTTCACCCCCGACACGATGTCACTCTCGCGCGCATGAGCCAGAGTGACATTGTTGCTGTCGTGCGCAAGTGGCGCGACACGTATGTCACCGAGGCCAAGTTCCTGCGCGAGACTGCCGCGCAGGGTGAGGAGAACGACGGCTATGTCCAGATCTTTGAGGTGAGTTGAGGCAGCTGCCAATCTGAGGCCGGAACTGACACGACAGAACCGCGGCGCCATGATGGGCGCGTCGGCACCCCACCCCCACGGTCAGGTTTGGACGCTGTCGTACGTCCCCGACGAGCCTGCTACCGAGCTCGACAACCTCGCCGCCTACGCTGCCGCAGCTGCCAGCACCAGTGACGACGCGCCTTGCCGCGGTGATGGCAAGCCTTGTCTGCTGTGCTCGTACGCCCATTCAGAGGTGAAGCGCGGGGAGCGCATTGTCGCACATGACGAGAGCGGCTGGATCGCTGTCATCCCCTACTGGGCCGTCTGGCCTTATGAGATCATGGTTCTTCCCTACAAGCGCCACATTCCCAGCTTGAATGAGATGACTCCGGAGGAGGACGAGGGTCTCGCTCGCGTCCTCAAGGCTGTGCTTGTTCGTTACGACAACCTTTTCAACTGCCCCTTCCCTTACTCTATGGGCCTGCACCAGTCGCCTCTTCCTCCCACCAACCCGGACTCGAACGAGGCCCACGTCCACTTCCACTTCTACCCACCTCTCCTCCGTTCCGCGAGTGTGCGCAAGTTCCTCGTCGGATTTGAGATGCTCGGCGAGGCACAGCGCGACCTCACACCCGAGCAGGCGGCCGACAAGCTACGCGCTCTTGACGAGATTCACTACCTCGACATCGAGAGCCGGGCGCCGTCTCCCCAGGGCCGCAACGGGAGGGCGGGGGTCAACGGCTTCCACCGCGCATGAGGGCGTCTAGTGCCTCATCCTTAGTTTTTGTCTCGTAGAGTTTTGCTTGATGTAGAAGATCTGTAAAGGCTATGAATCTGCTCGAAAACACAGACCACTGGAGATGCTGAATGCTCATATAACTCTACGATCGTGGTAGTACACATCTACGGCGCTCGGATACAAAACACCAGCCACGACGACTCTAGAGCTTGGGAATGTCACCGCCTCCTTGTTCGAGAAAGTCGAGGAAGCCTCGCGAAAACTTCATGCACTGTGAGTAGCACGTCGCGAAGCCGTCGCGGCCGCCGTAGTACGGGTCCTCAATGGGCTGGGGACGCGGGTGGCGTGCACCGGGAGACGCCATGACGAGGTCCGGGTCGAACACGCCAAAGAGTGCCACGCGGGCTCGCGAGCCCTTGGGTTTCCGTGTGAGCAGCGTCTGCAAGCTGGGTAAAGTTAGTGGAGATCTTGGCCGCAAAGCATACTTGGACTGGTCCATGGCCAGAATGTAGTCAAAGTCGTCAAAGTCACTTGCCTCGACACGACGAGCGACCGAGGTCACTGGGATGCCATGCTGAGACAATTAGTCGGCCATCAGTGTGTGTGCATTACCTTGCGGCACTCGGAGATGGTCCTGAGAATGTGTATCAACTTCACTGGCCGTATGGGAGCTTGAAGCGCGAGACTCACCTCGAGTCGGCAGCGTCGCCACAGTGATAGGCGCCCGTTCCCGCAGAGTCGACGCGAAGCTTCATATCGTTGCGCTTCTTCGCTTCCGCAATGAGAACGGCCTCTGCCATGGGAGACCGGCTCGACAGTCAGCACAACCTTTCCCTGCAATGACAGGCGAGCTTCAACCGTTTGGTCTCACTTACCAGATGCTGCAGGAGGAAACGAATCGGAAACAATGCAAATCGATAGTAGTCAAAGAATAAGTTAGACGACCGCCCAATCCGCAGACAAGGGTAATATACAGAACAGGAGGAAGCCACAACAGAACAGGTGAGAAAGCAATGTCAGTGGCCAACGTTGATTTACGGTGATCATACCCACTTCCTGAGAGGTTAGCAGTATTTGGAGAACAGCACCTACCCAAGACAGACGGTAAGAACACTAAACTCCTGCGGCTTGGACATTGTGAAGAATGGTGTGGAGTGCGGTTGAGAATGCTCGCTGCAGCTCATCGTTGAGCATCGACTTATTGTCAGATGACGCTTGTGCCTCCAGCACGGTGCCGAGCCATGCGATTATCGCATGGGGGCAGTCATCCACACATGTTTCGGGCACATTACGTAACTGTCACCCTTCACCCTCGGCCATCACCGTGCAGCCGGGATTCGGGTAACAGACGTGACCGATGACCTCTCGCAGTCAGCGAGGGTCTGCTGAAGGCTTCGAGTTCGAATTGCACCATCGCTGTCAATCCCGTCCGCCTGCGAACATATCGTCCCACTCGTCCTTGTCATAAATGTCATGAGATTGGGCGCGACCCGAATTACTACTCTCTTGAAGTCTTCAGCACGCACCTCTCGACTCTGCCTGACCCTTCCGCCTGCGACAACTTTGATCAACCATCGACATTACGCCACGGCTAAAACAATGACCACCGCCGGACCAGGGCCTCTAGAGCCTCTGGGTGATGTTACTCAGGTATGGGGCTGAACCTGCCAGTAATGTCACACTGTCCGCTTGCTTACACGCCCAGCTTGCTCCCCACATCACCCGCATTCTCGGCCAGAACCCCAGCATTATGACGCTACAGGGGACCAACTCTTATCTTATCCAACCTGCCAGTAGCAAAGAGGCACCCATCATTCTTATCGATACCTCGACTCCAGACCACACGGACCCATATGTGGCACTGGTGATGGAGCACCTGCGCAACCAAGCCGGGAGCGGCAAGCTGCCGCCAGTCGAGCATGTCGTCCTGACCCACCGGCATCAGGATCACGTCGGTGCTGTGCCAGGTTTGCTCAAGGCGCTCGCTGCAGCTGGTCTTTCCCCACCCAAGATTTGGAAGCTTCCTTCACCAGACAATGCCGTGCTGGCCGCTAGCGGCAACAGACACGACATGGCGACCACTGACGAGGCGATCGGCAAGACCTTCACCGAAGCCGGAGGGTTTGTGCCCGGCGAGGACGGCCCCATTCACTGGCTTGCAGAAGGCACGGTCGTTTCTGTCGTTGACCCGGCGTATGCTGGAGAGGCGGACGTTCCCGCCGACGGCAAAGCGAGCGTCGAGGTGGTTCCTACACCCGGTCATACTGATGACTCCGTCTCGCTTATCGTCACTGGTGATGGAGGAGAGGCAGACGGTCCGGCTGTTCTCACGGGTGACACCGTGCTGGGTCAGGGAACAACCATTTTCCACGATTTTGCAGCCTGTGCGTACCTAAAGGACGTCTTGTGCTGATATACCCCAGACATGGCCTCGCTTAAGAAACTGCTGGACTTGAAGCCACGCATTATCTATCCAGCTCACGGACCGCACATTATCGGCAAGGACAAGAGCCACGAGCTACTTTCAATGTACATCAAGCATCGTCAGGAGCGCGAGGACACCATTATCGATGCACTGCGAGCTCTCCAGGAGAAGCCTGGAAGTCTTGGTGTCAAGCTCGACGAGATCCGGGAGCTCGACGCTGGCCGTTTCAAGGCCAAGATGAAGGAAGCCGGCCACCCCAATCCACCAGAGGAGGCGTGGCACACAACCTCCATTGCCAGCTCGTTCCCTGCCGACAGCAAGGCCTCGCCAATGTTTCTCTTGTGCCGCGTCGTGTACGGTACCGGCTACGAACCTCTTATTATGGCCGCTAGCCGTACCATGGGTAGCCATTTGGTGAAGCTTGAGAGTGAAGGGCGTGCCCGCCGTGTTCCCTCCAAGTTCCCGAAGCTCAAAGGTTGGGTGGTCGATGGAACTGAGGAGGTTGACGGTTGGGAGCTTGTTGAGCCAGTTGCACCAGAGGGAAGGCTGTAATGCGCATCTGAAGTACTATGTGTATACAATGCATCTGACATCCGGGTAAATCCTTCATGAGGTGACAACTAGCCACGGCGTGCACCAAGCTTTCCGGCGAGTTCAGCGCGCAGCATCTCCTCGCGCGAGCGCGCCTCCAGGTTGGTCAGCGAGCGAAGCTCTCCGACGATATCCTTGGTCTTGCCAAAGTAGACAGACGACAGGAGGTTGCGCATCTTGATCCTGGTCTGTCAGTTACCGGCACAACAGTGTGGCTCACTCCATGTCCTCGACCGTACGCCCAATGTTGGCCACGTGTGCTCCTGGACCCGCAAGTGCCAGATCAACCTCGGCCTGGCGGGTCATGCTGCCGCTTAGAGTAACGTTTCCGCTTCCAGTGGCGTTCTCGATTCCCTTGACTTCGGCAGCTGCGTTTGTTGGGGTGTGGAGCACAAGCATGACGGTTGAAGTGAGCTTGTACTTGGCGGTTCGCCCACGCTCAGTACACTCGAAGACGTGCAGCGAGTCCCACGAGCCAGTGCTTGTACCGTCGGCAGGAACAACTGAGGGCTTAGCAAGCGTTCACAGCCTGAAGGAAGTCGGCCACTCACTCTTCTTCATGAGCACAACGCCAGCGAAAGACATGTCCTTTGTCGCTCCAGGGTCCTCATCGAGGTCCCACAGGTACACCGAGCTGACACCACCCTCATAGTACATCTCGCGGTACGTGTCGAATGCATTATTGAGCTGTACTTCAATCTGGCGAAGACGCGCGCTGGGCTGTGGCCCACCAGACGCCACGGGCAGATACGTGTCGGTCCATGGCGAGCGGAAGCTGTCGCCATCGCGGTTGTAATCGCAACCCAAGTAGTCGCGGCCAGCAGCATCGTCACGGAGAACACGCAGAGGCTGGTCGACGTTGCCGAGGAGATCATCTGCGTACTCTGGTGCCAGGTCGCAGAGTGCGCCGACGTTGTCCTCCACCTTGGTAGGTGGCAGGCGACGCAGGAGGTCCAGGAGCGATTCGAATGTGCCTGAGTTCATGTCAGCGTTTAGGATGGACAACGATGAAGAGTCGAGCAACTCACTGTCCTCGGACATGCTGTTCCAGTGATGGTAACGATAAGTGTCCTGCGCCAGTATGAGTGATCACCCAGTCATGACGCTGAGCGTTGACCTCCACGCCCTGATACCATTCACGTAAAAGCACACGTACTTCTCCCGCCACTCGAATTCAGTTGTTGGTGACATCGATGACATCTCCGCCCAACTTTCGAACTTTCCATAACCAAATCGCAATGGGATCGCGGGCATTCGCAGCGACCTCAGTGCTACGTATAGTGGCATGTGGTTCGCACCGTGTGACTCCCGCCATGGCGCGTGTCATGGTCGCGGGTCCATCGCGGACACCCACGTTGTTGACCCGTCGCTCAACCGCGTTTTGGACCACCTCGTACCCCGGCACAACGGAGGCTGAGAAACAAGGGCCGCTATGGAAAGGGGCCAAAGAAGTCCAAGTTACTATCGATTCGGGGGCAGCTCCACCCAATCTGCCTGGTCCATCACCCGTTGTTGAGGAGAAGGCCGAGGACAGTGGCAGGTACCAGCGGAAGCAACGATACCTCGACAGAGGAGAGCTCAGCCTACGATGTAAGTCACTCTTCATTTGAACTACTGGCAGGGTATTGACAGTGTAGGCTCCGTTTTGGACTCGAAAGGCAACTGGACGGCGGAGGAAGGTAGCTACAGGAAATCAGACTTGTGCCGTGTCCATGATCTTGACGTAAGTGGCATTAACTCCTGTTGCTTACAATCTAGCCGCGAGATCTGCGAAAGCTCGACAGCCTGACACCAAGTCTCGTCCCCATTATCGTCACTCGTCGGTCCTGCATCCTCATCAGCATTCTCCACATTCGTGCCCTCATCAAGTCCGACTGTGTCATCATTTTCAATGCCCCCGGCACTGAGGAGAGTGACGCAGCCAAGCGCTTCAAGGCGCACTTGCAGGCCAACGTGCGGGCGGGCATCGCGGTTCGAGAATCCCAAGAAACCGAGTGCCGCGCCGAGCACCGCCCGGTTTGCGAAGACGAGCTTGGCCTATCCTACGAACATCGCGCACTCGAGTCGATTTTGGTGGACACTGCCAACGCTTTGGAAGAGGAAATGGGTTTCATCAGGATTCTTGTTTCCGGACTGCTGGAAAAGCTTGAGCACGACATTGACCGCGAGAACCTGCGCAAGCTCCTGCACTACTCGCGCCGCTTGGCCGGATTCCAGAGCCGTGCAAAGTACATTAAATCGACTGTCGACGAACTTTTGGACAGTGATGAGGACTTGAGTGCCATGTACATTACCGACAAGGTACATGGCCATCCTCGCGGTCTCGAGGACCACGAGCAGCTGGAGCTCTTGTTCGAGAGCTTTGCCAAGCAAGTGGAGGAAATTGTCTCGGAGATTGATACCACTGCGGTATGTGAAGACTTCAGGGATCATGCTAAATAATCTAGGCCAACATGTCGTCGACACAAGAGGTGGCGGAGCTTATGCTCGACTCTGGACGGAATGCTCTCCTCGCCCTGGATATCAAGGTGTCGATTGCGGCCGTTAGCATGGGCGCTGGAGCCTTTATTGCTGGCATCTTTGGCATGAACGTGAGTGCAATCGGAGTTCCATTCTGACCCTACAGCTCACATCGAGCATCGAGGAGACTCCGTATGCGTTTGTCGTCGTTGCCGGCGGCGCTGCAGTCGCTGCCATGGTTCTCTTCCTCTATGGTGCACGTGTCTTGCGCAAGGTTCGCCACATCAGCTTGGTAGGTACACCCCTATCGCTCCCCGCCAGCGTGCGTGCTGCCAAGCAGCGGTATCTCCGTGAACTTGCGAAGTCTGATCGCGTCGACTACGCGGCCTTGCTCAATCCCCACACCACTGCTACTGCCCAATCAATTACGGGTGAATCTATTGCCAAGGCAGATCCCATCCCCGACTATGAGACTCGTTGGCAGCTTGTGCGTGGACGTCTCGTGCGCAAGACCCCCCTCTGGGACCGCATCTTCCGACCCCACTCGATGCGCCGGACGTTGTTGGGCATGCGCTCCAAGGCATCCTTGGTTTGGGAGGGCCGGCGATCAAAACCGCTTACTACCCACCGCGCGCCGTCGACTACCTCCAACCTTGCTCACCCATCTTCGCGGCCCACTGCGCCTCGATCTGATCACCCCCACTTGAGTCGTGAAATCAATAAGTAAACTCCGCTCAGCATCCTGCCTGTCGCTGTGAGACGCCGGCAGTGTAGTTCTAGTATTGCATTAACCAAATCACCTGAGTCATCTCCCTCCCCACTCCCAAAAGTCATGCCCCTAACGACTTCTTGCCATGCGTTAGACACTACTATGCATCATTGTATCACTGCCAACTCTCAGTGCCCATCTTCTTGGGCCGGTGAGCAACCGACCGATGCCAGAGCCTGGTGTGACCGAGATGTGACTCCCCCCTCACGACTTGTTCTGGTGCGACATACACTTCAATTGCAGACTTGTGTGTGGCCTGCTTCTCCTCAGCCCAATTCGAGCCGGCGTGATGCCGGTCAGAAACCGGGCGATACCCACGATCTGGGTGCGAACGAAGCAGTGGCTTATCTTGTGCCCTGCCGATTCGATAATGAGAAAGCGAGCACGTCTAGCGGAGTCAACAGTCCGCTCATTTCGCACCCACACCGATAAACCGCCCTACGCCCCACATCATGTCGGCAGCCGTCACAGTCTGCATGCGTCCGTCGGCGCCGGCGTTGGCACTTGAGCCGTGATTTATCCTGCATGGGTCTGCAACGCGGCCGCTGCGGCCAGAAATGGCGTCTCGCGAGTGACTTTCGAAGTTTTGCCTTCAGCACCACTATGGCACCTTTGTTCAAAAGCAAGAACCGTCCACCACCGGCCAGCTCCGGGGGTGAATGTGCGCCACTGATCGCTTTACCGCCGGCAGCCCGGCAGTATTCCTTTCTCCGAGCCGCCACTGCCGCGCGCCAGCCTTGTGTCCATGCGGCCCTGGGCGGGCGCCGTCGTAATATGACGTAGGCACAATCTCAGGAACTTTTCATTATTATTTTCGATTTCTGGTGGTCGTGTTTTCGAATAGCTGCTGGGTATGGATCCGCCGTCCATCCGTGAGGATACCCGACGGCCCGCGTACGTGCCAGTGATGGGCACGGTGGGGCCGCTAGAGTCATTGGGGGTGGCGTCGAGGACGCTGCTGCTGGTGTTAAGCGTGAGGATCATGATAGTATGGACCACACGATGAATGGCCTCGGGAGAAGCTCGGCAGAGTTTGTGTAATCAAGGTGCAGTAACTCTTATCAATCAGGCAGCCGATCCTTCGATTATCCGAGCTGATCCTTCGTGATCACTGTGCAGTGCTGTGCTGCCAGGTTGTCCCAAATAAAGTGTTACAAGTAAGGTGTGCATCACAACCCATCGATGGAAACAATCGCCACATAAGGCGCTACTTTTTACGTGTGCACGTTGTGCTAAGCTAAGCTATGAGGGGGTGTTGCGTCGAGCGGCTCCAGCTACTCGACGGCTTTTGCGGCTGCTCGATAGCAAACCGCTCAAGACTCAAGAATGGGCGCTTAAGCCTGGTTCTTGCGGGCGAGGAGCTTCTGGACGAGCTTCTCGTTAACCTTCGACATGTAGACGTCGGTGGTGACCCAGTCGTCACGCTTCATGTCCTTGCCCTTCATGGCGAGGGCGAGGTCCTTGGTCATGACACCGTCGTTGTCAATGCACTCAACGCAAGCAGCCTCGAGGTCAGCGGCGAAGGCGGCGAGCTCGGGGGTGTTGTCGAGCTTGGCACGGAAAGCAAGACCACGAGTCCAGGCGAAGATGGAGGCGACGGGGTTGGTCGAGGTCTCCTGGCCCTGCTGCCACTGGCGGTAGTGGCGGGTGACAGTGCCGTGAGCGGCCTCCGACTCCATGATCTTGCCGTCGGGGGTGATAAGCTCCGAGGTCATCATACCGAGCGAACCGAAGCCCTGGGCGAGAACGTCCGACATCACGTCACCGTCGTAGTTCTTGCATGCCCAAACGAAGCCACCGTCTGACTTGATAGCCTGAGCAACCATGTCGTCGATGAGGCGGTGCTCGTACCAGATGCCGAGCTTGTCGAACTCGGGCTTGTAGGTCTCCTCAAAGACCTCGGCGAAGATGTCCTTGAAGCGGCCATCGTACCTCTTGAGAATAGTGTTCTTGGTGGACATGTAGAGAGGCATCTTCTTCTGGATGGCCATCTTGAACGAGGCGTGGGCAAAGCCGATGATCGACTCGTCGGTGTTGTACATCGACATGGCGACACCCTTGCCCTTGAAGTTGAAGACCTCAAGCTCAGTGGGGGCAGATCCGTCCTCGGGCTGGAAGCAGAGGGTGAGCTTGCCGGCGCCGGGGGTGACATAGTCGGTCGAGCGGTACTGGTCGCCGAAAGCGTGACGGCCAATGACGATGGGCTTGACCCATCCGGGGACGGGCTTGGGGATCTTCTGGAGGATGATGGGCTCACGGAAGACGGTGCCACCGAGAATGTTACGGATCTGTGCATGGTCAGCGACGACGTCGATGGCAGCGGAGGCGGCGGGGCCGCAGTCCGGGGTGTCCGGGCCGCCGGAGTATCTGCGCCCTGAGACGGCAACTCACGGTACCGTTGGGGCTCTTCCACATCTCCTTGAGCTTGAACTCCTCAACGCGGGCCTCGTCAGGGGTAATGGTAGCGCACTTGACGGCGACCTGGTACTTGATGTTGGCCTCGGCGGACTCGACAGTGACCTTGTCGTCGGTCTGGCGGGAAAGTTAGCTCCGTTACTCCACATTTTTTGCGAAAAGCCGAAGCCCGTCTCCAAGCACCAAGGTGGTGGTGATGACAGAGACAGAAAAAAACACACCTTGTCACGGTTCTCCATGCCGAGGTCGTAGTACTTGAGGTCGACGTCGACGTAAGGAAGAATAAGCTCCTCACGAATCTTCTTCCAGATGATGCGGGTCATCTCATCACCGTCCATCTCGACGATGGGGTTCTTGGCCTTGATGCGCTCAAGGCCGGCGGGGGTGGTGACAGTCGACATGTTGGCGAGGGAACGGAAGAGGTTGTGACGAAGAGGGGGAAGCGCGGTGCGCGAGTTACGGGTGAGAGAAATCTGGAGAATGGAAAGGATGAACGACAACAGTCGTGGAAGTGGTGTGAGCTTTAATACAACGGTACGTGGGCCTGGCACTGGGGGCACAGCTGGGGGACAGGGCTACGATGGCTCGGTAGGACAGGAACAGTGTGCAAGGGGTGGGGACAGAGAGCAGAACGCCTGAAGACTTTGTCGGCCTTTTTCGGTCGCAAATTGACCCCGCATGCAATGGTACTGCCGAGGCCATGTGGTTAAAGGGCCCACTGTACAACTCACCATTGGGATTCAGTCAGAGGATCGCCGGTTGAATATAACTGGAGCACCTCCGAAACGGTGTAGGTTGGGGGCGCTGGGCTTCGAGGTGGAGGGTTGATGCAGCTGCGACAGTGACCGTTGGCAGGTCGTGTGTTTGATGGCGAGGTCGTAGATGAGGTAATGACAAGAACCAAGAGCAACATCGTGATGCCCCCCACCTTCCAATTCCTCGTGTGCCGCCCACCACGCAGTGCCAATCGGCCGAGTAGGTCGGTTGAGCGCTAAACGTTCACCGTGGGAGAGTGCGACAACAAGCATGCTCATTTGGCAGCCCATTAGGGACGATTAGGAAAAGGTATCCCTCGGCCCTCGGCCCGCAGCGAGAGATGCTCACTTTCGCCACGACCTGCGTGTTCACTTCTCCTCTTGTGCCGACTGTGCCGCTCCTTGGCCTGGGGTTGGTCGAAGCTCGCCAGGGCATCATGCGGGGTAACAGGGACCACCTGTCGGGGGCTCGATGCGTGGTCCCATCAATCTTGAAGAAAATTCGATAATCGGCACGCAACCCCAGTGAAGCCCCGGATAAATTGCTTGGCAAGTGTCTCCGCGGCAGTTGCGCACCGCGCGACCACCGAATCACCGAGCGGTGACCAACATCCAAGAGATTGGGAGAGTCGTCTGCAGCGCCTACGCCGGGCCGGTCGGCGACCAACTTCTCCCTGACGTAGGCTGTATCTCGCAAACTAGCATGACAAAATCGAGTCTGCTCGTAGGAAATCCAGAGATGTCACTGTGCCAAAATCGGGCGAAATGGTTTTCCTCCACCGCTCACGTGAGGAACGCGTGGTATCGCTTCCGTTCGTCATCTCGGTCGGCTGATTAGTTGACACATCTCCATCTCGATTCAATATCTCAACTATCAACACACCCACCATGCTTCCTTCAGTCACGGCCCGTGCAGCCTCCACTCGTATCCCCGTGACGCTTGCCAAGGCGTCTGCGCAGCTCATCCCACCTATCCCGTAAGTCAAGACCTTTGGGGGCGGAACCGTGTCTGTTTGAAAAAAAAACGGGATGCTGTGGACCAGGAATTATGCCCGAGCTATGGAAGTCGTCTCCAATTGTGGCCTGCACACGAAGGGGTTACTCTTCGGTTGACTCCAAGGGTCAGCTGCTGTGAATGCCCCGTTGTTGCATTCTCGCGACCACGCAGGACGCGCTTCACTAGGCCTTGCTCGTGCAATGTGCGCAAAGTGGCTGACATGTGTAGTCTTTACCGCCGACTGCTGCGTGCCCACCGCCAGCTCCCGAATGAGATGCGTCTCATGGGCGATCAGTACATCAAATCCGAGTTTCGTTTGACGCGCACTGCCGAGAACCCGCTGCACGTCATGGCATTCCTCAGCCAGTGGAAGAGCTATCTCGACGAGGTGGAGACTGGGCTTGCCCAGGAGGGTGACAAGTGGCGCGGGCGCAAGCTCGACACTGAGGCGCTCAACTCGCTGAGCTCTGAGCAGGTTGGCCAACTATATGTGCTCATGCACTCTACCGACGATGTTTGGAAGTCGTGAGTACCGACCGTTCAGCGGAAATGGCGGTGAGCTGACAGTACAGGCCTGAGGAGCTCGAGGCAGAGGCAGCCAAGGCAGAGGCAGAGGCTGAGGAGGGCAAGACGGAGTAGCATTGTCAGCATTATCATTCATTGTATCACTTCATGAGTCTGGCGTACGCGCACGAGAGCGTGCAACAGTGTGGACCGGGGGGGGTGGGTCATGGCTGACTGCAATATTCTGATGTCTATTTCTCACTAATCGCTGGCGGGTGTGTCATGGCGTGAAGAAGGGTCCGTTCTGGGGCCTGGGGCTGTGATTCTTTGCTGGCTGCAGGTGTGGGTCAAAACTGGCTGATGCTTGGGGTGACATGGCTTGGTCGCCCTGCAAGGAGAAGCATGATCCGGGGACTCCATGCGTCAAGTGTGTCCCGGCCCATGTCACATAACCGGCGATGTTCCCCGTGCACATAAGCCGAGTATTGAGGCTTATTGGACAAGCCAGTGTAGTGCAGTGTCTTCAGGTAGTGTGACGAGCACCGTGCGTTGTCGAAAAGCTGCGCCATCGTCTCGGAACGACTGGAAAGTCCTGACTGGGCTTCGCGCTCCACATCCGTGGCTTTTGCGACTGCACTGAGAGCATTTTTAGTCGGAGCATCCCACAGGGCCGCAGACGGACACAGGAACCCAAAGTGCATCATCAGGGTTGTCCATGCATGACCAGCATGGCAACACAAACATGCTTCTTTCAGAAGTGGAACCAAACAAGAAATTAATTAATTTAAATCATTCTACACCTATCCGCCAACCACCCCAGTTGAAATTATCCCAATTCTTCAAGCAAGATAGATGTACATCCCACTAGAGAGGGCACTATAATTAAGGTATCGACCATGAGCCGGTTCCACAGCTTTGGGGCTATGTAAATAATATCTGGCAGCCACCGCCCGTCACTCAAAGCACTGTCCTCCAACACGAAACTCTTGCACACCCGCACACCAGCACTCCTACAGCCTACGTTCTCCCGCTCACAGTCTAGCTCATGTCGTCTGCCAGACTGTCGAGAACGTCAAACATGACCACTCGCGAACTCATGAGGTTATGTCCCTCCTCGGGTACCACGATGAGCTCCGCGTCCATCGCGCGTTCCATCCACCGCATGCTCTTCTCGCTGACACGCTCGTCATCGGCGCCGTACCAAATCTTGCACGGGTGGTGAATGTCCGTGTAAGAGAATCCCCAAGGCTTGGCATCGCGGCCCAGGACAACCGACAGCAGGTCGGCGGTCGTGCCAGACAACGACTCGGCGTGGCTGGCCTGCATGAGTGCGTGCGGAAACGCCGGCGATGACGAGATGGACGACACTTGCAAGGGGGCCGCCGCCGACCAGCTTTGAGGAAGGTTCGAGTACATGTCGGACGCAAATGAGTCGAAGCCCTCACCACTCTCAAGTGGGACACCTGCGCGCGACTCTGGCCGGCTCTCCACGTTGAGCGAGGACCTCGAGCGCACGTCGTCCGTGTCGAGAGACGTGGACGAGGCCATGCCCTGCGAGTTTTTGAGGTGCTTGCCATTGTTCTTGACAGTCGGTGCCTTGCCGAGAAAGTATGATTCGAGACGCCATTCCGCCGCGAGTGCCGACTTGATCACGCCGTTGGGCACCCACTTGAGCCACTTGTAGCCTTCGGGCACATCGCCTCCAACCCATGGCGACAACAGATGAATCTTGCCACGCACGCGGCGCTCCATCTTGAGAACGCACGCCAGCGCATACGGTGCCCCGGCACTGTGCGCAACAATCTGGAACCTCTCCACTCCCAGCTCGTCCAGCACACGCCTCACAACATCTGCCCAGTCGAGCAGGCCACGCTGGTCCTGCGGAACCTGATCCGTCTTGCCGAGACCCCACCGATCAATGCAAATCAGGCGGAGGCCGAGTGCCCGGGCAAGGTCATCGTACAGCGCGACCAAGTACCGCACGCACCCCAATCCCAGAAAGACCACGACAGGTTTACCGTCGGGCTTGCCAAGGTCAGCCAGCGACACTTGCAAGGAACGCTCGGGATACGTCCGAGGCAGGTGCACCACGCGGTTGAGCTGCGGCGAACGGAGGTACAAGGCCATGGCGTGCGCATCATCGTCCGGCGGCAATGGGGACGAGCTTTTGGGCCGGAGCAAAGAAGCAGTGGAGCGCTGGCGATGGAGAGAATCCAGGTCCGGTGACTGATTCGACCGGTCACGATAGTGATGAGGATTGCGCGGCGACTGTTCTGGTGTCGGCGACAGAACCGTTCGAGTGGAAGGGAAGGCCGTGCCGGGGTAAGGGGTCATGTGAGCTTTGGCCGGTGGTGTTGGCGCAGGTGTCGGCTTTGGTGTGAGCTGCTCAAACGCGGCCTGCGCCAGATGAAAGTCACGCAGCACACTGTCTCGATCCGAGCTGTCCAACGACGGGGCAGTCGATCGGCTGCTCATTTGCCGCCGATGTGTCGCTCTCGCTGGCACTCCCCTCGGATTAGATCCGGGGGCCGTTGGCGGCGTTGACACTGACGGAGAGGCCTTTGGAGGCGTTGGAGCCGTCACTGTTGGCTTCGTCGGAGTCAGCGAAGACTTCGGAGGGGGAGTGGGTGCCCTTGCCCGGCCTGGCACTTTTGTTGGGGTGTCGAATGCATTCCGCGGCGGGCTAGGCGTGTGTGTAGATGCCGGCGTGGGCGACTGGAATGCCTTCCGTGGAGGTCCTGGCGCCGTCGCCATCGCCTTTGTTGGTGTTGGAGACATCTTTGTTGGCGGAGAAGTCCCAATCGGGGTGCGAGGGGTACTGGGAGTAGAGGGTTGGTTGTCTGGACATGAGGCAAGCTCGGCGCGTGCCCGATCCTTTGCTGTCTCCTCGGCAAGATGGACTGCTGAGGAATGGCGTCTAACAATGTCGTTGATCGACTGGACGGGAACGCGTTGGGGACCGTGATGTGAAGAAGATGAAGGAGAGGGAATACCATCCGCGCGTGATGCACTGCGAGACGACGCGGGGGACATTTGCGTGGGCGAAGACATTGTTGTCATTGAGTTGTTCATGTTCCATGGACGACGACTGCTGCCCACACTCGTGTTTATCGGCGCTGCTGGCGAGGTCATTGCGCGCGACTGCGGCCTAGGACGCGGCGGAGGGCGCAACCCAGTCGATTCTGGCATGACTCCCTGCCTCCTCCTTCGCCTTTCCTCGGGATCGATGTCGGAGCGGGGTCGTTCTGGGGGTATGGCCTGGAGCGGGGTTGGGTGGCCAACAATTGTCAACGGACGAGTGGGACCCGTCTCGAAAGGGTGAGGAGAACCATGGGGTGAACCCTCCTCATCTGTAGGATCGAGACCGAATGCGGCTTCGCCGTACATTGACGAACGAGACTTGACCCAAGCCCAGGTTCGTTCAATGCTCCTCACACGACGAGTTGGGCGGCGTGTCGCGCCGGGAGGTCCAATACCCTCGAGCACTGCGAGATGAGACTCCATGTCAGCAGCTGAGATGCCATCCACCCCGCTCGTGCTCATGCTTGCGCTCGAGCCGGTGGCTGATGGAGGTCCGGGCCCGAGGGAGGGAGGGTCTGGCGGGACAACAATGGGCGGCGTGAGAGGCGGCGTGCCCATTGCAGCCCTATATTGTGCGTGCCGCCGCGGGGGCGGCAACGATTTGCTCATTGCCTAGCTTGCAGGGCGCGTGCAGTTGTGGATTGGTGGAATATGGGTGGTGGCCAAAAAGAGGGAATAGCAAGAGACGGAAAATGGTGGGCGACTAGCAGAGGCACGGCGCGGCGGGCGGCAGGCGGGTGTGTCGGTGGCCACTTGCGCACAGGAGGGCTTGTTGGCTTGACGTTGCGCCGTGCTGCCTGCCGTGTTTGTGTGTGGGCGGGGTAGATTAGTCGAGTATAGTACAGGTAGAGGTATGCGAGGTGATGAGGAGACGCGACACTGTGACGGCGAAGACCAGCTTGCTGGGCCAGCGGCGCGGTGCAAGGGGTGTGGTGTGGCCAGGTGCGTACCTGTTTGGCGGGACGAAAGGGCAACCTGCACCGAGGGGCGTTGTCTCAGCTTTGCCACGTTGGCCGCCCAGCGGCCAGCATAGCGGGGCCACTTTACACCACCGTCACTGAGTACTGAGTATTTGCTCTCGGTCGACATGTGCACGCCGGGACAACGGCAGCACCGCCACCCAAGTCTGGAGGTCCGGCGCTCTGGAGCTGGAGCTTGGTAAGCCTTGCCAGTAAGCCTTCCAGTACCTGCTTGAAAACAAGGCGTGTACATACGTACGCGGCATGGAAGAGAAACTGCAGACAACCGCAGGACGCAGGCAGTGAGCGATCTTCAGGGACTCGAATACACGGGATTGACTCTAGTCTGCAATGGGCCGCTGGTGACCCTGCTTGGCCAGCTTGAGTGCTTGCGGCAGCTCTTGCGCCTCCTGGTTTGCGTCTACCTTTGCGTTTGGGTCGTCCCTGGCTGGAATCTGTAGCTTCGTAGAGTATAGAGGTGCAGATGCAGGACGCCGAATCCACACAGTGTGCGGCACAGGCCACAGATCCACAGATCCACAGACCACAGGCCGCAGGTTACAGCATCACCTATCACCTAAGAGGCAAATATCTCCATGCTTGATCTTGAGCGCACGCACTTAGGTTCATCTGCGACCAGATGTCGAGCGCACGCAGCCAGAATACAATTGTCAGAACCAAAGCGGAGTCCAACTGTACAGTGCACGACTCAGTAGTACGAGCAGCAAAGCATCCTTGCTCGCTCCTTCGTGACGCACATCAAATGGGCGCGCCCTGGTCGCTGGCGGCGAGTGAACGAGTGATGAGGTGTGCTCTTCTCTCTTTGTCCAACTTTGTCATTCACTCAATCACTCACTCACGCATTCTTCGCATAGCTTGAACACTCATGCCCGGTCATCAACTGTAACCTCCCCTTCCCCACCACAGCACCATCATCCAATCACCCCAACGCCACGCGAACCGAGATGGCCTCCCCCGCCTCCCTCACGCTCCCGCTCCCCTCCACCTCACGCTCCCACCGCACACGGCGCCGCGAGTCGTCCGTCTCCGACATTGCGTCCACTTTCCTATCCCCAGTCCGCGCACTGCTCCACTTGCAAAAGGATGACGAGTACGACCAGCTAAGCTCCTCGCCCAAGCTGGGCGAGAGCTCGGCCGCCGCCCGGCTGCTGGACGAGGACCGCGCTCGGAAACGCGTCGAGCTCCGTATTGGCGGCATGACGGTGAGTGACAGCCTAGGCGTGGAGATGTGTACTGATAGGACAGTGCGGCGCGTGTGTGGCCGCTATCGAGGGCCAGATCTCGCAGTTGCCCGGTATTTCTACCGTCCAGGTGTCGCTGCTAGCTGAACGCGCGGTGGTCGAGTATGACCCGGCGTTCGTCGACGCAAAGGGGTTGCACTGGGACGACGCGCGGATTGCCGAGGAAGTCGAGGACGTGGGCTTTGATGCCGAGGTTGTCGAAAAGTCTGCCATTGTCGCCGTCGAGCTACTGGTTTACGGGTGAGTGGCAAACCTGTGTCGGCAAGTCGCCGAGTCTGCCGGAGGCTATGGCGGCGTTGAATTGCAACTGAGAGCGGTGCTGACTAGGCCAGACTCGAGGATGCGGGTATCGTCCCGTCCGTGGTCAAGGAGACCGCATCGCTTGCGGGCGTTACAGACGTGTCGCTCGAAGCGCCGTACGACAAGCTCGCATTCCTGTACACACCCGCGCTGTCGTCGCTGCGCGCAGTGGTGGACCACCTGGCGGTCGCGTTCCCGCAGCTCTCCTTTCTCCCGACGTCGAGCGATAACGACTCGCAACTCGCCTCGCTGCGCAAGTATCGAGAGACGGCCAAGTGGCGCAACATCTTTGTCCGCGCCGCGTGCTTTGCCGTGCCCAACTTTTTGATCGGCATGATGCACATGTACCTACCCTTCCTGGGCTGGACCCAGTGGAAGGTCATTACCGGTATCTACCTCGGTGACCTCGTGTGCTTGTGCCTCACGCTGCCTGTGCAGGTGTGGCTTGCGCGCCCGTTCTACGTCAACGCGTACAAGAGCGTCAAGCACGGCGCCGCCACCATGGACGTGCTCGTCGTGCTCGGCACGTCGGCGTCGTTTGGATACTCGGTCTTGGCAATGTTCTTTGCAATGTTTTCTTCCGACGCCGATTACCACCCCAAGACGTTCTTTGACACGTCGACCATGCTTATCACGTTTGTTGCGCTGGGACGATACATTGAGAACCTTGCCAAGGGCAAGACTTCGGCAGCTCTCACGGATCTCATGGCCCTTACTCCCTCCTCGGCCACCATATTCGTCGACCCGAGTAACACTGTCGGTGACGCGCCCACACGCAAGATTCCCACAGAGCTCGTGCAGGTCGACGACGTCGTTCTTGTCGTGCCCGGAGAGAAGATCTGCGCCGACGGACAGGTCATTTCTGGGTCGACCTCGGTTGACGAGTCCATGGTCACTGGCGAGTCGCTCACGGTCCCCAAATCGCTTGACTCGCAAGTCGTCGGTGGCACTGTCAACGGTCTCGGCACAATCACTTTCCGCGTGACCCGCGCTGGCGCCGACACGACCCTCGCCCACATTGTCAAGCTTGTCGAGGACGCGCAGACCTCCAAGGCGCCAATCCAGCACTTTGCCGACCGTGTAGCAGGCATTTTTGTGCCCATTGTCGTCACGTTGAGTCTGATCACCTTCTTCGGTTGGCTCGCGATATCGATGGTCAAGAACAATCTCCCGCCCGCATTCCACGTCCCCGGAGCTAGCAAGTTTGGCGTCTGCCTCAAGCTGTGTATCTCGGTCGTTGTCGTTGCGTGCCCCTGTGCGCTTGGTCTGTCTACGCCTACGGCCGTCATGGTCGGCACCGGTGTCGGCGCCCAGAACGGTATTCTCATCAAGGGTGGTCGTGCGCTCGAGGCCTGCAAGGATGTGCGCCGCGTGGTTCTCGACAAGACTGGTACTGTTACCATCGGAAAGATGACGGTTACCAAGGCATGCTGGGCGCCTAGTTCGTCGTTTGCGTCGGATGCAGGGCTTTCGCCTGCCCAGACTCTCAGTCTAACCACTGCTGCACCGCCGCTCCAGCGCCATGCCGTTCTCGCGCTTGTTTCCCTCGCCGAGTCCCGCTCCGAGCACCCCCTCGCCCTTGCTTCCGCCGCGTACGGCCGCGAGATGCTGTCCGAAGCTGGCCTGTCGCCCCCCAACGGCGAGGTGACCAACTTTGAGAGCGTGCCCGGAGAAGGCATCGAGGCTGTCGTCCGCCTGAACAATATCGAGGAGCGTATCCGTATCGGCAAGCCGTCCTACATTCTCGCCGGCAGCGAGAAGACCGCCGAAAAGGATGCCACCCTGCCTTCGTCTCTGGAGTCCTTCCAGCTTGCCGAGACGAATGACGCCAACGTTGTCGTGTTCGTCTCCATCATCCGCTCCGGCTCCCCCGTCCCTGTTCTCGCCATCTCGTTGTCCGACTCACCCAAGCCCACGTCGGCACAGGCCATTGCCGCCCTCCGCGCCATGGGCGTAAAGGTCACCATGCTCACAGGGGACACGGAGGCCACCGCCCGCGCTATTGCCCGCCAAGTCGGTATCGACGAGGACGAGGTCTACGCCGGCGTCTCGCCCAAGGGCAAAGCGACCATTGTCCGTGAGCTCGCGGCGCACGGCGATGTCGCAATGGTCGGCGACGGCATCAACGACTCGCCTGCTCTTGTCGCTGCGAGCGTGGGCATCGCGCTGGGCTCTGGAACATCCGTCGCAATGGAAGCAGCCGAAGTCGTCCTCATGCGCAGCGACCTGCTCGACGTTGTCGCCGCCCTGGATCTCGGACGCACAATCTTCCGCAAGATCAAAGCCAACCTGATCTGGGCCTGCTGCTACAACGTCTTCATGATTCCCCTCGCAATGGGCGTGCTCCTCCCATGGGGCTTCCACCTGCATCCCATGATGGCTGCGCTCGCCATGGCCTTTTCTTCCGTCTCGGTAGTCTGCTCGAGCTTGACACTCAAGTGGTGGCGCCGCCCCGCCGCCGCCGTAGCCCCCGGAGAAGTATACGAGCGGGGCGGCATGGCGCGCGGGTTTGCCGAGTTCGGCGCCGCGCGCGAGGCGGCGTGGCACAACGCCGCGTCGGCTGTGTATGCGGTTGCTCGGCGTGCGCGCGCCGTACCCGGCCTCGACAGGGTGGTGGACCGCAGTGGCCTCGCAAGGTTTGCGCCCCGTATCGTCGTCAGCCACGACGAGTACGAGGCTATCCCTATGATGGACGCGGATAGTCCGGGAATATCCAGGCCGGGGAGCGGAGAGCTTAGGAGGTAGAGGTTGATAGAGCGTCTTTTATCATGTATGTTGTGCTCGCTTTACTTTGATATTCGAAATCTGGCTGTGCTCTACTGAAATGCTTTCTCAAGGCGCATGCCTGCTGAGCTTGCCACTGGCCTAGTCTCCCTAATGTACAGCAAAATACATTGGAGCAGGTCTAGCAGCTATTGGATTAACAGGAGCCGGAATCGTCTCCCTGGTGTACAGATGCATTCTATGCTGTACAAGTCTACCACAATGTCCATGCACGCTACTTGGTGTGCCCGCCGCCCGTCCCCCACTTTTCGACAAGGTACGCCGTCATCCACTCGTACAGCTCGCGATTCGCGCCGCGCGTCAAGATGCTGTGTGCAGAGTCTGTAAACGCACGCATACGCCATCCGCGGACCTTGCTCTGGGTGAGCTTGTCGAGCAGGCTGGCCATGTTGGCGAAATGGACATTGTCGTCGCCCGTGCCGTGCGCGAGCAGCAGGTCTTTGCCTTCAAAGTTTGTCACGTTGTTGACGGCGCTGCTGACGTAGCCGGACGGGTTGGCTTCGGGAGTGTTCATGTAGCGCTCAGTGTAGATCGAGTCATAGTACCGCCAGTTGGTCACGGGGGCGACAGCCATGCCGAGGGTAAACAAGGCGGGATTGGCTTCAAGCGTCTTCAGTGTCATAAAGCCGCCGTACGACCAGCCCCAGATTCCCACACGCTTGCGGTCGACATACTTGCGCTTGATCATTTCCTGAGCCAGGGCAATCTGGTCTTCGACCTCGTAGCGGCCCAGGTCGTCCTTGATCGGGTTGCGGATCTTGCGGCCGCGGAAACCGGTGCCACGGCCATCGATGCGAGCAATAATGTACTTTTGCTCGCAGGCAAGGAACGAGTGCCAGTCCCGCTTGAACTCGTGCGAGACTGTCTGCGAGTAAGGGCCGCCATAGACCTGGATGAGGAGAGGGTAGCGTTTGCGTCCAGATGTGTCTATGTTTGGAGGGAGAATCTCCATCATGTTGAGCTCGGTGCCGTCCTCCAGCTTAAAGGTCGAGTGCGTTTCGATCGGGCGGTGGAACTCGGCAATGGTCTCGTTGAGCAGCGAGTTGTCCGTGATCAGGCGGTTGATGCCGCCCTCCTCGGTCTGAATCATACGCTGCCAGGGGACCTTGGGGCCTTTGTAGTTGAGACTGTAGAAGCCGCCGTTGGGGGAAAAGCTCGCCTCGTAGTAGCCAGGCTCGGCAGTGTCCGTGATGGCCTTCATCTCGGGCTTGTATGACACGAGCGTTGGGTCCGTGGGGAGGCTGACGCTGTAGATGTGGCGATCGATGGACGGGTTGGCAGCGGTAAAGTATAGCAGGTTCTTGGTCTTGTCCACAGCGTTGAGCGCAGTCACCTCCCACTCGCCCTCGGTGATAAACACGGGCTCGGTAGAGTTGATGGGCGTGAACAGCGCAATGTGGTCAAAGCCCTTGTTGGGGACAATGTCAAGGTATCCGCTGGCGCCGTTCATGCTGGTCACAGGAGTGAG
This sequence comes from Prillingera fragicola, assembly GCA_002335605.1. Classification (NCBI taxonomy): domain Eukaryota; kingdom Fungi; phylum Basidiomycota; class Tremellomycetes; order Trichosporonales; family Trichosporonaceae; genus Prillingera; species Prillingera fragicola. The sequence goes on from BEDY01000001.1 coordinate 2,493,583, forward strand.
GTGCTGGCCGTGGTCGATCCATCCGTCATCGCCCTCCTCGCCGTCTTTGCCGAGCGTACGAACGACCTTTCCCTCGGACTTGCCGTCCTCAAACAACACGACCTGTCCCTTCCGCGCAGCACGGTCAATCTCCTTGACAATGAGGCCGTTGTCAGACACCCATGCGACCTCCACAATGATACGGTTGTCCGAGGGATACTCGCCCTGCCACGTGAGCACGTGCTTGGATGCACTAAGAGGCATGCGCTTCGTAGGCGTCGTGACCCCAACGCCGCCGGCACCCCAGAACTCTGTGAGGCTGAAGGTGTGCACGTTGACAATAGGCAGAGGAGTTCCCGGCTTGGGGTACCGCATGGCGACTTCGGTTGTGTAAGGATTGACGGCGAACGCGTCGTTGCTGTCCTTGTTGTAGTACTGGACCTTGTACTCTTGGACGGCAGTCTCATTCGAGCGCAGGAAAGCAACAGTGTCGGCCTTGGGCGACCACCACAGGGCAAAGTCGGCCGCAAACACCTCTTCCTCGTACACCCAGTCGGGGACACCGTTGAAGACAACAGCGCTGCCATCGTGGGTAATGCGCGTAGCCTTGGGATCATTGCTCTCCAGGTCCTGGTCACGCGCGACGTAGAGGTCGTTGTCGCTGACGTACGCAATCGCGTGGCCGATAGGCGACCACTTGGCGTACGCAATGCTAGGGTCATCGGCGGGCTTGGGCGGGTGCAGAGGGAACGTCTTCAGGTCGGAGAGACGGAACACGAAGTAGTTTGAGTGTTGCGAGTGCCTCCACTGTTTTTTGTAATTGGTCGAGAAGAGGACATACTTCATGTCAGCCGATAGACGCCAGGTCTCCCAGTCGAGGATGGTGTCGTCTCGAGGGTCCTTAATGTCAACACTCTTGACCAAAATACGCGTCTTGTTGGGCTCCTGAACAGTGTGCAACAAAATGTTGCCCAGCTCGTCGATCTGCGAATATGTTCCATCGGCTGCCTCCTTGACCCAAGTGTGCGGGGTCTGGTGAGCGCGGAAGGTGCCGTTGAAGATGTGGTCCATGGTGATGTGCTTGTTGCCAGCTTTGATCGCGTACGACGGCGCCGAGTATCCTGACGCTGCAAGTACGCCAATGGCTCCAGCAGCAATCACAATCACAATCAGCACGGCCAGAATCTTGCGCGACTTCTTGCGTGGTCGCAACTGTGTCGCGTCAGTTGCCACTCGGGCTGCCACAAGCTCTTGCACGCACCCTAGACTGGCCACTGGGGAATCCGATACCCTCCTCATACCCAGACTCGTCGGCGAACCGGTCATGCTCTGCGGGTCGCTTCTCCTCAAAGGGGTCGGCGTCCAGCACATCGCGATAGACGATATCTGAGCCAGAGTCGTTGGACTCGACACTAGCTCGGCGCGGTGCTGGGGCGCCCTGATTGTCCAGTAGAGGCGCCGAATCAGCCTCTGTGGCCACTGGGTCGTAGTGGTCCGCAGCCATGATGAAAATACAGCTCTGGTTGAGACAGTGGATGGAAACGAGATGAGAACGGAGGCTGGACATTGAATCTAGTCGGCAGATAGAGTTGGCCCGCTCACGTGGTCTCGCGTGGCAACGTCGCCGATCGCCGCGTCTGCCCTGGATGCACACCCGTCCACCTTGATCTCAATCTCGACAGCTTTGTGAGCTTTATACATCTGCGCCATCTTCATCCTCTATCTCTAAACGCTTTCTGACGCGCACGACACGCCACAAACGACTATACCCAGCCCTGCACCCCCGCCGCACGACACATTACCACTGTGCGCACGCCGCCCGCCCACGTCGCCCATCCACCTCCACGAAGCACGTGATGATCAAGTTCATTCTCGTCCAGGTATGCGCCCAAACTATGCATGCCACTGACAGCAGAACCGCCAGGGAAAGACACGGTTGTCAAAATGGTACGCGCCATACGAGGACGACGAGAAGGTGCGCTGCTTGCGTGGGACATTGACGGGCGGTCCAAGCTCACATCATCCAGGTCCGGGTACGCGGTGAAGTGCACCGGTTGATTGCGCCGCGTGACCAAAAGTATCAGTCCAACTTTGTTGAGGTGAGTGTGATTTGGGCGGCTGGGGGTGTTGTGGCCGCTGCTTGACGTGCGTGAGATATGGGGTGCTGACGTTCAAGTTCCGCAACGACAAGATTGTGTACCGCCGTTACGCCGGTCTCTTCTTCTGCGTCTGCGTCGACTCGAACGACAACGAGTTGGCTTACCTCGAGGCAATTCACCTGTTTGTGGAGGTCCTTGGTGCGTGTGATTGCGTGTGGCGACGGAGATGGGGGGGCTCGGAGTGGGGCCTCCACATCGTTGCGTCGTGATGTTACACCTTTGCTAATGCCACAGACGCATTCTTCCAGAACGTGTGCGAGCTCGACCTCGTTTTCTCCTTCTACAAGGTAAGCCCCTCCTTTGCAGCTCAAGACACGCGCTGATAGCCAGGTGTACGCGATTCTCGATGAGGTGTTCTTGGCAGGCGAGATTGAAGAGACAAGCAAGCAGGTCGTGCTTGAGCGTCTCGACTATCTCGAGAAGCTGGAATGATGGCGGGTCTAGTAGAGTGTTTTGACTGATGCACTGTTGTACCATGCGCTAAGCTGGGTGATGGACATTCACAGGAGAGGGCGATAGACATTGGGAGGCGCCTTTTGTGTCAACTGCCCCGCCTCTGCATTTTTAACGCGAGCGTGCTCAGCGGGCAATGTCTGGGTAGCGTCGTATGCGGCTGTAGTGAATAAAGTGCATGTGTAGAGTAGTGCAATACAAAGCGCGCGCTGATGCGCGACGCTTCCTCCCCCTTCCTCGTGGTCATAAGCAGCATTCTGGCGTTGGCCAGCGCCATAGCCAACCCCTACGCGCGGGGGGCAGCCCTGCTCTGTTGTACCAGTCTCCAGGTGCCTCTCCGCGCTCCTTTCCGTTTCTCCCTTGTCGCCCAAGATCCTGGTACGATTGGACGACTAGAAATTACCACTTCGGCGGTCCTCCTTACGCTGCTCAAGCTGGTCGTCAGCGAAGCCTTACAGGTCTCCTGCGCGCCGCTAGGCTCTGCACCACTGGTAAATGAGGCTTCCGCCCTTTTCTCGTATTCCCAGTATCAATACCAGCCGTGCAAGCAACATCCGGCAGCCCTGTGGAGCACGCGACACACTCACCCATTTCTTCTTGCACTCGCGGTACGCCTTAAAGTACTCGTAGCACTCGCCGCGGTTGTAGTGTGTCTGCTCGAGACACTGGAGAGAGGCCTTGCTGGCCTTGGCGCAGGGGTCCGAGAACTGCTCGTCAGCTACCAGGGCAGCAGTGAAGATGTAGGTGGTGGTCAGTGGGGTGGTGGAACTGTATGTCGCTGGGCAACGGGGCGGTACCCTGGAGGGGTCCCAGCGTGTAATCGTAGCACCCATGACAGTGATCCAGAGTGCAGGTGCAAGCTGCTCCATCAACCTCGTCGCAGGACAGAGCCGACCGAGCATCACAGGAACATCTGTCGATGACGCTCCCACCGATGTCCCACCAACGCCACCACCAACTGTCATCAAAACGCACCTTGCTAACACTCTTGTGCGACTATATCGTCAGCCCTGTTCTGTTTCCATGAAGTTCTAACGTACCTCGTGCGCCTTGAAGGTCTCCTTGTAGTTTTCCGGCTCGTACAGCTCCGCAGCCGGGGGCAGGGGCTTGTACTGCAGCGGCGTAGGCTTGGTCGAAGGGGGAACCTGAGTTGCCATTTTGCGTTTTGGCCTGCGGGTGTCGGTAGAGGCGTAACAATGACAGTGGGAGCGGAGTGAGATGTCAAGAGGCTTGCTCGTCACTACTGGGCGGCGAGGGCGTTCATCTCTGACATTGCCATTGTGGCGGAGACAATGGGGCCCCACATCGTCGCTGTCTCTCAAAGTAGCATTCTACTGTTGACAAGCCACTGTACATCGCTCTGTCGTCGTCTCAATCGCTTCAATCGCTGTTCGCTATGGGGTTCTCAGATTTCATTGCCACGGTCTCGGGCATCGGCATGGCTGTAGGGTATGTTCCGTGCTCAGCGGCTGGGAGAGAAGCTGACGAGATCCCAGGCCGCCGCTCGTCTACGTCGACCAGGTAGGCTACGCGCAGGAAGGGGAAAGCTGACGAAAGGCTGTGAGCATTATACGCAAACGGTGAGCTCTACCAACATAAGCCATTACTAACGATTAGCGACTCGTCGGGTTTCTCACATGGTACGTCTCCACCCCTGCACCGCACCGGGCGCCAGCCGCCGCTCGAGCCTTACATCTCAAACCGGCCTTGGCGGCTCCGTCTGAGGCTCGCGTGCTGGACACTGACTCTCCAGATGTCTGCGGTGTCATTATTATTGCAAACATTATCCGAGTCTACTTCTGGCTCGGGGAGCATTTTGAGACTCGTGAGTCCACCAGCATCCCCCCAAGGCCTTGGCCACCCAACCTGTCTTACGGCATCTGACAACGCAGCCCTCCTTGTTCAGTCCTTGCTGCTCATCATCTCCCAACTTGTTCTCCTCTACATTTGCCTGTACTACGCCCCCGCTGGCGCTGGCGCCAGCAAACCCCCAGCTGGCACCCACGGGGGTGGTGTCGGCGACGAGCACGATGAGGACGAGCTGGAGGCCCGCCTCCAGCGCGAGAGCGACGGGGAGACTGCTGCTCGCCGCCCTTTCAACTTCTGGCAGTGGACTAAATTGGGCAGTTATCTCGAGTTCCTTGCCGCCTTGATTGTTGTTTTGGGAATCATGCAGGTGATTCTTGGGCGGTTTAGGTGGTGAGTACTTTGCTCGGTGTTCCGAGTTGTGGTGGGAGCTGACGGACAAGGTACATTGACGCGTAAGCTTTGTGGTCTGAGTGGGCGCTGATGACAGACTGGGATTCGTCGCCCTCACCATCGGTATGTCTCATGAAGATTGCACCTGCTGACAGCTTAGAGTCGACGCTCCCCGTGCCCCAGTTCATCTCAAACTATCGCCGCAAGAGCTGCTACGGGTTCCGCTCGAGTACGCTTGCTGGCTGGCTGTTCGGTGATACCTTCAAGTGCGTATGCCTGCACTTAGCCGCTGTGCGAGTGTAGTGACATGCTGCGTGCAATGCGGACGAAAGCTGACGATACAGGACGGCATACTACTTTATCCGCCACAACCCTCTCCAGTTCAAGGTTACTGGTCTGATGACCATCTGCTGGGACATCGGTGCGTAACGCCCCGCCGTCTTTTACAGTCGTGGCGATTCCAATCTGTAGAACGGGCATCGCACCAACCACAGCCAGCAGCCACGGCAACATGACGGCGGATCACAAGCTGACACTGCCAGGTGTCCTGACGCAGAGGATTTACTACGGCGCCGCCCCGCCGTACGGCGTCGCACTGTCCGAGGACGCCGAGCGTACCGCCGGCAACCAGGAGGGAGGGCACGGAATTGAGGGCCAGGCGCGGACGAGTGATGAGCGCGATGGACGGCCGTGATCTGCCACCCGCGCTCTAAGCTGCCCTACTGGGTGTCCATGCCTTTGATAGCATCATGCACATGTAGCCGCCTTGCTGCACAGCCCAGCAATGTGTAGACACAGTATCCCAGTTGCCATTCTTGGCACTGGACGTCACTCAGACCGTCGCCCTACCATAACGTGACACAGCCGCCAAGCCAGATCTGGGGACCAGGTTTAGCTATCATTTTTGCATCATCGCCATCTCTAATCGCCAATGTGATGTGATTGTGTTGCTTTTTAAGAGCTCTTGCGCTCGACAATGACAGTGTCAAAGTGCTCACGCTCGGCGTTCTCCTTGGCGACCTCGGCAATGTAAGGGGTGAGGTAGCGGACGTCCTGTGCGTATCAGTACTGGCAACGGTGGGCATAGAGTACCCTGCGGGCACTGCGGGACTCACGTCCTCGGCCTTAACCCACTGCTCCTTGGGGAGGGGGCGGCGCATGAGGTCCTGCTGGAAGGCGACACGGAAGCGGTAGGCGCGGTCGTAGCCCTCGACGGCGGGGAGACGCGAGATGGCCTGCAATCGTCAGCAACATGTTCGCGGTGGTATGCGCGGCAGGCGCGGCAAGCCGGCAAGTGACGTTGCAAGAGCGGTTTGAGAAAGCCCAATGTCACAAGTCACGACAAACCGAACCGACGAGGAGCAAGCGGCTCACCTTCTCAACGTCGAGGCGCTCCTCGATGATCAGGTCATCGTACTTGAGTCCGACCTTGCGGTGGCCAGCGGCACGAGCGTACGCGTTGGCAATGGGCTTGAGCGCGTTGTAGAGACCGCCCGAGTAGGTCTTGAGTTGCGAGGCAAGCCTGTTGAATCAAGCGAGAGCACATAGCGAGGATGGGAGCAGAGCGGCGGCGGCGAGAAGGAGGGTAAAGGAGTGGCGGTGTGCGGTAAGGGGAGCAGGACGAGCGAGTGGCGAGAGAGAGGAGGGAGGGGGAAGCGCGAAGTGGACGCGAGTTGGAGGATCATTTGCGCACAGAGACGAGTACATGGCAAGCCGGACAAAATCGAGACGAGGAAAGCGGCTGTCAGCATGCTTCCAACTGCCAACACGCAGCAACAAGACTGCGCCGGTCTCAGACTCACGAAATGCCCAGGGGGCCACCCAACAGAACCATTGTTGTTGGAAGTAATAGAGTGGTGTGAGGGGAGGTGGTGTGAGGAGAGAGTGGTGCACTCGGAACTGTACGGCGGATTCCACCTTCAGGCGAGCAGTCATTCGTCGAGACGCTGGCTGGATGGCTACGACGCTGGGCGGGCAACGCAGGCACAGGGTGGGTGCCACAGGACGGATAAGGAGCGGGGTTTTCGGAGTTATCGTCCGCTGGTTATGTCTGGTGGAGGTTGGCCAGGTCGTCGTGGTGGTCAAGACATCTGCAGGTGCTGCTTGTGCTATTGCTATGCATAGAGCTAGACATTGACTGGCCAGTTGATCCTTTGAAAGGTGCAATATTTATAGCAAGCAGGGTTGCCTTTGACTGGGGGGCAAACGTCAACAGGAGGACAGCCCCCGGCTCCTTCCACATGCCACTGGATCAGTGGCATCCTCGCAAAGTAGGTTGCTTTACCTGCAACGTCCCAAGAGCAGCTACAGTATTGCGATTGGATGCCTCTCAGCACTCAGCACAGCTTCCTTTGGCCTACGGAATGCACTTTCACGATGACTTCTAGTCTCATGTAAATTGCGGCAACGTAGGTTGCTAGTGGCAGTTGGAATCCGCTACCACTCGAAAAAGCGCTCACCGACCGAGCATTCACTGTGACTGTGACTGTGACTGTGACTGTGACTGTGACTGTCTTGCAGCAGGCAAATCTCCACCCAGGTGTGATGTGTACTGCATGTGTGTCGTTTGTGGGTCCTCACAAAGCTGCCCGAATGTGTCCAGAAACGGGCAAGTCGATGTTGCTGCAGCGTGCAGGTTGCGTCCGCGCGTCCACGCCTAGCTATTGCAAGGACATAACGATGCGAAGCTTCAGGTCAGCCATTCGCATGCCAGTAAGTGTTAGCACATCGTTAGCTGTTCGTAGTCAGCAGCAGGTAAGCCGTCAGCACAACACAGTTAGCAGCTACACGACCGAGTGAGGTGAATAATGCATATGCGTGCCTCCTCTGCGCTCCCCGGCGCTCGTCCATCGTCTGCGTGCTCGGGGCTTAGAACGGCAGCGATGGCTTGTCCTTGTCCTTGATCTCTTCCTTGGCCTACGTTGTCAGCAAAGCCGTCCGAACGCGAATGCAGCTTGTGCGCACTGCGTGCTTCTGCAACCCGACCAGCATTGCGACGGCCACGCCGCGCACGCCAAACTCACCTTCTTCCAGGTCTCGATCCTCTTCTCCATTCCTTGCATCCTCTCCTCCCTCTCCTGGATGCGCTTCGGCTTCTCGCGGTCCACCTTCTTTCCCTTGAACATCTCCTTGCGCTTGCCGTACACACTCGTCTCGCCCTTGGGCACCTGGAAGTTGCCCGCCCAGCGGATCAACGTGCCGTCAGTCCACTGTATGGGCGCAGGGTTGAGGACTGGGTTGGCGGGAGAGGGAGGCAGCACGGAGCCGTCGTAGTTCAAGAGCAAGAGCTTTTGACGCCTGTTGGGAATCGTGGCCGGGTTCCAGTTCGTGCGGCTCGGTACCCGCGAGTTGCTGCACTGTTAGCATTACCATAGCAGAAGAGGAGAACGGTAGACTCACTTGGAAATGTGCTTGACCTTACGGGGAAGGAAAGGGTTGTGGACGGAAAACTCGGGCTGTTTGACCTTGCGCTTCCGCAGCTCGTCCTTGATGAAGGCCTGGAGGACGGGCGGGAGCGCCTTGGCCGGGATGTGCGACGAGTTTGCTGGTGCGATAGCCGAGGCTTCTGCGGCGGCGGTACGGGCCGTAGTGGAGAACAGGCGGCGGGCGACGTTCATTTTGTTTGTGAGTTGGTGTTGGTGATGAGGTCCTAGTGGTCGTGAACATCGAAATGTTCCAACTGGTGGTGCCTGAATTGTCAGATGTTGAGAGTGACCGTGGGAAAGTAGGAAGTACGTGTAAAGTTGGCAGAGTGAGCCTGATAATGCTGCGACCAGTAGATGGGACTGTAGTGTCAGGGTCACCCCTTCCACACCTGGCGAGAGAATCAGGTACGGTGTCGAGCACACAATTGCCAGTAAGCATCATCGATGAACAGGCAGCAAGTGCAGCCCGCGTGTCCCGTTGCAGCACATACACTGGCAGCACTGGGAGGCTGCCCCTCTCTGCTCCCGCCTTGCCAGCCAAGTGCCGCCCACCCACATCGGGTCAAGCCTCCGACACTCTTGGTGCGAGGATTCCGACACTGCCACAAGCAACGGTGTTTTTCTCGTCACACAAACGCCGGTCCACCAATTATCCGTCACGTACAGTTGGGTGCAGGGCGCAGCGGAGGAACTCGGCACTACGGCTGCCGCGTTGCACCCACACCCCAGCGCCTGGCTGGCTGTTCCCCCCCCTCGTCGTGTCCCCCTGCGCCCCGCTGGCTGCTCCCTCCCCCCAACTCCGCTCATCTCCTCTTCTTCTACTTCTTCACCTTCTCCTCCCCTCCTCACCTCTCTACCCCCTCTAAAACTCGGCGATATGACCCTCGTCACCCGCTCCGCCATGCGCCTCTCGCGCCGTGGTGGCCAGCAGCTCAAGACTGCTCGCGCCAACGCCGCCTTCTTCACCACTGCCGCCAAGGCTGCCGGTCTCCCCCAGGCCCGCACCGAGTCGTGCAAGGTCGCCCCTGCCCCCAAGGGTGAGTAGTTGGCAGCGCACGTACATGTCTGCGCTGGGAGCACTCTTTTCGCCCTCACCCACTGCCGTGTGGTGCAGCAGAACGAGCTGGCAATGGTTTTTTCGGAGCGAGATTGCCAGGGCGAAAAGAGGTGCCAGCGGAGCGATTCGGAGTGACTAGCCCTTCAAACGATGATCCTTTGCTAACCAACAGTTGGCGCTACCCGCTCGTACGCTACCCCCTCGGCTGTCCAGACTGGTTCGATCAAGACCATCATTGGTGCCGTCGTCGACGTTCAGTTCGACGGTGAGGAGCTCCCCTCTATTCTCAACGCTCTCGACGTCCAGTTCATCGAGGGCCAGCCCAAGCCCGAGGGCGGCCGTCTCGTTCTCGAGGTCTCGCAGCACCTCGGTGAGAACACTGTCCGTTGCATTGCCATGGACGGTACCGAGGGTCTCGTTCGTGGCCAGAAGGTCGTCGACACTGGTGCCCCCATCACCATCCCCGTCGGCCCCCAGACTCTTGGGTAAGTTTGACACGTGGTGCGAGACGTAGTGTTGTTTCGGGTGCTGCCTTTTTTCTTGCAAAGGAGGCTCTCGCTACTCGCTGCGACCGCGCCACGTCGGCAACGCTGCGTACTACTCGCTGACTCTTTCACAGCCGTATCATGAACGTCATTGGCCAGCCCATTGACCAGCGTGGTGAGATCAAGGGTGTTTCGACCCGCCCCATCCACGCCGACCCCCCTCCCTTCGTCGACCAGTCGACCCAGGCCGAGGTTCTCGAGACCGGTATCAAGGTCGTCGACCTCCTCGCCCCCTACGCCCGTGGTGGTAAGATTGGTCTTTTCGGTGGTGCCGGTGTCGGCAAGACCGTCCTTATCCAGGAGCTTATCAACAACATTGCCAAGGCCCACGGTGGTTACTCGGTCTTCACCGGTGTCGGTGAGCGTACCCGTGAGGGCAACGACCTGTACCACGAGATGCGTGAGACTGGTGTCATCAACCTTGAGGGCGAGTCCAAGGTCGCCCTTGTCTTCGGCCAGATGAACGAGCCCCCTGGAGCCCGTGCCCGTGTCGCTCTTACCGGCCTCACCATCGCCGAGTACTTCCGTGACGAGGAGGGCCAGGATGTGCTCCTTTTCATTGACAACATTTTCCGTTTCACCCAGGCCGGTTCGGAGGTGTCTGCCCTTCTCGGTCGTATCCCCTCGGCTGTCGGTTACCAGCCCACCCTCGCCACCGACATGGGTGGTATGCAGGAGCGTATTACCACCACCAAGAAGGGTTCCATTACCTCCGTCCAGGCCGTCTACGTCCCCGCCGATGACCTGACTGACCCCGCCCCCGCCACCACCTTCGCCCATCTTGACGCCACCACCGTTCTTTCGCGTGGTATCGCCGAGCTCGGTATCTACCCCGCCGTCGACCCCCTCGACTCCAAGTCGCGTATGCTTGACCCCCGTATCGTCGGTGAACGCCACTACACCGTCGCCACCAAGACCCAGCAGATCCTCCAGGCCTACAAGTCGCTCCAGGACATTATTGCCATTCTTGGTATGGACGAGCTGTCCGAGCAGGACAAGCTCACCGTCGAGCGTGCCCGTAAGATCCAGCGTTACATGTCGCAGCCCTTCGCTGTGGCCCAGGTCTTCACTGGTATTGAGGGTCGTCTTGTCCCTCTGAAGGAGACCATCGAGTCCTTCGAGGAGATCCTTGAGGGCAAGCACGATGCCCTTCCCGAGAACGCTTTCTACATGGTTGGCGGTATCGAGGACGTCAAGGCCAAGGCCGAGGAGATCGCCAAGCAGTCCGCCTAAGCGGCGAGCAGTTGTCTGGCGTCATAGCTCAACAAAATGCAAAGTGTGAAAGATATCAGATGAAACGGTGCACGAGGAGCGATTGAGATGGGCGGTGAGCGTGGCGGCAGTGACTTGGGTGTCTCGGATCTCGGCAACTAGTGGAGGTCGGCGGCTATTTAGCGCGCAAATGCAGCATGTCACTATCCAGCTTTCAGAACATCAGACTGATCAGAGTACAGCGTGCAGCGTCCAGTGTCCAGATGGCATTGGCATTGGATTGTGTTATGGGCACGCTGGGGACGTTGTGAAACGTAGACACAATCAGGTCAACCCTCAGGCTGGGGGTCGTTCGCTGATCACTTAATGTCAGGTTGCACTGAGACATGGTGTGATCCCCTCACACACACAATCCAGTGTATAAGTGTGCAGCAGGCCAGTCATCAGTTATCAGTGATCAGTCACATATCCAATGCGACTCCCCAACCCCGTGGGTCCGAGTATCGTCACTCGCCCAAACGCTCGGCGTTCAACCCGGCGCGGATGCTGCACATGGTGGTTACGGAATTAGCCTATTTCCACACTTCTTAGCCTGAACAATCGTGTGGGCAAACACGACCTTGGGCAGTCGTCGCGCCACAGCAGCTGCATCATGCATCACGTACGACGTCAAACACATATATGAGCAGCTCTCTCCTAGTGCCAGCCTACCTCATCGCTCGCCTAGACGCTCGGCGTTCAACCCGAGTTGCGTGCCGATGCCTCACATGATGTGTGCTGTTGTCGGATTAGCCCGTTTCCACTCGTCTACTTAAAGTGTGGAAGTGCGGGGTATCGCTGGACTAAATTATCAAACACAACGAGGAAACCAGTCCTCATGAACCTCTTCACTCCAGTGGCTGCCCTCCTCACGCTGTTCACCGCCATGTCCCCCACAGACAACCTGGCCCTCACGCCGCCCATGGGCTGGAACTCGTGGAACGCCGTCCGATGTGGCATCACCGAGGAGATTGTCAAGACGGCCGCCGACGAGCTTGTGCGCACCGGCCTAGCCGACCGAGGGTACAAGTACGTCGTGATTGACGACTGCTGGCAGGCGCCCAGCCGGTCCGCCACTGGCGAGCTCGTTGCACATCCCACAAAGTTTCCCAGCGGGATCAAGGCGTTGAGAGAGTATGTCAACTCAAAGGGGCTCAAGCTGGGTATCTACGGGTCTCCCGGGTCCCGGACCTGCGCAATGTGGTATGACGGCTACCCGGGCCACAACCTTGGCAGCTACGGGCATGTCCAGCAGGATGCCGACACGTTTGCGGCCTGGGGGATAGAGTACCTCAAGTACGACTGGTGTCTGGCCGACAAGACCGAGGGCCTGCAGCATAAGCCCGCGTTCACCGAGATGCACGACGCGCTCACCAAGACCGGCAAGTCGATCGTGTACAGTATCTCAGAGTACGGCAACACCAAGCCGTGGGAGTGGGCGGCGCCGATCGCCAACTCGTGGCGGACCACTGCCGATATACGCGCCACCTGGGACTCGGTGTCCAAAATTATCGACCAGCAGGCCGAGCTGTATCCCTACTCTCGCCCAGGGGCTTGGAACGACCCCGACATGCTCCAGATTGGCAATGGAAACTTTACCCACGACGAGAACAAGTCTCACTTTGCAATGTGGGCCATGCTCGCTGCACCGCTCATGATTGGCGCCGAGATCGACAAGCTCCCGCAGGGCACGATTGACATTCTCGGAAACGAGCGTATCATTGCTATCAGTCAAGACAAGGACGGAAAGCAGGCGGGCCGCATAGAGTCTGTAGGTGGCGCCGAGCTGTGGTTTCGCAAGCTCAGTCTTGGGCGTGAGGCGTACGCTGTTCTGAATAATGGCGCCGAAGCGATCAACGTCAAGCTCTCACTTGCCGCTGGGTCGTCGGATGTGGCCGATGCGTGGACGGGAAATGCTGTAGAAGGGCCAATTGTGGCGACTGTGGCCGCGCACGGCACTGCAGTGTTCACGCACAAGCATGCCGGGGAAGAGTTGCCAACGCTGAGCATCGTCTAGTATAATAGACCTCAGAAGAGATGTGACAATCAAGTATCGGGCAACTATGCTATTGTCGGCACCTACAGTTGTGCCACTGACATCACATTCTAGGTGTTAGTCCTAAACGAGACTTGGGCACAAAAGGCTGGCATCAATTGATCGACAAGAACAGCAGTACAGCAGTAGTCCAACAGGAGGCTCATTTCGCCACTTATCATTGCTGACGTAATGCGGCCAAGAACAACACGAGACGGGCAACCCGTTTCGCCCTGTGCATCTCGCATCTCAACATCTCATCTGCAACTGACCCAGGATCTGCACACTTCTCCGCTCTTGCCAAGTCAGGCCTGAGAACATGCCAGCTGCATAGCTACGCCGTCGTTCCCGGGCACGCCACCAGCCTTCTGAGCCCACTTGGCGCCCAGAGGCGTCCGTCTGTGCGCAAGGGCTTGTTCCTGTTCATCTCGTCAACCACCTTACCCCACATTCACCCATATGACTGTTACCTCCAATGTGTTCTTGGCTGGGAATTCCCCACATTCTCGGGGACATGCACTGACACTTGTCTGCCTCTGGCGTCTATGGGGGCGCTGGCCAGCGGCTACTACTCCACCAGTGTGTAGCATTGTCGGTGTGCTTCGCACCCTCGGCAGCGCCCTGTGCGGCTGCGGCGTCGTTGCTCTCACATCTTGACAAACAAATGACGCCGCTTAATACCCTCCAGACGGAACGCTTACTGGCGTTGAACATTGTCTCAGGACAAACGCCAACACAAATCGCAATGGCGCAACAGTACGCCGCCGTCGTCAAGAGCGTCGCCGGTGCCAGTGAAAGTGCTCCGAGAATGACAGTCTTCACCCCGCCGTGCGCCCCGCCGAGCCCCTCGCCGTCAGGCCCGGTGAGCATTAATAGCAGTCGCCACCAGGCCCACCAGACCCAGGTGCACCACTGGCCGTGCACAGCAGAGGACATTGGCGATTTGTACTTCAGCCTAGACTTGCTGTACGTCGAAGGCTACGACGATGAGGCTGACGAAAGTGGATCCCTGGAAGATCTGGGAGCCTCAAGCGCATCGTCGCCACTGGGGACGGAATGCGCCAGCTCTGCACGGTCCGCGTGCTCTTCGGTCACAGAACTCGAATCGGAACAGCCACCGCCGCGGACTGCACGTGCCACCAACGCCGACCGGGCTTGTGCGCCGCCTCTTTTCATCCAACCTGCCCGTGACGTCGATGACCGTCGTCTTTCATGGCCATTACTTGTGGGCAATGACAGCGCCAGCTGCTCTGTCGACAATACACAGTTCACCACTATGGCTTCGTACGACCGGTTCGACGCCATGTTTGAGGACGAGCCCGAGCGGTGGCAGTCACTCGTGTCTTCCCTTCGCCGATCATTGTCGCTGCGCACGACTAGAAGGCTGTCGCCGAGCCGGACCCGACGGCCGGTGTCATTTATGCACATTGACGACAGGGCCGGGGGCCACAGCGTCTACAAACAACGGCAACTACACGACCCGCTTGTCGAGGTCCCTGCTCCCTCGGGGCCCTCGAGGAACTCTGCCTCGTCGCACGTGCCCCGCTCGCCACTTCCGACCCCTGCGCCGGCTGCGCCCATACCCCACGGCGCCAGGGAAGCCACGCACACGCCTCTCAGCATATACGGGCATCCGGGTCATCTCGTCGGTCCCACGCCAATGCGTTGGACCTCCTCTACGGCCTTGGAAGGCCACCGTCAGCCTCCAAGCGGGCCTTGTTCCCCTCAGCTGACCGAAATCATGAGTGTCGCCAGCCGCAGCACTCGGTCACCGCTGCCGCCGTCGTCGCTCAGCGAACACCTCCACTCCTCTCGAACCAATACCTGGCGCCATGCAAACTGGCCTGTGCGAGATGCGCCATGTAGCCCCAGCTCGAGCTCGAGCGCGAGCATTCCCATCTCTCGCCAACGCCGGTTGTCTGCCGAACTGCTCGACTTTCGGATCTCACCCAGCCCCACATCGACTCTGTACTCTACGCCATCAATCTGTCCACTCGATAACTCCAAGGCCGACTTGTCCCCCACGCTTGTACCAACCACAACTGTTATCTCTACTTCACCTTTAACCACTTGTACTGGATCCCTGACTGGTGACCCGATTATATCTGGCTACTCGCTGCCTCCCCCTGTTGAACCCTCCTCTGATACGACGCACACACGCCCGCTCACCTTCGATCCCCTGGGCCACGCTGGCAACCAAGAAGACGCCCAGCCTTGTCCCGTTCTCTCTCATTCGTCTAGCACAACTCCTCGCGGCTCTCTGCCCCGAGTACCTACTCCTCGTCCAGACGGAGACCGTATCAACTCGCCTACCACATCTGCCCTCGGCAGCAACACCCCTGGCGACCGACTCGTTCCTCCTTCTTCTTCGTCCACCGCACGGCCCCCGTCTCCCTTTGCAACCAGCAACACTTCCGCCAAGATGATGCATGGGGGTTTTAGTGACGCTCTGTTCTACGCAGAGTTTGACAAACCACGCTTTGCACGCAAACCAAAGCCACCCAAGGCTCCCCGCGCTGCATCGACAGGCATGTCAGACTCGAGGTCGCTAAAGAGCTTCAAGAAAACCGAAAAGCCAGGCCAAGGTAGTTTTCTCGGCGGGTTTCTCAACAATTCGGCAAACTCGATGTCGTCGTCGCGTGCCAGCGATGAACGCCACTGTGATGGTAAGTCCCCTTGTTTTCCGTGGCCATCGGCAGAGCATTCAGAGGGTCATTGTTCATGCAAACTGACAAATAACAGTTGACGAATACACCCCCCCTCTTCCCATGTACTCTCCCCCAAGCCCACTGCCCATTCAGCAACCGTTACCCCCCCGTCAACCTCTACCACCGCCGCTACCGCCGCTGCCACATTCAGCGTCCCTGCGCATTGATCCCCTGTCGCCTGTAGACTCGTTTTCCCAGCACGACCCCTTTGCAGCATCGAAACGTACGTCTCGCTATTCGCAATTTACCACGTCGTCGGCGTCCAGTGACAGTTCACCTCACTCGCCTCAACGCATCAACTCTCCACAGTGGGCGGTTGAAAAGCGACCATCAGTCGCAACTGTTCTCGAGGAAGAGTCCTATGACGACCAGTATTCATCCAGGGACAACCTGAGCTTTACCAATCGCCCAAACGGTCTGCTGCTCTCGACATCCCCACCCCCAGGCCGTCGCCCCTCTGTTCCAGCCGTCACGGAATCTCCTCGCGCCCAGCGCCCTAGCACAGTGTCGTCTACAAACTCGCAAAAAGCGCGAAAGGGGAACCACCCCTTTGCTGCGCACGGTGCCCCCTCACCCTCCCTTGGCGGCGAGCGAGCCGAGTTTCTTGGTGCTCCAAGCAGCCCACCGGTCATAATGGAGTCTAGGTCGGCGCCGTCTCTCTTTGAGTCTTACAAGATTGCGAGCGTGCCCACACACAATGTCGCCCTCGTCTCCCCCGAGGACGAGTCGCCCGATCCCGAGTGCCCCGTGTGCTGCGAGAGCCTCAACTTTACATACCGTCTGCCAGGCGAGAAGCCTCACGTCGTGCCCGAGTGTGGTCACGGTCTTCACGAGGTGAGTTACTGAGCAAGGCGTAGACTAATGTTTAGGAATGCTTTGTGGCATGCTATGGCCGCCAACCGAGCTCACATGCAGGCCAGGTGGGCGTGTGCGGCGTATGCAGGAACCCCATGCGGGTTGTGAGTGGTGGTGTCGAGCGCGGAGGTGGCAAGAACAGTGAGTGGCAAGCAATTGCGCAGATTTTTTAACAATAGAACTCGCTGCCATGATGGGAGGCGACGACGGATCTGGCAACGGTGCCTATGGCGCAAATGGAAGCTTTGTCGACAGCACAAGCAACGATGACCCGCTCGAGCCCTTCTTTACCTCTGCCGCGGCAGCGTTGCGCACTCCACCTTCGGACAATGGCATCAAGGTTGTCATCCCGTTCATCTCTGTCACCTCGGAGCATCCCTTTGTTCGCCGCGAGAGGGGCGGCAAGGGATTCATTGTCATGGTCTCGGTGCAGGTGCCTCCCGCAGAGGACCGCACAATGTACCAGGCGCGCAGCCGCAAGGACAGTATTTCCGCCGACCAGGCGACCCTCCCTCCCTCGCCAGTGTCGGCCAACTCGTTCCGCGAGTCAGTGGCTCTGCCGCCTCCCACTCAGCTCGTGCCCGCCAGTGTCTATGCCTCGGCCCACGCCGAACTGCGCCGTCGGCTGATCGACTACAGGGCGGCATCGCTTGAGACTCTTGGCCCTCTGCACCTTTGCGAAGTTCTTGCCGTCGGCAAGGCCAACGTTGTGCGCGATTTCCACGTCTATCTTTTCCGGGACGCGCTCGTGTGTATTTCGGAAGAGCGCAAGCAAGGCCTGCGCAGCATCTTCAACGGCAAGCACGGTGATACCCCCAAGGGCAGGACCCTCAAGCTCCGCGGCCGTGTCTTCCTCAAGCACGTCCACGCCGTCGTGGACACTTCCAACAAGACTGATGTGCAGCTGGCTCTCACCCTCGAGACCGAGGAGGAGGGCACGTTCATGTTTGTTCTCGGCTTCAAGGACCACAGCACGCTTGAGATCTGGCGCACCACCATTCGTCGTCTCATGGACGACGCGCAGCCAGCAGGCGCTGGCAAGCTCTCCAAGCTCACTGGTGGCGGCACAAACATGCTTCAAGCGCGCTCCGCAATGGCAAGTGACACGTCCAACGCTGGCTCGAGCGTGACGCCTACCTACAGCGAGATCTCGACCCCCACGCACAACTGCGACCCTGGCTGCCCTGGCTGCCTTGCCTACCACATACCCATGGCTCCGCACCACACGCCGATAGACCTGTTCATCATTGTGTCGACCCCCGCGCCTGCATCTGGCATGCCTTCATCGGCACTCCCGCTCAAGTCACGCCTCCTGCGCACCTCTATCCAATTTGTGCTCGCGTGCATGGGCCCGCGCGATCGTATCGCCCTTATCTCTGCTGAGCACGCCAAGGAAGGTGCCACAAATGGTGTCGTACGCCGCACACCTCTGCTCAACGCGACGCGTCACGATAGCCGTGCGCGCCTCGAGGCTTTTGTGGACCGCATTGGTCTGGGCCGTATCCCTGGCGACGAGTTCGAGGTCTACGAGGACAACCACAAGGTCGACACCGCCATCAACGTGGCTCTCGACGTCATTCTCGGTCGCAAGGCCAAGAACCCTATCACTGGTGTCGTCGTTATCAGCGACACGAGCGACACGATTTCGCGGGAGCAGATGGAGCTCCCAGCAGCTCGTCTTGAGGCTGCCAAGGTCCCCGTGCACACCTTTGGTTACGGCAAAGCGCACAACCCTTCCCCGCTGTGGCTTATTTCGCAAAATACGCAGGGCTCATACACTTTTGTCAAGGAGTGGTACCACCTGCGCGACGCCCTCGGAGGTGTTGTGGGCGGTCTCATGTCCATCGCCCTCACCCACATGAAGCTGCGCCTGACTGTCCAGGACAACGATGTGCGCATCAACGTGATCAAGGGCGTGCACCCTGGCCAGGCAGTCATTGCGTCCGGTGGCAAGGAGGTGTATGTCGAGCTGAACGAGCTGCGCCACACGGAGAAGCGCGAGATTCTCGTCGAGTTCCAGTTTGAAGACGATGCCACTGCGGACGGCAACCGCATATCCAATGACCCATCCATTGACGATATTTCAGGCCGCCTCGCCCCCCAGCGGAGCCTGACCATGAAACAACTCAACGGGCGCCGCCCTAGCGTCCACAATGGCGCCATGAACTTGAACGGCGTTAACGGCGAAGTCTATGAGGGCGTCAGTGAGGACGCTCACTTGGACGAAGTTGCCGTCGTCGAGGTCGACTGCAGCTTCCACGACCCCCTCATCGGCCGCAGCGCCGCACGCCTCACCCAGCCCGTTCTCCTGACCCTGCCAGTCATGCCGCTGTCCGTCGCGCTCCCGAGTCAGGGTGATTCGGCAATCCTCTGCCGCCGCATGGAGTGCCTCGGCAGCGACATGATGCACCGTGCCGTGGTTACGGCCTCGAGGCGCAACTTTACCAGCGCCATCAACATGCTGCGGGAGACCAAGCGTATTATTGAGCAGTTTAGCGACGGTCTTCGCAGTTCGCTGCCGCCCCCTAGCGCGGCTCCGAGCCGCCGGGTTGTGTCTGCCATCCACGCAGTCGAGCGCATGACGTCTACAATCCAGGACGTCGACACCTTCCTCGATGGTCTCGAGAACTACAAGGAACTGTACGAAAAGGACCACCGCAACTATGCTGTCCAGCAGGTGAGTCCCTCCTGCTTGTTCTTCCAAAAGACAATGCTGACACGCTTAGGTCGCGGTCCTCCGCCTGCAACGCAGCTGGACGGTCCGCTCGCCCACCGAGCTGCACTACGCCACGCCAGACGTGCAAGCGCTCATCAGTGCGAGCTCAAACTATACCGCGCCTCCGCGCCCCGATGTGCTGCGAAACTGAACCTTCTTCTTTAAGGAATATACACGAATCACAGGGAGAGATATCTAGTTGTTTGGAGTTTAGTTCGTTTGACGATTAGCTTTTGGGTGTAGAGAGGTTCGAGTGAACGTTTTGTGTCCCCCGTCTGTCAGTTGTGTATTGCCATGCCAGTATTTCGATGCAATGTGTCTAGCTCTTGCATTGACCTTGCTTTCCCTTTTACACTCTCCTCGTAAACTTTCCGTTTTGCATTCTACTGTTGCCGAAGCAGCGGCTCGGCCTCGGTGCCAGCCTCCGTGCGGGGCTGCTTGGACAGAGGCTGTCCAAAATCGTCAATGCCTAGAACGCGCTGGCGGTCCCTCCACGCGATGCAGATAGCGAGGAGGCATCCCTGCATTACACCCGTCACGGCGTAGGGCAGCCAGGACGTCCAGTTGGTGCCCTGGCTCAGCATGATTGTCAAGCAGAACAACACACTGCCAGGCGTCTGGATACACATTGTGCCGAGCGACAGGGCACCAACGAGACGAGCGCGGTAGGTTTTCACGATCTGCGGCGCGTACTGGCAGATCGCGAGGGCGGTGGCACTGACTCCGCAGAAGGTGGCGAGGCGTTGCAGGGCCAGTTGGGGCGGGCGTGTGGCGGGGAGCGAGGTCAGGAGAATGAACGCCAGGCTGAGGAGAGCAATACTGGGGGTCAGAGGTGCTGGCGTTTGAAAGCTCACAGGTGAAGGGCCACTATCCAGGCCACTGATACGGCTGTTCTCCACTCGACGCGGTTGTCTTCAGCGCGCTTCTGCCTCTCCTCAGCAACGTCGGCTGCAACCGCGGCCGCGTCCGTGGCACCATAGTTGTCGTTGAGGTTCGGCGACGTCGGTAGGTGCATGTGAGGCACTTTTGGGAAGTAAACAAGATAGAGCACAAGGCTGTGGGTCAGTCCCAGTGACAGGACACGCACGCACATGATGGAGAAGAGCAGCCACTGCAGTGTGACCTGAACAAAGCCCATCAGAGATTCGGCACATTGTCCTCCGGACTGCTGCATTAGTCGGTGCTCGCCCTTCCAAGCCTCAACAACTCACAACAACACGGCAACACTGAAACAGTGGCCATTGCATAATGAGCAGGTTGAGCATGCCAGACGCGCTAGATGTCGCGCCAAGGAGGAGAAACCACTTCCCACGGTTAGTGCTGTCGTGTCGCGACATGAGTTGCTCACTGGTGACAGGCCCTCAGACGTCCCTGCTGTAATGATGCGAATGTGCTACAAAGGTCAGTCGTTGGTCTCATCGATGCGGTGCCGCCCGCCGTCAAGCTACCGACCTGTGGGAGGTAACTGATCACCAGCCCGGTGCACAACCCAATCGACAGAACCAGAGTCCAGGGATCGTGATGCTGGGCCAACATATTAGCTCTGTCGTACATAATGCATCCGCATAGCTTACGCTAGGACACTCTGACGGGTGTGGTTTATCAAACATCGTGGCAATGGTCGACATGTTCGAGAGTGGTACAACAATGACGAGCACGTCGTGGTACTGGAACGCGACCTGTACCATTCCGGTGGCGACCGTGCGGGGCCCGATCTCGGTCGTTCGGGAGCTAGACCACGTGGCCTGGCGGGAGTATTTATGAAGCATGGGAGAGTGCCACACGCCAATTCTCCGGTGGACACTAAACTCCGGGTGCATTTTCGATTGTTGCAAGGTGTGCAGGCTGGGCGGACGAGCATGTTCAGACGTTTCGACGCTGCGTCTTGTCTTGTCTCTCCACCTCAAGTAATCAAAGTCAGTCTACACAACCCTACACGGCATCGACGCACTTGCTGACCCTCCCAAGATGGCTCCCAAGAAGACCCGCGCTCCCCAGGAGGCTGCCGTTTCGCTCGGCCCCAACGTCGCCGAGGGCGAGAACGTTTTCGGCGTTGCTCACATCTTCGCCTCGTGAGTGTCAAATGCACGCGCGCACGCGTCGTGGGAAAGCCAAGGACTGCAAACTTGCTCGCCCCGCGCTGCGCTGGAATCCAATGGGACAGTCCTAACTATGTGCAGGTTCAACGACACCTTCGTTCACGTCACCGACCTGACCGGCAAGGAGACCATCTCGCGTGTCACCGGCGGCATGAAGGTCAAGGCTGACCGTGACGAGTCGTCGCCTTACGCTGCCATGCTTGCTGCCCAGGACGTCGCCGTCAAGTGCAAGGAGGTCGGCATCACTGCCCTCCACATCAAGCTCCGTGCTACTGGCGGTACCGGCACCAAGCAGCCCGGCCCCGGTGGACAGGCTGCTCTCCGTGCCCTCGCCCGTGCTGGTATGCGCATCGGCCGCATCGAGGACGTCACCCCCGTCCCCTCGGACTCGACCCGCCGCAAGGGTGGTCGCCGTGGTCGCCGTCTGTAAGCACCACAACCTTGTGGGCTTGCGCTCGCTTGTAGGCATGGATACGCGGTTTATTCGTTTCCACGCAACATCGTCGCTATACAGCACGCGCTTATGCCAAGTCCGTGGCTGTTATTGGCAATTGTTTCCAAAAGTTGCAGAGCGAGCATGTTACTGACCTGTTGCACGGTGCGAGGGGTGCGAGAAAGATGAGGCGCAAAAGGGCTTGGGGTAAATGCGCGTGGAGAAAGAAGTCGCTGAAGCTCGGTGATGGCTGTAAATCACAGCACTTGCAGTAGCTTCTGCTTTCCCGCCTTGTCGTCTGCGCACAGTCGGGACGCGAAATGAAGCGTCGGGCTGAAGCAAGACGGAGCCGAAGGCAGTCTCAACGGCCTGACAGTGTGGCACATGAAATTAAATCCTGAATTATTTTGTTTGCCCCCTCCATGAGGCATTCAATGATTTCGGTACAGCGAGTGCTAGGGGTGGGAGCCCATGTGACGAATCGTCTGAGACATGGAAGTCGAGAACATTGCGTAAACACGTGCATGCGTGTATATGAACGGGCGCTATGGGAAAGAACGGACAGGAGGGGCATGTGAATAAGTATGACGATTACTGAGCAGCAAGAGTTTCGCGCTGCTGCTTCTTCTGCAGCTTTTCCTCCTTGAGCTTGGCAGCAAGGACCTTGCCAGCCTTGTTGGGAATGCCGTTCTGAGCACAGAGCTCGGCGATGCGGGCAGAAGCGCGGCGCCAGGATTGGGAGATGAGGGCGAAAGCGACGCATTTAAATGCCAGGGCGGGCCAGGCTAGGATGACTTTTTGTGTCAGTTGTGCTATGGAGATCGGGGGAGGGAGGTGCTTACTGGCTGGGAAAGCCAAGCCATCGCGGTAGCGAGGGGAGCCACCCGTGGCGCGCACAATGACTTCGATCTCGTCGTGCGTCATGCCAGGCGCAGAGAATACAGCTTCGCCGGTGCTAATAATGTAGGTAACTCTAACCGGCGTCAGCGCATCTGGGGTGAACAAGATCTTACGTGATGGCAGCGGCGAGAAGGAAAATAGCACTAAACACCATCTCGACGTGCTGGACAATCGCCATCCAGCGAGGCACGCCGCGAATCTGCTGGCGGTGCAGGAACATTTCGCCACCGAGCTCGACGTTGGTGCCAATAAAAGACGCCACGGCGAGGGTGATGAGTGCACCGGTGGCATCGTCAGAGTTGATGACTGCACCAGGAATATTGAAACGCTGTGCAGGTCAGACATGGTCAGATCAGGTGTGGTTCACGAGGTTGCGACGGCTGTCGTCACTCTGAACAAGAGCTAGGATTAGCGTTGTCGGTTTGATCGGCACCTACCGATCAGGCTGCAGACGGTGCCTGCCAGAGCACTGAGGAGCGAGCCCGTGTGTGCAAAGAAACGGAACAGCCAGGTTGGGTCGACAGGGTGGCCAGCAACTTGGACGGTCATCGTGCGAGATGTGGTAACCAGAGATGGTGAGGGTAGGTTCGAGGTGAGGGGATGATGGTGCCAGTGAGCCACTGATATGTGGTCTGTTATACCCTACCAAATTGAAAGGGCGCAGCGTTCTTACCGATCCTACCGACAATGTGGTCATGTCTGGACCTCGCATGCGTGCGCTTACCCCTGCGCCTTAACCCCTGCCTTTTGTGTTGCGGGATGCAACCACAGTGCAATGATCGCAATGACCCATGACCTACCACCGCCACATCCCAACCGCATGTGAGAAACAAGCTGGGCGTCAATGCTCGCTAGATACCTGCAGTGGGGTGGCTATGAGAGACATTCCTTCCCACCCGTGTGAAGCGGCAGCAGTGCACAACTCCCGACCAGAACCCGAGCACAACGGTTGAGCTTGCGAGTGCGTCTGGCACCGTATCCGACCTTCTCAGAGCCCGCCCAATATTGCCAGCCCGAACGGAATTGAAAATTCCCTAGCTGCCGAAGTCGAGCCCCAGCATCCACTACACCAAACAGCTCGGGTTCTCGTCCCCTGCCAAGCTGTGTGCACATGCTGGCGTCCCCAGGCAAACCCGGTCGTGTGTCCGTCATGTGGCTCTCGGCACTGGTTACGAAAAAGCCGCACCTCTGTCATCGGCATGTTGCTCGTAAACGGCTTAAGGGGTGATCCCTGGTGGCCGCGACTCGGCCTTCCAGCTGAGGAAGGCGCCGCGGAGCTGGGGGTTGGGCGTCCAGGAGGGTCAGTGCGTGAAGTGGGCGAGTGAGCGTTCACAGACGAAGGCATGTGAGTACGTCAGACAAAAGCGAGTCGCGGGAAGCGAGAATGGGCCAGACAGGAGGGGAGCGTTTGAGATGTGGACCGAAGAAGATGTAGTGGACGATGTCAACAATCGACAATGGCACAAGTCAAGTTGTAGAGCCGAACTAGCACGATTGCATTAGCGGAAGCATTTCTGAATTAGAGCGGGAATGTAATTTCAATGTATGCACATTTTCCGGTACCTCCACCTTTTGGCCACTCAAGATTCTGAACTTCGCTCACCTCACCACCAACATCTTACGCCTCGTTGAACAAGCAACCACAGAGGGCAAATCAGTACGTACATCATTCCAAATGTCTCTGTTCTAACCCTGTAGCCATGTCTCTCACCCGCCAGCTGGGCGTGAGCCTTCGGCCGGCCCTTCGACTGGATCGCGCCTTTGCTCCGTCGACATTGCGAGTACCAACTCGTGCGTTCACTACAAGTCATACCGTCTACCGCCAAGTGAGGCAGCAGAAGGCATTTGATACTGAAGGTCGCTCCAACGCGATGTCTCGCGGAGGATCTCGTGGGGGTGCTCGCCAGGGATCTCTTGGAGGATACGTCAATCGCAAGCCGAAAGAGGTAGTCCAGCCCCCACCAGCGCTCAAGCTGCGCCCCGAGAGCCTGCCGTCACTAATCATCGAGCGGCTTGACGAGTGGTCCGCGTCAGACCGCGTGTCTGAGAGGCTCGAGACGTACGGATTTAACGCGGCAGAGGCGCGCGAAACCCTCGACGAGTGGGTTGCGCGCGCCAAGGATGATCTCGAGGCGTGTGCCGCCGGCGAGAACTTTATTACGCGAATGAACGAAATCGGCTGGGATGCCAACTCTCTCGTTCTCGCATACGAGAGTGGAACGTTTGGAGAGGTGTTTGAGGCTGCTTTTACGCGCCACTTCATCGAATACGCTGCTGCTGCTGGCCCCGAGGATCTCCGCTTGCACCTTAGCGCTCTTCTCCGTACCACCGACATTAGCAACTTCGCTGGCCAGTACGAGAAAGCTCGGTCCATCAAGCGTGCTTTTCACCTGCACATGGGCCCGACCAATTCCGGAAAGACGTATAATGCGCTCAAGGCGCTGTCGCGTGCCAAAACCGGTGTGTACGCCGGTCCCCTACGTCTTTTGGCCCATGAGGTGTGGGAGCGCATCAACCTCGGCTCTGTCGGCGACCTAAACGGTGTCGGTCGCCCCTGCAACTTGCTCACTGGCGAGGAGCGTCGTGTTGTCGCAAGGGATGCTGGCATTGTCAGCTGCACCATAGAGATGCTGCCATTTGGCGGCGCCCCTGGAGGCGACCCTTGGGAGGTTGTCGTCATCGACGAAATTCAAATGCTCGCCGACTCTCAGCGTGGTGGAGGGTGGACTACCGCCGTCTTTGGCGCCAACGCTAAGGAGATTCATATGTGTGGCGACGAGACGACTGCCGCGTTGCTCAAGACCATGATTGATGGCTTCAATGGCGACACGCTCACGATCCACCGTTATGACCGCCTGACGCCGCTTGCGGTGGCTGAGGAGAGTCTGGAGGGTGACTGGAACAAGGTCCAGCCTGGCGATTGCATTGTCACATTCTCGCGAACCAACGTGTTTGGTGTCAAGAAGATGGTTGAGAGCACGCTGGGCAAAAAATGCGCAGTCGTCTACGGCGCTCTTCCCCCAGAAACGCGTGCCGAGCAGGCCCGCGACTTCAATGAGGAGACTGGGCGGTCCGAAATTCTGGTTGCCAGTGACGCTGTGGGCATGGGCCTCAATCTCAAGATTGGTCGCATCATCTTCGAGAGCTTGAGCAAATATGACGGCAAGAACGAAGTTCCTCTCTCGCTCTCGCAGGTCAAGCAGATTGCTGGCCGGGCTGGTCGTTTCGGCATGCAGCGCAGCGACACGACCACAGATGAAGAATCTGTCCCCGGCGGCATGGTCACGACTTTGCACAAAGCTGACCTGCCGCTGCTACGCGCCATGCTTCCCCTTCCTCTGCCTCCTGTCACACGCGCAGTCGTCAATGTACCCGCCAGCTCGATTGTTGACTTTGCCCCTCTGCTTCCCAACGACACAAGCTTTGGAGACATAATTACGCACTTTACCGCTCTGGCTAAACTGCCGCCCAACACTGTGCTGGCAGAGCAGTACAAGCGCATGCCTATCTCAGACGTTATTGAACCTTACCGCAACACACTCACTCTGGCCGAAGCGGAAATGCTCTGCGTTGCTCCTGTCAATCTGCGCGACGAACGAGTAGCTGGCATGTTCGCCCGCATCGTTGAATCGTACGCCAAAGACTTTTACGTCGATCTCGATGAAGTTCTTGAGCCCTCGTCGCTGCTCAGGACCTTGAAAACCGTGGAGGAGACCCTCGCAGCGCTTCCGCCTCTCCCGCCGCATCTTGGCGTGTTCCGCGCTCCACTCGCCCCGCCAATCACCATTGCCGCCATCCCTCTTCTTGAGAGCCTGCACAAGACGCTGGTGCTCTACATCTGGCTCAGCTATCGCCTTGAGATCGCCATGCCGGACCGTGAGCGAGCTGTAGCCTACAAGACCCGCACGGAGAAGGTGCTCGAAATCTGTCTTGAGCGCCTCCCTGGTGTGCGCCCCAAGAAGAAAGGCGAGAGGACCAAGGATGCCGACCGCGAGGTGGCTCTGTACAGGCGCAAATACGTAGACAAGCACGGTCTCGTCAAGCCGAGCTTTAGCTGGGTCAGGAACGAGGTGTCGGCACGCGAGAGTCGCAAACAGAGGTGGAGCGGCCTGGCTGTGGCTGAGGACCGTGACAACGACAGGGCGCCATCGCGGTAGGACATGGACGACCCCTCATAGAATACTGCACTGTACCTACTAGACATATCTCACTGCGCACAACTCCAACAATGCATTCATTAGCTTAGCGTGCACAGACAATGCCATTCATGGTGTCGTCTCTCTCTATCATTATGCTAATGCTGACTACTTTGCGTCCTGTGCTTCTCTTCGCTGGTCAGCAATAGTCTCAGACTGTCACGCACTTGTATGCTTTCTTGCAAGCCTGCTTGAGATGCGACGACTTGAAACGGCCCGGCCTTCCCGGTCCATCCCTTCCAGACAGATACATGTCGTCGAGCTCTGCACGTCATCAGCTCTCTATCGTTTCGTCCTTTGCAATGGCACATACCCTGGTCGTTGCCCAGTACCGCCAGCTTATCGGCATGTACCCAGCCATAACTCTTCTGCTTGTCGTAGAATCTCACCAGCCAAGCCCGCCCACCAACCTGTGCTCCTTCCTCGAGGTCCAGCACACTCTGCGGCACCGTCTCCCAGTCGTTGACAAAGTCGATAATGACGGCTGGAAAGTAGGGATAGGACGCGACCTTGGCCCAGACCTGAGTGCCAGGTGGATACGCGTCGTCCTTGTGCTCGGCACGAGCGTGGCCGCGGGCCTTGGACGGAGATGGCGTAGGGCTACCTTCCGCCACCTCTGCTGCCTGTGGCTCGGCAGTATCGGGATCCGGAGTGAGGCTACTGCCCTTGACTGCAGGTTCCTCTTCCAGTACAGGAGGCGGTGATGCCGGGCTGTCTACTACAGGTGTAAGCGGCTCGTCGTCGTCGACGTCCATCTTGACGTCTTCTGCTTTTCCCTTGCCCTTCCTGGGCTTCGCCTTCTGCTCAGGAAGCTCCTCGTCTGCGGTCCCTCGCTGTCGCTTGGTGCGCGTAGGCGCGTCAGCCGGACTCGCTGCTTGCCGCTTTCGTGACGGCCTGACAGGTTCTGGCTCTGGCTCCTCCTCGACCACTTCTTGTGGCACCGCAGTCTTCGGTAGCTTGCTTCGCGCCACGCTATGCGAGCTGCGGTCAGAGACAGAGGACGCTCGTCGAGGTTCTGTCTTTGGCGGCGGTAGAGGCTTTGTTGGTCGTGACCGTTTCGACCCCTCTGGCAAAATCCAGCCGACGTTGAAGCGTTTGTACTCGTCGGACTGATCGATACGGTCTGTGACAAGCTCGAGCTGCTTTTCGCGTTCACGACGCTCGCGATCTGAAATGACCGGAACCGATTGCACACCAAAGACACCAGGCTGCGGCTTGGCTTGAGGCTTGATACCTCCTGGGGATGACATCGCGGAAATCTCGCCTTCAGCCAGAAGACCGTCTTCCTCGATGCCACCCTGTCGCCGGCTCTTTCGTCGACTTGGCCCTGCCATGGGCAACTCCTGGAGCGGCGGTGTCGCAGTCCCAGCATCTCCACTGGCTGCGGCACGAGATCGAGTGGAGCCTGCCTTGACACGCTCTTCGTACTGGGCCTGCTGGTCTTTGAACTTTTGAGTGCGCTCAGCAGCCGTAAGGGTTTTGCGAGTCCGTTGTGCGGTTACCGGTGGCGTTGGTGCCTTCGAGGGCGGAGGTGTGGGCTCCTTCGGCTTACCGACCTCGGTGACGAAGATGGAGGCCAGCATGTCACGATCAGGCTCTCCTGAGTCTGGGGCAAAAAGTGTATGTAGGCGAGCGAGAGATGTCTCCATGTTGCCAAAGGCGTTCTCTGGCGGGTCGACAAACGACGCACTTTCATCCTCTAGCGGTGGCATCTGGGCCGACTGCGGTGGAATGACGTCGAGTTCGTCCAGCAGCGGCTGCGCATTCTTCTTGATACGAGCAGCAGTGCGGTGGAAGGGTGTCTCGCCTTTGTTGTACAGCATGGCATTATCGAGTACGAGGTGAACATCGCGCTTGAACTCGTCAATGTTGCGGTAGAGCGCCCTCTCCAATTTCTCGTCCATCTGAGTCCACGTCATGGGCTCCTTGATGACCACGGCATAGTCGGGCACCTCCTCGGGGTCAACAGGGTGTAAGAAGAGCTCGCCCTTGTCCATGGCCACAATCTTCTCCAGGGTCGCCCGCACGGTGATGTAGTGCGGGAAAATGAACGTGTCGACTATCTCCTTGATGACCTGCGCTTGTCGCAACTTCTCCCTCTCACGCTTGCGCACCAGCTCGGCGAGCAAGCGTACCTTCTCCAAGTCGTTGCGAAGAGTGATGAGGAATTCGAGCTTCTTGGCCTTCTCCGCATCGGTGAGCTCCTGCGACTCGCTGGTTGCCGTCCACGGCTCGAGATGCAGGCGCTTGAGTAGTGGAGCGCCTCGCCTAGCCTCACGTTTCAGACTCCAGTAGCGACAGAGACGCTCAATGAATGGCTGTCGTTTGCGAATCGCCACCTTGCCGACGTATTCAAGCAGACGGTTGACAATCATGCGCGGAACAATCGGTGGGCCTGGGCGGTACGACTTGGCGTGTGCGCGAGCAGTCTTGGTCGTAACAGCGCGCGGGGGAGAGTCCTTGCGTTTGCGCTGCTTGAGGCGAGGTGCGACTGTTTCACTGTCATCAGACTCTTCGTGATAGGAGTCGTCCTCTTCATCGTCCTCGAGCACAGGGCTGTTCCAGTCGGCCTAGAAGTTATCAGCAACGTCCAATATCAACTCCAAGTACTCACTGGTAGGTGCTTGTCGCAGTATGCCTTGAGCTGACCATCCTCGCCCATGAGCTTCATACTCATGAGCAACCCAGCAGAACGTGCGCAGGTAACGTGAAAGGCAGTAAAGCAGCTCTTGTTCTCGCACTGGATGCAGGCACCAATACCCCTCTCCTTGCAAAGCGAGCAGTTGAGCTTCCAACGCTGCTTGGGGATCAACTCGACACCCTCCACAGGCTCCATGTAGATGGCGTTGCCCACGCTGAGCTCTGGGATCCAAATAGCGCAGAGTAGGTGCGACCAGTGGCCCGTGTTAGTCTGCTTGAATGCACCTCCCTCGTTGGGGCAGAAGAGACAGGAGACAGGGTTCTCTGGCGACACGGTACACTTGCGACACAACCATTGGCCTTCAGGAATGTAGGGCACTCCGTAGCAGTCCTGGTGAACCGCCAAGTTGCAGCCGTCGCAGAACACGATAGCGTTCGAGTTCTCGCCCTCTCCATCGTCACATATCGCGCACTTGGAGTCCTCGACTGGCATGTTTGCCGCAGGCTGGGGAACACGCTTGATCTGTAGTTGTCAGCTCTTGACCAAGAGATACGCCCTGCGCCACTCACCAGGTTGAACCACTCCTTCTCCAGCTTGTCCATGATAATCTCAAACACCTCATAGGTAATGGGGCCTGTCTGATCTTTCTTCCTCTCGGCGTTGATAGCGTCGAGCCACTCCTGGTCTGCGCAACAGTTAGACGAGGCGAGAAGCATGGAGTTACTCACCTTGCTCGTCCATGTCATACTCGACCTGGACAGCGAGCTCCGACTCAATGGGCTCTGCAACGTCAGCCACCCTCTTGCCTTCCAACTCCCAGACCCTACGCACCGATGTACCGGATATAATGTTCTGGGCGCTCATAGTCAGAGAAGTCGTTGTCTAAGGCTGTCGTCAGCTCAGCTCCTCAGCGGCAACCCTCAGTGCACGTACAGCCATACGAGCGAGCTTGTTCCTAGACGTCCAGTTAGCTCTCCATCTTGCTATCTCTCCACCTAGGTAACTGCTCACCGAGTGCACGCCTGCAGGGCCTACGAGCGACTTGTCATCCGTAATGATCCGAAACGACACAGTCGGAATGTCGTACACCTTTGCAGGCGGCGCGGAGTCGGGCTTGGCCATCATGCCGAGCTGCCCGTCGAGCTCTGACCTTGAGATTAGAGTGCTTCCCTGTATGGGGCTTGCCGCAGAGGTGTTGCGTTTCGTTTGGAAGAGCGTTGTTGGTAAACAAAGTTGGGACGCGACCTGCAGTGAGACGCGCTGCTTGGTGAGCGCGGGGTCTCCGACCACGTGGTCGTCGTTTGGTCCCGCTGTTCCGTCCGCTGCCCTCGATCTCTCGGCGTGCTCGAACTGCTAGGTATGGTCTCTGCGAGCGGCTATGGTAACGATAAGGCCACCATGAGAGCGTAAAATGAAAGACTTAACATGACGGAGAGCGTCATGGCAAGTGGTCTATTCATTTAACACCTGCTCACAGTCGCCGACAGTAGTGAAGACAAAGAGCCGCGATGAAAATCACAAAAAGAGAGAGTGATCCAGCATTCAAGGTTAGGGCGGACATGCGCAGTGTGGCCCCGCGAACTTTACCCATGTGCACGATATCCAACGGTTCACTCATGATCACTCATATACGGTGACGTCCAAAATCAGTCCGAGGATCCGAGAATCACCCGCCACGACCATTTACAATGGTCAGTCAGTAGGCCATCAAGCCTTTCAAGTTGCTCGTTCGTCTTTCAATCTCGATGCATTTTTTCCAGAGGTCCTAGTCATCAACTGGCTAGAACTCCCCCTTCCCTCTAGGCAAGTCCCACTAATCCAAGCTACATATCGCGTGGAGGCGAGACGATGACCCGCAACGTCAAGGTGACGTGACGCGCTTAAGCGCCAACGTACGACGAGATGTTGTTCTCAAGGACGGCCTTCATGTCCTTCTCGATCTCGGGGGTGAGGACACCGCCGCCGAGCTTCTCGAGGAGGGGCTGGTGCTGCGACTTGAGCTCCTCAACGAACTGCTTCTCCCAAGCGGTGATCTTGTCGGTGGGGACCTTGTCAAGGAGACCGTTGACACCGGCGTAGATGAGGGGAGCCATGACCTCGGTGGGCATGGGCGAGTACTGGGGCTGCTTAAGGAGCTCAGTGAGACGGGCACCACGGTTAAGGAGGTAGCGGGTCGAGGCGTCGAGGTCCGAACCGAACTGGGCGAAGGCGGCAACCTCACGGTACTGGGCGAGGTAGAGCTTGAGCGAACCAGCGACCGACTTCATGAGCTTGGTCTGGGCGGCCGAACCGACACGCGAGACCGAGAGACCGACGTTGATAGCGGGACGGATACCCTTGAAGAAGAGCTCAGCCTCGAGGAAGATCTGTCCGTCGGTAATCGAAATGACGTTGGTGGGAATGTAAGCGGAAACGTCACCACCCTGGGTCTCAATGATGGGGAGGGCAGTGAGCGAACCACCACCGTACTTCTCGTTCATCTTGGCGGCACGCTCAAGGAGACGCGAGTGGAGGTAGAAGACGTCTCCGGGGTAAGCCTCACGACCGGGGGGACGACGCAGAAGAAGCGACATCTGACGGTAGGCAACGGCCTGCTTCGAAAGGTCATCGTAGATGATGAGGGCGTGCTTCTTGTTGTCACGGAACCACTCGCCCATGGCGCAACCCGAGAAGGGAGCAAGGTACTGGAGAGGGGCGGCCTCCGAGGCGGTGGCGGCGACAATGATGGTGTACTTCATGGCGTCGTTCTCCTCGAGAGTCTTGACGAGCTGGGCGACGGTCGAACGCTTCTGGCCGACGGCGACGTAGACACAGTAGAGCTTCTTCGAGTCGTCCTGGCCGTCGTTCCACTTCTTCTGGTTGAGGATGGTGTCGATAGCGACGGCCGACTTGCCGGTCTGACGGTCACCAATGATAAGCTCACGCTGGCCACGGCCAATGGGGACGAGGGCGTCGACCGACTTGAGACCGGTCTGCATGGGCTCGTGGACCGAGCGACGGGGAAGAATTCCGGGGGCCTTGACCTGGGCACGGGTGCGCTCAGTGGCGTTGATGGGGCCCTTGCCGTCGATGGGGTTGCCGAGAGCGTCGACGACACGGCCGAGGAGCTGGGGTCCAACGGGAACGTCGACAATCTCACCGGTACGCTTGACAGTGTCACCCTCCTTGATGAGACGGTCGTTACCGAAGATGGTGACACCGACGTTGTCGGCCTCGAGGTTAAGACACATTCCACGGACACCCGACGAGAACTCAACCATCTCCTCGGCCTGGACGTTGCGGAGACCGTAGACACGGGCAATACCATCACCAATGGCTGGTGTGTGTTAGAACAACGGGAACAGGGGTTTCTATGTATGCAAAAACGTACTGAGGACACGGCCAGTCTCCTGGACGTCACCGCCGACCGACTGGCCAGCGATGCGCGACTCGAGGATCGACGAGACCTCCGAAGCGGCTGTTGGTTGAAAGGAAAGTAGTTGCGGAGTGGCAGATTATTGGTCGGGTGGAGGTGGGGGTGCCGGGGAGTTACGCCGACGTGGCCAGGGGGTACAAAATGGGGAAATTGGGTAGCAAAGAGAAAGGCTGGGTCAGCGCATGCAATGCAACAGTCAAGAGGACGAGCAATGTCCTCGACGTGGAACGTACCGGGCTTGGCGGTGGCGTACGAGCGGGCCTGGACGGCAACGCGACGCTGCATGTACGTTAGCAAAAACTCGGCGGTAGGGGGTGGCAGGCGCGGCGAGGGGAGCTCCGAAGCATGCCGTTTTTGGCGAGCATGGGTGTGCCGTGGGCACCGTGCACGCTGCACAGGAGACCGTATGAAGAGCGAAGACCGTCGCCTTATGCGCGCGCGCGTCCCAGCTCTTCACCAGACGTCTCGCACCACCAGCAGCCAACGTTGGCTTGTCTTGGCTCTTCGGGAGCTCTTCCCCTCTGCCGCGTTTTCTGCTGCGTCCTTGTCGGGCTTGTCGCAGGAGGTGACACTCACGCCAGCGGCCGCGCGGAGCGAGTTCCGGATGGCGGACTGCATTATGAGCGGTGTTTTGAGGTGAGGGGAAGGGGGGGGAGGTTGGGAGGGAGTGTAGGAGAGTGAAGAGAGAACGAGATGGGGTAGTTTGCTGGTGCGGACGGAACCGGGTTGGCTCGCAGGGTCGGTCGAACGGGCAAACGACGGGCGGAGTACACGGTTGGCTGAGCGTCGGGCGGCTCGGAGTTTTGGTCGTGCCAAGTTGTGTGGCACTTTTCAGCTCACCACACCCGCCTGGGTGCCCAACGAGGCGGCTACCACTGCTGATTGGTCCGTGGGGCAGGACACCACCCAACAGTGCTAGTCGACGGCCGACCAAGCGCCGATGGCTCTGTGAGCTCTGCGTCATTGCTGGCGGGTGCATGTGGGTGCGAGTTGACATGGACACCCAACAGTCCACTGCGTACTGTGCTACACCAGTGAAATCCGTGCTGTTAGCGTTTGACGAGATCAGCATGGTCACTCAGTCTTGGCACTCTGAGACGACGGTTTCATATGTGGCTCACTGAGCTGCACAGAGAGCACATCCTTCACTGCCCGCAGTGCAAGTGGGCGTGGTCCGCACAGAGAGCCACATTTCGCGACGCGCCGGCGATGCACTTCCACGCTCGATCCGACTGGACGTGGCGGCCAATGCAGGATGTCAGTGAACACATGAGTGTGTGGAACTCGGAGAATCCTGCAATACCGCAGGGCGAACTTACTGCAGACTGGTCACTGGCGCTCATTGCGCAACAAGCCTCGGTGCTGCCACAAGCTGTTGCAGCGTTCGAGTAGCCCCACATTCAGACATTCCTCGTGTCTGTTACGGTCCGCACATCATCGGAGGAGCAACCGGTTTTGCAGCATAGTCGAGAGCCGACTCCATGCCAGCACCTCTCATTCCAGGCAACATCATGAGTGCCCGGCAGCCGATTGAGGAGATCCCCATCCCCCGTTGGCAGTGTTTCGCTCCTGGGCCTGTCAGACTGCTAACATGGCCCTCGTGTCGTCGGGCTGTAATTCCACTCCCATGGATGGCGTGGCTGTTGCAGGCAAATGGGCTGGTTGGCGATACTTGCAAATACCTCAACGCGATCAAAGGAACTCTGTGAACCCATCGGCGCACGTTGCTGACGCGTCGCGGACGATGCTTAGGTCTGTCACCTGAGTACGTGGAGAGATTTGACAACAGAGCAATGCAAAGTGACGTCTCTTATCTTCGTTTATCGAGAACTGTGCATGGTTGCCATCTCTGCCGCTTGCGGGGAAGAAGGTGTGTGGTGCGGGGTTCCTGCCGATCCCAAAGCGCCCCGCGCCCATGGGCTTGGCTCAATGCATGAACTTTCTCTATCATGAGCAGCATACAATACCCTATCCATTTATGCAGTTTCAATGCATGGGAACAAGAGCTCTGCGAGCGATTGACAGCCGATACTCGCAACTTGACAGTTTCCTCACCCAGGATCACAATGGACCACCTCCACCTTTCTCCATGCTGCCTATTTTTTCCGGAACCTTTTCCGCCATTTTGTCCCATCTGGAAAGTTGGAAGGACGACCACTCACTTTGCCTGCTCGACTTCGACTATACATACAAGTCGACAACACCATCCCACCATGCCTCCTCGCCCAGCACTTCCCAGGGGTACGCATACCTTCTCCATGCGCATCAGCAAATACTAACTCCACAGCCTTGGCCATGCGCCAGCCCCTGCGCGCGCTCGCGACTGCCTCCCCTGCTTCTTCTTCCACCTCCTCCACGGCTTCGTCCTCCAAGACCCTCCCCCCTCTCCTTCCTCCCAAAGCGCCCACGCTCCCCACGTCGACCAAGGAGGCCGTCCGCCTGATCCGCGAGAGCACCACCCCGTCGACGGGCATCTACTGCATGGCCCGCCTCCACTCGAGGACATACCTCTTGCACCCGCGCGACATTCTCACCCTCCCGACTCTCAAGCCCATGCAGGCCCCCGGAACCACCATGGCACTCACGCGTATCCTCGAAGTTGGCTCGCGCGACTTTGCCATCCGCTCCCCCGCAGCTAACGGCAAGGAGCTGCGCAAGCAGTTCGTCCGCGGTCCCGGCGTCGACGCCTCGTTTGAGACCATCCCCCCCTGGGTTGCCTCGTGTGAGCTCACCGTCCTCGAGCACACCAAGAGCCCCCTCACCCGCACGCTCCTTAAGAAGCGCAGGAAGGGATATCAGAAGACGATTCAGAACAAGCAGGGCTGGACCAGGCTGCGTGTCGGTGACATTGTGCTCGGTGACGGAGCTGCGCCCGTTCACGAGACTGTCACCGAGGCGGTCGCCGAGGAGGCAGCCAAGGAGTAGAGCAGTAGAGAGCATGTAGATCATGGCGGCTGCTGCG
The DNA here is from genome assembly GCA_002335605.1 of Prillingera fragicola. NCBI lineage: Eukaryota > Fungi > Basidiomycota > Tremellomycetes > Trichosporonales > Trichosporonaceae > Prillingera > Prillingera fragicola. The sequence goes on from BEDY01000001.1 coordinate 2,529,611, forward strand.
CGTACACGCACAGCTGCCTCATAGCACCGCGAGATAGCTGTTTTTTCTCTTTACCCACATGGCATGGCACTACTCGTCTGTAACGACTACAACGCATAAAAGGTGCACAGTGAGACAAGCATACATAACAAGGAAAGGTATTCGCAAGCGTACATCTACATGGTCTCATCTCTACTGCCCACCCTTGCCCATCGTGCGCTTGGCAACACCCGCCGGCGTCGTGTTGACCTTTGTGGCGAACCGGAGCGAGCAAACAGTCTCGCCGAGATGCGCAACCAAAGGCGACAGGTTGCACAACATCAACGTCTTGCTCTGCCCCGAAAGGCTCGTCTGCAGCAGCCTTGTCAACGTCGAGTTGCGGTATGGAACGTGGCCACCCTGGTTCCCTTGGCCCAGAGCGCCGATAACGTCAGCAAGCGCCGACAGCGACTTGTTGATGCTGATCGTCTCCTTGAGTCGGTCCTTGTCAGCACCAGCACCAGAAGATGCCAGGCGCTCGGAACCTGCCAAGTCGACGAGATTCAAGATCCCCTCAGACCTCTCGTCGGTGAGCGGGTTGACGCCGCGGACCTTGAGGCTGAAGACTGAGTGGGAACGCGACGAACGCTCGTTCATAAGTGTGGCGGCTACGGCGCGGCGTGAACGAGCGCGTTCCAGCAGAGTCGTCACCTGGCGCGGGTTGCTCAAGGGCAAGCTGACAGTGTCCGTGACAGTCATACGGCCGTCCTTGTCAATCTTGATTTCGTGCTTTTTCGAGTCAAACTGGCTGCTACCCAGGAGGTCGTTGATCTGTTGTCAGCCACTGCATCCCCGCGCCCAAGGACTCACCACCTCGTTGTACACCTCCAGGAACGTGCCCTCCATGGTATACTTCCATCCACGGTCCTTGAGCTGGTTGCTGACCGCAAAGATCATGTCGATAGCACGAGGAATCATACCAGCGGTCTCGGTTGTCTGTATTGGTTAGCCCTACACAGGTCAAGCCAAACTCACGCTTCCACCCTCCATGGTCCACGACTTGCCCGAGCCCGTCTGTCCGTACGCAAAGATGCACACATTGTAACCGTCCAGCACACTCTGCGCAAGCATTGAAATCTCCTCAAACACCTCCTTCTGTCCATCCTTGGGCTGGAAAATCTGGTCAAACTGGAACGCGAGAACCTGCTCGCGCTCCCGTCCGGTGGCTGATTCAGACTTGCTCGTGATGGTAAGGTGCGACTGGCCAGTCTCGGCCGCAGTGCGCTCATCGCCGTATGCAATGTCCGCGAGGCCGGCGGGATTGCTCTGCTCGTGTGGAAGGGCGGGACGCACACGTGCAAACACACGGATATTGCCCTTGAGCTCCTGCACCTGGTTGTGGAGCTTGCGGCGGATGGTCTCGGCGGTACGCAACTCGTCCTCGATACCTGCGATACGCTCCGCGCAGTCGGCTTGTGCCTTCTGGACACGCTCTTCGGCTATCTCCTCCGCGTTCCGTGCTTTCTCCCGTCCGACCTCGAGCTCGGCCTTCATCGCCGACACGGCTAGCGTTGCCCGCTCAACCTCAGCCTGGAGCGCTGTGCACTGAGCTTGAGATGCGGTGAGCTGAGCTGATAGCGTCATGTGCTGGGTCGATTGCTGGGCAAGAGTTTGCTGAGAGGGATCAGATAAAGTCCAGCCACACACCCACCTTGAGCTCTCGCACTGTCTCGCGCTCGCGAGTGAGTTCGTCCCTGCTGGCGCGCATCTCATCCTCCAGACCACTCTTCTCGCGATCTTTACGCATAATCTGACGCTCCAAATCGTCTACCTCCCGAGCATGGGATGCACGCATGGCAGAGAGTTCCTCGGACGCCGTCGACAGCTCCCGCCTGGCTTCGCGCTCCGTATTTTGCGCTGTGAGCAAAACGTTCTGGATGTCGCAGTGCGCTGTCTGAAGACCAGAAACTGTGGGGTCAGGGGTATAACACACAACAACTAACTCTTTGCCTGCTCCTGCGCCAACAAGTCCTTGAAGTCGCCAACCATCTTCTCGACATTCTCTATACGACCGTCGTGGCTCTGCATTGTCAACGAAATCCTGCGGATCAGAGACGTACCTTGAACTGAGCTGATCCAACCATGCCCATTCCTATGCCAGATCTCGCAGTAGTACCAGGACGGCTGCTTGGACCGGCTGTAGCCGCGACAGGCCGTCTCGCTGGCGGTGCAGTTGCACGAGTACGAGTCGAGGTGGAGGCAGTGGAGCTGCTTGAGCTACCACCGCTAGCAGGGCGGCGAGCTGTAGAAGCGGCGGTGCTCCTCCCAAGATTCGCCGGCTTCATAGTAGTACGAGATTCTGGTCGTGCAGCAGTGGAAGCAGCCAGTGAACGGGTGGCAGGGCCAGAACCTACTGGCCTGCGGACACTAGCCCCCAGAGCTCGTGGGGCACCAGCCGACGAACCCGACACACTGCGCTTGGCCGGGGGAGGGCCTGGTGAACCCGGTATTTTCCTCTTCTCTCCAGTTATTGTTGTAGCAAGGCCCAGCGGCATGGGCGGGCGGGCAGTGACAGTCGGTTGCGGTATGCCCCTGGGTTTTGTTGGGGTAGCTAACCGTGGTAGCCTGGTTGTCGGCGCCTGGGTCATCAGAAAGTTGTGCTTTGATGCAACCATCAAGACCTACCGTATTCTCTTGTTCATCCGACATGGTGCGCACGTGTGGAGCAGTTCAAGCAATTCGTTTGCACAAGCAAGCCGTCGATGTTCAGTGGAGATTACAGGTTGGTTGTTGACATGGTTGTGGTCGTTGCTGGATAAAAAGCATCCGCGCCATTGATTTCGCCCGAAGTGGTAACATATTCATTCTTGATAATGACGTGTATATCCCGGCAATGATCGGCTCCCCGTTGCCTTGTCTCCTCAGAGATGTCTTTGGCCGAGGTCAAAGACGTGTACGGCTTCCTTCTTCGACATCTGCTTCTTCATTCTCAACAAAGCTCCACGCCTCTATCTGTTAAGAGGCTCCGTTTTTTGTTTACGCTCAGCGACGTTTCTCAAGTATCGGCCTGTATAAGCTAGCGTTCTTCGCCGCCAAACACGCAGCTCCAGCACCACCTTCAAACCTCCCCATCGCGAAAACATTGCCGCCAACATTTTAGGCCACGGCTGCTAGCTCGATAACAAGAGAGTTTCTTTTCTGAAATGAACGCTCTCAACGCTCAAGGAAATCGACAGGTTACCAGTCTCAATGCCGATCTTGCGCGCATGGAGGCTGGCGAGGGCGGTTCGAGCATTCAAGGTGAGTGGCATCGCTGAACGACGTGGCGGTGGCAACGGAACGACTTGGCGTGGGTCGTTCGTTATGCACGCAACACATAGCGACTGTGGCTGAGGATTCCCCCATGTTCAAAGATGTTGAGCTAACGCCGCAGGCCAGATCACCACTACGCTCGCGGCTCTCACGCGCTTGATAGACGACTATGATTCTATGGCTCGCAAGGAGCTTGTTACTGCTGCTCGCGAGAAGGCCAACACGTGAGCGTTCCCGGACCTTGCTAATGACTGCCATCGCTAACCATATTCTCTTCACCGTTTACTCGCCATTCCCGCCCTGTCTCACACCGATCCCTCACGGACCCTGGACTATCCCGCACCAGTCGAGTGGGCAAGTTGAAGAATGAGCACAAGGAGCTCAAGGCCCGCTTTGAACGGGCAAAGAACATGGGGCAGGAGAAGGTGCGTTTCAAAGGTTGAAGGTGTAGTGCCACGTCTGACACTACAGGCGCGCAATGATCTTCTCGGCATGTCCACAGCAACTGGCTCGCCTGGACACCTTTCCGGGGCCACAATGCGCAGGACGAGTGCCAACCCGAATGGACCGCCGTCGCCGATCCATGAATCGCCGTTTGCCTCGTCTGGTTCAATGTATCAGCCCAACCAGCCCAACAACCGCGAGGACTATGCTCTGCGAGAGCACTCGTTCATCCGCGAGTCGGAGAACAACATCGACCAGTATATTGCCCAGGGCCGCGCTGTCTTGGAAAACCTGGTCGAGCAGCGTGGCATGCTCAAGGGTGCGCGTACTCGTCTTCTCAACGCTGCCAATACCCTTGGTATCAGTCGCGAGACCATTAGCTGGGTGGAGCGCAGGACGTGAGTGACAGACATCTGATTGTGGCTGACTGTTGCAGGACCCAGGACAAGATCATCTTCTTTGCTGGTGCCATCTTTACGCTGTTCTGCTTCTGGCTCATTTGGCACTACCTTGGCTAAGGCCTGTACGCACGATCACAACTTTATATAATATCGCCCTCGATAGATCCCATGTCGCAACGATCTAGAAACTTGTCATGCCCTTACGCATAGTGTCATGTACCTCGTGAATTCTCAACAACGGCATGTCTGATAACCGGATTACGAGCACTGATACGACAATAGAACTTGCGCCATTCCTCGTGCACGGATATCTGATGAGCCCTTGGATGAGCGCGGCTCCGGTGGAGACTGATCTTGTCTTTGCAGCATGCATGCATGTCGCAGCCAGACGACGTGAGCTTGGAGCTTGCAACGATTGCGTGCGTCATTACACGAATTGAGGTACCATCTTATAATGACGTGTACTTGATTGTGATTTAGTCCTAATCTCTGTCTCAATGTACAACTCGTCTTCATTGGCCGACTCAATCGCCAGACGCCATCCTTCCACCCTTCTTCCACACCCCTCTTGGCTCGTCTACTGCTACAGAGGGTTTACACACCCACCCCCACCCGCTCCAATGCTTCGCCGCTTTACCTCTGTCTCTCGCCCCGTCGCGGCCATGGCGCGCCCCGCCCAGGCTCGCGCCTATGTCAAGCCTGCGACCCTCTCGGCTTCGAACGTCGTCCTCGAGCTCGACGCCAAGAAGGTCGGCCATGAGATCCGCAAGCGTGGCCTCACCTCCGTCGTTTCCAACGCCCGCGACGGTGGCATGGACCGTGTACGTATTACTATTTGGTGGCAACGGTGACCATGGACTCGGACCCGGTGTGCCGGTACAACCATGTTACCGAATCAGGTGCCTAGTTGCTAACCAGCTACCTACAGGACACTATCATTCGTCTCCTCTACTCGCTTGGTTCGCGTCACGAGGTTGAGCGCTACCTCCGTATCTTCACCCAGTCTTCCAAGGCTGCCGGTACCGGCGGTGTTCTCCCCGAGGCCAAGTTCGCTGTTCTCAAGTGAGTACCAGCGCTGGCCGGGTTGAGACAGTAGTGTATGACGCTAACCTACACAGGATTGGTGGTGCCATTCTTTCGGACGAGCTCGACGACCTTGCCCTCTCGCTCTCGTTCCTGAATCGTCTCGGCCTCTATCCCGTTGTCCTTCACGGCGCTGGACCCCAGCTGTAAGTTGGCTTTGTCTGCTCGGACGACCACGCTAACTCGTCAGTAACGAGATACTTGAGTCACAGGGTGTTGTTCCCGACTATGAGGACGGTATCCGCATCACCGGTGAGTAACGGCCTCTGTGATACTGTGTAATGGGTGCTGACGTGATAGACGCCAAGACCCTCCAGATTGCTCGCGTATGTTTTATCGTGGTCTAATCATTATTATTGTTAACCTCGCAGCGTGTCTTCCTCCAGGAGAACCTGAAGCTCACTTCAGCTCTTGAGCGTCTCGGCACACGTGCACGCCCCATCCCCACTGGTGTCTTCCACGCCGAGTACCTCGACAAGGAGAAGTACGGTCTCGTTGGCAAGATCACTCGTGTGGACAAGGCTCCCATTGAGGCTGCCATCAAGGCCGGATGCCTCCCTATCCTCACCTCGCTTGCCGAGACCGCGGACGGCCAGATGCTCAACGTCAACGCTGACGTCGCCGCCGGTGAGCTCGCCAAGGTCCTCGAGCCCATGAAGATTGTCTACCTCAACGAGAAGGGCGGTCTCTTCCACGGTGTTACCGGCAAGAAGATTTCGACCATCAACCTCGACGAGGAGTACGATGGTCTCATGAAGGAGTCGTGGGTCAAGTTCGGCACCAAGCTCAAGCTCCGTGAGATCAAGGAGCTCCTTGACACCCTCCCCCGTACCTCGTCGGTCGCCATCATCTCGACCAACATGCTCCAGAAGGAGCTGTTCACCGACGCCGGTGCCGGTACCCTCATCCGTCGTGGCCACAAGCTTTACAAGCAGCCCGCCGCTGAGGCCGTTGGCTCGACGCAGCTCCGCCAGATCATCAGCGAGCGTGACCCCGAAGTCATCGCTGGCCGCAAGTCGGTCGCCGAGATCTTCTCGGAGATGAAGGCTACTCCTCACACGATCTACGGTGACGAGCCCTTCGATGTTGTCGCCGTTGTCTCGCACCCCGAGGGTGAGACTGCCGTCATGACAAAGTTCCTCCCTTCGCGCAACGGCATCCTCAACAAGATTGTTGACAATGTCTTTGACTCGATCAAGAAGGACCACAAGCGTCTCTTCTGGACCGCTCAGGCCGACGACGAGAACCGCGCATGGCACTTTGAGCGCGCCGACGGCAGCTTCACCCGTGCTGGCCGCAGTCTCTTCTGGTACGGCATCCCCGATGTCAAGCAGGTTGAGAAGATCATTGAGGGTTTTGAGAAGACCGGCCGCATTGAGCGCGCCTTCCTTCCCGTTGGCCCCAGCACTCCTCCTCACCGTCTTGCCGGATCGGCCCCTGCTGGCGCCCGTGCGTTCTCGACCTCTGCCCGCCCTTCTCTCCGTTCGGCTGACGCCTCGTCGTCGCGCCGCGGCTACGCCACCGAGGTTCCCCGCAAGCGTGTCGCCCTTATCGGTGCCCGTGGCTACACTGGCCGGAACCTTGTGTCACTCCTCAACAACCACCCTGGCATTGACCTCACCCACGTCTCGTCGCGTGAGCTCGCTGGTCTTCCTCTCACCGACTACACCAAGTCGAACGTCACCTACTCGAACCTTTCGCCCAAGGAGATTGGAGAGATGGAGAAGAACGGCGAGGTCGACGCCTGGGTCATGGCGCTCCCCAACGGTGTTTGCAAGCCCTTTGTCGACGCCATTGACGCCGCCAAGGGCAACAGCGTGATTGTCGACCTCGGAGCCGACTACCGTTTCGAGCCCGAGTGGAACTACGGCCTCCCTGGTGAGAGTGCATGAGTGGAGGAGGGGCACGGGATAGCAGATAGAGTTCTGTAAACCCGTGCTCGTTCTGCCATAGATTAATCACAGAGATATGAAGCTGAATTATGAAATCTTAGAGCTCTACGGTCGCGAGGCTACCAAGCAGGCAAAGCGTGTTTCGAACCCTGGCTGCTACGCCACCAACACTCAGATGCTTCTTGCTCCCCTCCTCCCTTACCTTGACAAGACCCGTGGTCCCACCGTCTTTGGTATCTCGGGCTATTCTGGCGCCGGCACCAAGTCGGGCGAGAAGGACTCCGAGGGCCGCCCCAAGACTGTCCCCAAGATCGTAAGTTTGCTGTCAGTAACTTTGACTAACATTAGTCTGCCGAGGACCTCGAAGGCACTGTCCGCCCTTACTCGGTCACCGACCACATCCATGAGCGCGAGGCATCCACCCACCTCGGTGGGTTGCTGGGCAACCCCGAGTTCCAGCTCTCGTTTATCCCCAACGTCGCACCCTGGTTCTCTGGCATTGTCTCGGTCCTGAACGCTCCCCTCGCTCAGTCGATGCGGGCTTCGGACATTGTCGAGCTCTACGAGCAGAAGTACGCTGGCGAGCCCCTTGTCCAGATCCTCAAGGGTGCCCCTGACGTCCGTGATGTTGCTGGCAAGCACGGCTGGCGCGTTGGAGGTGTCCAGGTTCACTCAAGTGGCAACCGTGTTGTCGTTGTGGTGAGTCACTTGCCGCGGCGGTATGAAGGGATCGCCGTAGCCGCAGTTTTCAACAGTGCTAACGTTTCTGCAGGGTGCGCTTGACAACCTCCTCAAGGGTGCCGCTACCCAGTGCCTCCAGAACCTCAACCTGGCTCTCGGCTACGAGGAGCTTGCTGGTATCCCCGAGGACAAGTACTAATTGGTAGTGTTTGTGTGTGACGAGGTACGGTCAAAGCATGGAAATGTATTGCATTGGCATTGCGTTGCGAGGTTGCTTGCTAGGCGGAGCAGGGCAGCCGTCGCTGCCTTCTCTGTCGCACGATCCGAGAACCTTCAGATATCAGACGCCTCCGTCTGGCCATCTAGACGCAACAACATCAAAACAGACGGGCACAATCAAGATGGCCGCATCCCATCCCAAGGTCTCATCTGCAGATCTGCACGTGATGATCGCGTGCATGTTGACCCAGTAGAACGAAATTAAGGATCGTGTTCCCAATCAAGGCACGTCGGAACGTCTTTCCACCATCCCATTCCTCAATTCCTCAGCAGCAGTACCCAGGAGGCTAGCAGCAGACGAGCTGGGCATGACGTTTAGATCGACCCAGACCCGAGAATTCGGGCACTGAATACACTTGAGACGGCACATGTGAGCGGCGCCATACGTGCGTTACACTCCCCCCGAAAGAACATGTGTACTGGGGCAGGGTGGCAGGGATCGCAGGGACAGGCTAAGCTGGGGCTTTACGTTGCCTCTTTTTGCAAAGGGCTTGTGTCAGAGTGCAACACGATCGTGGATCGGTGGAAAGCAGGCTGTTCGTGTTCCCGCAGAGATGGGGGCTGTTCCGACCTCCAAGGCGCCACTGCCGGGACTAGGTGGGATGGAAGCCTCGTGGCAGGACAGGAGGGAAGGTGCGGTTGACTCGCCCAAGATGTGAACAGGCAAGTGCAATCCAGTCCCGCCTGAAGGCCATTTTTACGCGTCTGCAACGCCTGTACAATTCGTTTGATGGCCCATTAGCTGGAATTGCTGCTCAAGTTAGGACGGACACTTTAGTTTTGTCCCACGCTCTAGTGCAGATGCTCAAATGCTTCATAACAACAGAGATCCACAGAATGAGGCCAGACCGCCGATTCGGAGTGCGGAGCCTGGAGCTGCCTCCGCGGATGTGACTTTGGGTCGGACCTGGAGAGAGTCAAAGTAACGCTCCTATCGAGGGAACCGAACCGACAAATGTCGGGTCCATCCTTTGGCAGAGTTACGGTGCGTCGTCGTTGCTATTATACTGCACTGGCTGTGGCGTCCAGGCTGGTGTACGCACACCGAGAGAGGGTGGGTCGTCAGTCACCCACAGCCCTGATCTGCAGCACGATTTCCTCAAGACGTAGCCAGTTCGTCGTATGTCGATAGCAGTGAAATCAAACACTGGAAGCACACGCGATCACTGGAACACCCTGGCCCCAGAATGTGGCTCTTGCACAAGGGGTTGATTGTCTTCCTTCACTCTTGCCGCTTGTAGATGTGGCAACCGGAAACTTGGGTCGTGGGATCAGGCCTGGCACCTGGCACGTTGCTTGCCTGTCCTGGGATCCTGGTTCAGCTGCCTTGGGCCATGGATCAGGACCATCGGTGTTCTCAATGCTCCAGACCCAAGGAACAGTAGTTGATGTCCAGAGTGCGAGAGTGAAGACGGCCACATCTCAAAGCGACCTGATGGACCCGGATTTGGTTGTATCTTGCGCAGCCAGCAGCCTCCCCTGGCCCCGGGACCCCAACATACTTAGAGTGCTTGGGTAATACCGCAGCATCGATACACATGGTTACATGGCGGTGTCTGCCAACTGTCAGCGGTTCAAAATTGAGTAAGCAAACAGCAACGAGCGACTGTGCACTGCGGCAACCTGGGCGCCAGCCATCGTCGGTGACCTTTTGTCGTTGGAACCTTCTTGGTCAAGTCCGGCATCATTACATGTGAATCGACGCGGGGCATCTGCCGAGCTGCTGAGAAGCTGGGTGCCTATGTGTGCCTCTGCAGTCTCTTAGCGCGCTTTGGGTGTTACGCAGAGCCTGCGCTGTTCCAGGAATCGTCGACCACGCAAGAGCGAGGCATGTCCAGGGACATGAATTCAGGAGTGCAGGGTAGTTAGCTTTGCTACGACTCTTTCGGTCCAAGTGTGTTACGGCATGCGTGCCAAAAGGTAAGAATTCAGGCGGTTCCCGCAACAGTGTGCAGAACAGCAATCTCGTGCGTGGGGTACCAGTTGCCAGTGGCACGTACCGAAGGAAGTACCACCCAGGAAACGCAAACCAAACTCGAGAAAAGAAGACGACTCTGGGTCTTGTCAGTGTTCCCTCTTCTCTCAGTCTTTGCTCGCTCTTGAATAGATTTACGACGCCACCGCACCAGCCGGGTCCAGGAAGTTTCGCTCTCGGCTGCCAATTCCTCGCCCACCGCTCCCTCATTTCGCGTTCACCTGTCTGCCTCTTTACGCCAACACAGCTGGCCCGGGTCGTAACAGTGCACGAGCCTCACCTCGAGTCCAGTATCACTTGAGACCAAGTGCACAAAGCTCGTAAAGCCACGCATCGCCCAGGCCTCTCGACGCCGCACTGCACAGTCCCGCCGCCCACTTGCCGACTTTGTAACCTCGCGCCATCGTGCACCCACCTTTGGCCGCCCGATAAACCAAAGCTCTGCTCCACAGAGAAGGCTAGAAGCCCCCTCTCCTTTCCAGTCACCGCCGTCTTCCCCAACGCCTACCATTCAAGTCTGACCATCATAACGACCTCGCTGTTTGTCTGCTTCCCCACGCACGGGTGATAGCTAGAGCGCGAGCGTCATTGTCTACCATGGCCCGCTCAGACGGACGGACCTCTTCGAGGGCCACAGCACCGAGGCGCCAACCCATACCTAAGATGTCCGATCATGCGCCTCCCGTGGCGGTTACACATGACGTGTTTACTGCTGCTGGCACTCTCAGCTCACACTCGCACATGCCGTCGTTGGGGTCTGCATCATCAGCCGACATTGCAGACTGTGATCTTGGAACACCGGCTACGGGTGTGTTTGACATTGGTATCAGCATCAGTCCAAGGAGTGTCTCTGAACTGGTGAGTCGTTGTTGCTCGTTGTCGATGGGCGCGGCCCAGGGATCACAGCGCAGAGGCATGTGCGTTCTGCCCTGGGCCCCCCCATTCTCACATGCACACCCCTCCTCCTCTCCTATCTTCCATGCGGGGGGCGACAAGATCTCTGCGCCCCCCCATGGTCAACCAAGCGTCATACAAGAGAGACGGTGCCGTGAGCCAAGCTGATCACCCTCCCCCTCCCCCTGCAGCATCACACACCGAGGCCCATCATGATGAGCAAAGACGGCGGCGTAGCATTTGGACCAGCAGACAGCCAGCGCGCCCTTCCAGTCGCATTTGCCACCAGCCCTCACGACCACGACATCTCGCACCACCGTCGGGACCCTGCCTACACAGAGGCTGATGGAATGCAGCCAGTCATGTATCACCCACATCATCATCACCATCTCCTTGGTGGCTTCTCTGTCGACGTTTCTCACCACAAGGCTCCTCTTCCCTCCGCAGACACGCCGGCTGCTGCTGCTGCAAGCACTAGTGTGTCTCGGACAGTAAACGCACCGCGACGTATCCATTCACGATCCAAGTCTGGCCCTTCGTCGACAAGACGCGCTAGCAGGTCTGGGTCGAATGCTAGCGACATTCCTCCTCTCCCCGCACTGTCACCAAAGCACAAAGTATCTTCACCTCGTCGGCTCCCACTCACGCCCCCAAACGCTTCTGCAAATGGTCCTCGTGAGTAGCGATCTTTATCCGGCGGGTCCATCAATGTACTAACGAAACACCAGGCTTGACTGCCGGAGAAGAGCCATTCCCCGAAAGCCACTTCGTCACCAGCAAAACCACGTCGGACGAGCTTTTGTCAATGGCAGAAGCTGCTGAGATGGCTCTGCGCAGGCGAACACGGTCTGCACCCAAGGCTGCCGCTGCAGCGGGCGTTTCTGTCAACCCCCTATACACCGTGCGCGAGGCACATCGTCGTTCAGCCTCAATGGGCGTTGATCGCGACGCACCCCACCCCTTTGTGACTGCTACGCATCGCCGCCAGCGGTCGTCCATGACGCCTCGCAAGCATTCGCCACCGAGTGGCGCGGCTCCAGTTCCACTGGCTACACCGACAGCCCGGCGTGCTGCACCTCCGCCCCCGATTATGGTGCCCAAGCGCACGGCCCTCCGCTCGCCTCCCCCGCAACGGTCGCACAGTCCGCCTCCTCCACCCGTGCCACCCAAAGTCTTGCCAACGTCCAGGTTTCCTCCTCCACCCACAAGAGCTGCTCCTCCGCCCCCTGACATGTCTTCACCCCTGCCGCCATTACCACCTCTCCCACCCTTTCGCTGGCCAGCGTCGCCTCTTGGCAACTCGTTGTCCCTCGGCACACCGCTCATACTCATGGACGCTGTGCTTCAGCCACGAGCGGTTTCTGCCGACAAGCACGAGCCGCAGGCGATGGTCAAAAGGCTCGCTGCGGATACACCCAGGGCAACGGAGGGCTGTGACACAGAGGAGGAGGGCAAGGAAGAGGCGGCTGCTGCTCTGCACGAGGCGTACATGTGGGATTGGCCGCATCCTCCCGAATTGCGATTGTGCAAGTGGTGGCAGACCCGCCACACTTCCAAGCCGATACCGGAAAACTCGCTGCAGCTCAAGCTCGACATGTCGTCGTGGGAAACCCCCATCGAGCTTCCCTACCGCAGACGCGACTCGGACTCGTCGCACTTTGACGACGGTCCTCGCGGCAACTCGAGCACGCTCTCGAGCGAACTGGGCCCCCTCACTCCAGAGGACCCCAGCGACGACCCCTTCTTTGAACGCACGCCCATGCCGGCGCCACCACCCAAGCGCGTAGTCGAGCGCCCTTCTCGCCGCTATGGTGTTCCTTTCTAGAAAGAACCATGATGCTGTACAGCCAAAACGATCACAGCGACGCGCATCTGTCGACAGGTTTCGACCCTATGCCAACACACTCAAACGACCCACCACGAAATGTCCATTACGAACTCTTTTCCTTTCACTACGATACGATCCATCTATTCCTCTGTAACATGTTGTACGACGTATCCCCTCACGCACTCTGGACGCAGCATTGAGCGCTTTGACAGCCACCCCTGCATGCATAGACGAATAAGCCACTGCAACTGTTGCCTCAACAGGTAGATGCCATCCAAAACAAAGCAACCTGCCTCCATGCCGTCACCAACGCAAAACGAATGCTACCCCTCGCCGCTGCCGGCAGCTACAAGGGGCAGAGCTCATCAAGGTTCGGCATGACATGCATGTGGCCGCTGTACTACAGATAAGGTCAAAGGCACGACCTTCGGGTCATGGAGTCGTAATACGTGCCACGCTTACTCGTTTGGGCTAGAGGTCTGGAATTTCGAAGGAAGGCCCAGCCAGCTGCAGTCAGCTTAGGGTGGTTGTCTTCATGGTCAGCGTTCTAGTCAAGTATCAACGTGGCCGAGCGCGTACCACACGCATGATGTTCAGGTTGTGCCAACGTCGACGACAATAACATGAACCTCGATAGCACAGTCAAGAGTGCGTCACAGCATGTGGCGAGCTGGCACGCGGCACCGCTTCGAGGTGATCAGCCCCGAAACTTTAACTCACTTGGCGCCTCTTCAATGGCGGGGCCACCACCAGGCTCGCACCGTCTCGCACCCATCTTGGGGTCGCTTACAGGCTTCCAAAAAGGTTGCGCGCGCTTCTCAGCACACACTAAGCCTAGTATGGGGCTCGAACCCATGACATTTTGATGTCTTATGAGAGTAAGAGTCAAACTATCTACCGACTGATATAACCAGGCGATTCGATGTTGACGGCCATGCCGTGGGCTCATGAGCAGCTTGCACACCACCGCCAGATGCAAGGCAATCTTGTGCTTCAGTAGTATCACAGATGGGCCAGTAGAACAGAAGACGCTCAGATCGTCACCTGTGGCCAGTTTGAGACGACTCACGGTCTGTTCCTCCGCCCAGACTCTAGTATACAGCTATACATCTAAGACCATCACCCCTAGCTTATGCACTACTCTCTATGCTCCCAACCCCCGAGCCGCACCCGACATTGCTTACTGAGCAGCAGGCGTAAGACCCCGTGGCGTGCTCACGAGCGTGCTTCCAATCGGCAGCCCGTTGGCCGCCATGTGGGGGTTGCCAGCGACAGGCTGGGCCGAAGGTGCGCGCGAGGGAGCTGGAGTCGTGTCGCGCGGTGTAGCCGAGCCACTTGGAGGAGGTGGGATGTCGGTCTTCAGAACGCGGGTGGTCTTCTTCTTGGGATTGGGGGCTGGTATGTCAGCACCGTTTCAAGGGGGCGATACGGTTCTGCTCACCATTCTGATTCTCAGACATGTAGAAGCGGCGCAGAAGCATAATTGCCTCCTCACGATAGTATCCACCAACGGCCTCAAAAGCCAGGTGGGTGTCGAGCATGTCGCTGTAAGTCAGTATGTCTCCAGCGTTCAGGCCGAGCGACGAGAGGGAACGCCGGTCTGCCTCTGGCGTATCACCGACCGCGACACTCACCTAGTGCTAACGTCCAACACACTTCCACACCCGCCAAACCGATCGTTACCACAGCCGTAGACAACACGTCCAATGCCGACCTGGCGAAGTGCACTTGCGCACATGACACACGGCTCGACCGTCACGTACAACGTGATCTCGGAGAGTGGGGGCGGGTTGTGAGGGAGCAGATGGTCGATAGCCTCGAGCTCGGCGTGAAGTGTTGCCTGACAAGTCAGCCAAGCCCCACAGCAGAGAACGTACGTTTCGCCACTCGTTGGTCCTGTTGCGGGCACGCGCGATCGCGCGGCCATTGCGCACAAACACGCAGCCGACGGGCACCTCGTCGTTGTCGAGCGCCTCCTCAGCCTGTAGACAAAGGCGGCATAGCCACGAGTAGGCCAGTAGGTCAATGCCAGGCAGAGACAGGACGGGGTCCCAAGCAAAGGTGAAAGTGGAGGTCACAAGAGGAGCACGCGAGCGAGAGGGGCAATGAGCAGACGAGCAAGAGCACAGCAGTCAGCATCCTTCCACATTCTTGAGGGTCCAGGTTTCCCTTGCTCGCAAATACGCACCATGACGAGGGCCTCGCGCATCCATGCCAAGTCCGTCTCATCCTGCTGCTCTGGCGGTACATAGATCTGCGAGAGTGAGCAACAAGCCCTCTGCAGCGCTCTCGAAGCGCCTCTCCACCATGCTTCAAGTCCCAACTCACCGCCTTGTTCATCTTGTGTAGCTTGCAGGTCGCGGAGAGTAAATGTAAGCAGTGAACAGAGATGGCAAACGACTTGTTCTGGAGGCCGAGCTGGGCGTGGACGAAAGGAGGAATGTAAAGTCGGAGGACGGCAAAAAGTTGGGAAATGGCAAAAGTGGAGGTCGTCCACCTGGTGTCCATTCTCCCATGTCTGCTTCTGACTCTTACGCATGCATACAAGTCTGTCATTTTACTCTCGGGGGCTCGGGGAGTGTTCTGCAGCGTACTAATCCCATGAAATGTCAGATATGCACACCTGCAAAGTGGGCAGGACGGCGGACTAGGTCCTCCCCTGCTGGACGCCAAGCCACTCGCGGACGCTACGAAATCACTGAAATACACAGTCCGAATGCATATGAAACTTGTGATACCTAGTCAACGAGGGTGAGCTCGCGCGTGCGGTTCTTGGCGTAAAGATCCTTGTAACGGTTCCAGATACTGCATCGTCAGCCAGTGTCACGGAGCAGGATTGGGCAAATCTCAACGGCGGTCAATCCGCCGCGTTCAGGACTCACCGCAAGAGCTCCTCAATGTACAGCTGATGAATCTCCTGGACATACTCGTCCGTGGGGTTGACGGTCTTGGTGACAGGGATGGGCTTGCCGACTGCCTTGTTAGCACAGGCGCAATCCTGCCACAGCAAAGTACTCACTGACTGAAACGATGGGATGGCGGAACGGCTGCATACGTCAGAACCTGCCCTAGCTGCGCGTCACTCACCATGAGACCGAGATTGTAGTTGAAGATGCCACGGCCGTGGAAGAGAGGAAGAGTGAAACCAAAGATCTTCTGGAATATTTTCTGGGTCTTGTACACGGTGGTGCCGCGGTCGTTTGCGAGCTGGTCGTAAATGTCATTCTCACCGAAAGAAAAGACAGGGACGAGTTCGGCGCCCTCGCGGATGGCGACCTTGATAAAGCCAAAGCGGCGCTTGAGCGTCAGGTCGTGTGTGCCTGGGTGTGCTGCGAGCGACTCTGCTGCACCGCCAACAACAATGGTGATCGCGTTTCCAGGTCCGAGATCAAGAATCGCACGGCATGAGCGACGGGACACGGAGCAGATGCCCATGGACATGAGGAGATCACGGTAGAAGGGGATCTTGAAGTTGGAGTCTGAGGGTGTTAGCACACGTGTGAAGTGAGTCACGCAGAGCGGAAGGATCGCTCCACCCCATTCTGCATGACAATACTCACCAAGAGTCAAGAGGTGGGGCTTGACACCGGGAAAGTATTCTGAAAAGCCGGTCGCCTCTGTGCCAAAGGTGGCGACGGCTCCCCTACGTTGCATCAGCCAACTGCGATGGAGGAGGGCACAAAAGACAAACGTACATTCCTATGATGCCATGCGGATGGTAACCGAACACATACGTCCTGTCGGCTGGGAGCTCTGCTTCCTGACTGTCAGCGTCATTCAAACCAGTGTGGGGCTTACCTTGACGATACTGCAGGGCGCACGTGGTTAGCAATGACCGCTCGTAATCACACTAGGACCGAGTGCAGGGGAGGCCGCTTGTCGTAGCTCTTTGTGCTCACAGCACCCGGTCCGTCGCGCGTGGCTCACCTGCACGGATAGTACTCTGCCGGTTGTCAGTGCAGCCCCTTGCGCACAAAGGTCACAGCATACGTACGCGCAAAGTACTTGAAGAGGAACAGGCGTCGTATGAACTCCTTGGGACGGCCGCCCTTGACGTGGGCCTTGTCGATGAACAAGACCCATAGCAGGTAGGGCACAGCAATGGGCCAGAGAATGGGAAACGAGCTGCGGGGCATAGTCAGACACACGTTGCTTGGCGCGGCGCAGGAGTAAGGCACAAGACTGGCGGGATTGGAGCACGGCGTCCCTGCCAAAGTCCACGCCCGGGGCGGCACACTCACAAGAAGAAGAAGAAGAGGAATAATGAGATGGGCATGGCAAGTGTCCAGAGGACGACTGCGAGTGTCTGCAGACGGCGGTGCGGGGGAATGTGAAGGGGAGCGAACCTGGGAGTGTCAGTGGTAGGACAGATGGGAGATGACAGCGAGCTGCCGGTGCCACGCGCACACGCACTTGACCTGTGTGGGAGCGGGGATCGAGATCTCAGACAGCTTGGGCAGCTTTAGAGCCTCGAGGAGAGGGCTCTTTGTCGCCTGCTTCTTGGTCTTGGTCTTGGTTTTGGCGCCAGCTTGACCACTCTTTGCGCCCTTGTCGACGACGCGGCGATGGTCGACCGTCTTGTCCTGGGTGCGCTTACGCAGGCCCTGCTCGGGAGGGTACAGGAGTTCATCGTTGCCAGCGAGAGGAAGCAGTGACGGCGCGGGGCTGATGTCTGGAGTGTCGGTATAGCTGCTGCTGCTGTCGCGCATGTGTCCCAAACGGAGCCCGTCGTCGATGTTGGTGGTGGAGCGCGGCAGGTCGGCGTCACGGCCAGTGATGGGTGAGCCGGAGGCCTGCGAGCTGCTAGCGCTCGAAGGATTTGTCGACATTGTCGACATGGCCATGAGAGAGGAAGAGAGTGTGTTGTGAGTTGTGTTTATGAGGTCTAGATTGGGAGCGTGGGAATGGCCAAGGTTAAGGTCCCGAAGTCTAGAAGGATGGCCAGTGTTGTCGCTGGTTGCGCCAGATGTGATGGTGCGCAAGGAGCCAAACGTCGGTGTGTTGAAGCCAAAGGTCGCCTGCGCGGAGCAAAAGAGTGTAACCCGGCAAGCAAGAGAGAACGGGGTGGAGAGAGCCGCGACGGGCAGAGGCTGCAGTGAACAGCAAAGGGGGACAAGTGTGAGAGCCAGGAACAGACATCCTCCACTCTCTGCTCACTCACCCTGCACACCCGGTAAATCCGTCATTTCTGGGTACGCAGATCCACGTCCTGGCCTTTGCCTCTCTCTATTGCCCAGCATGCAGCATGCATATGCCCCGCCCTATCCGGACACCTCTCATCCCCGCCCCTGTGTTCTGGTGCTACCTGCTGAAAATGCCCCTGGGCGCCCGGCACGACAAAGCCGCATCGGCACAGCAGCGGGCCATCGGCCAAGTCGGGGCTCATTTCCCCGCAGGGTTCCGGTCCGTCTCCTGCGGACTGCGTGTTGGCAGCCACCACCGTGGGCCTCCACCTGTGTGCGACGACCTGCATTGCGATCATTCACTTGCGTCTGGTCATGCTCTAGAGCTGCAAGGATACACCAACGCACGTTTGTGACCAACAATATGGGACAGAAGAAACTTGAAAGGGAAATTTACGCATCTGTCGTCAGGAAGATATGATATTTTAGACCCACTAAGGATCGACGACATACCACACGCCACAACAACATGTCACTTTGGCGAGTAGCGCTGATAAGAAGCATGCCAACGGAGTGTCACAGCAAACCCTGCATTAGAGGTAAATTAAGTTTGGCAAAGCGTATGTATCTATCTACGATTGCTCTAATCCCATATCACTGAACCCCATTATTTACTTGCCAGTGTACTTGCGCTCAAGGTAGCGGGCAGGGATGTACACCAGACAAACGGCGACGAAGGTGACCTCAAAGGCAATGTTTCCGCTGCAGAAAGACGTTAGCTGCGTTGCCTCAGCTGTCCGATAATGCTACTCACCCGCCAGGAATAGCGCGAGCGGCCCATCCGGTCCACCAGTCCTGGGCCATGCACACGGCGGCGACGGGGATGCCCTGCGTGAACGTTAGCACTGGGACGGAATAGAATAGCTCCAAAGATGGTGTGGCCGATGCCGCCGGATACGGCTGTTAGAGCGGACAGAAGCTATGAAACTTTCCGGCATCGCAACATTGCCACCCCGGAGCGGTTACTCACGACTGCGAGGCTGAGGAAGAAGGCAATGCCATAAGGCAGCTTGGAGGGCTTGTTCCAGATAGCGGGAGGGTAGGTCAGGAGCGAGACGGGTGCGCGGAAGAGGAGGGGCTCGGCGAGGGCCGAAGGAAGGTAAAGCGCGACCCAGTAGCCCAGAACAGCAAGGAAGTTGTGGAGAACCTCGAAGAAGTGGTCCGAGCCGGCAATCTGTGGGTCAGTTAAAGTTGTACGACCGCCGAAAGCTACTCACAGCTACCGGGAGGAAGATGGCAGTCACGATCAGAGCAAGGAAGTAGCGGGGGACCTTGGTGAGGAAAGGGAAGACGATCTGTCCCGAAAGACCGCACGAGTAGATGGTGGGCGCAACGTTGGCGATGACCGAGAGACAGAAGAGGACCATGACAAACTTGGCAGCGTTGCCCTGGCCGCTCATGGTGTAAAGGAGGTTGGGAGCACCAATGTTCGCAGCGGCCTCCCACTGGGGGATGTTGAAGGCGACGAGCCGGCATGCGGCGCCAAAGATCTGGACGAGTACGATGGGGGTGAACAGACCAAAGTAGACGCAGAAGAAGAGGGGCACACGGGCGGTGTTGGGAGGAAGGAGAGTGGTCTGCGAACGTTAGCACATGGACAGTAGACTAGAGTAGCCTGGAAACTCACAAAGTCACTCGAGAGAGACGAATAGGACACGGTGAAACCAATCTGGCTCGCACCGTAGCCAAGCACACCACTGGCAGTGACAGCAGTGGTAGCCTTGACGGTGTCACTGTAGACAAGGTGAAGCTTGTCACCGATGACACCGATCAGGGCGATGTAGAGGATGACAATGATCGGCAAGGAGGTGATCGACAGGTAGTGGAGGGCGCGGAGGCCGATAAAGGAGAGCTGTCACAGTCAGTATTGCTTCATGGCATGCGAACTCACGCAGACACCAATAACGCCAACGACGACAATGCCGACAGTCCAGGTCATCTCGCTGCCACTAGCCAAGCTGAGGCACTGGCCACCGAGAATGTTGGTGAGGGCCAGGAAACCCAGCATTGTGAGGCAGTTGGCGAGCGAGGGGAGCATGGCACCAAAGTATCCAACGGCATAACGAGCCTGCACCATCTGGCGCATGCCGGTGCGGGGACCGTTCGTGGCGAGGTAAGCAGGGGGGATGCACAGGATGGCGTTGAAGAGAACGATTACGAGGCATGTCGCACGAAAGTCGAGCTTGAATATCGAGGGGCCGACCATGCCTTCCGAGAACTGCCTGTTAGCTGCCTGCAAATCTAGAAACGCTCAACGTACACTCAGAATGTTGCAGTTGAGAGCGGCCCAGAAGGTGAACTGGGGGAAGTACGAGAACCAGGTGAGGCGCTCGCGTTCCTGGTGGTGTCAGTAAATGTCAACAAATTCATATGAGCGGCCCAGGCGTCCACATACAGTCCCAGCCAGCTCCGTGATCTTCACGAGCTGGTCAGGTCAGGTCACTCGGCAGAATGCCGCCCAGAGTTCCCTCGCACTAGTCCTTATCTGCCAAGGATTTGGACCTCCTGACTTTTTTACGTGGGCTCACACAAGCCCCGTACCACCGCCCCCGGCTCACGCAGCACTCACATTCTCAGGTCGTGGCTCGGTACCGCGCTCCTCGACACCGTGCTTGACCAAAAAGTCCATGGCGGCAACTGCGCCGCCCTTGATGCCGGCTGGACGGGGCTTGACGGGCTCGTCGAGCGAGGTCTGGCTCGGCGCCTGGCCCGTGGGCATCGCGACGCCCTTCTCGGGGTCGTAGTCGTACTCGTACTCGTCGGTACGGGCCGCCATTGTGTTGTCGTGCACTTAAGAGAGGAAGGAGGAAGGAAGGTGCTCAAGGGCGGCTAGTTATGCCACCCGGTGTGTTAGTGGAGGTGCTGAGCTGAGGGACTGGTAATTCAAGCTGCCCTTCTAGACGTTCTTGAGTGAGTGTGCGATGCAAAAGAGAGTAGTGCTGGGTAATTTAGATTGGCGAGCGAGCCCTCTGTCGTTTGGGTCGTCTGTCGTTGGTCGTCGCTGCTTGATCGAGTCGCTTTGCAGGAATAGGCCTAGATCCGAAAATTCCAATCACCTCACGCCACCTCCCCCACCTCCACCGACGACAGTCCAACAAGGTTGCCGGTCCCTGGGATTTCTGCCATTTTACGCGTCCATCCTGCCCGCGGAGATGCCGCATCTCAGATTTCCTGCCCATCTCCCCTGCCATCACGTGGTATCACCACTGGCAGTCTTCGGCCAACATTTAGGCGAACAAGCACGGTTGCTCGTGACTGACCTGCTCTGGCATGGCCGTGCTCGCTACCACATGTACCCATGCAGCCCGAACACTTGATCATATGACTTTGATGCACAGTTTAGGCTGTGTTTGACGAGCTCGAGTCATTCGATCTACACTCGTGCCTTGGTGCACGCTTTTCCTATTGGAAAGAAACACCTCGCTTGGAAATTAGTTGAAACAATTACAGCTCGCGTATCTTGTATCTAAGCGTGGCTTCATGGGCAGTCGAGTTAAGAGTTGTTCGGGAGATGTCACAGGCAACAACGGCTCTAGGCTGCACAGGCATGCATTGTTATGCTTTCGGCTTCCTTCCTCTACAACGGCCTCCTCGCCCGTGCACACCTCCGCGCCTACAGCAATAGCTGACGTGAGCCAACACACAACTGTGAGCCGTCAGCCAGTCGCTCAGTGGAAAGACGCAGTGCGCCAGTTCTCAGAAGGATGCGTTCCTAACCCGGCCCCGTCACCCTGCTGTGCTCGTGCGCTTCATGGATATCAGTGCCACAGGTCGTTCTCACGCCTGCACGTTCACCGTGTCTACACCAATCCTCGCAGCATACCCATCGCTCTGGGCTGCCGCTAATACGGCGCAACGCTGTCCCTCATGGGTTCCCCGCCCTGCCGTTACTCTTGGCAGAGCAGCAAGCCTCGAAACCCGTGAGCCGGCGCCGGGGGGTCGTAGCAGACCTGACCCGTCGCCGGTATACGCTCGGGCCTTTGCCACCTCTCCTCTGACTCTTCGAGGAGAGGGGTCTATGACCGAGCAAAATGTACGTCCGCCTTTTACTCCGACCTGCAGTGTTCTGTAGCAGGTCGGTGAAGGTATTGAACGCTCCAGAGCGACACGAAACAGCGGGTCGGCGGAGGTGTCGAGCTCACACCTTTTACACATACACATCATTGCGGCGGGACTCACGAGGTAAGAGGTTTTACAACACCATAATCGGACAGTTTGTCGGATTTGACAACAAAACGTTCCCTTAGTTGACCCTGTATTGCGGGGCGAGCAGCATGCCCTGCTCATTACACAGCCTAAGATGATCAGCGAGGTCACGGTCAGTGAATGGGTAGACGCACGCCTCCAAGAACAGCCACAAAGTCATCCGAGGACACCAGCTCAACCTGCAAAGTCAGTCATAACTCCGTATCTCCTCCCTTGGACATACCGCGTTGCGCGACCACCGCTTCTCGTCCTCATCCACGCTCAGTCCGCCGATGCAGACAAATCGCCTGTACGGCACAATGTCGGGGCGCATCCTCATGCTCGTAAGGTCCTTGAGAAGAGCACGCTCAACGGAGATCAGGTCCGGAGTGGGAGGCGGACCCGGCGGAGATCGGCCCACATAGCGCGCCGCGTGCGCGTTGACGACTGCCTCCTTGCACAAAGCAACCAGCTCCGTGTACTCGGTACACCTGACAACTCGGGTGAGCCAGGCCAGCCAAGTCGTGCAGGCTGAACCGTACTCGAGCTGCGGTGGAGCATACGACACTGCGATCCCCGCGCCGCCACCAGAATCAGCATGGGCAACTTGGCGGAGTTCCTCGTCAAAGAGGAATGATGTGAGCGCCGCGTATGCCTGTGATGGCTCCCGACACCTGGCCCGTATCTGCCATGACTCGTCAAACCACAATAGTGTCGAGGGGGGGATGTAAGCTTCCCATCCGGGAGCGC
The DNA here is from genome assembly GCA_002335605.1 of Prillingera fragicola. Classification (NCBI taxonomy): domain Eukaryota; kingdom Fungi; phylum Basidiomycota; class Tremellomycetes; order Trichosporonales; family Trichosporonaceae; genus Prillingera; species Prillingera fragicola. Next base: position 2,552,476 of record BEDY01000001.1, read on the forward strand.
CGGCAATCAACACCATTATCTGAGCAAGTCGATCCGGGTACTGGAGGATGAATGTGGGCGAGAATGTGACCAAGCCTCCACTCTTCCATACAGGTCGGAAACCCCACTCTGCTGCTGGAGTCTCTAGGTTTGGCCCGATCGTAAAGTACCGAGTGCGGCGAGCCAGGGCGCGTGTGATGGTGCTCGAGAGGACGATCCTGCTCATGTGCGCGTTGAGGAGGATGGCTACGTCCATGTTTGTGTTGGCGTTCTTGGCATTGCACACTTTCACGACGTCTTGGTAGAGCAGCTCGGTGGCAGAAGCCGGATGAACATAGGTCGTTGCGTCAGGTAGAGCAGCGGCCACAGCTGCTGTCAGGCCATAGCTCGCAGCAATGCTATCCGAGCCGGTAGCGTGAAGGGTTCCGGCTGGCTCGGGCACCTTTTCGCCAGTGAGAAAGTCGGGCCTGATGGGGTTGGGCAGAGGCTCTAGGGGTTTGCCTGCAAGCGGCACGGTCAAAATCATTGCAACGGCACTAAGCTTTGGCAAGTCGGGGGTACCTTTGCCGAGAGTGTCGAGCTTGGCGTCTTCGGGGAGAGCGACAATGACGAGCCTATGAGCCGAGATGCCTGTCTGCGGTGCTTGCGCCTCGTCGGTGCACATGTACACCTTGCCCGAATTGCGCATGTAACCTCGAACCGTTTCCCAAGACTCAGTAACTTTTGCGTCCGGGACACAGAGCGAGGCCCACTCGGTGACAGACGCACCCTGGGCAAGAGCCAAATCGATGCACTCTTTAGGAGCTTCGATAAAGTTGTGCCTACTAAACCTCCCCATGTGGGCCAGGAAGTAGATGCCATTCCAGTCGAGAGTGTCGCCCGAGGTCACCTTGAGATCGACCTTTACATTCTGGCGGTTCGAGAATCGAGCTGGGTCTTCCACTCCCAAGAAGAGCGAGTAGAGGTAGCACAAAGTTCGTGGTGGAAGCGGCTTGGATATCGGACCGGATGGTGCCGCTGACGGCGGCCTCGCCACCACTGGTGCCGGCGCGACTGCATTCGCTGAATCCTGTCCACGCTTGCGCGGATCGCGCGATGCCTGATAACTTGCCACTGGAAGAACGGGACGGATAGGTCCGGCAGACCCAGCGTCGCCAAAGCCATGTACTGGCGATAATCCTCCCTCAAGGGGTGAACGACCGTAAGCCGCTGGTGACCGTCCTCCTTCGAGAGGGGACAAACCGCCGTGTGGCAGGAGGGGAGGGGCCCCAGGAGGGCGCCCTCGAGAAGATGCTGGCAGTGGTCGTGTCGACATAAACGGCGACCTCTTCTTGATCAAGCCAGAGTATGGCTCTGGTCGCGGCGGCAGGTGGTGCGGACGTTGCTGCTGGGGCACATACGCCTGGATTGCCGAGTGATGGTTTGAAGCGGGCACTGGCGCAGAGCCTGTGCCACCGGTCGGCTGCATCGCTGCGCTCCTTGGTCTGTGTGATGTTAGCATGCTTGTGCGCAAATGAATCTCACCCGTCTAGAGGCGTTGCAGCCGATGTGGGTTCTGCCTGCGCCGTAGTAGGTGGGGCCGATGACTCATCCGACTGCTCCTGAATCTCCCCATCCTCTTTCGCGGGTGACTGTGATTCGGAGGACATGATGATGTCCATGTCCTGAGTTTGCGTAGTGGCAGGCTCCGTGACCATATCCTCTATGTCGTTGTCGCTGTGCGTGGGCGAGCCCGTGTCAAACAGAGGCTCTTGTCGCTGCTTCTGAGCTGGAGGAGCGTCGAGAGGGAAAATCTCGGTATTCAGCTCTAGTCCATGAAGTCCTATCGCTGAGGCCGGTGCCACTACTTCGGATTCTGGCTCTGCTTCTGCTGGGGGAGGTGATGCTGTGGATGCGGCAGGCGGAGAGGATGCGACGGGTAGTGACGACGCAACCACCTGCACTGGGGAAGATGGCGCAAAGGGAGATCCCGCTGCAGGTGGAGACGGCGCTGGAGGAGAGCCCGCAGCTCCTGCTGGTGGCGGAGAAGGCATACGAGGAGATGAAACCGCAGCTCCTGCTGGCGGAGATACCGGTGTGCCTTCGGTTTTGGCTGCCGGTGGGGCCTGCGTTGAAGGCCCCGCTGCAGGCTCTGCTGCAGATGCTGTAGCGGGTTCCGCTGTAGATGCTGTAGCAGCAGACACCTTATTCCAGTCTCGTTTGGTTGGCTTTGCCAGTTTGGCCAATGCCTCCTCCCTTGTCATAGCCGGGCTCGGTGACTTGACCCTCTGCCTCTTTGCCGCTGGCTCCACTCGGGGTGACGGGAGAGGTGAAGGCTTGCCCTTCTGGGACTCGGTCTCGTCAAAGAGAGAATTGAATGAGCCAGAGGGGGAAGGTGCTTGGGGCGGTGATGGAGGGAAAATGATATTGGGATCGACAGGCCCGGTTTGCTTGCGTCCTTGAGCAACCGTTGGAGGCGCGGCTATCCTTGGAGCTGCAGGCGGCGGGCGAGGTGGTGTCCGGTTGGGTGACCTGGTCCCGACATTCACGACCGAGGAAGGTAGCTGAGGCGGCAGCATAGCCTTGGTATTGCCGCCAGGTCGAGCAGCGGCTCGAATTGCCTCTGCAACCCTCTGCTGGTTCTTCAGCAACTTGCGGGCCCTCTTCTTCTTGCGCCAGTAGTAATCAGAGTCGGCTTTGGTAATGCGTTGTCCCAAAAGCTCCTTCTGTCGTCGCCTCTGATACGTCTCCCAGTCTCGCTTGGGGCGCGCAGCAGCAAACTTTGTACCTGCAGTGTCAGGACGCCTGGGAGGCAGACGAGGCTACTCACGGAGCTGCTCCTCGGGCGCTTCCACGAGCTCATTCATCTTTCCTGGCGGCTCGCTTTTTCCCTTGGGTATCTTTCTGCCAACCGACTTCCAGAATCTGCAAGGTTTAGCTACGTTTCGCCACGATCGGCAACGTACTCGGTAATGAGCGGCGCATTACCATCCTCATCCTCAAAGTTGGCGAACGGCTCCTCCCTGTGACGTTAGCGCCATATACACACAGACCGCGAAAGTGCCAAAGTGGGCAGACCACTGGAATGGCCCACTCCCAAACGGCCACACTCTCACTGCTCCACACTCACGTATCGGACACAGTCTTGAGGTAGCCCTTCCACATGATACCGTAGTGCTGCCCACGCGTCAGTTCTATCCACCACCCAGCAGTGTGACGATCCCATCACACTGCGCGCTAACGACATCCGGTACTCACCCAGCCAACCCATCCCTCATCTCGAACCCGGCGCGAGTCCTTGAACACGGCGTACTTGACGGCATCTAGGGCGGTCAGCGTCAACAACAACAACTGGCTTGAAGTGGCGCAACCACAACGAATGCACACATACCGTACTCAAAGTCATCGTCTGATCCAAAGGACTTTTCCGACACGCTGCTCTCGCTGTCCGAGTCGTTGTCATAGTAGCCCGGTATCTCCTCCTTGGGCTCCTTGGCGGTCGACGAGGACGCGACGGCGTTGGCAGCGCGGCTGCTGGATGCTCCGGCCGTGTTGCCGCCTGTGGAGGAAGTTGGGCCCGCTCGAACCATTGCGTGGATTCCGGGCCGAGACCGCGTCGCCACGGTCGTGTGGGTATGATAGATAAACGCTAGTAGGGCATGTACTTTGTACGAAAGTGAGGCCAGGTTGATGTTGCGACACAGTGATCAACCTTGGTTCGATGATGCAAACAAGTCACGTGCTAAGGCACACACGATATCTGGCCCTTTCTAAGCATGCACGACGCGCGACACGTCTTGTCCTGTGCACATATCGCACCACATGCTTCCCATGACATGCGCTGACCTCAAGTTAGTGCATACAGTGCCCCGTGCTGCCAATCATCATATGTGCATTTCTGCCAGCAAAGCTGGACAAGTTCATAGGTAGAGTAAGGGTCGTTAGGCGCGAGTGGGTGGTCGCAGGAAGGCCCAGGGTATAGTGCAGAAGGGGAGGGTGAAGAGTGCCAGCAGTACAAGCGGCAGAGATAACGGCGGGGACACGGACGGGACAACGGATGCTTGCGATGATCGAACTCGTAGAGCGCGGTCACGCCTACTTGCCAAGACCGAACCGCTTTTTCTGGATAGGATTAGCAATGTGCTGGCTACGTAGCGGCAAAGACTCACCGAGCCCTTCTCGGGCGTGAGGGGGCGGCCGCTCTCGATACGCCTCTTCTTGTCGTCGAGCTCCAGACGCTGCTTCTCGAGCGCGTCCTTCATCTCGCGGTGGCGGGCGTAGAGCTCCTCCTCGGACTGCTTGAGCTTCTGCTCCTTCTCCTGCACCTTCTGCTGGAAGACCATCTTCATCTCGGCCTCCATCTTGGCGAGCTTGGCCTCGTGCATGGCACGCTCCTCGGCCTGCTTGAGAGCAGGGTTGGTCTCCTTGAAGACACTCTCGTCCTGAGCAACACCCATGGCGCGGAGCTTCTCGGAACGGTAGATCTCGTAAAGGTAGTCGTTGGTGTTCTCACGGAGCTCCTCCATGTGGGTGCGGACAAGCATCTGGCGGAGCTTGACAAAGTCGCAGTGGTCCTCGTTGTCGACCTCGATAACACCCCAGGGGTACTGACGGCCGCGAACCTGGCGGCCATCGGGCGAAGAGACAACCTGGTCCGAGCCAACAACAGCGAAGGGAATCTTGCGCTGGGCATGTCAGTTGAGCACTAGGGCCAGCAACTCACAAGAATCTCCTCGTTCTCCTGCTGGGTCTCCTCGTCGTCGCGGTCGTACGAGGGAGGGTGGAAGATGTTGATGCCGTGGTGCTCAATGTCCGAAAGGACCCTCCGCTTGAAGAGCTCGACCTCCTCCTCGGTCAGAGTGTCGGCCTTGGCAATGACAGGGATAAGGTTGACCTTGGTGTGAAGGCGCTTCATGAACTCAATGTCAATAGGCTTGAGACTGTAGAGTGAGTATACACCTGGCCGCGAGTTGTCAAGACCACTTACGCGTGACCAGTGGGTTGGATAAAGTAGATGCAGGCGTGGATACGGTTGTCGACCATCTTGAGGCGGTTAACACGGTTCTCCTGCTCGAGGTACGCGTCGTAACGGGCCTCAATGTTGTCGACGATAGGCTTCCAGCACTCCTCATTGTTGACGTAGTCACCAAAGCCGGGGGTGTCAACAACGGTAAGGTTGAGGCGGACACCGTTCTCCTCAATCTCTGCGGAAGGTGTGAGCGCATGATCAGGGAGACTGGTGGCAGCGCCGAGGCCGCCCGTCTTTCGTGTTTCAACATACCGGCACCAATGCTCTCAATCTGCACAGTCTTGCCGCGGTCCATGCCGGGCTCGGGAACGTTCTTGGGAGCATAGAGCTTGGTCTCAAAGAGCGTGTTGATCAGAGTCGACTTGCCGAGGCCAGACTCGCCTGAGAGACAATGTCAGTACACGGACCCCTTTGCGCGCGTGGCCCGAGCCTCGCGTTCGTGTTTCTCCAGCACACAAACGTACCAACGACCATTGCCACAAACTGGAAGCCACGCCTGGGATAGGAGTTAGCAGGGTTACTAGCTCTGCCAGCAGCTGGAGGGAGAGGACAAGACGCGTCGACGACGTCGCGTCAGACGCCCATGTACGCCTCGTCCCCGCTCTGAACTCGGGCCGCTGGCGGACGCGCTGGATCTCACCTGACACTGCGGCGGTGGACCTGGTTGGGCAGGTTGGAGAAGCCGACCCAAGACGAGAGGGTCTTGCGAACGACCGAGGGGACGGCGAGGCCGTGGGTAGAGCCTCCGAGGTCACCTCCGTTGGCCGAACCGTTTGACGCGCCGTTGCCATTGAGGTACGCGGACTGGTCGAGCTCGACCTCATGTTCCTGGGCACCTGCTGCGTCTACGTCTGCGGCCATGCTGCTGGGCTCGTACTGGTACGCGTCGGCCATGGGTGCGATTGTGGTGTGCGAAAGGGATGAAGAGAGAGAGAGAGAAGGATGGGTGTGAAGGGGGAGTGAGAGGAAAGGGGTGAACGACGACGAGCGAGGACGAGGTGTGCAGACGTGTGGTGGATGCCAGGGTGGGAGTGGGACGTGCGGCTGAGCGGGACTGGATGGTGGTAGCAGGCAGGAGGGCACGAGAGCAGAGGGAGGACGACCACTGCAGCTGCTGGTCCAGGTCGCACAGCGGGAAGCCTTCAGGCTGCAGGCTGCTCATCCCACCCCACACGCCCTCCCTCCACGCGTACACACTTTTGATCCCGCCGCACCCATGCCATGGGGCCACGCGACGAGACACAAGGGGGTAGGTCGTCTAAAGGGGGAGGAGCATGTAAGTGAAGATCATGGCAGCCGGTGTTTCGGTGATTCTACCGCAGAGGCAGAGTGCCTCTCTCTTGTCGAAGTTGGAATCCAACTCGTGCTGAAGCAACAACATTCAGCATCGTCGAGCTAGCATCATCCACCACCGCATCTCAAAAGGATCCACACAGACGGATCACATCCACGGATACTGCATCTTCACATCCTAGCCAAAGGAACCGCCCTCGTACCGCCTCTTGCCCGTCATGAGGCTTACTCCAGAGGTGAGCTACAATCTCTGATGTCACAACAGACACCCACTGACATCGTACCCCAGTTTGTTTCCAAATCACAGTCGGTTCGTGCCTACAGTCTTGATAACTCTGTTATCATGCCGTGCTAACCTCCTGTCGCAGCATTTGAATGCCCTCAAGGAGCGCGAGTTGGATTTGCGAGGTTAGTCGTGCGACGTCGCCATATGGTCTTCCTCGGTCTCGAGCCACTACTGACCCTACCAGGACTTGCCATCCCGGTCATTGAGAACCTTGCGTCGCACCAGGGGACATACGACACGCTCAACTTGACCGACAACTCGATTACTGTTCTCGGCAACATCCCTCTCGGTGAGTACGCGACCTCGATAACAAACGCAACCCTAACCTTTCAGCGAACCGATTGGAAACCATCCACGCCGCGCAGAATCAGATCTCCTCTATCAGCCCTTCCCTTCCCGTCAACGTGAGCTTGCACCCGGCTCGCTCGGCGCTGACGTTAGATCCCCAACCTCGTCTCACTAACCCTCACCGACAACGCCGTCGCCTCACTCGCGACCCTCGTTCCCCTCGGCGACCTGTCGCTCCTGAGGTATCTCTCCTTGAGAGGCAACCCCGTGACCGAGCACGAGCACTATCGGTTGTTTACGATCTGGAAGGTGGCAAAGGGGCAGCTGCATGTCCTGGATTTTGAGCGTGTAAAGGACAGCGAGAGGGAGGCTGCACGAAAGCTGTTCACCGACGAGGCAACCGGCGCACCCACCGCGCTCGCCCACAAGCTCATGGTCGCTACGACTTCGGCTGTTCCCGGTGCCGCGTTGACGGCCGCGACCAAGCGTGCTGCCGCCGCGGGAGCAGCGGGCCTCAAGGGACGTCTCATGACCGCCGAGGAGAAGCAGCGTGTTCTCGAGGCCCTGACGCGTGCAAGCACTGCCGAGGAGGTGCGCAAGCTCGAGCGCATGTTGGCCGACGGCTTGATTCCCGAGGGAGGAGTGGACGCGGCTATCGCGATCGAGGCTTAGGGAGTGGCAGTGTACTCATGGTACATGTGGACGACGATGGTTTCGTCGTCAGAGGGGGTGTACACCGGTAGAAGATTAGTCCTACTGGCGCCGACGCGCGCCAGGCCACAGCACTAGTAGACACAGAGTCATGTTACAGCGTTGCATTGTCTTGTCTACTCCGGCTCTTCTAGAGCCTACCCTGCCGTCCCGTCGGACGCGGCGATGACTCGCGCCCGTCCTGGCTCTACTTGAGAGCCTGCTGGAGCCACTTTGTGAGGTCGTCGAGCTCCTTGGGGCACGACGAGTGCTGCATGCCGGGGTACGACTCGAAGCAGAGTCCCGGGCGTGCAAAGGCGGTTCCGGGGGGCTTGACCTCAAAGCCGAGCTTCTTGAGGAGCTCGATCGACTGCTGCCCGTCTGTCTGCGTTAGCGCCTGCGTTGGAGCCATGGCAAGGACTCACACTGGTACTCGACCACGGGGTCGGCGGTACCGTGTCCCCAGAAGTAGGCGGCCTCGGCGGCGTCCTTGCGGCTCATGCCCTCGATCTTGTGCGCGAGCGGCACCCAGGTCGACAAACTGACGTACCCGGCAAGCTTGCGCTTACCGAGGAGACACGAGAGGGCAGCAATGGCACCACCCTGCGAGAATCCTCCCAAGACAATGCGGTCCTCGGGCGTTCCGGCGTCGACCTCGGCCTGGATCAGCCTGTCCACTGCCTCGACCGTCTCGAGCATGCCCTTCTCGTCCTCGGGGCGCGGGTTCAGGCTGCGGTCAAAGGTGTAGATGTCAAACCAGCTCGGCATGCGCATGCCTGGGGTGTGTTAGTGGTGTAGGCCGGGGGGGGGGGGCCTTGGGTAGCTCACCGCCGTTGACGGTCACGGCGCGCTCGGGCGCGTGGGGGAGAATCCACTTGACGTTCGGGAGCTGGGCCCACAGCATCTTGGCGACCGGGAGCCAGCCGTGGCCCGAGTCGCCCAGCCCGTGGAGGAAGATGACGGTCGCGGTTTGGGCCTCCTTGGAGGCGACCTTGAGGTGTTTGAGAGGGGCAGCCATTTCGACGACTGAAATGGAGTTAGATGTCGCGGGAGAAGAAGGTGCGAGAGGAGTGGTGGAGGGGAGGTAGAAGCGGCCGTAGAGGTAGACGACGGCGGCGGTGAGAAGGAGGAGAGAAGTGACGAGTGGGGTCTTGCGGTTAATGATGGTAATGAGCTGGTGTAGCTACCTGGGTTGGAGAGAGCTGAAGGACATCTTAGAACGCAGGTCATGACATTCTGTCGCGTTGAAACGGCAGTGTTGCCCGATTAGGTAATCGGGGATATCAACCTCCACCCACCATCGCCTTCCATTCACCAGGTTTCGCTCTATGGCGGTCATCAGTCCGCAGAGTGGGTCTCGCGAGCTCCCCTGTGCGAGGTGGGATGGGACATGACACTGCCCTTCGTAGACTGTGACTTGCCTGGGCGGGGTTTCTCTCTGACGCATCTGCATGTCAAGAGTTCAGTTTAACGGACGTTCCAAAACGATTACTCGGCTCTTCTAGTAATGACCTCCATCTATTGCCCATAGAACCCATATTCGCTGTGTGGTACTAGGCTAACTGTCGCGCTGTCACTCCGTTCCACCAGTGGGCCACCGCTGTCGGATGATCGTTGCTGTTGGTTGTGCCACATAATTTCATTTCTGAATTTATTTAATTATTAACACGATGGCTGCTACTTACTTATCTGACACCACAGACCTCGTATGGCCCACCACGTGTCCGGGACAGCTGGATGGACGGGGATAGGACTCCTTCACTTGCTCGATGCACTATGTCCCCCTTGGGTGTCAATCGCACAAGGACATTCAGAGCTTCACCGACTGCACTGATGAACGTTGCTTCTTAAATGCACCACGGACGCTCCCATCCCCGTTCCCAGCACTAACAGGTCTGCTCAGCCTGGGACATTAGATCCAACGAACAGAAGACCACTTCACAGTCTGCATTCATTATTGCTCCCCACACCCGCTGCGCTCGAGCCGATGCCACTTGTGGCACTGAACCACGGCGCGCCTCAATCACTATCCTGTGAGAAGAAGCCAAGACTAGCGAGAGTCAGCTTCTCGAGCGTGACGAGACGAAGGCCGAGCCACCAAGAATTGCCGGATTCCACATGAACCCCTATGTCCACAGTCGTTGTCTGGCCGATCGGCAACAACATCCTGGCGCGTCCCCCCCACCACCGTTGATGGTATGTGAAGCTCGTTCCTGTCGAAGCAATGCAACAAGCAATCGAGGAAGCGCAGTATGGAGCAGCAACATCAATGCACATTCCTGCGGCCAGCGGACGAGGAATGAACATGGAAGGATCTTGGGGACTTGGTCGGCACGATCCCTCTGATACGGACGACGGGCTCGAGCGACCGTTGCCTCGACTGGGTGCGCAGCTAACCCTGGCACCAGTGCGAGTAGATAGGCGGTGGGTAGCGTCGTCCTGCCATCTGAGTCGACGTCACTGCGCACTGGCGTCAAAGGTCAATAACCCCCACCCTGCTGGAATCAAGCCACGAAAGTGGAGTCTAGGCCTCCCTGCCAAGATCTGATTCAGCACCACCCCCATTCCAGCAGCCCGCAAGAACCGGCGACACTGAGATCGTAATGACAGCCGAAACACACAGGACTCGAACGAAGCAGACGCCACATACCCTTCGCACAGAGGGCTGGTAGCGTGGGTGGCGCGCAGGATGCCTGGTTTCGGCGAGATCTCAATTGCAGCCAGCCCCAGCCACTAGATACCACACGCACGACACACACGACACGATAGGAGCGCCACTCACGGGCCACTCCGAAACGCGCGCATACGAACGGACACACTCGCGTTGTCAGTGCGCAGCGAGGCATGGCGGAATGGCGTATTCCAGTGAACGTTGCAACCCTCGCCACCCTGCAGTAAGAGGCGCATCGGGGCTTGCAGGGTGGGGCGCCACGCCGCTGTGACCTGTGGACTTTTGACTTCGCTGCTCTCGCAATAAATAAATGTCGTCCAACGTGCCAAGGTGCCCGAGATAGTGGGCAAAGACACAACGCCAGCAGACGAGTGCGAGGGCGTTAAGCGGCGCAGTGGCGTCTATTCAACTGTGGCAAGTTGGTTGGTTCGTATTCCTACCCAGGTGGTCAGGACAACAGTCAGCGCCGCAGCACTGCGATGCGACTGAATGCAAACAACGCATGCACGGCAACGTCAGAGATCAGAGACCTGTGATGAGCGCTAGTGCGAAGTGGAAACGGGGGTGTCTGGGATCTGATAGTTGATGCAACGGGTGTCCTGGTGGCTCGGATAGCTCTCCCCGACATCCTAACGACGTCGTGCACTGTGACAGGAACTGAGAGAAACTTGTGCCCTTGTGGGTAGGTTGGTGTACCCGTCGGGCCCGTGTGGGACGAGTGTGAGATCAAGGATGCGCAAGCACGGTACGACAATAGCACTGCAATGTTCAATCTGATCAGACCGTCTATTCTCGCCACCACAGCGACCGAGCTAAACTCGATTTTGATGCAGGGTTGTGAGGGAGAAGGGTGGGTACGGGTGCGAATATCTCCTGAAGGATGGGTGAGACACTCTCCACAGTCAATCGCTGGTCGCTGTGTCGGCATCTGCTCAATCAATGCGATCTGGGCGATCTGTACAGCTGTGCGCTGCGCACGCTTCCTCTTTGCAGCATGGACTGGTCGCTATCCTGTGACAGGAACAGGCAGCATGCTGGCCAGACACGAAACGGGATAAAAGGACCCCTTGGGGGCAGAGGCAGCGAGCGACAAGGAACCGACGAGCGTCGCAATGCATGCCATTCCAGTGGAGCGCGGGCTTGAGCAAGGTTTAAAGGGCCGCTATGGGGTGGGACCCAGTACCTGTGAGCCAAATATGCGGGTGTAGCCAGATGCAAGTCGCCGAGACAGGACGTTGACGTTTGTTTGTCGGTAAAGAGTATCGTTTACCCATGCCCATTCGCCGCCCTTGGGCTACGAAACCCAAGTGTGCAGTCTGTTACATCTGATAGATGAAGACCGCGGCATGCCATGCGCCACCAGGGCAGAGGACAGCGGAGAAGCTCCAAAATGTTAGTGGTGTAAAGGTCAGCGGCGTGCCTGCGCGGTCATTGATGTCGACAACAACGGCCTTTGTATATGCAGGGAGTCGTCAATGGAGTTGCTCACAAACATCTCAACAACAACGGTACAGAGGACATGAATACGGCAAGAAAAAACGCTTTCTAGCGACGAATGCATCTAGGCAAGGAACCGAGCAGGTGAGAGCGCCTGGACATTGCGCGGCCCATCTTGGCCATTTGGGAGGTGACCACCGATGCCGTTACCATTGACCCCTGCCTCCTGGATCGATCGCCGCGCAAACACGGCAACAGCTTTTACTGGCTGATGCACTCTATTTTACTCTGAATCCAGTCACAGAACAACGCAGCCCCTTGATAACGAGCTAATCGCCCGGCAACCGCTCCCGCTCACTTCGGCACCTTGTCTCAGGGCTTACAGAACGCGACGGGTGAGGGCAGTGACTTGTGCCGCTTCAGCCTTGCCATGTGCATAGAGACTTTTGTCAAGCCCAGTCCCCGTTCGACCAAGGGAGCGGCGGGGTGTTTTGAAACCTTGTCAATGACGGTTCGAGCCGCGATCATTATCGCAACGGCAACGCAAGACGAAACGGGCCAAGCCTGCCATTATGGGACAAGAGAAGGTACCATGCCGCTGCGCTTGACGGCACATGTGGAACGAGGGTTGACAAGCGGAAACGACAATCTCGGCTGCCCAGAAGTGCGCAGCACACCCGCAGCTCGAGCTTACCGACCCGCTTGCAGGGCGACAGACGGAGACGGGCATCGGGGATGAACACTCTCTGCGCTAACGGAGGATTACGGCCAGCCAAGGGCGTCGCGGACGCTGAGGCCGAGGGGAGTCGTGCGTGGTTCAAGTGCCCGCCTCCTTGGTGAAGGAACGAAGCCCCAATGAAAGCTCAACTTGGATTGCGCCGCGAAAGCGACGAGGATCGCTTGTCCAGCAACAAGGGCTTGGATAGCCATGCAGAACTGTGTTCGTTGCTCCTGCAGATCCGCCGCCGCGACAGTTTGTCAAGATTTTGGGGACAGCCTCATGTCGCACCTGTGGCCTGTGGATACCCTGCAGCATGCGACAGTACTAATGCTCCCCAACTCTGGCAAGTGTTCGCATCAGAGGCTTGAAAGTGGCGCCACTAGACGGCTTGGCTAGACGTGGCGTGCAACCGTGCAAACAGACTTGGTGCCAGCAACGGCACATGCCTCCCTCCCCTGTCCTGACCGAAGGCGAATCTGTATCAGTTGCAATGCTTAATTTACTTGGTACGGTGGCTAGGCAGAGGGACTGCTGTCGTCTCCGCACATCAGCCAACCTTCCCGCGTTTCACAAATGTTCAACCCATGCCGTTGTAATGCACCAACTATAGATAGTATCCCGATGTGCAAGCAGTTTAGAGTAGCAAGGACGCGACCTTGTCTGGCCTGTCTGGACCGGCCATCTAGTGCGCTCATGACATGATTCATGGCATTGGAACTCGGGTGAGTCGTGTTTCAGGGAGGAGATCTCGTATTCCACATGCTCGAGGCTCGTTGCGTTGAAATATGGTCACTGAATGTGCAGGCCCTGCACCGTTGCTACGCCTCCGCCTCCTCTGGCCATGCTTGCGCGCGGCCTGATCGAAACCAGGGATCTCACGAGCAAAGGAAGCGTTTCCTCCATCTTCCCTCGCCTCTCGGTTACAACTTGGGTGGCAAGTGATTTTTTTTTGGCCCCAGCAGGGATTGTACCAGTGGCATGGACACTCTGACCTTGCCAACAGACATGACGGATGAGGCGTTGTAGGAGCCTCCCTGCAAAACATGACCCTTGCTTTCCAAGAATTGGAGCTCCTGGGGCCTGCGCAGGTCGATGCGTATTTCATGATGCTGCATGCATCGATGTAGAGATCGACTTTTGGTTAGCGAGGCACCCGCCCCATTCGACAGCTTCTCAGAGGTCTATTCAGATGAGATCGCTGTTTCTGGATGGCGCGCGCCCATCTCGGCGGCGTCATTGGCCGTGTACGACGCACCACCAAACCCCTTGCGTCAGTGCCCTGTATTCGCTGCGCCTCGGTCTATGCATTGTGCTTGTCCGTCGGCGGTGCCGTGACCGTTGCGATCCGGTCTGTTTTCGTCGCAGCGCACCTCGTTCCCCCAGGTCCTCCCGTCTAGCGTGCAGCCTGAGCACCATGTTCGGCTACAAAGAGAGACACAAATGTCAGTAGATTGTTGGGGGTTCAATGTGTTTACCCTGGATACAGAGCTCGGTGCGTGGCTGTAGAACGAAATGAACAACGTCATGGTATTCAAGGTGCCGTGAGAGGACCTGTCCAGAGCGCATCTAGAGCTCAAGAGTACGGTGCAACATGTCACCGGCGAGATTACCTCTGTTGATAGGCACAGATGCAAGCTATGAATGTCGAACCCAGGGTGACATCCGCAGCGGTCGTGCGACGCTTTACGTGCGGGTGCATCTCCCCGTAATGCTGTTCTTTGAACGGGCACGCCCAGCTACTGGTGCCGCCCATGCCGTTGATTTTGCGTTTGATTTCAAGGCGTAAAAAAAGCCGCCGGGGGAGGGGTCCAGGGGTCAGGATAACGCCAGGATCATCGAGACGGTAGAGATGGCGGCAATGGGGTTGCTGGGTAGGATCGGTAGGACATGAGATTGTTGACAGCACTGAAGAGATGAGGCACCAGGGGCAATGAGCAACAGGTCGTGCTCTCGACCGAGCGTGCAGGGACCGATGAACGCAGGTCCAGGTGGGGGTCAGGGGTTGTAGCTAGAGCCCAAAATGGGACGGACGGCTTTAGGGCTGGGTGGTATCATAATTGTAGCACGACGCCACTTGACCGAACAGGTACAGACAAGCCAACAATTTGCTGGACAACCGCTTCACAGGATCCACAAAGGATCACAGCATATCACCAGGGCCAGGGCAGGGGCCACACGCCGCCTGTCCGTCAGTGGGGCCTAGCACTTGACTAAGGGCCAGGGAGAGTTTAACGATCCGAACTTGTGGATGCCGACTAGCTTTTCAGCCAAGACAGGGTCCAAAAGTGGTGGTCAATCAACGTTGCCCTCGCTCCAAGGATGAGACCGGCATGTGTTCCACGTCAAGGTGGAGGCCGTGGTGGTGGCGGCGACGCAGAGAGCGCGGAGAAGCGCACCTTACTCTTGTTGTCACCTCTCGCGTATGGCTGCATGATCAGGGCAGAGGACCCACAGCATTGACTGTGTGCGTAGTAGCTCGGAGTAGCGCGCAGCAGCAGCAGGAGCAGCAGAACAAGTAACCGTATGATGTGTCGCAGCTTTGTTTTCTCGCCCAGTCGTTCGGGGCATGACAAGGTCGTTGGTTCCTTGAGCACCCTCTGGCCTCTGGCCGTCGCTGGGTAGCCTGGCGTTCCAACAGGGGAAAGATGCAGAGGTACCGAGGACGAAACTGGCAGACCCGCTGGAAGACCCGTAATCTAGGCGGCGGAGGCGGCGGCGGCGACAGGATTGTACTGGATCGCGCGGCCCCTGATGGCGGGGAGCGGGTGCATGACACTCAAAGTATCGGCACCTGGCACGCTTTGCCACCACCGGACGAACAGCCAGCAACCCTTCTGGGCTAGACACTACACTTTGCAGGGTGGTGGCTCCAAAGAAAAGCAACATTGCACGACTAGAGACACGCAAGCTAGACAAGTGTCTTGTAACGATCCTTTGCCATTCACCATCTCTCCATCACCCTCTCGTCTCCTCTCCATCTCTTTCGACGCTTTAGTCGTCGTGTATAGTGCGCCAGACCCTCCACCAGCACCTCATCGACTCTCCTCCACCCTCACATTCTCAGACACCTCTTGCTCGACCAGCACCACCACCCCATTCACGCACACACACGCCGCCCCCTTCCCAGCTCCTCGACGCGACAAAGCACCTTGCCCTTGTTCGCCTCTCTGTATCCCGCCGCACGCACGCACTTGCCCACAGCGCCTCCTCTGCCCAACACAAAGGGTGTGACCAGGCTCTGCGTGTCTAGGGCGCCTCCTAATCTCATACAAAGGGCTTGATCAGCTCCTCGCTTCCTACACCAAGAAAAGTCGAAATTGGCCTGGCTTCATCGCCTCGACCACGACGACACCACGCCACCAACACCCAGAGTGCACTGATCTCGTTACGTACCCTCGTCCCACCGCGCAACACGGACATCTGCGCCGTTCCCGCGCCTCGGCACTGCACTGCCATTCCAGACCTTGCCACCCAGAGTGCCGCACTGCGCATTCGTCGCCTGTGAGCATTTGAGCCTGGAACCAGCCTGCGCACCAGTCATTTGTTGTGGCAAATCCACGACAAGTCAGAGTGTATCCGACGCCAGCCCACGGTTCTCGTTCTCAACACGGACAAGCGCCGCGCCCACCCTTGCTTGAGCATCACTGCCGACTTCTCTGCTACCCTTTGAGACTCGCACACACTTGCACGGGTCGCTGCTCCACCTACCCACCACCCTGGTTCTCGAGGACGCCAGCGACACCTTGTTTCTTTCGGAACAACGCACGGCTCTGGACACCCCCTCCCGGGACCCACCAGGCACCATCAAGCCACGGACCAGTGTGAGTGAGAGACGAGAGACGAGAGAAACAAGAGACAGTGGGAGACAAGGAGGAAGCAACAGATCACAGAACACGTCGGAGGTGGCGTGGAACCCCACGCCGCCTCACTGTGTGTGTCGTGTCCCTTGTGTGCGCCTCATTGCCTGGATGTGTGGGTGCGCATGTGTGTGAGCGTGCCGCTCGACGCCGCCCCTGTATCTGAACGCCATCACTCCCCATTGTTGTACGCGTGCTCACACTACTTGCAGGACGATTAGGGGCTTTCTTGACAAAGCCGAAGCATCAACGAGGACCAAGGCCATTTCGCGCGCGTCACTCTTTCTTTCAAGGGCTCGTCGTTCGAAACTCGCGTCGCTCGTGTACTCTCCCTGTTGCTCCCTTTATTGACTTGCGCATACCGTTGCTCCTTGGGCGCGCCGCATCAGCCCCTCTCGACTACTGTCCCTCCCGTCGTCCCTCCCTTTGACATTGACGGCAGCCGATCTGACCGCGCCGCCGTGACCGCTTCCCTTTACCTCTCGCCTGGCCGATTTGTGTCTTGCAAAAGGAAGCAAGAGAGCAAAGCACATCTAACACCTGTGGCTCTCTCCTCCTCTACCCCTCCTCTTCGTGGCACGTCCCCGCACGAACCCACTTGCCCCACAGCAAAAGCATCAACGCTCCCAACGACGTCGCACACGCACAGGGTGAGTTTATCAACAACAAAGCGTTTATATTGTTTTTCGCTAACCACGCCGCCACCCTCCAGAGTTAACCACGCTCCCTTGTCATTTCCTGTCGCACTATCTGCGCTGCACACTTGGTCTGTGGTGGCTCGCTCCCCACAGATCCTGCACTCGTTCGTCTTGCAACCTCAACAGCAGCCCCACTGGGGCTCGCTCGACGGCTCGGTGGTTTACCACCAGCAGCCAAACAGCGGACAGCTCGTTCTTCAAGGCGTCAACTACGGCTACCGTTCGTCGCTCTCGTTGTCGCCACCAGCCTCGTCACCGTCGTCGATGCACCGCACATCGCCACAGATGACTTGGACATCTACCCTTGTTCCTCCCCTTGCCACTTCGGGGCCATCTTTCGAACCCCACACACCACCACCATCGGCTGGTGTGTCGGCCACGACTATGATGGGCGACCACTGTCTTCCTTCGGTGTGGGGCGCGGCCCCAGGCGACTACGACGCACACCTTGGTGAGGTTCCTACAGAAGACATGCTTCTGGTCAAGGGAGGTCCCAACGCACCGTCTCGGCCATTGCATACCTACATGGCACCTTTGTCACTTGGCTCGTCTCAACCACGACCCCCTTCCCCTCCCCCCTCCAAGCGGATCGACATGCGCTTGGCCCGCCCAGGCTCAGAAGAGTCCAAGCCTGGATACCTCACGCCACTGGCTACGTACACTGGTGAGTTACATGCCGCTGGGCAGCAACTGACGGCAGCTCAAACATTCTGGTACTTTTGGTACGCCGACATGTTTGTTCCGGTCAACGGTGCGCGTCGCGTGAGCAGCGAGTCACGACCATTCGACAGCGAAGGTCGCGCCCGCCACCCTATTCCCTCCCACTTGCATCCAAATCTCCTCACGCCAAATCTTCCCTTCAGCCAGTTTGTCTTTTCAGTCCTGCACAGCACCCAAGTCTCGTTCAGCGTCACCATCCTCGCTCTCATGTACACCTACAAGTACAAGAAGATTATGGCACAGGGGCTTCGCGCACCGTACACGACTGAGGTCACCGAGGCGCACGCCTTTGTAACTGCCCTGATGCTGGCCAACAAGTACCTGGACGACAACACGTACACCAACACCACCTGGGCCCAGTTCCTTGGTCTCCCCGTTGGCGAGGTCAACAAGTACGAGCTCGAGTGGCTTGACGCTCTCGAGTTCAACCTATGCGTCCGCACCGAGGAGTTTGAGGCATGGCGTTCCATGCTCGACGCCCACGTTCGCAACCGCGAGCGCGACACGGCTGCGGCCGCATACGGTGTCAGCGCCAATGTCTTTGGCTCACCAGGGCACGCGGGACGCGCCCGGTCTGCATCGCCTCCACTCGCGTACTACAGCCCGAACGGTCTCGCACCTCCTCTCGAGCCCAAGAAGCGCTCGGCCCGCGAGGCCTTTTCGGCAGATGTCCTCCACAACACGGGCATGTACGAGGCCGCCCGGCTGGGTGCACGCAAGTCATCGTTTGCGCCTTTGGTCCCTGGGTACACTGCGGTCACCGCCCTGCCCACGCCGAGCCCGTCCGCTGTCTCTCCCGCCGCCCCAGTCGTTCCCTCAGGTCTCGGTCGCTCCTCTTCTCTCAACCGGCAAATTGCCCGCTTGCCAGTCAACGGCGTCCGCCGGGACTCGCAGGAGCAGGAGCAGCTGCTGCCAGCGGCCGTCATGGACCTTCGTCACGCTGCGGCGCACAACTGGGGATACATGGAGCAACAGGGCGCCGAGCCTGAACACCAGGGCTGGCGCATGCCTGTGCAGCCTCGCCTCTACTTTCTCCAGGCCGCAGCCACTCCTCAGTTTGGCCCCGACCCTCGCTACCACAAGGCGATCCCGCATTACTTTGACGCTGGCTACGACTCGGCGTTTGACGCGTCATACGCCGGCGAGCAGGAGATTATGGAGGTCGACCCGAACCAGATGAACTTGGCAATGCAGGCCAGCAACGGCATGCACATGGGCGGCCTTGCTCCCCCTGCCATGGCCAGCGCCTATGGTCCTCAGCCCACGATCCAGATGCCTCAACCCCATCCCCACTTTGTCGACCCCCAGCCAGCACAGTTTGCCAACGCAGGACCCCCTGGCTACTCATACGGCCAACCTGGCTGGCAGGTCTCGCAACCCAATCCCTGGGCCGCCACTAGGACGTGGAAGCCAGGACATGCCACCCGTTGGAGCACAAGCTCTGACGAGGGCATGATTTTCCTTCGCCCCCCGCCAGTGTGCACCCCTCAATGGTCCCAGCCGCCCGTTCACGCGGGCTTTTAGACGACTCGCAACGATTCTCGCCTCACGCCTCGCAATCCCATTTAGTCAATTTTCTCTCAGCACTCGGGCCTGCGCCATAGACTGCCTCGGAAACCTTACGCCCTCACACAAAAGTCATGTCTGCATCATTCAACAACACTAAGCAACCCCACCATCCCCAATAGCCGCCTCCATAGGAATTGAGGCTGGCCACTGTCATACTGTAGCTATAGAGGTAGACACTTTGATGTACACACGTTTTGTTCAATGATACAGTGTTCCGCTTAGCTTGGACACAACAAAGCGCCACCAATTCCAACGAAACGCCACAGCCACGTCTGCACGAGGGACCCAGCCATGAATCACTCAGGGTGTGGCGTCTTCCTTGAATTAGCCACAGCCACCAGCTGCAAGATGAGCGTTGTCTCGCGGCTTTGCATAGCGCTAAATCGCGGAACACACAGGTACGCCGACGCACGACGCGGCCATGGCGGTGGGTGGCTGCCGCCAATCGCTATGTGTCGTTCCCGCGCTGCTGCCATAGCTGCCAAGTTGCTAGTTTAGTTTCCAGGTCCACCCCTCTTTTGCTTCTCGCAAAACTGCACGCAGAGATTGCAAGACCCGCCGAGGGCTAGACTTGGCCACGCAGACGTGGGCCGACGCATGCAGTGCCACGCTGCGCATGCGCATCGCAGTCTGCATTGGGAATGCTGCCACGTATGCTGCCAAGTGGCCAAGTCTGCACTAGTTTGCACCTGCGCAGCATTCGTCTGACGATGCAACATTCTGGGGAGAACTGCACCGCAACGGGCAGCGGGCAGCGGGATATGCATACGCAGCACCGATGCACGTAGACAATGCCGAGATGCCCGCTGCGCTGCAAACGTCGTTACAGACAGGCACAGGAGCAGGGGAGTGTGGGGAAGGAGTGCGGGGGAACACGGGGAAGGAAGACCATGTGCTCGAGGCGACTTGCACCTCCCTTGCATCCTTTCACTTGCAATTCTTCCTCTGGTCAAATCGTTGTCCTTTCACTTGCAATTCTTCCTCTGGTCAAATCGTTGCCCGTGACTTGCAGCTGCCCTCCCGCCACTGATGCCCTTCGGCGTGCAATGCAGGGCTGTGAGGCCGGGGAAGGCAACCAGTCGTTCACCGAAAGCACTGCGTAATCTCGCCTCTCAAACATAACCTTCCGCGACACAGTGGCTCATGTAGGGGCATGTCGCGGGATGCTCTACGAGACGATTGCAATGTGGCAAGTAATGTGAATGTGCGGAGACAAGTGCGTTCCTCAGAATCCACCGTTAGCGCAACAGCCCATCTTGGGCGGGTAGGAGGGGAGACGATGGAGGGAGGTGGCGGGGCACGGGACAGACACAAGAACGCGGTGTCCGACTGATCGCCGAAGGTCAACTTGGAGGAAAGTTAAATCGCACCGCTCAAGAACACCGGCACCAACTACATTGCAACCAACATGCAGTCCTGCTAGGTTCCTCGTCTCCTGCAGGAGATTACGTGCATCACGCTGAGAACATGGTAAGGTAACGTCGGAATCAAGCTTGGTCCCGCCAGGGACGACTATGTCGTAAACCCCATCAGAGTGACCTTGCACTCAAATCCTGCGGCATGTGGAGCCGCCCTGGGACCTGGGTCGGACCTGACTCTTGATCGACTAGAAAGAAGACTGTGGAGCTGGGGATGCTCGGAACCTCGGATCTATGGATCTATGGATCGTTCCGCAGACGAGCCGCACAGCGCTTGGTTCTGTAAAGCTACCATTTCAAGCTTGCGTAGGCCGTTCCTGCATTCGTGGCGTGCGTGTATCTCGCATCAGAACGACATACCCGAACGGAGGCGAGCACGATCGGACAATGGGGGCCTGATTAACAGCTATGGGCCGCGGCGCAGTCACTAGTAAGGCCTCGGAACGCAAACATGACAGATTCAGCAAGTGTGTGTGTGTGAAGTGTGCGAGCACGGGGTCTCAGATCTCGGAGACCTGGAAGGCAGGTTGTCAACAGCCTTCGGTGAGCGCTCTTCTCTTGCATCAAGGCCTCAACCTTGCCTACAAGCACTGCACGTACGTACAGAATCTATCATTAGGTTTACGTACAATTGTGCCAGGTGAGGAGGGGCCGTACCTTAGCATCTAGCAGACATGTGCACACTCTGCGCAACGAGTTGGCGCGAGGAACCTTCGGACCTGCTTGGTGTCCATTCTTTCCGCGAGAGGTATGAGCGTGTGACACCGTTTCAGACAACTGAGAGCTGATCGGATGGGGACAGTTTGTGCGACACATGAGGGGAAGCCACAACGGGATGTACGGTAAGGATACTTGTTCGTCGCAAGGTGACATGAGGGGCTGATGCGGGGAAGGCGGAATGAGATGCCTTTGCCGGAATGGTTGACTCCTTCAGAGGCCTGGTTCGCGTGGCCCAGTGATCTTCAACGGCCCAGTTGGTCGAGTGGGGGTGGTGGTTTTTATTTTATTTTTTTTCCTGGAATTCACATCGTCTTGCCACCCAGGAGAGGTGGGACAGGCTTGTCACTGCGTTTCATCGGCTTGTCGACTCATACCATACAGCGTTGGCATCGCGACTAGATTTCCTTCCCTGCCAGGACAACAGGGACCCCTTTGATTTGAGTTGGCATTGCTTGACACTTTGACAGAAAGTATGTGATCGTTTGAAACCAAGAGCTGGTACCCTTTCAGACCCCCTCCTCACGAGTACCTTTGCCCATGATTACTGCGGGATCTCGTTTTGGTCGCAAGGACCGCAATTTCGGTTGCAGCCTAGCCGTGAACAGTGATGGATAGCCAATGTTCGCCATCACCCGAGATCAACCGGTACATTGTGATTGTCCATTTACAAGCTTTCGGTGTAGATCGAGACCGAAAGCACGCGGCCCGCGAGCGGCCCGTTTTCGCAGAGATAGGCACTCCGACGATAACAGGCTACGGACTGTTAATATAACGTCAAAAAGCCTCCATGACGCGCGCTCGGTGCAAGTGCAAGTCGAAAAGTCCGCGGTCCGCCACGGCCCGACCAAACTCGGACCAGCACGTGCAGTCAACGAATCTTACCCTTGCCACAAGACTCGGTCCTCCATGCTTCAGAGACACCGTGGAGTGGGGCCAAAGATCTCCGAGATGGGCGGCGCGCAGTGCTATGTCCAGACTGTGCTGCGGGCCGTGGGAACGAGATCACAATTGCAGGTCATTGTCTACGACAACCGCTAGGCTTATGAGGTTGCAATAGCATTTGCAGTGCCACCGACTCGCTTAGAAGTAGTCTTAGTGCATTCTGAAAGCGAAAGCCGCTTGTAGTTCGGTGCGTCTGCTCTCATAATACAGCTCTCATAATACAGATGAACGGAGATAATACTGCAGATCAACGGGACATCTCCGAGCAGCGGTTCATGCCTGAACATCACCTGTTGACCCAGTTCCACCTGATCGCTTCATGCCCACTTGTGAGTTCGCTAATCGCACGTGAAGGGTTGTTGAATGGCCGATGGTGGCCTCAATTCCGGACCGGACCACCAACTGGGTGAACACTTCCGGCGCCGGTTCGTGACAGTTGGCGTCGGTCCGCCGCGGCCCGCTGAAGTACGCATCAACATTGGTCCGCTCTGCATCAATGCTACACCGAGCTGAACCTTAATGCCGGCACATGGGCAGAGGACCTCAGGGAACTCCGTGTCGTCCAGGCCCAGCTTTTCATCGGCCAAGCTGGACAACTGAGTATTCGGGTGGGCAGAACCGATGACCGGCGCCGGTGGCCGATTGGAAAACGCATGCATTGGAGGTCAGGTGTGCGTTCAACTAAAACGCAGCTCTACTGTGGGGCGTGTAGGACCACCATGGGGCCCGGCACCATGATATTCCGGTCCTGGCGCCAAGATACCGAGGACCCGCTGGTTCCTACCGAGGTTACCCCGCTGTGAGTCCGCAAACCTGGGTATATATCTCCCTGGGCTTTCGAGAGACTCTGGCCAACCCAGCCCCAGCTGCTCTCGAATTCACCCACTAGCAGCATCCACAATGACCCACGACGAGGAGAAGAAACTCGGCGCTGTCGAGCACGTCGAGGAGACGCCCATTGAGCTCGAGTCGCAAGGCACCAAGTACAAGGCCAACACCCAGCTCGACGATGCCGCTCGCATCCTCCAGGAGGCTGGCCACATCGAGTACTCAATGGAGGAGATGAAGCGCGTTCTTCGTCGCATCGACTTCTACGTCTGCTTCCCCATGTGCATCACGTACATGATTCAACAGGTAAGTGGAGAGGGACGAAAATGTTGGAGTTGGTTGGCCGGGTGTAAACTACCGGGGAAGGTGGCGGGAAGAGGCAAATCGGCCCGATCTCAGTGGCAACCTTGACCCGCCCGGACCAATGTTCTATTCGCTCCACAGATGACCAGTCGCTGACAGATCTAGATGGACAAGTCGAGTGTGTCGTACGCCGCCGTCTTCGGTGAGTCTTTTGGGCCCCGAAGTGCCTGCCCTTCCTCCGTCGAAGGATGCACAAAGGGGCGAATTTTGTGCCAAACAATTGCTGACGAGCTCCACAGACTTGGCCAAGCACACCAACCTCAAGGGTCCCCAGTACTCATGGCTGTCCTCAGTGGTTTACTGTGCCCAGCTGGTCTGCCAGCCCATCTCGGCCTACGCTCTGATTGTGTTCCCCGTGAAGGTTAGTTCAAAAAATAAATAAACTCGGCGTTGTGGCACATCATTGACATTTTCTAGTACTGGGTCATTTTCAACATGACTGCCTGGAGTATTTGCACCATCTGCACCACCGCCGCCCACAACTTCCCCACTCTTCTCGTCTGCCGCATGCTTCTTGGAGCCTTTGAGGCTACCATCATGCCAAGTTTCATTCTCATCACTCAGATGTGGTGGAAGCGTCGTGAGCAATCCTACCGCACCATCGCCTACCAGATTGCCAACTCGATGGCGGCTATCAGTGAGTCAAGAAAATAAATACTTGCGGGCCGCGTCTAACCCCTCAGTCGGTCCTCTTATGTCGTACGGAATTGGCAAGGCCACCGAGTCGTCCGGCGTCATCAAGGAGTACCAGGGCATCTTCCTCTTCATCGGCTGCGTGTCTCTCGCCTTTGTTCCCCTCGTCTACTGGCTCATGCCCAACTCGCCCACTACTGCCAGGTTCCTTCGCTCCGGAAACGACCGTCTGATTGCTCTTGACCGTCTGCGCGAGAACAACACCGGTACCAAGTCGTCCAAGTTCAAGTGGGACCAGTTCCGCGAGACCTACCGCGACCCCAAGACCTACATGTGGGCCGCTATGTGGTTCTGCGCTGCCTGCCCCTCTGGCGGTATCGGTGCCTTCGGTGGTCTTATCACCAAGGGCTTTGGCTTCTGTGCGTCTGATAAATGGTCAAATTGGATAATGCTGACACTTTTAGCCACTTTCCAGTCCATCCTCATGCAGATCCCCACCGGCGCCATTGGTATTGTCGGTCTTCTCACCGCTATCTGGATCACCAACAAGATCAAGATGCGTTGGCCTGTTCTCGCTGTCATCACCATCTTCCCCATCGTCGGAGCCATCTCCCTCACTCAGGTTCCCCGCGACAAGGCCGGTGCTCTCATGGCCAGTTACTACGTTGCGTACATGTTCGCCGTCATCCAGCCTCTTCTCGTTTCTTGGTGCAACCTCAACGCCGGTGGCACCACCAAGCGTGTCCTGACCACTGCCACCATGTTCGGCGCTCTCACCGTCGGTAACATTGTCGGCCCCCAGGTGTACCTCGACAAGGACAAGCCCTACTACCACATCGGCCTCTACGTCGACATTGGCTGCTGGTGCGTTCTCTTCATCCTCATTGTGACCATGGGCTTCTACCTCAAGCACCTCAACAAGAAGCAGGAGGCTCGCCGTGTTGCTCTTGGCATGCCCGCCAACATCAAGGACACCTCTATCATGTCCCACAAGGAGGCCGAGGCCTACCAGGCCGAGCTCGCCGAGATGTTCCGCGCGTCTGGCTACAACCCTGACAGGTTCAACGACCACGCGTTCGACGACTTGACCGACTTTGAGAACCCCTCGTTCATGTACGTGTTGTAATCGAATTCCCCGTGGATAGGGATGATTGTGGAAGGTATAACGAGTATATGATAGTGTGAATGCATGCATAATTGCAATAAATCTGAGCGACGCAAGATATTGAATACCAGCCCTACTGCTCACCTGACCCGCCAATGCCAATGTCAATCAACATGTCCCCCCTTCCCCGCTCTTTCAGCCATGCAAGCGCTTCTGAGATCTTGTCCAGCTCGACCCAATCCCCACGCCCCTTGCCTCCCCTTGCACCCTCTTCCCTCCCTCGTCCCAGCAACACCTCTCCCGGAACAGGCTCGATCCCAATACGAACCCGAAGAGCCAGCCAGTTCCAGCTCTTGACTTCCCGCAGCCATTCTTCCAAATCAGTCTTATCCCCGAGCGCGTAGTAGATGCCCGGGTGACCAACTTTGGAGAAGCCTGTGAGCGAGAGCTGCGAGGACAGCTGCAGGAAATGCTTGCGCTTGGTTGGAGAGAGGAGATGGTGGGAGGTTAGGAGGACGTGGTGAGGAATTTCTGGAGGGGACGGGATTGTGGTAGACTGTTGTGGTGGCTCTGTAGGCAGAGCTTCCTCTGCTAGACGAGGAACGACATGGGTCGAGAGAAGCTGGAACAGCGGATAGCTATTGTCAACACCATCACCACTTTGAGCTCACTCTTCTGCTTCGTCCCATTCATCCATTAGCTGCCCAATTTCGGCGTCCCACTTGGCAGCCTCCTCACGTCCAACATTGTTTCCCTTGACTTGAATGCTTACAGCCCGGCTGGCAGGGTATCCCTCGGTAACAACCACATGCAGCGACTGCAAAGTGGAGGTGTTGGTGATCGTGATCTCGCGCGGCCACGTGCCTGCGTCTGAGCTGCCAAGCTCCTCTTCCGGTAAGAGAGACGAAGCTAGAAGCTCGATCTCTGTGTCGAGGATCTCGTCCGCGCTCATGATCGCATGCTGTATGTTGTTGAGTGGTGGTCGTGAATGTGGAGGAAGGTTGGTTCTGACGGCGTCATGTCATCTATTCTTTTACGTAAACAGTGATATGATAGGAGTGGCTCCATCTTGTGTTCCATCCATCCATCTTGCGTTGCGTCCATGTGGCTTCCGGACTTATTTGCAAAGGACTAACCTAGTTCTGATAGCTAAACGACTCAGTGGTCTCAAGGACATCAGCAGTATATCAGTACAGTATGCGTCATGAGCACTAGGAGCGGCGGTGGGGATGGGAGTCTGGCCCTAACCCTTGTGCCCCTCTTGCCCCTCTCACTTGGACAATCAGCTGCAGCTTTCCGAGGCGAAGTGGAACGAGAGTTAGCGGCATACAAGCACACCAAGGCCAATGGTGGTCAAGCTGCTGATGCAAGTGGTAGTGAGCTTGATTGCTCGTCCACCTTCGGGGGTGCAGACATGATCATCAACGGACATGGGGCCGTGTAATGTTTCCAACGGAGCTTAGCTGGCACCTCACAGTACCATTGCCGCGCCAGACCAGGACCTCGGAGAAAAGCGACGCCATAACTGCTGCTCATACGCTGGACGGCCCTTTCGTGTCCAAGCCCCATGTGATCCTTGTCTGGCTCGTAAAGCAACACAACAATGACGCAGGGCAGATTGAATGGGTCAATGAATGAACCCTTGTCCCTAGCAAGAGTACGCGTTGCTTTCGGAGCCAAGGAACTCAGGAGGTTAATCTCGGTTCTGCCAACGCAGTGGTAACAATAATGGTGCCCAAGTGGCGTAAGGAGGAGGACAGCCCAGACCAACATATGAATGGCTTGGCGAGCCCTGTTCAAGCTCTGGGAGGGCGGCAAACAGCTTGCTGTAACACACACATAGGCCTCTCCACACCTCCGAGAAGCGCGTCATGTGGCCGACGCTCAAGGGGGGATGCAGAGCCAGCAGCTGCGCAAAATGATACAAAGCCGAGGGAAGGGATGCGTTGGCGGCGTACATCTGTAACTGTAACTGGCTCGCGTCGAGGCACGTCCCTGGCGGCGCCGCGCTGGTCGCTTTGGCGCCCGGAATGTTTGGTATGCCCCACCCAGAACTATGGCGTGTCTGACAAGTCGAAAAAGTTGGGTTTTGCCTTTCGAGTCAGGTGGCCGTGGGTTGCTGCATAGAGGTGTCGGGCAGTGGTATGCGTTACACGAGGTGAATGGCTGCTGTGCGCGCTCCCCTCTGCGGGTGCACGGTCCGGCGATCAAGATCTGCACTGGTTATGCTGAACCGGGCCTGTCCATCAGGCAACTTGGCACTACCCAAATGACCGAGCGGGGCAGGTTGGCCGCCTGCTAATAGGAAAACCTGGTCCCGACCAGGATCCAGGATATCCAGGACTCAATACAGGACAATGGACTGTCAACCGCCTGTTTGGTCCTATGCCATTGCAAGAAAAAGCAAACGCGACTCGTCTTGCGCCATGTGCCTGGCGCCGCTCCATTCAGAGTACGTACTAGCGCTGTTGACGCGTTTGCTTTTCCAAAGTGGGTCCGATTCCTTCATCTGCTTGACACTGAATTGCGTGGTGTGGCGTAGACGGGCTCCATGTAGTCCTGACTGTATGTGGGCCGCACAATCTGGGGCATACTAGCTTGAGCCAACCCTCCCGGCCTCCCGCCGAGTAAAGCTATAGAGTGTTTTTTGGTGGTGACGCTGACGACATGGACATGAGCTCTGTTCAATGTTTACAGCATGCGGGGGCTGGGCAGGCTGGAGGGTGCCGTTTCAAGTCCATAACGCGCTGAGGAGTCGCGTGAGCCTAGGCCAAGAGGAGTGGAGCAACCACCATTGTTGTGGAATCACCCGTCCTCGGCAACGCAACTCGTTAGGCTTGGATCCATTAGAAAGCTGCGGAAAGGTTTCAAGCCATGACCGAGTAGACAGGGGGACGAGTTTTGCTGCTTGCGGAAAGTAAAAAGACCAGCAAGCGACAAAGACATGGCGGCTGCATGATGTTGCCTGGCGTATACGCAGGACTCGAAGCCAAAAGCGATTTCTTCCAGGCCCAGGGGGGATGCCAGGGGAGAATGTACATATGGACGCGACATGTAGGACTGGAATGTAAGGGATCGACACTCACGGGGGTATTTTGGTGGTGTTGATTACACTGCGCCCCTCGGGTCCCGCGCCTTGGTTCGCGTGACCCTGAAAATGGCGACTACCGCCGCAGTCCTTGCCTTGACGCCCTGGGCGCGACCCAAACAAACCGCGCAACAGCCTGCGCTTGTCACTGGGCACTATGCTTGTCCAATTGGCCGCCCACTGCGCGCCTGACTTTGCGCAACCAAGCTCCGTCCCAAGCTACAGATCCCAGGGCTTGTCGTTCGCGTCGTCCATGTGGTGAGGCAGAGTGGGGGTACAGCCAGGTGGCCCACCGCAGGGACCCAGCTCGCAGCCAGTTGTGGACGAGAGAATGACGAGAGGAATCGAGAACAGCTCCTGTCCTTTGACTGTACAAACCACGAGTGCTCCTGTCTTGCACCACTCCTTAGTTCTCTGTTCCAGTGCGAAGTACAGACCTGCAAATTGCAGTAGCAGTGACAACGACGACACCGACACCGACACCACACGATACGCACGACTTCGTACGGTTGGCTGCCATTCATTCTTGACACGCCACAAACCTAGCCGTTCCTCGGGGACTGCCCAAACACTACCGCTTGTCGAGTTTGCTTTCTGTTCCTTGTTGCAACAACGCACACACTCTTTTCATACCTCGCATCCTTGTCATTCTTCAGTCTTGTTCTCCTGTCTCGACGTCTCGGCCCCCTGTCCTCTCCAAGCACACCCACCAACCCATAGCTGTCGCTTGTCCACGAACCCGAGGCGCATCGCCCACTCGGTCCCCCCTCCCTTCCCAATCCCCTTAATCCCCCTCTCCGTCTCTTCACACGATGGCTACGGCTGTCCAACACCAACCATCCGCGTCCAGGAGGGCATCTGGCGGACCTTCCACGGCCGAGGCAGCGCGTAAACGCATGTCGACATTGTCTGGGTCCAGCGGCGGTCGCGAGCCAGACGCAAAGTCGATTGGCCTCTGGCGCATAGGGCGTACCATTGGCAAGGGTTCATCAGGTATGCACGCTCAACATGACACTCTTGTGTGCTATATCAATCTGTACTGACGAGATACAGGTCGCGTCAAGATTGCCAAGCACGCAAAGACTGGCCAGTATGCGGCAGTCAAGATTGTCCCCAAGGGGATGCTCATGTCGTCGCGTATGTCCATGAACGAGGTCGGCGCACGATCAGAAAAGCTCTTGCTGGGTATCGAGCGCGAGATTATCATCATGAAATTGATTGATCACCCCAATGTCCTGTCATTGTACGACGTCTGGGAGACCAACTCGGATCTGTAAGTGACAGTGTTGGTTCCACGCGCTTACGCCAGCTACCTGGTTATGGAGTATGTCCCCGGAGGCGAGCTTTTCGACTACCTTGTCCGTCGCGGAAGGCTACCCCACGGCGAGGCTCTGCACTACTTTCAGCAGATCATTTACGCCGTCGACTACTGCCACCGCTTCAACATTTGTCACCGTGACTTGAAGCCGGAAAACCTGCTCTTGGATAAGGACAAGAACATCAAGGTGGCCGACTTTGGAATGGCCGCGTGGCAGGCAGACGAGCGCATGCTCGAGACTAGCTGCGGAAGTCCACACTACGCGTCGCCCGAGATTGTTGCAGGCAAGGCGTACAACGGTACCTCATCTGACATTTGGTCGTGTGGCATTATTCTTTTTGCGCTCCTCACGGGTCGCTTGCCATTCGACGACGACAACATTCGCAACCTCTTGCAAAAGGTCAAGCTTGGCCACTTTGAGATGCCCGACGACATTGTTGGATCGGCACGCGACCTCCTCGCTCGCATGCTGGAAAAGGAGCCCGAGAAGCGCATCACCATGCCCGAGATTCTCCAGCACCCCTTCTTTGTGTCGCGTCCTCCACGTCTCACTGGCGGTCGCACTCTCCCCGCACCCCCGTCGTTGGACATTATGGCGCGGTCCGTCGAGGCTGACGAGGTTGATCCCGATATTCTTTCCAACCTCAAGACTCTGTGGCACGGCGCATCAGAGGGCGACATTTACAAGGCCCTCATGAGCCGTGATAAGACTTGGGAGAAGGCCATCTACCACCTCCTTGTCGACTACCGCAACAGGCATTTGGAAAACTACAACATGGACGACGACTCGGACGACGACGACACCGAGGACGAGGACCGGGCACGTCCTCACGCGAGGCCAGTTGGTCGCTACCAGCCTGCTATTCTTTCACCTTCAAAGAAGCACCGCGTATCGCCTCCCAAGCAGATTCGTCGCAAGCCTGCTCCCTTGTCAGAGAACGAGACGATACAGCACCACAACACCCCTCCTCCCCGTCCGCAGGCCCCAACACCAAAGAAGGCTGCCATGGCTCCCATTGTCGACTCGCCCGTGCAGCGCAGGCCATCCAAACTTGCTCCCAGGTCACCAGCACCTGCCGGTCCTCGGTCACCTGGTGTTCGTGGCCCTCCTACGCCTACCGCACCAGCAATCATGCTCCAGGAGGCTACCCCTGTCAAGGACTTGCCTCCTCAGGTCGAGTCACAGCGCGCACACTCGCCGGCACCGGTTCTTCCGGCCATGTCGCCGACGGTTTCGTTGCGGTCGCCCGTTCTTGGCGCCGGTGCTGCCGCTGCTGGTGCACTCTCTCCTCCTCACGTCGAGAACCCTCAGCTTCAGACGTTCCTCCACGAGATTGCCAACCAGCTCAACACGATGAACATTCGCTCGTCAACGACCTCGAGCAACTCGGCCAGCAGCGCTATCAGCCCCGAGTACCAGGCATACATGAACTACGTCTCGCAGCAGGCTACTCCCCAGGCTACTCCCCGCACCGAGGCGTCCGAGCTCGGCGACGACAACGATCAGTTTGCCGACGCCGACGACGACATGACTGGCGCTCTGTCCGAGCGCATGTCCATTGGATCCATTCACTCTATGCGTAAGGCTGTTGGCTCACCCCTGTCTCCCATTCAGACTGGCGCCATTGGTCTTGGTGCTCCTTCGCGCGCTCCTTCACGCAGCGGTCCTCCACCTGTGTCGGGCCGCTGGAGCCACGGTTCGGGATCGTACCGTCGCCGTTCAGCATCTGGCCGCTCCGAGTCGCCTGGCCCTTCGCCTGGCCTCTACTCGCCCAACCCCGGATTCGGTGCGCAGTTTGAGTGGGCCCACGGGGCCAACAACCTCCCCGCGGTTCCTCCCGCAAAGCTCCAGGCGGCTGCTACTCAGCTCAAGGCCCAGCGCTCCGCTCCTCCACCCCCTCCCAAGGCCGCATCGCGTCCCGCCCCCCCTCGTCCCCAGCCTCGCGTCCCGATCCAGAGTGTCATTGAGTCGGAGCGCATCGAGTCGCTGCTTGGCCGCGAGAACTCGTACGTTCTTATCGATGGCAACGACATGCCCGAGGACGTTTCTTCGTGGAACAGCCGCAACAGCTCGGGATTCCACACGTCTCGTGGCGCCGACGGCTTTGGCATGCTCAAGAAGCGCAAAAAGGTCGAGCCTGCGCCTGTCGCCCACTCGGTCGACAAGCGTTCGTGGTTTAACAACCTGTTCTCGTTCAAGCCTGCTTCGTGCACTCTTACGCTCAGCAGCCCCAGCATTCGCGAGGCTCGTGACAAGTGCACGCGTGTGCTTCAGGCGCAGGGTGTGCGCGTTAGCGTTGCCAGCATCGACGGCCAGACTGGTCTTCGTTGCAAGGTTTCTGACACGCGCGACATTAGTGGCAACACTGTCAAGGGCGTGCGCTTCCGTGTCGAGTTTGACCGCTCGGTCGTCGACTCGCCCAGCCGCTTTGCGACCACTGCGACGCTCACTCTTGAAAAGGGCGCCCAGTCGACCTTTACCGCGGCGTACAACCGTCTGCGTGTCGCGATGAACACCGAGTCGCACCCCCCGACGCCTTCTCGCAACACCTTCTCCCTGCCCCCTACCGCGCGTCCCAACGCTCGTCCCAGCCTGTACGACGCTGGTCTTGCTCCCGAGCGCCAAGCCGGTAGCGCCAGCGCACCTTCCACTCCCGCCTTTGGTCCTGCGTCGACCTTTGGCCACAACTCGCACCTTCCCCGCCCTACCACCATCAGGTACTAGGGCTTCGTTGACACCCAATTGCACTCTTCATTCCCGCATTTAGTTACCCCCCAATAACAACAATCACCAAGCCACTGCTATACACACTTTTAACGCCCCTGCCCGCCTCCAACGAGGGTTCTTTTACGTCCTGCCGCGAAGGGTTTCCTATTCTCTACTTTCTCCTGGTGTAATCTTTCGAACATAGAAGTTGATGCCATGCCATGATGCCAACAAGTCGCGACCAAGACTCACTCAATGCTGCATCACATGCTATTGTGCTACTTGCCTCCCTCCCCTAGGCGTCCAAACAGGTTGCCCACTGCACCTGCCTCACCTCCCTGCGACTTGAAACTCTCGAGCAAGTTGCTCATCATGCGGTACTCGTCCTTTGCGTCGCCGCTGAGGTCACGTGCTTCCGGCACAAGCTCGTCATCACTCTCGGCGTGGCCCTTGAGTGCCTCGCGGAGCTCGGCGTCCATGGCCGCGAGCGCGTCGTCGTCCATTTCGTCGAGCTCGGCTTCTGTCGGCAAGGAAGCGAGCGACGTGAGTTTGGGCTTGCCCTTGCCCTTGAACTTGGGCTTCGACGACGCCGGCTTGGTGAACGCTACCTTTGGCGCGCCCGACGACGCTGGTTCCTTGCTCTTGGCCAGCTCGCCCTCCATTGCCGCCATCATGCTCTCAAACGAGTTGAGCGCCTGGTTGGGCACGCGCGGCGCTTCCGGCTTGGGAGGCGCAGGTGCTGGCGCGGTCGTCTTCTTCTTGCCGGCTGCGGGGACAAAGGCTTTGCTGTCAGCTCTAGCACGGATGCAGACACTTACCACCACGTTCACGACGGCTGGCAAGAATGTTCTCCCACTGGTCGTCCGAGATGCCGAGCGCTTCGCGCGAGAACCGTAAAAAGTCTTCCTCCTCGTCATCCATGTCAACGTCGCCTTCGGGCTGTTCCTCCTCCTTGGTCTCCTCCTCTACCGGCTCATCGCCACCCCAGACGCGCTGACGCATAATCTCATCAATGTCGTCGTCAAATCTCAGGCCCTTGGCCCTAGCGCGATCCGCCTTGTCGTCGGCGTCGCCGGTGTCGTCCTCGACCTCCTCGATGTGCGCAGCCCGAGGCTCACCACGTGGCGCGCCATCGCTCCACTTCATCTGAGCAATGTGTCGTCCAAGCGTTCCCGGCGGGGGCAGGTCGTCCTCATCATCAGACGAGTCGGAGACGACGCCGTCAAACTCTTGCTTGGCGAACACTGGTGGGCGCATCTTTGTGGGCAGCATTTGGTCGGTCGCGGTCGTGCCAGCAACAGTGCCCTTCCCAGGGTTTGCGGTAGTCATCTCCACGTCATCTTGCGGCTGCTGCTTGCGACCCCACTCCTCGGCAGGAAGCGCAGGGACGAGGTTCTTGAGGCGCTCCTCACGCTCAGCCGGGGTGGGAGCAGGCGTCTCATCTTCCGAGTCCGTGTCCATGTCGGACAGCTCGTCGGCAAACCTTGCTCCGTCGAGATCGCCTTGACCGCCAACAAACTCGTGGACCTTGGACGCAAGGTCTTGGAGCGCCTTGCCATGCTCCTCGCCGAGCTCGGTCTTGGCTCCGGGCACCGCTGGGCCAGAGGCGCGCATCATCATGGCATCGAGCTCATCAGGGTTGACTTCGAGCCACTTGTCGCTGTCTTCTGGCACGTTAGGCCCCGCTTCCAGGGCCTCAGCCGGGGTCGACTCTGTCGCCTTGACTGCTTGGTCGACGCGATATGCGAATGACTGACGACCTTGGGCCGTGTCGGATGACCTCGCTGCAATCCAACCCTTGGCAGCCTTGGCCTCGCGCACCTTCCACTCGGCGCTGCCTTGGAGTTCGCCGCCAAAGAACCCAGCCGACGTCAAATCGGCCAAGTATCGCTGGTACTCGGGATCGTCTGTGCTCGCCTCGTCTGCCGTCCTGTTGCGGCCACCCTCACGGTACATGATCTCAAACCCGGTCGCAATCTTGACACCGAGGTCGCGCCAGCGTGTCTCGTCGGCACCGGCGTCCTCAGGGACGTGCCACTCTGGGCCAAAGACTCGTGGTGGGTGGAACACTTGCCCGTTGAGCTGAGCGTACGCCGCCCGTGTCATCAGCACAGACGTGAGCACTGCTGGCGACGGTGGAAAGTGCTTCATCGAAGCCGCTGCGCGGAGCTGAGCAGGATCACGAACGTAGAATCCTTCGACAGCACGCTGCACCAGCCCCGGGTCCACGGACAGCGCGCGCGCAACGGGAACTGGGAGATATGCCTTTGTCCTGTGCTGATGTGTCTTGAGAGTATCAGGGTAGCTGCCGTCAGCGCAAGATTTGTGAGCCCACTCACCAAGCAATCCTGGCCCACACAGCAGCCTCCATAGCGTCTGGCGCGCGGTACCGCCCCGTGCGCACTGCCGCAAGAGCGTCCTCTTCGTTCACCCACGCCTCGGCATCAACGGCCCTTCCAGTGTCATCATAGTCGTCGTCGGCAATCTGCTTTGGCCGCGTGCTCGCCGCCGACGTCACAGACAGAGGCAGAAGGTGCAGGTGGCCTCCGTACATCCATAGCTGGGTTGTTAATAGTGTCCCACGTCGCTCGGCTTTACCCTATTGTCTGCATTCTCTGGCGCAACCCAAGGCGGCAGCTCGTGCGCCGCCTCGATGAGCAGAAACTCGCCGTCCGTGTCGCGCACGCTGATGACGAGGTCTGGCCAACGCCGGCTGACCTCGCGCAGGAGCCAGACCACGAGCCACTCGTCGTCCACTGCGTCGCCGACGCGCATGGTGCCTCCAAGTGTCTGTGATGACGTGAACTTGAGCTCCCAGGCGTCCTTGTTCCACAGCCATGGCATCGGGAGAAGATCGGTGACATGGGTGGTGATCAATGTTGCCAGTGCAGTTGTGTCGGCGCTTGCGTCTGCGCTGGGCCCTGACGAGGGCGGGAGGTGTAGGGCATAGTGTAGCGTGTCCTCTGAGACGGTTGGGAGTGGGAACGCGCGTGACGTGTGTGAGAGCGATGGGAAGCCCTCGGCCATGTTGTTGGTGGTTGAACCGTGTAATGTTCGGTGACCATCGATTCCAACATTTCAACGGCATGGTGGCGACGGGATCAAATCATCACAACATTGGGTCGTCTCTGTTGAGCAGTCTCTATGCATTACATCCCCGCTCTATGACATTCGTGACATTCGTGACATTCGATGCCTTGTTTTCACCCCCAGCTGTCGCCACAGCAGTATCTCTATGTTGTACGTGTCTGAATCTCATGCTACGCTCGGCGTTACCCACTACCCACACCGTCGGCACCGAGATCGGCTAGGGCTAACTCGCTCCAACCCGAGGGCTGGCAAGAGACCGGCTGGTGGCAGTACCCCACTGTGATCGTGATAAGTACAAAGTTGTGGGGTTTGGGCGTAGCCGGCTGCTTGGCACTCACAGACAGCCGGACCAGCAGACTGATCCCCCATTCACATCGCGGGCTCAGAAATATCCAGCATACGACGCAGCCAGACTGAGGCTACGCTGGGTCATGTACGCAAACAGCAGGCTCCAGAAAATGGTGCCAATGGCGAGAGCTGCAATGCTGAGATTGAGGTCTTGGTCGTTATAGTAGAGGAGTGGACGGCTGTAGGACCCGTCGTCGTCGGTGAGCTTGGGAACGGTGGTTGGCAGATAAAGACGCATGGCTGGTTATGGGTTGTTGGGCAGAGTTGCTAAGCGTGGAAGAAAGGTGGCCGAGAACAGCGGTTGATATGCCGTGCAATCGTGTGTGGTGAGGGTGGATGACGACGACGTGAAGGGGGGAGGGTGAGTTGGCAAGACCAGCCAGTGAGTGTTTATAGGTCAGTGTGCATGGGAGGATGGGCACCCCCAGTGCCCCATTACAACCACAAATGCAGTGGGCAGAGGTTTGCAGTGTGCGCCCGTTGCTCGCATAGTCTGTTGTGGGGAGGGGGCAAACGGTATTGAATCATTGGAGCTGGTCACTGCGGCGGCCGGATAGCGGCATCTCGGTATCTGGTGGTGGCCATCATGTAAGAAAACATTGGTGTGAATGCGCCCAATCCCCAGAACAGCGCTTTCAGGTATGATTGACGTGAGAAGAGAAGCGACTGCAAGAAGAAATGGAGGTGAATGTGCAGATTATGGAGAATCATTGCGTCGCTTCAGAACGGAAAGTGAACAAATCTCGGATGTGTGGAAGCCACGCGGTGTCTGCATGGCAATTTAACATGGAAAATAGGCCCGTCGAGAGTCAGCCGCCTGGGAGAACAAGTTAGGCGTCCGTGGGCTGTTATTTTGGAGCAGTAAAATAAATTTCTCCCAGAAAAAGCTTCCGCGTTGAGCTGCCAAACTGCTGCATGCACCCCGTGGCTTTCGAGGATTCGTTGTGGCTCCACTTCAGTCTTCATCCATCAAGGACACCATCAAAGTGAGTGGTCTTGTGAACCGCTGGAGTCGCAACGACAAGGACGACATCACTAACGTACCCAGAATGCCCACTAGGTTCTCCAAGACGCGCAAGCACCGTGGTCACGTCTCGGTAGGTGTTTTCCCCCCCCGTTTTCATGAGAGTGTGCTGACATTGCAGGCGTAAGTGTTGATTGTGTGGCCTTGGCATGTCCTGCCTGCGCGCGCGTGCCTCTACTTGAAATCATTGCTAACGGTGTGATAGCGGTTACGGTCGTGTCGGTGAGTTGATGGAAACTTGGGAATGGAGCAAAGAGACTGACTTTCTCAGGCAAGCACAGGAAGTCGCCTGGTGGTCGCGGTCTCGCTGGTGGTCAGCACCACCACAGGACTAACATGGACAAGGTGAGTTGTCTATGGAGCATGTGGTCCTTCACGCGTTCACGTCTGTTATAAGGAATGGCCGCTGACACTCTCGTAGTTCCACCCTGGTGAATATTTCCTCGCCTCTCCGCTGTCAGGTCAGCTGTGCTAACTATTTCAAGGTTACTTCGGAAAGGTCGGTCAGAGGCACTACCACAAGCTCCCCAACCACTACTACCGCCCCACCATGAACCTCGACAAGCTCATCTCGCTTCCCGAGGCCAAGGTTGAGGCCCCCTCCGGTTCCGTCCCCGTTATCGACCTTGCCCAGGCCGGTGCCTTCAAGCTCCTCGGCAAGGGCCGCATCAACTCGGCTTTCA
The DNA here is from genome assembly GCA_002335605.1 of Prillingera fragicola. Classification (NCBI taxonomy): domain Eukaryota; kingdom Fungi; phylum Basidiomycota; class Tremellomycetes; order Trichosporonales; family Trichosporonaceae; genus Prillingera; species Prillingera fragicola. The sequence goes on from BEDY01000001.1 coordinate 2,589,960, forward strand.
TTGTCAAGGCCCGCTACGTTTCGGCCTCCGCTGAGCAGAAGATCAAGGCTGCCGGTGGTGTCGTCAAGCTCGTCGCCTAAGCGCGTCGTCCTTCTGGCGAGGAGAGGGGAGTTGCATGAGATGCAACGTGTACATGCGGATATGAGGCGCGTCTCTGGGGATACCAGTGCATGCGCGAGATGCTCAACGAAATCCTACCAAAGAGTTCACTGACTTTTGCTGCGTGGTTTGCGGGAAACAACAGAGCAGAATGGTCGCGTGGGAGGGGGTGAAAAATCTCCCACCTCAATCGGACCAGGCTCCGCACATGCGAGTTCTACTGCATACAATCTACAATCTATTGCGTGGGCTATCCATTGCACCACCTATTCCCCCACGTATCCAACGCCGGCCAGCCGGTAGACCTAGTCCCGTCATTCACATCACTGTCTCCTCCCAGGAACGCATAGCTTTCATTTGCGTTAAAGTGCCGGTGTGGGCAGATAAAGCCCAGGCTGACGGGACACTTGCGCTCGACTGCCGTGCAGACGCCGATGCACGGCTTGAGCTCTTGATAATCAAACGCATACGCGGGGAACGGTTCGGGGTTGCGCGGTGCCCCCAGACTGCGAGGCACTGCCATGGGCGCCTGGGGTGCATGCTGCGTCGCGTCTGTAAAGTCGGGTGGGTGGCTGGGCGCGCACTGGGGGAGTACGATGCGGCACAGCCAGTCGCGATAGGCCGTGTAGCAGTCGAGGCATGTCGAGACAAACGAGTACTTGTCACGGCCGCATGCGAGGCCGTTGGCCAGCAGCGACGTCTCAAATGACTGGAGGTTGGCGCTAATCACGTCGGCATACGCTTGGGGAATGTCGAACAGTGGCGACTGGCCAGAGTCTGCAATGGGGCTCGCATAGCCAACACCGGGGCACATGTTGGTGGGAAGCATGAGTGGGCAGTTGAAGTCGGCTGCTGTCAGCGCAACAAGAGCTCTAGTACCCACCATCCTTAGTAGTGAAGAATGCCGGCCGGCTGATTGTCATCGTCTCCTCGTCAAGCATCCACATTGTATAGTTTGTGCTGGGCTGGAGATTGTCCAGCACGAAGTACGACCTAAAGCCCTCCACATTCTCGAGACGGGTCCACACCGTGTCTGCAGCGCGGTACTCTACCGCCGAGGTATTGGCAGCTGCCGTCGCGGCGTCGAGAATGGCCATGAGCGACGAGCCGAGACCAGTGTCGACGGGTGACTGGGACGTTGGAACCAGCGCGACAGTGAGGTTTGGCGACACGCCAAAGTAGCTAGTGTCGTTATAGTCGCCGGCAGCCCAGATGGGATCCCAAGACGGTCGCACGAGCTCAGCTCCGGGCAGCGTGTAGTTTGGATACGTTGGCTGTTCCAGTGGGTCGTCGTAGAGAATCGTGCTGAACACGAGCACCGAAGTCGCTGTAGAGTCGCCCAATAATGGTGACGCCGGTGCAATACCCGGAACCTTGCCTTTGACATAGTCTTCGGCAAAATTAATGTACACCACCACGTTGCCATCGGATATTGACGCATTCGACACTTGGAGGGTCTCGTTGATACCTCGCCCGATGACAAAGCTTGGTCGAATCTCGCGCTCCTGGTCGACGTCGCCAGTGTCAATGTCGAGCGCATACGTCCAGTTGGCAAACCCCTGGTCCCACACCACCTCCCATGTGTCATGATCCCTGTTCCTCTTATTCCACCCAGCTCCTCCACTGCCGCCGCTTGCCGAGTCGTCGCCCATCCGGTTCAGCTTGTAGGTGCGGTTCGGCTCATTGATGCCCACGAGCACGCGCGGAATGTCGCTCTGATTGGTGCTGAGCGAGACAATATTAAATGTCACTGCGAGTGATGACACGTTTTGCGGAAACTGCACAACGACGACCGGGTGTGTCTTGTTGAGAGGTTCTAGTGTGTGATTGCTGTTGGGATTTGTAATGTTGATTGTCGGCGCGCCGACCCACGCCGACACTGTCTTGGCAGGTATCGACGACGTTGCCACGGGCCTAGTCGTGGTCGCACTGCTGCTGCTCGAGCTTGTCGAAGTTGTCGATGACTGCGGTACGTCGACCTCTTCCTGTCCAAAGGCAAAGGGCAGGCACATGAGCAAGACGACGCCGAACCACCACGCCGCGAACGCTGGCCGCGAATGCGCCCGTGCGCACCGCCGAGCTCGTCTTGGATTCGACGTGCCGAGCTCCTGCATGGGTGGGTTGGAGGGTCAGATTGACATTGTTGATGGATAAATGTTGCACAGCAACAGGACGGCGACGTGACCTGTGCGACCCGCGTGCTGGATTTCGCCGAGACAAGCTTCCGCAGCAGCCGCTCATGTTGGCGTCATTGATGTTGCAACATGCATAAACAAGTGTATATGGCTACAGGAGTACGCCGCCAGGAGATTGTGCAGTGGCCCTTGAGGCAAGCAAACACTTTACCAAGCTCGAGTTGCAGCAGCATGAGACCTGCTCAACAATGCATGACCTGCTCACAAGCTCAATCCGTGTCCGTTTCATGACCCTAACACCCACCCTATCTCCCCCTCACTCTCCCAGTGTCAGGCTCTTCCGCCTAGACGGGGCTCAACTCGGACCGGTCTCGGCGCTGGAATCGCTCGCTTTATCCATCTGCCACTCTCTACCCATCCACATCCAACCTGCATAGACCACCTTGTGTCCCTCGCCAACTCTCTTTGCAACCCTCGCGATTGGCCCCTGTACATTGTCGTGTGACGCCTCGCCTTCTCCCACGCGTGCCCCCCTTTGGCCCACACACGGTGGTTTGCGGCGGCGCTCGGATCGACTTGCCGTGTCTGCACGCACGCACGTACCGACGCACGCACATCCGCCGCGGCGCTCGCCCCTCTTTGCTTCTTAGACAGTGACGGATCGAATCAACATGCCGCCGTCACACAGACCCTCCACCACAACGCTCTACCTCCCACCGGTTAAAGGTGACGAGGGGGCTTCCTCTTCGCCAAACACGCCGTCTCTCGAGGTTCTCCTCATGGCGCAGCAAATAGCTCAATCCAGAGGCCACAGCTTTGACATTGACAGCTTTTTGCTGCCAGACCAGCGCGATGAGTATGTGGCGCTGCTAGCTCGCGGTGGAGATGGCGCGGACGGCGCGTCGGTCGCGTCCGGTTCTGGTTCTGCTCAAGACGAGGCACCGACCGAAGCTGAGGAAAGCGAAGCCGACAACGGTGACGGAGAGGACTCCGAGGAGCGGCCATCAAAGCGTGCGCGTGTTCAAGGATCGCATCCAACCCCGCTCGCTCAGCAGTACTGGCGCCAACGCATGGAGCGTCTTGCCCACATTCAGCGACGGTCCGCTACACCGCGGGTCAAGAACGAGCCAGAAGAACCCGGCACGCCAGTGATCACCTCTGCACCACATACCCCTGGTCCCAGTACCCCACTCCGTCACCATCACCACCACGCTAAAGAGGACAAGCCGCCTACCCCGGCTGAGAAGGCCAACATCCAGCAATCAGCCTCCTACTGGTACGTCTGACACGGCTGTTTGTTGCTGACAGGCAGGAATAACCTTCTAATCCAAGCTCGTGCGCAGCGTGGTCCGCAGTGGGAATACAACACTCAGCTTTACCAGGTGGACCGCTTCCGCCCAGAGTACTATACGCAGGGACGACCTCCCCCTCCTACGCCACCGCCGCGCTCGCCCAAACCTCTGCCACCAGTCGCCGACGCTAGCAAGGGCAAGCCCGAGCTTCCCAACGGCGGTGTATCTGCAGCGAACGGTGATCCTCCCTCATCGTCAGCACCTTCCACCACTGCGCCCATCGCGACCCCGTCTGCGGCTCCTTCATCTACCCCGGCGCAGCAACAGCGTCCTACACCGGCAATAGTCACCAATAGCAGTCAGGATTCAGGCGCAGCTGGTGCGGCCGGCCAACCTGGGCGTTTCCCGTTTGCCCAACCTGGGGCGTCGCCCGCAACGCCTCAGTCTGGTCCGGGTGGCTACAGCAACTTCAACGCGCCCGGCGCGCAGGCCAGTCCCAGCCCACACCAGCAACCCCCACACAATCTCGCTCACCTTCCTCCCCAACTCCGACTCGCTCAGGCGCAAGCCCATGCGCAGGCCCAGGCAGCTCAGCAGGCCCAGCTCCAGGCTGCACAACAGGCGGCTCAGCAGCGTGCCCAGCAGATGCCACAAGGCGGCAACCCACAAGCCCAAGCGCTTGCCGCTGCCCAAGCGCAGGCGCTCGCGCTCGGCCAACAGGAGGGCGCGTTCCACAACCTCAACCCAGGCATGCTGCACATGCAGCAGCAACCAGGCTCTCATCCCGGCATGCAGGGTGGCGGTGGTGGACCAGGTGGACCTCCAGGCGGACCGGCGGGAGGAGGAATCAACCCCATGATGATGGGCATGGGCGGGGGCGGCATGCCGCCTGGCATGATGATGGGCGGGATGCAGGGCCAGTTCCAAGGTGGCCAGGGCCCCATGTTGGCCGGCGCAGGCGGACAGGGACCGATGCTCGGCGGTGGATGGGGAGGGGAGGCGTCGTTTACTTCGTAGGTTTTGCATAGTAGCATGGATTGTACGTCTCGTCATGATGCAATGGGCACAGAGCTCAGTGTGCAGAGAAGTTGGATTCATCGAGCGTATGGGAGAGGCATGATATGGACAACGGTGTATGGCAACATGGAGAGCGTGGTCTAACTGCACTTTTGGAGGATGCGGCTGTTGATGAGGGCTGGAAAGCGGAGACTGCCATCAGATGTTGTCATGTGCAGCTACTCACAGTTCAATGAGCGCGTCGTCGTCGTCGGTCTGATTCACAAGTTCACGAATAGCGCGCAGCGCGCGGCTCTTGCCATTGGGCGGAGTCTGGGCCGTCAGCAACGATCAGCAAAGCTACCCACGTTGATGAGCTGACTCCATTTGCGAATAATGTCCATCTTTGTGGGAATGTGGCGCGGGCGGTCTTGGAAGGGGAGGGGTTGCGACTCGAGACCGAGACGCTCGAGAAGGGCCGGACCACCGAGCTTGATAATGTGGAGACTGTCGCGGGGCGGCATGCTTGCCAGGCTGTCGAGCGTGATAGCCTCGAGGTCGACGGTGCTGGTTTGGGGGGTGGGCGACGGGGCGGAAGGTTTGTTGGCCTGAATGAGTATACGTTCCTCAGCCACCAGACTCTGCTCTTCGAGGCGGGTGTTGGCAAGCTCGTCAGTAATGTCCTGCATGCTGGGACGGCGGTTTCGGTTGAACGTAGGGCTGAAGCGCCCTTCGCCCGAGTGACGACGGTAGGGACGCTGCTTGGGGCCTGGGTTATGGCGCTTCGAAAAGTCGCGCGGCTCATGGTACGAGCACTGGATCTGTTGGTTGCCCATCACCGCACCGTCCATGACTTCAATCGCGTGCGCCGCTGAACGTCAGCGCCTACAGAACGTTAACGCTTACCCTCGCTTGGATCGTGGTAGGACACAAAACCATATCCGCGCGACCTGCCAAGAATGTCACGCATAACACGGGCATTTACAACCCGACCAAGCTGGCTAAACACATGACCCAGGTAGTGGCCAGTGATGTCTGGGTCAAGGTTCTGACAGTCAGCCAAGCTCAATTCCCACACCAACCTTGATCATAACGTTGCAATAATCCACGAGGCCAGATGTACTGCCCGATCCGGGACCGTTGCTGGGGGAAGGCTCAATGTGCTGGCCTGGACCATGCTGAATAACGCTGCCGTTCTCGCTCACGATACCACCAGGGATATTGATCCACTTGTGGCGCCACCCGCGAGGCCTGCGGTGTCCGCAACGGCGGGCTCTGAAATGCGGTTCGCGTGGCTCGTCATGTTGGCCGTGTTCATTGTCGAGAGGGATACTGCTGTAAGGAGGCGTAGGCAAAGCTGTGAGTTTGTTGTGCGACGCCCACGGAACGGTAGGGTGGGACGCTGAAGGTGGCGGCGATGGCGGGGGCACAGCGCTGATGCCCTCTATCGAGGACAGAGTCTGACCGGATCCTGGGGCGAATGCACCTGGGTGAGTGACATAAGCTACGCCGCGATGAGGCAGGCTTGAGTGGTCGCGAGCTTGAGGGGATGTGAGGGGTGGAGGTCCCATTGGCGGTCGACCACGCCGCCCAGTGGGCTCCGAGAGACTTATCGGGGCTGGACGCGAGCCTGCCGTGGAGGCAGCGGGCTGGCAGGGTACGGGAAGGCCCTTCGGAGGGGCTGTTGAACTGCCAACTTGGGGAGGACCTTGAAGCAGATGCGGAGGCATAGGCCGCATGGGACCACCTGGTGGAGCAGGCGGCAATCCAGTGGACGGTAAAGCCATGGACGTAAGGTGCTCACCGGGCGGCCCTGCAGGATGGCCAGCTGGCATCCCCCCCGCGCTGGGGAACGAAGCGAATGAGGGCGGACGCTGAAAGTCCATTGGAGTGGTTGAGATGTAGGATGGGTCCTTGCGAACATCCCTATACCTGTCAGTCACATCGCGCTACCAAAGCACTTACACCTGCCACCCCTGGATGCCGCTAGTGCTGGCAAACCCGGCCTCAAAGTTGGCCGCTTCGTCTTCGTACCAGAACTCGGCCTTGGCACGCCAACGGACCTCCCCGTTGTCATCATCACCGGGGAGGTCTGTTGGGGGGCTCATCTCCAATATCACCGACAGTTCGCGGAGAGAGCCCCATGGGCGGAGCGCGTCCCACAGCTGGCCATCCGTAGGCACGATATGCGGCCCCTCCCAAGTAAACTTGGTGGGACGAATGAAGCGAGGCGCGACGGGTGCAGGTGGAAGCGGCACCTCGCTGTTGGGAGGAGGAAATGGCGAGACCATAATGTTGAGACTGGCAAGGAAGGGATGGCGCAGGAGAATGCACAGTGCCTTTTCAGCTGATATTGTTAGCCCCATCGCAAACATGCAACTAAAGTACGTACCGGCATCCATAGTCATGAACTCGAGCGTCCCTGTCGTTTAGCGCCCTCTCAAGACCCAAGGCGTACCATTCTTCCTCATCCAATTGTAGTATGCGTCAGGATAGAGACGCTGCTCGTGGGGAACAGCGTCTCGGGAATGCAGAGTCACATGTTGAACACCTTGACGCGACAGCGCGTCAACGATCTCATGGTCCTGCAAAGTAGCCGGAATAGAGGTAAGATAGATCACAGGAAGGCGCTGACATTAGCGGGCCTCAAGGAAGGTTTCTCACCAAGAAGGGATGGGGACGTGAATTGGTCATGAACACGGGCGGGCATGGAGCGTGCGATACAAAGTCGAGAGGTTGAGGTGGTCCAGCATAGTAAAAGTGATCAGGAGGCAGGTCGAAGCCGGGTGGGAGCGGGCGAGCCATGGCCCACGGGGGTGATGTTGGGGCGTACTGATTTTGCGCTGGTGGAGGCGGCGGCATGGGATGAGCAAGGAACTGGGCACCAAAAGATGGTGGTCGATGAAGTGGAGGAAGCGGCAGAAGCGGTGGCCCAGGACGAGGAGGACCAAAGGCAGGTTGCAGGTCAAGCGGCATTGGTTGCGGAAGGAAAGGCTGCGCGGTGGCGACCAGGGATGCAGGTGCAGAGGTAGAGCTCGACTCGGTAGGTGAGCTTAAACGGAGGGGTGGAGGAGCAGACGGGAGATTGGGAGGAAGAGTGGTCATGCCGGCCGACATGATGTTGGCAAGAATCTGTAGTCAAGGCAACCGCAGTGATCAAAGTTTACCTGGAGGAAAGCAAAGCTGTCACAAGTCACAGGAGGTGTTCAGTCGCGTCACCTTCCTCGACAATGGATTGTGGGTAGAAAGAATAACCGACGCGACGATGGCAATTACTGGGAGGACAGTGTGTGGGGCATGAGGACTGGTGGTGTGAGAGCAGGGGAGGTTGCTTGTTGATGAATGAGTAGAGTAGAGCAATGCCAAGGGATGTATGCCAGAGGGGAAAGGACCAACAACAAAAGTCCAGTCGACTTTGTGGTGAGTGAGCTGCGAGTGTGCGTCGGGTGAACACTGGGCTGCCACGCCCGAGTCTAGTTTGCGACAACACGCGACGTCTTGCGCCCCTCTGTTGACCCTGGGAAGAACACACACGCAGGCGCGTCGAGGGGCGCAGAGTGACACTAGTGCTGGGCAGAGGAAGGTGAATAAAGCTTGAAGACAGGACTGACAAGTCCAGTCCTTCGCAAGTACGAGTGCTCCACAAGTGCTGTAGAGCTGGCAAGTCAGCGAATTCCATGTCCACTTGGGCAAGACAACCTCACCTATGCACAGAGGAGGCTTTGTTTACTGCATGGCTTGGTTGTCTTGGTGACCGAGGGCGCAGATGGATAGATTGGCGGTCGAATCAATCGAAAGGACCACCACTGCCAGCGCGTGTGGACGTGTGGGTCGTGTGGACAGACCTATCCACGGGGACGCGCGTTGTGCTCGGCTCGCTTGGTGTTTGCCCCCCTTTGTTGACATGCCCTGTGCTTGACGCCCAACATTAAAGACATCGAAAGACTCACCCCCCCAAGACGAGGTGATCCATGCACAGTCATTGCTCAGCGTAAGCGCACGGTTCGCTGTCGCATCAGTAACCCAGCAGGAAATAGCAGGACGTCTGTGCGCCTGGAGGGTAAACGACAGAGAAGACTTTGCAAGCAAAGAATCGTGAGCCAACCACTGCAATGAACACCTCTGGGAGCATGAATGTGTGCCGAAAGGATATCGACCTCAGTGCACAACCGGTCAGAGTGAGTGGACATTGTGAACAGCGGCTTGGAACGCGCCAAATTAAGTTTCCTCAGCGTTGGCAGGGCGCGCGGATCTCAGGCAGGCTGCCCGCGCTGCAGGCCACCGCGTGCCTCTACCGTCAACTATCCCCATGGCGACGCAATGTGCAGCCATCATTACAAGCCCAACAATGCCATGCATACTCAGAGTCTGCTACCTATCTCCATGTACCTCACTGTTCTGCCATCGATGCCAAGCATGAATGAGTGTCGCACGTCGTGATCCAAAGATTGCCTCAGGAGATTGATCGAGTGGAGGTCCAGGCACGGAGTGGTCTCTGTCCCGTACGTAACTTGCAACGTTGGAACCTCCGTTTGTAACACCACACATTTACGTGGCTTGAAAACCTCCCTCTTCGCACCTCTGCGTCTCCCCATTACTCTCTCTGGACGGCACTAGTCACTGTCTGCGGCTACGACGTGCAGCAGCGCGTATAATCGCCACAATGCCTCGACCGCAACGCGTTTTATCGATCCTTTTGGCGATCGCGATTGTCTACGTGCTTCACGTCATCTACAGCGATGGCGGCGATGTGACACCCCAGAAGACTGGGCAACAGAACCCATTCAAGCAAGACTCGACGCGTAAAACACCATCTTCGCCAGGAAGGCGACCCTCGTTTGGCCTCGGCAACAAACCAGCCGCCGCTGCCAACCTAGACCCCGTCCGCGAGCCTCTCACCAAGCACCCGCTGCAGACTACCAACCTGGATATCGACTATCCTGGCGTTGAGGTCGATGAGCGCGGTATGGTTACTTTTGACGTGGCCACGGACAAGCGTCACCCAATTGAAGTCTTGATGGAACGTGCCAAGCTGCAAGTTGCCGAGATCGACAAGCGTATTGAGAAGATTCAGAGCGTCAAGCAGGCTGCCCGAGACTATGAGCGCGCTTGGAAGATGAAGCCGCCCCGTGGATTCGAGTCATGGTATGTCTTGTCTTACTTGAAAGAAACTTGGCTGATCGGCAGGTACAACTACGCCCGAGACCAGGGATCGCTCCGAGTGCCCTCGCTGTTCCCCACGACCTTCAAGCCATTCCTCACTTTTCTTTCGTACCCCGCCGAGGTGTTGCACCAGCGGGTCCTGGAAGAGAGCGTTAGGGAACCCATGTGGACCTTTACGTTTGTCCCAGAGGGCCAGGGAGATCCTGGAACAGGTCTGGACGAGGAAGGCGAATGGTACCCCCAAGGCCCCCGCGATGCTCGCGGATGGCGTCCTCGCCCTCGTGGTCGTGTCCAGGTCGGAGGTCCGTTTGCGTGGAAGTGGCGCTGCAAGTGAGTAGACTATCAAGTCTGTATCTAACAGCCTTTCAGCAACACATTGAACCTTATCGCGCCTCTTTTGCCTCTGCTTCCCGACGAGTTCTTCACAATGAAGCCGCCACTCACGATGGTCTTCAACGCCGACGACGGCCCTCGTGGTATCATGCACGACTTTTTCCGTGAGAGGTCTACCAACCTTGCCATGGCCGGCAGGACTTGGAACACTGCAGCCATGGAGGCTGCGGAGAGGCAGCTCCGGTGGACCGCTGGTTGGCACTGGGGATGCCCCGATGGCAGCCCCTTGCGCGACAGTGCAGTGGACACGATTCTGAATGGCGAGATTGGCAAGAGCTCCATCCACTCTGGTCCAACCAAGGAGTTTGTGGGCGACTTCTACATGTCGACCGACGTGTGCTACAACCCCAACATCCGGGAGCTGCATTCGAATGCGCTTGGTGACCATCGATTCGCCCACAACCCTCCTTCGCCTTATGTGTCTGTGTGCCGAACATTGCGTAGCACCGACATAGTCGGAGTCCCGCTCGACGCAGTGTACCAGACTGTGCCCAAGATCAAGTGGGAGGCCAAGGCAGAGAACAGGGTTCTGTGGCGTGGATCCGGCACTGGCATCTCGCAGAAGAAAGACCTCCCGTGGCGCAAGAGCCAACGCCAGCGTTTGCATTACTTTGCCAACAACCAGTCGAGCAGCACAGCCCCCGTTCTCGTCGACCACGGACCTGGCAAGGTCACCATCGAGGACTTTCCTGTCAAGTTGATGAACGAAAAGTGGTTCGACATTGGTCTAGCCGGTGGCCCTACTCAGTGCAGTGAAGAGGATGGCACTTGCGAGGAGCTGCGCACCGAGTTTGAGTGGAAGCAGGGTGTGCTGCCCGACGAGGCGCTGGCCTACAAGTACACGATTGACGTAGATGGGTGAGTCGATTTGACGAGAATGTGAGCTGACGGTGCAGAAATGCTTGGAGTTCGCGATTCCGCCGTCTGTTGTCGAGCAACAATGTCGTGCTCAAGAGCACCATGTTTGTGAGTTTGCTGATTGGTTTTTTGTTGGCAGTGCTAACTCTACAGCCTGAGTGGTTCAACGACATCCTGGTCCCATGGTACCACTACGTTCCCATCAAGTTTGATTACTCTGACGTCTACGACATTATGGGTTACTTCCTCGGCGCTCCCGACGGCTCGAGTGTGAGCCACGACGAAGCCGCCAAGCAGATAGCTGCCCACGCTGTTGACTTTGTCGAGGATCATTGGCGACCAGAGGACATGCGTTCCATTCACATGCTGGTCCTCCTCGAGTACTGGCGTATCATGTCGCCGGACCGCAAGAAGGCCGTGTACAACGCATAAGTTGAGGCGTGGGGTCGGCGACACTGGTCCGTCTCAGCTTGAATGGTGGAGGCACCAGCTATCGGTACTCTGTAGCACATATACATAGTGCATAGCTGTCATTTCGGGATCTTGCCGCCTGTCGCAGGACTGGCGCGCACTGTACATGCATCGAACATTAGATTGTCCAGTCGCGCAACGGTGCATTATGTCCTCACAACAACATCCATGTCTAAACTAGCAGTACAGTAAAATCTAACGCTGTCCAACGACACCAGCGTACTCGTCGGCCATCTTCTTGAGCACAGTGTTGTTGATCCAGCCCTCGTCCGTGCGATTCTCCCATCCCCGAGATCCAGCCGCGAGCTCAACCGTAGCCTCAGCGAGCTGCGTGGAGGTGATCATCCAGCTAGGGATGAGGAAGCTAGCAGCCGATGCCGCGATACGCGTGGCCCAGCCAAGCTCGGGAGCGCGCTCAGGGGTAGGCTCGATACCAGCGGGACGGACGCTGACAACCTTGAAACTGGGTGACTCCATTGCCGCGAGCTCCTTCTCGGTACGTCCCTTGACACGGCCAAAGAGCGTCCAGGACTTTTCTGTTTGGTCGGCGCCTTGGCCCGAGACGTAGATGAACCTGAACGGTGATGCTTCGCTGCCCAGTGGCTTGAGGGCCGTAGCGGCGTGCATGGGGTAGTCGTAGGTGATCTTGGTGTACGCATCCTCCTTCATGCCGTTCTGGCTTATGCCAAGAGCCCAGATGACAGCGGTGTGGCCCTTGAGCTTGTCCACGAGTGAAGGGGGAAACTCGTCAAAGCCCTTTGGGAACTCGGTGGAGGGGAGGATGATGGTTGTGAGTTTCTCGTGGGTGATGGAAGGAGCGCGGCGTGCAAGGACTGTGACCTTTGAGACGAGTGGGGAGGAGAGCGCGACGGTCAAGGCTGCCGAGCCAGCTGCAAAAGTTAGGAGTGCCCACAGTGGAGCCCAGGGTGTCACGTACCAGTGCCGGTGGCGCCAGTGATGATGATGCTAGCCATGGTGAGGTGGTGAGATGTAGTTAGTAAGATGTGTGACATCAACAAGAGTAAGTGTACTCGCTTTACTTATATGGCTTCGCTTGCATGGCTCATTTGCTATGACGACTTTTCCACTGCGGTACTGCGGCCGAAGATTGATCGCCGTGACCGACGGCCTGCGAATGTATTTTACAGGTTTACCAGGTTTACTGACCGCCGGACATGGCACCGACACCGATAAACGCGGTGCCCGTGACCCGCGGGCAAGCGAAACGCCCTATTTTGAGACTGAGGAGAACATGTAACACACCACGAAGAAGGCAATGAGGCAGGATCAGTGCTAGACCTCTGCGGCCGAGGCTGAGACAGTGCGGCGTTTGGCAGTGACATCCACCAACAATGACTCTAGGCTGCCACACGCGACTCGACTTGCCGCACATACGAGGGATTTTTGTTGCGTTGGGTGGGATGAGGCTCCCAGGCCATATTGTCTCTATGAAGCTGGCGTCTGCTCTGGCTCTGTTGGCTTGTGCATGCTACGCCCAGATAAGATTGCGGAAAACTGTGGGTGGCAAAACGCCACACTACGATATCTCCGAATTTCCGGAACTCAACCAGAAGTCAGTCACGTTCACAACAACAACAGCCTCCACATCTAGCGACCACTGCCCATTCCTCGACTATTCACAACAATGGCACGCATCTCCGGCTCTCAGCCGTCACCACACGAGGAGCTGTACACCAGTGCGGCAGAGTTTGTCGCCGCCGCGCAGCAACCGACCCACCTCGAGGCGTACCCTCAAAAGTTCCGGGATCGGCTGCGCGACCATGGCGGTGGGGAGAGCGCGGACCCCATGAACCCGCTGCTGGTCGAGAAGGAGAAGGAGGGACAGAAGGTACGTTTTAAGAGGTACTGTTTTCCAAGCCCGGGAGTCTGAGAAGGGCTGCAATGGCTCTCACAAGTCACTCAAGATCTCGGTGGAATGAGATACTAACTCGGCAGGATGCCTTCCGTGGTCTCAAGTTCACGTTCCTAGACCAGGAAGCGAAGCGCCAGTTTTTGTTCAGTATCACTGGAGATGCTCCCCAAGTTGTCGAGGAAGGCGAGAATGATGCCCTTGGTACGTAATGGCTTGGTGGCAGCGTGAGTGGCGCTAACGCCTTTGCAGAGGCCGAGAATGCCGTCAAGAAGGCCAAGCTCAAGGCTGTCAAAGACGACATTGAGGCCATGCGCCAGGAGTCTATCAAGCTGAGTGCAGAGAATGCGAAGCGTGAGTTGAGCTCTAAGGGGGTGACAGGGAACTGACAATCCAGGTCATGCGATGGTGCAGCAACAAAGTGCCGAAGTCGCCTCAGTATCAAAGCAGATTCGTGACATGGAACTTGAACTTGCGCGTTTGAAGTCCAACTATCCCGTTGAGGACGTGAGTACCCGTCTGCCAGCAATTGCTGACATCTTTAGCGTATCACCACCGCGGAGGCCATGGAGAAGCTCGACGAGCAGGAGCAAGAGTTTGAGCGCCTGACCGAGGCAACGATGGCCGCCAAGGCCGAGACGGACGCACTGCGAGCCGAAGTTGCGCAGGCTGCCAAGGAGGCTATGCAACTTGGCAAGGAGCGCGAGCGTGAGCAGGCGCGTGCCGACGAGGTACGGAGGAGCCGTGCCGCAGAGGGAACAGGCACTCGTGTTCATGAACTGTGCAGATGGTGAGTACTGGCGTGCTGAGAGTGACAGTTCTGACGCAATAGGTACGCCGCCTCTTTGACAACGTACCGCGCCCTGCTGGGTATTCGGTCTGCGCGTGCAACATCCGACTCGGAGCTCGTGCTCGAGTACGATGTTCCTTCAGAGTCCGTGGCAGGCGGACGGGCCGAGATCACATTGCAGTTTGGCGAAGACCGTAGGCTGATCAGCGCTCTAGTAAGTTTGGCTGCGTCATTTGGTATCAAGCTGACTCGTCAGTTCAACGGTTCAGAAGGCGACTCCACCTTCCAGCAGCTGGTGGCCACCGCCCGGGAAGCCAATGACGCCCCAGGTCTCATTGCTGACGTGTTGATGCGCCTGCGGCCCCTTATCGGGGAGGTGGCATAGACGCGTAGCATTGGGGGCCAGATCGTTGTATGAGCTGTTGTCAGATGTATTACCATGCCACTGTTTGACTTTGATATTGTGTCTGCTCAAGCAACGGATACTGACGTTTTCAAGACAGCTGTACATGTATCTGATTATGCCGTTGTTTCTCTGTCCATCAATCCTTGTCTCACGTCCCATCACAATCGTCGCGGGAGAGCGTGGACAACATGAACAACCCAAAGGAAGGCTGCACGGAGCACCTCGTGTGCGTCGTGCAACCCTCATGGCTTCACACCCGTAGTGTGGGTGCAAACAACATCCTGCCACAGTGCACACAACGAATACCGCCATTGTTACAGACCGCCCCAACGCAGACTCCTGGTTGAGTTGAGTGGGTGGCACAGTGAAGGAACGGGGGACGTACCGCCATAGTTGAAGTATGACTCGCATGGTATGCTGGGTGGTACGATTCGAGGAGGGGGGTGAGGGCACCGCATGTCGCAGACGGCCGGGTGCGTCGTCAGTGGCGAATCCGCCTTTTGGGTTGTGAGGGGTGTCGACAGTCGTGCGGGTCGATTTCGCAGTCTGAATCAATCCTGCATCTTTTAAAGTATCCAGTGCAGTACATGTACAGGTGCGAGTAAACAATTAGCATCCTGGTGGTGCGGTGAGGAGATGACTAGGCTAGAAATCGTAGGCCAGAACAAGAGTTGCAACAGTGGAGTGGGAGGTGGCTTCAGAAAAAGCGTGGTGGCGTGTGCGCGAGGAGGCGTGTCAGGCCTCTCCACGAGGTGGCGCCCAGGTGCACAGTCTTGATAACAGGACTGGTGAATGGCATGGGTGTGGGAATGGTGCTCGGTGGCAGGCGAGGCTGCGGTTTGAACAACGGTGTTGGCCAAGATAACACATGGAGCGTTCACCTTGCCTGACTCGGTGACGCTCTTGACCTTTCCTCGACACGTTTGGAACTATATTTCAGAGTTCTGATGAAAAGCGTTTGGAAACTGCCACGAGAGCACGAAGACACCACCTTCGAGCCAGTCCTCGAAGACGTTGGGAGGCCGTGACAGCCACGACTGCCACGCACAGACAGCTGTCGACTGTCCCGGAAAGCTCGGCCAGCAGCTAGAAGCTAGCGTGACTCTGCCAATCTAGAGTGAGCGTCACTTTTCCCTCAGGTGCATGAACAGCAGATCATCAGAGCCTTCCTTCCTGTGAGATCTGAGGCGTGGACGACCACCGTTGATGTGCGCTGTGGCCTCGGTTTGTGGCAAATGGCAAAGGAGCAGCCACCGACATCTGTATAGTTAGCGCACAGCTCGGCACACATTACATGAGGCCATATGAAAAAGCATGCATCACTAGGACTACAGGCCGAGAGAACCCATTCCTTTGTGGATGGGGTCCACAACCCCACCCACTCGGAGGCACAAGCGCACGAAGCTCGACAATGAGCGATCAAACACGCCCTGCACAATGCACACCTCACACACGATGACACACACACACTCACACACCACGGTCGGTCCAGCCCATACTCAGGGACAGCCCTTTGACACACTCCTCGCAAGCCAGAGTCGTCTAGACACCCTGGTATAGTGCGAGGTAACGCCGAGCTCGAGCCCCCATTGTTCGTCGCATGGAGAGGGCCTTGCCACGCGACAGTTCCTACGCGCTATAGGCTAGTGCTCTTGGAAGCTTGGTGCTCAAGCTCGAACTCTCCTGGTGCAAGACAACTCTGGGTCATGCCAAGGCTCCGAGAGCATGAAGATTGCAATGGATAGACGAGTTTGGTGGGTGCCTTCTGGGAACATTACTCGCCGGTCATTCCCCGTTTACGACACTGGTTGTTCCGGAAGACATTACAGTTCCTTAAACGTGTTCACATTGCCCAAAGTGCCTTGTCAGTAGAGGGTGCAACTGCATGTCGTGTTCGAGTCGTGCATCATCGCCAAAGGCATCTACAACTGCAACTAAGCAGCAGGGGGAGAAGTACCGCGCCCATGAAAGGGGCAGGCAGGAGTATAATGAATATCAAAGAAGTAAAAGGAGGTCGATGTAAATGCCAGGCGAAGGGCTGTGAGATACTCTTATGACCCGCGCGCTTGGCTCGCAGGCCGCGGATTATAGACCAAAATAATCGATACAGGCGTAACGAAACGTCCATGGCGCTGACGCAGCAGCTGAACGTTGATACCCTAAAGTGAGAGAGAGAGAGAGAATGTCCGTGGGTTTCCGTTAAGAGAAGCGGCCGCTTTAGAGCGAGGCGCCGGCCACGACGAGGCTACCGAGCTGGGCAACGAAGCCAGAGAGCTTGCCAATGTTGCCGCTAACGTCGCCAGCAACCTCAGTGGTGACGGCAACGGGAGCAAAGGTGTTGGTAGCGAGAGGAGCGGTGTTGTTGCCCGAAAGGGTGGCGTTGGCAATGGCAGTGCCGTTGAGACTCGCAGTGGCATTTGCGAGCGCGGGGTTGGTCGACACAGTGCTGTTGAGGGTAGTGGAGACGAGGGCAGTCGACGACGAAACCGAGGTAGAGGACGACTCCGAGGAAGACGAAGACGACGACGACGAAGGAGTAGGAGTGGGCTCGGGCGAAGGAGTGGGGGTAGGGGTGGGCTCGGGGGTAGGCTCGGGAGTCCAAGCGGGGGTGCTGGGCTCGGGCTCCTTCTCGGGGGTCTTCTCGGGCTCGGGGGCGGCGCCTCCCTCGTCGTTGAACCACCAGGTCATCTGGAAGACACCGGCGCTCGAGGGGGCAAAGTACTGGAAGAGCGAAGGCGACAGGTCGAGGTCACCGTAGTTGCAAGCCCACGAAGGGCACTCGTCGGTGACCTGAGCCTGGGCAGTCTTGCCGCCGTACGAGATGGTGATCGAACGGAAACAGTTGGGGCCGGGGTAGCCAGAGCCGAACATCTGACCGTTGAGGGCAACAATGTAGTCGCCGTTGTTGCTAGAGGACAGTCAGTGACGGCGTCTTTCGCAGCGGGGCTGTGTACTCACTTGGTGATACCACAGGCACCGAGGCCAGTTTCGTAGAAGGTGGCGCGACCGTTGGTAGCGCGCTTCGCGAGCGAAATGTCGGCAATGGGCGAGCTAGGCGCCGCGGCGACGAGCTGCACAGCAGCGAGGAGGGTGAAGAGCTGGGCAAACATTGTTGGTGCTTTGAATGAACGAGTTGCGATGTAAGGGATCGCGGGAGTGTTTGCGGGAAGGAGAGTTGGCTGAAGGAGCACGTTAGCAAGACGTC
This sequence comes from Prillingera fragicola, assembly GCA_002335605.1. Classification (NCBI taxonomy): domain Eukaryota; kingdom Fungi; phylum Basidiomycota; class Tremellomycetes; order Trichosporonales; family Trichosporonaceae; genus Prillingera; species Prillingera fragicola. The sequence continues at coordinate 2,607,638 of BEDY01000001.1, forward strand.
CTTGATGGTCTACCAGAGAGCAGTGGGGCAGGTTGCGTTGAGAGCAACAGCAACGCCAAAGACACTGCTCTCTATAAAGGATGCTCACTGGGCAAAGGAACGTGCGGGTTACCGGTGCAGGGTTGGTCGAACGAGGTCGAAGAAAAAGGGAGTGTTTGTCGGTGAGGTGTGTGCGTCGTTTGGAGTCGAGCTAGGGGGGTTGCGCGTCCAAGTCGAAGGGGAAAACGAGACCGAGGGTTGTCGAACCGTGTGGGTGTTGAGATTGAGGTAAAGAGAGAAAGGAGAAAACGAGTGTGTGTACTCTAAACTAGGTAGAGAGAGAAGCTTGGTACGAGGGGTTGGGGGATGGACTGGATGGAAAAGAGGGTACAACTGACAGGACAAGTCGAGCCAAGGTCCACCCTCGTCCTCGTCGGCGTCTGCGCGGCTGGCAAATGTGTTGTTGTTACTCGTACCAAAGAGGGAAAGATGGAAACAACTGAAACCCCTGAATTCCGTGCCGTGGACCCAAGCAAAGGCATGCCGCCCAAGGTCACTCGAGCCAAAACCAAAAGGAAACCAGAACCCTGAACCATGACGATCCCTGGACGCGTCAGGTCTCACTCAGGCAGAGCTCACGCGTACTGGCGCCCGAGTTCGAGGGCGTACCGCTGCAGTGCCAGCACACGCGCTCCGTCAGTGCCTAGTCCGGCGGCCCCTGCTTTGCCCGCTGGCCCCTGGTTCTCTCCCGGAGGCCCGGGCCCACTGCTGCAGCCTAGTCGCGTCCGTTTCCTGCGGGCCACCCTCCGCCCCCCGCCAGCGCGACTCCCCCCGTTTCAGTGTCACCCATGCATGGCGCAGGGCATGGTGGCCGTGGGTGGGCGGCAAGGGGAGGCACAAGTACGCAGGACCTGTACCGTTGGAGAGCAGCCTTGTCAGTTGGACGCACGAAGACTTGTCAGGACCGGCCCAGCACCCCCTTTATTGCAACCTTGACGGAAATCCTGCCAGCCAATACAACTGAACCGAAAGACGCTTAATGCTGCCGACGACGCCAGCGAGCAAGCAAGTCTCCGTTCAGGTAGGGATTGGACCCGTCGGAACCGCCATGCTACATTCGTCGTCCGCCAGGCCTCTATTCCAGAAGCCCCGGCCTAGGAACTGGGGTCGATGAAGCACCCCATTCTACAACGCCTGTACACTTCTGGTAAGAACTGAATATGGTTCCTCATGGACATTGAATGTGGCTACAGTTCATGTCTTTTCTAGGGCTATCAGCAACGCTTTGGGCTATCAGCAATGCTTTGTTGGCGTTTGCAGTGGCTGGCCGTGGCATGGATGGTCTACATCAGTTGCCAGCGGACAGTTTCAGTGACAAGAGCGGAAGCGAGCACTGCTTGCATTCCCATAGCGAGCACCGGTCTTGAGCTGTGCTGTTACAGTTTGTTTGTTTATGTCAACAGTCAGCCGCCGTCAACCGTCGGTGAAGTCATCATGTAAACATTAGAGGCCTCCGATACTCATGTGCCACAAGGGGCTAACGGCCGCCAGGGGTGCTCATTCAATTTACTTGACATTTGGTCCAGGCCACTGCATCAGAGCTAACGACGGCATCATCCTTGTCCACTCGGTAGTGCGACCGCAAGCGCGTCGACCAGGTCATGTCGAGCCAACATGGCAGACACAAATGACGGCGTGGCGGCGATGATCACCGCTGGTCTGTGGGATGAACAAACATTAACGACACTGCAAAGGGGTGCCTCTACCCTCTGCCCATGGGTTGGAACGGGGGCTTATGTTGGGAGCCAGGTGCGCGATTTCGTGGTCGGACGCCTCCGCTCGGAGCCCGGAGCGATCACCCGGCCCACAGTAAACGTAAATGTGCGCCAATGTTTGTGTCCTCGGTGTATTATTCTGCCCACGACAAAACACTGCCTGCTCGCGGTCGTGTGAGGCTACCGCGGACCAGCTGACGGCTACTGCCACTGCACGAACTTCGGGCCGGAATCTCGGGACGATCAATTTAACGGAGGCATATTTCTGGGGTGCCTCTTTTCCGCAAAGTTCAGGTCCGGATCTGGCGGAAGACTGTCGGAGGCTGGTCGAGTGATAGCAAGGCTTCTCGAAGCTTGCAGTTGAGAGTTTTGCCACGTATTTACGATGTCTGCGAGGACGTATTGCCCTTGTCAGTGCTTAGCACGCAGAGGTCGGTGGAGGGTGGAGGTGGTTAGGCGAGGAGGCGAGGAATGCTTGTGCAGTCTGATGAGAGGTAGTGCCAGTGATCCGTGATCAGGTCCACTTGGCTTCGCCATATGACAGGCCGTCAGGTCGGGCACGTCGCGCGCGTCGCGTCAATGAAACACGCGTGGCCTTTCAGCAATGGGTATCGTGCAGGCGACAGTAGTAGGGTCCTACGTTCTATCGGTCATTGCCAAACTGTCGATCAAGCCCCACTACGCAAATGTCTGGCGGCTTAACGCGCACACAACAGTGCATCAGACATTCATGTCCCGTTCTGGCTACACTGTCGCATATGAGAAGAACGAGCCACTGCCCAACAGTGGTACACTGGCATGGCATTTCCCTGCCATAGAACAAAGCAACTGTGCATCTGTTTCAGCAGTCACCGTGCCAACACGCCAACGCCACATTACTCCAATCTGGTGAGGCCCCGCGTTCTCCATTCTCATTTCCTGAGGCTGGGTTTACATGTGCGCCAATGGGTGTGATGTTGACACTGTTGTGACTACCATGGGGAGCCTTGCGAGAACAGCGCTGAACCAAGTGTTGTACAGCTAGCAACACCTTGTCGTCGCTGCCAAGCCTGCCAAGGAGTAATAGCCTCCGGTCCAATACCGAGGCAAACCAACCTGTTTGCGTGTTGTTAGAGCGGTTCTTGTACGGTGAATGTGGGGCTGCACTGCATCTCCCGACCCGTTGCTGCAACTCAAGCTGTGAGTGTGGTTGCTTTCCGGAGACAATGTGCACAAAGCAACGGCATGACGTGCAGGTTGAAATGCAACATTGCATTAGGCATTAGGAAGGTTGTAATCGAATGCCAATTTGATGATTACATAAGCATTAGGTTTCCCTGATAATGTCCACTGACGGCGGAATCCTCCCCGCCGCCGCTCGCCGCCGCACTCGACCCGCCGCAAGGAACCGTTCATCGACGGCAGCCGGCGGGTACATGTTGCTCCCATCTCTGTCCTCGTCTCTGTCTCTCCCTCTTGTCAACATGATCCACGACCATCCCTCTTGCACCTCTATAATGACCTAAGTATCGACTTCCTTTGACACCCCCTTGCGTCCACTGGCTCCAACTGGGGCATACAACCACAGTACAAAATGACTACAACGTCCACAACCTTGCAACCTCCTGCTATCGCCACCCCGCAAAACAGCCAAGGAGCAGTACCCCACCGTATCGTACTCCCTCCAGTTACCCAGCGGGGTAACCGGCCTGGCCCTCCTCCTCTTCAACTCGTCCAACGTCGTCGCAACGAGGCTTCTGCAGTGCCAGAAACGAGCGCCCGCGCACGCATCGCCACTGGCCCTTCTCCGGCGACAGTTGCTCCCTCCAACGGACCCCTCCACCAGCAACAGCAGCCGCCAAACCCACAGTACCACGCGGCGCCCGTCTCCAACACTGCAGGCCCCAGTCGGAGGCAGGGCAAGCCAATATTTGACTGGATCTCGCGCAAGCTGGGTGCCAGGCGTGGCAGTGACGCAGAGCACACTCGTGAACCTATGCTGGCTCCGTCCCCACGGATCCCTCAGCATGCTCCCACGCCGCGCAACCAGACGCACAACCGGGACGGACAGGCTGTGCATCCGAGTGACATCTTTGGCCCCACGCGGTCGAGCATGGACTCGTCAATGCTGCAGAGGACGGAAAGTGTGTCGCTCCGGTCCTATTCTGTTTCGCACGCACCCAGCGACTCTATGCGTCGTCGCGAAGCAAACAACCCGTATCCTTCGCTTCCCATCCCGCTTGTGCGCAGATCGTATCCTGCATCGACCCTCGACTCAGACTCCCGGCCACCGTCATTGAGCAGCATGAGCAGCTTCCAACGCCCGAGGATCTCAATTGCGGACGATTCCAGCGCGACAGATTCGTTTGGTCTGGCCGGAAGGGTGGCAGATGAGGACGCTAGCGTGCGCCCATTGGCACCGTCGCCAACGTCCATGTCCTTTATCTCACACAGCTCTGTTCGTGGTATGCCCCACAACGGCCTTATGAGGACGGAGTCGGCGCCTCTGGCGTCTCCGCCTCCCCGCATTCAGCACCGGGATACCCACTCGTCGAGCTTTACCTCGGACGACGGGTCGCGCCGCCCATCGCTCGCGAGCACAAAGCCAACGACAGTGATCAGTATCGACTCTGCGCCGCCTGGGCACATTGCAGTTGCGCCCTCGACGTCGGCCCATGGTCTTAGCCAGACGGTCTCGAACCCGTCTCCCATTAGTGCCAACGTGGCCATGCACCACGGCATACCCTCGCCCGTATCTCCCATGTCGGCCACGTCAACGGGTACCAGTGCCAATGGACCACTTGACGATATGCGCGTGCCCCGTCACTCGAGACCTCACCCGCGCAACAACCCGCACCCGGCTTCTCCCCCCGGACCAGACGCATCGACCCAGACCCTCGCGAGCAGTACGTTTGGCCTCGTCTCGTCCCCGGCGATAGATCGGGTGGAGCGTGCTGAACGCGGCGGTCCCCGACCTCCGTCTATACGCGTGCGTGACATACCGACTTCATATCACCCGCCGTACATCACGACTTCGCCTTCTGTTGCCTTCATGGATCGCCCTGGATCGCTCAACGATGGCCTGTCAACTCACGCCATCTCGCTCTCCGGCGCGCGATCGCGCTACGGCCGCGCCGACGACGACGCAAGCATGCGTGCCGTCCGCAGGCGTGGAAGCTGGGAGAGCGGCGAGTCGCGTTGGTCGTGGCGTCCCGGAACGGAGAATGTCAATGTGTTCTCCGCCCTGGGCCGGAGGGGCGAGTACGACGCGTCTGGCGACCACCACGATGGGCCGGCCAGCGGCAACCGGTCGTCTGTCTACACGCGCGACTCGTACCGCACTGCCCTCACTGCGTGGGAGGGCGACGACGGCGAGCTCAGCACGCTCGCGAGCGAAACCGCGCTCTCGACCCATCGGCCCGTGAGCGTCCGAGTGTAATTCTACCCCCGCCATGACTATGAAATTCCACAGATTGGACAAACCAAAACGACCTACCCCCGCACCAGCTTGTTAATGTGTACCGGTGTGATGATTCCGCATTTACTATGATCTGCAGCTTTACCGTGCTCTTGACGCGCCCATGCATTGTATATCATCTCATGGTTCGAGATCGGTCAAGGTCCGGTGTGGCACAAGGCTTGAGCACCGCGTCAGTGCCTCGTCGTTGCTAATGAGCGGCCTCACTCTGTGACATGCATTTTGGATAGCTCTGTGTCCCAGGCAAGTCGTGAAGACAATATCGGACTGTGGTGAGCAGGTCGCGTGCACACCTGGCCCTCGAGACCTCCGACGCCTTCTCCTGTCCAGACATGTCACGAATCTCTCACTCGCCCACGCGTGGTCCCGTCCACCGAAACCCCGTTCGGCACATGGCCGAACACTTGACAAGTACACTTGACGACGTCAACAGTGACTGTCTCCTCAGCGCTCCCGGAACAAACTCGTAGTCAGTATGGCCGCCGATGCCGTCAGTATCCTGTCCACGCGATGACGGGGCCGAGTAACGGCCAAAGCTGCCTTGTTACTGCCAATCCATTCATCCTGCTGTACAGAGCAAGCTGCTACTTTCGCTGAGTCTTGCACAAATCCGATGCTATGAACCCCCCGCTGTCTCCTCCTGAGTCAAAACAGACGAGCAAGTTACTTGGCCTTCTTCTCCTGCATCGTCTGTCAGCCCCCATCTCGCGGGTCGGCAATAGCTCACCTCGGAAGCCTTGCCCTCCTTGTTAAAGTACTCTGCGGTCTCCTTCTGGAGCTCCTTGGCGCCACCCGTCTCCTTGGCGGCCTGGTCGGCACGGACGTCGGCCTGCGAGTCGGTCTGTGGAGAGAAGGGCAAGGAGGGTAGACGAGAGGGAAAGGGTTCAGTCAGCTGAGAACGAACGCCAGAGAACCACTGCGACTTACAGCGTTGGAAGGCGTCCATCCAGGCTCATGCTGCTGGGCATTGTCAGCGTTCCACTCACGTCTCCCAGCGCAGGCTGGCCATCTTGCTCGCAGTGCCCGGTCTCGTCCTGCGCACCTCCGTCTCAAGATGCGCCCACCTCTTCCACCCTCCCTCAACGGCGAGCGAAACCTACCTTGTCGTCATTAATCCACCGGACCTGCGCGCCAACGGCGCTAGGACGCATGAACGCGCTGACGGTCGGGGTGCGGAGTGCGCGGCGGGCGGCGGCGATGAGGACCATTGTGCTTGTTGCTTGTTGGGTGTGAATGAATGAGTGAACGAGTGAGTGGAGTGGAGTAGGGTGGTGGGTGGAATGGGATGGATGCGAGTGGATACGGCTTGTGCCGTCATTTATCTCCATTTGTACCTTGCCTCGCCTCCACCTGCCTGCGTGCCTCCCTGCCTCCCTGCCTTCCAGGCTGCATGCACTGGGTGCGTAGCCTAGCTCCAGTTAGTAGATGCTGACATGATCTCGTCCTGCCTGGCCGCTGCGATTGGCTCGGTGGCAGTTTGTGGGAAACAATAGCGCCAAGTCGCATGATGCTGCATCGACAAAGAGTGGATGTAGCCATGACGTCATACTCCGTCATGTAGCATGTCACCCACCCGGCAGGAAGGTCCGTCCATTGCCGATTCAATGGCCGCAGCTAGTCACTGTCGTCCTGCAAGGCATAGTCTCACCAAAGGGTGCATCATGTGTACTGTACAGACAAGCAGCGGACACTGCGCGCGTCCAAGCAGCGCGACAGAGGAGTGAAAAAGGCAATGAAAGAACAGATCCAAGTGTAGATGATAGATGGGGAGATGCGCGGTAAAAGTCCGCGCCGGAAAGGTGTGCTTTACCCAAAGCGCAGGCACAAGTTGTGGTGAAGCGCTCTAGCGTTCGCTTGCTTGCTGACGAGTAGCTACTCGTTAGCTACTCGTCAGCCTGCGCTGAGAGCGGCACGGACGGCCGCCCAGGCGAGCCAGCAACCTTGCCCTCCTCGTCCTCGTACGTGCCAAGCGAGTCGATGCTCTGGGCAAGCCCAGACCGCAAGCCAGCACCACCCATGACCTGCGAGTCGAGCGTGGTCACGGACGCGCCGAGGCCAAAGTCAGAGTCGGAGCGGTCGGAGCGCGTAGGCAGGATTGACGAGTGCGACGAGGGAATGGTGTTGAGTGGCGGGCGAGACGGGGTGGGCTCGGTCGATGCACCGAGAGGGTCGAAAGAGGCGCCCAGCGGGTCATAGTCGGCGGCCGGCGGTGGGTCGGCCAGACCGCGGTTGTCCATAATAGGTGGAATGGCAATTGGGGCGTGGGACGGCGACGACTGCGCGGTGCGGTCGTTGTCGGGTGCGCGAGGAAGCTCGGTAGCTATGGTAGGCTCCAGAGCGGGAATGTCGGACAGCGACGGAGCAGAGCCAAGGGGGTCAGCTGGAGTGACAACAGGCGTGGCATGGGCATCAGGCTCGGGCGAGACGCGTGCAGCAGCGGGGGGGAAGACGGCAGCCACCGGAGGGCCAGCTGCAGCAGGAGGAGTCCCGGCCGCTGGCTCCACAGGGGCCACTGGCATGCCGGCAATCTCGTTCCTCGGCGTCTCGACACCAGGCGCGTCCTGGGTCGTCTCCGGAGTCATAGTCGTGGGCATGGGCTCGGCAGCAACGGCAGCATTCCTCGCGGCAGCGGCAGAGGAAACAGGCGCCATAGCAGTAGGGTCAATCGACCCATGCCTCGGCGTCGGCGCCGTGAGCTCGACAGCAGGCGCGAGCGTGCTGGCCGGCTGAGTGGGGTCCTGGTCCTGCGCGGGCGGCGTCGACGGCAGCTCATTCTCGAGCACACGCGCGGGCACGTCAACGCTATGCCTCGTTACGGTATTCTCATCAGCCGCGAGCGGGGATACGACGTGGTGGTCGCCGCCCATGGCGAGCATGTTTGGGCTTGGAGTGGACGAGGAGCGGGCGCGCGAGGGACCAGCGACGCCGGGGCTTCCGGGTGACGAACCCATGGTTGTTGGCGAGGGGGCAAAGTGGACACTGCTCTTTGAGTTTGCGCGGGACCGGTTGACTGTAATCTTGGAGAGGAGCTTGGAGGCTGCGGCCTGCGCGCGGCCCCCTTCGCCAGACTGCGAGGAGGCGCGCCACGAGTTGAGAGTCTGGCCGGCCGCAGAGGAGCGCCGAGACGACGAGGGGGTCGAGTTGCCGGTACCCCGCTGGGGAGGGGTGGGGTTGCCGTTCTTGTCTCTTCTGTCGTCGTGGATCTTGCGCTGGTGCTCCTCGTGGTCGACAAGCGACAGGCGCATTGCTTCCATGATCATCATCTGGCACGTTAGTGTCGATCTCGCATAGTTTGCACGCGGGCACTCACCTCCTCCATCTCGCGCTCACGCTCACGGGTGCGGCGCGAGCGGCGGCTACCCCCTTCCTCTGGAGGAATGGACATGCTAAAGTCTGCCTGGCCAGTTGCGCGCGACGAAGTGTATCCGATAGGAATGAGGCGGTCGCCGACCTGGCGCATCACAATCCTGCGCGAAGCACGACGAGCCGCAGCGGCCTTGACGGCGTTGAGCTTTGTCTCCCAGTCTGGCCTTATCATATCGATAGTCACGACCTCCTTGGCCTTGGACGACACACTCTTGCGGCGGGGTACTGGGCACATTGCTCCGGGCGGTGGCGAGCCGACCTCGAACGTGTCCTCGCTCACCGCGACTGAGAAGCCGCTCATGCCTGCCTCGGGCGACGTGGCCAGAGCTGCCACTGCCGAGTTGACGAGCGCGTTGCTGCCCTCGGTAAGCGGTGTCGGGGCGGGGTTTGGGCGTTCATAAATGACACCAAACTCGGTCTCGACACAAAAGGGGCAGCACGCAGCGTCGCTCTCGAGATGGGTGACGGTGGCGTCAGAGCGCTTGATCTGCACAAAGCATTCTGTGCACAGCGGCTGCTGGCAGCAACGCGAGGTGTTGATGTTGGGAGGATAGTTCTGGGAAAGAAGCGTCAGAATTCACGCCACCGTCGGGTACACCCATTGTCACCCACCAGAAAGCAGATTGGACACTCTACGGCGCCGAGGTAGACCTTGCACTCGCGGCGGAATCGCTCGGCATCGTCCTCGGATGTGCCTGCCGTGCTCGGCCTACGTTTACCCGCAGCCTCGCGCTGGCGCAGCTCCTTGAGCCTTTGTGTGTATGAATTCTGAACGTCGGCGTCGAAATCGGCCTCCCGGGTCTCGGTCAGCACGCGGCCGATATCCTCTTCTGCCCAGGTCTCGTCAAAGTCGTCCAGTCCGCGGTAGAACGGGGCGAGCAGCGAGTCGATAATCAACTGGGTGACCATCGTCTTGCTGTAATCGTGCGCCTGGGGGTGGCTGAGACAGTGCGGGTTCTGCGGCGACAAATGGCCGGCATAAGGGAGTAGCAATGGAGTCGCTGGCGGGGGCGGCGATGCGGGAGCCTCTGGCGGCGAGGTCGGGCGTTTGGGCACTGGTGGCGGCGCAAGGCCGGGCGACTCGTTGCCCGTACCAGGCGTGCCGCCTTGGTGTGAGCCAGTGTTACCCATGGTGGGTGGTAGCTATCGGGTGGCCAAAGGGCGCGTGCTCGTGTGGCCGGGGTCGTGTGCGTTGCGCTTCGGTAGGAGTCAAACGATGCGCTGGGCCCAGGCGGAGGTATGAATGTGCGTCGGAGAGAGAGGGAGGTGGTGGGAGTGAGAGAGGGGATGCAAAGATGCTGGGAGAACAGTGGTTGTGGCGATTAAGCAAGCGTGCGTGGTCTGTGTGGTTCTACAAGTGAACAAGAGTGACCCCGTGGGCTGTCGGACAGTCGGACAGCCGGGCGGCCCAGATCTAGTCGAATGAGGATGCTGCGCGTAAAGTGTTGCGTTGCGTACAGTCGTGACAGCTCCCAATGTCGAGCGCAAGCTAGCTAGCTATGTTGCGCGAGCAGGAGCGGCATGCGTCTAGATGATGCCCGGATGCGGGGGAAAGGGCCGGGGTGAATCGCCGCCGGCTGGGATCGCAATCCTTATATCCTTGTCTCCTCTCCCAAGCCAGGTCGTCTCTAGGTACAACAGGCGAGATGCAGTGGGCGTGGATGGATGGGGGAATGTGAGAGGAGGATGTAGTCTATCACAATGGTTGTTCTAATGTGCCGCTGGTTCAGCTGGACTCGGCAAAGCCAACGCAAGGCAGGTCAGGGGTAGGTAAAGCTCGGCGTCGGCCGGGTGCCGGGCCGGGGGGCTTGGGTAGTGAGCGTTGGGTGAGGGCTCGATGGGTCCCTTGTGCCGGTGCGGCGTTGTGTCCGATATGCCGGGGAGGTGTATGCAGAGGGTGAGTAGAAGGAGAGGGGAGAGGGGGGGAGTGATTTATGTGTAGGAGGTGTAGTGTGATGAAGAGAGAGTGAGCTAGATAGAGATTGCATCGATCGGAGGGGTCGGGGCGGGGGGCAGACGACGTCGTAACCGGTCACGCTGCATCATCATCCTCATGATCATACTACAGCTGCAGGCTCGCTCGCCCCGATGCATTTTGGCACACAAGACTCGGCTGGCTCGGCCTGGAACTTGTGCAGCTGCGTGCTCGTGCTGTTGCTGTTCGCTGTACTGCTGCTGTCATCGGGGGCCAGGGCCTCCTCTGCATGTGCTTGCCCGGATAACGTAATAACAGACCCAACGGCAGCCAGACTCCAGCAAACCACAATGTTGGGCAAGGTTGTCGCGTCGTACTCTGAAAGATGGACATTCTTATCCATAATGGCTGTTATTCTAGCCACGATGAAGCTACAAAGTGGTTTCAGGTCGAATGCATAGTACACTGCCCACAGCATGTCTCGGCATCGATCGACCACTATTGTCCACGAGCATCCACATCTGCCACAGAACCTGCAAGCTCTTCTGTCCAAGTCTCACAAGACAACTGGACAATGCAACTCGTTGCATATGCAAAAAGAAAGAACTACCGCGTAGCAGCACCGACGACAACGCGTCCATTCAAACCCACTCCCTTCTTCTTGCCTTTTGCCCTCCTCCCCGTCCCCTCGTCCCCACTAAGAGCAATAACAATCGGCTCGACATACGCCCACACCTCGCCCCTCCGCTCCCCCTGCGGGTTCCCCCACGGCCGGTCCTCCTGCGCACGCGCAGCAAGAACTTTTGCCAGGTCCTTGGCGACGCGCGCTGCGTCCAGGGGCGCAGAGCGGGGACGGGGGATCGAGTCGTCCACTGGCGGCGCGGGGGTCGTCGACGGCGACGCGGGAGGAGGAGTCGGCACAGAAGTGTAGGTCGTCGTAGTGATCGTCGCCCGGCCCTTGCCCTTGCCCGGCTTGTTAATAGTGAGCACTTTCCGCGCAGCCTCGGCAGAAGTGTGCTTGCGCTGCTGCTGAGCCCCAGGCCCGCCGGGCAGGGTGGGGAAGGCTCCGCCGCCAGACTCGGCCAGCAGGCGTTCTTTCCTTGCCCGCTCGCGCTCCTCGCGCAGATCGGCTTCTTTGCTTATCTGTGCAGCAACGTCGCCCTCCACGCGCACGATTAGGCGTGCAAGGGCTGGGGGCGAGAGTGTCCGGTGCGCGCACGACGGGCAGGCGGCTTGTGTAGGCTGGAGGGTGCACAGGACGAGGCCGCACGCGGCGCACTGAGGGGTGTAGGTTGAAAGAGGGTGCACGCGGGCTGTATGTCAGTAGCTGTACCTCTCTGTGGACATGACACTCACCTTGGCAGAAACACGGTGGGGATTCCAACGGCGCAGGCTTGCCCTCACCAGCCTGCAGCTCCCTCAAGGACTGCACGATACCTTCCAGCCGCAACGTCTCCTTACTCTTTGGCACATCCCAAATCTTATCCCCCTTCTCCTGCTCTTTCCCCTTATCCTTCTTCGGCTTCGCCTTGGCTTCCGTTATAGTTATAGCTCCACCAGCCCGCAGAGGCGCAGGCGCATGCAGGCGCGGCGTAGCCGCCCCCGATCCGGGGTGGGAACGATGCTGCCCGCTCCCAGACCCACCACGAAAGAACCCCTCGCCGTCATCCTGAGTCTTCTTGTACACGTGCGCGTTGGGGCCAAAAGCAGCGTTGACAGCGCCAGGAAAGTCGTGTGGGGGAACAAAACTCGGGCCAGCCGCAGAGTCGCGCACGGCCTTGGCTGCGCGCGAGAGCTTGGGCTCCCTCCCGCGCGGTGTATGGGACGGTGTGAGGTTGGGCTTGGCCAGGTCGGAATCCTCGGTGCGGGCTGGAGTGGGGGTGCTCGTATTCGCGAGAGAGGGGAAGCGGAAGGCTACATAGCGGTCGGCAAAGGCGCGGGCGGGTGGTGTCGTGCCGAGAAAGTCCTGGGGCGTTAGCTTTGCTGACGGGCCTGCAATGGGGTGGAGCTCTCGTTTGTACAAGCATACACAAGTCACTTGGGAGTGAGCACTTACGGTCAGGTATCCCCTCAAGCGAACCTCGCTGGTATGCGACTCGAGCTCGGGGATTATGGCCACCTTGACAGTCTCATCGTCTTTGTCGGTCAGCACCAACATCTCCTGCACCAGTGACAAGCAGCTCACCAAGACCGATAATGTCGGCGATTCCCTTGGCGACCCATGGTGGTTGTGTTGGCATCATGAACAGATGGAGAATCAGGTGTGTTGGAAAGAAGACAAGATCAGAGTCGGTGCATCATAAAGTCAGTACCATGTTGGCTTCGGATCCGAACTTGCCTCCACATTTCGGCTCTAGACGTTGTCATAATATGGACAGTGCGACTACGAGGCAGATGCAATTCATTATCATACAATGCATACAGCTAACGCTCACGCTCACACCGCATACCGTCCGCCCGTCGTCGCGGCACGGTCAGCATTGTTGAGCGCAGCAACCGAAGCCTCCACGAGGTTTCGGCGCAACTCGTCCACAGCCGTGCGCACGCGCGACTCTTCGTTGGACTCGATGAGGAAATGGAGCTTGGGCTCCTGCCCCGGTGCAGGCTCTTCGCCAGGCGGGTAGTAGACGCCACGCATGGTGATGGACGCGCCCGAGATTTCGGTGAGAAGCAGCATCTGCTCCTTGTTGGTGACCTTCCAACGCGCCTTTTGGGGGTAGTCGTTGATTGGGAACAGGGCGTGCCAGTCGGTCGCGTCCGGGTCCTTGGTGCGGCGGCTTGGGTCGTGTGCCTGCGCGGCACCGAGAGCGGCAGCCTTGGGGTTCTCGGCCGCGTTGGCGAGGCGGCTGGCAATCTTGGCGAGGTTCGCAGCGTCGATCATGCGACCCTCCTTTCGGGCCTTGTCGAGCGCCGCAATAGTCTGCGCAGGAAGGACAGCCGCACCTTGCCTGGTACCACGCTGAGCAGGACCAGAGGGAAGCTTGTCGGGTGCAGGACCGTGGACAATGTCGACTTGGATCTCGGTGAAAGTGTAGTCAGATTCGCCCTTCATCGAGTTCTCTCCGGGCTTGGACTCGTTCGTCTTGGCCTTGTACGGGATAACGGCACCCTCGCGCGAAGAGAGCGATAACGCTTCCGAAGTGTCGCCATAAGTGTGCTTCTCGGCACGGTCCTTCTCCTCGCGACGACGCTCGATGCGCTCCAGACCCTTGCCGCGGAAACCACTGCCAGCAGCACGGGCCTTGCCGGACTTGATCTTGGACAGGAAACCGTCCGACATCTCCTTGAGCTTATCGGGAATGAAGGCCTTCGAGGCCTCGAGAGCACGCACAATGTCGACCGAGAACTTCTCCTGCTCGGGGGTGACAAACGTGATACACGTTCCAGTGTTGCCGGCACGGCCAGTACGACCAGCACGGTGGACATAGTCCTCCATGTGATTGGGCGCGTCGTAATTGACAACGAGCTTGAGCTCCTTGACGTCAAGACCACGAGCGGCAACGGACGTGGCGACGACAATGGGCACGTCACCGTTCTTGAAGTTGCGAATCGCCTCCTCTCGGTCCACCTGATCCTTGCCACCATGCAACGACTGACAGATGTAGCCACGCTGAAGGAGGTCACGGAAAAGGTCATCGGCAGACTCTTGACGATCAACAAAGATGAGAGTGCGGACCTCGGGGTGCTCGGGGTCAAGTTGGCTCTGCTCTCCCAAAATCTGGAGCAGACGAGGGAACTTGGCGTCCGAGTCAATGACCTCGACACGCTGGTCAATCTCGGGAGCAACGACAGAGCGGCCACCAACAGTGATCTCGAGTGGTTTGACGAGAATCCTGCGGGCGAGCGACTCCATTGTCTTGGGGAAGGTGGCCGAGAATAGCACCTTCTGGGCGTCGGGGCGAGTGTTGTTAATGAGCTTCATTACCTGGGGCTCAAAACCCATGTCAAACATTCGATCGGCCTCGTCCATGACGAGTAAAGTGACACGACGTAGGTTGGTGACACGACCGTTGTTGGCGGTGAGCAAGTCGATCATGCGTCCAGGAGTGCAAACGACAATCTCGGCGCCCTTCTTCATTGCGGCAATGTCCTCACTGATGGGCTGGCCGCCGACGCAGCAGACAACACGGAGATTCAAGACCTTGGCGAACGGCTTGGCCTCGCGGTAAATTTGCATGGCGAGCTCACGAGTAGGCGAGAGAATGATCGAGATGGGACCGTCCAGGCCGCTGACAGGACGCTGGTCCTTGACGTGACGGAGCAAGGGAAGCAAGAAGGCGATCGTCTTACCCGAACCAGTCTTGGCGATACCGATAACGTCACGACCAGACATAATGGCGGGGATCGACTGTGCCTGAATAGCAGTGGGAGACGGCCACTCCTTTTGGCGAATAACCTCAAGACAGGTGATCGGCAGACCCAGTGTTCCCCAGTTGCGAACAGGACGAGGGGCATCGATACCACGGATCTTGATACCGTCCATCTCGAGACGGACAAGCTCCGTCTCCTCCTCGTCCATCTCCTGAACCTCTAGCGGCGCAGTGTAGAATGCCTTGCGGAAGGGCTCGTACTCGATCTGAGAGTGGTCGGGTGTTGGCAGATCCTTTTTGCGAGACTTGCTGGCGGCGAGCTGCAGCAGCGCCTCAGCTTTGGCGAGCTCCTCCTCGGCCTTATTCTTGACTTCGACGTCATCATCGTCGCTGTCGTCGCCCCCGATGAGACCTGCCCGCTTGGCGTCGTCGCGGTTCACCTTGATGACCTCGTCGACATTGCTGCGCATGAACGCATCCAAGGGATCCTCTTCCTCCTCCTCGTCAACGTCCATCTTCGATCCGTTGGCCTCTGGTTTGACCTCCTCCTCCTCGATAGCCTCAGCTGCCATGTCCTCGGGGACAGCATCCGCCTCGGCGCCAGTGCCACTCTGCACCTCGGGGTTGATGTCTGGCAGGTCGAGCTTTTGCAGCTTGCGGTCCTCGACCTCCTCGTCATCAAGCGCCATCAATCCTCGTTTCAAGGGAGCAGGCTTGATCGAGATCTTGCCCAGCGACTGCGCACTAAATGAGAGGGCGCCCAATGGAGCTGCAGCTTTGGTCATCAGCGACTGCTCGTCTTTGGTGGGCTTACGCTTGGCCGGTGATGCCGCCTTTGTTGTCAGCCTGGATCCAGCCTTTTCGGGCTCTGGGGTACCAGCTGTGGGCGTGCCAGCAGCAGAAACACTACCGCTCTTGGCGAGCTCACGGTTCTTCTTCCAAGCCTCTAGACGTTCCCTCTTGATCCTCTGCTTCTCCTCCTCAGAGACAGCAGCAGGGGAACCAGTGTGTCCTGCGCGTGCAGAGCGGTCGCCGCGCGACGAGTCGCCGTTCGCATGCCTATCATCCCGGCGGTCACCCCTGCGGTAGTCGTCGCGGTCGTCCCTACGTCTATCGTCGCGCCTGTCGTCACGAGGGTCTCGTCGGCGATCATCATCTCGGCGGTCGTACCGGTCACGCTCACGATCACGGCTTCCCCTATCCCTGTCCCGAGGGTCATCGTCGTAGCGCGAAGAGTACCTGTCACGGTCGTCCCGTCTGCGGTCGCCATCGCGGTCGCGGTCGCGGTCCCGTCGGTCGTCTCCATACCTGTCGCGATCACGGCGTGGTGGAGATGGGCTTCGATACGAACTCCGGTGTGAGGAGCGTCGTCCATCAGGAGAGCGAGACCTACGAGGAGAGCGTGGCATGCTTTGACAGCGTGCTTTTGTTCTTTTGCTGCTTGAGAGCTGGAAACAGTCAACAGATGGCGAGTGCAATGAGTGTGGATAGATGGACTTCGAGTAGACATTGGGCGGCAAATACACCCAGTGCCCAGTGGCCACCCGCCGAGGGTTGCCACACATGATTTCCCCGGTAAAATGCCGATGTGGCCCCGCCTCCACCGGGCAGGACAGTGATACGTGAGCGAGACGCGTCGAGCTCGATCTTGCATCACAACAATCACAAGCGTCTCCACCAACGACCCACGATGTCGCTCGACTTTCTCAAGTGTGGGCCATCAGACGAATTCACCCTCAAGGATGTAGTGGACAGACAGGACCGGCTTGCAGAAGAGGCACGCGAGGTCATGCCCTACAGCTTTGACGAGTGCACATACACAAAGGGATACCTTCGGCAATCAGTGTGGTCGTGCATGGGTATGTCGTGTGAGGGTTGCAGGGATTGATGCTGACGTATCCAGATTGCGGAGAGAAAGGTGTATGCTATGGCTGTTCCATTTCGTGCCATGCTGGTACGCATTAGTTGCATGGCCACCACTGACGTGCACAGAGCACCGTCTGGTTGAACTATGGACGAAGAGGTCGTTCCGCTGCGACTGTCCCACGACCACAATGTTGATGACGACTGCATGCGAGTCAGAGCATGCAGGCCCTTCGACCTCGGCCTCGGCGCCTCGCAAGCGTCGCTGCTCGCTAAACCCGCCCGAGAAGCAGCCCCAGGACCCCAACGATCGCAACCGCTACTCACAGAACTTCGCCAACAAATTCTGTCGCTGTGGACGTGATTACGACCCTGAACTGGAGACAGAAGCAATGATCAACTGCATGGTGTGCGAGGTGAGTTACTGTGCCGGGCAGGAGCTGAGTGCCAGGACTGGTTCCACGAGTCGTGCCTCAATCTACAACCGAGGCGAAAGGAGGAGGCTACTCCTAACGGCGACTTGACACTCAATGACGATGATGAGGACGAGGAGGCCGACTGTCTCATTCCATCTGAGAGCTACGATGGCCTAATCTGTGCCACATGCGTCAATTCGCATTCATTGATACGGGGGCGTGCAGGCACCGAGGGCTGGATGATGATCGAGCCAGTGAACGGGGCATGGACCGTCATTGGCAGAAAGCCGCCAGCTATGGACCGTGGAAGGACAGAGAGTACCGCGCAGGAGACGGAGCGCACGGAGAGCACGGCACTGGAGACCCCTGAGCCGTCAACAGGCTCCAAGCGTCCGTTGGAAGCCAGCGACGAGAAAGAATCCAAGAAAGCGCGCGTTGAGGACGCTCCAGACGAGCCCAGCGTTGAGCCTCAGCACAACGCTCAACCCGAGTCAGCCGTCAAGCCAGAGCCAGAGCCAGAAACCAAACCCGACCTCCCTACCGCTGGCGCCGGCGACGTCTTCCTAACGGACGGCATCCGCGCCCTCCTGCTCACGGAACTCGACGCGGCCACGATCGCGTCCCTCCCCTTCCCACTCGAGGACGAAGAGACCTACGAGCCGCCAAAGGACGAGGACGAGCCAGAGACGTTTGAGCAGCGGACGGAACGTATCGTCGGCGGCTTGCCGCGCGTGCAGGCTATTGAGGCTTTGCATGGGTATCAGACCATGAAGTGAGTTCATACTCCAAGGAGACGCTGACGGTTTGTAGGGATAAGCTCATGGCAATGATGAATGCAAAGGCACAGGCGGGGAACAGCTCGGTCACGAAGGAGGATGTCGAGAATATGTTTGAAGAGCTGCGCAGGGCCAAGCGCTAGATCGGTCCAAGTTGTACAAATACATATTCACGCTGGTCGCGTACGGTTGTCACGGCAGCGCGAGCGTTGTCACTGCAGCAAAAGCGTTGTCACTGCAGCACGAGCGGTACGCCTCCACATGATGCATACACTTGTGCAAATAGCTATACTAAACTCTGATCCACCACACTTCTAACGGCGACCAAAGTCGCGGTCACGCTCGTCGTACCTGCGTCGAGGCGGCGAGTCGATCCTGCGCCTAGGGGGTGAGTCACCACGCGTGCGTGGGGGTGGCGAGTCTGCGCGACGACGGGGAGGGGAGTCGTCACGACCACCACGGGGAGGAGGGGAGCGACGACGGGGAGGTGAGTCGTCACGGCCGCCACGGGGGGGAGGGGAGCGACGGCGAGGAGGGCTGTCGGCTGCACGGCGGGGAGGGGGCGACGCACGACGAGGGGGAGAGTCGTCACGGCGACGGGGAGGGGAGTCGTCTCGGCGGCGAGGGGGAGAGACAGCACGACGGGGAGGAGGCGAGTCCGCACGGCGGCGAGGCGACTCGTCACGCGACGGGGAAGCAGCGCGCTTCGGCGGTGGCGAGTCGGACGAGTACCTCCTCCTGCGAGGCGGGGTACGCGAGTCACGCGAGTCGGACGAGTATCGCCGCCTGCGAGGGGGAGGCGAACGCGAATCGCTCCTGTCCCAGTCCGAGTCCGATTCGTCCGAGTAACGACGGCGGCGGGGAGGTGAACGCGAGTCGGACGAGTAACGCCGGCGCCTCCTCGAGTAGCGTGAGTCGTCGGATGAATAGTCGGAGCTCGAGAGGTCCGAGCTGGACAGGTCCGACGAGTCGCTGTCTGAGGAGTCGGCAGCTTGCTGTGCGGCGTGCTGCGCTGCAAGCACCTTCGGCGCATCCTGCAGCCACTTGCGCATGTCCTCGGTGACCGCACCCAGGCCAATCTGGGTGAAGTAGTTGATCGAGAAGCGGGTGTTGCGCGGGTTGTCGGTGGGGAACAGACCGCCGAACGCTGGCTGAAGGTCAGGAGTACGGAGGCGCTCAACCATCTTCTTCATGCCCAGCTCCTCCTTGACCTCGGTGAACACGATTTTGACAAAGATACGCGAGGACGACGTCGTCTCCTCCTCGTTCATGTGCACACAGTGAAGCACGGCCCACGAAATGGCGTCGGATGCCAGGAGGTGGCCAAAGAAGCGCGCAATGTTGCGCAGCTTGTTGGTCTCGTAACGGTGAATTGTCTCGTAGTACTTCTGGAACGCGTCCTGGAAGTTCTCGGTCCAAATGCGGTTGAGCTTGCAGAAACGCTCGCCGATGAGGCCGTAAAAGTTCGAGTATGAACGCTCCTGCGAACAACACTCGACAATCATGTTGCACATCTCAATTTCCCTGCCTTCAGGAATGTTGACCTTCAACAGCTTGTGAACCGCTTCCTCAAAGTTGAGCGAGTTCATGATGGTCAGGTAAATTGTCCTGCGCAGGTTGATCAGGTTCGTCTCGGTCATGTCGGTAATGCCCTCCTTCTCGGGGGCAACATCCTCGTCCTCGTCGTCACTTGTGTAGTCGCTGCCGCTGCCAGACTCTTCGTCGTCAGAGTCACCAAGAATCTCGCGCTTGATGTCGTTGTACCTCTCCTCGTTCTCCAAAAAGTTGGGGTCAACCTTGAATAGGTTCAGTCCCTCCTGGACCTTCAGATCGTCGTCCAGGTTGATGCGGTGGGTAATCTGCTCCTCCTCCTCTACGAGATCGAGACCCTCGGGGATCATCGGGTTGTCCTTGTACTTGTCCTTGCGGACCTGGAACAACACCTCGATCATGTACTGGCAACGCTTTGAGATGGCACCTTCGTGAAGGACAGCACGGAAGCGCTCGTAGACCACCGTGTTGGCCTTAGTGCTGTTCTCGGACAGGAAAAGACCGACTTCGCGCATGAAGCCGACAGCAACCTCGATCGAGTCGTCGGTGGGACGCTCCAGACACAACAACAGGATCTGGAGAGCGACAATCTCGTGAGCCACATACTGGTTCACGAGATGAGCGATAAAGGTCGAGGTGGCATTGCACACAGTCTTGTCGTTGCGCTTGTACGCACGACGGAACTGGGCAATGAGACGCGTCAGGACCAGCTCGCCGACTTGAGGGAGCTTGGTGTTGACAATTGCTACAAGGGCGGCAAAGATGGGCGTAAAGGGAAGCGACGAAGCCTGCGCACGCATAACGGAACGGCAGAAAAGACCCTTTCCACGGATGAGGTTCTCGGCAAAGAGCTCGGGCACGACGTGCTTGATGTTGGACACGTTGACCTTGTTGATCATACCGTTAATACTCTTGCGGAGAGCATCCCAGCTGAGACGCTGGTACTCGGGGCTCATCTTGTCCTTGGCTGCCTCGGCCTGCATCGCACGAAGACGCGCAGGAGGAATGTATGCGCCGCCTGACCGAGTGCCGAGGAGCTTTGCAAACTCGGCGCGAGCAGCATCGTCGGCCTTGCTCGTAGTCGCAACCTCCTTGCCATTCGACTTTTCGCCGCCAAGCTCAGAGTTAATCTGAGCCTCAAGCATGGCAGCCTCGCGTTGCCTCCGGCGCACAGGGTCGACATCGTTGACACGGGGAAGGTTGATCACTGGCTCAGGCAGTGCGGAAGGAGGCGACTGTGAGCGACGGCGACGCACCGGTGGTGATGGCGAGCGAGCGCGAGGAGATGCCGATGGCGACCTAAAGCGGACGTCAGCAGAGTTTACAGATAGTTTGAGTGGCCGTAGCGGTGTGCGCAGACAACAATGGATTAGCTTGACGTACCTCTTGCGCTTGGAAGCTGTTGCCTCTGGAGGAGACAGACTCCGAGTTGCTGCGCGGTCTCCCTGAGGAGAAACCGAGCGAGATGGGGAGCGGGGCATCCTGGCGGGTTATCGCTGCGTTGGATGAAGCGCTTCTGCCCTTTTTTGTGCTTGGGGGAGGAGGAGGAGGAGGATGGAGAGGGAGAGAGAACAAGTTGGGCGGCAAAGACCAAAGCATCACCCAGCAGCAGTGTTGGAATTGATAACGTAATCCTCAAAAAATACACGTCACATGGTCTCAAAAGTTGCCAGATTTCCAGGTCTGCCTCCACTTGGTGCACCATAGACCGTGTCTCTCTCACCTATACCCCCATCAATACAGCAGCAACAATGGGACGCAAGGCTCAGAGGAAACAAGCTCCCCCCGTTCCCCTCAAGGGGTCCGACATGGACAAGTCGAACCGCTCAAAGGGAAAGAAGAAGGCTTCTTCCGCACCCGACGCCGTCAGGCCCTTCAAGGCGGCCGCATCTGGCAAGCCTCAGGCCGCACTCAAGCGCAAGCCTAGGGTCAAGGCCGTCGACAGGGTGGACGAGGACAGTGATGACGAGGATGCTCTTGCGGGAGGGTAAGTGCTCGTTGGGCTGATCGAGAAGGGTTACGCTGACAAGCAGTGAATACTCGTCGGACGAGGAGGTTGCGCCACCAGTGAAGAAGAGCAAGACGGAGAAGAAGGGAAAAAAGGCTGCTTCGTGAGTGAGAGACTTTTGACTGAAACTGACTGCTAGTCCTGACATTGAGCGTGGACCTGCACGTGAGCTCGTGTTCTCGGACTCGGAGGACGAGCTCGAGGTCAACGGCGACAAGGAGCGTCTGCCATCTGGCCAGCACGCCTTCGACCTTGACGAGGCACCTGAGGACGACGAGGACGAGGATGAGGAGATGGGCGACGACGAGTTCCCTGGTTTCGGCAGTGAGGACGACGAGGAGATGGGCGGCGACGAGTTCCTGGACGAGGACGAGGAGGAGGGCGCCGAGGTCGACTCTGCGTTCGCCTCTTCGGATGAGGAGGGTGACGTCGCAATGGAGGGCGATGAGGACGAGGACGAGGACGAGGAGGACGGAATTCAGACCAACCTCGAGGACGACTTGGACGACGAGGGATGGACTCTTCCTGCGGTTGACGGCATCACCGAGGAGCATGAGCACGGTGTCTCGCTGCGCGACGTTGAGAACCGTATGCGCTGGTTGGTCGGTGTCTGCAGCGCCAAGGACGACAAGGTCGTCGGTGTTGCTGGCAAGTCGCGTTCGGACCACATGGTCCAGCTCGAGCACGACATTGCCACCTACTTTGGCTACAACCACTTCCTTGTTGAGAAGCTCATGAAGCTCTTCAACGCCGACGAAGCTCTCGCTTTCTTTGAGGCTAACGAGACCCCTCGTCCCGTCACTATCCGTGCCAACACTCTCCGCACGCGTCGTCGTGACCTTGCCCAGGCCCTCATCAACCGTGGTGTCAACCTCGAACCTATCGGCAAGTGGTCCAAGGTTGGTCTCCAGGTCTTCGAGTCGCCTGTCCCCGTTGGTGCCACCCCCGAGTACCTTGCGGGCCACTACATGCTCCAGGCCGCTTCGTCGTTCCTTCCCGTTGTTGCCCTCGACCCCAAGCCCCAGGAGCGTGTCCTCGACATGGCCTCGGCTCCCGGAGGCAAGACTACGTACATCTCCGCCATGCTCCAGAACACTGGTGTCGTTTTCGCCAACGACAGCAACAAGGCTCGCACCAAGAGCTTGACCGCCAACGTCCACCGTCTCGGCTGCAAGAACGTCATTATCTGCAACTATGACGCTCGCGAGTTCCCCCGTGTCATGGGTGGCTTTGACCGTGTTCTCCTCGATGCCCCTTGCTCGGGCACTGGTGTCATCAGCAAGGACGCCTCGGTCAAGGTCAACAAGTCTGAGCGTGACTTCCAGC
The DNA here is from genome assembly GCA_002335605.1 of Prillingera fragicola. NCBI lineage: Eukaryota > Fungi > Basidiomycota > Tremellomycetes > Trichosporonales > Trichosporonaceae > Prillingera > Prillingera fragicola. The sequence continues at coordinate 2,630,380 of BEDY01000001.1, forward strand.
TCCTGGCCCACCTCCAGAAGCAGCTCATTCTCTGCGCTCTCGACTCGGTCAACCCCAACTCGGCCACTGGCGGCTACGTCGTCTACTCGACCTGCTCGGTCACTGTCGACGAGGACGAGTCGGTCGTCGACTACGCGCTCCGCAAGCGCCCCCACTGCAAGCTCGTCGACACCGGCCTCGAGTTTGGTGTCGAGGGCTTTACCTCGTTTGAGGGCAAGCACTTCCACCCTTCGCTCAACCTCACCCGCCGCTACTACCCCCACAAGCACAACATGGACGGTTTCTACGTCGCCAAGTTCAAGGTGGGCAAGCGCGCCAAGGGCAAGGCTGCCGCTGCCGACGACGAGGAGGTCGCACCCCAGAAGAAGCTCAACGACGCCGGCGAGCTCGTCGACGAGGAGAAGCCTGCTACATTCGACGCCGCTGAGGATGACGCCTACATCAAGCAGTCGACGCGCAAGCACCTGCTCAAGACCAAGGGCATCAAGCTGGCCAAGAAGGCTGACGAGATCATCCCCAAGACCGAGGTGGCGTCCAAGGACGACGGACAGATTAAGATGTCCAAGAGCAAGAAGATGACCGAGAAGAGGAGGCAAAAGTAAGCTAGCCCCTCCAGCAGTTGGGCTCGCGCGCGGTTTTCTCTCTCATAGATTGTTTGTCTCTGGTCTCTCTCTCATCACACTCTGTTCCTCGGTCTTCCAGCCGGGATGTCATAGCTGGAATCTTACATATGATGCAACTCTATACCACCTGCTCTCCCTGTTGCTAGATGCTCTACTTGGTCTCGGTCAGGTATGCCTGGAACCAGTCGACAAAGCTAACCTCCTCGGCGGTCTCGATACCGAGCTCCTTGAGGCCCTCGACACTCAACTCGGTGTTCCATGGGCGCTCGGTCTGTCCGGGCTGGATGACAGGCTTGGTCGCCTGGGGCGTGACGTGGTCGACGGGCAGGCCGAGCACCTTGCTGATGACTACTGTCATGTCCCACTTGGTCATGTCGGGGCCCGACGAACGGTAGTGCGCAATAGGAGGCAAGGGCTTGTCCATGTCTGTCGTTAGCGAAGAGGCGAAAGAAATAACTCACGAGCAAGGTCGTAAAGCACACGCGCGACGTCGGCGACGTTGGTGGGCTGGCGGACCTGGTAGTGGTCCATCGAGTACGCCTTGCCCGACTGGTCCTGCACGACGTCGACGAGGTAGTTGACCGCCGACTCCGAGTTGTACTCTGTCCGGCCGTAACTGGTGCAAGTTAGCACGGGTACCAGCCCCACCATTATGGATCACGTACAGTACAGGTACACGAAGCGACGCGGCAACAGCGCCTTTTGCCCTTGCGCCGATGACGGCCTGCTCGCCGGCGAGCTTCTGGCGGCCATACATCTGAAGAGGGCAGGGCTCGGCGTCCACCTCGTAAGGGGGGCTGGGGAGTATGTCAGCACTTGCTGGCTTGCGACGCCACCTAGCTCAAAAGCTCTTGGCGCCCCATGCCGTTTTCCACTCACTTGCGGCCGTTGAACACATAGTCGGTGGAAATGTAGAACAGCACGAAGCCGTGCTGAGCAGCCAGCTCACCGAGGTGGGTCGGTACAGCGACGTTGATGGACTCTGCCGCCTCGGGGTTCTGAACATAAGTCAGCTGGCAGCTCGGAACAGTGCGGGGAGCGGCTTACCGCCTCAGCAACGTCCGGGCGGCGCTCGGCAGCACAGTGGACGACAACTGAAAGGTTAGCAGCTGATCGTCATGTTATTTCGGAGCTGGCGGGAAGAGCAGCTCAAACCTCCGGCAGAGCGATCCCGCCACCTCCCCACAAGAAAACTCACCGTCGACCTTGTTTTCGCCGAAGAACTTGTCCACGGCCGAGGAGTCGGTGAGGTCGAGCTTGGTGTACGAGCCGTCCTTGTCTGCGCGGGTGTAGGCGATGGGAATCACTGGTGTGTGAGCGGCTCGCACTTTGGTGGGACACTCACCTTTGTCGCCCTTTGCACGGAAGTGCTGAGCCGTCGCGCGGCCGAGCAGGCCAGAGGCGCCTGTGGGTCAGCGCTGAGCGTGAAGTCTAAGGAGCAGAACATACCGGTGACCACTACGGTCTTGGGGTTCGAGTTGTTAAGGTGGGTCATGCTTGGTAAAGCTAGTTGGAACAATGCTGACGAAAGAAAGAGTAATGTAGTGGGGGGAGATTGTTGGAACATGCAATGTTGAGTGCCTGGCAACGCCCGAGTTGTGCCTGTTTCACTGTTCTGTGTACACGGTGACCCAAATGAACAGCCAGGCTGCCTGGAACGGTGTTGCATAGATTGTGTATTGTCTACGTTACAGACCCGCCTCGACAACCTTGTTCATCGCTTCCATCTCGGCCTTGCCCCATCGGCCGTCCACTTTGGCCATGTACCTACCACGAGCACCACCGCCTTTGATTCGGCCTTTGTCCTCCCCAGCCAAGCCAGTCTTGATAGCCTCAAAGACCGCTTTGGCCTTGACGTCGTCGGCAGCGGTTACGAGCACAAGAACAGGTGTGACACTCGGAACTGCCGAAGTCGCCACAAAGACGCTGTCCGGGTGGGCATCCTTGTAGACTGTTCCAACACTCCCAAGGAATTCGTTGTCATGTGTGCTCGGCAAGAAACGGTGCAGCCACTTGATCGGCTGCGGCTCGCGAGCGAGATTTTCGCCAACAACCTGTGCGAGTTCTGCCTTGAGGCTCTTCTCGCGCTCGGCTGTCTCGAAGCGGTTGCTCTCGATCTTGGTGATGCGCTCCACCAGCATCGGCCGGCCAACATTGATAGCTTGACCGGCTTGCGAGAGCCAGCGAGATGCAAGCGAGAGGTGGTTGACGGCACGTGGGCCAGCCACGAAGAAGAGACGTGTAGGGACCTTGGAAGTCGGCTCGGTGGCATTCCACGGGGCAGAGGGAGGCAAGACGTGCAAGAAGCCGATGACTGACAAGTCTGGGCACTGGGTGCCACAACATGCGTTACGGTCGATTCCGTCAATGTTGCAGTGACGGATAACTCCTCCAGAGTAGTCCTTGGGGATGGCCCTGTTCGCGCGCTCCAGCTCGCTGGCCCGCTCGGGGTCGCTCACGCCCGACGCGTTTTCTTGCATGGTCACGTCGATCCATACCTTGCGAGCCTCGCGGATGAGATCATTGCATTCCTGCTCGGCCTGAGCTGCCTCTGCCCAGGTAAGGCCGCGCGGCAACTCGATGTAGGGCGCCTCCGTGGTGGGGTGCGGCCCCATACCCCAAGAGAGCGTGGGCAGCTCCTTGGCGTCCAGGACGGCCGAGAGCAGGTGCTGAGCGGTGTGGGTGATCATGTGGTCTGTACGCTTCTCCCAGTCCACGTCAACGGTCACATCCTGCCCCGCCAGAGTGTCAAATGCCACAGGTGAGTTCTCGGGGACTCGCACGAGGTGAACTGCGTCAAGCTTGCGGCGGACACAACCCTCGATCGTGTAGGAGTGAGACTCCCCGTTGGCGTCGGTCACAATCATACGCCCAGTGTCCCATGGCTGTCCACCGCCTACAGTTAGTCGTCGAGGCAACAAGCATGCTCACCCTCAGGAAAGACCACAGTGTCCTCGAGCTCGACCTCCCAGAGCTTGCCAACGGGGGTCGACGTGCCGGATGGACCCGGTGTGTCAGCCGGGGTGTTGGCCGCCGACTTCTTCTTCTGGCGACCCTTTTGGGCAACTGGGACAGCTTTTGCGGGCTCAGAGGAGACGACCTTTGAGGTCAACTGGCGGAGGAGAGGGTCACCTGCGCTGTGTCAGCGCGCCGACTCGGGGATAGGCAACGACTGGTGACTGACGCTGGCATGCGAGAAGACCCACGATGCGCTTGGGAGGCACCTGTGAGGGATCAAAGTGGATGCGACTGTAGTCCTTGGGCGTCGCTGTCTCTGGCAGCTCGGGCTCGAGGGTGTAGGTCATGGTTGCAGGTCGAGGAGTGTTCTTGTACAAGATGACAAGAGTATGAAGACAAACTCGACTCATGACTCGGTTCTCGACGGCAATGGCCACAGTGAGAGGTGGAGGGCAGGCGGAAGCAAACGGGTACATCCGAGTTTCGTGCCTGAATACACTGACCACTCTTTCCTCAGCTGCACCGAAATCTCCTTCGACATCGTCAACATCAACATCGAAAATGATCAGCTTGGGGGGGCCACTCAGGCTTTACTATCAGATCGTAAAGGTGCCCTTGCTTGTGACAGGTGGCGCCGTGATCGCGCTTCACTTCACGTTCGAGTTTGTCATCGGCACTCAACCCTGCCTTGGCGGGAGCATGCTGCCGACCATCAACCACGACGGTGACATGGTTCTCACACTCCCTCTCGCCTACTGGCGACCGCGGTGGCTTGGAGGCGGTGACCAGTTGAGACCGCAGCGTGGAGACGTCGTTGTCGCGACCAACCCGACGAACCCATCGTACACGATCTGCAAACGCGTCCTTGGCGTCGAAAACGATATCGTCGAGGTCGACCCGCGTGACGGCACAAAGTGGTGGTCGGCCCGCTATGCCACTGAGAACAGGATAAAGCTGGAGGCACGCAAGGGACACTATGTGCGCGTTCCGCGAGGTCACCTGTGGCTCAGTGGGGACAACTTGAGTAACTCGTCAGACTCGCGGGACTACGGACCGATCCCAATCGCTCTGGTGAAGAGCAAGGCGATTGCCAAGGTATGTATCTTAGGACCACGTGGACAAAGTTGTGTTGGTAACAGTTGCAGATCTGGTCCAATGGCTGGCCCACTTGGAAACGCCTCGACGAGCCTGCGTTCAGGTACCTGGGAGAGTCACCACAGCCTCCACCGCCCGAGAAGACTCCCATCGTGGTTCTCGATTCAGCCCTCTGATGTCCGCCTGTCTCGTCTGTAGAGGTTGCCGTCACTGCCGTATACGGAGGAGAGCCGTGGTGAAGAGCTTACCTCCCTCCGGTTCCCCCTTCGTCAACCAACCGTGCATTCGCAAAGCAACTGCTTACGCACCCCGCAGTATTGTACACATTGATGCATTGCATATTCATTGTCCTGGCTGCACACCTCGTGCTTACTCAGGAAGGTGCATTTAAGGGAATACGCCAAGTGGGGGAGAGTTGCAGTGTCTGTTCGTCTCATCCCGGCCAGATGGGGTACGGTAATGTTCTTCTTTAAACTGTTCTGAGGTTGCAAGGACAGTGAGATAACGGTCAGTGCGGGTAGAGGGCATTTCCCTGCAATATATCACGCTGTTGATGACGTCCTGGCAGACTTGCTGTTGTTGATCTCAAGGATGATGAAAATTAACTCGGCGGCACACCAAAAAGCTCGCTAAAGCGGGATGTCGTGGCTTGCATCTGCTGGAAGCTATAGCTGGCTAACAGAATCAAAGCTAAGCCGCATGGGTGAGAGGGATTAACAGTGTGGCCTTGGATTGTGCGATTCACCGGGCGGTAAAGCATCTATGTGTGGTGGTAAATAATTTATTAATTATTCGAACCGCCTTGACAGACGTATCCTGCCCGACACGTCGTCCACATGATTTTATCTCGGGCATCCAGCTCATCTTCTGTGACCCCGTTTGTTTTTTACCTCTCCGAGGCCTGCACCCCACATGTGTGTATAGGTGTGAGTGTGTGTCGAAGGAAGGTGCCACTTGGGGCGCAATGTGAGTGATCGCCTCAAACTAGTCCAGGAACATGTGTGTGATGCGCGGTATGTGTATTGTCGAACCCGTCTTACCTCCTATCTGGCCATTACTAAAGCAAACCCCGTTAGTGTACACGATTTTATTCTGGACGTCTCTTCGAAATCTGAGGGTCAAGCTGGAGGTCAACAATAATTATCAGAGTTCAGAGTTCAGAGTCTGACCTTCAGGTCTTGGGGTAAGCGCGGACACTAAAGCCAGCAGGCATCGCTCCCAGCGATCATCAACCACTCTCGGACCTGTCATGATAAAATTCAGGCTTGGTAACATCTGTACGAACAATGTTACGTCCCGCAGTCGTGATTGAAACACCCATGGGCGCTACTTGAACTCACTCTTCGTTGGTACGGGTCTCAAACACCTTCAGCTACGCTCATTGGGATTCAGTTAAAGTAGGTAGTCCAGGCAGAGTTAGTTAGTCCAGGTGGAGTAAGCTGGCGAAGTATTGACAGTCACGAGTGACAGGTTCGTCCGTGGCAGGGCTATGGCCGAGAACTCGGGCCATCAGCAGCAAAAGCTTATTATCCTTTCGACACTGATCATGTCACATTCACGCGAGAGGTGTAATCCTCCCCTCATGCTGGTTCCGCAGAGCAATGTTCAGACAGATCACGGTGAAAGGAACGGACCAACGGACCTTGAAGGACGTACGAAGCTAGTGACTGGCTCGTGACAAAGGCCTACCCAGAATTCGACCCCCGCGAATACTCCTTGCCAACAGACGAGGCAGGTGATAGGGAAAGACGTGCGTTTAATTCGTGTTTGCAAGTAGTGCCACTGGACAAGTAGGTGGCAAGACTGTTTGTTCGGTTACGTTTCTCGGTCATTATTGTTGCTATTATATTTTTCGAAAGGTCCACCACGCACTCTACGGAAGCTTCCGAGTGAAACATGCGCAGTCGTGCGAGCCTTGCTGCAAGCCAGCTGGAACGGACCGAGGGAGTGCGACATGTCCTGCAGAAGGCGAGATAGCCTGGCCTACACAAGCGACTAAATTGTGGAGCTTGGAGCGCAGGCGGAGATGCAACATGCACACACACACACACCTGATTTGCATGAACGCGGCCGTCGCATCTCCAGGGGAATGGTATTCCGAATGTTTGTTGCACACGCGACTCATGGCACTCGTGTGTTTGTCGTTCCTAGCGTCAAGCTCGTCTACAACACTCACAGAGGGTGAATGCGCAGGGACGGGCATGGCGGACCACCGCGTCGTTGAGGAAGCGCAGCGCGTTGCCAGTTGTGCCAGCGTGGTCGTTGCGCACCTGCTGACCGTTTGATCAAGCTTGGCTCCTCTTTGTGCATTACACGATTTCTATCTAAGAGTTACATATGCAGGCCGGGCCATGGAAAGAGGTATCTATTGATGCAGGCATTCCTGTTGAGAGCATGAGAGAGACAAGGGAGCGCTCGCTGGGTGCCACCTGGCCGGTGCACCCCTGAGTGGGCTCGACTTCGGTAGGTTTAAGGTGGCGGCCCCACCCTGGCCCCATCCGTTGTTCCACAGATCGCTCATCCAGGGCAGATCAGGCCGCTCAGGCACACATCTCGGCATCCTCCTTGGAGCCACGTCTTCGCACGATGCCGCCCAGTGTTGCGTCCAACTGCGCAGCACTGAGCCGCACATTCATTGTTGGGATGCGAGCGTGGTGACTCGGTGCCAGCTCCGGCCACTCAAGGCACTGGAAGCTTGTAAGACACCAGACACGGCGGTGAGTGGTGCGCTGTTTATCCGCCGCCGCCGCCGTTGCGCGCACGCACGGGGGTGCCCCAGGCAAGGGACCGGCGCGGTGCGGGTCACCGCCGCTTCACATGGAGCTGTGGCGGGCACTATCGCAGGGCCAGATCTCGACGGTGCGGCGAACGCATGCCTCCTCCTGAATCGCGCGACTCGACGGGTGTGCTCACGCCAGAGATAGCGCCCGTGTTTGAGGCCATGGCGGAGCGCGGAATGGTTGCCGGAGTGGCAGACGCGTGGCGCGTGGTTACTGATGGAGGTGGAGAAGCCGCCGGCGATACAGCTTGGCGTTCGTTCTGTAGGATTGGAGAAAAGGGAGATGTGGTCAGCATACGCACACCCGAAATGCCACAGGAGATTTTTCAAGGAGAATTTAGGTTGCAGGTGGAACGCCTGGGGTAAAGAGGGATGGACCAGGACGCCGGGAGTGACGAGAGTGACGTGGGATGAGGAGACGACGACGTGGTAGAGCTAAGACACGTGCCGTAACCCTCTAGTGTGGCAGCCTCGATTATTCTGTCGGACGAGCTACCCCGGCCCAGATCGGTCACCTGGCAGATAGCAATCGCTGACAGCGATCCCACCAAACCACCATCACCTGACCCATATAGATTGCGATCCGCTTGTCTAGCGAAACGCAAATGGATCTGTGATTCCGCTCCAGGCCCCAATGGGTGTCTAAGAGACCAAGAATTGGACAATGAAACCCACCTTGCGAGTGTTAAGCTTGTATCCCTGCCGGGCGAAATGGTCTGCGAGCTCGGTCGGTTTGGGCAGTCCCGGAAAGCTGGATGTGGTGAGCGCCCAATCAATGTCTGGCCGATCGCCACTAGTGAGGTCCGAGTTACATACTTTCGTGGAGAGTACACTTTAAAGTCAGCTGTCCGACAGTGGACTAGCGGCGATATGCGCTCATTAGGAGTGATAGCGGTCATGTCAAAGCAGTGGAAACGGAGAGAATAGCTGTCACACGTCATCAGCGCCAGATCTTCTTTTTTTGCGTCGTAGACCTGTTTGTCTCACCTTCCCTCATTACGGATACAGAGGTCCTGGGAGTTGTCAGCCCAGTTCAACGTCAAAGAGGAGCACAAAAAAAAACCTGGGCAGTTTTGACACTAACCGTAAACAGGAACCATAACCCCAGTCCACCCTCTTTGGCAGCGACACGCACTCCTGCCACATGAAGATTACCGTACAGGTTGCGACCTGTAGCAGCCTTACGTGCAGTCTTGTCGCCACCCACTTCAGCCCTAGCGGAACGCCCTCGGGCAGAGAGTGCGGTGCGGCTCCGTTCACTTCCTCGTGATCCTGGCCGAGACGCTGTTGCAGCAACAGTGCCCGTCCCGTCGTCGTCCGTAGACTCTGCGTCTTCGGCACGTAATGAGCTGCCCACTGTCAATGAAGATTGGGCTTGCCGAGAAGGACCGGCCGTCTTGGTTTCTTCATCATAACCGCGGCTAACGGCGCGCATTCGTGGAGATGCAGAGGCTGCCCTGCCGGGCGACAAAAATGCCTCAGGCTCGGCAGTTTGGCGGCGAGGAGAGGGTGACCGACGTCCTGGAGACGCTGTTTCACGATTACTACTGCTTCCTGGACGTTCAGAGCTCGGTCCTGCTACTGGTATTGCAAGTGTTGTTGCTTCGTCCTGTGGGCCGCACAAATCGGCCGCACAAACCAAATGAGAGACTTCGATATCGCTGGTCATAGTCAGCCTGTAGCCTGCATCGCAGACCATTAATCTACACACGCTGGATCGATGGGGACACCTTCACCCTCGCCGTCTGGTCCAAACTCTTTTATCCACAGCCGAATGATGGGACTGGGTGCAAGTGGCCGTCGGTCCTTTTCAGTTTTGCGACGACCGTGAACAGGTTCTTGTGCCACTTCAAGGCGAAACCTAAAGCGCTATCAGTGTGTGCGCAATCTCACCAGCACGTAGCCACTAACGCTATCCAACGACCGGCGAACATGCCTGCACGCATGAGCGCTGGAGTTGTCCAGTCGCCATCCCGAGCAGGAGATGCCGCGCGGCCGGCGCCACCTGCCTGAGAAGTGCCGGCCGTTTGGGGAGTGGACATGGCGCGACGCAGCTAGGGCCGCGCGCGGAGCTTGGAGTGTGTTTCGAACGCAGTGGAGCGATTTACTGTTGTGTGAAGAGTGTTGAGAGAAAGCGACTGCCTGGTCGACCTGTTCAGCGGCGGAGCTGTTGATCCCCGACGGCGGGGGGAAGGTGGAGGTTGGGGTGATCGAAAGTGTAATGCTAGGCTAATGCTAGGCGCCGTTCCAGCAGCGTGCCGAGATGCGCGCCGAGCGGTGTGTACACTGTAGAGACTGTAGACTGGAATAGTGCCACCCAACTAAACTGTAGAGGAATGCAAGAAATGCCAACTTGTTGTGACTGGTCGGTGCTGCGTGCAAGGAATAACGGGCGGTCCTTGGAGGCACGCCGATGTGGTCGGGCTGATCTACCCCGCCGTAGATAGGGTCGAAGAATGTACCGCGTTGATACCTCCGAGGAACGATACGAGAGAGTCGTGCAAGTCGGAAAATGGCTCACAAGTCGAGCTGTTGTGCGCGCAAGTGGACACTTAGAGTTGGGTAAACTGAATGGTTGAGGGTAGATAGGGAGGAGCGAATGCCGCGGCCGGCACCGGCACCTCTGGACTTGCCTGCACTTCGTCGTGGTCATGGGCACACTCGACCTTTGCTCTGCCGCCTACTAGTCCTCTCAAGAGACAAACCCTCTCTGGACTCTGGAATTCTTGGTTCTTTCAGGCCTGCCGCGCTGCCTGACGAACAAGCCAAAGCAGTCCCACAAGCCCGGCACCCCATGCGCTCAGGGTCACGTTGCCAGAGGGAACAACCCAACACCACCCTTGCCGAGCTGCTGCATCTCAAATCATATTATGGCAATGGCGCGGCACACTGTGCAGCACCACTCATGGGCCAAAGCGAAGCCAGAGAGAGAGAGGTGCAACTCCGGCGCAAAATCCGCCTTCGAGCCTGGACGAGATCCGATACCCCGCCGACCCGCGACTGACCCGTACAGCCGTGAAACATGCACATGGCGTTCGTTGACTGATCGTCGTAGGACGTCGTGCGCTTCTGGTGCCTGCAGGTGGCGCCAACAGAAAAACCCAACAGGAGTCGGGCTGGCCCTGGCCCCGCATGAGAAAACCCTCTCAAGTTCTCTGGCTCTTGCTCAGCGGCCGGGATGGCGTAAAAAAGGGGAAAACTTGCTGACGTGTACAGTCATTGAATGGAGTACCATCTGTCGGAACCCTGGAACGAAGAAAGGGCAAACGGCCAGTCTTTCTGTCGCTCTCTTCTCCACCGACAACCACGCAGCATCGTCTGGACCATTTCTCAACCCTGACGACGAAGAACCAGTGTGGACCAACGGAGGAGAGGCAAGAGTGCCCCAGATCCATTCAACATGAACAACTAGGAGCCGCTTGTATAGGTTATCGCTGCCGCACAGTGATATAAATATATGGGTGGTCACTGCAGTTGCCATTCAGCTCAGGTCCGCAACCATCCGGCAGGCACGAGGCACAGCCAGTGACCCGACTGGTGGTTGGCAGCGTCATACTCTCAAGATCTCTCTCTCTCTCTCTCTCTCTTCCTGCGATCCTGCGTTCTCGCAGACCATGCCGCGGCTCGGTCCTGCGTGCCGGTGTGAAAAGTTTGGGAAGAGAGGGAAGAGTGCAGGGTTGAGAAAAGTCGTCGGCATGGGTCATAGTCTAGGCGCGTCCGACGTGGCAGACGTCTTCTTTGCCGGTGACAGCTTGACAGACCTTTGGCTGGTTGACTGGCTAATGGCTCCCTGGCAGGCTTCCGGCCTCGAGATCTGCATGTCACTTTCGGGTCATTGCTGACACAAACCTTGTGCTCACCCTCGACCCCGTTCCTCAACAGACTGCTTCTCTGCCTGGCTCGGCGAACCGAAAGACAACCACCAGTCCAGTCCTTCATTTTTATGCATGCATCCCACACTGGCGCGGCGCATAAAGTATCTAAACTCCGACGCCTCCGCCGTTGCAAGTGTAGTCTAAGCGCCGTTTCGTGCTCACCCTATATCAACACCGGTATCATGGTGCATTCGTCAATGCTCTACACCCGCCCCGACACAGCCTGCACATTGGGTACCGGCGTCCAACGTGCATCAAGTAATCTAGACTGCCAGTTTCGCAGCGGGCACCGGAGCGCTCGCGTCAGTAGTGCCAAACAAGTCGCCATGCATTGTGCCAACCTTCCGACATGGTACCCAATAACGGCAGCGTTCCGGCACAAGTGCCCAGGTCCAAAACCATTTCGGCGAGCTGAAAGGGGCAATTGGCCATGTGGCAGTTGCGTCCTCGATCGACGAGGTCAACAACCAATCAATGACTACTGTCGCTCACAAACCATGTTCGCGACCTGTGACGTGTATCAAGTGGACGCGGGATAAAGAGCTAATGATGTCTATCACAAATGTGATCGCCCAAACGGCATGACAGGCGTAAACAATCGCAAGCGAGGACACGTCCGACCCAACCAAGACGTGGACAGTGATCGACAAGGTTTACATTTGTACAAGTGCCTACAAGCCCCAGGCCTCTCACCACCCTGGGACGAACTGCTGTCACCAGAGGAAGCTAGTGTTTCGCCCTCTGGCAAGTCTGCTCAACGTCCCTGGCGCTGTAGTCGAGGGAAAGTCCCGAGTCGCCGTATGATTTTCCAATCAGATCGGTGGCGCGCGTAATCTCGCGACCGAGCTCTGCAGAGATCTCGCGCCACATGCTCGCAATCAAGGCGGCCGTGGCCGGGTCAGCTGCGCGCACTGGTCCTCCTCCAACACTCTCGTCATCGTGCGCAAAGTGCTTGTCCACACGGCGGGCCATGGCGTCGACTGCCTTGCGCATGTCCTTTGCCGAGGTATCCTTGAGGACCTTTTTAAGAGCGCTGCGGTTGAACGAAGAGTGAAGTGCGACCTCCTTCGGCGGCGTCGTCTTGAGAAGACGCTCAACTCCATCAAAGAAGTCCTACACGCTCGTCAGAAAAATGATTACAAACAACATTACTCGTCATGCACACTCACCATGAGACGCGCAAAGCCACGACGCAGCATCATCTTGATGTACGATTTTTGGTTCTCCTCGTACAATCCACGAGCACGCTGGAGGAACACGGACAGTGCAGGTACGTTGAGCTGTTGGACCTCGTCCACAAACACGTTCAGGTTCTCTGTAGAAGGGTCAGCAACGCGAGAAAAAATAACATAGGTCTCCACGTACCAATCATCACGACGTGGAAGTACAGCTGGCCCTTGTCGTCGTCCGAGCCCGCCTCGGCGCCGACGACCTTGGCAACGTGTTGTAGCGACCCCAGAACCGACGCGACGACGCGCTCGTACGCGTCGTTGACACTCTTGCGTATGTCGAGGTCCTCGCAGTTGTCCAACTGGCACTCGATGCGGTCGACAAACACGGGAAAGTGACGGATGAAGAAGAAGACACCACGGGGACGTTTCCTAATGGTCGTCTTGGCTCCATCGATGGTGCGAACTTGCTCGCTCTGCACTTGTCAGTATTTGCTCCTTCGTGGTGGCCAGAGGCGACTCACAATAAATGTGTCAAACCTTGCACGCTGGCGTTTGAGCTGTTTGTCGAAGAACTGAAGGAGGAACACCGACGTGCCTTCCTGCTCGGCCTCTGTCGCCAACCTCTCCGTTATGGCCAAAATGCCCACGATACCGCTGCACAATGTAAGCTTTGAAACTGATTTCCTAGTGTGGACTTACGCGGCGTTCATTCCCACAGCAGCGTCTATCCAGTTCTTGAACTCGAGATCGACAAATCCAAACATCAAGTCCATAACGCTCCGGGCGATTTGCTGTAACCCGGGACTCAAACCCTTGGACGCGTGACGCGCCGCCTGTCGCCTAAAGTACGTGTCGAGCTCCATGTAGTCGGCAAAGGTTGACTCGTTGTCAGCCAGGTGCAAGAAGGCGTTGATAAAGTCGTCTTCAGTAACAATCTGGTTGACCACTTCAGACATGCCCTGGCTGTACATTTCGGAAACCCTTTTGGTTGCGTCGTCGGCCTTGCCAATCTTGTCCTTGGACGGCGCACCGCTAGGACGCTTAGCCGTCTTGGTGCGGTTGACGGCACCGGCGAGGGCGCCAGTCTTGGGAACGGCGCCTTGGGCGGCGGCAAAGGACGGATCGCCTGCCTCGCCGTCGGTCGACGACTTGAGCGTCTTGATGAGGTTCATGAGCATGAGCTTCATCTCTTCTTGATGCAGTCCACTGATCGAGGAAATGTAGTCCTGATTGTCAGAAATTGTGTCATCGTCGGACACTCACCATGCACAGCTTTTTGTATTTTTCCTCGTCGACATCCTTGACGAACAAGACCAAACCCTCGTACAGCATGAGCGACTCGCCAAGGGCGGCATGTGGGGAGAGCTTGAGTGGTCCCGTGCGCGAGCTCTTCACATATTCGTCCAACGTCGACTTGGACTGGTGTTTGAACGAAATATCGAGGTACTGCACAATTCGTGTCGAGAACTGCGCAGCGGCGTCCTTGTATTCTTGCGAGTTGGCAACAGTCGCGGCAACCTCGTTGGCCGTGTCGCGACTGGCCTGGAGAGCTTTGTAGAGCGATGCAGCACATTGCTCCAGCTCGTGCACACCTTGAGCCGAAGTCGGGCTGACTTGTTTCAACTTGTCGAGATCCGACCTGGGCACATCCGTGATCTGCAACAACTGCTGGATCTCGGCAAGCAGGGCGTGCTGGTTTGAGGTCTGGACCTGCAGACCCCGGTTCTGGCCCTCGATGTAACCAATGTCATCCGATACGGCGTTGAGCTGCAGACGGTACCCAGTCAGCTGCACATCAATGTCGTCGAGTTCCATCAACGCTTCGTCAATGTGTTGGAGCACTTGGTCGACACGATCATCAGATTCCAGGAACGCGTGAATATTGGCCGACTCGAGTGCGGCAAGTTCGTCGAGGAGTCGGCCCTCGATCGCGTCTGAACCCTTGCCGCGCGTAGCGCCGTCGCCTGCTGCAGCGGAAGCGGTCCAGTCGAAACCCTCAATGAGCTCCTCGACGTTGGCCATGATGGCGTCACCAGCTTCTTCGTCATTCTGGTCGCTAAGCACTGCATCGGCTCCCAGTAGGCCGGTGCGCGTCGTGAGCAGTACGTCGCGCGAGTATGACGTAGTAAGAGGCGGAGGGTGGAAAGAGACGCGACGCTGTTGGTTGGGTTCGGGTGTGCGAGACTTGTCGCGCGCCGTGCCGGTCGCATTGGGGTCGGGCGTGCGGGCCCTGTCGTTGGGCAGGGGTGGGGCAAGGGATGCTGGCGACTTGGTTGGCGACTTGGATAGCGACGACTTCATGGCCGCCTTTGGCGACGCCGGCGATGCGAGCCTGGGTTCTGAGCGCTTGACTGGTGAAGCAGTCTCCCCGGCAAGCTTGGGAGGGTCGGGAGGAGGAGACGTGACAGGGACAGGTGTCGACATTGCGGGTGGTATCAGAAGTTCCTCGTCTGCCATTCCTCCATACGGGTCATCCTCTTCCTGGACCGGCTCCTGGATAGCAGGAATTACGCTACTCGCTGCTGATGGTCGTCGTGGTCCTAGCCTGTCGCTGCGGTGGTTTGAGGCGGCAGACTCCCGTCCACCAGTGTGCGCGGTATGGGCAGATTGGTACGAGTCCTCTGTTGATCCTCGACGCACACCAGGTCTCCCCAGACCAAGAGCCGCGAGGTCCACACCACGTGTGTCTGGACTCCGGCCTGTTGTTCCGCGGCTGGACGTTGGTGCGAGATCGTGGCGCCCCTCCTGGCTTCCGTAGCTGCGACCACCTTGAGCCGAGCTGTTTACGGACGAGTTGGATCCTCGCCTCTCATATCCGCCACCGCCAATGGGTCGCGGAGGTGCAAGGTCGTGACCACCACCTGACGAGGCCAACGACGCCGTGCTGCCGGCGCCAGCTTGCTGCCGATGTGGCAGACGAGTCCCTACGGCAACCTGCGACGAGGAACTGTGCGAATGGCCTCCGCGGCTCGCACTCCCAGTTCCGCCGTCGGGCACAAAGTTGATGAGCTTTGGCATGTTGCCCTTTGTTGAGGACTGGTACACCTTGATAGCCTGGTTGAGGAAGGTGGTCAGATCACGAGCGCGATCGGTCGACCAGCGATACGACCGCGTCGTCATTGTGAGCGAGAAGCTAACCGGCTACGAGTATTAGTTGTGGTGTTGCTTGAGACATCGTCGAGCTTACGTCAAGCTGCTCCAGCACGCGCATGTCTTCAAGAGCCCATGTCTTGCCCTTGGAGAAGGTGTTGTTCGAGTTGCGCTTGGCCTTGTGCATGACGCACTTGCCGAGCTTTGTGACTACGAGCACCGTGTCAGCACTCGCCTCGGCTCTTGTGCTCCAAGCATGACCTACCTGCAAGGATGAGGTATCGCGTCTTGGTGCCCGATGGCTCCTCCTCGTGAATCTTGAGATGACCGACGTAAGTCTCCTCTGGGGTTCCCTCCTGGTCCCGCTTTGCAAAGATGGACGCGACGATGAGCGCGCGAGTGTCGTCCGCCCCCGATGTCGAGGACGGTAGGCGCGACGACATGGCTGCGAGAGAGTGAGAATATGTGTAGGATGCAGAGACGCAGTGGCCTCCAAGACGCCAAGAGGGAAGGTGAGTGACAGCGTCATTAGCGGGATCAAATCTCAATAACACACGCGTTTCAGGCAACCAAATACTGTTCATTTCCATCAAAGTACCACCACCACCTTCACATCGACCACAATGGCAGACGTGCCCAGTCCGACCCAGCTCCCACCACTCTCATTCTCGCCCGGATCCTCGGACGCGTCCCTGGCGACCCCCTCCGGAGCGACTCCGCGCACACCCCCCCCGCCCCTCCCACGCCGCACCGCCATGGCTCCTCGTGCCGCTCTCCGCGCCCTCCTGCACACCCCCCTCGAGGTCAACCTGCACGACGGCCGCATACTGCAGGGCAACCTGACTGCCATTGATTCCTCGGGCGCGCTCCTCCTCTCCATGGTCCGCGAGTACCGCACCCTCCCTGCGACCCCCGTTGGCGATAATGTCGCGCGCTACTATCCGTACTCGCGCGACGGAGCCGGCGGGGACGGCGACGGGGGACCAGCAGGCGGTGACGGCAGCGGAGGCCACAACCGTGTCCGCGAGCTCGCCAGTGTGCTGGTTCCTATGGCGCATATCACTGGCGTGCAGATTGACAACGAGAGTGCTCGCGCCTGGGGTGCGTATACCGGCGTGGACGTCGCCGACGGTGCGGCCGTAGTTTCCGGCCTTGACGGAGCTGCCTCTGCTGCTCCTGCTCCCGTCCCGGCTGAGGCATAAGCAGCATTCTTGCAGCTCAACTTCGCGCATCGTTAACTTGCAGCTCAACTTCGCGCACATCGTTAACATTGCGGACACAGGCACAGATAGCAGCCACGTGCCCATCGCATGCCCGCCACATGGCAGCCCTCGCTCCCACTCGATCGGAGCTCCACTTGCTCCACTGAACCTTGAGCAATCCTGTGACGCCGTTCACAGAGCTGCGACGCCCAGCCCTCAGCACGACAGCCTGAGACCATCGGAGCAGGAGTCGTCGCTCGATCGCCTCCCCACCCGACGAGGACGATACTCCACACCAGAAAAACACACAAGCGCCGCACATCGCAGACCACATATGTGACCACCTTGCGGCAGTGGTGGGTTCCTCAGTGTGCCGTCCAGATCTGGAACCGGCAACGGACCGCTGCTGGAATTTGGCTGCTTCTCGCGAATTCCGTCGCTACGTGCTGCGCGTCTAGGCCAAATTCCTCGCTCCGCTTTGGACCGAAACGCACAAATTCCGCACTGTCGTCATCGCAAGGTCGCGGCTGCTCTTGCCCTCGCCTCGGCACATGTCACCTGCTCAGTGACTACGACGTTCGCTGTTAGCTTCCCACAGCGTTCGTCTGGGTGCTGCACCACCGTCGCCGCTGCATGTATGTAGCATGCGAATGCTTACGGACCTTGAACTACGGAGAGGGCTGGCCGGCCACTGGAGAAAATCTAGGCCGCGCGAGTGGCCAGTGGCGCGTGCCGGGAATAGGGTGCGCGGGTGAGGTTGTGGGCGGACAATGTATACACTGTAGGAGATGACAGCGAATGATGGATTGACAGGATGAATATGAGTAATAGTGTGTGTGATGGTGGTGGGGTTGGTGTCGTTTTGTCAACGAGCATGCGGGTGGTGTGGACAAAGTAGCGTTCGCGGTACAAGGATGTGGAGGCACGCCGAAGGTCCCTGGTAACTGTTCTGAGGCCGTGTTCTTGTTCTTTTCTTCTAGACAATGTCTTCGCGGTGTATCACAGACGCGGGCTCTGCGACGGCAGTCATGCTCATCACCGAGTCGCCCCGCATCGAGAACGAGCCGCCGTGGCTGCCAGATCTCGTGCGCCGATGGGACGGCGACGTCGGCAGCGGCTGGCTGTAATGGCCAAACTCGCCATATACGCCGTACATTGTTGATCGTTGCGATTGGCCTCCTTGGGACGAGTAGGTGCTGAGCCTCCTGGGTACTGGTGCCGGCCCTTCGGAGCCGTTGGATGCCACGCTCAGAGGACGCGGCATGGTGATCTGCACGGTGCGGCCAGCGTGGGGCGCTCCGCTCCGTGGCGTCAAACCCCGCATGCTCATGCTGTGATGGCTGTGAGGCAATGACGATATGGATCCTCCATTGCGATGGCTGCGCTGGCCCAGACCGACGAGTGACGACGACGACGGACGGGGCGAGTTGGTAAGCGAGTCTGACGTGTTTGTGCGCGAGTCTGAGCTGTCAGACGGCCCCACGCCATCAGAGGGCGTGGGTTCCCGGAGGGCGTCGCCAGATGCAGGGCGGCGCAGAACAGGGTACGAAGCCTGCCGCGGCAGGTCGTGCTCGGGGACGTCGCCAATGCTGCCACTCGAGTTGGAGCCATCACCCTGGAGATGGGTGGTGTCAATGTGGGCAAGCGGAGGCCGGCCGGGGGTGTTGGCGCCAGTACCAGAAGACGAAAGAGAAGGTGAGCCAGAGGGCGTGGCGACTGCTCCAAAGTGGGGAGAGTTGCCCTGGCCAAAGGATGATGGTGGAGAAGTGACAGGGTAGGTCGAGTAGACCGATTGGCGATTAAAGTGTGACGACGGGCGACCGTTCTGCAGCACTGATGATGTCAGCAATCCTCCGGAACCGCACAGACTGATCACGTACATGTAGAGTACGAGCTTTGGCGACGAGCGCTCATGCTGGACATGCGAGGGCTGCCATAGCTGGGCGCAACATAGGATACCTCTCTGGGGGGTCTGCACGGTGTCAGCTGGCGTTCAAGCGTGCGGCGCTAGACTCACGGTGGTGCCACCTTTTCTCCGCGACCTCGGCATTGCCTCCACAGGAAGAATCCAATAATGACCGTGGCCAGAAGACCGACCACGCCGCCGGCAATGCCACCAATGGCCCCAGCGCTCAACCCCTTTGATTCGACAGCCTTCTGAGCCGTGTCGCTGACAAACGGCGTGGGGTTGACAGAGGTGTATCCGGTCCTGTCTATGGATGTGGCTTGTATTAATCCTGCTGTGACCGAGTACGGGATCGACTGGTCGGCGGCTGGAGGTGCTGCCGCAGAAGTCTGTGCAGGAGCCGCGTTGGCCTGTGCGGGCGAGCTAGCTCCTGCACCCGCTGGGGCAGCGGCAGATGACGAGCCTCCGGCGGCCGGCTGCGACTGGCCTGCAGCTTGTGACGAACTTGCCGCTGCTGGTGCCGAGTTGCCAGCCGCAGAATTGGATGCGGCCGCTGAGGTCGACATGATGGAGGGGGAGGGAAGGAAGGGAAGGGGGGAAGGAGGGGTAGGCTACAAGAGCCGCGACTCGTGCGTTCGACTTGGCTCTCTATAGGTCGGCTTTGACAGTTGCAACAAAGTCAAAAGTGCGTAGCGATGGACAGGTTTGGGGAGCGAGGGAGGCCTATGAGCGTTGCAGCCTTTGGGAACTCTATGCGGGCGCCGTCTTTTTTGGTAATGATGTCGGCCTGTCGTGGGTTTGAGGCTAACGTAGAGAACGTGGGTGCAGCAGCGAGTTGGCCAATGTGGTGTTTTGAAAGCAGCGGTGAGGGAGAGGATGTGGTTAGCAGCTGTACGATCAAGGGCTTGGCTCTTGGTGTAACGGAACAGGGAGGACAGGGAAAAAAACAGGAGGAAGGCACACCACCGCACGGCCGAAGCGGGGCAAGGGGGTGGGTGTGGGAGAGGTCGGGGACGGTCAAAGGAAGGACATCTGGCCATGCATGGGACGTGGTCAGGAGAGGACTGGGCACAGCAACAGCGGCAGCAAGTGTGGGCATTCAACAGTGTCCTCTTCACAGATGGACCGTTCAAAAGTGGTGGTGGAACGTGTGATGCGATGCGATGGATGACGGCGGCGGCCGATAAAGGATGACGATCACTCTTCCCGTTTCGACCCAGATCCCAAATCTGTAACAACACTCACAACAACAAAATACGCCAGTGCTGTGGATGATGTTCGTGTTCGTGTCGATACTAAAATGTTACAAGCGTGTCGCAAAAGTAATGTTCACAAAACTTTGTAATGTCGATGAGAGAGAGCAATGGCCTGTGGGATGCACTGTTCAGACGCAAGCCAAGAGCAATGGATGGGAGTGGACGGCGAGGGGAAGGTACAAGCCAAGCTAGCAACCGCCGTCATGTCTGCCTGCCTGCGCCCCTGCTGCTGCTGCTGCTGCTGGACTGGGCAGACATCGGTTACCGCAACCAGGAATCTCGGTTTCAGCAAAATGATGCGTTCTCAGGGCGCAAGGGCAGCTGCTCATCCATGCATCATGAGAGCGAGCACGAGAGAGCAGCAGCCGGCATTGAGCCAGCCCCTTGAAGCGGCAGCGTCGTCGGCTGGCTGGGGGGGGCAGCGCGATAGAGGTCAATGTCGTGCGCGGCTCGTAGAGGGGCTGAACCCTGAATATACCCCTGAATCCTGCTTGTTTTGGTTTGAATAATGTATGAACACTCAGGGTCCCCTGTCCTCTGCCATTGAATGACGTCGCCTGCCTTGCTCCTCCTTTGGGCAGACGCTCTTGCTCATCCTCTCTCTCAAGCTCTCACACACTCGTACCCTCGTCCCACTCCTGCGCTCCTCTCTGCGTTCCCTCTGCTCCCCCTCCACGCTCGACGTCATGTCACTATCCCCCACCCCAAGCTCCCAAGCAGACGACGACCCAATCTTTAATTTAAAACTATGCTACTCAATCGCCTCCTTTGCATCCATCAGTCTAGTAGCAGCAGTGAAATCATAGCTGTCATGGCAGAGTCCCTTGCCTCCAACCCATATGTCAGCGGCGTAGTGCACCGCCATTCTTCCCAGGCTGGTATCTGCGCCTCTCGTGCGTATTCCGCAGCTGTCTGCTCTAATCCCCCAAATCAGTGGAAATAAAAGGCAGAAAATAGCCTTCAAGCCTCGTCAAATGGACCATGGCAGGCAAGCCTTGAAGCGAGCAAAAGCGCCAAATGGCAGGCAAGCCGTGAAGCGAGCAAAAGCGCCAAAGCCGCCAAAGGCCTGTTCCGACCGCCCACCGTGGCCACGTCCGCCTACTGAATAGGCAACCGTGTCGCTCAGCGACAAGCATGCATGCAGAGCAACGCAAAGCCGAATGCTGCTGGCCATGCTGCGCCGCCAGCTGGGATAATGACACCTCAGGGCACGGGTCGGGTACCTGTCATCTTGCTGTGGGCATGCAAAGAGATCGGTCAGAGCATGAGCAGCAGCGGCCAGGTTCGGCAGTGGCATATGACATCTCAAACGAGCATTTCCAGCTCCAGCTCCAGCAGCTGTACAAACTGCTGCGTCTGCGGCCGGCGCAGAGGCGAGCTCGATCTATAAACCGGTCACCGTCCTCGATAAAGCTTAATGACTCCCAGGAAATCGGGCAGTGGTAAAAAGTCGTACATGCATCACCATGGCGTCACTGCTCCCAAGCACTTGTCCTCTACCGATCACTAGCCTGACTATCGACGCTCACGCCGAGGGCTGCTGGCCTCGGACTCGTCGTCGAGCGTAGTATCCCCCTCATACTCGTCCTCGTCCTCCTCGTGCTCCTCATCGTCGTAATCGCTATCCAGATCATCCACCTCCCACTCGTCATCCCCCAGCCTCTCCCCCTCCCCCTCTTCACCCGCAGACGGCTCCTCGCCCTCCTCATCAGACTCGCAGCTGCGGATGAACTCAATAATCCTCCCCTCGAGCTCCTTCCACTGCCAGTCAGCGCGCCCTCAGCCACAACTGACCTTTGCGCTACACTCTCCCGCCGTACGCCCGCCGACACGCTCCCCCACTGCCGACCACGGCAGGTCACGCTGCGTCGTCAGCGTTCAAACGCCGACACCCCCGCGCAGCAAACGCACTCCCCCCCGCGCCGACACCGCGACCCACGCCCAATAGAGAGACTCACCCGCGTAACCTTGACAGTCCGGTAGAGCCTCTCCAGATCATCCCCCGACCACGCCCCGCCGCGCGCCGCGTCTGTGTCACTCGGTGAAGTCTTGGTCGGGGCGGTGCTCGCGACGCGGCGGGGGGCCGTGTCCGAGGACGACGCGAGGGCCAAGCTTTGGAGGCCGGTGGTGAGTGCGGCCGCGCCGGAGCCTTGTGCGCTGGTTGGCTTTGGCTTTGCGCCGGGCTGGGGTGGGTTGGAGGGGTGTTTTGGCATTTTGGATGATGGGTTGTTGGTGTTTGGTTTGCACGAAAAGGGTCCATGCTGGGTGGCGGGGTCGTCAGGGTGCCGGTGCACGTCGTGGTGCAGACTAACAAGACTCGCGAGGGGATCGCGGGAGGTGCTGTTGCGACTTAGTTGGGTACTGGCAAGAGGGGTGCTTATGCAAGGAATCATGCATGCATGGGGATAAGTTGGTTGGGGACTAGGCGCCGCAAGATTTAGACCACACGCAATGCATCACACCGAGGCCACTAGATAGGCCTGTTCACAATGTCGGGGACGACGACGGGATGAGATCGATGAGAGCAGATCCAGTGCGCTCATGAGGTGGCTAGGTGATGAGCTCTCTATCCAGATCCTCACTTGGAAGTCAAGTCACACCACCCAAAGGCGGGGTACCGTGTCGTCACACTGCTTTCAGCTTGACCGACCAAACGGCGAGCAAGGACTGCAAAACAATCTAACATAGATGCCTCAATGGCCGTGATGATGGTGATGACTCAAGTGCGTCAGTGCTTGCTGCAAGCTGGGGTCGAGCCTACACAATCGGAGGAATGGCGCGCTGCTCTAACCCCGGTGTCAGCCCGAACGGTGAACACAGAGCCACTCGAGTCAGCCGAGTCAAGTGTCAGCAAGAGCTTCGTGTGAGCAAGGTGCGAGTGAACCCAGCGTGCCCAACGAGGCAAAGCGACGCCACACACACCGCACCAGTGGGCGCTACCTCCCTCATCACTCCCACTGATCACTCCACCCACTCCTCTCACTCTCACCGATCCATCCAACAGAACCATGCCGGCCATCAAGCGCTCCCCCTCCTCCGAGCCCGACAAGAAGCCCGCCAAGCCGTACACCAAGAAGGCTGCCAGTGGCAGCAAAAAGATGGGCACGTGGACGGGCGAGGAGCTCAAGATGCTTTACGAGGTCATGTGCCCGAAGCGTGTAAGTTGTGTAGCTGGGGTTAGAGCTGAGAGAGACAGACTGGCGTCAAGTGGGAGGAGGTCGCTGCTCAGATTCCTGGCCGGGACGCCAAGGCGTGCTCCAACAAGGTGCGTCGTGCTTGGGTGGCGAGTGCTAAGACATCGTCGCAGTGGACCCGGATGCAGACCAAGATTATGGCCGCTGTGCAGGGGCTCGGCGACTAGGCTGTCCACGCCGATGTGCGGCAGTGTGCAAGGTTGAAGACGCCGCAGTGCCGCAATGGATGGTGATGATGACCAAAGCATGTTATCAGGAACACTTTTCAACTGATAAATAATTACCACTTTGGGACAACTTTGCCCACGCTTTAATCAGCTCTCGCAGTCGTTGTCGCCGAGTTGCACGTCTAGCATGGTATAAGTACTCAGCATTCACGGAGACATGCATGTAAGCATCACTCAAGCTCTCTAGCTCTCGAATCTCCTAGCAAACACTGCCCAACCTGCTTCAGAGGTATATAAACAAACGCCTTGGCGTTCAACTGCTCTTCACTCTCATCGTTTTCATGATTGCGCGTCTTTTACGACCAACCACCACCACAACTATTCGAAACCTCACCACCCGCACCTACACCAACACTACACTCGACATGACCACCCGCTCCCCCCAAAAGGTCGTCTACGCCCGCGAGACCCCCGAGGGTGTCGGCGCCATCGTCCGCCGCTCCATCGGCACCCCTGCCCTCAAGAACCTCTCGCCCTTCCTCATGCTCGACCACGCTCGTATCAAAAAGGGCTCGGGCTTCCCCGACCACCCCCACCGCGGCCAGTCGACCGTCACCTATGTGCTCTCGGGCCAGGCCCAGCACGAGGACTTTATGGGCAACGCCGGCACGCTCGGTCCCGGCGACGTCCAGTGGATGGTCGCTGGACGCGGCATTGTTCACTCTGAGATGCCCCTCTTTGACGAAAAGGAGGAGGACTCGGTCATTATGCAGCTCTGGGTCGATCTCCCCGCCGACAAGAAGATGATCGAGCCGTCCTACCAGGAGAAGAAGGCCAAGGACATTGACACTGTCCGCCCCGCCGACGGCGTCGAGATTACCGTCATCTCTGGCGAGTCGCATGGTATTTCCGGCTTTGTCCGCCCCGTTGGCGGATGCTGGTACATGGACATCAAGCTGCAGAAGCCCGGAGCCTCGGTCTTCCAGCAGCTTCCCAAGGGCTGGACCGCCTTTGCGTACGTTATCAACGGCAAGCTCCAGGTCGGCGAGGAGGCCACTCCTGTCGACCAGTTCAACACCGTCGTCCTCTCAGCCGAAGACGACCAGGACGGCGTCCTCCTCACCCGCCCCGAGGGCACGGCTGACGAGACCCGCCTGGTTCTCATCGCCGGCGAGCCCCTCGACCAGCCCGTGGTCCAGCACGGTCCCTTTGTCCTCACCAGCCAAAAGGATGTCATCCAGACCTTTATCGACTACCAGACCGGCACCAACGGCTTTGAGCGCGCTCCTCACTGGGAGAGCAAGATTGGCGAGCCTCTTCGCCGCGCCCGCTCCCGTGCGTAAGGGCATTGTTCTGGCTCCTTTGCGACTTTAGACCGTGTACCATAGTTACAAAACCAAATTCATTCTCGCATGCACCATGTCTCTATAGTCTTTTGCTCTCCTTTTGTGCATCTGCTGCAGTTATGCCTGTCAAGCCTTTGTCCCCTGTCATGCCTTTGTCCCCATCGCTGCAGTCATTGTCCTCATCAACAGCATTGTCCTACTCTGCGTGTTTGGTTCCGTCCTCACCAAAAGTGCCACGTGATCTGCCGTAGACAGCTGCTGCTTCGTCATGGGCGTGAATTTCAATGAAGACCATCTCGTTGTTCTCCATCTCTTCTTCCCCACAACCAGGTCGCCACACGCACAGCTAACGTCTTCACAATGGCTGTCGTGACATCTGTGCTCAAGTTCATGTGGCGGTACCCGCTCATCTCTGCGCTGCTCATCACAGCGTCGTGGCTCGCCTACCGCCTTGCCGCGAGGCAATGGCGCGCATCGCGTGTTCACAAGCAGTACCGTCTGTGCGTATCCTTGATATTTGCCACCCACAAGTCTTGACAGCTAACGCACTGCTGCAGGGAACAGCGCCGCCGCGCAGGCATTCCCGACAGCGACACGCGCCCGTGGCTGCTCGCCCGCCCTGCTGCAGAGCTGCGACGCCGCGAGGAGGCCAAGCAGCAGATTGCCGCTGCGGCCGCCGAAGCCGAGAAGCGTCGTTTGGCCGACAAGGCGGAAGAGGTCGAGGAGTGGGGACACCATGCGCTCAAGACTATCCGCCGGCTGCAGAGCACGGGCGAGCTCGCCCCGCAACAGCAGCAGGCCTCGCCGCGCCAGCGATCGCGTGCCGGAAGCGTGCGGGGGTCGCGCAGGGAGTGGGTCGTCGACAGTGTTGATGAGGACGAGTCGCCGTTGGTCGCTGGATGGCAGCATTTGTCGCCTGCGCGGCCGTCGCCGTTGTTGCCCCAGCCGTCGCCCAAGTCGTCCCGCATCCCCTCGCGGTCGTCGAGCTCAAACCTCCGCCGGGCGAGCTCAAAGCTCGCGCTGTCCACCAAGAAGCGTGGGCGTGGGGATAGTGAGAGCGAGGATGAGGAGCACGAGGAACGTGTTGTGCGTCGCAAGGCCAAGGGTAAGGGCAAGGCAAAGGTTGTCGAGGAAGTGTCCGACGAGGATATGCTCAGCGACGACGACTACATCGAGGAGGAGGACGTGTCCATGGAGGAGGAGAGCGGAGAGGAGATGGATGTGGACGTCAAGCCGCTGCGCCGGACTGCTTCGCAGCGCAAGCGCGCGATCAACGAGCAGGACTCCCCTCGTAAGCGTGCCAAGCGAACGCCTACGCCTGCCTCCGAGTCGACAGAAGAATCCGACACCATTCAAGTCGACATGGCCAACGACTCGACACCAAAGTCGACCACTACCTCGATCACGCGCTCTCCTCTGAGTAGCCGGACCATACGCACCGTGGACGGCGCACCCGCCAACCTCCCTGTGTGGGGAGCTACGTCGCCCGACTTTGAGGATGCAAAGGAGTGGACCGACGCCGCGGGTGTCAAGTGGGTCCGCGCCGCCGACGGTGACGAGTACCGCCAGGCCGAGATACGTGTCGAGACGGCAAAGTACAAGATGCCTCTCGACTCGGAGCACCCGGATGCCCGCGCCGAGGCCGACGAGTTTGTGCGCGTCTGGGTCGAGGAGGGAGACTACGAGGACCTCAAGTCTGAGGGCCGCTTGCGGTGGCAAGAGGACGGCGAAAGGGCCTCGCCTGCGGCTGAAAAGGTTCGCCCCCCCGCTGCCCGGTCCGTGTCGGCACGTTCCATCTCGCGCTCCTTTGTGCCCACCCGCGTCGGGCTGGGCAAGTCGAGCGCAAGCAGCACGCCCTCCCGCTCCGAGTCGCCATACTATGCCACCGCCGCCGCGTTTGACCGCCAGATCAACTCGCCAGCGCGTAGTCGCATAAACTCACCGGCGCGTTTCACCTCGCCGTCGCGTCAGCTGTCCGAGGCGGGCCGTGCCCAGCGCCAGGAGCAGCTGCTGGCCAAGCTCAGCAAGGGCTTCAAGGAGGAGGAGGCTAAAAGCGCACCTGCGTCGCCGACGCTGGCTGCCGATGCGCCAAAGGCGGCATTCACTCTCGGCAAGCTTGCCGACACGCCGGCTGCGTCGTCGCCGCTGGCCAAGCCGCCCGCCAATGCGTCGTCGTTGTTCGATGCGGCCAAGAAGGACGAGTCGCCTGCGGCCAAGCCCGGGTTCTCACTTGGTGGTTCGTCGGCGTCCCCCGCACCCGCTGCCCCAGCTCCGGCGTCGGCTAGTCCAGTTCCTAGCTTCTTTGCCAAGAAGGACGACAAGCCGACTGAAAAGGCTGCTGACAAGCCGGCGTTCTCGTTTGGCACCTCGACGCCTGCCGCCACCCCTGCTTCTGCGTCGCCCGCTGCGGCCTCGCCGTCGTTTTCGTTTGGCAAGACTGAGACCAAGCCCGAGCCCAAGCCGGCCGACAAGCCTGCCTTCTCGCTCGGTGGACCTTCCACACCCGCCGCCGCGCCCGCCGCACCCGCTGCTGACAAGCCCAAGGCGTCCTTCTCCTTTGGCACCCCCGCTTCGGTAACTCCTGCTGGAACGCCCCCTTCGGGCACCCCGTCGTTCTCGTTTGGAGCTCCCAAGGCCGCCGAGCCTGCAGCACCTGCAGCCAAGCCCGCTGGCTTCTCGTTTGGCACCGCCGCTCCTGTCCCCGCCGCGGAGCCCGCCAAGTCGACCTTCACCTTTGGCAGCACTGGCACTTCGCCCGCCGCTACACCCGTCGCCGACGCACCCAAGGCCAGCTTCAGCTTTGGCGCTCCCACCGCTCCTGCACCCGCGCCCGCCGCTGCCGTCCCCAAGGCGTCCTTCAGCTTTGGCACCACCCCCGCCGCAGCCCCGAGCCCCCCCTCCTTCAACTTTGGCTCCACGTCGGCAGCGCCAAAGGCCCCAACCCCTTCATTCTCCTTTGGCGCCGCTCCCACCCCCGCCCCAACCGCCTCCGCCGGCTTCACCTTTGGCGCCTCCCCAGCCGGCACGCCGAGCGGATCCGCCGAGGCCTCACCCGCCGGCTCCACAGGAGTCTTCCAGTTTGGCGCTGCAGCGCCCACATCCGGTGGATTCCAGTTTGGCGCGTCGGGCGACCCCTCGCCTGGCGGAACGCGGCTCCGGTCCCTGCGCCGTAAATAATCACTCATAGCATACTACATGTAGAGACATTGTGCATTACGCGCCCGCGCGCGCGAGATGACTGACGCACACAACCGCGCACCGGCCCGACTTGGCCTGTACTGGACCGAGCCGGGCCGACACTGTCGCCGCGAAGAGCAACACCCTCCCGCCTGCGGGCGCGCCTCCAAGGACTCGCCACTGGCCAAGATCCATGCCGCTGCGGGTAGTATCTGGTGCATACATTCTAGTTGTACACTGTCTGCGATGGAAATATGTAGCGATGGAACTGATGGAGAACTCGTGAGGAGCTAAGCCTTGAGGAATCGATCGATGACCCCCCGCCGCTCGCCGGCCGCAGCCGCACACCGCGCGAGCGCCGCGCTCGCAGCGGATTTAGTCGAGCTCTTGGCGCTCGCTGCTGCCGTGCGTGCGCTGGCGGCCGCTTTGGTCGCGGACGCCACGGCCCGGGTCGCCCCGAGAGAAGAGGTCTTGGGGACTGGCGCCGGAATGCGGGTCGGGGTCGGTCGTGGCTGCGGGGTCGGGGTGGGCGTTGACACGGAGGCGGTGGCGGAGACGATGCGGTGGGGCGGGAGGGAGGTTATGGGCTTGCCTGCTGCTGGCTTTAGGACTGGTGTTGGCGAAGCTGTGGATGTGGGGTCTGCGCTGGTGTGCCGCGGTGGTGCTTGAGTCGGGGCCGAGAGGCTAGCCACAGAGGTGCTCCGTGATGGGGATCCCGACTCGGGGCTCACGCGGCGCGCACCCCACGGCCACTTGGCTGCCGTCTCTGCCGGCATCGTCCGCTCACGAATAGGACTCAATGGCTTGGTCCATGAGCCGCCGCGGGAGGGTGGGCGAGGGAGGGGCTTGTTGTTGAGGTTCGGGGCGGAGGAGGCGCTGGCCGTCGAGTTGATACTGCTTGAGCTTGATGCGCTTGAGACCGAGTCGACGGAGACTCGGCGCGACACTGAATAGGCCCGGCGTGAGGAGCCGACTGACACTCGGCGAGAGGCCGTGGATACGCTTGAGAGGGAGTGGGAGCGGGCTAACGGGCAAGACCAGTCTGTGCTGGACGAGGCCGAGACGCTGATGACCGTTGACGGGCAGGCTTGAGACGCAGTGCGCTTGGTTGCAGGTCGCAACACAGCGCTAAAGTCTTGGTCTGGACGTCAGGCAAGATCATACAAAGGCTCACCCACCGCCGTCTACTGGATCGATAATCCGCACGCACACTGCCGCTTCAAGGCAGGCGCGCATGTCCGTGTCGAGAGCGCTTGCGGCTGCGCGCCACTCGTCCTGGATTGCGCCGTAGTCCATGGCGACGAGGAAATAGGTGACGGTTAGAGTGTAGGACAGCAGGTGAGTGTAGGATTGAGTGTTTGGACAACAAGAAGCAACGTATCGCGCATCACCAGCCAAGGGCAGTGCTACGCCATCGGTTTGTTGACGTGGGCTGTCGCTGCCGACGCCGCCATATCACCAAGCCCTCGATTGTCCTGGATCATCGGCGTGATTTTTTTTTGGGTGAGCTTTTGTATGAGCATATGCAGCGTGCATGCATGCACAGTCGTACAGGAGCACAGGTGCATAGAGGTCTCCCTGGAGTGGCGTCGGCGCCGGTGAGCAGGTGAGCAGGGAGTTGGGATGGGATCAAGCCCTGGTCGCGTGGTATGAGCCGAATATGGCTGGGGACTGTCATTGGGGTGAGTACCGACGACACTCTTGTTGACACTGGCACGGGTGTTCAGCGCAGTCGTCCAGTGCACGAGAGAGAGCAAGAGAGCGAGTGCAAGTGTGGACTACTGCTCGGGTCCTCTCTTCAAGAGCTCAAAGAAGTTCAACATGTACCACCCACGCACATGCTCGTCAACGATCAGGCACCACCTAAATGACGTCCTGTCGGCCGAGCCCGAAGTCGTACAAAGTAACCATATGGGTCCATTCTCCTCTCTTTCTCTTTCTGGAGCTACTTTACTCAATCTGACCTACTCTCATCCCCCATCCTTGACCTCTCACGCACTCTCTACAGTAGAGTCAGCGCCATGCACGCTCTCACTCTCCTATCCCTCCTCGCTCCCATCGCGACTGCCTTCCACCTGCCAACGGCTCAGGATGCTCTAGGTCTCGCTTCAGACCTCCTAGAGAGCAGCGGCATCAGCGACACCATCCTCACCCCCGCCAGCGACATTACTCTGGCCAGCATTCCATCCGAGGAAGAGTACATTATCACCTCGGCAGAGCACCCTGTGAGTGTCCGCAACGACTAGTACAACAGAGAGACTGACCCGTCTCAGAACCACAAGGTGCGCATCAAGTCGACTGACGGTTGGTGCGACCCCGACGTCCACTCGTACGCTGGGTAGGTGTTTGTGCCAGAGTGCTGCAATTCAGTATAGCTGACTCTGGAGCTACTTTGACGTTGGCGGAGGCAAGGACCTCTTCTTCACCTTTTTCGAGTCGCGCGGCAACCCCAAAAAGGACCCCGTCCTCCTCTGGATCAACGGTAGGTAGCCAAGCACCCTGTGCAGTGCTTACGACTAGGTGGACCCGGATGCTCGTCGGCGCTTGGTCTCCTGATGGAGCTTGGTCCGTGCACTATCAACGACAACCCCAAGTCGGTCAACGACACCAAGGTCAACCCCCATGCGTGGAACGAGCACGTAGGTGTTGAGTGGTTGGGAGAGAAACTGACGACAGGCCAACGTCTTCTTTGTCGACTCGCCTGTTAACGTTGGTTTCAGTCACGCACGTAACGGCCAGGTTGTCGGCACCGCCGAGGCTGCGGGCCAGGACATGGCCGTCTTTATCTCGATGGTGGGTGACCTTGTGCAAGCAGGTTCTGATGACAGTTCTTCGACACCTTCAAGGAGTTTGAGGGCCGCGCGTTCCACATGGCCGGCGAGTCTTACGGTGGCCGCTACCTCCCCGTCTTTGCCTCTGCCGTTTACGACAACAACAAGAAGCTCGAGAAGGCGGGCAAGAAGCCCGTCAACCTCCAGAGTGTCATGATTGGCAACGGTATGACCTCATGGTACAAGACCATGGCGTCCTACGTCCCCTACCAGTGCACTATCCACGCCGACCTCAACCACACCGTCCTCGACATTCAAAACTGCGTGTCGATGAACGAAGCTCTGCCCAAGTGCAACAAGATGGTCACCAAGTCGTGCATCGACTCGCACGACTACACCGAGTGTGCTTTGGCCATGGCCTACTGCGACGAGACTATCGGCTCGTCCTTTGTCCGAGCCGGCGTCAACCCTTACGACGTCTCCAAGCCCTGCACCCTCGAGGAGCTCGCCGACTCGCTCTGCTACCCGGCGACCAAGAAGCTTGGCGCCTACCTCAACATGCCCGACGTGCGTGCTCGCCTCGGCGTGGACCCCGACAAGGGCCAGTGGGCGTCCTGCAACCCGGGCGTCGGCTTTGAGTTCCGCGCAAACCTCGACTCGTCAAGCCAGACCTGGCTGTACGTCTCCGAGCTGCTCGAGCGCGGCGTCCGCGTCCTCAACTATGTCGGCACCCTCGACTTTATCTGCAACTACATTGGCAACGAGATGTGGATGGAGGACCTGCACTGGACCGGCCAGGCGGAGTACAACAAGGCAAAGCTCGAGGAGTGGAAGGTCAAGGACAAGGTCGCGGGGGAGTACAAAACCGCAGGCAACCTGACTTTCCTCAAGGTCTTCGGCGCCGGCCACATGGTGCCCATGGACCAGCCAGAGCACTCGTCCGTGTTTGTCAAGAACTGGCTCGACGCCAAGCCTGTCAACAAGAAGTAGGCGGGGCGGGCGAGCAATTTTGAAGAGACAAGGCCATCTCGCTAGTCTGTAGGCGTATGCAGTGGACTATCTTGCGACCAGTGGAACAGCGGTGTGCATTGCCGTTGAGGCCCCAGCGAGTCTGCCAACTGTGCCGTATGCTCGCCAGGCCATTATCTAACTAGTCAAGCTGCCGTACAGACTCGAGTCGAACCGTCCTGCAGAGTTGCGATACCATAGCCCCGCACTCGCTCCTCGAGCAGACTCTGAATCAACTTGCTGAGCGGGACTCGCGTTGGCTGCAACCGGTCTCGAGTTTAAGACGTCAGTAGAGTCTACTCAGTACTGCTACAGGGGGGCTCTGCTTCGTCGAGATGGGGATTAGTGCTCTACGCGTCGAGATGGGGAACGCGCTGAGAGTCGCCGCGAGGATTGCCAGCTTGGCGGGTGGGGCTGCTATTGACGCGCCGGGGACAACCCTATTCCCAGGATTCCAGTCCCACTTGCCTGCCCTGCATGTAGCCAGAAGAGAGAGATGCACAATGCAGTTATACTCTACATAGATTGCGCGAGATACTCGGCAGAACTTGGTGTCGCTACTTGGCTGGATGCCGGACCGGAATACATCCGGACCCGGGCCGAGTGTGGGAATCCATGATGCAGGCGGGGTATACGACGAGGCGGCGACCATGGAGCGTATCGATAGCGATACCCCTCCCCCTACGCCGCCAGCATCTACCTCCTCCCTGTCCTATCTATACATGAGAGGAGCAGCGGTACCCTGCATCGCGTTGAGAAAGACACACTCTGAGCGTGGCTGGGAGCTCAGGGCCCACCTTGTGCGTTTCTCGAGCGCATGGATGGATGCATAGACCTAAGGGTCCAGCAGCTGTAGTGTGTATTGTCAAACTGTGCAAGCAGCAGCAGCAGCGATGCGTGCGAGGTTGGTGACCAGGGCAAGGAGGTGTGGGGTCACCGGACCCAGTTCCAAGTCCAGTCCTTTGCAGGGGTTTGCGAGTTGGAGGAGTGGGAAACGAAGGCTGGCTAAGGGGCTCGATGTGGACCTTAGACCTTGGCCTAGAGCCTCGAGCGAAAGGGCCGTTGCGGGGTAGATTAGAGCGTTTGCTGGATAGGATAACACGAGGCTGTGGCTGCGAGGGGTGCGTACCGAGGCTGCAGGATCCGAGAACACTCTTTGCACTCGAGGGGAGGCTGCTGTGCGTGTCCGTGCTGGGCAGTGAGAGCCATGTTCTGCTCGAAATGAGATGAAAGGCAGCCGTCCCTGTCGATCCCTGGAAGGCGCTTAAACCACCAGGTCACCGGGGCACCAGGGCGCAGCATCCAGGCACACACAGGAGGGGGATCAGCAGCCGCGTGTGATCGGCATGAAAAGCACGTGGCTGATTGCTTCCGTGGATGTGCCACGTGCAGGCACCACAACTGATACGCGTCAACAACACGAATGACGTGTACATATCTCAGGCACCACCGCCCGCAAGATTTCAGTAATCCGTTCCAGTCCAGCCCGGTGACTTCGGATCTCTGCTGGGCATCGCAACTCACTATCCTACTCTTTTCCTTGTCCTAATCCCACAACAAAAGCAGTCAAGATGGCCGCCAAGCAGGAGATCCACGACCTGTACGACTCGATCCTCATCCTCGACTTTGGATCCCAGTACTCGCACCTCATCACCCGCCGATGCCGTGAGCTCAACGTGAGTCGACCACTATCAGTCGGTGGCGCTGACTCTGTGCCAGGTCTACTGCGAGATGCTGCCATGCACTCAGAAGATGGCCGACCTCAAGTGGAAGCCCAAGGGTGAGCTGCAACACGGCCCACGCATCAGCTAACAAACAGGTATCATTCTCTCGGGCTCGCCCTACTCGGTCTACGCCGACGACGCGCCTCACGTCGACCCCGCCGTCTTCGAGGCCGGTGTCCCCGTCATGGGTATCTGCTACGGTCTCCAGGAGATTGCCCTCACCAACGGCGGCAAGGTCGAGGCCCACTCGCACCGCGAGTACGGCTCGGCCCACATCCAGGTCATCAAGACTGGCAACCCCAACGCCGACCGCCTGTTTGAGGGCATCGAGTTTGGCACCGAGGGTCTCCAGGTCTGGATGAGCCACGGTGACCAGCTCACCTCGCTCCCCCCCGGATTCGTTACCGTCGCCCACACCCCCACCTCGCCCTTTACCGCCATTGCCCACGAGACCAAGCCCGTCTTTGGTGTCCAGTTCCACCCCGAGGTCACCCACTCGCCCAAGGGCAAGGAGGTCATTGGCGCCTTTGTCCACAACGTCTGTGGCATCAAGGGCGGATGGAGCATGGAGACCTTTATCCCCAAGGAGATTGCGCGTATTCGTGAAATCTGCGGCGAGCAGGGTCAGGTTATCGGCGCCGTCTCGGGCGGTGTCGACTCGACTGTCGCCGCCAAGATCATGCACGAGGCGATCGGCGACCGCTTCCACGCCATCATGGTCGACAACGGCGTTCTCCGTCTCGACGAGGCCAAGAAGGTCAAGAAGATGTTGACCGAGGACCTCGGCGTCAACCTCACCGTCGTGGACGCTTCCGACCTCTTCCTCGGCCGCCTCAAGGGCGTCGAGGACCCCGAGAAGAAGCGCAAGATTATCGGCAACACTTTTATCGAGGTCTTTGAGGCCGAGGCTACCAAGATTGAGGAGGCTTGCAAGGCCGACACCACCAAGGGCCCCATCGAGTGGCTCCTCCAGGGCACCCTTTACCCCGATGTTATCGAGTCGATCTCGTTCAAGGGCCCCTCGGCTACCATCAAGACCCACCACAACGTCGGTGGTCTCCTCGAGGACATGAAGCTCAAGCTCATCGAGCCTCTCCGTGAGCTCTTCAAGGACGAGGTCCGTGCCCTCGGCCGCCTCCTCGACATTCCCGCCCACCTCGTCGGCCGCCACCCCTTCCCCGGACCCGGACTTGCCATCCGTATCCTCGGCGAGGTCACCCGCGAGCAGATTACCATTCTCCAGCACGCCGACGAGATCTACATTGAGGAGATCCGCGCCGCCGGCCTCTACGACCAGATCTCGCAGGCCTTTGCCGCGCTCCTGCCCGTCAAGGCAGTCGGTGTCATGGGTGACGCCCGTACCTACGAGCAGGTCATTGCTCTCCGTGCCGTCAGCACCGAGGACTTTATGACTGCTGACTGGTTTGTCTTCCCCCCCGAGGTCCTCAAGAAGATCTCGAGCCGCATCACCAACGAGGTCCGCGGCATTAACCGTGTCACCTACGACATTACTTCCAAGCCCCCTGGAACCGTCGAGTGGCTGTAAGCTATTGTAATGGGTGGAGATGATGCATTTAGACCTGGATTCGTGTATACAGCGGGCAGCTTGCATGACCCAGGCTGACCCAAGCCATAGTGGCACTTCGGATCCGGTGGAATAGGAACATGGGTGTCAACCTGTGATCTCTGTACCTCGGTTCTCATCAAGACGTCGACAAAGAAGATGCACATTGCCATAGTTCCTACCCTATTATTGATATCCTGCTCTTTACATGCATGCGCAGATCTCCAGAACTGCTACTTTCATTGCCATACCAACATCGTCCTAATGACAGGTATTAGCGGAATCTAATTTTGTATATCGGTTCCGAAATTGAAATATGCTTCCGCTTGCCCCTGCAGTAACTACTGGAAATCTCAAAACGCGACCTACGAGAGACTACTGACGCAGTTATCGACATCTCTCTCTCTCCCTCCCTCCCCCTCCTTCTCTCTCGTTCTCGACTCCTTCAAAAGGGGCGTCTCTACACAGCACAAGAGCGCCCTCATACTCCCCCTCCCCCTCCCACCCAACATTCCACCCTCAAAACCCCTCCGCAAGCTCCAGGCTCAACCGGAAATGTCCACCACAGCCAAGGTCGGCTCGTGGCTTGGGTCTGGAGCGAAGGGCGACAAGGCAGAGGCCTACGAGTCTGGCTCGGAATCCGAAGCCTCGGTAGCAACCGCCTCGGACGCTGGGGACGACGCTGCTGCTGCCCCCCGCGCAGCCTCGCCCTCGGCACCTGTCACCCCGGCAGACGACGACGATGAGCTCGTGGCTGACGAGTCGGCGCGCGAGCGCAACATTGACTGGGAGGCCGTTATTCCCAAGGTCCGCGCGACGCTGCTTGACCGTAGTCAGAAGAGGAGAGAGCAGTTTGTGCAAAAGTACCTCTACGTGACCGACGAGTGTAAGTCGTTGCAGTGCGATGGCAGGCCAGAGCTGATGATACAGCTCCTGCTGCGGCCCAGATTCCTTTGTTGCTCCGCGAGCAGTTGTCGGCATTGACGGCCGCTTCGGATCTCAAGGCTATTGAGCTCAACGTTGGCGTGCTCGTTGAGTACGTCAAGCGTGACGAGAGGCAACAGGCGCCCCTCAAGCTCGGCGACAAGCTCGTCAAGTGGGCCGTGGGCGAGGTTGACAAGGCCGTCGCGTCCGCCAAGTCGACTACTGCGCTTGCCCTTCTCCCCCAGTTTACTCTTGTGCTCTCGCTCATCTCTGCGCTCAAGGAGTCACGCGGTGACGCCTTTGCCACCACCGCCCAGTTCTCGGACCTCATCTTTGCCCTCGCTGCCGTCACCGATGCCATGGAGTCGCGCTCTGCGACCGCTCACGGCGCTCGTGCCGAGCGTTTGCTGCACAAGATCAACATTCGTCTCTGGCGCGTGCTCCGGTCGCTAAGGACAGCTATCCCCGAGCTCGTCACGCTGCTCACCACTAAGCCCCCTGTTCCCGTCCGAGCTGCTGTCCTCCTCGGCCACGTCGTTGGTGTCGCCCTCCGCCTCAAGGCGCCTAAAGACGAGCCTGCTCCCAAGTCGTACATCGAGGAGAACAAGGATGCCGTCATCAACTTTTACTCGACCAACATTCTCAGCACCAAGACGGCCCTCCCCCACCACGTTGCGATTGCCCTCCGCGAGTTCCTCGGTAACTTTGTCTCAGAGGAGGTACTCACCACCAAACTCATCCCCACCGCTGAGCGCATGCTCCTTCGTTCGCCCGAGATTGCTTTGCCGTTGACCGCAGACCTGCTGGACTGCTGCCCCGTCGACATTTCGTCCGTCATCCCCGCCAAGCTCGTCCCGGCAATCACCTCGGCTTCCAAGTCGAGCAACGCCGAGACCCGCGCAAAGTCGGTCGCATTGCTCAAGGCTGTCGTTCGCAGCACCAAGCAGCCCGAGGCGCTCGCCAAGCTTGCTACCGAGCTCCTTGCCCTCCCCAAGGGCGGCAAGACTGCCTCGGCTGAGCAGCGTGTTGCCCTCTACAACATGGTCGCAGCCATCCCTGCCCCAGCTTCGCAGGTTGTCGTTGACACCCTTCCCCCTCTCATTGCCAAGGAGGCCAACGAGGCGGCTCTTATTGCCCTCTCGGCTGCTCTGGGCGTTCACCTCTCGAATGTGCTCACCTCAGACCAGGCTATCGCTGCCCCCGCGGCCACCGCTCTTGCAAAGGAGCTGGCCTCGACCAAGCTCGCTGCCCGCCGTGCCGTCTCGAACGCCGTCGGTACGGCCGCTTGGTGCGACTACCTCAAGAAGGACGGAGCCTTTTCGGCCGAGGGCGAAAAGTTCCTCGCCACTCTTGCCGCTCCTCTTGAGGCCAACCTCAAGACAGCCTCGGCCAACGCTCCTGCCAACGCGCCTGGTTTCCTTGAGGGTTATGTCGCCGTCGCTCTTGGTCTCGGCCCCCTCAAGGACCTTGCGTCCGCTGCCAAGCTCACCTCGAGCCCGGCAATCAAGGCCACCCTTGTCGCCACGCCCAAACCCTCGTTCATCCTCAACGACAAGGCATACGCCAAGCTCACAACCGCCGAGGATGAGACCTGGCTCCTCCGCGCTCTCCGCGTGTTGATCGCTGCCGGCAACGTCGGTGACAAGGACGTCCGCGTCGCCCTCGGCCTCGCCCTTATCCACCTCGCCTTTGACTCGAAGTACCCCGAGGTTCGCCGCGACACGCTAGTGACCGTCTCGGACCTCACCAACGTTCAGCCCCAGCTCACCGCGCAGATTGTGCGCGAGGCTCTCGAGGTGTGGATTCGCATGCAGGACCAGCAGCGCGAGGCTGCGCGCGCCAAGCGCCAGGTCGGCGAGGATGACGACGCTAGCCTCCCGCGCTCGCGCGAGATTGGCCGTCTCCTCTCTGCCGCCGTCACCAGGTCGGAGCATGCCGACAAGGACATGCTCATGACTATCGCCGCCGACTTTATCGTCCTGGCACACCACCCCGAAATTGGCGAGGAGTCGCAGGTTTCGTGGATCTCGCTTGTGCAAGCCCTCGGCCTTGACCCCGTCAACGTCGTGTCGATCAAGCGCGAGCACATTCTCAACCTCCTCTGGGAGGCGGCTGCTGCTCCCCCTGAGGACGCCCGCGTCGCCGAGGCCGCTTACCGCGCCATTGCTACGCTCGCCTTTATCGACCCCATCGAGTTCGTTGGTGACATTCTCGCCAAGGCCCAGGAGGACCTCGACCCCCACGCCCTCGACTTTATCGGTATCGAAGAGCGCGGCATCTGGCTCACCCCCGCTGACCAGATGTTTGTCGACGTCCTCGCCCCCAAGAAGGACCAGGTCGAGAACAAGAACCGCAAGAACTATGCCGAGGAGAAGTGGGAGCAGGAGGTGCGCGAGCAGCTTGCCAAGAAGAAGACTACCACCATCGGCAAGAACCTGTCCAAGCAGGACAAGGCCCTTGTCGCCCAGCAAATGTCCAAGGAGACTGCTGTCCGCGCGCAGATTGCAACCGCCCAGGCGCGTCTGCGCCGTGGTCTCGAGCTTGTTGCCAGTCTCTGTGACTCGCACGTCAGTGCCGTCAAGGAGAAGCTCGCCACCCTTGCCAACTTGTTGCTGTCGAGCGTGTTTGGCCCCGGCGCCTTCCTTGTTGACGACCGTGCTTTCGACGTGTTCATCAAGCTCTCGTCGCTCGCCGACGAGCGTATTGGCGAGTGGCGCCGCATGCTCGCTGCTGCCCTCCTCCGCAGTCTCGACGCCCCCTTCGTTCCCGAGGACTACCTCCACGAGGACGTCGGAGATCTCACCACTCGTATTCTCCACAAGATTCACTTTGCCGCCGAGAAGACTCCCCTCGACAGCACGACCTATGCCCTTGTTGCAATGGTCATGAGCCGCATCATCGAGATTGGCGGTATCGGCTGCGACTCGCCCCAGAGCGAGCAGGCCCAGGAGCAGATCACCCTCTGCGTCGGTATCATTGCCGCCTGCGTCAGTGAGTTCCAGGATGACACATACCCCCGTCTCCGCACCATCCGCGACCTGCTCCGCGTTATTGGCAACCACACCCGTCTTGCCAAGGAGGCCTCGGCTGCCCTTGTGGACCTCGGAGCGTCCATCCGCGACGTCGCTTCAGTGTTCGAGATCCAGGCCATCATTCAGGGCACCCTCTCGCCCGACTCGAACGTCCGTAACTCGGCGCTCCAGGCTCTACAGCCCGTCGACCTCACCGACCTCAACTACTCGGAGGAGCTCTTCATTGCCACCCACGACAAGGACGAGCAGAATGCCGCTCTCGCCGAGCACGTATGGGAGGACAACGGTCTCGACGTTCCTGAGACCTACCTCAAGTCGCTCATCCGCTACCTTGCCCACGCCAGTGCCGCTGTGCGCACTGCCACCGCTGCGTCGCTCGCCGACGCGGCCGAGCAGTACCCCTCGCAGATCGAGCCCACCATCCAGGGCGTGCAGGAGCTGTATGTCGAAAAGTCCAAGATTCTCGAGCCCGAGTATGACCGTTTCGGCATGATCATTCCCGAGACCATGAACCGCCCCGACCCTTGGGAGTCGCGTGCGGCCATTGCGTCAACGCTTGAGCAGATGGCTCCCCTCATCCCGGACAACCAGGTCACGTCTGTCCTCGACTTCCTCATCAAGCGCCAGGCGCTTGGTGACAGGCACGAGGAGGTCCGTCGCGCCATGCTTGCCGCGGCCGGTGCGCTCATCGACATTCACGGCGGAAAAGAGGTCACCAGCCTCATGGCCATGTTCGAGTCGCACATCTCTGCGCCCTCGACGTCCGAAACTTCAGACTTTGTCAAGGAGGCCGTTGTCATTCTCTTTGGTCGTCTTGCTGGCCACCTTGATGCCTCGGACGAGCGTATCCCCAAGGTCGTTGACCGCCTCATCGATGCCCTCAACACTCCTTCGGAGCTCGTCCAGTCGGCCGTCGCCGACTGTCTTCCAGCTCTTGTCCAGAACATGGACGACGAGGTCGAGTACCTTGTCGACCGCCTGTTCTCGACCCTCACCACTGGCGCGAAGTACGCTTCGCGTCGTGGTGCCGCCTACGGTCTTGCCGGTGTTATCAAGGGCCGCGGACTCGTAGCTCTCAAGGAGTACGATCTCATCGACAAGCTTCAAGAGGCTGCCGAGGACAAGGACACTTTCGAGTCGCGTGAGGGTGCTCTCCTCGCTTACGAGACGCTCTCAGCCACTCTTGGCCGCGTGTTTGAGCCCTACATTGTCCAGATTATTCCCCTCATGCTCACGCTGTTTGGTGACACCAACAACTATGTCCGTGAGGCGACCCAGTACGCCGCCAAGGTCATTATGTCGCGTATCTCGGGTCACTGCGTCAAGCTCATCCTCCCTACCCTCCTTGAGGGTCTCGACGAGAAGCAGTGGCGTACCAAGAAGGGTGCCATCGAGCTGCTCGGTTCCATGGCCTTCTGTGCTCCTCGCCAGCTCTCGCTCTCGCTGCCCACCATCATTCCCCACCTGACAGGCGTCATCAACGACTCGCACGCCCAGGTCAAGTCGGCCGCCAACAAGAGTCTCAAGGGCTTTGGTGAGGTTCTTAACAACCCCGAAGTCAAGGCGCTCCAGAGCACTCTTATGCGTGCCCTCGCGGACCCCACGGCAAAGACCAATGCCGCTCTGGCCGCGCTGCTCAAGACCACCTTTGAGCACTACCTTGACGCCCCCTCGCTTGCCCTCGTGATGCCCATCATCGACCGTGGTCTCCGTACCCGTTCGTCCGAGACTAAGCGCAAGTCGGCCCAGATTGTAGGCAACATGGCCTCACTCACCGAGTCGCGTGACCTCGTGCCCTACCTTAACGAGCTCATGCCTCTTGTCCACGACGTCCTCGTCGACCCCGTCCCCGAGGCTCGTGCCACTGCCGCCAAGTCGCTCGGTGCTCTCGTCGAGCGTCTCGGCGAGACCAACTTCCCTGACCTCGTCGACAAGCTCCTCCAGATGCTCCGCACCGACTCGAGCGGTGTCGACCGTCAGGGTGCCGCCCAGGGTCTCTCCGAGGTTCTTTCGAGTCTGGGTATGGACCGCCTCGAGGGTCTCCTCCCCGAGGTCATCACCAGCACCTCGAGCCCCCGCCCCTATGTGCGCGAGGGATTCATCTCGCTGCTCATCTACCTGCCCGCCACCTTTGGCCACCGCTTCTCGCCCCACCTCGCGCGTATCATCCCGCCTATTCTCAAGGGTCTCGCCGACGACTCGGAATACGTGCGTGACGCCTCGATGCGTGCCGGTAAGATGATTATTGCCAACTATTCGTCCAAGGCAATTGACCTTCTCCTGCCCGAGCTCGAGAAGGGCATGCTCGACTCGTCGTGGCGTATTCGTGTAAGTCACATGTGCATTGTGGTGGGCTCTACTGACGTAATCTTTAGCAATCCTCCATCTCGCTTACTGGCGAGCTGCTTTACAAGGTCACCGGTATCTCGGGCAAGGTCGAGCTCGACGAGGAGGAGACGTCTGCCCGCGGCGCCGCCGACCAGGCTCGCAAGGCTCTTCTTGAGTCTCTCGGAGCCGAGCGCCGCGACCGCGTGCTCGCTACGCTGTACATTGTCCGCCAGGACACTGTCTCTGTGGTCCGCCAAGCTTCCATTCACATTTGGAAGGCACTGGTTCAGAGTGAGTGTGGCGGACTGACTCGAAATCGACTAGAACTACAACTGACTTCTATTAGACACCCCCCGCACCACCCGCGAGATTCTCCCCATTCTCATGCAGCTCCTTGTCGAGCTCCTCGGCAGTGTGCACATCGACCAGCAGGAGACTGCCTCGCGTACCCTTGGAGAGCTCTGCCGCAAGAACGGCGAGCGCATTGTTGGCGAACTCATGCCTATCCTCCGCACGGCCATCACGTCGGACGAGCCTCGTACCAAGGAAGGTGCCTGTCTCGCGTTTGCCGACGTCCTCGAGGCGGCCTCCAAAGACGCCATCGAGCAGCACGAGGAGGTCATCATCTCTTCGGTCCGCGGTGCGCTCGTCGACGAGGACCCCGCTGTCCGTTCGGCTGCCGCCCGCACCTTTGACGTCATGCAGCAGTACATTGGTGCCAAGGCTATCGACCAGACCATTCCCACTCTCCTCGAGGCCATGCGCAACCCCGGCCAGGGCTCCGAGACTGCTCTCCAGGCTCTCCAGGAGGTCATGGCCGTTCGCGCCAACAGCGTCTTCCCCGTCCTTCTCCCCACTCTCACTGTGCAGCCCATCAGCGCATTCAAC
Organism: Prillingera fragicola; assembly: GCA_002335605.1. Lineage (NCBI taxonomy): Eukaryota > Fungi > Basidiomycota > Tremellomycetes > Trichosporonales > Trichosporonaceae > Prillingera > Prillingera fragicola. The sequence continues at coordinate 2,672,459 of BEDY01000001.1, forward strand.
GCTCGCGCCATTGCCGCGCTCGTTCGTGTCGCTGGTCCTGCCCTCAACCGCCGCATCGACTCGCTCCTTGGCTCTCTCGTCAAGTCGCTCGAGGCTGGTCCCGAGGAGGAGGTCCGTGGCGAGCTTCTCGAGGCTATCGAGGCACTCGTTGCCTCGGTTGACGACGGTGACGGTGTCCACCTCCTTGAGATGCTTCTCATCGGCTGGGCCAAGGATGTCAACCCCGCTCGCCGTGCTACGGCGTGTAACATTCTCGCCACCATGTGCCAGGTCAACGATGCTGACACTGAGGAGTACCGCGTCGACTGGATCCGCATCCTTATCTCGCTGTTTGACGACTCGGACGACGACGTCGTCACTGCTGCCTGGGAGGCCCTCGACCACTTTGTCAAGACCATTCCCAAGGACGAGCTCGAGGACCTCACAGTGCCCATGCGTCGCGCCATCGAGTCGACTGGCGCACCGGGCCGCACCGTGCCCGGTTTCTCGCGCCCCAAGGGTGTGCAGTCAATCGTGCCCATCCTCCTTGCCGGTGTCCTCCAGGGTACCCAGGAGCAGCGCGAGCAGGCCGCATACGGTATTGGCGACCTTGTGCAGCGCACTTCCGAGGCGGCCATCAAGCCTTACATTATCCAGCTCACCGGTCCTCTCATTCGTGTCATCTCGAGCCAGTCGATCGCTCCCCAGATCAAGGGTGCCATTCTCGTCACCCTCACTGTTCTGCTCGAGCAGGTCCCGCTCCTTGTACGCCCCTTCCACCCCCAGCTCACGCGTACGTTTGTCAAGTCGGCGTCCGACCCCGCCGCGCTTTCGGTCCGCAACCGTGCGGCCGCTGGTCTCGGCGAGCTCATGAAGCACCAGCCTCGTGTCGACCCTCTCATCACCGAGCTCATTGGTGGTGTCGGCACTGCTGAGAAGGACATTGCTCCCTCGGTCGTCAACGCCCTCGCTGCCGTGTGCAAGAGCGCCGGCAAGAATATCGGCCCCGCAGCCAAGAGCTCGATCATCGAGCTCGTTGAGGGTGCGTTCATGGGCAACCACAACGAGTCATACAACAAGGCCATCGCTGGTGTCGTTGCCGGCCTGGCATCCTTTGATGCCGAGGACATCCGTCCCATCGTGGACGCGTTCCTCGGCGCGCCCACCCCTCCCCTGCCCCTCGTTAGCATGTGCATCCAAGCCGTGCTCGAGACCGCCCCTGACGCATTCTACACCCTGGACGTTGTCGAGGACATTGTGCGCAAGGTGCAGGCGAGCGTGGGTTCGGACGTTGGCGCCATCGCGAGGCCGGCGCGTGAGGCCAAGGAGCTGCTCAGGCAGGGACGGTACGGTGACGATGCCCAGGTTCAGGCGCTTTTGAAGTAGAGTGGGGTTGGTTCATCAGTGAGAGGGAGTATGAGACAGAGAAACAGGGAGAAAATCGACTCGGTGATCAGATGTTGTCATGATATTGGTAGAGCTGCGTAGAGCTGCATGCATCATAGGCATTGGTACTTGCGGGTGAGCCCAAGATGTTCGAGTCGATTCAAGTGGGTCATGATCTGGCAGTGCCACACTTGACGAGGATGTAGCGATGAGAATAGCCCATGGAGCCACATGGGCATTGAAAGTGGAGGTCGATCGACAACAACATGCGTAGGTGACATTGACATTACTCTGTCCACCGCTTTCAACATGACTTCGCAGCCTACACCTGGAAAAATCTCGTACAGGACGCTAGTGGAACGTCCCGAGGAGGTGCACGACGCGATCGTCGCGTCGCTGGGGTCTGGGACTGGCGCGCTCGGCGTCATTCTTGTTGATGGTGAGTTGAGGCTTTGTCCGGTCTCGTCGGGCATGCCCCAGGATTGAGCTGGAGGACACAGTGGACTGGGATATGGGTAGGAGTGGGTGCTGACATGCTCAGACTTGCCAGAAGGTTTCCCAGACGCGAGGGAGCGCTTGTTTCGTCTAGGTTATGCGTTTGCTGCTCTGCCCGAGGCCGAGCGTGAGAGGCTCGCCAGGCCTGAGACATTGTACTCGTTTGGGTGGAGTCACGGCAAGGAGGTCATGAATGGGGTGAGTCTGGAGTGTGACTGACTGACTGTCTAGTGGCTGACTCGAGCAGCGCCCAGACACTGCCAAGGGCTCGTTCTACGCCAACCCCCTACTCGACAAGCCCAGAGTTAGCGACGAACAGCGCGCAGCCCATCCAGAGTACTATGCCGGCAACGTTTGGCCGCAGGGTATTGAGGTTCTCGAGGACTTTGAGGCTGCCTTCAAGGCGCTAGGCGAGATTATCGCCCAGGTTGGAGTAGCCCTCGCAAAGGCTTGCGAGAAGTTTGGCAAGTGCCGATCAGCCACAGGTGTGCGAAGCTGACGACGCAGTCGATGTCGAGGGCCGCAGCATTGCAGACCTCATCTCCTCGTCGCAGTCCAACAAGGCCCGCCTCCTGCACTACTTTCCCACCCCTCCCTCGGCCGCGTCCGACGGCGCCGCAGACGACGCGTGTGGCACCCATCTCGACCACTCACTGCTCACCGGCCTCTGTAAGTCCTCCTCACCCCGGACAATGCTCACCCCAAGGCTCGGCAATGTATCTCGCCCCCGGCCCAACCCAAGTCCCACCCCCGGACGCCCGCGCCGGCCTCTACATCTATCCCCGGGGCAGCAAGGACGCCGCCGTGCGCGTCCAGATCCCACCAACCTGCCTAGCATTCCAGACTGGCGAGGCGCTAGAGCTCCTCACTGCTGGCCGCCTCGCTGCCACCCCACACTATGTCAGTGCTGGTGGCGGCAGCGAGGTTGTTTCCCGCGAGACGTTTGCGTTCTTCCTCCAGCCTGATGTTGATGATGTTGTTGGGCCTGATGGAGAGACGTTTGGGGCGTTTACAAAGCGGGTCCTTGCTAGGCATTATGGGGATGCGGCGTGACAGCCGCAGGTCAGGAGGAAGATTGCCACACTAGTTCTACCATGCAGATGCATTGTCGGTGCTATTGCTTACTGCCTGCTTCCCATGCTGCTTTTCATGTGATAACCATTTTGATTTCGTCAGACAAAACATTTACTCGTCGTCGCTGTCAATGTCGCCAAACGCGTAGCGACCAATGCGGTCGGCCTTGGCGCCGTCCGCGGCCTGCTTAATCTTGGTGACGACCTGGGGGTACGCCTTGAGGTAGCGGCAGCTGCGGTCCAGGGTGGCCAGACCATCACGGACGAGGTCGGCGTTCAAGCACGCAAGGGGGTCGTCGGCAGCGTTGGGGTCGGTGGGGTCAATGAGACGCAGGTGGAGGAGGTTACCCTCGCGCTGGTCAACGTTGGCGACAAGCTTGCGGCCCTCGGTGAGCTGGCCAAAACGGCGCCAGGCGTCGGGGCCGTACTCTGAGTCGCGAGGCTCGAGCTTGACAAACGAGAGACGGGCCTCACGCGCCTGGCCGGGGAGGAGCTTGAACTTGGAGTCAAGGGGACGGATACGCGAGAAGGGCATGGTCTCCTCGTTTCCGTAGTCGATAAAGTAAAGAGTCGCCTCCTTCTTCATAGCAGACGACTTCTTGACCTTGGCGCGGTACCACTGGTTGTCCTCGCTGAACTTTGCCGAGACGAGGTCGCCCGTCTTGGGCGCGAACGATGCGGGGGCAGCATTGGCCTGACTGCGGTGGTGAAGAGCAAAGTCGCCCATGAGCTTCTCGAGCGACGCAACACTCTTGTCGTCAAGAACCTGGACAGAGAACGCAAAGGGGTCGGTGTCGCGCACGGCCGAGACGTAGACATCGAGATACTCAGGGGCAAGAGCCGAGGATCCGTCGTCGCCCGAAGTGGCCGCAGCAGCCTCCTCGTCAAAGTCTTTCCAGAGGTTCTTGTGGGCCTTCTTGGCCTCCTCCTCAGCAGAGATCAACTCCTGGCCAAAGGGCAAGTGCCTTGCCGACGGCTCGTGCACACTGGCGAGACCAGCACGGACCATCTCGATGGCAATGTTGTGGGGGCCAGCGAACATGGCGCCGATGAAGCCACCCGACTTGTCGGTGCTGTCAAACTGAATCTCGACGTCACGCTGCATGTAGCGCGAGGCGTACTGGTACGCCTCCTGGCCGTAGGGCTCCGACTTTTCGTTGCTGTTGGGGCGGGCAGTGCGAGGAGCGCGGATACCAGCGAGAACAAAGGTGAGCTTGGTGTTCTCCTTGGGCATGAGAAGCTTGAAGCGGGAGCCAGACGAGACAAAGTCGACAACCGCAGCGTGCTTGCCGGTACGCTTCCACGAAGGGAGGTACTGCGAGGCGCGGCTTGCGCTCTCCGAAGCGTCAACGATACGGGCAACGGAGACCTCCTTGGTCGAGTGGATACCACGAGTCTCAGTGGTGGCAGTCTGCTCCGCAATGACAAGCTTGTCGAGCTCCATCGAGCGGTCCTCGTCGTCACGACGGTGACGGAGGACGGTGGCGAGACCCTTCTCAATGAGCTGCTCGGCAATGTTGTGCTTCTGGGCACCAACGGTGATGGTGACACACTCGCGCTCATCGTAGTCACCGTCCTTGGGCTTGACGTAGTCGACGTGGACGTGAACAACCTTGCCGATGAGACGCTTACGAAGGAACTCCTTGGCCTCGGCGGCCCAGTAAGTGTTCTTGGGGTCGCCACCGCGAGGGCCACGAACGGACGAAAGCTGAACGCGGCGCTCCTTGCTGGGGTCGTCCTTGGGCGCAATACTGAGCTGGTCTGAGCCCCAGATGCGGGTGACAGTAGCCTCAAACTCCTGGCCCTTGGTAGTAGCTGTGGGGGCAGCCGAAGCACCGCCAGCGGCACCGTTTGAAGCAGCAGGGCCTGTGGCAATGTTCTCCCACAGCCCGAGACGCTTGGCCTTGGCGGCACGCTCAGCTGCGCGGACCTTGTCAAGACCACCCGAGGCGGAGAGAATACCAGCGTGCCAGTCAATGACCTTGGCCAGACCGGCGCTGGTCAGGAACTCGGCGATGTTACCGTTGGGGTGGATAGCCTGGCCGATGATGATGGCCGGGCCGGTAGAGGCAGCAGGGAGGCTGCTCTCGGCAGCACCGGGGAAGGGAGTAGCAGCCAGCGAGGCAGGAGCCGAAAGAAGCTGAACCTTGATAGGGCGTTGGAGAAGACGGACCTCGGTAAAGAACTTGGCCTCGTCTCCCCATGGCTCGGAACCGGAGGCGACACCGTCACGAGTGACGGACGCGCGCGGGCTCTTGGCACCAGCAATCACAAGGTTGACAAACTGATGGTTGTTGTCGTCGAGGAGGAGACGGACACGGAGCTCGGTACCGTTACGGACCTGCTCAACGATGGCATCAATGTCCTGGCCCTTGCGGTCGGCAATGAACGAGGCAATGTCGGCAGGTGCCTGGTAGGAGACAGTGCGCTGGTTCTCGGGCTCAGCAGACCAGACACCAAGACCCTTGGCCTCAGCCTCGGCGCCGGCCTCCTTGAGAGGCTCGGGGGCATTGTCGCGGGGCTTTGCCCAGCCGGCGGAGACCACCTGCTTGGCGACGTCCTGAGGAGGCTGTCCTGGTGCAGGAGGTGCGGAGAGAACGTTGGCAAACTCGCCACCGCTGGGAATAGTGTGGGTTATGGTAAAGGCGACCTCCTTGCCGACAAGGTGGGTACGGAGGAACTCGCGAGCCGGGAAGGCCCAAGGCTGAGCTGTCAGATGTGCGTCGATTCTTAGAGCTCACCTCATCCTCACGCTGGGCAGTGCCAACACGGGGAGCAGTGATGCCAGCAAGGTGGAGAACACTTTTTTCAGCTCCTGTCTCTATGTCACACTCACCGCTCCTTTGCGGGCTGACCCTTGACAGGCGCCTCCTTTGGTCGCACGATCACCGTGTCGCCGGAGAGCACGGCTGTGAGTGTGAGCGATGTACAAGGGTGGTGCAGATATTTCTTCGTCTTCCAAGGGGGCTGAAGAGGTACTGCCAAGAGCAGTGATCACTGAGCAAGATGGGCGTTGGTAGCACTGCTTAGCAGTTCCACTGCCGCCGGTGCACACTACCTGGACAGCACAGGCCACAAACACTTACACTTGACGATCTGGAGCTTGTGTCAGCAATTGGCCCACGGGACCGAGTCCGACCAGTCACTTACCGCGCGAGTAGTCATGAGAGGCAGTTGAAACGAGGGATAGAGAAAGAGAGAGGGGCAGGAGAGCAATGGCAACAAGGAAGGTGTTGGAACTCTTGGTCCTAGGGTGTGCCATGTAGGGAAGACGACGAGCGCGTGGAGACGTGGGCAGGTGGAGGTTCAGGCACACTAATCGGATTAGAAATGAGTGCTTACAAGTACATTAGACATGTTCTAATGAATTTGATTCCGTTTGAAATGAAAGTGGAGGCGTGACTCGAGATCACCCGCCCATTGCCACAATCGTCCATTGGGTGACCAGGTCGCGTGCAACATCTCTGTGGTCTCTTCCAACAACTCACACTCCGGAACACTGTGCTCGTCGTTGACTGACTAGCTCATTTCAACTTGGGACAACTTGGCTGCGCAGTGGTGCCCTCGGCTTCCATCGGTACCCCGGACACCCATTTGTGTATCTCGGCTTGTCGTTGGATGACGTGCTTGGCGTGAACATCTCAAGACTCGACATCGCGTCCACCCAACGGCTTTTGCTGCTATTGACATTCGACTCTATCTCACACCAGCTAACACATCAAGCATGTGTCGCTTTGTAGGTCACAACGCTGCAGGCCACAGCTAACCGGCCAGATTGTATACAAAGGCGCCGAGCCATTGCAACTATCACATCTTGTCACCCGTCCGCGACACAGTATCACAAACCAGGCGTTCGAGTCCAAGCTCCGCTTCCCAAGCAGCAGGCCAATGAACGCGGACGGCTTTGGCATTGGCTGGTATGACTCGGAACTGAGCGAACTCCCTGTCCATGCATCGGGCGCACCTGCAGGCAACCCAGCACAAGGCATAGACACCAAGCCCGGCACTCCTGTGCCCCGGAGCACACCTCCCCTCGCCGCCGAGGCGGGACCTTCGACCTTGAGGACGGGGACACCGGCACCTGCCGCCGACCATGTTGCCCAGGACGGCGCCGTCGTTCACCCTGCCGACGAGATGGCGGCGCTTGCTGAAGAGGAGAAGCGAACGGCCGAGATTGCCCAGTTGCGGGAACGTGAGATTGAGGCCGAGATGGAGAGGCCGTGTATCTTCAAGTCGACATCGCCTGCGTGGAGCAATGCGAACTTGACCCGCTTGGCGGAGAAGATTCGTAGCCCACTGGTCTTTGCGCATGTCCGCGCCTCGACCATGGCTGGAGCTCCGAGTGAGGACAATTGCCACCCGTGGATCTTTGACCGCCTGATGGTGAGTTGAGTCTTCAGATACAGAGCTGACGTGCAGTGGATGCACAATGGCGAGATCAACGAGTTCCCCAAAATCAAGCGAGCGCTGCAAGCAACGCTCTCGGACGAGCTCTTCTTGTACCCATCGGGGTACACTGATTCCGAATGGGCGTTCATGGTCTTTCTGTCAATGCTCAAGGACCCACATGCCCAGTCGTTTACTCACGCCGAGCTGCGTGACGCCATGATGAAGACGATTCAGCTGATTAACAGGCTCTCCAAGGAGGCCGGCATCGTGGGTTATGCTACCCCCGCAGCGCTGACAGCCAGACTGGTCCGAGTTTGATGAACTATGTTGTCACTGATGGTCACACTGTCGTCGCAACCCGCTACATCTCATCGCGCACCTCGGAGGCCTCTTCCCTCTTCTTCTCCTCGGGCACCAGCTTCGACGAGTACGACCCTGCGGCAGGTCTCTACCGCATGACCAAGTCGGACAAGCGGGAGCGCATCATCATGATCGCCAGCGAACCTCTCACCTTTGAGCGCACCGACTGGATCGAAGTCAAGACCAACATGCTCCTCGTCATCACCCCCAAGATGAACCTGCTCCAAATCCCCATCATTGACGAGTACTGGGTCTCGCCGCAGGACCCAGCCAGTCACACTCGTTCGCCAGACTTTGCGATCCAGCTTGGATTTGGTCACGGCTTTGCGTACGACAGCGCAATCGCCGGTGCCGCATAGACATGGCCAGTTAGTTCCTGGCTCTCCACGCCGACGGTTGGCCCAGGTCGTTCCGGCGCATGGCTCCCTGCAGGCAGTGCCCGACGGGAGTACGTCGGCGCCGCCCCAGGTCCGGTCCGCGGGGTAACTCTCCCTTTTGGTGGCTATGCGGACCTGACCTTGACCATGTATTTTCTCTTTATCAACTTTTCCTCATCATTGCCACATGACACGACACGCAGCAATCTCCTGCATTTGTACTACCAAGCAATAGCCGCATGCACTGCGTATGACCCACTGCCTCACTATTATCGTCGGTGTCGTCATGTAAACACGTTATGTACCAATGGTCCGTACTGCCAGCGCTCCGGGCGCCAGCTCTCCTCTGCACCCTCCTCTCTCCTCTTCGCTTCAACCAAGACATCAACAGATCAAGGCGTCATCCCCGCATCAACAGGCACATCGGCCGCCTCGCGCCGCGGCTCTGGCGTCGCAGGCTTGCGCGCAGAAATGTAGTCTCCAGCAGACAACTTGCCGTCTGGGCTGTCGGCCAGCTCAATCTCGTTGACCTCCACGGCGTCTTTCCCCAGCACCGCCCCGTGGCCGTTCGCGTTTATGTGCGAGGGCCGCGCCTTGGGGGTTGGGGTTTGGGTTTCCTCGAGAGTGGCCGCGGTGGGTGCTGCTGGAGACGCCCCGGCGGAGAGCGCGAGGGGATCAATGTCCACGGGGGCGTCCGGCGTCGCGAGGTCGCTGTCGCTGCCTTGGGGGAGGGCGGGCAGGCTCTTCATCATCGTCTCGGGGGAGAGCTGCTTGCGCTTGCTCCGCTTGCCGCTGGAGGGGCGCGAGGCTGGGGTGGACGCTGTGGCCGAGGCTGGGGTCGTGGGACCCGTGCCCGTCGCGGTCGTGGAGGTGATTGTCCGCGCGACGGTGGGCGTGGACGTCGCCGACGAGGCGAGCGTAGCCAGCTGTGAGGCCGAGGTGCTGCGCCTCTGCAGCGACGAGCGGTGGGCCTTGCACCGAGTTCCGCAGGGGCGCTGCTCGCCGACAGGTCCCTCGCGGCCAGCCAGGAGCCACGCAACGACGCGGTCCTCTGGGCGCGCCACAGTGCCACCACCCGCAGCGGTACGGGGGACACCGAACTGGCTGAGAATCGCGTCCAGCAAGAGCTGGCACTCGCGCGCGGTCGTCGCGTTGTCGAGCAGGTTGCGCAATGGGACAAGCTCTGCGAGGGCAATGTGGCCCTCCGGGGTGTCGCCTCCCAGTGCCGCGTACTGCTTTGGCGGGGAGGGAACTTCAGAAGTCTCGGAAGATGCAAGGTTGGGGCTCGTCTCAACCGAGCCGGGCTCGGAGCGCAGCTCGGCGACGCGGCCGTGGCGGGGTGGTCCGGCCAGCAAGTTGAGTGAGCGCGCCGACGACGAGCGGTGGCTGATTGCCGGCTTGGACATGTCGTCTAGCATCTCGGACGATCCCAAAGTCCGCTTGAGCGAGCTAGCGCGCGACCCAGACTTTGACGCAGCCGTGAGCTGCGCAAGTGCTGCTTCGGGGCCCTGCGGGCTAAAGTCCTGCAGCATGTCCGCGCTCCGGATGTCCATGTTGGAGATGCCAAGCCCGCGCGGCTGTGACCTCGGCGACTCAGTTTCGTCCTCTTCAATCGGCATCGGCAGGGCGCCAGTCGTGTCCCGGCGCTTGCGGCTCGCCGTCCGCGAAGGCTCCGAGGCAGTCACCTGAGCGGCCCATTTGCGTACGAGCGACGGCTTACGAAGCACTTCCCGCGGGGTGACATGCCCCGAGGAGCCGGGCGACTCGGGTGAGGGTTCCGGCACAGGCGATCCGAGTGGTGGCTGGAGGGTCGAGCCCGAGGCAAAGCTGCTGGCCGAGCGCTGCGACTTGAGCTGTGTGGGGGCCTCTCCGGATGAGTTTGAGCGCATGGCGGCAAGGGAAGGGGAGGGGAGCAACGTCTTTTCTGCCCATCCCTTGAGTCCCTGGTCAGACGTTGGGCCGTTGGAGAGGTCCTTCGGCCTGTGCGTCGACAGCCGCGACATGAGCCGGGTGAAGCGCGATTTGCCGTTGGCAGCGTCCTTGGACATGGGCTCGTCGTTGAGCTGCACCTGCGGAGGAGGAGCAGTGTTGGAGAGGAAATCAGCCAGCTCGCGGTCGCCCTGTCGGCGCTCGCTCGGCTCGACGTGCGACAGCCGTTGGCGGAAGACGCCGTTGCCGTTTGGGTGGTTGTCTGGTGCACCCTCGCTCGCACTTCGCATGGAGCGCAGTCGAGGCTCGGGTGACAATCGTGGCGAGTCTGATGGTTCTGATTCAGAGGCCATGACTGGGACGTTGAGGGATTGGGAGAGTGTAGGAGGAGTAGCAAGAATGACAGCTGGCACTGTGCGCACGCCCGTCGAGGCGCGCTGGATAGATGCCGTCTGGTCAGACTTTAGCAACTCGATGACCGACTGGCCTGAAGCTCCTGGGTCCTCGTCTTCCGACTTTTCTTCAATCGTGCCACCCCGGGGGTGCAGCTTGTTGGTCGCAGACGACCAGCTCCTTCCAGCCACTTGGCGGTAGCTTGATCCAGCACCCATCCGCGAGTCCACCGTTCCGACCGTGCTCGCTTGGGTGCTGCTCGACAGCAACGACGACTCGCTCGACGACAGCACGGGTGCAGAGAGGTGGTCGCCGGCTTGCCTGTCCAGTCTCCGGTTAGGCGACGTTTGTGGCGAGTTCTGTGATTGTCAGGCCTCGCCTCATGGCCCAAAGCTCACCTCAAACGTGCTGAACCGACTCGGCGTCAAGCTGACGCGCATAGTCTCCCCACTGCGAATGAACGCGTCAAACTCCTCCTCGGCAGCGTCAGGGATCCTGGGCGAGCTGTCGGCAGAGACCGCAGAGTCCTCGTTGAACGCGCCCAGGAGCTGTCGTGTCCCAGCGCTCAGGACGCTCGAGCTGCGCTTGTGTTGGTTTGCGTACTGAGTTTTGACGCCAATGACATTCTTCATAAACTCCTGGCTTGCTGGGCGGTTCGACATGCTCGAGCTGCCTCCGGCCTTGCGGCTGGCGCTATTCTCGTTTGACGAGTTGAGAGAGCTGCGCGATCCTTGCGGAGAGGCGTCCGTCGAGGCGCCGACGCCACTTGCTGTCCGAGGTGCTCCTGACCCACTCGCCGTCCTCTGTCCGCGTTTCTTTGCCACGACGCGTATTTCGGCCTCGAGCTGGTGGCGCACTGCAAGATTGTCAGCTTGACGCGCCCCACGAAACGCACCTTCCATGCGCTTGAAGAAGCCGTAGACGCTGTCGTCCTCGCAGAGAGCCGTGTACAGGTCCTGCACAGATGCCGACATGACTGACGAATCGCGCGCAACAACTTGAGACAGCTTTGTGAGGATATGCTCGCATATGTGCCTGTGCGTCAGCCTCGGTGCGCCACTATCGTACCCACTCGAGGATCGCAGTAAGCCACAGTCCAGAGGGGGACACGGTGTCGTCCTGGAGCTCGCCACCGGCGCCTGCCCAAGCCCTAGAGACCTTGTCGGGCACTGAATCTGCGACGGGTGGTGCGAATGTCTGCAGGTGGGGGGAGAGGAGTCGTCAGCCTATTTGTTCGCATGCGGCGTATCCGGGACAGTCGCGCAGGGCAGTCGCATAGGCACTCACAGAAAACGTAGCCACCTTTAGTCGCATGAGCTCAACGGCCTCGCGTGCTGGAAAGGGCCGGTCCTCGCACTCGGCGGTCAAGCCCTTGCCGTGACCATCAGGAGGGTAGCCCGATACGCCCTTGCGCGCAGTGGGGTGGCCGTTGTACCAGGCGCGAATTTCGACCTCTGCCTCGCCGACAGCTGCGCGGCCCAGCGCGCCAAGACTCGCATGCTCGGGCGCGTCACGTTCGACAGCAAAGACGGCAGGGATACCGTACGTGCGTAGATCGGTGGGGTTGATTGATTCTGCCGACTTTATGATCGTCACGAGCAGCTCGTCGAGCAGCAAGTTGATGTACGCCAGAGCCGGGGCGGCGAGTGTCGTGGGGCGCAGGTCGGAGAGGAGCGCGTTGGCCGAGGTGGCCGAGACGATTGGATATGTGACATCAGGTGGTGGTGGTCGCGGTCGTGGGGTGCTCGAGGCCGCGGCCGGTGGTGCGTTCCGTGTTCGCGACGGATCGGGCTCAACAGGCATATCGGCGAGCGCAGGCTCTAGCTGGCTGCCGAGAGCCAGTTAGAGAGTTGCGAGGGCGGTGGTATTGCTACAACGACTGAGAAGCTTTGCAAGAAACCGAGGAAGACGACGAAAGAGTGGAATGCAAGCAAGCACAAGCTGTCTGCTGCTGGGAGCCAGCCGACGGAGATTGCAAAGCAGCGCGCGCTCGCGAGGCGACAAAGGAACCTGGGCCCTGCCAGAGGGTAAAGTTGGGACTGCAGCCGATGGCTGACGGGTTGGAGGTCGCGGACCGCGAATGGCGAGGCGAGGGAACAAGGCGTGGCGTGTCGTGGCGTCAAACAAGCTATGAGCGAGCGTCGCGTTTCATAGCCATCAAACAGCTGTGAAATGATATGGAAATTGAGTAAGAGTAGTGTACTGTTGACGAAGTAGGACGAGGCTGTAGTCTGACGCTCCTACTGGATGTATGTCGCGAGGGGGCCGAGATAGCTGCGAGTCGCGCACAGGTTACGTTGACGATGCCAGGCTTTTGACAGGCAAAGCCATTGGGTTTCGTCCCTTGTTCGTTATGGGAGGTGCAGCCCTGTCTCCCAGGCGGCTCGTGCATCAACCCAGCACGAGAGCGCTACAACTGCTGACGGCAGCAACGACCGCCGTGGGCTGCCCATGTCCAAGGTTACACTTTGGGCCTCCGGGGCCTGACAGCAAAGCAGAGCGGTGAGTCTGCTGCCCGTCCTTTGCGACGGCTGCAGCGGAGACCAGGGCGGGTCAACCACGGAACGTGGATTCGTCGTGGCCCAGACACGCAACCCGGACAGCGTCTGCAGTGTTGAAACGCAGCCTCTGCGGCAGCAGCTGCTCGACAAGCTCAGCCATGCTGCATGAAGCACGGCCAGGCGGGGTGTTCCGCAGAGGGGAAGAGGTAAACTTAAAAGTATCAGGCACAGGGAAGATGTGCCTTGAATCCAATGCCTGACAAGGCCTGGCTCGAGCTGGACACTACCACACTCGCAGCGCAGGAAGCAGCTTGCACTGCTCCTATTGTGAGGCCCGTACAGCTGGCCCGGGCACACCTTAGCAACGAGCATTTTGGTCCCATAGCTCCCAAGCTCTCGGGAAGCAAGATAACCACATCGCACGAGCGGAACCTTGCCCGCAGCACTTACCACAACACTGTTCGCGTCAGAACCGCACTGGCCCTCTGCCAACACGTCCACGAGAGCCAAGCCTCAACCCGCGAGTCCCTCCTTTCACGTGGCCACATTAGTCAATTCCAATGCAAGAGCCTGGGACCTGACTCGACAGCGGTGTACCATGCTCGAATGATTCTGCCCATTCCGTCCATTTTCAACTGCCCCTGTTCCGGTACCGTTCTCCCCGCTCGGGGTCGCTGGCTCACCAGCCTTCGCTCTCTCATGAGAACAAAAAGGCCTTACGCGCTCAACCTGAGTAGCAGGGAAGGCAGTGGAGAGTTTCAGAAACGAGTAAACGCACAGACGGGCTTTGAGGGTTGACGGCGGCCATCGGCGCCACTCGAGTGGTCTGCAAGGGTGCCATTGCTTACGCCAGCCGGCATGCGTCGAAACAGGACAGGGCGCTGGGATCTGCGCCAGGTCCCACTGCCGCCGTGGCTGCCGCGCGCGCCCCTCTGTCGTCGTCGGCACGGGTCGCGCCGGCTTGGCAGAGGTCGGTGCTGCAGCGGAGCTCGTGCAGCCGGTCCATTTCGTCAGCCGAGACCAGGCGGACCATGATCCGGCGCTCTGGGGGTGACGCCACGCGCTCGGCTGGTGAGACGATGCGGTCGTGCTCGTGGCTGAGGTCGACGACGACGTCCTGGCGCCATCTCTCGAGAGAGGCTTCGTCGCTCGTGGTCTTCCTGCGTGATGCCGAGCGCGCTGGCAGGCTCGATCTGAGCGTCTTAGGGCGGGGCCTGGCTCCGGCAGAACCAGTGTTCAAAGGTGACACTTCTGTAACACGTCAGCAAGCCTTTGACGGCCCTGGCGGTCTATCTCACCCTGGCCAGTGCATAATTCTTGCATTGAGCCAGCTTGGGATGACGTTTGGGTTGTAGGAGTCTGGATTTCCGCGTCATCAGAGGAGGACGTTTCAGCGTTTCTGTCACGGCTTCGAGGGCCATTGTCAGGACGCGCGATCGAGTTGTCGAGCAGGTGGTTGACGTAGTTGTTGTAGGTTGTCGAGTGCGGTGTCGCGATGCGCTCCAGAGGTCGGCCCCAAGGTTGCCGCATGAGAATGTTGACCGACCGCTCGACGGTCGACCACAATCGGCGAGCAGCTGCGTGGCTGATGGTGTACTGAAATGTGCACATGTCCAAGAAGGGCCGGTCGGAGGGATAGGATGCGATGAGGTCCTGGGCGAGGAGTTGCAGAGGGTTGATGACCTTCAGTTCAACGATCTCGCTGTATGTCACTCGGTTGTACTTCCGCCGCCTCAGTAGCGCTCGAGGTACCTCGAGCGCAATGGTAATTTCGAGTGATAAAGGCGTATATGAGACAGACCCCTGTGATGTCTCGAGCACGCATAGCCGGCTGAAGCGCGAGTTGAGCATGACAAGCCCCAGGCAGGTCCCACATTCGTCCCAGGCTTTGGCAAGGCGATGGAGACTTTGAGCCAAGGCATCGACAGCCCGCGCTTGAGAGAGGACAGCAGTAGCCATGCAGGCAAGGGGGTAGTGGCTAACCTCGCTCACCAATCCTGCAACCTTCCAGCTCTCCTTGTGGCCAGCTGCAGATATAGTGACTGCCGCTCCAGTGATCCACATCCCGGTCTTGCCGGGGACAGAGAGTGGTGTGTCGTCACTCTGATTGTGACCATTTGGTCTGGACACTGGGGCAACTGGGTGCGAGCAGCTGGCAAATGTTTGGGGGACAGCCTCCTCCTCCGTGGAACACCAGTCAGCCACCTCGTTGATAGTGGAGACTGCAAAGTGAGCGCCATCCACTGCGGCCGAGATCCCAATGTCCCCTGTACAAGTCTCGGACAGCCTAGGAATGCAGGTAAAGACACACTGGGCAAGGTGGGTAAACGCCGGACGAAGGTCGGTAGACCCCAAGCTCGCGGATGTAATGTGAGCAATGTACTGGCGGATATTGTGGTAGAATGGGTGTGTGCGTGCGTCGGAGCCGTCAAAGCGTGGTGGGCGGTGGGTTCGGACGTACGCTGCAAAGGAACCAGCGTTGTGCGTGTCCATTGTGAGAGTGTGAGTGCAAGAGATGGCATTGTAAAGGTCATTGGTAGTGAGTGAGAGGCAAGGGTTCGGGGTATGATGCAAGTGCCGATAAGCACACACACCGGAGATGTGATTCGTGATGGTCACCAGAAGCAGAAGTGTATGTTGTCAACGACCACATCCAGCTGGACCTCCTCCACCCTGCACATCTTCGGCCAGGACGGAAATGGCATTCCCTGATATACTCCCGCTTCTGCCCAAAGTGCCACATTTAGTCATGGTTCGGGATTAAGTGTCCGCCGGGAGAGACCAAATTGCTAAGCAAAGGGTGTAAATTTGCTTCCGTTGACACTGTACGCCCTGGTGCAGCCTGGGCGAGCAGGAGGGGCATGCACAGTTGAATGCCTGGTCGCCATCCTCGATCTTGCTCTCAACCCTCAACCGTTAGAAAAAAGGTCAGTACAGCAGCGTCACCAGCGACAACACCAGCAGCGACATGGCATCACTGCACGGGACATACGGGACTACGTCTGGGACACAGTGTACACCGCCTGTGGGTGCTCGGAGGGAAGAAGCGGAAGGACGTCTGGACATGTCAGAGACGCGATTGCTCAGCAGACAGTGGCGAGTGGGCAGTTTGTCTACTCGTCATATGGCTCTCTCGCCTCGACACCAGACGTCCCAGCACCCCTCCCAGCACGTTGGAGTAGCAAGAAGCGCAGCTTTGAGCACTCTGGAGACGTAGAATCCATGTCCTGGCAAGATTTGTCAGCCGAGGTGTCACGTTCAACCCATCTTGCATCCAGTTGCTGACCTTCTCCAGCCAAGATGGGTCGCCGTCCCGCTCGCTGCTACCGTTACTGCAAGAACAAGCCGTTCCCCAAGTCGCGCTACAACCGTGGTGTGCCCGACGCCAAGATCAGGATTTATGACCTTGGTCGCAAGCGCGCTTCGGTCGATGACTTCCCCTTCTGCTGCCACCTCGTCTCGGACGAGTACGAGCAGCTCTCGTCGGAGGCCCTTGAGGCCGCCCGTATTTGTGCCAACAAGTACATTGTGAAGACCGCCGGTAAGGAGGCCTTCCACCTGCGTGTCCGTGTCCACCCCTTCCACATTGTCCGCATCAACAAGATGCTTTCGTGCGCCGGTGCCGATCGTCTTCAGCAGGGTATGCGTGGCGCTTGGGGCAAGCCTTACGGCTGTGTCGCTCGTGTCAACATGTGAGTTTTTTCACTGCAGGGCTCGCATGACCAAGCGGCCCTGTCGTGTCTTCGGATCCGACGCTGACTCGTTCCAGTGGCCAGGTCATCATGTCGATCCGTTGCCGTGACCAGCACCGCCCCGTCATTATCGAGGCTCTCCGTCGTGCTCGTTACAAGTTCCCCGGACGCCAGAAGATCATTGTCTCGAAGAAGTGGGGTTTCACCTCGCTCGACCGTCCCCAGTACGAGGCCCTCAAGGCCGACAAGCAGGTCGTCAACGACGGTGCCTACGTCCAGTTCCTCAAGCCCAAGGGCAACCTCCAGAACAACCTCCGCATGGCCCTCCGTGCTTAAGCGTATCGCGGGTCGTGGAGATTTTGAGAGCTGTAGACTGGTTGTCGCATAGTCGCATGCATGGCTAGCGGTACTTGATGCTTGCGTGTTGCATTCCGAGATCATTCGTGTTGCATTCCGAGATCCGTTCACTGACAGATACCGTTGCTGCTACGGCTGTTGTGATACGAGTTGCCGTTACCTTGCACTCCTCGGCCGCAGGAAACACGCGCAGACGCGTTTGCCACCCGACGTCATGTGGTCCATCTAGCCAAGCTACAGGCCACAGGTCGCCACCCATGCTCTACCATCCACTTTATCACACACACCACAACATCCAGCAGGTCTACCCGCTCACACACTGCATCCCCTCTTACATCCCCACTGTCAAGAACACTAACCATCCACTCTCTCCTACACAAAGCTACCCGCTTGCTACGTCCCCGCGACATGGCTTGGCTATGTAGTGGCCGGACGAATGCAGAAGTATGCCTTCCCTCCCCTTCCTCTGGACTCGGCACGCTGGGGGGCTGACACCATCAGCTCATCGACCGCATGGTCTCTGCAAAGCTCATCACCTCCACGCGGGTCTCCGAGGTGCGCTCCCTGGCCGTGGGCCGCGCTGACGGGTGGAAACAGGCAATGAAACGCGTAGATAGGAAACACTACGTGCCATCTGGATGGGGAGCGTACGAGGATAGTCCACAGTGAGTCGCGGGAGGTGGTTGCGGCGACGATGAGCGGTGGTGGGCTGCACCTGAGAGTTGGACACGGCCGAGTGGCAGCCCTGTGGAACGATTGCCGCTGCCGTTGCGAGTTGTGGCTTACACGCCAGACGTATTGGCTTTAATGCGACTATTTCGGCACCGCACATGCACGCACATGCGTGTGAGAACCTGCTGGGCTACATTGAGCGGGCTGAGGCGTCCAAGGGGGCCATTCTCGATGTGGGGAGTGGCTCTGGCTATCGTGGGTTGATCTACTGGCTATGAGCTGTACTGACGCTGTGCCTCTATCCTTGCGGTCAACTCTTCCACTGCGCTGCCCACGGCTGCCGCTACCCCCAACAGTAACCGCAGTCTTCCACAGGCTAGCCCCAAACGCAACGGTGATAGGTATCGACCACCTCCCGGGCCTAGCCGAGCTAGCACGCAACAACCTAGCCGCAGACGGCATCGACCTCGGCTCAGCCACGGGCATCGACATAGTGTGCGGCGACGGGCGCGCGGGGTTTGAGAAACACGCGCCATACGCCGCTATCCATGTTGGCGCTGCCGCACCGTCCATCCCCCAGCCCCTGGTTGAGCAGCTAGCCACGCCCGGGCGCATGTTTATTCCAGTCGGGGAGAGCTCGCAGGGTGAGTCGACGCCGCCGTGCTCGCTGTGTGGCGCTGACGAGAGCGCGATACCGCGGCGTGGCTGACGGAGCAGCAATCTGGCAAGTCGACAAAGACGAGAACGGCAACGTGACCAAGAAAAAGCTCTTTGGGGTCGCGGTACGTCCCTCCCCAGAGCTGTGAGGCTGACGGCAGTATGTCCCGCTCACGGACGCGGACAGGCAGTGGACCAAGGGCCAGGACACGCGCTAGACTGGGACGGTGGGGGGATAGTCTAGTTGAGACCAGGTGCTGCTGCTCTGGTTGATCTGTTGCTGCGACACATGACGACCGTTGGCGTCCTTATTGTGGGTGACGCGGAGCGATAGGGTGTGAACATTTGTGGTTGTTGCGCATGCTGTAGTAATTCATCGAAGGCATAGGTTTGGACGTGCTGTACTAGCTCTCCGTGTGTAGGCATACTTGGGAGGCAGGAGAGCTTTAACACCTGGCTTGAGACGTCGGTGACTGGATGCAGCTGCGTGGCCATAGCTGCCATTCTGCCACCAAACCAGATGTCAGTCGGCCGCGACACTGGGCTCTCTGTCCCACCAGCGCCAGACTCGGTCGATGGGTCCACAACAGCCGCATTCACGACACAGCTGCAACAAAGAGCATAAAACAGAGAAATCCATAGATCACAGACCCAAGACAAAACAAGACTATACAAAGAAAAGAAAGACATAAGGAATCATGAAATAGACACAAGAGATGTCCACCCGGCATGAAACCCCGTTCACCCGTGTATAGTAATCAGGTGCGGGGCGATTAATGGGCGGTAGTAAAGGCTCGCTCTGCGCACGTTGACCGCGACACCGAGCCAAGTGGTAGCGAGGCATGAGCATCCCCGTGTTAGCGGGGAGCCGGTGGTTTAAAGCAGGTCGCGCGGTGAGCAAGACCAAGAGCGTGCGCTGTCGAGTTTTGTGCTCGTCCTGCTGCTGGGTGCGAAGGTGCTGGGTGGGGACGGGGGTATTTTCTGGTGGTGCGAAGGGGCGAGCGAGGGGCGGGGTTTGGAATCTTGTGGCAGTTTTGGCTTGGTGCGAGCGCAGTTGCACAACTGCGAGCAGCGGCCGAGAACATCTTCGCGTGTGGTTTGCTTTCCCCTCACACACCATCAAACAAACGTGAGTACGCGCCCCCATTCTGCTTGCCCCTCTCCTCCTCCCCCGCGCTGTGTGCTGTGTACAGCGCGTGCTCTCGTGAGCCCGCGGCAGCGGCAACAGAGCGAGACCAGTGTCCGCGCCGAGGCGTATCGACCACCCTACCATGACGATATTATCTGTGTTTTAGGAAGTGCCATCTGCATTAGTCCCATAGACTATGCTGTTTCCAGTTTCTCTGATACCTACCATTCCCCAACACTTTGTTGTGAAGCTTTCCACGGGTGGAATCAGTCGGCTGACGTTAGTAGGTCTTCCTCCTTGGATCGATGTACGATGGCCACCGTGGGCTCTGTTGAGCATTCTGCGTGTGGAGTCATATAGGACGAGGCTCGTCCAGCACCTCGATGTAGCTCAATGTATCTCTAGTGTTCAAACTCTGCACTGACGTGCAACTGTGTATCCATAGTCCCTACAGCACTGAACTACACCGGCGTAACCGTCGGCCTGACCACAAACGCCGTATTGCCAGCAAGCACCTGCACGGGCACCTCGCACTCGACCGTCTCGGCGCGCGCCTCGGTCCACCCCCCGCTGTGGTCCGGGTTGGCCATGAACGGCACAAGCCCAGACGACGCAGCGTACTGCGCATTGTCCGAGTCGCCGGGGATGGGTTCCAGGTGCATGACAGACGTCTCGGCCACGCCGGCGCCGGCGGGCGCAGGGCCGTCGACCAGCTCGGCGCTGCGCTTTGCTTCCCTGCTCCCCGAACGGCGATGCCACGCGCGCGGCGGGGTTGCGACGAGAAAGGAGATACGTACCCGCCACTCGAGGCCGCCACGCCGGCCGTCTCCTGCACTGAGGGCAAAGGCTGGTGTCGCGTCAGAGGGAATGTCGAGGGAAAAGGCCGTGCGGGACGTGTTCTGGGCATAGCTTGTGCGTGCCTCGGCGTGCACGCGGCGCAGCTCGGGAGCGCGAGAGCGGCCCGCAGCGCTCGCCGAGGGCGGGAGCAGGGGCTCGGGGATGACTTCGTGTGTCTCGAGGTAGGCCGTGAGACGCAGCACGCGACGGGACTTGTGCGGCTCGTTAAAGGTCACCACTCCCTGGACTGTCTCGCCGAGACGGTACGTCGTCTTGATGAGAGTGAGCACGGCGACAACCTCGCCCTCCTGTCGAATATCGTAGGATGCCTTGGGCGAGTGGCGAGACAGAATCTCGACAGCCTCGCCACACTTCTGCGCACCTTCCTCCAGCAGCTCCTCGTCGGCTGCTACGATGCTCGTTGATCTTGGACGGAGACGGTGCTCGCCGGGACTCGGCGCCATGAGAAACGAGCTGCTTGCGGGCGACATGTTAAAGGTGCTCCGGTTAGGCGTCGTAGGTGACAACGTCCTAGCCAACGGCTTGAGCTCAGGCGACAGGGGCTTGAGTGGCTTGGTGGGCGACGGAGGAACGCGGTGACCGCCACCACTGCTTGGTTCCAAGGTGTCGATCAATCGCCGTGCGTACGAGGCCAGAGATCCAGAGGGCTGTGGAGGCTCTGGTGGCAGCTGGTGCCGCCGTGCTAGTGGCGTGCTGGGCGCCGACATTGGTCGCTCAGATACAGATCCCTGCTCCGTGGTCTGGATCACAGGCTCTAGCACATCGTAGGGCCGCAGCGGGTGGTGCAGAGACACATTGGGCCACACTCGGACAGGAATCGTAATCTCCTTGGTGCGCTGGCGCTTGCCGCCCCCTGGAAGTGAGACGTTGAGCGATACCACAAGGTCGTACGAGAACTTTAGCGCGCGTCCCTTGAATGCTGGGGGAAGAGTTGCTGGAAGCTGGATGGTGTAGATGAACTCTCTTGTCTCGCCGTCTGGAATCCTAATGTCGACGCCGAGCAGGCTCCGAGTCGTTTCCAGCACGGGCAAGTCCTGAGTGTTCCATACGCGTTTGCGCTCCTCGGACAGACTCCCCCCGGCATCACCGTACACTAGACCCTTGGCCAGTCCAAACAAGCTGCCAGTGAAACTCGGCGTTGATCGTTGACCCACTGTTCCAGTTCCAAAGCTAATTTGCCAGCGCGAGCCAGCCCCCGGTTTGTCGTCACCTGTGAGCGATCCCGAGCCGACAGGCTGCTGTAGGAGCCTTGCGCGTAGAGGCAGCAATGGGTCTGGCGGAATGTATTGATGCGACGGTGAGAACCGTGCTATCAATCGGGTGTGCGCCCACAACACAGTAGCCGCGCCTGATTGCGACGGAGGTCTTCCTTTCATTGTAGGGTGGACTGGGGGTTGCAAAAGTCCCGCTCCGTATGCATTGTGGTATGATGGGGCATGCCCATGTGGCATCCGCCGTGGTGTCGACGATGCACTCCCATCCGCAGACGATTCTCCAGACGCGTCAAACGATCCGCCAAAGGAAGGTGATTCTGCGCCAACACTCGGCGAAACTGGCGCAGACGAGGCCGACTTGCCCTGCAGCTGCTGGAGCCGACCAGGAGGAATAGGAGATGTCGCCGGGGAGCCGGCTTCCTCCTTGACATCGGGAAGAGAAGGTGATGGGCTCGTGCAAGGTCGTCGTGAAGAGCTGGGATCGGGAGAGTTCAGTGATGGTGACGCTTCCAACAGAGCCGATGCTTCGGGTGTTGGTGTTGTTGGAGCAGTGTCAAAGTTGGAGGGTAATGGCGGAGTTCCAAAGCGCAGTGTAGAGTTGAGAGGAGGGGAGGAGAATGCAGAGTCGGCAATGGACGCTTGACGAGCGTGTGGGTGTGAGGAAGGGATGAATGGCCTGCGGCGCGCAGGCAGTGGAGGTGGCCCGATGGGCACAGCAGCTGGGGGTCAGCATCAATGTGAACCGAGAGCAACTCACGAAGGTTGCGAGAAGAGTCTCCTCCCAGCGCCCACACCAGTTCTTGAGGACTCAGAGTGCCCTTGCCGAGGGCCAGACTCTGGGTGCGCCGCGTGTGCCCATGGCCCGATGGGCGTCGTGCATGTTCACCTCGCCATGTACGGCCTCCGGGAGTTGTAACAGGCGACCATTGCCTATCTGGGCTTGATGGCCATCCTGATTCCACAGACTCCGAAGTGGGTCGTGCTCCTGGCAAGAGGTTGAGCCCCTGTGAATTGTCGGTACTGATCGCCAACGCCGGACGCGGCCCGGCTTGGTTGATGGGAACACGAGTGTTGCGCAATGAGATGACTGCCGAAAATGTCTCTCCAGCGTAGAATGCCGACGCCGACGGAGTGACAGTGACTTCGAGGCCGGTGTCGTCACGCTCAGCTGTCGTCGGCGCGGTGACAGTGAACATGACGGCACGTCTGGTGCGCGACGAGTAGGAATGGATGAATCCGACGCCTTTGGTATTCCGCACGTAGGAGTGGGATGTGCCGTTGGGCGTGGACGTGAATGCTGTATTATACACACTGCTGCCTCGTACCAAGAAGAGGAAAGCAGAGTGGATGAGAGAGAGCAATGCATGTGCTGGACGTGTCGTCGTCGTCGAGAGGGATATGGAATGCGGGGCCCAAGTCGGACAAGCCAGTACAGGAGACGGAACCAAATCTCACACACCATCCACATGCCTGTGGGTGCGACACCTGGCGCTGTCAGTTTTTTACCACTTTCTCATCCATTTTCAAGCTTCCATCCACGGCCATCCGCTCAACCAACACGCATTGAAACACGCGCGCATCGACTCTACGTATCAAGAGCTGCAACTTGCGACCTTTTCTGCCCCGATCCGTGTCCCCTACGGTGTGCTACGCTTGGTGGCGATTTTAGCCGTTTAAGCAGCGTCAAGTCGCCGTCATGGGAGGAAACGCAACTCCGTCAAAGGCCAGGGCTCACAGCGAGTCACCAGCACCAACATTCGCAGCACCAGGCTCATACACTTTGACCGTGAGTGTCCATGCATACGTCCCAGGCCCATTCTCTTTAATGTGCACGCGCTAACTATGCATAGGATGTCACCCCCGGCGTAAAGATCTTTGTCGAGAAGCCATTGCCAAACGGCCAGGTCGAACACCGAAAGGCAGAGGTCTTGTCAACAAGGCCAAAGCCAGTGTCCGCCTTTGCCCCCAAGCCTCAGCCTGGCGACCCCAAGCCTGATCCCCGCGATGACACCGAGTTCTACGTGCACTATGTCGAGTTCAACAAGCGTCTCGACGAGTGGGTTGGCGGTTCGCGTGTCATGACCGACAAGGAGATGGAGTGGCCCAAGCCAAAGGACGAGGGCAAGAAGAAGGGTGGTGGCAAGAACACGCCGGGCAAGGCCTCTTCGGGAAGCGCCTCGCCGTCGCGTGTGTCCAAGGGCGCGACACCCAAGAACTTGCTCAAGAAGGCAACGACCAAAGCCGCATCGCAGGTCGGCAAGGCTCCAGCCAAGGGCCTGCGCAAAGGCAAGGGACCCAAGGCGAGCCCGCATGAGGACACCGACACGGACGGCGATGCCGAGGGAGAAGATGACACGGACGGCGACGGCGACGTCAGCATGACTGCCGAGGACGAGGACACGATATCGGCGAGCGACCCTACCTCGGGACCAGCCGTCTTCTCGAAGAAGCAGGAGATTGAGAAACTGCGCACGTCCGGTTCGATGACTCAGAGCCACAGTGAAATTTCTCGTGTCAAGAACTTGAACAAGCTGCAGATTGGCAAGGCCGAGGTCGAGGCATGGTACTTTTCGCCCTACCCCGCCGAGTACGCCCACTTGCCCAAGCTGTACATCTGCGAGTTCTGCCTGCTGTTCTATCCCTCGCCGACGCAGCTCACGCGGCATCGTACAAAGTGCACGCTCTTCCACCCACCCGGTAACGAAATATACCGCAGCAACAACATTTCCTTTTTCGAGATTGACGGCCGTCGCCAGCGCACCTGGTGCCGCAACCTGTGTCTGCTGTCAAAGTGCTTTCTTGACCACAAGACGCTCTACTACGACGTCGACCCGTTCATGTACTACTGCATGACCGTCAAGGACGAGTACGGAGACCATCTCATTGGATACTTTTCCAAGGAAAAGGAGAGTGCCGAGGGCTACAACGTCGCGTGTATCTTGACACTGCCGCAATACCAACGCAAGGGTTACGGTCGTGTGCTCATCGAGTTCTCCTACGAGCTGTCCAAGATTGAGGGCAAGCATGGCTCGCCCGAGAAACCCCTGTCCGACTTGGGTCTGCTCTCGTACCGTGCCTACTGGCAGGAGAAGATTGTCGAGCTGTTGCTCGACTCGGAGGACGAGATCTCTCTCGACGAAATTGCCCAGCGCACGAGTATCACCCACGGCGACATCATGCACACGTACGTACCACATTTACTTGAACTCTTGCTGACATTGCCAGCTGCCAGGCCCTCCAGATGATAAAATACTACAAGGGCCAGCACATTATCCATCTCACCGACGCTGTGCTCGAGCAGCACGACAAGCAGCAGAAGAAGAAGCGCCAGCTCATCGACCCCGAGGCGATCAAGTGGAAACCCCCGGTGTTCACTCGGTCGCAGCTCGCATTCGGTTTCTAGTCGCCCCTGTTTGAACCTTTCTTGGCACTTGTGACATCTTGGGATACCCACTGTCGAGGAACCCTTTCGCTTCATTCAAACCACAAAACGCATAATCATCACTCAATACCGTACGGTATCTTGCCTGTAGCACAATATGTTGTACGCGCGTGAGCGCTTAAACGAAATGAATAAGACATATCCTAGCCCGTGTTGTGACTTGGAGGAGCCGGGTCAAGTAGCTAGTGGGCTGGGGCCATGGATCGCATGCTTTTGATGAAGTGTACTCAAAATCTCAATGAGATGTGTCGTAGTGTGTTTCGTGAATCATAATATCGCGCATCAAGTTCCGCGTGAATTTAGTCTGTGGGTATTGTAGTCACAATGTCACAGAACTTGATGTTGTCCCTTGGCGATTGCATGTTCTCAAACCACACTATGATCAGCTGAACATTGCCGAACGCGCTCACTGTTGGAGTTCTGAAACACTCTGTACATATTGAAATGAGGTTTCGTTGTCGTAGCATGTTTTGAGAAACACACTACGGCCCGCCAAAGTAACGAACCCCCACATTAGTGAGATTTATAAACACAATAGAGGCCACTGCAACGTACCAAGACCCGCACAAAGCGTTTTGAGGTACAAACCGTGGCCAACTCGACGTAACCAAACGCCTCACAAGTGAGTTCTCGTACACCTTATGCCAGATTTAGTACGGGTTTGAACAGCAATGCCACACTGCCTGAACTTCTCTAAATCCATGTTCTGTTGGGGGTGGCGGTAGCTGAATTCTTTTATGCCAAGGCTCTTGAAACACCCATTGGCTGCCTGACCATGACGAAAGTCTGTGGACGTTGGGGCAAGTTTTCTGCGTGGACGGCACATCGATTATCATTTTTCAAGAACGCCTACTCATGCGCTGTTCCGTGCTCGAAGTACGCAGTGCCCAGCTATCTTCGAATTTATTCATGGTCTGCATCTCAGAGCTGTCCATCCTCACGCCAGAGTACAACCGTGAACCCACGTTGGCACGCATTTGTGCCACGTTTGCGAACTCTTGCGCCATCTCCCGCCCTTACGCAGGGTTGCTCACCAACCTACGCATCAGCCATGCACGCAGGCGACACCTGACAGATAGGCCTACTGAAGCCAAGCCTGCACGGGGCATTGTGACTCGGGACAAATGAAGATAGGGTCCATGACGGCTGCACACGAGCTGGAATTAATTCGTCTTATTTATTTTGTTACCGGACACACGAGAACGCCACATTCCTACCCTTTCCAACCTGCACCTCAATTCTGCACCCTCCTCCAACCTCGCTCACTTGCGTGGTGACAGCTAGATGCATACACAGACAGGCTTCCGGCGAAAGGGCGGTTGACGCGTTCGGTCGGCTAGATAGGGGATAAGGAGGAGAGCTCTCTAGGATCCGGGATAAATGGCGCGGGCGGGGGAACGCGCGCTGCTTTTGGAATTTTATGGTAATGGGCGTCATGTAATGGGTATGAGGTGGTGGGGGGGATGTCTACAGAGAAGCCGACCGGAACACAAGGCCGCCCAACTATGAACGATGGTTGATGTCAGCGGTCGGCGAGCGCGCGCCGGCGCCCGCTTAGACAATGTCCCAGATCTCCTCCATGGCGCAGCAGAACTTGCCGCAGGCGACCGAGGCTGAGAGCGAGTAGTCCGAGATGGAAATCTTCTGGTCGACGTACGCGTCGGCAAAGTTGTCGGCACCGCGAGCCATGGCGCCAACGAAGACGGCGACGCTGTGGGTCTCGGGGAGGGTGGGGAGGAACTGGGAGAGACGGACGGTGGGTGCGTCACCGGAAAGGGCTAAAGTGTCAGGACAGAACAATGTGCAAGGGCGGACGACTTACTGAGCTTGATGGTGTTGGTGGGGAGGTGGTCGGTGATGGGGTTCTTGATGACACGGAGGAGCTTCTCCGAGCCCTGAACACCACGAATCGACAGCTTGTGCAGGAGTTGGACTGTACCGTTAGTTTGCTATCGCCAGTATGAAGAGGCCATTCACATCGCTGCACCTGCCGCGGCTACTGCCGCTGACAGCCAGCACAGGAGGCCCGTGCGCATCTCCACTCGTGCGACTCACCCATCAATCCGGAGAAACGCTTGAACGTCCTAGGTATCCTCACACTGGGGTTGACCTCGATAAGAACGCCCTTGGCGGTGTGAATGTAGACCTGCAAGAGACCGGCCTTGTTGAGGGGAGAGTCAAGCAACGTAAGGAGACACTGGTGGGTGATATCGGGGCGAGCGTCGGCAATGTCACGGCCCGTCTTTGCCAGGATACCCTGGTGGTCGTCGCAGTTGAGCAGCGCGTACTTGGCCTCCTTGCCCGCAGAGTTCTTGCCACCTGATCCGGACGAGACACGGTATGCCTCGAGGCACGCCTGTAGAGTTAGTCACGGCACTGGGAGAGGTTGACGGAGATGAGGATGAGCGATGAGCGACTACGGGACCATACACTAGCAGGCGACAATCGCCCGACCCTTCCGCATCCGTCGGGCGGCGTGTCCAACTACAGTGCGCCGAGCGAGCCGTCCCGTACCAGCCCACGCTCTCGCACTCGCCGCTCCAAAGAAACTCACCTGGGACAGCACAACAATCAGCCTACGGCGGTTCTCCTTCTCGTCGCCCGACTTGGCGACGGTAGCGGCCTGGGGCACAAAGTTGGCGGCGGGCGCGGCGCGGCGCGAGTTGGGCAGGGGGCGGGTGACACGGCTAGCAGCAACGGCCTCGGTGAGAGCAGTGCGCGTCTCTGGCGACAGGACGGTGGGACGGCCCTCGCGGCTTCCACTTGCTGCGAGTGCTGCGTCGTACTCGTCATCCTGCTTTACTGCAGATCCCGAGGGACGGGGCTGGAACACGGGTGCCTCTGCGCTCATCTTGGAAGCCTTGGGGCTGGGAGGCTGGGGAGGGTTGGAGGCGCGCCTCTTGGGAGGGGATGCTGAGCGTGCGTCGACCTGCATTGTGGTGGTGGGTGGAATGGGCAGTGTGGGTATGAGGTTTCAGTTGGTAAAACTAGAAATCTTGGACGGGGGTTACGGAAGCAATACAGCTCATCACGTGGCACTCACGTGGTAAAAACCGGCTCACTCTACCGACCCCGGCTATGACCTGCAACAACCCATCTCCTCTTTCCTCATCTCCAACACAACCATGCCAGTCCCATTGGAACAGATCCCAGAAGGCCAGCACGCCTTGCTCGTGCTTCCCTTTACCCCGGCACTCCTCACCGACGTCTCACCGCTTCTGCCCACCATCTACTCAGCAGTGAGGCAAGCGGCTACCCACTCCCTCACCGTCCTCTTCTCCACTCCGGGCTCGCCCACGTCCGAAACGCAACTCTACGCGACCCTTGCAGCTGCTCCCAAGGCACACTGGAATGAACTGCAGCATTTCCTGGGACGCGTGTATGCTACCCTTGCTGCTGGTCAGTGGGCGGCCGGCCGTGTCCTCGCCGACGTCGAGGTGCGCTTCGAAGGCGAGGCCGGCGAGTGGGCCGATAAGCTGCTCGCTATTCCCGACAACGTGCTGTTGATTGAGGGTATGTGTTTTCAGGACGCACATACACTGCTGACTACCAGGCAACGAGGACCTTGCGAGCTCTATCATCAAGGCCGTGGCTTCCTCTGCAAAGCACCACACCTTGGTCGCCCCCACGCTCCCTGCCGCCGGCACGGTACGCACCCCCACGACCGACGGCGCAGCCTACCCTGTCTCAGCAGTAGGCGGCACGTTTGATCACCTGCACGCCGCCCACAAGCTCCTCCTCCACATCTCACTCTTCATCACGGGCCAGCGTCTGATCTGCGGAGTCATGGCCGACAAGCTGCTCAAGGGCAAGTCGCACGCCGCGCTCGTCGAGCCCCTCGAGACCCGTCTCGCTGGCGTGCTTGCATTCCTGAACCGCTGCGGACCAGCTGGTCGCCAGCTCGACGTCGTCGAGATCGAGGACGCCCTCGGGCCTACGCGCTGGGATCCCGAGATCACTGCACTCACAGTCTCCGGCGAGACCGTTGGAGGCGGCGACGAGGTCAACCGGATCCGCCAGGAGGGCGGGCTCGGTACGCTCGAGATGCTGTGTGTCGACGTTATCAGCTCCACACTGCATGATGAGAGCGACGAGGGGGTTGTCAAGACTCTAGATCTGAAGGGCAAGGATGAAAAGGCGCTCAAGGAGCTCAAGATGGGCAGTACCGCTATCCGACAGTGGATGGATCGTCAGAGGGATGCAGACCAGGAGACTGGGTCGTAGATGTCTAGACGAGACTATGCAGATTGTACAAGACCCTGAGGCGCGGGACAAGTGCACGACCGTACGGTGCTCTCCAATAAGGGAACTGTCAGTCCAAGTCTGCTCTGCTCATGCTAATGTAGCGTCGCATTAATCCTAATGCATCCAATACACAACAAAACTACACCCGAAACACTTAGGCAGCGAGGAGAGTGTTGAGGAACTCCTTGCCGGCGCGGCCAGTCGAAGCAGTCTTCTTGGTCTTGCCGGCGGCCTTGCGCTCCTGGCGGAGGAGCTCCTGGCGACGGAGAGTCTTGGCGTAGGGGTTGAGGCGGAAGAGAACGGCCTTGTTGCGGAGGGGGTTCTTCTTCTGGGTGAAGGGGCGCTTGGCAACGGCCTGGCCAGCGGGGCGGACAATCGACTGGATCTCGTCAGAGTTGATGAGACGGGTGACGTCGGTGTTGGTGATCTTCGAGGTGGGGAGGGTGAAGCCCGACTTGTTCTCGTAGATGGTGTCAAGCTGCTTGATGGCGTCCTCAGTCCAGATGACGAAGCGGCCAACGTGGCCACCGGGGGCGAGCTGGAGGAGGTTGAGGGCGTCAACGGGCGAGGTCTCGACACCGGGGACGTTCTTGAGGGCACGGACGATACCCTCGTCCTTGCCGTAAACGACAAGGGGGCCGCGGCGCTGGCGGTGACGACGGTTGCGGAACTTGCCCTTGCCAGCGCGGATCTTGCGCGAGGCAGAGACACGCTCAACGTCGGGGAAGGCGGCAATGGTCTTAAGGAGCTCGACGGCGGCCTTGGTCTTGGTGGTCGACTCGATCGACGACGAGATGACAAGGGGAACCTCCTGGATCTGCTCGATGCGGTGGCCACGGGCAAGGACAAGCGAGGGGACGGCCGAGGCAGCGAGAGCCGAGGCGACGGCGAAGCGACGCTGGTTCTGGTTCACCTTGACATGCCACTTGCGCCAGGTCTTGGTAGGGGCGAACATGCGACCGCCACGGCACATGTTACCGAAAGCGGCCTGGCCGGAGCGCTGGGTACCACCACCGCCAACACGGGGGATACGAGCGACGGCACGACCAGTGCCCCACGACTCAGCCGAGGTCTGGTGACCAGCGTTCTCGGCGACGGCGTAAGCCTGACGACGGTTCTTGGCGATCGACTCTGGAGAGGACGTTAGCGAACTGTCTGCGGGTTGCAATGCGCAGGCAGTGCACGAAGCAGGAGACGCCAGGTCGTTGCCGTGTGCAGAACTCTCCAACCACAGTTGCCCTCTCGAAATTCTCCAAACTTTCCAGCCCGTCTTGTGCGCACCGCCTTTCCTTCCCTTCACTCTCCATTCTGCACACATGACACTGCCCCTGCTGTCTCCTGTTCCGGTGCACTGCTGCCCGAGAGTCCTCTACTCACTGTGGACCTGCTGGACGACGTCGATACGGATGGGGGCCGTGAAGACGGCGGGGAGGGCGACGGAGCCCGAGGACTCGCCGGCGGCGGAGAAGACGGTGACGGTCGGGCGGGCGGCCATTTTCTAAAGCAGGTCAGACGTGTGTCGTGGACGAGGGGGTTGTGCTACTCACGAATGCGATTGAAGGCTAAGAGAGTACAGTCGTCGGCGTAGTCTGCAAAAGATGCTGCACCCCTCGGACACTGGGCAGCGAACCCACCCAGGCGTGCACCAGCCAATATTTGCTTCCGTCAAGAACTTTGGCACGGCGTTTGGCGGAATTAGGGCAAAGACGTGTGGCACTTATTGATCCCGCCCGAGGAGTAAGTGGTCACGGAAGCAAAATGTCAGCAGCATGGACAATCTCGGACATGAACAAGTTGTACAGCGACGAGCACCATAGAAGTGGACAACAACAGCTCATCATGGCCGTCAAGACCAAGCAGAGGTACGTGGCATGTGTACTAGTCTCAGCTGACAGCCAGGCGCATTCTCGTCCGTCTCGTG
Source organism: Prillingera fragicola (assembly GCA_002335605.1). Taxonomy (NCBI): domain Eukaryota; kingdom Fungi; phylum Basidiomycota; class Tremellomycetes; order Trichosporonales; family Trichosporonaceae; genus Prillingera; species Prillingera fragicola. Next base: position 2,703,528 of record BEDY01000001.1, read on the forward strand.
AGCACCGCGCTCACCGGCTTCTTCTACACCACCTCGCGCCCTCGTATCGCTGGAAAGCTCTCAATGATGAAGTACGATCCAGTCGGTGAGTGTCTTTTGGCAGTTTGAGCTCAACTGACATGACAGTCAAGAAGCACGTGCTCTTCACCGAGGCCAAGATCAAGTAGCCGTGCCAAAAACAACGATACCCTATGCATGTATACCCACTCTCGCCAATCTGGGATCTCTACTCGGGCCACGACTGGACAAGGACAAGCAGGTCGCCAGTGTCCATCTGCTCGCCTGCGGGGAGGGACAGGATGATGCGGTGCGGTGTGCGGGGCTCTCCAGGCTTGAGCCCTACGCGTACAAGACACGGCGACTGTCGTCGTCAGCTCTGTCTTGGTCCTTTGACTCACATCTTTCTTGACTTGACCTTTTGCGCGCGCCACAATCGTCTCAACAAGCTTGCCACCAGGCATATCCTGTCGTCAGCTCTGCCTCCCACACTGATCTACTCACCCTGGGCACCAGGACGCGCTCGGCCTTCTTGCCTGTGATCTCTGTCGCAGCATTGCTTGGCGCATACTTGCCAGCTTTCGCAATCCAAGTTTCCAACCGCTTTCCGTCGGCGTCAACGGCCCACTCGACTGCGACGCTCGTGTCCCGATTGGCGCTGGGAAGAAGCGGTGCGGCGAGTGAGCGAAGCTTTGTTGTGTGGATCTTGTACACGCGCTCGTCTGCAGACGTTGGTTTGGCCGGAGATGGGGCAGCAGCTGCTGGTGCAGCGCTGCTGCCCGCTGCCTCGGCACGTTCAGCCAACACCGAAGGAGGGAGCTTTTGTGGTACTGCTGGTGCCATTCGCGTCTTGTCCACCTGTACAGGCATCTTCATTCGCTCCTTCCCTGCTGCTTGTGGCATGGTCCGTGCAAGCACCTCTTGAGCAGCAGCCCGTCGTGCTAAGGTTGCGTCATGCTGTGCTGTTTCTGCCCGGGGCGCAGCACAGTCGTGCGAGGCTTGTGACCGATGTCTAGACAGTCAGCAATCAGGAGCAGCAGCTGTACCACACTCACGCGATGCAGAACGCTTCCCCACATCCCATACACCGTACTTCCTTTGCAATACCATCTCCACCACCCCCCTCTACCCCCGCCTCGCGCCCGCCAATACTCTCAATAGTCTCGGCACTGCAGCCTGGCCGGGAGCACTCGCCAATCTGACGGGCCCGCTTCGACCCCCCGGCGACTTGCGCGTCCGGCTCGCTGCAGCCGTGAGAGTGGACATGCTCCTTGCAGAAGATGTGAGAGCAGCTTGGACAGGTGAAGGGAAGAAAGTCGACGACGCCGCAAGTGTCGCACTTGGAGCCGACGTCGAGGAGTACCGACATGTTGTTGTGTCTGTCAATGGGAGGTTGACGCTGTCAACAATGGTGTCGCGATCAGCAAAGACTCAGCAAGTGACGTCGGACGGAACCAAATTTAGGTGAAGCTGAAAAGTGGAGGTCGATCAGTCCAGTCACCCACAACACTTTCTTGCCACTCGACTCTTCACCACTACAACCACTATGGAGGACGACCCCGAGTTTCTCGCGCTGTCCGAGAAGCAACGACGTAATGTTGACAAGGCATTTGACCGCGGCGTACGCAGATCTGGCGGGCGGCCGGCAAAACGACGCAGGCTCACTCGTTCAGCCAAGGAGACGGCCACATCAAGCCTGACGCCAGCGACGGCGACGCCTGGTCCTAGTGGAGGCGGCGGCTTTCTGGACGAGGACGATGCCGGTGGATTCATCCCAGACGACGACGGCGGAGGGTTCATGCCTGACGAGGGGGGTGGATTCATGCTCGACGACGACATGGGTGGAGGATTCATCCCAGACGATGACGCTGGAGGATTCATTCCTGACGACGATGCGGGGGGATTCCTACCCGATGACTCTGGACCATCAACGCGCGCAGGACCATCACGGCTGTCCTCCAAGGCTGGCACGGGTGCCTCGACCCCCGTCGACGGCGAGCGTGTGCCTCTGCGCGTCATCCCATCGTTGCTCTCTACACTCGGGCTGCCATGCGACAAGGACGTCCTGGACGTCTTTCGAGCATCTGCCTCAGGATGGTCTGATGGCGGTTCCGCTGAGGAAGGTGCCGTGAGCCGCACAGATTTCCGTGCAGTGTGCGCGGCGCTCATGGAGCCTGGTGACGGCGAAAGATCCGATGATGACGGGGATGACGACGCACAAGAAGAGGCGTTTAGCAGCGACAGCGAGGACTCGGACGTCTTTCGTCCTTCTGATGACGATGACGACGACGGCATGGATGAGGATGTCGACGATGATGGCGAGTATGGCGTCGCACCAAGGAAGCCGCCACCGAAGCGTCGTACCCGTGCCGCCGCGCTCGAGGAGGCACCGCGCATCAAGCTGACCAGCCAACAACGCGACCTTGCAAAGGACTTGTGGGCCATGCTCAAACCAGATGCCAAAGAGGGGCGTGGAATATTGGGAAGGGACGAGGTCAAGACTTGGGTGCGGGAGCTGGGCGAGATGTGGTCAGACGATGAGGTGAGTTTGCTGTGCATGCTGGGGCTGATGGTCAGATCACGGACATGGTCAAGCTGTTCTCGAGTCAGCATGAGGGACGCGGCCTGTCGTTTGATGACTTTGGAGCTGTCATGCTACGCGCTGGGCTGGTGTAAGCATCACACCACAGCAGCAGAGTTGTAACTGTATCACCACATGCACATGTGCAGCATAGCCCTTGTCACTTGCTCTCCAAAGCAGCCGCGGTCTCGCGGTCAAAGGCAACTTCTGTACAGTTTAACCATGTTTATCCACTTTTTCCAGAGATCACCCATTCGGCTGAGCCGTACTGGCGTGTCACTTCACTTTGCCCCAGACCCCCGGAATTGAGCCAATGTGACACTTTGGCGGGCATCATGTCCTCGCAACCTGACTGGGATTTTGGTGGAATACATGCCCAAAGCTGCAAGCTGAGCTGCCAGGACAACACGAGCCCAGCGTAAGGGCATGCATTCACCGGCACAAGGCACACTCCTTGCACTCCACAATCAACGACTCGTGTGCGTCCAGCCGGCCGGCATCTCGCATCTCGGCATGGCCGGGAACGGTTTGATGAACAATACTCTTCATTAGATAGCCGTTAGCGGTACGTTCCGCTCGGCGACCAATCTATAGCTCCAGTGGAGCAGTGCAAGACCTCCGCGCAAACGTGGACAGTTACGGGTGTCTGTCCACGGGCCACGGGAGCCGGGAGCCCGGGAACTCAGAAGCTTCTCAACCTTGTCGTCGCCACATGTGCTGCCGAGAAAAACTCTTTCATGGAGCACTGATGTTGATGCTCCACCCAGTGCCTGCCACCGGAGCGACGCGTGGTGATCCGAAATCTTCGGACTGGAACCTTTGGGACTGGCTCCTGCAAGGCAACCACGACGTTCCAATGACTCATATGTCTAAGGACAGGCATCTCTTGGGGATTCCTGTAGGCAGCTGGAGGACAAAAGGTACGGTAGTGCGTGGATCCAGCGAACACCTGAGCGCTGACGCGTGATCGAAAAAAAGACTGGAGCACTGGTGGTCATTATTGACGCGACAACGCAGATTGTCAGATGGCGAGAATGTAATGTTCTCTACCAAACGGCACTGACGAACATCAAGTGCTCGTGGCTTTGTGAGCATCATAAGCCAGTCCATGGCGGGGTAGGGGTGGGGTAGCAGCTTTAAGCATGTAAGTATGGTAGAAAGGGGGGCTGCACAGGCAGTGTGCCTGGCTGAGGCGATCACGTAGATTACCCTGGACCACATGTATTTGATCCCGCTCCCTCACTGCAGCCCACATGAGGCTCGGTGACTGGCAGCAGACAGTGGATGGTGGTGGTGGATGTTCCTGCGATCGTTGTTCAGTCTCGCGTACTCAATCGGTTCCTTCTCACCTTTTCTGGACCTGTTCAGCTCCACACTCTGCGTCCCCACCAAGATCTACTCGCCTAGACCTTGTTACGTGGCAGATCCCACGCGCTCCGCAGCGTCTTTACGCGACTCTCCTACCCATGAATCCCACCTGCACAGCCTACCACATCTGACGACCACCCTCGCTCCCTACCCCGCACCGGTTTCGGCCCCCGGACTCGGCCGGCATATCAAGACACCAAGTCTCGCTTTCATTGTCATCTACACCTCCTTGGATTTCGTCTTCATCATCAAGGCGCTCAGACGTCCACTACACTCATTCTGCACACCATGGATCCTTCCATTTCAAGTGCCGGCGGCAACGGTAAGCAGCCGAGATGGTTTCCCTCAACGTACTGCTGACAGTTCCAACAGGCATAGCCTCCTCGTCGACAGCTCCGACGACCTCATCAGCAACAGATAACACTGAAGCCCAGGCGGCGGCATTGCCAACTGAACAGTCTTCCCGTGCGTCCCTTTTCGTGTGCCGTCGTCCTCTGACCTAGTGGCAGTGGCGAAAAAGGTGGACGTCTCCCACTTTCCTCATTATGGTCTCAAGCGTGGCATGTAAGCAGGTTGCGGGCTGCAAGGGTACAGAGCTGACACGACAGGGCGTGCACGTTCTGTCGGCGGCGTAAATTGGTACGCAACACCATGCTAGCGTCGGTGAGCCACTGCTGACCTCTCCAGCGATGCTCCGGCGACCGACCGTTGTGCACCAACTGCGTAAAGTACACAAAGGTGTGCGAGTATGGCCCGCCCGTCAAGGACTCGAAACGCTCCAGCTCTGCCCGCACGGATAGGCCATTGACGGGATTTGAGGCTCAGCCAATGCACCACTCTGTCCCGGTGCCCGGTCAGCCCAGTATGGTCCTTCTGGATCACCAAATGCAACAACAGATGGGGCAGATGCCTCATCACTTGTTGTACAGCACCCAGCCATTGCCACAGCAGCCATTGCTACAGCAGTCACTACCACAGCAACCAGGTGGGTTCGACTACATGTCCTCCATGTACTCGGACTCGCCCATGGTGGACGCCGTCCCGGGCGAGACACTATCCTACCAGTCGACAACGTACACCGACTTTCAGCAGCCGACAGGATCTTTGCCCGGCCACCTGACTGCCCAGCCAACAGTTGGCATGCCACCGTATGTGCGCACACCAGATGGTTTCCAGCAGCACTTTCCCAACAACACACCGCCACCCCAGGCACAGCAACAGGTACCACAACAGTGGGTGCCGACACCATCACCGCAGGTGTCGCAGGCGTCGTACAACATGTCTCAGCAATCTTCAATGATGGAGATTCAGACACCACCAGTGTCGAGAAACTCGATTTCTGGGGCGTACATGATGGACCAGTATACCACCGAGCCATTGTTTGACCAGCACCTGAACGCAGGGGGCATGTCCGAGCTGCAGTCTGGATCCACCTCACACTTGACGTCGGGACCGTCCACTCCAGACGACCCACGTGCGCCGAATGGGAGCAAGAACCGAGCGACGTCGACCAACTCGAACACACCGTCGTCAACAGCTACGACCTCCCGCCCCCTTGCGTCGAGCATGTATCGCCACTCGCCGAGTCTGCACTACGTCGCGGATGTCACTGTCGTGGAAGGCATCACTGAGCGCCTGGGCGAGTTCTTGTTCAGCCCCAACGCGAGTGCTGTCAAGGAAGAAGAGACATTCAAGCGTCGCCGTGGCCATTCAGGCAAGCCAACGGGCCCGATGAGCCCTTCGTCTGTGATGCGCATGCGTACAGAGCACGACGGACTGATGGACGCCTCGCGAAGCTTGCTTCTCGACTGCTTTCTGGCCCACTGTACGCTCTTCTTTGAGATGAGCGTACCGCGGTTCCGCTACCGCATGACATTTATGGACCGCCGGAGGCCGAGTCTGGCTCTTCTGAACGCCATGTACCTGTGGGCGACGCGTATTTCCAACTCGCCACAAATGTCCAACATGGAAAAGCACTTTTTCGAGCAGGCGTGCAAGCACCTCGACCTGTCGACGTCGACGGTCGACCGACTCATTGACGCCGTACGCGCGGCGATGCTGCTGTCAGCGTACTCGCATTCGTCTGGACGACATCACGAGGGCTGGTGTCTCGCTGGTGTCGCTATCCGGCTGGTACTCTCGTGCGGCTTGCACCGGATCAAGTCGTGTGTCCACCAGCCGGAAAAGGCCAACAACCCATTCCTGCGCAACCGTGTGTTTCTGCTTCCACCGCCCGAGGATGCGGTCGAGCTTGGCGAGCGAATTCACGCCTTCTGGGCTGTATTTGCCATTGACCGCTGCGGGTCCGTGGCGACGGGCTACCCCGCTGGCATACGTGATGAGGAGATTACGACGCCGTTTGGCCGCCACTTGGTGGACATTTCTTCTGGTGCGGTATCAGAGGCCGACGACCTCACTGTGCGTGACCTGTACTCTGGCTCGGCTGTGGCCACCGAGCACGACACGCCCTACACCAAGTGGGTCAAGTGCGTTGCCATTCTCGAACGCGCCTCCAAGCTCTGCTTTCTGGAACCCGCCGAGGACTCGCCGTACGCCAGGGCATGGAATCAGTATACGCTCACGCTGCACCACGACCCGAACCAGGCGCCGCCGGACGAGACGCTCAACCAGGCAAAGTACCGTAACCCACGCGACTACCGCGAGTGCCTGCTTGCTATTGAGCAGCTTGTCGGGGCTATTGGCAGCGAGGGCGTCTTTCCCGTCCACCGCAGAATGCACGCCGAGCAGGACGGGACCCCGGAGCCTGTGATCCCTACCAACATTGTGATGCTGCACCACCTCATCGCGGCCGTGCACATGATGCTGCACGACGTCAACAGCCTGGACGTAGAGAACACTGAAGCGGTCAAGGCCGCGCGCAAGTCTGTGCTGCTCTTCCGCGCCATGCCCCAAATCCCGTTCACGGACGTGGACGCCTTTGTGGTCCTGGTATGGTCCCTCATAGCCAAGGTCCTCATCAAGGAGACCCACCGCCTCGTCCTCCTGGGCGACCTCGAGGGCGCGCACGCGGCCAGCAGCGACGCCGACACGATTATCGAAGAAATGAACCGCATAGGCCAGACAATGTACCTGGCGCGCACGCAGGCCAAGGCCGTCGAAGAGCTCAAGCACGCGGCGCTCGCGGCGGGGCAGCCGGGGGAGAGCGCCGTCGTCGTGCCCCAGCTGGAGAGCTTCATGTTCCCCCAGCAGATGTAGCCCTGCGGCTCCATTTCGGGTTTGAACAAGGAGGAGGGGAAAGGAGAGAATGGACATTGTGTAGCCCTGCATTGACACCGTTTAGGACATACCCTGCATTATTGTATACCTTGCAATCTGTACAGTAGATTACCCACTCTAGCATGCATCACAACGAGATGTGCAACGCCTAGCAGCAACATGTGTGGAACGAATTGGCAGATGGCCAGACTCGGCAGACAGTTGCCTTTATCCCATTATCGCCCGATCTTGTCCGGCAAACCACGTGTCAGCTGTGGAGATCGTGGAGATAATCACGTCCGCTCATGTTGGGGATTGCATGGCTTGCTCTGTGCGACGTCGTCGGACTCGAACTCGGACACGGTGTGAGGAGCCCGTTGTGTGTCTGCGCAGCCAAGTCAATGCGCTCTTATGGCAGACGTTGTGCCAATTAAATGTGCGAAAAGACACGTTCTCAGTGAGTGGATCAGTGACATCTCTCTGTGCCGCTGTCCCGCCAAGTGCTTCGCAATAGCCAGTAATGCGAATGAGCATGTCATCAACCGACACTCTACAAGTGCCGCGCCATCTCCCTATACACCAAGGTTACACTGCACTTAGGCAGTGGCCTTGCGCTCCTTGAAGTGAGCCTTGCGGACAACATCCCGGCGAGCCTTCTTGGCGAGCATGACCTGGAAGCGGTCAAAGTCGGTCGAGTTCTGGTAGATGTTAGTGCTGGTAGACAACAACAGGCAAGACAAGACGCACCTTGCGAACCTGGCGAGCGGCGAGCTTCTTGGCCCAGGCCGAAGCCTCCCACTTCTCCGAGACACCCGACTTCTCAAACGCCTTCTTGATGGCACCCGAACCGGCGCCGCGGGGGAGCTTGGAGATGGTGTAAGGGGTGAGGATGAGGTGGCGGTAGGGGAAGGACTGGCGGGGGACACCGGCGGCGGGGCCCTCGATCAAAGCACGGTTGTGGTCAATGATCTCGGCAATGACGGCGAGCTTGCCGGCCGAGGGGCCGTCGTTGACGAGAACGACACGGCCAACCTCGACGAAACGCTTGAAAGTAGAGGGCTGCTGCGACTGGGGGTTGGTTAGTATGGACCTTGAAGGAAGGTTGCAGACACATCAGGCGGGCGGTTCGACATTGACAAGACGACGACGGTCCGGCTCGATAGCGCTGCGACGGCGCTCCCCAACACTCTCCCCCTCTGCGCGCGCTCTCCCTAGCGCCCTCGCCATCCTCTTTCACACTCCAAGCCATCCTCTCCTTTCTCCAAATGTCGATTCAACATGTCGACATGTTCACAACACATTCGCGCGCGCACCGTCGTCGAGCTCGAATCCGCGTCTGTCGATACTGTCGTCGTCGTGGGGTCGTCGTCGTCGTCGTAGTCGTGTCCGCGCTGCCTGATGTGTATGCTATGCTACTCACCATGGCGACCACTGCTCCAGCTTTTGCTTGATGGATGATAGAGTCCTGTTGCTCGTAGCGTTCACGACCACCGACCAGGGGAGCACGGCCAGCCAGAACTGCAAAGGGACCAAAACCTGCCACGAATCGTCGGACTTGGGCTTAGCTCCGACAGTTTCGTCCTCGGTTTGGGCGGGAGTATTTTGTCTCACAAAACCGGGGGATGGAATACAATATGTTACACAGGTCTCGCACTAGCAGTGGTCCAGATAAGAATTCCTCCGCCGGGCCATTTGCGCCCTGCCAAAGGTGCCGGGGTGGCAGGCTCGATCTGTATTCAGGGTTCACGAATGACGCGATTCGCTAGTGTACTGGTGTCATTTGATTCCGTCCTGCCCAGTCTGCATGCATGCATGGCTGATTGGTGGCTGTGGTAGCCGGAGCAACCTCGGCCGTATTACTCGGGCTATGGACCTGCCGAATGGGGCAAGTAGCAGTTGTTGTTCCCCCGCTGCACTAATCCGCTCGGGTTTGTGGATGGGAATAGCCTGGGTAAAGCAAGCGGAGACCAGGCGTGGGACCCGAGGGGCGCAAGGGCTGACATAGCAAAATGACAAAGCTGATTCATGCGCCCAGCCAACCACCAGTGTCGACTCGCTTCCGAGGGGTCCGAGCGCGATCCCCCTGCGCCCGTGCGCCCGTGCGCCCCTCGTCCACCACCCATCAACGCCCCCTGCGTCGCTGTTCACCAACTCTCTTCTTCTCTTTCTTTCTTCTTCTTGTCCATTCACCCTACACCCAAAAACAGCAGCACCCAGAAGAACGTCTACCCGACAGACGACTCTTAGCCTGCAACCAACAACGCGACCCAAAACAACACTCCTCGTCGACACCTACCTACCCCCTCGACAAAACCCCGACAACCCCCGGTGCTAAAAGAGACACACGTTTCTAAAGCCAACCTTCTTCCTTCCCCCTTGTTCGACACTCGCTTTCTACCCCCAAACTACATTCACAATGTACTCAGACCTCCCCGCTCACCTCCAGACGCTCAACGCTTTGCCGTCGTCGTCGTCCCCTCCCTCGTCGGCTCTCTCTGCCGAGCAGGAGGAGGCTTTCTGGTCGTTTATGAACACGGACGAGCTCTTTGCCAACTTTGGTGTCCCACCATCTGCCTTTGAGTCCAAGCTCGACAAGGAGGCTGCCGCCGCTGCTCCCGCTGTTGAGGAGAAGCCCGTCGTCGCCGAGGACAAGCCCGCAGCTACCCTCGAGTCGTTCCTTGCCACCTTTGCCGACGAGGCTGCTGCCCCCGCCGCTCTCTCCAACAACCTCTTCCTCTCGCAGCTTTCTTCTTCTTTCGCCTCATCCTCTACCGCCGTCAAGCCCGCAGAGGTTCTCCCCGCACATGACGAGGACGGCACCCCCGCACCCGAGACTCCTTCCGGCGACAGGATAACCGGTGCCAAGCGCCTCAAGCAGTTGGGCGCTGGCCAGGCCGAGATTGAGGAGGACAAGAGGAGGCGCAACACTGAGGCGTCGGCTCGTTTCCGCCTCAAGAAGAAGCAGCGCGAGCAGAACCTCGAGTCCCGTGCAAGTGAGTCACCATCACTCTACCAAATGCTAACTCCCCCTCAGAGGACCTCGAGGCTCAGGTCGCCGCCCTCATTGCCGACAAGGCATCTCTTGAGAAGGAGAACAACCTGCTCAAGTTTATCATTGTCCAGGGCAACGGTGCCACTCCTTCCTCGACCGCCGGCGCCGGCACTCAGCCCACAGCAGAGGGCTTGCAGTCTGTCCTCGCTGCCCTCGGCAAGAGGAAACGCGTCTCGGCCGAGTAAAGTCCCCCCCGCTCTCAAGTATGAATTTCAAGACGGCAAGTAATCGTTGTGAAAGAAGCGTCCAACCGCAGAGCGGCGTTGTAGTTTTTGTTTTCCTATCCTCATGCTAGACACACCTCAACGGTGTACACTGTGTTACTGGGTGCAGTACGTTCGCCCGCAGTAACAGTGTACATCTACCGACGGGAGAGGGAGCTAACTCTGACGGCTGGCGCGCAAGCGCAAGCGCAGGACAGAACTTGTACGACTACCGGCCAGGCTACTGGCTGGTACTTGTGCTAGTGGCGGAGACAATGGGCGAGGCGGGTCAGATCCCCGATAGCATTCCTTTCCCATCTCCCACTTTTCGCTCGACCACGAGCTAGTCTGCTCTAAGCGATTCGAGTACATTATACTCTCGCTCCACTACCAAGCCCAAGACTCTCAAGACGTTTTTCAACAAGACCTGTACAGAGGATAGAGCTCTCCCCCGCGGCACCTCTCGAGGTGTGCGCGGTAAGGGGTCGAGCCTGCCTGACGTGCACTCATTTCACGCTGCAAGCCCAATGCCTGGTTCCACTGTCGTGACGAGGACCAAGCTTGGGTTGTGTTTGCAGGTGAAGTGTTTGGACGTCATGTGGTGCTTTCGCTCGAGGTGGACCGGGTGTCCGGTCTACTGTTGGCATTTTTCCAAGGGAGTCAGTTTTCCTTCTCCTTTGCGTGTTGCAGTTTCCAGTCTTTGACGGCTGTTCTTGTCCTGTGGACGTGCTCTGTCTGCCTGGCAGGGATGCATGCGTGAATACGCGCACGGCATTAAGCAAGCGTCGACCACCACGCGTCAGGATTCGCGGAACGGCTCCGGCCACACCGGAACGGGGTTTCCCTTCCGCTCTGCCGGTAATGTCGCCATTTAGGTCTGCGGCGACGTTATGGTGCACGCATGCTACTGGCCACTGGGATATCTACTGCTGGCCGATTTGCCGTTGCGCTGCTGGCCTGCTGGCAGTCTGCGGGCGAGAGGTGGGAGTGGATGGGGGACGTGGGTCCGGCGGTTGTGCGGAGCATGCACGCCGATGTGGCTTTGTGGCCTTTTTTGCTAGATCTGAGATGAAGCGTAAGAAGCCAGAGGGCAGAAGTCAGAAGCACAGGCAGCCACGCAACGGAAGGGATGGGTCTGAAGCGCTGAAGTGGACGCGTTCAGAGTCTGGACTAAGGTCGCATCGGTGGAGAAGGCTCGCAGCGGATGGTCTGTCCTTGTCGAGCTGCAGCGACTTCCATCGCTGCTGCATCCTTCCGACTCGTTCACTGTCAATCCTTTAGTAGCAGTAGACGGTCAATGTGACTCTTGAACATCCGACTCGGACCCATCAGTGTCAATGGCAGTCGAGGCTCCTACCCAGCTCTCAGCGTTATCAGCGAGCTATCAGTAACAACCACAGCGCAGCCAACCCAGCGCCATACATGCCTCTCCCCGTCTCCACCCTATCGCTTCCCAGAGCCATCCGTGACCACGACAGCCGGCCCCCGAGGACTGTACGACGGCGGGTCGTACGCCGGCGCATACCCCGCTGCCTGCTGCCCCCCAACCCCTTGGGCGTACATATGCCCCGCAGCGGAGGGCGGATAGCTGCCCGCGCCGTACGCGTCGCCGGCGTAGGGATACCCGTGCTGCTGGGCCGCGATGGGTGCGTATGCGCTTGAAGGGTAGAGGGGCGCGCCGTTGTTGTAGATGGTCGGTGCGGTTGCTGCGCGGCGAGTGTGGCGGTTGCGCCGGACTAGGCGACAGCAGAGGCAGAGGGTTAGGACGAGGATGATGGTGATAGTGCCTGCTAGGGTGCCCCAGTCTGAGGTCGTCCATTTGTCCACTGGGGTGGTCCAGAGGGCGCGGTGGTGGGGGAGCATTGTTTGGTCTACTTTGGGAGAAGAGGTTGGTCAGTGATGCTTCCGGTGAGGTGAGGAGACTGGGCGCTGAACAGGGGCGATGAGAGGTGAGCTAGGCGGTGATGAAGAGAAGCTGGCACTGCTTGAACTTGAGGTTTCATTGCTCCTCACTACCAGAGTGTGCATGGGGCACTGAGCCGCGGCACAATGAGCGATGTAGCGGCTACCTACCAGCACAGTGCCGCTGAAGGCACGGATTACGGTCATGGACGCGATGGCCGTCATCTGCTTTGTTGCAGCTTCAAGCTTGCGCTCTGATTCCGAGTTCTGCACAAGGGAGAGTCGATGGTATCAGTAGGACGCTGCTAGGGCCGTCACGACTGGACGCGGAGCTGGGTTGGATGAGTGTCATGTTGGGGACATGAATGCAGCCCGCGCCCGTCTAGTAGTTCAACGGTCAACAACGCCATGGCGGATCAAAACTCAATGTCGTACATGCTGCCACATCGCCAGATACCCGAGTCGAGAGTCTGTACACGAATAATCAGTACTAGTCAGTGTCGGATCTCCCAGTCTGAGAAGCTTGTCCTGACTGTTGTGGCAACAGCAATGGATTGGCACAGTACATTCGTGAATCCAGTCTATAAGCCTGTACCCCCCCCTCCTCCGCATCTTCTCACTGCCTCGGTGCCCGCGCGGGATCGACAAACGGGTTCTGGTCTGCAAAAGGGTCCACAGGACCTCCAGGCCCATACGATGGGGCATTGTACCCGGGGGCCTCGCTCCGCGGGATCTTGTACACCGGCTCGGTGGGAATGTTGGCGAGCAGCGGCTCCGTAGTCGGGCTGGGCCGATAGTCGAACGCGTTGGCGGCATACGGCTTGGCACCGCTCTCCCCGGGCCGCATGTAGGGGTTGCTAGCGCTTGGGCGGGGCATGGCCTCCCTCTCGGCGACGAGGGGCGCGGAGGCCTCGCGCTCGTGGATCCTGCCTGCGCCGGGAGTGCCCCAGCGTGAGAAGTAGCGGTAGGCCCAGTAGATGCTCAGGCCGAGGAGGATGGCGAGGAAGATGCCGCCGACGACAATCATCATCCATTGGCCCACGGTCCACTGGTCGATCGGTCTTTCCCAGCCGCCAAAGCGGCGTTCGAGAGAGATGGGTGCCATGGTGGGAAGAGTTCGTGGCAGGTTGTGGGTTTGTTGCGCTCTGGGATGGCTCCAGCCAGCAACCTAGTTGGTGCTTGAGTTCTTTGGGGGAACATTACAATTCTCTCGTCCTACTTAAAGGCTGGCGCAAGCTAGCAGTGGGCTGGTCTGACAAAGTCGCCGGCACAGGAGTTGACATTGAGGTGGGGTGGTGGGCGGCAGGCACGGCTGTGCAAGTCTCCGCGTCAATGTTCCCGTCACCCATTGGCGATGCAGTGCTCCTGATAGCGACGGGCAAGGAGAACATGAGGAGTTTCAGCAGTCGGCTTATGTTCTGGACATGGTAAGCGCGCGATACATAGCTTGATGCCACAGCCTACCGGGAGCCACAAGGAGCGTGGCCTTGGCACTATACGGACGTGCGTAACCAACACCTCGATGTCAAGGAGTACTCGCAGTCAGCTGTCAACATTGACATGGAGCAGTAATGTTCCCTCGTAGATAGAGTGAATGCAAGGACCAAAGCCAGCACTGGTACATGCATAGTCAAGGGCTTGTACGCAGCGAGCAGGATCCCTTGTACCCAGCGTGGTGGACGACCTCCACCGTGCATCTGCTTCCGCCCAGCCTCAGCCACGTCTGCACGTCATCCACGCCATGTATCCATCGACAACGTCTCCCACTGCAACAATACCACAGCAATGTCCAACCTGGCAATATACCTCTTGGCACTCTCATCCCTCTCACCAGCACTCGCAGTCAGTGCACTCCAGGATCTCGCCGCATTCCCAAAATACGAGGTCCAGGTCCTGCACAACCTCCCCATTCACGCGTCCGACGCCACAGCTTGTCGCGCACACGGTCTGGCAGCCGATGACGACTTTCTCACCTTGCATCCGCCTGCATGGAGGCCAAAGGGGAGGGAAACTATCGAGGGTGGAGTGACAGCAGAGGGCAGCGAAGGTGGCGATAGCTCGCAACGCCCATACGTCGCCACCGACGGTGAGCGCGCTCCCGTGCAGCTGGTGCAGATGCACTATGCGGCCCCGGACAGTGGTGACCTCCCACACGCCTACATGTGCGCCCTCCCGAGTGCCAACACTACCGGGGCCCAGTTCAAGGCCGCCAACGAGCTGCCAGACGAGCCAGAGCCTGATCCCGTCGCGTCGTGGGCGGCACTACGACATCTCGAGGGCATGTGTTTGTACGCGCGTGTCGGATGGTTTACCTACGCGTGGGTTACTACAGCGAAACGGAGCTGACAGACAGATACTGCCATAACGACCACATTCGCCAGTTCCGCGCCGCGCCTATCAGTCCCCCACACCCTCCAGAGGGACACGTTCCCAAGGAAGACCCAGAGTACGATGCGTACACGCTTGGCAAGGCCAGGCCGGTGAAGAAGCACCGCTCAGCGCTTCCTCCTGGCCAGCGTGCTGGTCGTCGGGGCAACGAGGGCGGAGCCGTTGCTCGCAGGCCGGGACAGAAGCCCAAGGCCGAGGGTGGCGCAGAAGACCCCAAGGACTCGCTGGCGCCCGAGACGACGGCTGCGTTTGGCGTGGGCCCAACGAGTCGATACCTTGTCCAGCGGTGGACGGACGGAACGCCATGCGACAAGACTGGTCGGCCCCGCGAGGTTGAGGTACAGGTGCATTGCGCGATGGGCAGCGTCGACGTCATTTACCACATCAAGGAGGTGGCTATTTGCCAATACGAGCTCATCATCCACTCGCCCTACCTGTGTTCTCTTCCTGGCTTCCGTCCCTCGTCAGCAAATGAGATTGCCGCTGCGCCGATTCGCTGCCGTGAAGTCCTTGATGCCGAGTCGTTTGCGGCCTGGGAAGCAACACCAGAGGACGAACGACTCGGTCTGCCGGAAAGCATACCCTCGGGCGGCGGCTCCACGCCTCACGCCGAGGAGCGCGCGCGCAAGGACGCCGACGCTGGTGGTACCCTTGGGATTGACCCCAAGGTGCTTGCGGCGGTGACCGAGCTGCTCAAGCACAAAGGGGACCGCGCCGGGGACGATGACAAGGGTATTCTTCTCGGTCTGGGCGACGAGGACGTCGACGGCGCTGCGGCAGAGGGCGAGGAGGACCCCGTCTTCCTCGTGTCGTGGGAGACGGATGAAGAGGGCAACTCGTTGCCATTGGATCTTGACAGCTTGCCGCCTACGCAGGGCAAGAAGAGGCGTGAGTTCCTGCAGCGTTTGCAGGAGTTTATCAACTCTGAGCTTGCGGCGAGTGAGGAGAACGAGGATGAGGCTGGGGACGCGCCGCGTGAGGGACAGGGTGAGGCCGTACCCGAGGTTGCACCAGAGCGTGAGCAGCACGCTCGTGATGAGCTTTAGATTAGCATTTGAGTGTATCAGTGGCTGGTCAAGTGTGTCGAATCTCGTCGACCATGCAAGTCCCAAGCATCTATGCAATAAGAATGTACAACAAAATCACGCCATGACCGCATCCTCGTCGTTGCTACCGCTGCGGCTCTTGACCCAGTCCTCGCCGTCGCCCTGGACGCCGTCTCCGAGCCCCATACCAGCGAGCTTGCCGACACGCGACACGACGACCACCTCGGGGGTGTCGCGCGCGACACGGACCCACGGGAGGAGGTCGACGTTGGCGGCGTTCAGGCGGGTATCGGCCTCGAGCCAGCTGTGCATCAGGCGCGTGCACGCCGGGTCGGTCAGGTTGGGGACCTCTGCGCGAGGGTCAGTGTGTGAGTTTGCCACCCAACGTGCCCACTCACCAAACCCAGTCTCCCACTCGGCCATCTCGGCGCGCTTAATCTCCTCGAGCTCCATGAGCTCCTTGCCCTTGGGCCGTCCCGGGCGGCGCTCGGCCTCGAGCTCGGCGATGCGGTCGTCGTTGCGCGAGAGGTAGACATCCGTCACGAGGGCGCGGAGCGACTCGAGGCTCAATGCCTGCGGGCCGCTGACGGCGTGCAGGAAGAAGGTGGGGCGGAAGACTGCCTGTTAGTTTTTGTTGTTCAATAGTAGATGGACGCACGCTTGCCAGTCTTGAGGACCTTGTGGAGCTTGCCTGCCGAGGCGAGCTTGGCCTTGCGGAGATGCGAACGGGTAATCTGCGCCGCTGGGTCGTCAGTTTTGCGCCTGCTGCAAGCAGCTCACCCTTGCGCGATCCGGGGTGCACGCCGTCGCGTCCCTTGACGTTCTTGAGGGTGATTTTGCGGTTGTTGGGCATGGCGTCGTCGTCGTCGTCGTCGATGCAGAGTCAACAACAACTTTGAGAGAGTCGAGAGAATCTTTGAGTGACGATCCGGAAATTTAGACTCCGTCGCCGAGCCAAATGTCTGGTCCATCTTGATCTCTTCCACTTCCTCACCCCGTCATGCTCCAGCGACGTCTCGGCGAGTGCTCGACACACGTACTACGCGCCGCTAGGGGGAGCAGCGTACCTCGGGCAGCACGGCGCGTGGCCCTGACCAGCCCCGTGGCGCCGACACCAGCACACCGCTACACCTCGTCTGCCACTGCTCCGAGCCAAAATGGAGCAGACACACGAATAGTCTCTGTATGTCCAGTGCATAGCTCGTACACTTCCCAACAGCTTTACTGACCTTTCCAAGTCTGACGTGTTTGACCGCCAACCCTCGACGGCCTTCTTGAAAGCCCGCCTCGTCGCCGCGCTCAACCCACCGCCGAGACCTGAAGGCGGCCGCGACCCCGTCGACGCTGCCACCGTGCTCTCAGCCGCCCAACCCCTCCTCTCTCCACAACACCGCACCATCCTGGAACCCTACCTGCTCAAGCTCTCCGCCTCCCTCTCAACACACTACATCGCCAACCCATGTCGTACAGACCAGCTCGAGGTCATCGCCAACACCCTCGCGACATGCGCGCTCAACCCCCGTTCAGTGGCCGTACAAAAGGCCCGCAGCAGGGACAGTATCCACGCCATTGTTGGGCGGTACGCCGACTGGCTCGCTGCAGAGGCACGCCACAAGCCTGCCGACTCGGCGAGGTCGAGCCTGCTGTTGGAGGTGTACGAGCGGCAGCTGCGTGCGCTGGGCGCCGAGGGCTCGGGCGAGGTCAAGCTGCCGCTGCCATTCGTTGCGGCCTGGGCAATGTTGCGGGTCGGTGCTGGAAAGACTGGCGCGCCAGATCCGCCGGTGACTGGCTTGACTATTCCGTTTGCGGGTAGCGTGCTCGGGCACGCGGTCAAGCAGTATGGCGCGAGCTCGAGCGACAAGGTGCTTCGCGAGGCTATTGGTGCGCTGTGTGGATCTGCCAGCGACGCTGGGTTGCCGGCTACGCCTGAGGCGCTGGAGACGCGCTTGAGGAGGTTGCGGAGCAGGAACGATGCCGCTGGTGTGCACAGGTTGTGGACCGAATTCACCGCGGAGGTAGACAAGCCGGCGTCAGAGCACCCATTGGCTGGAAAGGACGCCCGGGCAGAGGCTCTGGCACGCTTCTTGAACGCTACAAGATCAAAGACAACGTCCGTGTTGTCCGAGGAGGCCAAGAGGACCCTGGCGGATATCGAGACCGACGTCCTCGCCCGGCTCCCCAAACCTTGGCCGCTACCGGTCCTGCATACCCTCCTCCAGACCGTCGGCAATGGCAAGGACGATGCGAGCGCGCCCGACTTTGAGGGCAACGATCCCAACAAGGCAGCAGGCAAGCAGCTCAAGGACCGCGTCGCTGTTCTAGAGTCTCTGCACAAGATCTGGGAGACGGCGCGGTCACAAGGAGTCGTACGCGACACACGGGCATACTCGCTCTACATGGGTATTCTTGGCCGCTACCACGACTCTGCTGCGCTCTTTGCGGCATGGGACGAGCTCGTTGGAGACGCGGCGTGCCGCGCTCTGCACGAGCAGACTGAAGGCAAGGGCCCGTGGCCTACGACTCTTATTCTCAACCAAACGCTTTCGTCTGCCTTTTTCATCGGCTCGTCCGCGAGCGATCTCGGCATGGCACTCTTCCACAGCGCTGTGGCGCCCTCGTCGCCCGTCAAAGCCGACCTCTTCACCATCAACACCGCACTGCGCTACGCCGCCCACTGCGGCGACGTGACAGGCATGAACACTATCCTGGGCACGGCCCAGCGCCTATCCCTCTCCCCCGACATTGTGACCTACACGTCGCTAGTCCAAGGCCTCCTCCGCGCGCAGCGCCCCGACCTAGCCAAAGCTGCGCTGGACGCGATGCGCGGGCGCGGCATCGCGCCCAACGAGCGCATGGCCTCCATGCTAGTCGCGGACCTCGCGGCGCCGGGCTCGTCTGACGGCCTGAAACGGGCCGAGGAAATGGTGCGCGACATGCGCGCGCGCGGTATCCGCACCACTGTCCCGATGTGGACCGCGCTGATTGCCGGATACTTTCGCGGCGGGTGGGTGGTGGACGGCTGGAGTGCGTTGGCGCGGATGCGCACACAGGGCCTGCGCTTGAATGACCTGGGGTACAATATCGTGCTGCGCCAGGCCAGCCTGGCGGGCACCTCGACGGCCGAGGTGGGCGTGCGCGGCGACGCGGCAGCGCCGGCCGTCATTGAGCTGTTTCGCGATATGGTGCGGGAACGCGTCGTGCCCACTGCCGACACTTATGCGGTCGCGCTAGGCGGGCTGGTCAATGCGCGCCGCGCAGAGGACGTGGCCGAGGTGCTGGCTGAGATGGATCGGAGGGGGTTTAGGACCAACAAGGGGAGTTTGGGGAGGACCATTGAGGCCGCGCGCAGGTTGGTTGCGGGGAGGAGATAGGGCATTACAGGATCATGCATTGCACAAGCACCATTGTCATTCAGCGAGTTGCGTGAGGAGAGTGGATGACTTTAGAGTAGCTAGAGCTGGGTGAGCACGTCATGGTCAGTCCTCGACCAGCTGCCACGCGGCCATCGAGCTGTTCCCAGCGTCAGTGAGGTCCACAACCCAGAACAGCTCATCCAGAGCAAGAGCAGCCCCAGCTCAGTCGCTGATGCGGCAACGCGTGTGTCCAACCCCGCGCCGCCGGCTGCTGCAGTTGGAAATGCATATGCCCAAGTCTAATGTCGTCCGTCGTTGATACACTGCCTGCCCTACGTCCCCCGCGTCACGTCGTTCGCACTTAGGAGAGACCGAAGAAGAAGTTGCGCGTGAGGCCAAAGATCTTGTACCTGTCATAGGCTGGGTTGTCAGCTTGTGCTCGGGCGGCGATAACGTGTCGGGCAGATGCACGACGACGAGGACCCCAGACTGGTGCTGCTGGCAGTACTCACCCCAGTAGGCAAACCTGCGTCCGTACCACTTTCCGAAAAAGGGGACGAGGATGAGTGAGATGACTTGCTCTAGCTGTCGGAGCGACTCGTCCCATTCTTCCTGGATGAGGGCTGCCTGGTCGTCTTGGTCAAACGAGTCTTCTGACGAAGGGTAGGACGGGAGAGACGACGATGAGGATGACGACGACGATGCGCCTGGTGATGAGGGTTCGGGCCAGTCGATGGGCATTGTGCGTGATAGTGAGAGAGCGTGGACAATGTAGTGAGAGAGAGGTGTAGTGGTTGTTCGTGACGACGAAGTGGATTGGGATTCCGTGCCTGGCTCTTGCTCCCCTCTCCTCACTCGATCCATACCCCCTACACCTCCCATCTACTCGGTCGTCTTGCTCGTCTCTCTCCTCACTGCATTCATACACATCTAGCACACATGCCCACCTTACATCCAGCCTAGTCTACTCCCCCATCAAACTACCCCCCTCCCATCCCATCACACCTCCCACTCCCCCCACCCCACAGCATCCGCCGCCGCGCAATGCCGACAGCGCGGTATGCCCCCTCGTCTCACGGCGTCCGCTCGGCCAGCGGGGCACACCCTTCGCACGGCTCAAAGACCCCCCACACCAAGCGGAGGACAAGCAGCGCACTCGGCGGCCTCGCAGATCCAGGACCACTGGCAGACCCAGTGCCGATCGAAGAGTTTCCGCCGCCGACATGGCGAGCACCACTAAACTCGCGCGCAGACCTCGGTATGTGCCCCGGCTAGCCAAGCTGGTGGCCTCGCGATCACGTAGACTGACACACCACGCAGGTTATCCGGACTTCTACCCGTCGCGGCCCGGGTTTGGACAGCCAGAGGACGAGCTGACAGAACCCTACGTCAAGGGCGGCTTTGCCCTCAAGCCCGCCGTCAATGTCACGGTAAGTGGGACCTACGGCCGACTGGCCCCTGGCTGACGATGCCAGGCAGAGAGCTTTTCCATGCATGGGCCAGTGTATCAGCAGCTGCAGTCTGGCGGCCTCGAAAAGCTCATGGAGCTCGGCCAGGCCATCATCCGCCAGCGCAACGAGGCCATGCCTTCTTTCCAGTGAGTTGACAGTTTCGGCGCCGCCGCCAATGGCATGCTCGCTGACACCAACTCGCAGGGAACGCGCCTTTCGTATCCCAGTCCGCGTAACGTACAACGATACGAAACGACTGCAGTTTCTCGCAGAACTCGCAAATCCAGAAATCCCTCTCACCCGCTTGATGCGCACCCCTGTCCCGCACGGGTTCAAGGGCGTCGAGCTGCTCGAGACAATGTACAGCCCGCCTCAGCCTGCCCCGAGGCCTGGAGCTCCCGGTGCGGCTGACCCAAGGCCGCTCGCTGATCCGATCCCTATCGACCGCGCGCTGTGGTTTATTCGCGTCTTGGGGGCTAATGAGATTTCGGCCCATCGCGGCCGTGCCCAGCCTGTTGCGTCGACTGTGCAGGCCCCGTCACCTGCTGCGGCTACGCCGAGCTCGACCGCGACGGCGTCCCCGGCGGTCGTGCCCATGAACAGCAATGACTGGTACACTGGCGAGTTTACCGTTGCCTTCACCGCCTGGCTGCGGCAGCAGCTCGGTCAGCTCGTCCTCCCCACCAAGACGGGCAAGGGAACCGGCCCAATGCCGCTGAAACCCCTCGGCGTGCTCGGCGACGAGAACCTGCGGGCCCGCTGGCTCGCCAAATGGCAGTACTCGAACACACTCCTGCGTGAGCTCTATCGCAAGCGGCTCGTCTCGCCGCGTTTGTTGGTCAAGTGGTACGCCGACGCCCTTGCGCTTGTCAACTTTGCCCAGCTCGGCTTTGTGTCGCAGCTCATCCACGAAAGTCTTGCTGATTTTATCGAAAACGTCGCCGTCGGACGACACTGTGTTCGCGCGGCGTGTGCCAAGATTACCGAAATCCGTGCTAGTCCAGCCAAGGAGACCATGTCCAAGGTCGAAAGCTTGTTGGCCTCGATCGTGCGTGTGCTGTATGACGCCGACGCCGAGGTGTTGCTCTCACCTGCAACGTGGTCCAAGCATGCTGCGCTGCTGGGGGAGCTTGTGGGCGCTGACTCGCCGACGTTCAAGGACCTTGGACGGCGAAACGACGCTCTCGTGTTCCGTCCCATTACTGTCGACAGCGGCACGTCTCCGCGCAGGCAACAAATGGCCGAGATTCAGAAACTCGACTCTATCTGCGCTGAAACCGACATGGCGGCCCTGTGCAAGCAGTTCTTTGCTGGCCCGTGCGCTCCGACGAGCCCCAAGATTGACATGGCCAAGCTCGAGGAAAAAGTCTTCATTCTCGTCAACTGGGCAATGGGGCTGTACCAGCTCGGTATCCACCGCCCTTACGCTGTGTACACAATGCTCAAGAAGTGGCTAAAGTGGTACGAAGAGTCGCGGCCCCAGGAGCATTTCGATTTCTTCCCCATTCTCTACAAGTGGCTCGACACTAGTGCGGCCGCTCAGCGTGTCGAGAACGTGCTGGCTATTGGAATCTCCTTTGGCGAGCTCACGCGTCAAGGCATGTTCTCCTATGGCCGGTATTTGAATGCACTCATCGCACGCGGCCACTCGG
Source organism: Prillingera fragicola (assembly GCA_002335605.1). Taxonomy (NCBI): domain Eukaryota; kingdom Fungi; phylum Basidiomycota; class Tremellomycetes; order Trichosporonales; family Trichosporonaceae; genus Prillingera; species Prillingera fragicola. The sequence goes on from BEDY01000001.1 coordinate 2,725,737, forward strand.
CGCGCTTCCATGTCGGCCCCCCTTCGCACCATCTCGAGCTGCTCCGCGCCATGCCGATATTTGTCCTAGCCAACGATCTCATGGTCCAGCGCCGCCTTGTGCTCTCTGGCGAATCGGACGCGCGGGAAAAGGACCAGATTGAGGAAGACGCCGCCCTCGAGACGTTTCGCCAGGAAATCAAGGAATACGTCCCCGAGTGCTTTGGGCTGAAGCGATACGGCCGCAGCGCCCAGATTGCCGAGAGCATCGACTACCAGATTCCCTCAGCCGCTGGCATTAATCGCTACGAGTTTGTCTACACGCGGTTCTGGCTGTATGCCGCTGCGTTGAGGCATTTCAAGCGCCAGGGTAACCAGCCGCCCATGAATGCCAGCACGTATGCGCGCGTCATGAACATTTTCATGCAGTGCAGGGGATACTCGACCCTCTGCGACTTTCTCGTCCACGGCATCGGAGGCACAGAGGACGAGGAGATTCTCCACGTGATTCTCGACTGTATCAAGCGCGACGCCGACTGCTGGACGTCCATCGACAGGTGGAAGCAGCTCTCGACGGCCTTGCTGGCGCGCTTCAGGCTCATGGAGTCCAAGGGTCGGTTCCTGCCCAAACTCGCTGCTGTACTTCTCATGCTGGGCCGACACGGGCGCCTCCCGCACGAGGCAGAGGACGAGGTCCACGCCGCCATTGAGCAGCACCGCGCCAAGTCCCCGCCGGCCCCCACGTTCAACGTCGACATGGACCAGAGCATGGACGGCGTCAAGCAGATTATTGCCGCCGGCGACGTCGCGCGTGGTTCTGCCCTCGCACCAAAGCTGTTCAACCGCCACGGCAAGTTCAGTGACTGGAGCGAGACTTGGTGGCACACTGTCGTGGCGGCGGTCCAGTCGCCCGAGAGTGCCAAAAAGGCAGATGTCGTTGGCGCAGCGCTCGCGCATATCGGCCAGGTAGACGAGCAGGCCGGCGACGGCTCGCTGCGGCCTGTCATCGCTGCGTGGCTCGAGACGCTGTCGCCGAGCCAGAGGGTGGATATCTTTGGTCGCCGGAATGTGCCGCCCCTCGTGCGCTTGCTCTTGCTTCTCGTCGTGGCTCGCCGGATCGGCTCGCTCGGCCTGCTGGAGAAACTCGTCTACCCAGAGCTCAAGCATGCTGCTACCCTGTGCACGGCTGCTAATCCGCGGCTGTCGACCAAGCGCACCTGCGCAATCGACTGGACAGTCACGCTCATGCAGCAGATTGTGCTCTGCACGGGCCACAAGAGCCTGCCACCTACCAACCTCCGCGAGGCATTCATTCTTCGTACCTCGCGCTCAACCGTGCTCCACGCCGTCAACGTCGAGGGCCTCATCAAGATTTTGCCCGTGCTTGTTGTCCTGGAACGGACAATGCTCGTCCCGGAGAAGACGCGCGTGCAGATTGGCGGCATCTTTCGAGGCCTCGCGGCGCTCCCGCAGTTCAAGACGGCAGCGTTCCGCAACCTGGACGTGCTCAAGGATGCCTTCTTGTCCAACGACTGGATCAAGCGGAGCACCGAGAGCTCGCTCGAGACCGGCATGGTCGAGGGGCTCAAGCTCATGATGAGCGACAGCACTGCGGGTGTCAAGGGGTCGCCCACTTTGCAGATTGAGCGCGGTGGGCGATACTCTGCGTGGCGGTGGACCAGGGTCGTGCTCGAGATGCGCGTCGAGTTTAAGCGCCTAACGATGCGAATCGCCAACAATGACGATGCGGCGGACGCGCGCGCGAGTCTCAACCGTCTTGTGCGCTCCAGTCTCGATCGCGAGGCGAGTACCGACGACATGGACCTGCTCGTCGAGGCCTTCCGTGGCGCCGACAGTGTGGTTGCGCAGGAGATTCTGGCCGTGGGGCTGGACAGGCTTGGTGTGTTGCTCCAGCAGCTGCTTAGCGCCGAGGACCAGCACCACGTCGAGGATACTGCGCTTGCCGTAGATCTCGTCTTGCGCGTCATTGGCAGTGCGGGGCGGCAGGAGCGTCTCGAGCCGCCTACGGCTGCAGCGCGTGACCGCCTATTTAGTCTTCTCGCAGTCGCGTTCCAGTCGCTCGAACGCCGCGTCACATCCGACGACGAGCTGCAGCTGCCACCAGGCGCGTCGCCGCCTGACCCCGGTTATGTTCTGCAGGTCGCCCTCAAGCTCCTGCGCTTTGCGCTCACTATACCTACGACAGAGGTTCCGAGCCCCACGGCGCCAAAGCCAGACTATGGCGCGTTTGCTATAGCCTTCCTGCACCTTGCTGTCGCGCTGTGCGCGCGCGCCCAGGTCAATACCGCCGACTTGAATGCGCTGCGCGACCTGCTTGTGTATCTCGTCGACTCGGTGCCGTCTGCCAGCCAGTCGAGCGTGCACCAGGCGCTCAACTTTGAGCTCTCCACCCCGGCTGTACAGGATTTGCTCGCGCGGTATCCTGCGTTTGCGTGTGCGCTCCCGCGTCCCACCGCGCCTGTACGTGCTATGGCGCTGGCTGGCACGCCGGCAGATGGCGGAGACGAGCACGGCGTGGCCCTCGACGACCGGCCGTGGGAGATGCTCGAGGCGATGGTCACGCCGTCGTCGGCCGCGCACGGTGTGCAGTTCCTCGCCACCAAGGGTATCAAGGACACGAGCAGTATCCCCATTGCGCTGTTTGCGCCGCAGCTGACGCGCGACGCCGTCGCGGAGTCGGACGGCAGCATTGACCCCGAAGTGGAACGTCCGTGGGAGGAGAAGAGCTCGGAGCGCAACCTCGGCAACGGCGCTGCCGGCGAACCCGTCGCTGCCCGCCAAGCCGCCACCGTGCTGTACGCTCGTGATGACGCAACGGCGCATCTCGAGGACGCCGCGGCTGCCGCACCATCCAAACCCAAATCCACCGCGGCCTCGCGCAAGCGCACGGCCACTGGTGCGCGCGTCCCGACCTCCACCAAGGGTGCGGGAACCTCTGCCGAGCCCATAGCGATAGACAGCGACGGGAGCAGCAGCGACGGAGACATTCCGCTCGCCGAGCAGCCGTTGTCCAAGCGCCAGCGGACGGGGTCCAAGAGTGGCGCCGCGTCTACAAAGGGAACGACGGCGGGCAAGGCGCCACGCAAGAATGCGCCGGCGGCCAAGAAGGCGCCGGCGGGGAAGAGTGTTAGGAGTACTTCGGGCAAGAATGTCAAGGGGCGCTGAGCAGTGAAGACGACTTGGATGCAGCTGAGGACAACAACACAACATCAGGACGTAACTTGTGCTAGTGGCCTGAGCCGTTGTCGGGGCTGCGCATGTCATGTCAGTGTATCTGTGGACTGTATTTGCATGCATTCTTGTGGCTGATGCTGATGCCAGACCTCGGTGGCTGTTGTGATGTGCGACGCACGGTTGTGTGACTCGGCTCTGCACAGACGACGCTATAAGGATAAGATAAGGAAATGACTCTTTTCGTCCTGTTTACCATTCAATGGCTCTTGTGTCTCTTCTAGTAGCTGATTAACTCGCACTAGTTCATTCCTGTACAGAGCTGGTCCACAGAGACACCATAGCATGCGAGGTCCTGGGGCGCTGCTGCCCCAATCAGGCATATAAGCAAGAAACCGCAATTGTTGATCCCACAATCTCAGGCACGACTTGTTGCCGCCACTCTTCCCAAATCGTCGTCATACCCTCGCTATCCGCACGACGTCGCAAGTCTCCCACAGCCTACAAGGTGCTGTCATTTCTAGATCTCTCCTGCCAGGCCCTCAAGCGAACAGACCGAAGCAGTGCCCAAACCGGAGCCATAGGTCACCGCGAGCAGTGCTTGGCGGGTCCATTTCGAGATCATCCATAGTAGACATTGGTGGGGCTGCATCTCCTCCACTACTACTTTACCATCTCATATCATCTACACTCCCCCGTCCACGACACAAAGAGACCACCACCTAGGCGCCTGATCCGCCATGGTGGCCCGCAGCCTCGCCCTTGCGCTGGCCACCGCCGTAGGCTCGGCGATCTCGGTCTCGGCAAAGTTTACACCCAACCTGTTCTTCAACTTTACCGTCACGGACATGAACGGCATGTGGTGGTTCTACCCTTCGGCCAGCATGGGGTTGAACGACGGCAAGACGGGCTGGAACGCCTCGTACGACGGCGTCGCCAGCGCAGACTTTGTGCCGGGCATGGTCGGCGTGGGCTCCTCGGCGCACAGCACCCAGCGCCAGATTGCTGCGACGATCCGATACATGTATGTCGGCAAGGACATTTATGTCGACGGAGACTTTACCGCGGGCACGCCCAGTGAGAATGTTGCGCCGGTGCAGTTTCGCGTCGACAGCAACGACTATGATCGCTACGCGAATGCTACTGTTGGCGAGACGCTGGCGCAGAGCACCGGGCTTGGGTGGGGGTATCACACTGCTGATATCGAAATGTTCAACGAGGGAGGCAACAACCTCAGCGTCTCTGCCATGACAATCACAACGGGGATACAGGCTCAAGCGCACGTTTCTGCTTACGGCGGGACTTTGCTGACGTTGTCGCAGAAAGACAATCGCAAAGGTGCCGAGGATAACAAAGCTCTTTGTCCTCGAGAACCGGCCCAGCCGGTTCTTCAACTTTACAGGCAACTGGAATGTGGCCACCTGGCTCAACACACCCGGTGCGCACTCCCTTGGTAGTACACCACTGACATCCCAGCCGGCCAACCCCAGCTATCGCACTCGTCGATCCAGGGCTCGGCCGGCGCGTCCCTCACCATCCCCGTGCCCGCGGGCACAACTTTTATGGTGCTGAACGGCACAATGGGCCCAGAGTTCTTTGACTATACTCTGCGCGTCCACCCACGCGAGCCCGGCAGGGAGGCCGATGACGGCGCGCGGCACGTCTACCCGCACAGCGCGTGGACTGTCCCCAACGCTGTCATGTATGCTGCGCCCCTGGACCCGGCTGTGACTTATACCGTCTCTGTGAACGCGGATGTGGGGGTTAATACGACCATGGGGTTGAATAGCGTCACGTTTTATTCGGGTCTTGAGTAAGTCGGGTAGACGAGCAAGGGCTGACGGGGTAGTGGATTTGGCAAGATTCATAACGATATGCCAGATGGGGGGCAGGCGATTAGCAGTTCGTTGGAACGGACGGGGGGAGAGCCCAAGCCGGGTGTCGTCGCTGGAGCTGTTGTGAGTCTCGCTTGGGTGTCGAGGACCGGTGCTGACGTACAGGTCGGTTCGATTGTCGGGGCACTATTGCTAGGAGCCATGCTGTTTGCGTGCTACATCCGCCGCCGCCGCAGCAAGGAATCCATGTCGTCTTCAGACGAAGAAGGCGCCGACCCATTCACGGGTGGTGCGCCGCGGCGCTCCTCCGAGCATCGTGTGGTGGAGAAACCGCGGACCTCGGACTCGACGCGCGAGTGGGTCGCGGCCCAGCGGCAGAGCGTGTCGCAGGGAGATTGGGATCCGCCCGATTTACCAGCAACGCGACGAGGCAGCTCGGAGGGAGAGGAGACGCTCGAGGTCGGTGGCGATGGGGACTGGGTCGCTGAGAAGGCGCCATTACCTGAGGATGTTCTTGGGAGGGCGCCAGAGTGGGAGGGGAGGAGTTTAGAGGGTGAGCGCGCGGCGAGTCTGACTATACACGGTGATGGAAGCGGGGACGCTAGGGGGAAGGAGTTGTAGATCTTGATTGATATCGTATGAGTGTCATTTCGCGGTGCTGCACAGAGGGTGAAGCAAGCGAAGAGCGGGGCCAGCGTTACAGAAGTCATCGCGGTCATCGTATCCACTCCAACCTGTGCAAAGTCATAACCATGAACAGCAACAAACATAAAAGAGGAGCGGGCAATAATATTTATTATTTCTAACTTGGGGTGCAGGGGCTACAGTCGGCCACGTTCTTCCCTGATCTGAATACAACATGGCTCAGCAACTACCGACTGAACAAGATCTAAGCATCATGTACTACACTTCAGAGAGCGACATGCACACTACGCAGACAACCTCCCTTCCCAACGGTTATAACCGACCATGTGCCACAAAAAAAGCATGGCAGTGTGGCCGAGTGGTCTAAGGCGATTGACTTGAATTCATTATTCGGTATTTAATACTGGATTACGATCTCAGTGATCAATTGGCGCAAGCCGCGCAGGTTCGAACCCTGCCACTGTCGTTTTTAATTCTTTTTGCTCCCAACAACAACCTCCACCTTGTCTAGCCGGATACCCGGTGTTCGGCGCTGTCGACTTCACTCTTGTTCCCATTTAATCCGTGTTCTACTCGTCCCATTGACCTGTCCACTTCTCCCCCCAGCATTGCCACGCCCACACCATGTCGCCGCGCAACCCAGAACCCATAGAGTCGCTCGTGCTCCCACTCAAAGAGGAATCACTCAAGTAGGTCGTCGGTCGCCTCCTTTGCCGACCCGGCGATGACCGACGCCACCATCGTCCGAGCTCCCAGCGCCCACCGCACAGTGCTGACACAGCCGCAGATGCCTGTATCGATTCATGGAGTACAAGCAGACCCCTCTGCCGCATCCCGTCCCGAAGAAGCGTACAGCTGCGGTAGCTATCGTGTGCGTGCGGGGAGATGAACATGTGCAGAGAATGCTGACGGGGCAGGCTGTTTGTTGGACGGAAAGGCGACCTCTACGTCCTTCTCTCCACGTATGTGATAGAAGAGAGACGGAGCTGACGGTGCAGCCGCTCGGGTGACCTGCGCACGTATGCGCACGACACGGCGCTGCCGGGCGGCAAGTACGAGGATGGTGACGAGGACGAGGAGGGGACAGCTGTGAGTGGCGTCCGAGGGGATCGAATGGCAACTGATGGGCAGCGACGCGAGGCGTTTGAGGAGATTGGACTACCTATTGACAAGGAGAGAGTGCGCATGCTCTGTTTGCTCGATCCCATCATTGCTGGCAACCAGCTGGTCGTCACGCCGTGAGTTCTACCAGCGGTGCGCCTGGCACGACACTAACGTATCAGCGTCGTCTTCCTCTCCGTGGACCGCACCATAAACCCCGTCCTAAACCCAGACGAAGTCAAGTCTCTCTTCTCCATGCCCCTCTCCTCGTTCCTGTACGAGCGGCCCGTCGATATCCCAGGCTGGAACCACGGCTTGTCCGAAAAAGTCGACCCTTCAAAGGTCGCGCCGCTCGGCAGTGTTGGCCAGCCCCCACGGCCCAAGTATGCGAAACCCGAGGACGACGGGTTCATCGGTGGTCGTGACGGGCACTACTACCAATACCGCGATATTACATGGGGTCCAGGGACGGTGCGCATGCACCGGTTCTTGACCGGCAGGGAGGGAGGTGGTGTCAAGCCTGTCTACGGGCTCACCGCGTAAGTCACCCCACGAGGGCTATTGACGCTGACTCGCAAGGGCAATCCTCATCCACGCCGCAACGGTAGGCTACGGCCGCCCTCCCACATTCTCACCCACGGCGCCAGGACAGCTGGGCGTACGGGAGCGCACGGCGTGGCACGTCGTGGCGCAGAATGCGCAGCTGCGCCGCGCGTGTGAGGCCGAGGGGATGCTGGGGCCATGGCTGCAGGAGTGGGAGAGAGTGCAGGCTGAGCTGGGGAAGAGTAAGTTGTAATTCTTCTGGATGGGTTGTATGGGTTATGGAGTGCTCAGAACTGGGAGTTGTGTCGCGCCATACTGACCTCATAGACTGACGCTGGAGGACAGACGAGGGGGCATCCAAGACACACCTGACACCAGACTATCCCAACGATTTCTGGAACTACTACTGCACTTCCACTTCCACACGAACCAGTGGGAAAAAGTGGACGAGGCACTGACAATCATATTGCCAGATCCGCTCAAGAGTCCCGCGTCAATGCCTAGGCCGAAACAAACTCCCAATCGCCACTAGCAACGTTATCTCTGCGAGTTTTCCGGATCACACCCACTCCACAGCTTTGACTCGGTCTGTCTGTGGACACTCGTGCAGTCGCGTCAGAAAGATGTGACGGTGACGTGCAAGGAACTGGCGTCGGGCTGCTCTACATTCCGTTTATGGACGCGTCAGTCGTGTCTGTCGCGATTGCAGTGGAGGGAGATACGCAGGTAGCTGCACCGTTGACTGCTGCGAGCGACGTGAGCGATCAGCTTTGCCATGAACGACACTTATCCACGCCGCTCAAACCAGCGCTGCCCAACTTCTTTGAGCAGCTGTAACCAGATACCTAGACATTCGTGCTTCATCCCTTCCGATCCACGTGTCTACATACACATGGACACGGACAAGACTAGACATCATCCAGACCAAGACCTAACAACCACGCACTCTCGTAAATCCAGCGTGAGCTAGCGGAATAGAAGCTCGACCGCAGTGACCGCCCACGACGCGTCGCTGGTGTGTACAGTCTCAGGCTTATCCCGTTCTCCTTCTCACAGATGCTCCAGATCTACTTCCACCGGGTTGGAGAGCACCACGGGGTCCCACGGGTACACTAGTAACCCAGTAACAAGCCTAGCGTCGCGGGTTGGGACATGCGTGAGAACTCGGATTGGAGAACTCTAGAACGCCCAACGGCACATCAACATCCCACGCCACTAGGGCTGGTTGGCCAGACCGGCCATTCGTTTTGAACGTGGCACTTGGCGGGTGTGTTACATGCCCGCGCAAGCTGCATAGAGTTCAATGTGTCTAGTCATAAGCTGCCCATCTCGCAGTACAGTGCGGTGCACCACGGAGGGGGCGAGGTCCGGCGTGCCACCGTACCCCTCCACGAGCCGGTCAGCCGTGGCTGCTGAACAGCTTACGTCTGTCTCCATGAAGCCGAAACGACCTGTGCATGCCCCGACACGACTGTACCTAGCCCAACAGCAGGCAAGTCGGGGCTACTCGGCCACCTCCAGGCTGGCGGCTGTCAGCTGAAAGGCAGGCAACGATGACGCCGTATTTGATCAAGAAACGCTTACGCCGCCATGGGATTCACCTGGGGTATACCGGAGACCGGACAAGTAGAGCGCGTCGTACGTCATTCTGCGACTGCTGGATTCTCGGCGTGGCGCCGTGGCGCGGTGATCAGGCCCTGTAGTGATTCGTTGGATCCGGCGAGCAGATGAACCTGTAAGGATTTCCTGTTCTCCTTCTCGGTCATGCGTTCGAGGACGCGCACCGAAGTGTCTTTGGTGGCCGATAGTGCCGGGGCTTGCGCGTGCATGTCCCGGTGGCAGGATGTCGTGGCCGCTCGTGAGACAGCTGCGACGTCGTCTGAGGGAGGGTGCGGGACGAAGGATGCTGCTCTTTTGCTGCTCACTGCCCACTGGAGGAGGTGATTCCTGCTTTTTGCATTCAGGAGGTGAGTGTCTGGGGAATGCGCCCGAGGCCCCGGAGGCAGTCAGGATCGGCAGGACACAGCTGGTTTCGGGTGACTCTTTGTTTGCATCCTGAGCCGGAATGCTGTCGTCGTACACAGGTCTGGGACCAGGAGAGAGTCATCCCTGCCCAGCCAGGGGAGCGAGTTACTGCGAGCTGGCTACTGCGTGTTGGACGTGTGCTCGACATGAGCTCGACGCGTGCAGGAGGACCCTTGCGTGCCTGTTTTTTCTTTTCTGCTTCCTTTGTCGATCGCTCATTTGCTCGATGCCTATGCATGCACTGTCCGGTACTACATCACGGGCTTTGACTGGGATCTACCTGCTGAGCCAAGGGTCGCAGTAACGTCGTCGTGGCAAAAGCAAACACCGTAGCTGCCAAAAGGGTAGTTCGGATCCAATTGTTTCTACAGCAGCCAGCCTCGTACTGCTGATCGACAGAAAGCCTATCCTGGTTGTAAATGAACACCTCCAATGCAAGTAAGGGCGTTGACCGCGGGTGACTGGCAGTGCGTGGAGCGACAGAGTTGGTCACGCGTCGTGGGAGACTGCTGCACGATAAACGTTTATGGCAAGTGGAGCATTTGTGGCGCCTGCGACTAATCTGCAGGTAGCTCTTGGAGTCAGATGATGCGCACTGCGGATCTTTCGAGGAGGGGAGGTAGGACAGGACTTCATGAAGCTGGCACATGACGAGTGCAGGGGGGTGGAAAATTCGACCAGGAGCGACCAAATCCCTCACTCTCGCCATCTCGCACACGTCCCTTGCTGCCTTGGCGCCACTTTAGCCAGCCAGCCAGCCACAGCCGTTGGGCATCCCTTGATCTCCCACGGCCCTTCACATCCCTTGATCTCCCACGGGCTGCAACTCCCTTGATCTCCCACGGGCAGCAACCTGCGCTCCCCGGTCTCCAAGACCAAAAACTACCTCACCCGCGATCTTGTGGTGCCTGCCGCGCGTGGTCGCTCCTGTGCCTCGAACACACTCCCGGTGCCAGGATTTAAAGTGTTAAGCATGCTGCCCACTCGGGGGTTGCGCAAGCCCTGCTTTATGCCAGCATGCTTACAGCACCCACCTGCCTTCGCGTGGCCTGATGCCGTAAGCAATGACCCCGCTTGTTCGCTCGTGCTTCAGGATTGTAGATTTCGCCGGCGGCACTGCAGATATCGCCACTTCCGTGGCTAATTGGGCTTGCATGGCCGCTCCGTTGGAGCCGTCATTTCCATGCCAGACATACTTGGAGACTACAACATGCTGACGCGTGCTTACGACTGCTGACGCATGCTGCTCATGCTGGCGCGCGCGCGGGGGACCATCGCCGCGCAAAATGCACTGTTGCCTCTTCGGGGACACACAACCTTGTTAACTTTGCGGCCATTCATTCATCCTTGCTTTTGTATTTGCGCCACGAAACCATAAGGCATCGTGGTTGTCCAAAGGTGGCAGATGGCAGCTCAAGAGGCCGAATATGCTCGACAGGCCCATTCAATGGTGGGAATGAGAACATGAGAGATCACGGGCAGAGGAACACTGAGAACCTGGTGCCACTCTTACTGACTACTGCTTACGCTGCGCGAACTAGCTGCGCCAAGACGGGATCCTTCACGTTTCGAACAACGGCAGCGACACCGTGTTCCTTGCCAGCGAGCGAGGGTGTATTCGAGACTGAATAGAGACGTCTTGTGCCTAACCGTACACTCACTAGATCAATGGCCGTTCCTTTTGTCGCGTTCAGACGAACGATGTAACCTCCCCGCCACCCCCTGAGAATCGATGCATGCCCGTCGTCGTCCACTAAGAGCAAGGTTATCATTGAGGAGGACATCTCCTTTGGTCATTGCTAGCAACAATGTACGACGACATGACACCAACGGCATGGGCCGTACCGGCAACGGCAACGGCAACGGCACGGCAGGAACGCCAGCGAGCCGCGACCCGCAGGTGGTCCTGGACCGTCCATGCTGGCATTGACGGTATGATGTACCTGCACCTGCACCGACAACGATACGGGCAGTATTGTGCTGACTTGCATCTGTCAAACTCTGAAGCAGTCCACGACGACGACAAGGACGCGGTGGCTCGCCGGGGGACGGGACTTGCTCGCTGCGGGACGGGACTTTGACATGGGAATCGACCGTCGTCGAGCCCCCGCAAGAGGTTGCATCACCATGAGTCCGAGCATTGTTATTGCAATGACGGAATGCGTACCCGCTATGCAGCTCTGACCGGCAGTCACCAACGATCATGACAGAATGTAGAATAAGGCAACCGGGGCCTTACTCCCACTTTACGTGATGCCACTGTTCCCACAACCGCCCTCGGCACCGGATACGATACAACTGGTTTAGTGTCCGAGGTACATTCGCCAGTGGCCAGTGGGACCCCAGTATCGAGGTGCATGATGGCGATGCGGGGGGGAGTGCTCATAGAGTTCCCAGCCACCAAGCCACGGCTCGCGTTGCTGCGGGTGCCCGCTGTGGCAGGTTGATTCCCAGGCTAAGGATCGTTGTCTCGGTTGCCTGTCCATGTTTAGCTTTTGACGCATGAATGGTCATGTGCTCTGGTGCTCCCGGTTAATGAATTGAGTGAATTGTCATGCGAGACACGAGGAACAGTTCCCACAGATGAGTGTGGCTGTCGCTGTCGCCGCCACTGTTGCTGCTGCCACTGCCACTGCTGCCACTGCTACTGCCACTGCTGCTCAAGCGTATACTGCTACACCTGCATTGTCTACAACTACTATGACAGGGTATGGGGGGATGCGACCTGCGCGTATATTTTTTAAAATTACGAGCCAGTCGGGACTATGCGATGCTATTGGAAGAAACCGTGCGAGGAAAAGACATGATTGGGGTTTGTCGTGACGTGCGAGAAAAGCTGATGCGGTGATTGACTAGATGTAGCCGGTCCAGGTGACGGGCAGGGGTGCGCGCGGGGGAGTGCGGCGGGAGCTGACACGGGGACTCGGACGCTTGGGAGCGGGCGAGGGCGAGGCCGCAGGCGACGCGGTCGGGGTGTAGCTGATGGTGGTGGGCTCGGTCTGGCTGGCGAGGGAGGCGAGGGAGAGTGAGCTGTCGGCGCTGGAGAGCGACGAGCACGAACTCAGGCTCGGCATGGAAGGCATGCTGCGCAGCGAGTCGCAGTCGTCGTCGTCTGGGACGGGCGAGTTGGAGAGCGACTGGAGGAAAGAGTGGTCGCCGACAAAGGATGCCTGGGTGGGCGAGCGCTGAGCGCGGCGACCAGCAGGTGCCCAGGGGACGAGCGTGGTGTAGGTGCCCAATGGAGTGGTGGGGTCCTCGGGAGCGTCGCAGAACTGGCCGTCCTGACCCTCGTCGGCGTCGGCAAAGATGGAGGCGTCGCAGACGTCGTACTCGCCACAGCTGGTGAGCAGGTCGCGAAGGGCCGACACGAGGTTGACGTCGTGGACGCGCTCGTGCTGGGGAGTCACCGGGGTGGTGGGCATTGGGCTCGGGGGTGAGTCGCAGCGGCGCGATGCCGTGAACTCGCCGTGCGAGAGGATGGGCAGTGGCGGGAGAAGGACCTGCCTCCGGGCACGAGTAGGTGTGCGGGGCAGCGAGAGTGCCGAGCTGGTGCTGATGCGTGGCAAGCGTGCCATGAGTGGCGAGCGAGGGCTGCGCGGGGGAAGGACACCGCGAGAAGGAACAGTGTAGGGGTCAACCTCGATGGGGGTGGGGCGACGGGTGTTGCGAAGGGGAGCACCCTTGCGTGGGCTTGCGTCGTACTCGTACTCCTCGACGTCCATGGCCCAGTCGGCGTTGCCAAAGGGGTCCTCGTTCTCGGAACCAGGAGTGAGCAGGGCAATAGACGAGGCAGCGACCGAGCGAGGTGACGAGCTCATCATCGAGAGCCACGAGGAGCGTGCAGAGGGACCGGCCTCGGCAGTAGCGTCCTCCTCGTCGGCCTCGGAGACGGTGAACAGTCCACAGTGACCAGGGTCACGGAGCGGCATGAGGCGTGCCCGACGCCTGCGGGGCGAAGAGCAAACCTGGCCCAGGATTGGGGTGGAGGGAAGGGGGATGGTGAGCGAAGCCGGAGTGGCGGTCTTGCGGCTCGACACACGCATGCGAGATGAGGAAGACATGCCGAGTGCTGCTTGTGTTAAATGCTAGTGTTGGTGGGTGGGGAATGCGAGAGTGGCAGATGTCTGAGATAAGATGTCAGCCCTATTTGTACAAAGGCGTGTGGGAGTTGATCGACGTGACTGACCTTGACAGGAGGCTTGGCTATGAACGACAAGCTTTGTCTTTATTGATATTGATGCGGATGAGGCGGCAGCGGGTCAGGCAGCGGAACTGTGCCGGTGATTTGATTGAGTTGCGGATGGGTGGCTGATGGCTGATGAACAGTTGTGGCGGTGGCGGGATGATCGTGAGTATGATCAACGATGTGGTGGGCGGCCCTGCGTGACAGTGGTCTGGTAGCTATAGCAGGAATAGTGGTGGCGCTTGGGTGGCGTCCGCGTGGATATGAGTGGCGTCCTCGTCTTTGAGCGAGAGAAAGAGTCTCGGGCCAGCGGAAAAGAAGGCAAAAGAGTAAGGAACCAGCAGTTCAAGGGTAAGGAAAAGCGGGACCCAGGGTCGGTTTTTGGGCGCGGGATCGAGCAAAGTTTTCTCCTATATGCAGTAGCTGCAGGCTGGCTGGGCAACGTAATGCAGGCAGCAGAGAACTGGGGGTCGAATTTCGATCAGATGAAGTATGCGTATGTGGATGCTGAATTGAAATGACAGGAGACGTCTGATCACCGGCCGAAGTGTGGCGGAATGCTGAACTGTCGAAGATAAAATATAAATGAGACGCGTAATGCTAACCGGTCGAATGAACGCGTTCTTCGGCGAGCAAGGTGGTTGATTGCAACGGGTTGATTGCAATGCAAATGCAATAAATGCAGTCGGAGGCAAGAAACTCTAAACGAGATTGCGTATGTGGTGGCTCGAACGTGGTCGATGAACCTTGTTGTAATAAATGGCCGCGGTGACAGCCAGCCAGTGTAATGTCGAGCTAAATATGCAGGTAGGCCACAGGTAATCGCTGCGTAGCTGATGAAAGGGCTGGAACAGTGTTCTCGCGTGTGTATGCGTGTAAGAACTGGGGCTGCCGTGTGGGCGTGGGGTCCTGCGTAAAGCGAGGTAGTGTGGTGGTGGTATAAAAGGGTAGTGGTGAGGGGGGAAGGGGTGGAAAGAATACTGAGGAAGAGGGTTGATGCCAAAGAAGAATGAAGTCGAGTGAGCCGAAGGTGTATGGCAGCCCTTGTCGATTCAAGTGAGGAGGAGGCGGAGACTTGATAGCAAGAAGATGTGTCGGGTTATGAACATGTCTGGTTATACACTGCTGAAGCGTGTCGCGACGCACCTACCAAGGACGTCGCTGCCAATCCGGGTTGCTGGACGAAGGCTCATAGCAGTCGTACTCCTCCCCCCAAGTCAGTCTGCAACCAGGTCCCAAGTGCCTGGTCATCGCGTGCCGGTATGAAGACAGGGACCACGGCCGACAGGGACAAAGCAGGTCACTGCAGCTCCCGCGATCCCGAGGTCGTGGCCAGGGGGTGGCGGTGGTTCTCCGGCACTACGGCGAATGCAAGCTACAAGGTGCGGCGTCTTTAGCACCACTGATTCCCAGTACTGCCAGCTACTCGGAATCAACATGGTAAAGGCATGCCCTGGACGTGTGGGCTCGAGAGTGACGCTGGTCGCACGGCCTGTCCCAAGGCACTTGCTAATTCTCGAGCGTAGCTGCGGCATTCTAGCACCGTGGACAGACCACGACATCCGCCCAGAGGCTCGACGAGAAGGAGAAGTCTTGCCAGAGACTTGTTCCTAAGTGTGCCTCGGAAGAGATGTCACGGCCTAGGTTGGGTCCCTGGGGACAAACCTGGGTTTTTGGACCTCTCATGGCCTTCCATGTGCTCGTCGTCTGTCTCTGGCGTGGTGTGCATCAGTACAATAACCTCCTTGCAAACTTACGCAAAGGTACGGCACGCGCTTTGGGCATGGTACGCGTGGATCTGGCATCCAGTAAACAGCGGAATTCTGGGATCAACGACCACAACACTACCGAGTGACATCGAGTCAGCACCACCGGGCCAGGCTAGCCGGCCATGCAAGCATGCCATCGTCGCAAAAACCATCGCTCCGGAGTGTGCGTAAGCCCAACAACACGCTACTAAAGGTACTTATGACATCGATTGCGCGGAGAACGTGGGAACGATAGGTGCAAGTGGGTCTCGTCCATTCCATAGCGACGTTACGATAGTCTGCGTAGCGGGCTGTTGGATCCAGGCTGCCATTTTGACGCGTCTGGATGGTGACAGACGAGCCGATGTCATCAAGCCGATGTCAAGCCGATGTCAAGCCGATGTCAAGCACTGCCAGTGCCCAGGCCAATTCATTCGCCATCTGCTACATGCTGTGTATAATGTATCAGCAACTATCCAGACCCCTTGGCCTCCTTGTTGCTGCCATTCAGCAAGAGGACGACAAGCTGACATGAGCTGGATGAGGTGAACCAACTCTGAGACAGCCGGGGGCAATGGAGATTGGCAGGGGTAAATCCAGGGGTAAATCAAGATTAGAAACAAGGAGAATTTGTATTAGAAATGTGTATTTGATTCCGCTATTCCACCCATCAAGGCATTTCCTGTTGTGGTGGTCAGCTCGTCGTCATCACCAACATCATTCTCGACCTGGCCTGATCGAACAGCCTCGTCAACACGCCGTCACAATGCCTAGCATCGGCATCGGCTCGGAAGAGACAAAGCCGGAAACAAACTCTCCATCATCGCAACCACAGGCAGCGAGCTCGATCGCAACGTCCGGCGCGGAGGAGGACTCGCGGCCTCCAAATCCCTGCTCACTCTTTGCCATTACCCAGTTCGAGTGCACGGCCACTTCCCGCGTGACGTGTTGGCCGCTTGAACGCGTCTTCCGCAAGTGAGTGAACTTTGTTTTTTCTTCGACTCTTCTGGCCTCTTCAAAACCGGTCTTTGTCAGGCGAGGCTCTGTTCTTTGACCGACCGGGAACTTGCTCTTGTTCCGCCTGCCGAAACCACGGCCAGCAGCTTCGCTGAGATGCTGGTGAGCGTGCGGCTGTGTCGGTGTGGAGGTAACGCTGGTTACGACTCGCGTAATCCTCTGCATGAAGAGCGCATTGCTGGTACCGGAAGGGTGTTTCATCTTGTTGGCTCGCAGCGCCGTCTGCGTACAAGGACTTTACTGGAGCCCTTGTCCCGAACACATGCTCAGTCGCACCTGTGCCCGTAGTCCGCGCTTCCACATGGCTACCCTGCCAGACCCATTTGAGGCTACCATGGGCAAGCGGTATGGGGTAAGGGACAGCCCTGGACATGGTCTCCCGTTCGTGCCTTTGCCTGCTCGCGTCCGTGCCCACCGCAGAGCTGTTCAATGCTACCAACTCCTCCGTTTCGACTGCATCTTGGGGTCTACATCTTGAGACCCCATTCGGCAAACCCATTCCTCATGTGCTTGCGCAGCCCATGCATAATTCAGCCTGATCTTGCTCGGACCGGTGTTGCCGGAGCAACCACCATCGAACCATTCCTGCACTCCAAGTCACTTGTTCGGGGGTCTCGAAAATGCAAGACAATAAGAATACGACGCTGATCGGAGCACAGGTGCGGCGCTGGACCGGCAGTAGAGGTCACGAACCGACTCGTGGACAATGGGGGCGATGGCGTCCCGGTGGTCGACCCCCAATTCCTGTGAGTCAAGCCCATGCAGATCTCAACGGACCAACTCTAACAGCGCCTCCAGTGCACATCCGCCCCGAGGCAAGATATGGGCAGACATCCGCTAGTCTACGCTGCCACACATACGTCGCCACTCCCTGCCGGGCCAACCTTGTATAACGATGGGTGTAGCAGCGCTAGTGACTCGTCCTGGTAAAGACAATGTCGACACCGCCCAAAGCGTCGTTGCTCGCCTGATCAAGCTTGATATCGTGGGAAAGTAACAGCGCCTACACCTCAATACCCCCTAGAACGTGACCTCAAAAGGGAGGCGCTCATGACAAAATGCGCTGTAAAGAACGTCGTGAGACACCCAATGTAGCTCTCCTCAATGTGCACTGCTGTCATTACGCACATGAAAAAAAAAGTCTTTGACCGATCCTGAATCCCACAAGAGTTCTGGAGTCGTAGGTGAAGGGGCGTTAGTCCTGGACTGGATCGACCGTGGGAGGGAATGACCGTGGGAGTCGTCGGCGTGACGGACTCGGCGTCACGTTTGCATCACATACAGCCTGTATGGTGGAGAACGGCGGCCGCGATACGAACCCGAGGTCTTGATGGCCCATTGTCTGGCCATTGCTCGTCATGATTTATACGCTCCACTTGCATCCGCATTATTTCGGCTGACAGACAGTCGTTGTGAAATGGGAGGTGCCGAGTGCCACAAACTGCTCAGACTCGTGTATCTTTGTCCCAACGGCTCTGCAAGGTGTCCTTGTGGTGGAAACATTGCTTTGCTTTCTGCCTACGAAGCGAGTAGGTCCGTCAGAGACTGCATACATATCCCAGTTGTGCATGTCTCTATCGCCGAGCGCTTCTGTCCCTTGGTCTCGCGCCACACCCTGCTTTTACAATGGTCCCCCGCGACAAGCATGAGCATCTCAGGATTGACTTAACGGACGTCGGAGCAATTGTCGACCCTTTGCCTCTCATCAGTTCCGAACAGTGCTCCGCGTCACCGCGGCGCGGTGCCTGTGCCTACATTGCACGTTCAAGCTACCGTGAGAGCTCCGCAGGAGCATTGATTCCAGGATAACGTGCAACGCCATAAAAGCACCACATGGACGACAAGGGGAGCGCTGGGGGTCAGCGTACGCACGACAAGGAGGATTCCAGGAAAACGCCGCGTCCCTAAGGCACCTGACAAAACTACGAGATAGAGAATGCGACAAAGAGAGAATTTCTAAAGCCCTCTGCAGCGTGACACTCCCCGGGTGCGTGTTTCAGCTGGTATCCCACGAATGCACACGCAGCGGCTGCCAGCTGGCGTGGGAGAGGTATCTCTGCCCCTTGCTTGTGCGGGGTTGCTCTTCCTGATGAGCTAGCGACGCCAGCTTGCCCAACTTGGCTGTAACCGTGCACGAGTGGCTTTGTATTGGCTGACATGAAGGTTTGGTCGTCGTCGAGGACCTGATCGATACGCATACGTCTGTTGCATGCCGATCGGCCCCGCTTTAACGTCGCTCTCGCTTGGTCGAGATGGGCATCGTCGGGAGCTTGTTCAATGCTGTGGCCCCGGTTGGCCCCATTGGGACCAGGGTCAGTACCACAAGAGCCACAATGGCAATGCCAGGAGCAGCGACATAGAAATAGCTATGCTTAGGAACGCCTACTCCTTGCTGACCCATGTTGAGGAACACGCTCACACAAAGTGTTTCACGCTCCAGTATAAGGTTGTACCGAGTATTGGTGGCGCCGGCGTCGACAGTGGCAGTAACACACCACCCGAGTTTCCCAAACTCGCACTCCTTTCCCCCACTTTTACATCCTGGTCACCCAGGTATACGCTCTTGCATACCTGACCCGACTACCTAGACCCCTGACCCGGCAATGTGTCTTTGTCTGGCCAGCGAATAGAGCAGCAGCATACGGCGTACGGAGGTACCGAGCCTTCCGGGCAAGGTACTGTGTCCCACGCCTAAATGGCACTAGCTACCGGAACGGATCGATACAAGTGTAGCACGTATAGACAGTGAAAATGGAATCATTGTGTCGTGACAAGGGTGCAGAAAGTCTGGCCGAGGACAGCATCGGAGACGGCAAGGAGAAACTGTCAGGGCTGCCGAAGCTGCCTCTTCTTGCTTGTTCGCGAATGCCCTTGTTTGCAGTGCGTACCTCTCGGCTACTTCAGCACCTTTTTGGTCAGTGTGGCAGTAGTGTGGACGTGGTTGCTTGAACGTTCATTCACCGTCGACGACCATAGGTAGACGCGCTTCACTGCTGTCCGCCGTCTCACCCGACTTGCTCTCATCGATGCTGTGCACATCATAGTCACGCTCACAAAGCACTTCACAATGCATTCCAGCACTCTTAGTTACCGGATGCAAGATTGGGGACGAGTTGGTGGGCTTGCACTTTGGCACCGATCCGCGCATATTAGCAAGCCGCAGTACCTACAGTATCACGCACTTTCCAGACCAAGTAGCATCTACCCCACGACACACAGACATGCTTACCAGCTCTTCTTGGCCCTAACGCATACCCACAGACGCAGCATATCGAACACTGTGAACATTATGGCCAGTAGTAGTGCCACCCCGGCGCTTGTCACCCTGGTACGCCGCGGCACCGGCCGTGATCAGTGTTCCGCGACACAATGTTGAGACATCCGGCTCGGAACGTGGCTCACGATGCCGTCAATCTGAGGGATCGGATGTGCGCTTCCATTGTATTAGTGAGCTGGTCGTTGTCCCAACCCACGAGTCAGTACACGGCCCTTCGGTACTCTTCCACGTCGCAGGTTGCAGGGAACAGAGTGACCACTGTTGTGCAGTGGGCTTTGTACAGTGTAAAAAGAATTCGCCGCAGGGCAGCCATAACGTGTATAACGTATTTTCCCTTCAGCCGTCCATGCTGGCAATTTCATGCCCCCAAACCGAGCCGCACCGCGCTGCGGGAACACTGTGCCAACGACAGAGTACGGCCTCGGGTCAGGTAGTCAGGAAAGAAATCAAGGAAAGCACGCGACTAACCTTTTTTTACCGTTTTTTCTTTTTCCTTAAGAGCCGAGATTGATCGAAGCGGGAACCCGCGCGGGTGAGGTCACGAAACGCGATCCGGGTGAGCCGGGAGTGACTTCCGCGTGACTTGTTGTCCTGGTGTCTAGATTGAGATTGCACGCGTTGTGGAGAATCATACATATACGTTGCTGAAAAGCTTACTTGCCCACGGTGGTCTTGTTTCTCGTCGCGTCGACGGGCGGTTGGAGGGGGTCTGGGAGGTGGGCGATGGCTTACCCCCCTCTCCCCCCGGTTCATGGCAGTGAGTGGTCTTTCAGCGAGCGCACTGGGACGAGTGCTGACGAGCAAACCATGCATGATGGAGACTACGAGATTGAAGAGATCGACGTTGCTGATAAGATAACGATCCACTGAGGAATGAAGATCATCAAATTGCTTGGCTCTCCACCATACCACCATCGCGGCCGATTTCGACTCGAACCATCAGAGTTCATACCTCAAGCCGCACCATACTCTGCATATCCCACCCCCCGCGCCATGCTCGCATCCCAAGCCACCCATGCATACCCAGCATCGCTCTCGCCCATTCCTCACAGCC
Source organism: Prillingera fragicola (assembly GCA_002335605.1). Taxonomy (NCBI): domain Eukaryota; kingdom Fungi; phylum Basidiomycota; class Tremellomycetes; order Trichosporonales; family Trichosporonaceae; genus Prillingera; species Prillingera fragicola. The sequence continues at coordinate 2,746,335 of BEDY01000001.1, forward strand.
TTCACCTTCGCCTTGCTCGCCAACAAACCATCCCGTCGCGATGCCCACCAAGCCACCCCAAACGTCCTCCAAACCTTGACGCGACACGTACACCTTCCTTCGCCGACTGATCTCAGCCCCTCGAGAGCACGCAGTCAGTCACCGGTCTCACGAGCTGCTTGTGCATGCCCCCAGCCGTTTCGAACGGCTGAACATTGACACGGCTCTCGAAATCCCAGCCCACTCTCACTCTAAGGTCCCGAACTGGCGTCCGGTTGCACAACGTTTATGCTCTGGTGATCACGGATCGCCGTGCCCAGGGACGAGATGACTCTAAGCGAACGTGATGGCCGGTGAGTCTTGGCATGCCAAGTTGGATGTGAGTTGCGACGAGAGGGCCAACGTACTGTGGAGGATGGTTCTTCCCCACTGCGACTTGACTAATTCATAGACTCGTTCCGTCCTACCGGAGCTACCCCGCCGCCCTCCTACAGCCTCTTCCTAACCCATGGTTCCCCTTCCACGTCTCGATCCTATCAGCTCATTAGATGGTGTACCTAAAGTCTGGGTTCTGCACAAGTCAGCACACGTCAAAGCAGAGACAGAAAACCTACGGCCAGATCAGTGAGGTCCTCGAACGCAAGCTCGTTGGCAGGAGGAACATTGTTCTGCGCCTCCTCGCGCTTCCTGTTCCGGCGCACGAGCATCCAGCGCGTAACGAGAACGGTGATGATCAGGCATGTGTCTGACTCGTCAGTCACTACACCCTCACAGGTTTCGACTCACAGATACCGAGGTGGATGTACAGCGAGTTGATGTAGCGCGGGGCCCACTTGGACTGGAAGATCTGCGGGGAGATGGCGTTGCCCGACGCCCAGCCAATGTATGTTACCGCGTAGACGATTGATTTTTTCGTCTGGCCGGCAACGTTGCGTGAGAGTGTGAGGAAGATGGGTGGGTTGCACTGCTGTCAGCTCTTGTATATGGGGTTGACTTACGGCCTGGAGACACTGCATGCAGTAGAACGCCACGATGAGACCGGCGCGTGTGGCGGGGCTAGGCGCCACGGTGATGAGCGTAATGGTGCCGATAATGTTGGGGATGCAGAAGATGATGATACACAGGAGCGTCTGCTTGGTCTTGGAGATGAGCCACCCCATGAGCGCGTACATGAGCAGACTCATGACGCCAATGGGAATGTTCAGGAGCTGACTCTCCTCGACACTGAAGCCAAACGCCTTGTTGATGAGCAAGTTGGCGAATGTGCCGATTCCACCGACAATCATGCACTGGAAGCAGGACATGAGGAAGAGGAGGTAGGTAAGCGGGTCCTTGGCGGCCTCCCAGGCTTGCTCGGAACGCCAAACTTTCTGCTTCAGGCCTTGGTTGTTTGGGCGTACGCGCTCGACAAACTTGACCCGCTCCTCCTTTGTCAACCAGCGTGCGCGCGTGGGCGAGTCGGGCATGAACAGCAGGACGGCGAGGGAGATGGCAAACGATCCAAGGGAAATGACGAGGTGCATGTACTGCCAGCCGCGGAGACCGTAGCCGTGAAACTTGAGGTGGTAAAAGCCAAAGCCCAGGAGGCCGCCGATGATATAGTTGAGGCCGATCATTGCCTGCCAGGCCGCGGTGACGGGAGGTTGTTCCTCCTTGAGATACCATTGAACAGTGACTAATTGTTAGTGATGCACCTTGACGAGGCACTCACTGGCAAGCAAGCAAGGGCCAACCAGAGACTCGAAGAAGCCCAAAAGGAAGCGAATAGCAAGAACAGGCCCGATAGACAGCGAGAAGGTGAGACCCATGAGGAGGATTGACCAGATGCAGATTCCGCCTGCCAGGAGTTTACCCAGAGGCAGGCGACGGACACACTGGTTTGCCTAAAGGGTCAACTCGTTACTCAAGTTTGCACATAAGACATACCACTGGCTCGCCGAGAATGATACCGCACCATAGCACAGTGTTGGTGAGGGCATAGTCCTGTCCCTTGGCGCCCACATCGTCAATCCAGCCCATGATGCTGAACGTCAGCTACGCTGAGGTCTTGTGCACTCACGAAGCTGTACCAAGAGTACCCTTGTCGAGCACCTGCCCAAGATAGGCAAGACACATGAGAGGCAGGATCCGCTTGTGAACACGCCAACGCATCGCAGCACTCTCCTCCTCGGTGATGGTAATGCTTGGGTCGACATAGCCGCGCGCGTCTTGGTCGACAACTTCAAAGGCCTTGGCATCCTTTGTCTCCTCGATGTCTCTGTGCTCAAACTCGCGATGCTCGGTGGCAAACCCAGGCTTGGAATCCTTGTCGAGCGTTGCAGTCGCCATTGTGATTGCTAGAGTGTGGGTCACCTGTGGGGCGGATGCGGGGCTCTTTTCATGATGACTTTCGAGCTGTTATATTGTAAAGTGAGTCATGGTATCGTTGCCAGTGTTGTGAGCAATTGTAAGCAGCCCACTGGTCAGCTGAGAGGAGTGTCTTGCGACAAGGATCGATGTCGAGGAAGAGGGAAAGGGATGGGGCATCTCCATCTCCATCTCCATTTCCATCTCCATGATCACTCGGCAAAGGCCGGTCCGATCGCCCGGCTGCCCAGGTTGCCGGTTCGTCCACCCACGCAAGGCGACGCTTGTTGATGTGTGTATGCAGGCCGTTAGGGCAGTCAAAACGCTGTTGGATGGCCATGCATGACCAGGTAGTACGAGAAGAAAAGAGACAAAATCATGCATACGAAAAGCGAGTGGGCACTGGCAGCGGTCCACTGTCCACTGTTTGTTGCGTGCCTGCCACTACTCACACTATCATTCAGATCATCTTACCTCCGTCGGCTGGGTCTCTGTCTCGTTAGTCAGTAACGCGAGATACGGCCTGTAAAAGAACAATTGGCACGACAAGCCACATGAGGTAGACATGAGGTAGAGACAGTTCCAAGCATTTAACTCATTCATAGACCATCTCTGCCAAGCTATTATTTCTGACATCCTAAGCCGTGCCATCACCAAGGTGGCGAGCAAAGACTGTGCGACCATTGAGGCCCTTGGCGGTGACTACTTGGTCGTCACCTGGCATGAGATCAATAGCCTGGTCCGACCATTTGCACTCGCTTCCGTCTCCCTCGACGTCCAATACGATGCCCTTGATGGGCATGCTGCTGGATAGCGTCACCTGGTCGCCGTCCACGGTGATCTTGAGCTTGGCGTCGGGGAATGTGAGATATTTCCATGGCTCGGGCCAATTGGAATAGCGAGCGAGAACAGTGTTGCCATCCATCAACCTCGCCTGTACGACGATTGGGCGAGGCACCTCGGAGCGAAGAGTACGCGTCGGCTGGCCGGGCACATCACCCTTCCAGACCTCTGTGGAGGCGTTAGAGGCCAGGGTGACAGGGAAGGACCGGCGGTCGACCTCGCCTTCGTTCAGGTCAAAGGAGACCAGCTCGATAGTCGCTTCCTTGGGCTGGAGAGTCGAGTTGCATGCCCACAGTTCAATCTCGTTCCGGATAGTCAAGAACGAGGAAGTTTGGGCATCGCGTTTGGTAATAATCTCCTTACGCGCCATGCCGACAGTGTAGGGCCGCATCTCACGGGCAATGGCGAAAAAGGCAGGCTTAGGCCTGAGATAGTAGTCGCAAATAGCCCACGACACGCATGGCCAGCAATCATTCAACTGTGGCGTCAGCAGGTCACGCTCACTGCAACTCACCTGCCACACCAACGCTCCGGCAGTGTACTCCCTCCCGCGGCCACGCCACTCCCGCCTCCACAGCCTGTAGGCCGCTCCAAGCGTTTCAGCCTGCATGATCTGCGTGTAAAAGACATAGCTCTCCATGTCGAACGCGTGTCGAAAGTTTTCCATGAGATACAGCTCAATGCGGCGCTCAAACCCGACCCCCTTGTTGTGCTGGACACTAACCCGGCTCTGGGGGAAGAACTCGGTAGCTTCCTGGCCAGGCTCAAAGAACTCGCGCACAGTCCGCAAGTTGGGGTATCCCTGCATGCCAAACTCGGAGACAAAGCGGCCAGCTAGCTTGTCCCAGTTTGACCACGGTTCTTGGGTGCCGTGCCAGACGTTCCATTGGTGAATGTCCCCCATTGTCGCGTCCTTGGTGTTCACGCCGCCGTAGGGTGAGCCGCGGTGGTAGTGGATGTTGCACATCTGCTCGACTACTTTCGGGAGAATGATCTCGTAAATGTGGCGCCTGAGATCAGCTTCAGTTGGAAGAGGTACGCACGAGGGGAACTTTGTCTGCAGGTAGTTGCCAGAGTTGTCGCTCCAGTCCATGACGCCCTCGCGGTCGGCGAGCATGTAGTCTTCGTTGTTGCCGGCAAAGATGACCACCGATGGGTGGTTGCGAAGACGTTTGACCACCGTCTCAGCCTCTTTCCTGACATTCTCGTTCATGCGGGGGTATGACGGGTAGAGCCCGCACCCAAACATGAAGTCCTGCCACACAAGCACGCCCATTTCGTCACAAGCGCTGCTGTTAGCCAGTGTTTCTCCCGTGCCAGTCTCACTTGTAAAGAGCCTCATCCTCGTAAACACCGGCACCCCAAACACGCAGCATGTTCTGATTTCCAGAGACCATGAGCGCGACCCAGTCGCGGTAGCGCTGCGGCGAAATCTCCGTGAGGTAGTTGTCGGCTGGAATCCAGTTACTCCCGCCGCAGAAGATGCGCACGCCGTTGACCTCGAACAAGAAAGTGGTCCCTGGCTGGTCGAGCAGGGGTTCTTGGATGACTTGGGCGTGACGGAATGCGACGCGAGACGAGGTGCTGGCGAGAACGACAGACTGGGAGGTCAGCTGTTAAATCTGCTAATTGCGCTCACATCATTGATCAGCTCGATATCGAGGGTGTAGAGTGCTTGTTTGCCATAGTTGACTGGCCACCACGCTTCAACTTGATCGGGGACGCTGAGTTTCAAGTCCAAAAGACTCTTCTGCTTGACCTGCTTGACCACCAGGCCCTCACTTGTCTTGAGAGTGTACTGGATCTCATACACCTCTGGCGGCGACGGGAAGATGTCCAATTCCTTGACTGCGAGCGAAGCAGTGTCAAAGGAAGGAGCGACAAGATCGCAGTCTACCCGTGTTTCAATGCGATAGGCATACGTCTCGAGGACGATCGGGCGCCATGGGCCAACAGTCATGATAATGGGTCCCCAGTCCCAGCCCCAGCCATACTGGGCTTTACGGGCGTAGAGGCGGTTGGACTCGCCGTTCCCTGTCGTCAGTGTCGCCCTCTCACCGGGACTCACAGAGTGTTTTCGGACCTCCATTGGCAGCTTCCTCTGCTTTAGCAGTCAGAAGGGGCGAGGCAAACTTGAGCTCCAACGTGTTGCTGCCTTTGTGCAGTTTGTCCTTGACTGCAAAGCGGTGGGCGATAAACATGTTGTCCGTGTGCGCGACCAGTTGACCATTGAGAAATATGTCGCAGAAGGTGTCGAGTCCCTCAAACACAAGGTCGGCACAGCCGGTGAGCTGGTCGGTAGTAACCTCAAAGGTCGTCTTGAATGCCCAATCGGCCTCTTGGATCCCTGCGCGTCAGGCTCTGCTCGACGCTAAGCAACTCACACTGGACGTCCCACTCGGCGAGACCTTTGTAGGCGTCTGGAATCTTGCCAAGCTTCTGCAGCTCGACGTGCACGGAGGTCGGGACTTTGCATGGAGACCAGTCTTTGGTGATGTTTGGCCAGGAGGCAGAGGAGATCTGGGTGAACTCCCAGTTGTCGTTGATCGTCTGGGTAGGCATGGTTGTTGGCTGCGGTGAATCGATAAGGGGGAAGTGGTAGTTGCAAATGTGACGATGCACGAGTCCTTGTCTATGAGTATGCGTTCCATGTCAACGCCGATGTCGATCACCTGAGATACGGCTATGCACAGATGCGCAAAGATGGGAAGATGAGGAGGGATTGGTGTTGGAGATGGAGGTGGAGATGGGCCGGAGATGGAGGTGGAGATGGGCCGGATATCTCCGGATCGATTGCAACGTCACATGAAGCTGTTCCTCCATGCATGTGCAAGTTGGAGTGCTCTGTTGGTCCTATGAACAGGTGTTCAAAGCACTCACAAGTGTATATATCCACGCCAGTGAAGAGGCTTGGCACCAAGGACGACCATGCCCCAGTACAAATCGCTTACCCCGGAGGAGCAACGCCACTTTCTCGAGCACGGCTGGATACGAGTTCCCAATGCCATCAAGTCAGAGTATCTCAAGCTGTGGATGGATAATCTTTGGGTCCGGCTGGGCTGGGACGAGCACGACAAGTCGACTTGGAAGGAAGAGTATGTCAAGCTGCCCCGTCACCGGGAGGTTCGTGCCGAAGAGTTTGCCCCAGAGGCGTGGGCCAAAATGTGCGAGCTAGTTGGTGGGGAGGAGAGGGTGGATCCGGAGCGCGAGCGATACTATGGCGATCAGCTCATTTGCAACTTTGGAAAGGAGGAAAATATCGGCCAGACACACAGTTATGACAAGCTCGAGGCCTGGCACACGGACAACGACTGGTGGGTTGAGCTGGTGAAGCAGTGCTTACCACAGGTACCGCCAGTTCCTCGACTCGAGCGGCAACGCACTTACCATAATCTGCTGCTTTACCGACGTCCTTCCCCAAGGCGGTGGCACGGCAATCTGCGAAGATGGCTTGAAAGGTGAGTACAAACTCTGGACACAGACTAATGCCAGACGTGGTAGAGCACTTTTACGCACACCCCGAGGGCATCGACCCGCCATTCCAGGACATTTTCGATGTCTGCAAACGCAGCAAGGTGTACACTGAGATTGTCGCCAACGCTGGCGACATTTTCCTCACCCACGGCATGCTGCCGCACACGCACACGCCCAACCACCTGCACTATGCGCGTGTCATTACGAATCCGCACGTCAACCTCTCCGAGCCATTCAACCTGAACCGGGACGATGGCGACTACGTGAGTCTCAGTCGCTGATAGTGCCAACACGCCAGAGCCTGTGTGAGCAAGTCATCCTGCGCGCACTCAACCGCACGTCCGTTCCAGAGTACGTCCCCACGCGCCCCCGCCTGGCATTCTACCCCCGGACCGCCTTCTTCAAGCGCGAAAAAGTACACGACGAGCTCGAGCGCATGCTGCGCGACGCCGCTGAGCGTGGCCTCCCGGCCAGTTCTGTTGATAGTGTGTACCTCGCTGGGGAAGCTGCGATTGCCGAGCATGAGCGGCGCAACGGCTACGACCAGGCCTGGGGGCCTACGGGGGTGAGTATTGCGATGGCTACGGACGAGGTGCCGCACTTTCCCACTGTGCAAAAGCAGGTGCTTGTGTAGGAGTCATCTTAGATGTGGTGATGCAAAGCAATGTTGGGCAGCGAGCAATGTTGGGAGTGATTGTAGCTTGATCCGGCGACTCGGCCCGGACCGGCAACGACCGGCAACGACGACCCACCATAATATGTCTGGCTCGCTTCATCTTGTCGTTACTCTCATGCCCATATGAACCTAGATCAGCCCCGCCGCATAGCCAAAGCCTGCGAAGCGTGCCGTGTACGAAGGACGCGCTGCTCGGGCGTCGTCCCCTGCGACCAATGCACCGTCCTAGGCATCAGCCCCGACTGCACCATCCGGGCGAAAGCCAGGCCACGGCGCAACCCCGTCCCGGCTGCTCCCTCGCTCCCCCAAACCCAAGAGCCTCCAAACCAGCATTGGCAGCGCAAGGGCACAGCGCAGTTTATCAGAAATGTCGAAGTCACAGTGGACGCCTGGCTCGCAGCAAACGGTAAGGCCTTGGTGAAAGCAGCCTAACGACCCAGGCCACACACCAAGACTCACTCTCCCTCCCATCCCCCTCATCTCCACCCTTCCCCGCACCCCGCTCCCGACGTCCCCACTGGAGCTAGCAGCACTGGAAGACCGCCTAATCTTTGCCTCCCGCGCAAGCGAGGTCCAATACATGGAATTCCTCACTCCCTCGCGCATCAACGACCTCTACGCGCGGCACCGGCACCACCCCGACTCGCTCAACGCAGACCAGAAGGCTGTCGTCGCCGCGTGTCTCTGCCTGGGGCGCGTCACAGAGCTGGCATTCGACACGGACGCTCAAGGCGGGAAACGCATGCGTACCATCCCGCCAGGCTCGTCTCGCGAAGACGTGACGTATTACCACCTCGCGCTGGAGTATCTCGAGCAATGGGGCTCGGCGTCTTGCACTGCGCTGTGTAAGTGGCCCATCGTGGAGGAAGCTGACACGCAGGCGCACTCCACTGCATTGTCCTGTTTGCAATGCTAGTCGGCGGGCCCGAAGACTCGCGCGAGCTCCTAGGCGCCATGTCGTGGCAAGCCCGTGAACTCGGGCTGCACCGCCGCGAGACAGCTGCCTCCTACCCGGCCCAAGACCGCGTCGCGCCCCTCTTCACGTCAACACTGTACAAGGACACATGGTACAATACCCTCTGCGACACGCCCCCCTTCAGCAGATGGAGGGAATACGAAGTCGACCCGGGAGCCGGGCCCGACGTGCCGTCCTCGCAGGGCATCCTGTGGCGCCTGGCCGTGCTGGAGAACGAACTGCTGGGCGACGTCCACTCTGGCCGCGTCGACAGCACCAGCCCGGATTTCATTCTCGACACCGAAGCGCGCTGGTGGCCGCTCATGCGCGAGTGTGGCGACGAGCACGGCGACAGGCCACTGGCGGCAGTGCACCCGTATGCAGATATACGGTTCAACTGGTATGTTTGCTTCACAGGAAACCAAACTGACAAGCGCAGGATCCGGCTCCTCCTCCGCGCACCTTGCATGAACCACCCGCGCCTCGGGCCCTCGTCGACGCCAATAGTCGCGCGCAGCCTCTCGCGCATCCTCCACACGTATGGGGGTATCACGGCCAAGGGAGGGTATTTTCCGTGCTGGGCCCAGCTGCGGCGAATAGTCACCTGCGGACAGCTGCTGGTCCTGTGCTACAATGCGCGCGAGCTGGGGCGGGGCGAGAGTGAGGCCCTCTTTGGGGTGTTTCTCGCGCTGCTGAGTGAGCATGTGGGCAGCTTTGCCTTTGTGGAGAGGTTGAAGAGCGAGTTTGAGAGTGTCGCCCGCATACTGGGTACGTCGTCTGGTTGTGGCTGGTGCTGACGGACACAGGGCTGGCTATCCCGGATTCCCAAGGCTTTTCCGAACATTTCATGGCAGAGGAGTTGCCGTTTGTGTTCGACTATTCGGTCTTGTCGTGGTTTGACCCAGTGGACACGCTGCCCAACTTTCAAGGCCCAGAGGATGTCGCTCAGCTGCTGGGAGTTGGCGAGGCCGAAGGGCATTTGGGGACAGAGATGCCTACAGGTTACTAGTGGCACAGGAACACAACAGGGAGCCCGTACGATGTGTCGTCGTGAGATGTACTTGCCTGTCGTTGTCGCTGTCGTTGTCGTTGTCGTTGTCGTTGTTGTTGTCGTCGTCGTCGTCGTCGTCGTCGTCTGCGTTGGGAGCGCCGTACTACTCGTTCTGTGTTGACAAGAAGTGACTGTGCTGCGCCCCCGTTCGCCTCCATGAGCCTACTCATCCTCCACCTTCTTCTTTCAACATTTCATCCTCCTCATCCTCATCCACATCCACTCCAATGCCACGCAAACGAGCAAGCTCAGACTCGGATCCAGGCATGTACGTCTCTCTCCCCGCACTCTGCAGCACACCACTCACAGCCCAGCCCAGCCGCCATCCAAACCCACCTCAAAGCGGCCGTAGCTGCTTCCCGCTGTACGTCCCCCTCTCTCCCATACTCTGACCCTTCCCCCTCCCCTTGCACTCAGACGCCGGCACAGAGCTAACCAACAAGCGAGCGTCGCGAAACAAGCCCAGTCCAAAGCCGACTCTCTCGTCGACACGGCCCAAGAAAAGCTCGTCAAAGTCGTGCGCCCCTCTTGCCTTTGCAGCACTGACACCAGAGCGACAAGTACCGGCACGCCGTAGAGGTCACCCACCGGCATCAACTGTGCGTCCCTCCCCCGCGGCCAAGCTGACGGACAGCGAGACGCGCTACGCCGAGCTCAAGGACGGTATTGCCGAGCAAGACCGCATCATCGCCTCGGCGTGGGCAGCGGTGGGCGCGCTGAGCGAAGAGTTACAGGGCGTCATCGACGACGCCATGGGGGTTGTGGCTGCCGAGCTCGAGCGCGGGGAGACTGTTGCGCGCGGTTGTGAGCTGGTCGTCGGTGAGGCTGGTGAGGGGGAGCGCAAGGCGCTTGCCAAGCTGGGCCTGTCGTAGTGCTACCTGCGCGCCCAGGAGGTCAGACTGGTCAGCGCAACCATGAGCCATGCAGAGAGGATACATTGTGCTCGATGCCGGTGCCGATGCTCTAACTAATGCGACTTCAACTTCTTCTCCAACCTGCGGCGTCAGCGCTACACGCACAACAGAGACGTACGCCATGAACGCCGCCATTGTCGGGTCCATGGCCGGCAGGGCCGCCGGCTCGTCGCCCTCGCCGCCATCCTGCTTCTCGCCCTCCGTCACTGCCTCAGGCCACTCCGCGTGTGGGACACCCTTCTTCTCTAGCCGCGTCCGCGCCTCCTTGACTGCTTCAGTGTACTCTTCCAAATCCTCCGCATAGATGGTCAACACGCAGTGCACGCAGCCTGACATGCAGCAGTCTGCTCTGTCAGTGTCAACTCGGCCAGCAGTGACTCACCCTCATCACCTGGCGTAATGGGCTTTGGCGGAACCTTGACCCCTTCAACCTCGACGACGGCCTCGCGGCGCGTCGGCGGCGTCGGCGTGCTCGCCACCTGTGCTGCGTCGGACACGGCCGGCATGTGCGGGAGGTGCACGAGGATGTTGGCCGGCATGTTGGCCGGTCGCCTGTACTTTGCCATAATGTCGCCGCGGCTGCTTGGTGCCGTGGTGTGGAGGGGCCGTAGCGTCCATGTGCGGCGGGCGATGGCGGCGACGAGGTGCCGTGTCTGCATGGGCCGTAGGGGTGTCATGGCATTGTTGATGGTGACTGTCAAGATGAGAGATGGCCCGTCGATGAAGATGTCGTCAGCAGGTACCCAATTGGTCGTTTGACAAGAATCACTACCCTCAAAGTCACTACATCCCTCTTTCTTGCTTTTACATTCTACTCTTCTCTCCTTATTCTTTTCACAATGCCCGCCCCAGCTATCCGCCCCGTCCCCGTCGCCCTCATCGGTCTCGGCGGTGTCGGCAAGGCCATTCTCTCGCAGCTCCTGTCGGCTCCCCTCAGCTCAAAGTTCCAGCTGGTGCTCATTGCCAACTCGCGTCTGTCGCTGTCGCTCCCCCTGCCCACAAACACTCCCATCACCCCTACAAACTACCTGCCCATTCTCGAAAAGCACGGCCAGGCCCTCGACATTCCCAGTGTCATCTCGGTGCTTGCTGCTCACCCCGACGCCCCTGGTGTCCTTATCGACAGCACTGGCTCGGACGCCATCCCCGCCCTCTACCCCACCATTCTCGGCCACGGCGTCCACCTCGTCACTCCCAACAAAAAGGGCTTTTCGTCGGCCCAGGCGCTCTACGACCAGATCAACGAGGTTTCGTTCCCCAACACCTCGGCTCTCGTCTACGGCGAGTCGACCGTCGGCGCCGGCCTCCCCATTCTTTCCACCCTCAAGGACCTCGTCGGCACCGGCGACGAGATTGAGCGCATCGAGGGTGTCTTTTCCGGAACTTTGTCGTACATTTTCAACGAGTACTCCAAGGTCGAGGGCGGCGACGCAAAGTTTTCCGACATTGTCATTGTCGCAAAGGACAATGGCTACACCGAGCCCGACCCTCGCGACGACCTGAGCGGCACCGACGTTGCGCGCAAGCTCACCATCCTCTCGCGTCTGATCCCCGGCACCCCCGTGCTCACCGAGGGCTGCCACAGCGTCCCCACCCAGTCCCTCGTGCCCCCCGCCCTCCAGGACGCTGCCGACAAGGACGACTACCTCCGCCGCCTCGCCGAGGGCGACGAGTACTTTGCCAACCTCAACGCCGAGGCGCGCAAGGAGGGCAAGGTTATCCGCTACGTCGGTGTCATTGACGCAAAGGCCGGCACCGTCGAGTGCAAGCTCGGCAAGTACGACTTTGACCACCCCTTTGCTGCAGCTCTCAAGGGCGCCGACAACATTATCTCGTTCCACACCAAGCGCTACTCGCCCCGTCCCCTTATCATCCAGGGCGCTGGTGCCGGTGCCGACGTGACTGCCATGGGCTGCACTGTGAGTGTACCGAGGCCGAGGCGCCATGCGCCGAGGCGCGCCGCGGACGAGGGAGAGCAGAGACAGAGGCAGCTCTCTTCAGCACTCGTCCAGCCTGCAGACAAGCCCAGAGCTAACAATCCCAGTCCGACCTCCTCCGCATCTACGAGCGCACCCGCTCCGTCCAGGCCTAAGCTACAAGCGCGGCTACCCGGATACCCAGGATATCAGGCTCAGGACCCCGCATTGGCGCACGAGGAGGAGAAAAACACGCTGGCTAACCACGGCGGCGTGAGGCAGATGATAGATATGCACAGGAGGCAGGAATGCATAAGCAGCGTCATTAACCCATCTACCTTTTCTACGCGGACATATCCCAAAGTCGACAAAGCACGGGCTTACAGACCCTTGTTAAAGTACAAGGTTCCCTCGTTGCCTGCAAACTTTGGCTCGAGCTTGTCGGCGGTGGTGCGTGCGCGCTGGGGAAAGTAGGCGATGGCGGGGGGCAGGAAGAGGCCGAGGGACAAGCCGACTGGAGCAGTTAGCGTGATTGTGTATAGTGTGGGTGGCCTTACTGAGGGTGAGCTGGGTGAGGAAGGCGGCGGGCTTGCCCTTTGGGCCCGAGAATGTGCCCCGCTTCTCGAGGAGGGTCATGACGAGGGGAGGGATGATGAGGGTTGGCCTGTGTGTTAGCCTTGGGTCGGCGAGGCGACGTACATGTTGGTGAAGACACGCGAGGCGGCGCTCTGCATGACGGCCATCTGGCCTGCCTTGCCCGACTTGCCGAGCTGGGTGATGTCCTCGCCGCCGTCGGCGGTAGGCTTGGCGGTGAACACGTCGATGCCGTCCTGCATCTCCTTCCACCTGATGCAGCTAATGTTGACCACTCCGGCGGACGCGACGGACACGAAGGGGACGAGGCGGCCGAGGAGATGCCTCGCCGACGCCGAGACGGGGAGGCGCGGCACGAGGCGCGTGAGACCCACCGCGAGACCGACCGAGGTCGCCGTCGCGGCAATGTAGGCGGTTGTGAGCTCCTGGGTTGACATTTCGATCGACTTATTGGCGTTGCTGTAATTGACGGCCACGTTGAGGGTCTGGTTTGCCCACTGCCAGAAAATGACGCTCTTGAGCGAGGGGTTGGGCATGAGCATACCCGCCTGATTGTCAGTGCTGGCGAAGTCAAAGGAGGTGGTAGCTCACGCAGATTCTGAGGAGTCAGTAGAGCACAAAGAAGGTGAGCACGAGCAGACGTACAGCAAGTTGGTGGGGACGAACGCCGACATGCGGAAGGGGAGAGTCACTGGCAGGCCAGTGTCGGGGTGAATCGACGAGTCGACCACTGTGCGTGTTAGTAGAGTTAAGTGGTCAGCAGGGAGAGCGGGCGGTGAGCTGTGGCCGTCGACGAGTCGCTGTGGATTCTGTTACCCAGGACGACACAGTACCGTCTCGTGAAGCCATTCTTCACACCGCTCGCTCACCCCTCGCTCACGCCTAAGGAGCTCGCCCGCGCCCACTCACGCTGCTTGGCATGGTCATACTGCTGCTTGGTAGCGGCGTCGACCCAGTAGCCCTGTGCGCCGGCGCCCTTGATCTTTGCGTTGAACTGCTCGACATCAAGCTCGGCCTTTTTGAGCTCAGTCCCCGACGCGAGAAGCGTAAGCGGCGACGTGATTGAGTAAAAGTGCTGCAGACGGCCACCTGTATTGTCAACAGCTGCGCGGCGATAAGAAGGACAAGATGGAAAACGTACTGTACGTGTTCAGGTCGTACTTGGGCTTGGCTGCTGGTTAGCGCTGGCGTGAACCCAAGCTTACAGATGTTGTAAAGACCGTCCTTGTTTGCGTGGTGAGCCATGTTGGGCAGCTCTGGTAGTGATTACTAGGTGAGATGGGAGACAATAGTGGTTGCTCAATGTTGAATCGAGTCGGCGGATGTGGCCGCCAGTGTGCTAGGTCCGGTCCAACTTTTTGGCAAAAGTCACTCACGCCGTTGTCACCGCTGCGGGAGGTCAGACTTGCCCAGCTTGCAAGTAGAGGTGGAGCGTGTTGCCTGGGCATTCTCATCGCCCAGCATGGAGATGCGTATGGGTGTACATTCGTAGTTTATCTCTCGTGAGCATTGCATTAGAGGAAGCAAATCCACAATTAGAAACAGATTGTTGACATTCACTTTCTCTAATCCCAGCTTTGCCCCCGCTAATCTCCTCCTGCCCGGCTAATCACCTGCAGAATCCCTGCACCACTTTGTGCGTCATGACCAGCTAGACACCGACTCGCAACAACTCTCTCACCATCAACAATGGGCGGCATCCAATCCCAACCAGCGAGCACCCCAGCTCCCCCACAACCCGCCGCAGCCCCTCAACCCTCCGCGGGAAACCTCTCCCTCCCAAGCGTCTCCCGCCTCACCTCGTACTTTGTCCCCCTCCAAAACGTGCTCGTCTCCCACTCACACCCGACCTACACCCCCGCCGACCTGCACGCAATCCAAGCAACCCTCTCCGCGCTCGGCCTCCCGCCGGACCTCGCCCAGCGCATCCTCGACTACGCCGGGACGCACGCGGTGTGCAGGCGCGAGTCGCGGCGGCAGCTCACGGTGGCGAGCACGAGCGACCCGCGCGGCGTGCGGTCGCGCGAGCGCGGGGGCGGGCAGGAGGACGAGCTCGGTGTGGAGATTAGTCTCGGCGAGGCGGGGGGGCTGGCCGAGGGGCCGGGGAGGGTGTGGTGTCTCGTGTCCAAACCCGTGGGGTGTGACGAGGACGACGACGAGGGGGATAAGAAGCGCAAAGAGGATACCACCCGGCAAGGCTGGGGGAGCTGGCTCGACAGCCCGAGGCTGTTTTCTACGGCCGTGTCGCCGAGCGTGTTCGAGGAGCGCAAAGGTATCGACGTGCCCGCCGCGGGGCTGGCGCCGCCAACGGACCGTAAGCGCGGGGCATGGGTGCGGTCTATCGTCGTCGACACGTTTAGCCGCGACCAGGGCTGGGCAGACACGCACGCACACTATGGTGGGTACCCTGGTACCGCCGCGCGGGCGGGCGGCGCGCTGAACGAGGCAGGGACTTATGAGGGCTCGCACTCTTTCTTCGAGCTCACTCTCATGCGCGGCGGGTTCGAGGTCGAGGGAAGCCGCGTCGTCGTGCAGCATAATGTTGTTGGTGCGTCGGCCAAGCATGGGTGGGGGCTGACGGCGCAGCGGGGCAGTACTTCAAGCGCCACACTGTTGAGCTCGACGCGACACATCCTCTCGTCCAAGAAGCCACGGATGGGGATAGGGTCGTGCTCTGGGCAAGGGCAATGTACCCCGTGAGTTTGGCGCTTCTGTCGGCGGCAGAGTGACGCTGACGACGCAGGGCTGGGTCAACTTCGTAAAGTGCGTGGCTGTTCGTCATTGACAAACACGAGGCTGACGGTGCAGATATGTTAGTGTGGCTATACACTGGGCGCCATTCCCGCCTCAGTAACTGGTGGCGACGGCGAGTTAGAGCCACGCCGGCTGCGAGACAGCGCAGTGTGGGTGTGGTGCACCCGAGTGCCAGCGCTACAGCAATCAGCGACACTGTATCTGAAACGAGCGTCGAGATGCTCGAGAGTTGTACCGTATGCATCTGTTGTACAATGTCAACCTCGCCAGGACCAGGCGTTACTATCAGCTGAGCCAGGAGTCAGCGACGTACACCACCTTGCCGGCGGCACGGTACCATGCACACGGTAACTGCAATACTGGAGAACACGAGCTCCACGCGCCGAGGTGGAAAGCTAGATCCCATGGAGATACGAGCTACTTGAAAGCGTAAGCCAAGTGACGTCGACGAGGCCGCGTGCCGCGGAACGCCAGCCCTAGGCAGGTTGGACAGCTGATTGCCCTTTTGTCGTTCCAGCATCGGCTGTCTCGCCCCTTGAACAGCTGCTGTCGACAAACGGAGTGGGAGAATACGTCATGCTGTGGGACTGTACTGTGGCATATTCATGTTGCATGTCAGGTGGTGTAGAGTCAGCTGGTCGAGGTCGAGGTTTGGGATCTGACTCTTGCTGCTGCTGCGTGCCTTTGTACGTTCGAGTTGTTTGGTGGGCGGCCTGCTTTTGGCTCATTGTTCCAAATGCGGTCCCCTGTCCCCGCTGCCAGTCGTTGCACACGCGATACTGCTGCGCTCGATGCTGCGTAACAGAGGAGCACAGATTGGACAACGGCGGAGCAGTAGAGTGAAGATTCAGGGCATCCATCCAATGTCAATGTCATGTCGTCAGGGGTTGCACTTCTTGGCTGAACAACAACTGTCCGGCTCGGACGACGACTTGTCATGCCCGATGGACATGCAGCAGCATCATTGCTAGTACAGGTGGCTGCATAGATACATTGCTCCTCTTGTCTTTATCGATTCCTCCATCACTTTTACAATACTACTCCCCACGCTCTTGTAGCTTGATTTCCTCAGCCACATCCCCAGGCTCATCGCGCATCACCCTCGCCCATCCACCACATCCCCTGCACTGTAGCCGGCGGCAACCCCCCTTGCATCCAGTGAGCGTCCCCGGGTCACAGTCCTCGAGCGTCGAGCTTCTAGACTTGGGCAGGACAAAGGCAAAGACCGCCGACTGGGCGTACATTACCCAAAGGCTCGGCGCCATTTAGGGTCCCCGGTACCTTGTTGCCAAGCCCTCGTCCCAAGCCACATCGCTCTCTCTCTTCGGTGTGTCCCCCTCTCGACCTGCTCTCTCTCTTCTTGGTCTGGCCCACAGTCTCTCTCCCACACGAGCAGGCACGCACTCCACCCATTCCTCGCTGCAATCTCTCTCTCTCTCTCTCTGTGCACCATCTACGCTCCAAGACACTCAAGACTTGCCAAGACTTTTACTGCTCGGCTCGGCACCACTCATCCTCTCGTGGCCCCGGATTCACTCCATCTCATCCCCGGACCCCCACACGACCTCATCTCTATCTCTACCTCTCTCCTCATCACTCTACTTCTCAATCGCACTCTCTCACACTCGCCCTCCACTACCTGCTTGACCACCGCCTCCGCAACGACCCGACATGTCGCTCGTCATGTCACAAACATCACCCCAAGCCATGACGCTCGAAAAGGGCGCATCGGCAAACGGACCAAAGGTGCGTAACACGACGAGCGAGCGGCGAACACGACCGCAGCACCACAGCACAGCGACGACCAAGCGTCTGACGCTACCTCACCGCTCCACACTACTCCCCACCACCGCTGACACCCACAGGTCCTCCTCCGAGTCCTCGTAATCTCAGGCCAGGACCACCGCTTCACCTTTGAGCCCACCACAACCGTCCGGCGCATGGTACGTCCCCGTCGTCGACGCTCACAGCATGCATGAGAATCACAGCTGACAAGCCGACAGAAGGAGCTCATCTGGAGCATGTGGCCGCCAGGTACGTACGCACCACCACTGCCCACGCCCGCCGGCGAGGCGAGGAGGCGGCCGCCGCGGCGTCCCCGGATAAATGGAGTATACCCGGTTGGTCCGCCGCGGCGATCCCTCGTGACGGCGGTCGACGCATATGCATGGACGCGGGTCGTTGGGAGGCGTGAGTGCTGACGCTGGTGCAGCTTGGACAGATCCATCCCAGCCCCCGTCACCGTCGTGGCTGCGTGTGTTGTATGCTGGGCGAGTATTGGCCGACGACTCCACGCTCGAGGGTGAGTCTTCTTCTCGGAAACGTGTTCTCGTCTTCTTGGGCGGTCTCGTTGCTGGGACATTATCCGGCTCTGCTGACACACCCAGCCAACAACCTTCCCGTATCTATCACCAACGACGGGGTACCGACGGTCATACATCTCAGCGTCCGCAGCTTTGAGATCAAGGGCGATGACGGTGAGTCCAGGCCAGCTTAGTAAGCGGCCGCTGACCGTATCAGCAGAAGCCAAGAAGATTGCAAAGGCGACCAAGGAGGCCCGCCGGCAGTCGGCGCCACCAAGGAATCGCGAAGAGGACGTTGGCGGATGCTCGTGTGTGATCATGTGAGAGCACGCAGACGGCTGCTCCATGCGCCTCTGCAGAAGCCACACCTCCCTTCTTGGCACCTTATCATCTCCCCTCCCATGGACGACCCTCCTGCCCATCTTGCGCATACACCCGCACGCACCCAGTTGTAAACACCCATCGACCGCCAACGACATGTAAACCTTGTACGCCCCAACTCGGACCTCACCAGTATCGACCCAGAACCAGAACCAGAACCAGGACGAGGCCAGCGAGCCCGACCTCGAGACGATCAACGACGCTCCACACTCCACCCACAGTCCGCTTGCCCGCCACCCCCATCATCGTCCCAGACTGCCGCACCATCACCTACGTACCCGCATGAAAAACGCTGTTATATCCTGGGCATCTCCGTCGTCTTGTCTTGTGGATATCTATGCATGCCGTGCATTACGCGTCCTCGCGGCTGTAGAACCGCAGGATGATGCTTGGGTTACGTAACGAGAGTGGCGACGCTCGTGTCGATCACGACGATCAATCACCTGGTATCTGACGTCGATCCATCTCGTCCCTGCGGCCACTGACAACAATGGCAGCGTACGCAGCATGAACTTACACTCTGACGTCCCAGCACACTGACCAGCTCACCCAGGAAATACGCTGCGCGTCTCGTCCTCGCTTCCCGTCGCGTCCGTCGCGTGCGACGCTGGCCTTAGGGCACTTGGTTCACGATTGACTGCGATGCCAAGCCCCGATATCGTCAGGGCACCAGCGCGTCTGCAATCTCTATCTGCGGCCCACCCTTTTGCGCGGACTGTAAGTAAGTGCTTGGAGTTCGCGACCTGATCGCTGCTGATCAGTAGAAAATGTGCGCATGAGTCGACGCAGCGGCGCAGCCGGCGCCGAAATAGACGTGCATCCCCCACAGATTCCGGTTCTGCTTCTGCCCAGTCCACAAACGTTGATGCTGGCCGCGACGGCATTGCAGCCTGACCTGGTGGTCTTGGCCGTCACAGCCTGAAGTCTGAGCCACCGTCGGACCTCGCGACCGCAACTCTCACTGCAACACGAGTTCAAAATCGATTATGCGGCCGTCTGCCTGGTTCAAGGTCTTGCTCAGCTATGCAGCGCTCACGGAGCATTTGGCACGTATCGAGCCTACTGCTTGGCTGGCCGGCAACTTGTTCGCATGCTACACATGGCGAGGATCGCGTCGCTATTGAGGCTGAAAATGACCTGGCCGCAGAGTTTGGTGGGGGCCTTATCAAGCCGAAGGCCCTATTCGACATTGCAGTGGATGCACTCTACCTGCACAGCTTGGAGCACGACTTTGAGCAAGTGCATTTTTCGAATTACGTGCACTCGGCCATGGCCAGTATGCTGGCGCAGGATATCAGCTGTCCGTCGCTTGTGATTCCTGATGTTGTTGTTCGCCGAGCAAAGTTTCTCCAACGTTCCAACAACGTAGGGAAAGCCTACCCAGACGCCGTCGTGACTGCCAATCGCCTGGAACCCAAAGTGAAGCGCTACGTCGACGACCACGCTGCAGCTGCGTCCGGATCAGCAAAACCAGCGTCCTCGTCTTCTGGAACGGGTCTTCTCCTACGCCGTCATCGCGCACGTCGTCGTCTCGCACACGGCAGCGTCGTACAAGCCGCCCACTCGGAAGAGTGACAAGCGTAGGGTCGATGGCCAGGCTTTTAAAGACGATAATCGAGGAATCAAAGGAGGAACAGCGCTCATGCAGCCTGATCGTAGTGAGCATGGCTCTAGAACCTTAGGGGCTAAAGACGGCGACTCGGAGGAGGAATCGTGTGACTGCCAGGATCCAAACATGCCCGACTGCGAGTTTCTCTTGCCGTCCATCACTCGGCATCACTACGACGAGGACTCTTCACACGACGTACGCGAGTTGGCGATTTACAGGGCGGCTCTCCAGCACATTCGCATTCAACAGGTCACCGTCGAAGAGACGGGCGCGCTCGTCGCTCTTGCCTCCTACTCTGTGAAGGCGCCCGACGTTTTGCTTGATGATGAAAGCATCGTGGGACACATGCAGTATTAGGGCGATACTGTGACCAAGTCCGTCGGCCTGGCCGAGCCAACGTGGTGTGGCCGTCTTGGCGTCTTGGTCGGACGAGAAGGAGGCGTGTTTTGAATGCCACTGTAGGCGTAGTCTTGTTTCATGCATATCCATGTCGACTCCTCGCAAAAGCATACGGTACTAGCCCTCTCATCATCAACGCTGCACCCTCCTGGACCAAGAAAAGTTACTTGTCAATGGCTCCCACAGCTCTACTCGTCAATCTACACCCCATCCGGCCCAGCCGTGACATTAGCCACGCCAAAACAGAGCGCAGGCGGTGCGCTTCTCATCGTCGTCGGGGCCCGACTATCCACCCGGCTTCATAGACTGATCTCTGTTGACGCTCCCGGCCCCCCACGCCCGAGCATCTCAGACCCCCCTCTCTTGGGCGAAAGAGGGCTCGACGTCGAGGCCGTTGCTGAAAGACGCGATAAACATGTTTACGTAAATGTCCACTCTGCCACCTCCACTGGACGCGCCCTAAAACGACTAGTGGCCAACTACACTTCACTTGTTGTTTGCCATTCTCTCTTCCACGTCTTCTCTTCTCACAAAACTGTCCTCTCCCTGTAGACAGTCCTCAAATGTCACTCGTCACATCGGCATTGGCGTCACCTCGTCATCACGCCGCCCAAGAACTTTATACCAGCGACGATGTCCGGTACGCCTGTTGTTTCTGATTCGCCCACTCAGACCCGAGCTGCCAGGCCGCTTGCAATGGCAAGGGTTACTGCCATGCCCTCAAGCCATCGCTGTGAGGCCTCGGATGCGACCATCACTCTCAAAGACTTCACGCAGGTTGTTTCAGTGCGTTCTCCACCGTCGACCTCGCCACCGTCCCCAACTGGTCACGTGGATGACGAACGCTCTTCTACACCCGACCTTGTTCAGAGCAGTGACTCTGAAGCATCTGCCGAAACGCTGTTCCCTAAGCCAATTCCCTCTGTCAAGACTGGCCGCAATGCGACGCTGGGCACATTTGCCGCCGCAGTGTTGCAATTCAACTCAATGTCATCTCAGCCAGACCTGTCTGAGCCTCTGGAAGTCCTCGAGACAACCGGTGGCAACGAACATGACTACAACAGACAATTGGCAAACTGTTTCGCCATTACCGCGAATCGCAATCAAGCTGCCCGTGCCAAGGTGGCCACCGACCTCGATCTTGGATCTCGCTTCTGTGACGGCGGGGTTGAATACATGAAGTGTGATATGCAACGCAGCATCACCACGCTTCGACAAGCTGCCGGGGATCTTCGTGAGTAGTCACGCTGATCGTCGCCACTGACAGACCAGAACCGAACTCGACGCCAACCCACTGTGCAGGCGACGGCTCGGTGGCTCTCGTCAGCGTCCCAGACTCTGAGGCTTCCGAGGGATCGCACAGGGAGAAAGTAGGACGCGACGGCATCCGTCGGCCAGACATGGTCATTTATGGCATCAAGGAATTCGCAGGCAGTCAGCTGACTACTGTTCTTCTCACGGCTGAGCACAAGTACACCGTGGAGCAGGAGAAGGTGTGCCTGGCGCAGGGCATGGCGCAACTTGTCAGCGCTCAGCAAACATTCGGGACCTATCGGTCATACTGTTTATCTGGGCCTTGGTTTACCCGCATGGTGCAGCTGGGCCCGAAGCTTGTCGCCATCGACGCCACCGAGGACCTTGCCAGCGAGTTCGGTGCGCGCGTGTGCAACATTGGCGACCTTTTTCTTGCTATGGACACCGGACCAAAGCATCTCAGCCCCTCCTCCATCGCGCAGTCCCATGACCAGGAGCGTTTCATTGTTTTCATGAAGCACGCTATCGCGAACCTGCTCGAGAAGGACATTGAATGTCGGAGGCTGACTGTGCCTCCTGAGGTCACGGACCGAGCTCAGCGCTTACTCAAGGCGAAGCAGTCCTTCCTCAGGACCTCTCCGCAATTTGAGCCCATTGCGGCAGAGATGAAGTCCAAGGTGAAGCGTTACCTTGCGACCCAGGCAGCCCAAGCTTCAGCTCCCTCTGTGGCGCAATCAGCGTCCACCCACGACGACGACGACGCCCGTGAGAACCGTTCGGGTGATGGTGGCAGTAAACGTGGCGGCGACAGTTCCCGCGGAGGCAGTTCCGACAGCAACTTGGACTCGAACAATAGCGGCGCCGATGATGCCGATGGCCGAGCTACCTCAAACCACAACGCCAACGAAGACGCCGACGCCTACGACGACGCCGACACCTACAACGACGTCGACGCCTACGACGACTCCAGTGCCCCTGTTATGTCAAACCAAGACCCATCGATCCCCGACTGTGCTGTTGGCCTCCCTGTTTCGCCCGCATTTTTCTACAATGGGGCCGCCCCGCCTGTCGAGCTCACGGAACTAGCCGTGCTGCTCGAGGCCCTCAAGGACGTGGATATTCAAGTCGTCACGACTGGCGAGATGGACGAGCTTGAGGAGCTGGCGTTCGACTGTGAACGCGAGCGGGTGAGCAAGCGCACTCGAGCTGCTGCCGACTGTGGCGGGAGGCAGTCAAAGGACATGGCGTGGGCTGCGGCGCCTCTTGTGTCCCGCCCTACATGCCTCGCAGCGTGGCCCGAGGAACTCGATGGAGGCTGCTGAATAAATGTAGCTATAGTGTGTAAATTCTGTTCGCGAAACCAATAATGTGTATACAGTATGTGATGACAACTTATGACGTCTGTTCCGGCACGCGTCTACAAGAACACACCGTTCATGCTCTCTACTGCACTACCCAGTCTGGCATCTACCCTAGGCGGCCGGTGCACCTGGTGGCGGGTTCAACAAGGCCGAAACCGGCAGTGCAGGCGTCTGCCGCTCCCCGTCCTCGGGCACAAGACTCCCCATGCGACTCCGCTTCATGGGCCGATCACTATCGACGCTGCCCCCGCTACTCCTCCGTCCACCCACGCCTGATCCGCCGCGCGAAAGCGGGTTCAGGTGCACCGCGTCCAGCGCGGCAGTTTCGGCGCCCACGGCGTGCTCGACGTCCGTGCTGTTCATCCTCGCCATGGCCACTGCTGCGGGCTCGCCATGCGTGAAGCCGTTACTGGAGGCGGCCTCCTGCGACGCCGCGAGGGCGGCGCGGAGCAGCTCGGGCTCGGCCGGATACGCTGGTCGGCTGGGGGAGGGCGTGCCTGCGCGGCTCCCTGCGCGCGAGCCGGCACGGCTGCTCGTCCTCGTTGGCGTGCCCGCGCGCGAGTTTGCGCGGGACGTGGCCTGGCTGCCCGTGCCCCGGCGCCGGCGCAGGTGGTGCACGCACGGGTCGGCGTGTTCGGTCGCCCAGGCGGCGATCTCGGGGCCGATCTTGACGTGGCCCGCGGCTGTGATCTGGTCCGGCGTCGCGCCGGGGGGTGGGTTGGGCGGCGGGATGGTCCACCCGAGCTTGTCTGACAGGACGGTCACGATCGAGTCGGCGTCGCCGATGAGCGAGATCTAGGTCGGTCAGCTTGTCGCTTGGGCTTGTTCGCTTACGTCTGGCTTGACGTGGTAGACTGGCTGGAGGTTGATGAAGATTTGGGGGACGCGGTGGGGAATGTGGCCTGTGTGTAAGCGATGACACGCTAAAGGACGTACCGAGAACCTCTGACACGGGCGCGACCTTGAGACTCGTGCCAATGATCACCAGGAGGTCGACCTCTTCGCGGTCCACAGCGAGACACTCGTCAAAGTCGTCGGTCAAGGCCTGGCCAAAGAACGTGATGTCAGGCTTGATGATTCCAGGCTCACCCTGCCATGCCGGAATGTCATCCGAGTCAAACTCGTCGTCATCATCGTCGTCCCATCCGCCGTTGCTCTTCTTCTTGCTCTTGGCCTTGAGCGCCTTGAGCTCGGCCATCCGCGCCTTTATCCTAGCAATCTCCTCGGCCCGCTCCTTGCCGCAGGGCTCGCACCAGGGAATCTGCTGTGCCATGATAAACGGCTCAATCGCACTCCCAGGCATCTTGGTCTTGCAGCGCTGAGAGTCAGTAGAGCACACGTGTGGGGGCTTACGAGACACGACGCCGTGGCAAACGAGCCTGAGAACGTCAGCCCTGACCACATGCACGCGACGTACCATGGCACTGCAGCACATTGGTCACACCTGCCTGGTTCTCGAGCGTGTCAATGTTCTGTGTATAGTTTCGCAGCAAGACACCCCTGTCCTCAAGCACCTTGATCCAGCGGTGGCACGGGCTGGGAACAAAGTTGCTCGGATAGATCTGCTTGGCAAACGAGCTGTGGTCGTTAGTACTTGTTGAGAACGTAAGACTTACTAGAAGACCTCTGGGTGCTCGCGAAAGTAGGAAATGTCAAACATTTGCTGAGGGTCGTCGAGATCGTACTTGCCCTCTGCCTGGAGGTTGGAGTAGAGACCAGTGGCACTGCGGAAATCTGGGATACCGCATGAAGTGGAGATGCCAGCACCGCTCAGTACAATAACACGTTTGGCGTTGGCCAGGAGCTCGACCGCATCGTTGACAGTGTTGAAGTCTTCGAGCTTTTGGCGGCGTCTCAGAATACGTCCCAAAATGACCTTTGCGTACGGCAGGTACGCTAGGTTTGGTGTTCCAGGCTCGACCATGTTTTTGGGCTGCACGCTGTGTTAGACACCTATGCGCAGACGTGACACTAGCACACATACTGGTGCAAAGCCCAGCGACACGATGAGCTTGCGCAAGCTCAATGGGCCACTTCCATCTGAAGGCGCTAGGTACCACCGGAGGAACCGCACGAGGCCCTCTTCGCGGAGTCGCTCAACAAAGACACTAGTCTCCTCATCAGTGTATCCCACACGCACTTGGAGCGTTAGCTTCTGTCACGCCCCATGCATGCTGCGACTTACTCTCCTCGGCGAGGAGCTTGTACTCGTCGACGGACAGGGATTCTGTCGACGACTCGCCGGAATCAGACTCGTCATCTGAGTCCATCTGGTAGGCTTCTTTTGTGCCAATCTGTTGATGAAGAGAAGGGTCGCTCATTGTGCTGCTGCTGCTCGTGGGGATATGTGACAGCAGAGAGGTGTGAAGCAGCTGCTGTGTACGACAAAAGGCTTGTATTGACACGATGGAGGTTGGGCAGAGTGATTGGGAGAATGGATGGCGCTGAAATTGACCAGGCACGGATTACAACGGCGTACAAGGTGTCGGCCATTCTCTACGCGCGGTGAGGCCGACACCCCCGGTTGAGCCGTCGCACAGTACACGGCCGGTGGAGATCTACAGGACAGGTCGGCCGCGGTATATACTGCATGGTTTGATCGTTATCACAGGCTGCTGTTGCAATGCAGAGAACAAGGCAGCGCAAGGAGTGAAGAGGATGATGATTACGTATTCAGGGCGTCACACCCAAGATTCCCCACGTGCCTAGCTGAGAGTGGAGACCCCGCAGAATGATCACATCCAGAATCCAGGCCTGGTCCCTCACCCAGCCAGGACAGGACAGGTGACAAGTAGCGTCTACGCTTTGCATATGCATTGAATACTAGCCTTGTTGTAGCATTGTCAGGTGGAGAGACAGCGAGAAAGGAGCATGAGCTAGCGAGTGTCTTGAAATGTAAATTGTGCAACACAGTTGGGTGGCGTCTGTCTGACCACTAGGGCTGTCGGTCGAGCAACGGCAAATGACTACTTTACCTCCTACTCCCCTTCATCCCCTAATACTGCCCTTGTCGTTGGTCGGGGGGGTCGTACTCTGCCGCATCGAGCATTAGTCTTTGCCATAGCACGCTGTGCAGCGTCTCACCAGTGTTGGCAGGAGTCGTGTGCAAGACCAGTAGTCTGTAAATTCGGAGGATTCGGCGTAGGAGGATTTCTGCCTCCTCTGGACGTCACTGCTGCTCGCCCGTATGCGACGCCATGTTGATGCAGGCGACAAGGTCCAGCCCCAGCTGACCATGACCGACCGGCCGAGCGAGTGGATGCCCGTCATTGCCGCGCCTTGGCCGCCGGGGAGGTGCTGCAGCAGTCGTGTGCACTGATGGCATTGCACTGGCCGATTTGTCGGGTGGTGGTGGGGCGGGCACACTCGGCCCCATGCTGCACCAGACCACCAACCACCGCTTCGCCTTTGCACCATCACCCACCTATACATACACTCTTTCTTCTACACTTTGCTCTTGACACCCAACACTACCTCACCCACCACTGCTACAATCCCCACCACCACGAGCCGCGCCATGGGCTCCAACCCCGTCATCCAGGCGATTCCGGTTCAACAGGCAAACCCCACCTTGCACATTAAATCCTTTCTGAAGTCGATTCAACCTTTCAAGCTCGAACACTCTCGCGCAGGAGCTAGCTACTTTGCACGCTCTCGCGACTATGGCGACGCCATGCTCGAGGAAGACGTCATACGTGACTATGTCCGGCCACCGGCATCCCCACCACCCCGCCTTCTCTCTCCCGCTACTGAACATGCGCTCTCGCACATAACAAAGTTGGTAGTACGGGTGGTGCGAGAGACACAGACCCAGCTGCCAAATGAGCGCATAGCAGAAATGGCAGTACAGGCGGTGCGAGAGGCGCTGGCGGAGCAACAACGTGAGCGTGGGAAGCATGGTCACAAGCGTGTCTCTGGACCACGACCTGCCCCCTACCCTGTCAGACCTAGGGCGCGTGATCAAGACGTCGATGACATTGGAGTGGTGGGTGAGGCGACGCGTGCCCCGACCAGCCCTGACGTCGAGCAGCAACGACAACTGTGAGTGACTCTGCATTGCACTCTCTTGCTCATCCATGCCAGCAGCAATGCAACTGGACGACTGCAACGCGGTCACGCATCGCTTGACCGCCGCTCACACGATCTCACCGCCCCGCTTGCCAGCGGCCAAGCCACTCGGTGCAATGTGCGAGATGCGTCCGACGTGGACGACATGTTGCCGCGCCTCAGAAGAGACGACCGACACCGGCCTGATTCTGTCCCGGCGCGTGCAGGAAGGCTGACTGTAAGTTTTTGCTCTGCGTGTGAGATTCCTGGTGACGACGACATTGTCCTGACAATGAATGCGCAGATCCCTCGCGGCGGCATCTTTGCGCGTGGCGTTGCGTCCAAGCCACTCAAAGTGGCAGGGCAGCAGCACAGGACTGTGTTACCGCTCGCTTCGGCAGTGTTTGATGAGAAGCGGTTTCTCGGGCTCGACAAGTCGTCCCCACCGGTGGTGGCAGATTCGCCAGACTACGCTTCACCCGTGGGGACAGATGTGTTTGGATCTCAGCTGTGGCTTCCGTCGACCGCCGGCGTCTTGTCGTCGCCCCCGGCCGTCGGCATTCCCTCGCCCGTGGTTCCAAGCACGCAGCACGAGGACGTAGACCAAGGGTCTCACTCGTTTGGTTACGTAGTGGCGCCCCACCAAGTCCAACTCGCAACCAACCATTACCGAAGCAGTCATTTCTACCCAATGGCCCGCGACCAGCTCGCAGACCCGCTTCCCAGCCAAATGTACAACGATACCACGCACCCCTGGCCCCGGGCACCAGAACCAGCCTACCGACACGAAGAGAAGATGGTCCCAATCGCAAGCGCAGACTACTTTCAAGGGCGTCTCCAACCGCTCGTCCAATTCCCCAACCCCAACGTCTCCCCAACCCCAGAAGACTATCCCGTTGCGCACCTCGAGCAGCGCGCAGACGCGAGGGCAGTCTCAGCGGACCCACCCCGTCCCCTCCCACTGCATTACGACTGGCAGCGCCCTGTCTCGGCCCCGCCAAAGCAGGACCTTCTCCACGCCGCAGAGCCGACCCTCGGGCTACCCGACCACTTCGCATTCGACGCCTACGCCGCTCACGCCCAACACGAAGCCTACAGCGACGAGCAGGAAGGGAATCAGGACCCAGAAGCGTACGCCCAATGGGGCCACCCAGCGACGTACGAGACGTACGAGGAGCCACAAAACGCACACTGGGCGGAAGAAGCCTATCGCTCGCCTCGTGGATCGCTGCCGCTCGCCTCGCTCCTCGACGGCTTGGGCAGCCATGACCCCGGTGTGGACCCACGCGCGAGTCCTGTCGGCGGCTACTACGAGAGCAGCGCGTACTATCGCTGAGCCTCCCTCCTTCTGAGCGCACCTCCGACACGACTTTTCACTCTCGCCTCCCATACAACTCTTCCCCGATCGTCACATTGTACCTCTCCAACGCACACACCATTGTTACTTGTCCGCATAAAGCACCTCATGTCCACACCACTGTCTGTACTCTCCCCGTCCCGCCCGCCGGCATATTCCGTAGCCTGTATCCCCATTGTGCCAGTCCTGCATAACCATACAACGATGTCAATGATGCCGCGCCGCCAGCCGTCTAGTGGCGCACGAGACCTCCCACCCAGCCACTCACCCCGCACCCCGCAGCACGCTAGAGCGCACTGGCCGTCAACCGCCCAATCTCAAGCTCGAGCTCGGCGAGCGCGGCCGCCAGACTCCGCCCGTCGTCATACTTGCGCTGCGCATTAGCCTCGGCGATAAACTCCCTGCAAACGTCAGCCACGCCACTGCAGTCAAACTCACTCGAGCTGCGCCTGCTGCTCCAAAAGCGGCTGCAGGAGCCTCGCGACGTCTTCGGCCTTTTCCTCGCGCACGCCCTCGGCACGCAGCGCGTCCGGCAGCTTGGTCTCGACGACAACCAGATTCTTCGCCTTGGCGGCCGCAGCCGCGCGTTGCAGCTTCGGCACGGCCTGCGCAGCCGTTATGGCCTTTGCGAGGAATTCGGCCGCTGATCGCGCCAGCGCGCCCTGGACCGTCGCCTGGCTCCCGCCCTCGGGGGCGGGCAGGGCGGCGAGGCGTTTGGCCAGCGCGTCATACCCGCCCAGCAGCGACATGAGCGACTTGTGCGTCCGGAGAAGACTGGGAGGGACCTCTGTTGCGTCGGGTTTGCGCGCGGCGGCGGCGACCTGCTCGTCGAGCTGGGGGAGGAGCGAGTCAATCTCGTCCTGGGTGCTCCGGAGCGCGGCGTACAGGCGCGCAAACGCCGAGACGCGCGAGCGCTCGGCCATGATTTGCTTGCGCGAGACGACACTCCAGCATTCCCGGCAGCACCGCACGCCCTTGACGGCCACCTCCATCGGCTGCTGCGGGAGCGGCGTCGTGCGGCCGTCCCCGTTCTCGGGGGTGTCGCTTAGGATCGAGCTGCTGCGTTCGCGCCCGACAACGCCGTTGCTCGGCAGAGGCAGGCGCTTGGCACGCCGGATGGGCGAAGTGTCCCCGCCGTGGCTGCCGCTGGTCGTCGAGGCGTGGTCGTCGGCGGCTTGGTCGAGGGACATCCAGCCGACAAACCCTTCGTCGACTTCTTCCCCGCGGAGCGTCTTCCAGTCCGCCACCAGTAGCAGCGAGCACTTTTCGCGGCGGGTCCCGGGGGGAAGACCGTTGGGGTCGTCTTCTGACGGAGGGGTGATTTGCATTTGTACCGAGAGCAGCGCGGGCGGTGTTGGCGGAAGGGAACAGACGATGCGGCCGCACAGGCGGCAGTGGTGCTTGCGCGTTGACAATGTGAATGAAGCCCTGGCCATCAGCCTCCTCTACCGCGGTCCTGCCACTCACTCGCATATCCTGCAGCGCTTGACGTCCGCGTCGTCCTCCCACTTGACAATCGTCTGCTCGGCCGCACGCTTGCGCGCCTCTTCCGGGCCCGGGCCGGTCGCCTTCTTGATGCCCTTCCAGACCTGCCCTGGCTTCATCGAGTCGAGCGCGTCCCCCATCAGCGACCTCCTGTTCGCGCGGCTCTTGACACCCGCGACGCCAGCAGCAGCTCCACTCGCCATGGACGACAGCGAGAACGAGCTGCTGCTCGACCGCGGCATCCCGCCCGGCGGCACCTGCATCGCAGGGTTAAAGTGCAAGTCCACAATCTGCCGTCAGCAACTCGTCTAAACTCCAGCCTCACCTTTGCCCACCGCCGACTCAACCGTCCCTCCTCCTTATCCCTCTCCGCGCCCCTGCTCTTCCTCTCCTCGACAAACTCGGCCGTCCTATCCACCTTTACGCCACTGGGCTGAAAGCCAATCTTGTACGGCATGCCTGCATGCCTCACCCTCCCTCCCGCAACACCACCCACGGCCCCATGCGTGGAGCTGCTCGCACTGGGCGGGCCAGGCGAGTTGCCGTACCCCCCACTAGTGCCAGCCGAGTGCGAGCCCGTGCGGAGATGGACGTTGGTCGTCGAGTGCCGACGCGGCACGCCGCCCCTGTCCGGCGCCAGCTCCGTCGGCGCGTTGGACCACGAAGTGCGGTGCTGGGGTTCTGGCGGCTGGAGGGGGGACGAGGCGCGGTTGCTTCCTGCCGGGCTTGTGGAGGCGGCCGCGTCGTTGGAGGTGGGTGGGCCGAGCCGGCGGGCGTTGGACGGTGCGGCTGGGCGGCGGGGGGCCGGGGCGTCCCCGTTACTCTGGGTCGGGGACGGGGAGCGAACAATGCTGTTGCGATTACGGACTGCCGGCCACTGCTGCCCTGGTCCACCTGCTGCGCCGTGCGCGGCCAATGTCCCGGGAGAGTCGGGCGGCGGTGACGTCGCGCTGATACTGTTGGGGCGCGAGTGGCCTGGCCGCTGGCCGCCAATGAGCCCGTTCACCTCCTGTCCTACTGTCGAGGCAACGTTGGCCACACCAGAGAGTGTGTTGGAGATGAACTCGCGCCCGCGCCCCTCGCCGCGCGGCGCCAAGGCAGACAGCCACTGCTGTGCGCGCTCGGCTGCTGCGGACGCTGCGCCGCTCGCAGACGCCGACGACTGTGAGCGTTGTCTGTTGAGGGATGGGCGGTGTGGAGAGGTCGTGAATGCCGAGGGGGATACCGCAGTGTTGGGAAAGTTTGCGCTTGTAGGTGTTGTCCCAGGTGAAGCTACGGATGGTCGTGCTGGATTTGAAGCTATAGAGGATGTGCGTCCTGCTGCTTGACCGAATGCCCGCCCTGGTGGTATGCTGCTCTGCGCGCCGGCTTGGGCGTGAGAGTGCGTTGCCATTGGGGCGTGTAGTGTGAGCGACTAGAGATGGATATGATGGAGACAAGTGCAGGATGAGCAATGGCATGGGGGGTGGCCACGCACAGCAGCAGCAGCAGTGGTGGTCGATGGGGGCGCAGGTGGTGGTGCCTGGGCGGTGGCACTTGTCCCTGAACCCACTTTTGGCTGGAATCTGACCTCCACCTCTTGCATGTTTTTCTACTCTCCGTCTCTCATCTCTCATCTCACATCTCTACTCAACCATGGGCCGCTCAGCAAAGCTCATGAAGCGTCCGACGCAAAAGCAAAAGTCGGCATCAAAGATTGCTAAAGAAGCCAGCAAGCCACTGGCAAAGCAAGAGTACAAGCCCCAGCCTGTCGTCGAGCAGGACGAAGACGAGCCAGCACAGAGCAATCCCAAGCACAAGAAGCGCAAGATGTTGAGGGCCAAGGCCGAGCAGAAAGTTGGTCCTGCAGAGAGGAGCCTGGCTAACAAGGCAGAAGAACAAGACTCAGTAGGCCGCCACGACGTTTGCCAGCCTCACTGGCCAGTAGCACTATCAATTGTACAGCCCCGCCCACCTTGGCACACGCATACCCATATCCCTAATGCATAGCACAACGTACAACAACGTCTTAAATCTTTGTCGCCTTGGCCTGGAGCCAGATACGGTACATTTTCAGCTGCTCCTTGCGGTTGACGAGCAGACGCCTGTCCTCTGCCAGCTGGTGAATGTTGAACATGCTGCCCTCGCCGCCGCCAAGGGGAGGAGCAGTCATGAGACTCTCCATCTCGTCCTTTTCGAAAAAGTAGACACGCGTGCCGTCGCCGCGAATGTAAAAGTGGGGCACGTCGAGCAGGCGCTCCTTTTTGATACGCAGCTGGGCGAGGTCGTGGCGCGCATAGTCGCGGAGGCAGAGGAGGCCGCCGGGCTTGAGCGCGGTCCAGATGTTGTGCATCGCCTGCTCCCACTCGTTGGGGTGGAGCGCCGACAGCACGTAGATGGCAGAAAGCACGTCGACGGATCCGGGCTCAACGCCCTCGGGCAGGCAGTATGTGACCCCAGAGTCTGCGGCCGGCTTCTGCGTAATGTCCCACACCGAGGCGTGCATCACGCCGAGACCGTGCTCGGCCTTGGGAAACATGGCACTCGACTTGACGACCTTGACGGCCGAGGGCGCATAGTCGGTCGCGAAGATGGTAAGGTCGGGGTTCTCGTTGTGCATGAGCAGGGGGAAGACAGTGTTGCCGGCACCGCAGCCGACCTCGAGAATGGTCTTGGGTCCAGCGTCGGCCTCGAGACACGAGACCATCTCGGGGAACTCGAGGGGGAGCCATCGCCGGTTCTTGAAGAACTGGTCCGCGTGGCGAGAGTAGAACTTGTCCCAGAACGCAGCGGGGCGCGCATTGTAGTCGGCTGTTGGGTGAGCCTTGGCAGACACACAATCACCTACTGGTCTTGTCCTGGGGGACGGGGCTCGCGCGGTGCTTCTCCATAATCTCGGCAGCGCGCTCGTCAAAGTCATCAGGCAGCTCGGCGTGGTCCCTGGTCTGTCAGGCCGGCACAGCGCACGCTACTCACCAGGCATTGTTGCTCCAGACATCATCCGCCTCTCCCAGCTTGCGCGCACCAAACGACACGTCACGAGGAGGGCCATCCGGTTTCAACCACTTGTCAATGACCGACGCCGGCGCACGCTGCTGCGAGGGTCCGGCCTCGGCGTCAATGTCGGTTGGAGGAATCGGGGCTTGCTGCTCGGCCGGGACGGCCTGCAAGGGAGCGGATGCCTCTGCGGCGACCGCGGCTGCTGCGGAGGGGGTGGTAGACATTGCTGCTCTTAGATGGTGAGTTGGGGCTATGGTTCGAAGGCGAACGAGCATTCGCTGGGTTGTTGGTGAAGAGCAATAACAATTCGGGCCGGTCAGCTTGTAAAAGTTGACCATTCTTTGACCTCCACCGGGTGTGTGCCGCGTGCTGTGTGCATGGGCCGGGGCTGAGGGGAGAGAGGCGGGATCAATTACTGGAAGTAGCTGATTAGGATGATCAGGCACTTGAATTAGAAAGTATTTCTAATCCACGTTTCAATTGCAGTCTTGCACACCCTGGGGCCCAGCATGCATGTGATTCTGCAGTTGCCGCAGCTGTCCTCTGCCTGCGACTGGCTGCTAGGCCACTGCCGCAACCTGCATCGGTGATGGACGGCCAAATACCACGTGGATTAGATTCCGCGTACTCCAAGCACTCTACGGAGCTGCTCGGCCTGCCTCGGCCGACCAGGGACGGGTGTCAGGGTGTGCACGGTCAGTGTCTCGCCCTGCCACACTGCGCCCTGCCAGCTGCAGCAGCCCAGGCATGCGAGCCGAGGGGCGCAATCTTGCACCCAGGACACTGTGTGGGCAGCAGCTGCCACTGCCGCAACCCACGCTGTGGCCGTCATCGCCCTCGCATCTCATCCTCCTCTTTCATTTCTTTCATCCTCTCGTCTGCTCAATCTCCCCCCCCGGCCCGTCTCTCTCATCCCCCTCCACTCCACCCCATCATGTTCACCAACTCTGTCCGCGCTTCGGCCTCGGGCGCCATCCGCTCGGCTGCTCGTGCTCAGGTGAGTAGCTCTTGTGCCAAGCGCCGACGCCGCCGCGCTGGATCACAACACAAATTTGCCGACATTGTCACTGACACCCATCCTCTTGCAGCGTGTGCCCATTGCTCGCTCCATGGCTTCGGTCGCAGAGGAGAACCGTCTCCCTTCCAAGTTTGGTGGTGAGTGTGCATTGCATGTGATGCTTGAGGTGCCGGGCAAGGTTGCATGACGACGCGGAGTCTGTCCCGCACCTTGACTTGCTGTGGCGCCGAGCTCGCGTCAATATGACAAACAAACGAGCACTGCGCTGACGTCCCTCTTGGCAAGTACACTGTGACTCTGATTCCCGGTGACGGTATCGGTACCGAGGTCGCCAACTCTGTCAAGGAGACCTTTGAGGCTCTCAAGGTTCCCGTCGAGTGGGAGCAGTACGACGTTTCGGGTGACAAGGGCGGCAGCGACCAGCTCTTCCAGGAGGCCATGGAGAGCTTGAAGAGGAACAAGGTCGGACTCAAGGGTATTCTCTACACCCCCATGGCCCAGTCTGGCCACACCTCGTGGAACGTTGCCATGCGTCAGGCCCTCGACATTTACTCGTCGGTCGTCGTCTGCAAGACCCTCCCCGGCTTCCCCACCCGCCACAAGGACGTCGACTTTGCCATTATCCGTGAGAACACTGAGGGAGAGTACTCGGGTCTCGAGCACCAGTCGTACCCCGGTGTCGTCGAGTCGCTCAAGGTCACCACCCGCGCCAAGGCTGAGCGCATTGCCCGCTTTGCCTTTGACTTTGCCATCAAGAACAACCGCAAGAAGGTTACCTGCGTCCACAAGGCCAACATTATGAAGCTCGGTGACGGTCTCTTCCTCAACACCTGCAAGCGCGTCGCCGAGGAGGAGTACGGCCACACTGGCATCAAGTTTGACCAGATGATTGTCGACAACGCCTCGATGCAGCTCGTCTCCAAGCCCCAGCAGTTTGACGTCGTCGTCCTCCCCAACCTGTACGGTAACATTATCTCCAACATTGGTGCCGCCCTCGTCGGTGGCCCCGGTGTCGTCCCCGGCTGCAACTTTGGTCGCGAGTACGCCCTCTTTGAGCCCGGATGCCGTCACATTGGCAAGGACATTGCCGGCAAGAACAAGGCCAACCCCACCGCCCTCCTCCTCTCCTCCACCATGCTCCTCCGCCACCTCGGCCTCGACGAGCAGGCCAACACCATCGCTTCGGCCGTCTACGACGTTATCGCATCGGGCAAGCACGCCACCGCCGACATTGGCGGCACCACCTCGACCACCGACTTTACCAAGGCCGTCCTCGCCAAGGCCATGGCTTAAATAAGCAGTATAGTCTATAAACCCACCCACCCACAACCCCCTTTTTAAACTAAAATTCGGATGACAGTGTAGCATGCATATGTCAGGTCTAGCCTGAAACCCCCAGATATCTCAACTGACCACCGTGTCTACTGTCTAGAGCCTCCTCACAAGGCCAGCTTCTCCAGCACGGAGCTCGTACCGTCCACGGTGCCCTTTTCGTTCGGCAACCGCAAGACTTCCACCTTGCGACCGAGTCCAGGCCACGGCTTGCCAGTGACGCGCGACGACGACCGGCGGACCAATAACGGCGGGGTCGTGGTTGACGGAGCAGGCGCAGGCGACGTGGGGGAAGGTGAGGCGCTGGACGCGTGCGCCATCTTGCCCAGGGTGTGGTAGACAAAGTTTGGGTCTGTCAGCGGTGAGAGGTCGTCGGGTTTCTCGAGGCGCTGCACTGTCAGTGACAACTAGCTGGGGGGAAGACTCACGCGCTTGACATCGTCATAGTCTGCCTCGAGACCTGAGGACTCGCGGATGATCTCGCCTGAACCAAACTCGTGATACATCCGTACATCGTAGATGCGGAAGAGGACATTGTCGACGCGGACAAACAGGCGTGAGAGAACGAAGAAGGAATGAGGCATGACACGCTGTGGGTGTGAGCTCTGGCCGTGTAGTTAAACTCACTATGCGGACGTTCAGGATCGACTCGCCGTTGTCATGCAGCTCGTCCTCAAACAGTGAGACGTCGTCGTAGTAGAGAATCCGGTCGAGGACAGGGTCCTGCCTCGCCAAGAGCGTTAGAGGAATCTCGTGCGTCTCTGACGGCTCAAACGTCTGGCAATCAGCATCACGCTCCAGCTCAATGAATGGGCACGCACATGTGGGCCGTCGACCTCTCCGCCGTACGTCGTCGAGTAGGTCCAGTCGTGCGGGCGCACTGGCTTGGTGCTGAGGGGCACATCCCACTCGTTGGTCATTGCTCTTCCTCGTCAGCAATCAGCCCAGCAAGTTGGCAAGCTTACCGTCCCTTGCTCCACTGTTCTGCCATTGAAACCAACACGCCGCCGCCCACACGCTCCTCCCAGCCCTCTCCCGTCGCCACCCCGGCGAGCGCGCCCAGCGAGTGAAACTTGATGAGTGTGTCGCGCGTCAAGTCCACGCTCGTCGAGCCGGCACCAGCACCAGCATTGTAAGCGAGGGTGAGCGTGTTGTTGCCAAAGGTCATCTCAGGAAGTGGGAGTTTCAAAGCCTTCTCCGCACTTGGCTGGTTAGTGCACTTTTCTTCCAAGCAGTTACAAGAAACACTCACGCGTCAATCTCCTTGCCGTTGAGAATAGGCTTCTTGCAGCTCGAAATGGTCCACTGGCCAATCTGGATGACGCTGCCGTGCCGTCCTTCCTGGACAGTGTACTGTGGTCCAAGGGCTGCTGCTGGTGGCATTGCAGCTGCCTGAGCTGCTGGGAAATTGCTCATGATAAAGGTGTGGATAGAGTCCAAGTGGATCAGTGGAAGCGACGACAACTATCTCCTTGTCCTTGTGCGTCATGCCGGGAGTATTTCCTCGTGGCCGAGGATTGTAGGCTGAGTGGCAAACCAAGTGGCACGGCAGCCGAGGTCGTTGTATGCTACTCTTGCGTTTGCTAGTTGTATATCAATGCTGCTGTAGAAAGAAGCAGATACAGAACTAATCCAATGTTCCGTTTGTTGATCTAATCTGCGGGTGCTGACGCGAGCCATTAAGCGTGTCATTGGCACCTCACACCTGATCGTATCCTGCCAATCCATCAACAATGGCATCGTGACAGTCACCACCTGCCCAGCCCATTCATCTTTGATGTAATCATTGCGGCCTCTCCCCAAGAACCTCTCTAGATTGTTGGTTGGACTTTTATCCAAGCCGCAAGCGCGTAGCTCCCTCCTGGCTCACCACCGCGTCCTCGCGTCAGCCACGATCCTCTGAACCATCTCCGGTTGTAGATGGTTTTATCATCGTTCAAAGCCAACGTTATAGACTTCATATAACCAAGTAACACAGCTGTATCCACTGGTAATGCATACAAGCTACTGTCTTCCCAGCATGGCCAGCAACGACCCAACGTCACTCCCACTCTTGGGATCGTACCCGTCTTGCCTCGGCTGCGGGGTGTATCCTGGCGCCTGCTGATGTGCCGGCTGGTGAGGCGGGGCGTCACGGCCGTAGCCTTGCTGAGGGGGTTGGTGCTGTGGTGTGTAGCCTGGCTGAGGTGGGGTATACCCCGGCTTTTGCTGCTGGAGAATCGCAAGCACTGATGGCGGGAGGGAAGACGGTGCTGGCGGTGATGCTGACGGAGGTGGAGGGTAGGGTGGCTGTGAGTATGGTGCTGGTGCAGGAGGATAGGCTGGTGCAGGTGGTGCTGCAGGAGGGTAGGGTGCTGAGCCATAGCCCGGAGCTGAAGGTCTGCCGTAGCCTGCCGACGGTGACAGAGACGGTGGCGGTGGGTGCTGGTAAGGTGCAGGAGGGTAGGGTGGCTGCTGAGGAGGAGGAGGCGCATAAGCTGGCTGCTGGGGAGGTGGGGGGTACGATTGAGCAGGAGGAGGGTACGATTGAGCAGGAGGAGGGTAAGGTGGGTAGTGCGTTGACGCTGCTGGCGCCGATGGCGGAGCCGGTGCGAGTGATGCCACATTGCCCAGTGACGTTAGCAGATCCTGCACCTTACGGGCCTCTTGCAGGCGACCGGCAGGGACGGGCGGCTCATCGCGGCGCGTGTCACTGAAGCGGCGCGAGGGGCCGTTACGGTCATCCCGATATCCTCCACTGTCGCGACGGTCCCGGTCTCCCCGGTCATCATATCGCCCAGGAGGGCCAGAGGACTGACTGCCATAAGACGAGCGACGCGGATCGCTCGAGTTGGAGCTCTGACGGTGTGGTGGGAGACCGCGTCCAGTCATGGTCTGCTGAGAAGTCTGATCGGCCACAACGGGATCACTTGTTCGTCAGTGACAAAAACATGTACACACGTACGGGTTGACAGTCTCTCCAACGTCCCAGATGAACTCCATTTCGAGCGTGCCACCCATGAAACTCTGACCACTCATGCGATCATGAAAGTCGACGGCTGCGCGGCTGTCATAGTACTCCACGATGCGTTTCCTGGCCGTCAGTATGAAAAGAAAAAGCCAGACACGCCAGACTTACTCAGGATAACCACATGTCCTGATCGATTTGATGGCACCTGAACGCTCAGCCTCCCTTGACAGCTCGTGCTCCTCCAGCATGCGACGGGGATGCAAAGTGACCATGAGCGAGCCTTGGTTCTTCTCCCTGTCGCATGGTCCTTCCTGATCGTGATCCTTTGGGAGACTAAAGTGAACGTCGATGGGCCTGAAGAACAACTTTGACCCCATCATTCCTTTGCGAGCTGCTTCGGCTGCGCGCACGTCATACTGCAGGGTTGGCAGAGCTCACGACCAGACCACTTACAAAGGTCACAAAGACCATGCCTCGTCGCTGAATGACATCATACCACTCTTTGATCTCGCCATAGGCGGCAAATTGGGCTTGAAATTCTGAAGAGACAGTCTCATACTGGCACATTAGCAGGCCGAATCGCCACCTTGACGCACAGCTACGTTGCGAATGAACAGCGTCCTGGAGACACGCTCACGCGCCAGTCGCTCGAGCCGCACCTCCTCGGTCGGAGCGTCGCGAGTTTGAACAGGAAGACGAAACGAACGGCCAGCGGGACCTGCGTGTGTGAGAACCAGAGCGTCGCTCAAAAGGCTAAGGGTGCGACTGTAGTTGCTGAGGGGGTTTCTCACGCCAGCAATGTCCATGATGCAGCTCTCACGCGCCGCACCCTTCCGAACCTCTTCGCCGCAGCAAACAACGGGCTTACCAGTGCCATGTTCGTCGTGGCTGTCACGACCATATCCTGCTTGCGGCGGTCGACTATCTCGCGAGTCTGGGCCACCCACGCCTCCTCCTCCTCCTCGGCGACCTCCTCGTCCTCCCCTTCGTCCGCGACCACCACCTGCATCGTAACCATGTGAGCCACCAAGCTGACCATAGCCCTGATCGTTGTGTCCTCCCCGATGTTTTGGACCGGGCACCTCATACGGACGAAACTGACGCTGGGCGGGACCGGGGCGTCCTGACGCTGGCGGACGACCTGCACCTCCACGACCTTGATACGGGGGCCGAAAGCTCATACTGATGCGCGACCGTGTTCTCAACAATGGGCAAGATACTCAGGCTGACGAGGATGGAGAAGGACAACCTGAGCGAGACGCGAGGCAAATGACAATGCTGATCTCTGAACCAAAGGAAACAAGCCTTGGTTACGAGTCTGAGCGAGCTGTTGTTCTGTGCGTTTGGTTGATGTAAATGCTGTTGTGAGTGAGAATGTGGAGGAAAGGCAAAGTGAGTGACGGTTCGATGGAGGATGGGCGCTCGAGTTCGGCGGCCGTCAGGACCCGTTCCTGACCAAATGCCAATAGCGGAATCAAATATTATTTACACTGCCTCATTGTTATTGACTTGTATTTCCTAATCCAGCACATTGTTCTGCATCGCACACTTCGACCATTGTTCGCCACCCACTGATAGACTGCATACAACAATACGCATCGACATGCCCAGGACAGCATCATTCAAGCTCGTACTTCTAGGTGAGAACGCTCACTCAACTTGCAGAACGTGGACACTGACAGCCCAGGCGAGTCGGCAGTAGGCAAGAGTAGTCTCGTGTTGCGATTCGTAAGTCGACATCAGTCACAGCCTGATCCGGACGTGTCACTGACCAGGCGCAGGTTCGCGACGAGTTCTCAGACTTTCGGTGAGCAACTCCATACACATACTTGGGGCAGCTACTGACAAACCAGCGAGTCGACCATTGGTGCGCTTTCGCTAGCCGCTTGCGGAGAGATAAGCTAACATGTCCTCTCTTGTTCGGTTACAGGTGGTGCGTGTAGCGGTGCTGCTTCTCGACCAAAGACTGACGCCCCAGCCGCCTTCTTGACTCAGACTGTTGAACTGAACGAGTCGACAAATATCAAGTTTGAGATTTGGGACACTGTGCGTATACTCGCATGGCAGTGGTGACAATAACTGACATCCCAGGCTGGCCAGGAGCGTGCGTACTCTGACTCGGACGACCAACTGACCTTTCTCAGGCTACAAGTCGCTGGCACCCATCTACTTTCGGAATGCCAACGCTGCTGTGATTGTGTACGACATTACTCAGGTGAGCACCCTCCCCGTTCGGCCGAGCTGACCCTTAGCCACCAGAGGTAAGCCGAACCTTGGCACGCCGTTCGGCGACACGTGAAACTTGGCACTAACCCAGTCCGCAGGGCTCGTTTGACAAGGCCAAGGCATGGGTGCGCGAGTTGCAGCGCCAGGCCGACCCATCAATCGTCATTATGCTTGTCGGCAACAAGGCCGACATGACCAGCCAGCGCAAGACTCCGCGCGAGCTTGGCGAGCAATTTGCCAAGGAGGAGGAGCTCCTGTTCTGCGAGGCAAGTGCAAAGACTGGCGAGGGTGTCGAGGCCATGTTTATGGAGATTGGTGAGTTGCTCGTACGAGTGTGGCGTTGCTGGCGTGTGCTGACGTCTCCCAGCCAAGAATCTGCCCCTTACGCCGCCAAAACCGAGTGGTTCGCAGGGTGTGCACGTTGCGCCAAAGGACGATGGTGCCAAGAGCGCATGCACGTGCTAGCTTGAAGGGCTGTCTATTAACGTCTTCTCCTTATAATGTCTTGTCATGTATGGTCTGTCCACGGCAGCGGAGCAGGTGTCGGTCGGTGGCGCGGTGGCGGGTGGTGGATGTTTCATGTGACGTGCGACGCGGTACAGTTTCAGCCGGAAGACCATCATGTGCTCTACAACGGGTGGTATTTGGTTCTTTCAGCATGCAATCTTCTTGCAACTCATCCGCATCTCTCATGGCGCTACCGTAGTCGGCGCCATGACCCACGCGCAGGCCCAAGCCTCCCTTCTGCGACACGCGGCAGCGAGGCCACTCGGCGGCGTCAGACCCGGCACCGTCAACAATGACCCGAGCGCGGTTGCCACCCAACCATGCCCCGACCTCAAACCCGCACCCGTACCTTCGGCCTTTGCGCACTCGCTCCTCGCACTTCCGTCCGAACTCCTGACTCACATCCTCCTCTTCCTGGCACCGGACGACCTTGGTACGCTGTCACGCACCGTGCCTTTGCTCGCCGGCGTTGAACAAGATGCCTATCTCTGGAACGTTTGGGTGCACAAGGTGAGGCAGCGCACGCGCTCAAGTCGTGCTAACAATGTAGACTGCCCCATCGCGTATCGGCCATGCACTGTTCTCGCCACTCTCTCAGCGTCCTGATCCTCTTGAACTAGTACGCCGCGGCACGCTTCGCGGTATGGCTGTCGTCTCGGGCGTGCGCAACCAGGGGTACTGGGCCAGTGAGCCAGTGAGTACACGTTGAGCACCAGCACCACACATGTCTCCCAGAATCCCACACCCACACATCATGACCTCCAGACTCGAGGCGTAAACGCTGACCCACCCAGGCCGTTCGCCTCTCACGCATCCACGACAACCTAACACGCGCAACGGTGCGGCGCGCACTGACCGCGGCGCTGTCTCCAGACCACCGCCCGGCGCCAACCACACTGGTTGCAGCCGGCATCCTCCCACCCGCAGCGGCGCGCGGGGCGAGCGCGTCAATCTGCGCAAAGGCCCACGCACTCGAGCGGGCCCAGCAGCGTGACGCTGTGCGTCGCCGCCTCGTCGCTGATGGTGTGGGGAGGAGGTTTGCCGATGTCGCCGCCAGCGGGGTGGGCGTCTGGGAGGACGGGGGAGAGCGTGTTGTGCTCGCCCTCTGTCCTGGGATCCGGGACAAGAGGCGCTTCTACGAGAGTCTGGCCGTGTGAGGTGACAAGTGGATTGCGGTGCCGGTCGCCGAGTTGAGTCCATTGAACTTTGTTTCTTGTGTTTCGTTCTTGTTGTTGTGCATTCCCTGTGTGTGGCCTGGTAGCTGATGCATGTATTGAAGTTGATGGTGTGAGGTTCACGTTGGCAAGCAACGTGTGGCGGGGCGAGTTGGTGTAGCGAAACGATATGACCTCGGGCTGTCCGTGCTTGACGCCGAGGTTCAGTCACATCTCCTCCACCAGCACTGCGGCTTGGGAATACTCGGCGTGTGATAAGGCTCGGAGGCGATGACCTCGGGGCCGCCACAGCTGCTGACTGTGATTTCACGCTGCAGACACATCGGGCTCGGCCAGTGTACATGGGTGTGGTAGAGATGGTCGACCGAGAAGCCTCCTTGGACGCTTGCATCATTGTCTCCTTATCATGTCATCATTCACTTTGCCAACCAGGCATCATTGTCTCTGTGGCCGAGCTCGCCTCCACATGACTGCAGCGTCGGTTTGTGGCTCTGCATCGACGGTACTCGCATGACTCACCCAGAGTGGCAGCCTGGTTTGAGTGGCACTCGACCCATATAAGGCCACCAGCCCAATCCCTCGTCACACTGCCATCGACCACTGCATCATGTCCTCTACCAACCTCGCAGCCAGTGACACCAACACCCTCGCCCCAGCGGTGTTGGACAAGCACTCTCCCGAGATACACGATGGCCACTCCACTGCCCCGTCCGTCCACACCTTTACCGATGGCGAGGCACACCTCACCACCAAAGAGGAAACGGACCCCACCGCCGAGCCAACCCTCCTCACCTCGTCTACCAACACCAAACTCGCCAGCCTCAGCTCACCACGCAAGAATATCATGCTCATCGTCTTCAGCATTGCGACATTCATCGATGTCTGTAAGTAGCCCCCCACTCTGCGTCGATCGCAAGATCCACATTCCGCACAACTCGACGCGTCGCTTCCACCTCGGTCCCCGTCGTACCATACTTGTGGCCTCGGGGATGCGGCCAGAGTGGAGTGCTTATCAATAGTTCAACCTGCCACCCTCCTTTTATTGTCAGGGAAGAGAGATCTCCATGCAGGCGCTGACCACAATCAGGCAATGTCTCTGGTGTGGCAGTGGCCGTCGCAGACATTTCAGCCGACACGCATCTCAAGCTATCGCAGCAGGTCTGGGTACGTATCTGTCCCCTAGTTTATAGATCCCACCACCTGCTCGTCGCACCCCGCCTACCGCCGGCACGGCCTCGTGCCCCGCTGACCTCACAGATTCTTACCGCGTACTCACTGACGTTTGCGTCCTTCCTGCTGTTCGCTGGGCGGCTGAGTGACGTCTTTCCCGCCCAGTTTGTCTTTCTCGGCGGCTTCACCCTCCTCGGTATTCTCAGCCTTGTGACCTCGTTTGTGACGAGTAACAAGTATGGGTTCCTCATCCTGCGCGGGCTGGGCGGTATCGCTGGCGCCATG
Source organism: Prillingera fragicola (assembly GCA_002335605.1). Classification (NCBI taxonomy): domain Eukaryota; kingdom Fungi; phylum Basidiomycota; class Tremellomycetes; order Trichosporonales; family Trichosporonaceae; genus Prillingera; species Prillingera fragicola. The sequence goes on from BEDY01000001.1 coordinate 2,789,675, forward strand.
AGTGGGTAGCCACTGGACCACTGGTCAAACGCTCACAGCCCAGCTATCCCGTCGGCGTACAACATGATCGTCAACATGTTTACCGACCCGATGGAGAAGCAAAAGAAACTCGCACTCCTAGGTCTCTCGGCGGCCCTCGGCAATGTCCTCGGACTGTACGTGCCCCCGGCTTTCGCAGCTAACCCGCAGCCTCCTTGCGGGGCTCACGATGCTGTCGTCGTACAAGTGGTTCTTCCGCCTGGTGGCCATCATGTGCGTCTCCTCAATGGGAGCGAGCTGACGCCAGCTGCCTCTCCTTTTCAGGCATCGCGCTTCTCATCCTCCCCATGGGCGGCTTCAAGTATGTCCCAGACGGGATCCCCCGCTGGCGCCACCTGGACATTTTCGGCGTCATCATCATGGCGGTCACTCTGATCCTGTTCATTCTGTCCCTCACCCAAGGCCCGATCGACGGCTGGAGCAGCGGCATCTTTATCGGGCCCTTTGTGGTCTCCCTCCTCCTCGCCCCGTGTTTCTTCCTGTACGAGCACTGGGTCCACCCACGCACGGCCGTGCTGCCGTCGACCGTGTGGAAGATTAAAAACATGGTCATCGCGTCCATCGTCGCCATGATGCCCATCGGGTTCTGGGCCACCAACCAGCTCCTCTACGCCACCTACTGGCAGGTCGTCATGCGATGGAAACCTATCCACGTCGCTGCCGCAATGCTGCCCCAGGGTATCGCAGCGTTCATCGTCGGTGGCTTGACACAGGCCACCCCGGCCATCCTCGGATATCCGCGCGTCACCATCCCAGTCGGCTCACTCTGCAAGTCCATGTAGTTTACGCAAGCTAACACCTTTTCAGTGGTAATTATCAGCCTCGTCCTGATGTACTTTTCCGACGGCGGCCACGGCACAGACTACTGGCGCTACTGTTTCCCAGCCTTTGTGATCGGCAGCTCGGGCTCCATTGCCGTCTTTCTCGCCTCGGGCGTAAACCTCATCACCTACTGTCCCCCCGAGATGGGCGGGGTCTCGGGAGCGTGGTCACAGACCATGGCGCAGATTGGCGGCGCGATCGCCCTGGGCATCCAGGCCGGGCTGGAGGGGAGTCACGGCGGGGGATATGCTGATTGGAGGGGGAATGCGCGCTCGTTCTGGTTTGTCCTTGTGGGGTTCTTTGTCGTCGCGGCAGTTTATGTCGCGTTTTACGAGAAACCCACGAGTATTACTGCCGAGCACGAGTTGGCCAGGGAGAGGATCGCCGTCGAAGTCGCTAGGCGCGACGAAAAGGTCAAGGGTGCGAGGGGGGTCGAGGAGGAGACGGCTGAGTGAGCGGTGAGCTGGAGACGAGTTGAGTAAGCAGTTGTGTTAAACACGTCACATGAGTTAGTGCAGCGACGCAGTAGAAATGATGATTATAAATCCAGTTTATCAACGTCTGGTTACGTTGCTGATAGAACGCTCCAACTGGTCAGGGCAATCGACCACTCAGGCACCGGCTTCGCTTGAGTGACCGATCATGACCGAAACGAGCCATTGCTCGACATGTGGTGATGTTCTTCTTGTCACCTTATCGCAGTTCTCTCACATGGGGGGAAGGAGGAGGCAGAGGAGGTAGAGGGGATGGGTGACATTCACAATCACAGGTCTTTGTTCAACCCAGAACTCGCTTCTCTGTCCCACTCTGACACCTTCCTCTACTCCCAGCAGCGATGTCGGTCGACGCGTCTGGATCTAGACATCTGCCCCTCCCCCCTCTCGGCCCCTCGCTTCATCACGCGTTTATCACTCAAAATGACAGGATGACGTCGCCCGGGGCAGGAGAGCAGAGGCATGAAATCTAGCGCACAGACCTCCGAGCTCCGATGTGCGCACACAAGGAGGCAAGGTCGCACTCATTGTTCCATTTCTGATCACACGTTGCCTCAAAGGGAGAGGCTCTGGCGGATTGTCAATGCGCGCACAGACCAACAGCCGTGTGACCCTCGTGATGGGCACTGGGCAAACCTCGGCAACCTGGGTACAAAGCTGCAAAAGACAACCAAAGGACGTGTCCAGGCGTCCGTGACGTGTGGCGACGGGGACGACGCTGTGTGCTGCTACGCACAGTATCTTGCTTGTACAAGCTACTCATGGCTGACCACAGTGCACAGTGACACCTCTGCAGCTGACCAACTCAATGTCTACTCTGGGTGGAGTGGGTCCTTTGTGTGGCCGAGGGGGCGCATGTTCCAGACCCACACACACACACACACCGCATCTGCCGACTGATACCCCCCCTGCGGCTTCTACCCCCCCCACACACACGGCAACCCACGCTTGCAGATCTCTCCTTGTGGTTGAAACAGCAACGCCCCTCCACGCGCTCGAGCCAGTCGTCGTCGTCGCCGCTGCGACTGATGTCGTTCGTGTCCAGCTCACCCTCTCAGCAGTCATCTCTCTCTTTTACTCTTCTACTCAATCCCCTTCATGCTCTACCGCAAGCACAACAGGTTGCCTACTCCTGTACGCGGCAGTCCTGACCCAGTTCACCACTCTACATCTTCCTCGAAAGCATTCCTCGACGTACCATCGCCCACCAACCAAACTTTTACCACTACTGAATCTTCATTCTCAGGCGGCTTGTCATCTCCAACCCCAGCAAGCACTCTCACTCTCCCTCGATCCCCATCCCCTTCCCTGTCGTTGTCTCCAAACGACCCTCTTGCTCGAGTCTTTCCTCTCCCGCCGAGTGGGACTGACGCGCCCATTATTCGTCCTGGCTCTGTCCGCAGCGTCACACTGGAACGCCAACACGATTCTCCCGAGGACGACCGTGCCTCCCGCCGCTCGGTTCGCTCTTTCCAAGCCAAGGTCCGTCCACCGATGCCTCCCCCGCCCGACCCAGAAACAATCCTTCCAATGGTCCACGCGCTCGAGGCCGCTCTGAACCGCGACACGCTCGCCGCTGCCACGGGCGGCAAGAAGACGTCGCGTACCGCCGAGCACAATCTCGAACTGGGCGAGGCGTCTGACCACCTCGGCGCTCTGTCTTCGACGTCCGAGGGTGTCATTGGCAGCTTTGACAAACGCCACAACCGCTCAGTCATGAGCCTCGGCGCCAAAACCAAAGCTGAAAAGGTCCTCGGCGGCGATCCCCAGCCACGTCTTGCGTCCCTTTACCTCGTCTCTGGGCTGGGAAAGGACCCTGCGCAATGGGCTCTGTCTGACAAGGACGCGACGCTGGGGGTGCAGCCCATGGAAGACTCGCTGAGCGTCTTCTGGCGTCCCGACATGCTTGGCAGCACGTTTAGTGGCGAAAAGAGCGAGGACTGGAACGCCCGCCAGGGCAAGAGCTCGAACCGGAGCCTCGCCTCTGCGACCCGTCGTGATCTTACGGCCAAAGCTGTCCCCGGCGCTGGGCCAGAGGGTGCCTCGCGCCTCGTCGCGCGTACCATGAAGTATGCGCATCCCAAGGATGTAGAGGTGGTCAACTCGACGCTGGCGCCGCCGACGACCTGCCACACTTTTACTTTTAGCGTGGCGCGCCAAAACTCGCTCACGGCCATTGCGGCACAGGCCAACCGCAACACGGCGCCAGGCCAGCCATTCGGCACGCCGTACAACAACTACTCGTCCGTCTCCACCGAGTCGCCCTCGGCTGTGCTCCCTGGTCCAGGGCAGGAGCACCTGCGCGGGACGACGAGCTCGTCTTCTACGGTGTGACGCTCACCGTCTGGTCGCACGCCGACAAGGACCGTGCGGCCAAACTGAAGGATTTTAAGAACCGCGCCGCCCACCGCCCCCGCCAAGACTCTACGCCGTCTGACGCTGGCGTACGCGAAAAGTCTCGTCGGCGCACCAAAGCCCCCTGGCTCTCTTCCAAGCGCCCCGGCGCTACCAGCGACTACACGGCGAGCGAGACGGGCATGAGCGACTCGGACCTCGACACGACGTTTACGTCCAACGCCGACTTTGGCGGTGCCTACGGCGGTGACCCGAGCGACATCTTCTGGATGCCCTACGCGCTCACCCTCGTGTCCCGCTACCCCATCTACGACGTGATGCAGGACTACCTCCGCCTCAGCTGGGCGCGGTACGCCAAGGACGCGCGCGCCCACATGCGCCAGATCTTTACGCTGCTCAACAGCGAAGCTCCCCGCCCGGGCGACAAGTTTCGCCTCCCCATCTCGATTGCCTCGGATGAGGAGGTTGCTATCGAAGCCGTCATGCCTGGTGCCCTCGACTTTGAAAAGGGGACGCTCAAGGTTGATTTCCAGATGTGGCCAATGTTCCAGGCGCTAGATCTTGATCACATTATTACATGTGTCGAGGTCGCGCTGTCCAACTCTGGCCGCGTCATCTTTTGCTCGCGCCACCCTGCCGTGCTCGGGGCGGCCGTCGACACGCTCAAGTATCTCGTTGAGCTGCGTAGCTGGAATGGCATTGCTCTGCCAAACATCCACTCTGTAAGTGTCTACTGCGGCAAAGCTGATGGCAGCGCGACGCCACCTTCCTCATTGAGGACCCAGGACCGTACATTATCGGTATCGCCACCGAGTGCCGCTACATTGTCCCGCCGCCTGCCGAGGTCGTCATCGTCGACCTGGATCTCAAGTGAGCGACACTTTTACCCAAGAGCTGACTAGCAGCACACTCTCGTGCAAGGCCATGCCTGCAGGAATAGTCACGCCGCGCCACAAGCGCGACAAAGCCCGTTCCAAGCTCATTCAAGCGTTTGGACCAGAGTTCCGTGAGTAAACCCTCCAAGCACTGCTGACCGGCAGCAAACGAACGCGCCGTACCGCTTGAGTACCGCGTTTCCTTCCCTAAGGGCGCCTTCCGTAACATCAACCGCGTTCACCACGGTCCTATCCGACCCCGCTACCTGGCTGACCGCCTCGAGCCGCCCCAGTGGTGGAACCCGAACGCTGTCGTCGCCGTGTTTGACAAGATCATGGCTGACAAGGTGGGTATAGAACTGTCGCAACAGCTAACAAGCAGCACAAAAAGCCATCGCTGTTCCAGCGCCTCACCAAGTCAGGCTTTGCCCGTGCGCAGGAGCAGCTGACGGCCAACGAGCTCCTCGCCAAGGCAATGATGCGCAAGCGCGCGCTCCACTATGTGGAGAAACGCGACGACTTTGAGCTCAAGGTCGCCCGTATCACGCGTCGTCTCCAAAAGCTCATCCAGGAGGGCGAGCACTGGAAGCAGCGCTTTGAAATGTTTGAAAAGTATGCCGAGCGGCTCTCTATCGAGGCGGCGGAGCTCAAGGCCAAGATTGATCGCGAGCAACGCGAGGCGCGGCGGCTGTCTAACCGTGAGTCGAGTGTTGGTCGTTGCTGACAGCCAGTCAACTCGCAGCAGACCAAACAGAACGCCCAGTTGCAGGAAAAGCTCAGCCAGACCGAGAGCGCACGAGCCGAGGCCATGCGCCAGCTCTCTGACATGCACCACTCGTGAGTCCCGTCGCCTACTGTGGCTAACAACCCAGGATCCAGGAGCTGGAGCGCGAGCGTAACGAGATCATGGACATTATCGAGATGCAAATCACCTCGGCTCTGCAGCAACTCCCCGGCGACGGTGAGCACGAGCGCGAGTTGTACCACGGCCATGGTCTCAACAACACGACACCGCCACACTCGCCCCCCGGCTCGCCACGCACCGACAACTCGGTCCCGACTGTGCGCCGCAAGTCGACCCGCCCGGGCACGCGCGACTCGACCCAGACGACGTTCACTATAGAGACACACCCCATGTCCGTCATCGGCGCGCTGCACGAGGGGTCGGTCCGGCGCGGCCTCGGTTCCATTCTCGACATGGACCAGGTCTCTACCGCGGACCGCGTGATCAGCTCGTCCAAGAACGAGACCATTGCTGCGCGCGTGGCCATGATCCAGGCCAAGCTCGAGCTCGCCCTTGCGCCAGTCCAGAAACTCGTCAACGAGCAGTCTGACAGCGAGACGGTCGAGGGTGACGAGCACGACGACGCCAAGACTGAGAGCGAGGCCGGTACCGCCCGCCGTGCATCGCTCGACAAGCCCGTGCAGACCACTCCACCGTCGTCGACCGACGACCACTCGCCGAACGGCAAGACCGTCGACAAGCCCAAGCCCAAGCCCAAGTCCAAGTCCAAGTCCAAGTCGTCCAAGTCGTCCAAAGCCGCAGAAATCGAAGTCACCGCCCCCTCGGAAGGCTCGACCTCCCCGACAGCCTCAGACTTTACGCCCGTGACCGAGACGGACGACACGGACACGACGACGGACACTGACCGCGCACCACCGCCCGAACCGACCCCAAAACGCCACAGCGGGATGCGCGCCTTTGTGCTCCGCCCACCACCGCGGCGCGTGGCGCAGAAGAAGAGCTACGAGTCGCTCGAGTCGGCGACGTCAGAGGGCAAGAAACCGCGCGTCGTCAGTGCCAAAGAGGTGCTGCTTACCCCCGTCGAGAGCTCCGAGTTGCTCAACGAGTTTGGGGCGGCGGCCGTCGTGGGTAAGAAGGGCGAGGCGGATCGGTCGAGTGTCGTTTCCAATGCTACTGTCACTTTTGGCACGCGCTGAGCGCTGCCTTCGTTATGTCCTGATTTGTCTGAAATGGAGAAAGATAATGAGTCGAGCTCGATACCACTCCCATACCGCCGTGACGAGCAGAGTAGATGATAGTATACGTCGTAGCCCCGTAGGGATGCATGTGATCTACAAACGACGGCATGATGCAAACAGACCCTCAACAGAGGTAATGTAGGTGATATTGTATATGCAGGCAGATGGCGGGCTAGCCGCGAGAGTGGTATGGTTTAAAGTTGGGTTTTAACTGAACAGCGAGGCGAGCTCCTCGGCCTAGAGTAAAGTCAGCGCCTGCTTCTCTCTCGGGATACCTAGGGGACGTACCTTCTGCTCCATGAGCTCCTTGTGGGACATGTTGCGCAGCGACAGCTTTGCCAGGTCGGCCTTTTTCTTCTGAATCTCAGACAAGCGCTTCTCGACGGTATGGCTGATCATGAGCTTGATGGCGGTGACGGGGCGCTTCTGGCCCAGACGGTGGATACGGTCAATGGCCTGCGCCTCGACCGAGGGGTTCCAGTAGGGGTCGACGAGGTATGCGCGCGAGGCCGACGTGAGGTTGAGACCCACACCACCGGCGCGTGTAGAGACGAGCATGACTTCGATGCCCTTTTTGGTGCGCAGCTCCTCCATCGCTTCGGCGCGGGCCTCGCGAGACATTGTACCGTCCAGACGCGTGTATTTGATGCGCGCCTCGTCGAGCATGTCACCGATGCGGTCCAGCATGGTCGTCCACTGCGAGAAGACAATGCTCTTGGTTGCAATCGGCACACCGTCCTCGTCAAGCTCGACGACCTCGTCGCTGTCGCCCTGGCCGATAGCCCACGGCTCGTAGTTGTCCGAGTACTTGTTGAGCTTTGAGAATCGCATGAGGTCGTCGTAGAGAAACTGCATCTTGGACGAAAGGTTTGGCGCCTCGCCATCGGGCCTGACCCACTTTTTGCGCGTCGAGCGCTTGGGCAGGACCTCCTCGGCCACCTCGCCAGAGTCGGGCGAGACGACCTCGATAATATCAGTGTCGAGGCGGAGCATCTGCTGGCACACGCCGCACTGGCGCGACACGCCTTTAGTGGCCTTGGGGTACTTGGCGTAGACGGAACGCTTGAAGCATTCTTGGCACGACACGTGCAGACACTTTGTGAGAATGGGACGCGGGTAGCCCTTCTTGCCCTTCTTGGCGTCGACCTCGGGTTTGGGGGCGTCCTCCTCGACGACGCCACCGAGGCCGATGGACGGGAAGTAGGGCGAGTAGTCTGCGCCACATTCGTTGCAGAGCGCACCGTCAGTCGTATCCTTGAGGGTACAGATGACGGAAACAGCGCGAGCCTGCGTCAGGCCATTCCTTTCGATACCGAGCTTGGCGACTTCATAGTCCATGATCGTGCCGTCATAGTCCTCCTCAACAGGGCCTGACGAAGGCAGGTCGACGTGGTTGCAGGTCTGGCGGAGCAGCAGCAGCCTCTGCAGCACATGCGCATAGTTTTTGGTAAGCTGCTTCTTGGCCTTGAGCTCGAGCACTTCCTCCTTGACTTCGTTGAGGCGCCTGTCGTAAATCTCACGCTCGTCGTCGCGCAAATCGAGCCAAGTCTGGATCTCTTTGCGCGGCGGGAGACTCAGAATCTTGCGTCCGTCCTCGGTCGTAGACTCCTTGGTACGGCGGAGGGTACACGCGTGCATTACCAGCTGCAGGCGTGCAATACCAATCTGTTCGCCCGTCTTGCACGGCGAAGTGATGTACTTGTTGAATATCTCCTTTTCGTTGACAGGGCTTAAGCGGAGGAACTTGAAGAGCGCCCAGACGTCTTCAATCTTGTTCTGGATCGGCGTGCCAGTGAGCGCGACGCGGCGGTCGGCCTCAAGATAGCACGACGCCTTGCACGCGACAGTGGACGCAGACTTGATCGAGTGTGCCTCGTCGAGCACAATACGGAACCAGTCAATGGACTGGAGTGGGCTCGGCTGCTCGCCAGCCTTTTTCCGTCCCTTAGGCTTCTTGGACTGGCGCAGCGCCTCGGCGAGGTCTGATACCCTGAAATCTGCCTCGGACTCGGTGTTGGGGCCGACGGACGCGCGCGAAGAGTCAACAGGCATGGTCGACTCGTCGCCGCTGTTGGCACCCGTCTCGGCCGGCGTCATCTCGTCGTCACCGCATGTAGCACACTGCTTGGAGTACTCGTTCGCAAGCGTGCTGTAGGTTGTGATGACAATATCAAACTCGGCCAGAAATCGCGGATCGGCACGGCGCGAAGTGCCATGGTAGATGTAAACTCGCAGGACATCGTCGGGGTCGTAATCTGCGCTCTTCTTTGCGCCACGACGCTCAGAAGTCTGCGCGCCGCCAATGACTTCGACCTTGCCGTTCCAGTGCTCCTTGATCTGGTCCTCCCAGTTGGTGATGGTCGACATGGGGCAAACAAGAAGCGTGCCCTTTGACCGCTTTATGATCGTTGCGCGGCGGTTGACGGCCTCCATGTTGTCGTCGCGGCGGCGTTTCTTGCCCTTGGGAGTGGATCCTTCGCAGCCAGAGTCGTTGACGTCGGGCATGCCAAAGACCTTGGTCGTCATGACGGCGGCAGTGAGCTTGGACTTGGGCTCGTCGTCGCTCTGAGGGGCGGTAACGGGCTCGAGAGGCTTCTCGGCCCAGCGAGCTGCTGTACCGCGAGTCGCGGCAATGAGCGACACCACAGACAGCGTCTTTCCCAGTCCCATCTGCAAAGTCAGCACAGACCACAGCGGCTCAAACTCACGTCATCAGCAAGAATAGCCCCCTTGGCATCCTTTGGCCTGTCCCCCTTCTTTGCGCGAACCTTTTCGCCAGTAATCTTGTTCTTCCAAATCCGGACGCGACCCTTCTCGTCCTTCTGGCCCTCCCACAATGACCGCGAATTGTCCTCTTTGGGGTCCACGGACGCCGATCTGCGCTCCTCGCAATTAGATGTGCAGTTCTCGGGCGTGGCCTCCTTGCTCTTCTCGCTGCTCTTCTTGGTAATCTTGTCCGCATGTCGCCTAGCCTGCTTGAGCGACGTCCAGTCCTGCTCGCCCTGCAGCAGAAAGGTCAGCGCCTTGCGCTGGTGCGGGAAGAGTTCCGTCTTGATCCACGGTCCCGGGTCGCTCTGCTCGAGCTCCATGCCGGTTGCCAGGCTCTTGAAGACCTCGTCCACCTGCTCACGCTGCACCTCGACCTGGCGCGACTTGTCCGCCTGGCTACCATAGTAGCCGCCCTGCTGCTGGCTGCGAGCCTGCGAGTAGAGCTTCCATGCACGGTCGTTGCCGCCGTGCGCATTGATGTAGTCTGGCGACTCGTTGTGGCGTGACGGGTCATAGGGAGGCATCGGGTCCAGTAGGAAGAGACTGTGAGCGACGAGCGTGTCGGCAATGTAGGTGATGTTGGAGGGGAGCGTGAACATGAGGACGTTGATGCGCACTTCGAACATTGGGCCCTCCGGGTTGAGGCGCAGGGCAAAGCCCTCCAAGCGACACAGTCCACGCTGCAGCATGGGAATGAGCACTTCGGCCGCACCGGGGTCCAAAGAGCCAATGTACTGGGTCATGTCGCCTTCGTCGTCAGCAAAAGATCCACACGTGCCAACTCACCTGTCAGGACCTGGATGGTGTCGTGATCAACGCTGCTCCATGGCTCGTCTGGGCGCGCCGACTGTCCTGCTTTGCGATACTTGAGCCTGACTTTGATCATTTCGGCTCCTCGGAACGTGACGATATCCCATCGACCGCCAGGCGGAGGCTGCTGTCCTTGGACGACTGCGGGTGACGGGTACAGCATTATCGCGCGGCTCATGAATCCACCGATACACACTGGCTTTTTTGGCGTGCTGACGTTGGCAGGCCTCACGCTGGGCGGGCGCGACGGCTCCTTGTCGACGTCGATGGCGGCAGAGCGTGAACTTCCGTCTCCGTTCAAAGACCTGCTTGGACCGGCATGTGGACTCGAGCTCGCCATGTTGCCTGGCGGAGCCATGCCGTTGTGGTAGTGGGGACGTGCGCTGTTCGAGTTGTTGGAAGCGTATATTGAGAAACCGGATTGCATCGAAGGCGCCGAGGTCGAAGAGGTCGACGCCCACGCCACCTGATTGGCAGTAGGGGTTGAGGAAGGGCACTGCTGCCCTGCAGGATAATGAGCTCGCGCCGACGCCGCGGCGCCGAACGAGGGTCCGGTGGAGGGGGTGGTGGAGGGAGGCATTGGTAGCTGGGGGATTGCGAGCTTGGATGCGGTGATGGTAAAGTCGTCGGACGAGTCGCTGTCGTTGCTGTTGCACGAAGAGGATGCAGCGCCGGGGCACTTTGTGGAGGTCGCAGTGACACTGCTGTGGAGAGCCGCGTTCTGGACTGCAGCCGAGTCGAGTGTAACAGAGGAAGAGGTGGCGAGCGGCGAGGGTTGAACGGTGCGACTGGAGGATGGCCCGTGCAGTGTACTCGAAGGTGATCCATGCGCGACTCCTCCTTGTGTAGCTGCAGCTGCACCATGTCCTGCAGGCCGAGTGTCCTCTGGTCCAGCTCCATGCGCTGCAGACCTGGCGCCCGACAGATCCAGTCCATTCGAGTAGACTGCGGACGGATCTGACAACGAGGACCCGGCCGCAGACAAGACGGCTGGCAAAGGACGAGAAGTCGCGTACGCCCCAGGTGTGCTCGCCCCGTCGCTGTCTGACAGGTCTGTGAGGTCGATAGCTGCAGCTGCAGCCTGCTGCAGCAGTGATCCTGCCTGTGGCAAGGCTGTTTTTGTTGTCGAACCGATGACAGGCAAAGGTTGCTCGGCCTCGTCGACGTTCATCGTATTATCCAAGTGTTCATCGGTTCCCATGCCAGTTTCGGCTGTAGCTGCAGCTGATGGAGATGCAGAGACCATGCCGGGGTGGAAGCGGGGGGTAGGAGCGGTGCTGCCAGCTGCACCGTATGTCTATTAGATCTGGCAGTCTAAGGAGAATCGAGAGAGAGGAGGAAAGGGAGTGTGAAGAAGACATCATCCCAGTTGTTGCCACCTGCGTACTACTCGCCGGCGGCTGTGGGCAGTGGGCTGTTCAAACTTGAGTCGCCGAGGGACCATGACTAAGCAACCATCACCAGCAGCTCATTCTACATTTCCGCATAGTGACTAATACATGCATTCACCGAGGCCGCGCGTTCCCATGGCATAGCTGATGAGCAGTCAAGAGTACATGCATAGAAACCGTTGTTGATCTTGGCCTTTTTTTATTCTAATCATTAGTGTAAGACATTAGCAACCAAAATCTAATCCACCCCACGTGGCATTAAGAACAAAAGTTCATTAGCGGGATCAAATCTCCTCGCTGCACCTCCGGCCCACACGACTTTGTCGTAACCGACCTCCCCCACTCTCGGCCGTCACTCGCCGTTGTCCATAAAGCCACCAGCATTCTCTCGCCCACCTTTCTCCTCAACCATTCCCCCAAGAAAGAATCACTGCAGAGACCAGACTCCTCCTACCTGGGGCTCTCTGTGCATCTCTTACGGAATGCCTCCATCTAGACGCGACTCGTCCAAGCGGACAACAGGAGCTGCTTCTACGGCCGCTCCCACCTCGCCGCCCAAACCCGACCAGTATGAGCAGCTCTACAACGCCGCCGTCCAGTCGTTTGTGCGTCGCGATCATGCTCGCACGCAAAACAGCCTCAAGCGTCTTCTAGACCTCACGCGTGCACTTCCCCGCGACCCCGTGCCATGGTACGACCTCACCTCGGCCGTCACGGCATTGTCGTCGTCCACTCCGGAGGGCACGGCTTTGTCCGGCGACGAATGGGTCACCAAGACGCTCAAGCTGGCCATCTCGGCAAACGCATCGCTGTACTCGGACCCGCCCAAAACCGAACTCGCAGATATGGCCCACCTCCTGCCCCCCGCGCCGCCGACGGCCATGCTCGAGCACATCCGGTCTTTGTGCGCCGAGACGTACGCCGGGCCACTTCTTCCCCCTGCCCTCGTGTCGACTTTTCTTCTGGCAGCACTCAAGCTCCGCCCCGCCGAGCCCGCACTGGCCTTTGCGCATCAGCTGGCTGAAGACTGGCTTGCGGCGCTGCCCGACGCCTTTGTCCTCGCCATTGCGAGCGACCCTCACCCTCGTGGCCAAGGCCAGGCGCGCCGTAAGCGCATCGAGCAGGCACGTGAGGGCTACCTCAAGGTCATTGAGCTGTTTGTGGGCGAGATTCTCGCTCGCGAGGGTGAATGGGAGATGGCCCGCGGTCTGCTCGAAGGCGAAATGGTCATGGGCTCCAAGAAGAAGGAGGTAAGGTTGTCTTTCCATTATTGTGTGCTGACGACAGGCTCTGTATCGCCATCTGCGCGCACAGCAGACAAGCCGTTCCAAGCCCGCGTCGCCAGCGACGTCGGGTCTCCTCCCGTCCCCCACCAACTCGGCAGTTCTCAGCCCATCCCCAAACCGCCCCCGCTCCTCGTCTGCCTCGACCTCCTCTTCTGAGGCAACCGCCAGACCAGCCGGTACCGAGCTGCACGGCCTCAACGCTCTGCGCTCCGTCAAGGGCAAAGGACGGGACACGGGCAGCGAGGCGCCCTCGGCAGACTCGACGATCCAGCCTCCCAAGTCGGAAAGCACAACTGTCCCGGACAAGATCTACGTGCGGTCCCCACCGACCCCGCCTCCCCAGCCACTCGCACGCCGCGGGACCCTCTCCCTCCTCCCGGCCGCACTCGTAGCGCAGCTGGACGCCCTCTGGCGTTCCGGCTGGGTATCCAAGCTGCTGTTCCCCCTGCCCGTGCTCCTCGTGCTGTTTGCAGTGATAAGGCGCAGGCAACGCGCGCGCGCTGGTGTGCAGCGCGACAGTATCGCCGAGGTTAGGGCGAGGCTTATGCGTGCCCGCGTGCAGGGGCTGGGACCTTGGTTGGCTTGGTTTGTCAAGTGGTGGGCTGACAAGATTGCCGGTGTGTGGAAGTTGGGGACTACGATTACTTATATGTAATCTGAGCGAGGCGGGTTGGTGCTGTGATGAGCAGGGAGGATTGTATGGCTGGGAGGTGGGGGTCGTAGCATTTTTGGTTAGTGAGGATGCAGAGATGAACAACTCCACAAAGGTTCAGAGTGCCGTTGGTGATGATCTGCTGGTATCTAGACCAAGGGCCAATTGTTAGTGGTCTGACGGGTTCGATAGAGTCTCAATGTGCATGACAGTGGGCTAGTGTGAGCAATGCAAGCAGTGAGGAGCGGTAGAGGTCGCTGGACACTGTAGAATGCACAACAACGAGAGAGGCGAGTCAGAGACCAGGCCCGACCGGTCCGGATATGACCGATATCCACCCAACCAACCAGCTCGAGCCTGCGGAGGCGAGTCAATGGATGCAAGCACCCGATTCCCAGTTCTATCCGCCGCATCCTCGCACTTTTCTCTCTTCTTGTCCTCTCTCACACGCACCCAGCAACCACAGCAATGTCAAACTTTCTCCGCACGAGCCGCAAAATCGTAGCCATTGGCCGCAACTATGTCGACCACGCGAAAGAGCTCGGCAACGCGGTCCCCAAGGAGCCCTTCTTCTTCCTCAAGCCGACGTCCTCCTTCCTGTCGCCGGGCGAGGGCCCCGTCGAGATCCCCCGCGGCGTGAGCCTGCATCACGAGGTCGAGCTCGGCGTCGTCATTGGCAAGAACGGGCGCGACATTGACCCAAAGGACGCAGACGCCTACATTGCCGGCTACAGTGCGTTTCACCGTCGAGGAGTGCTGACACCGCAGCCCTCGCTATTGACATGACGGCGCGCAACATGCAGGACGCGGTCAAGAAAAAGGGCCTCCCGTGGTCCGCCGCCAAGGGCTTTGACACCTTTACGCCCATCGGGTGAGTGCTCGTCGGCGCCGGGGTCCGGACGTTCGAGCGCCGGGGTTACGGAGCGTGCTAGTGCTGAGTGCATGGACAGCGGCGGGTGGGTTGTCGCTCGCTGGCCGTTGTCCTGGACGTGGTATGGCCGCAGAGCTGCTCGGTGTCGGTGGTTGCGTGGACTGTACTGGGGCTCGGCCTGCCGCGGCTCTGTGCTGTGTTCTGGCTGGAGCTGCTTTGGTAGCGATGGCGTAGTCGAGTGCTCGCTGGCTGTGTTGTGCATACGCCTGGGTGCTTGCTTGCACTGGTCGCTGCTGCTAGCCTGACTACATGGCCGCGCCTTGTACTCGGCTGCCGAGGCATTCCTCACCACCGTTCATGCCCTTCATCCCCGCTGACATTTGCAGGCCGTTTATCCCCAAATCCAAGATTGCCGACAACACCAAAGTGGGTCTCCAGCTCACGATCGACGGCAAGGTCAAGCAAGCGGGCACGACGGCGGACATGATCTTTGACATTCCCAAGCTCATCTCGTTTGTGTCAGGCATCATGAAGCTCGAGGAGGGCGACGTCCTGCTCACCGGCACGCCTGCGGGCGTGTCGCAGATCAAGAACGGCGAGACCGTCGCCGTCAAGCTGTCCTACCCTGGGCTGGAGGGCGAGGTGCTTTCCGAGTTTGAGGTCAAGGCCGAGGACAGGAAGACCGGGTACGAGTTCAAGGCTTAGGTGCTTGTGAAATGCTTTGAATGAAAAAAACGCTGTATAGAAGAGAATCAGTGAGGTTGGGCAATCAACGCAAAGGCAGAGCTCGCAGTGCCACCACAGTAGCACAACACGGGAACCGTGCAAAGAACGGAATACAGACATGCTCTACAATTCCAATGCTCGAAAGATGATGGTTGTTTGGTGTGGTTGCGCGTCAATATCGCGCTGGGCCCAGCGGCCCTCTATTTATTTATTCCCAGCAGCAGCGCCGCGGCGCCGCGGGCAGCCAGCGAGCTCGCCGGCTCTTTGAGTCGTGCCGCTGCGCTTACGCGTTGGCGTTTTTGAACGCGGGCGACGTCGGGTGGGGGACCTCTGGGGCGCCGAGGGCGTCGCTGACGCCAGAAGACTGCAGGTACTGGGCCCACTTAGGCTCGACAAAGAGCGCACTAGACGTTGTCAGCGATGCGCAAGGTACGGGAGACGGAAACTCACTTTGCGTCAGCGATAAGCTGCCCGTCGAGCGTCTCCATGCGTCCTGACACGGTAACCTTGCGTCCCTTCTGGGTATCCATCTTTGTGCGCACGACGACAAACTGGTCGGCCATGCAGGGGGCGCGGTAGTTGATGTGCAGGAAGGCAGTGACGCCAATGTGCGTGGGGAGGTTGAGGAGCGCGTTGCGTGCCAGCGACTCGTCAAACACCGTCGCGATTAGGCCGCCGTGCACGATACCGTCGTGTCCGCAGAGGCCGCGGCCGAGGTGCAGGACGACTGGTTTGTCAGTTGCTTCTCTTGTTGTTCGCGTGATGGCTGTAACTCACTCGCTGCCTCGCTCTCGTCGTGCCTCGCAAACGCCATCGGCGGGACGGCGAGCTTGCCCGGACCGCGGAGCGCGCCGCCAGTGAGCGAGTTGGCGACCTTTGCCTCGTCAAAGTTCTTGTAGGGGCCTAAGCTGTCAGCCTCGCCGCGGGCCATCGGCTCAGCTCGTGCACTCACGGGTCTCGTACCAGTCCTCCCGATTCCTGAGCTCCTCAACAATCGCGAGCTTTTGCAGATCCGCCTCAACGGCCGCAGTCATGGCCTTGCCGGTCTCCGAGTCCTTGTGCGGCGGCGCCGGCACCGCGCGGGGCCACAGTATGACCATGTGCTGGGGAGGGTACATGGCACCGGCCATGAACGCGGTAGGGAGGGCGAGGGCGAGGGCTGGGCTGTCAGTGTTTGGTTACGTTAGGTTGGGGGGTGAGGTGAGGCCAAGACATTGACAGCGGGTAGAGCGAGCCGGGCGGGCGTGCCAACGCCCCGTGGCGCAACCGCGACTTATCTCGAGCTGCTGACGCCTCGAGCTCGGTACAGCACCCCTTGCTTGTTCGCAAGCTCGCACTTACCAAAGAAACCCCATCGGCTGCTCTTCCTCGCAGCGCTGGCGCCTGCCTTTTCACCAGCAGTAAAGCTCGACTCGGCGGCGGCCTCGGCGAAGGCGCGTGCCGAGGATGTAAATGTGCGTGAGCAGGGGCGCGGGGCGGCTGCTGCTGCGCGTGCGCGGATAGACGGCAGGGTTGTGCGGAGGGACATTATTGTGTGTGTGTGTGTGCAGTGAAGCGAGGGAGATGATAAACAAAGTAGTGTTAGAATTATAAGAGGAGGATGATGACAACGGCTATGGATGTTTTCCGGGCCGCCGACTGGACATGTGGAGTGACGGAACATTTATTCCCCACCACAGCGAGCCTGGGTGGGTGGGGTTTATGCGGCTCTCTTTTGCGGTTGAACGAGTGGAGGCTGGTGGAGGGCTGGTGGAGTATATGCATGTAGACAAGTGTTGCATAGAGGTGTGGAGCAGCTGCGTAGCATGTGCAGGAGAGTCTCAGCTTGAGATTACAGAGAGGTATGAGCTGGGAGGCATGAAATATGGAGTGCCATAAAGTCATGTTCCACCATGGGCACGGAACAATGTACACCTACACCTGTACCACCGAAGGAGTCACCAGCTTACCCTCCCAAACAATGTCAGCACTGCCCAGGCCAGTCTATGCATCTCCCTTCTATGCAACCCATTCATAATCCATGATCCCAATGCAGCCACCAAGACCGAGGGGTTGACCGAGACATGACCCGCCAAAACCAAGTGCCTAGAAATTGGCCGTCAATCGGCGCGGCCGTGGCCACCACCTCGGCAAAGTCGGTGGTTGCCGACAACCTTGATGTTGCTGGTGGAGATTGCCGTGCGTGGCTAGGGAGATAACTTTGCACACGTCGTGGATATGCAGGACTTGTTCTGCTCGTAGGCGGGTTTGAAGGGGTGTGGCTACTGCTAACCGTGGAGGTGGCCGCTGCCACTGCCATACGCTACTGTTCTCGTAAGCCAACTCCACTTGACGCTCCATACCACTCTGCCTCACAATACATCAACTCGGACACAACATCCTTCAACTCACAACGTACTCTCAACTAATCAGCGTCCTTGAACTTGAGCCATTCGTTAACAATGATACATGACGCAGAAACGTGTGAATACAGTGTATCTCAACTCTCGTCCCCCCAACCCCGCCATTAAACCACAACGACAAGCTTATCAGCCAACGGCTTCTCCTCCAAAAGCTTTGGCACCGGTTTCCGGCGAATGCTAGTGTTACGGCGGTGCATCCCCGCCCCGGGAAGCACGGCATCGAGCTCGTCGCTCCGCTCGAGCGTCTCCATCTCCCCCGGCCCAGCACCCTCGGAGCGCGACCGCGCATGCCCCGCAGCAGCGGGGTACCCCTGGGTTGCGGGGATGTAGGACGAGTGGTGGCTCTGGCTCGAGTTGGGGGTGGACGCGCCCGAGCGGCTGCGGTGGGGTTTCCAGTCGTCGTGCTCGGTGACGCAGCTTGCCGAGCCCGTGCTACCTGCTACGCGGACGGGGGCGAGGGGCTCGTCCTCGGCGATAGGATCGGGCATGTCGACGCTCGCGGCGCTCGAGGCGCTCGTGAGCGAGGAGATTGACTGGGTGGACGTCGTGGAGACCTCGGAGGCTAGGGAGACTGTGCTCGGTGACCGCGTCGTGTGGCCCTTGTGCGACGGGCGCGCGCGCATGGACATTAACGCGCCGTGGCCTATGCTCGAGGACGTGCGCGAGTGCAGGCCCGTGGCGTGGGAGACCGAGTTGGAGCGCGACGCCGAGTGGTGCGTGATAGAGTTGGAGCGCGAGGGCGACGACGACGACGAGTCGACAATGGGGCTCGCGGGCTGCCACCCGTTGGCCGTTGACGTCGCAGCCGCGAGCGACTCGCCCCGCAGAGGGAGACACACCGGCGCACGCTCGATAGGCGTGACGAGGGCAAAGGGCGCGCCGTCGTCGGAATTCCGCTTCATCATCCTGAGCGCCGACCGCGCCGGCCGGGGCGGCACGGGGGACACGGCGGCGGCATCCCTCGCGGCCTCCTTCAGGCCCGAGCCCGCCGGTTCCGCCACGGTCGGCACGGCCTTGACCTCGCCCGCACCGGGCAGCAGCTGGGTGCCCAGCAGCGGCGTAGACGGCACGCTGTGGCTCTGCGGGCTGACCTGCGGCGGCGCGAGCGTGGGGAGCCCCTCGTGGGCGTCCGCGCTCGCCGAGCGGGGCGGGGAGCGCTGCGCGACCGCGGTGCGGGCGCGCGGTGGCGACGGCGTGGCCGTGACCGTGACCGGCACCTTTGGCGAGGCGGGCTCTTTCGGTGGGACCTGCGGCGATGTCGGCATGTCCTGCAGTGGTGCCCGGGCGAACTCTGGCGAGTCCTTGAGCGGCACGCGCGGGGAGTCGGGCGCGTCCTTGCGTGGAAGCACGGGAGAGTCGGGGTCTACCTGCCTCGTGACCTGGGGAGTGGTTGGGTGGGCCTGGCGTTGGCGCGGAGGCGAGGGGACGTGCTGACGCGGGGGTGAAGCCGCGGGGGAGCCCTTGAGTGGCTCGACGCGGTATGGCGGTGAGCTGGGCGCGGCGCGGACTGTGCGTGTGGACGTGACGGTCTTTGCAGAGGTGCGTGAGGGGGAGCTGCGCGGCGAGAGTGGCGGGGACGCCGGGAGCGCCGGCAGGCCGGGGGAGGGAAAGGCAAAGCTCGTCGGCGTGCATGGCACGTCGGGCACGCCACGGGGTGGCAGTGATAGCGGCACGGGTGGGGGCATGGGCAGGTCTGGGAGGGCAAGCGAGGGTAGCTCGTCGAGCTCGGGCAGGTCGGCGAGCTCGCTGTCGACGTTGAGGGACAGGTTGCCGCCGAGGTCCAGGCGGCCGAGGGTTGGGGCGCCGTTGATGTCGAATTGACGAGGTTGCGACGGGTTGGAGATATGCGGCTTGGCAGGGGCTTTGGTCGCTGCCTTGCTCGATGCCTTGCTCGCCTTGGCCTTGGGAGGCTTGGGCGCTGAACGCAGAAATCCAAACGGGTTGCCAGACTTTTGGGCCGTCGGCGCCACAACCACCGGGGCTTGTACTGGCGGCGTGATCGAGGTCTCAGCAGGTGATGCCGCCTCGATCCGCGCAGGCGCGCCGAGCTTTGAGCCGCCATGGACCTTGAACGCTGGCGCGAGCGGCGCAGACACGGTCGATCCGTACCCAGCCAGCGGACTGGGCACCGGCGAGTCGTCAATAGGACTCGGCGCAGCCAACCCATGAGACTTTGCCGGCTCAATCCTCAGTCCCAGCCCCATCGCCCGCTCAGTACGCTTCGGCGGCACGTCGGGGGATACAGGCGGGAGCGGGTCCCACCTGTGCTGTGTGCTCGTCACGGGCCGGCGCTCGGGCAGCGACGCGAGTGTCGGCGTGCCCGTGAGCGACGGCTGGGACCTGTAGTGCTTCAACGTCTGGCGCGCGGCTGCGGCCTCTTCGGGGGTGACGATGCGGTGGTTCTGCGGCGAGCGTGGCGGCGGCGGGGGCGGGGACATGGCTCCGCGCAGAGGCGGGGGGGTCATGGCTGTCCGCATCGGGACCGGCGGGGGGCCCATTGAGCCTGCACGGTGGAGCTGGGGTGGCGGCTGATACTGCCCCGTTGAGCCTGTGCGGTGGAGCTGCGGTGGCGGCTGGTACTGCCCCGTTGAGCCTGTGCGGTGAAGCTGGGGCGGAGGCTGGTACTGGCCCATTGATCCTGTGCGGTGCAGCTGCTGGTGTGGCGGTTGGGGGGAGCGCTGGGCCTGCAGTGGCGGTGACCTGAGCTGTGGCGACGGCATTGCCATGTGCCGCGGCGGCATGGGCGACATTTGTGGCGGCACAGGCATCATGGACATGGGCATCGGCGCAATGCTCGGTGCCGACGAAAAGGACGGAAAGGGAAAGTGGCCTGGTGGTGGGCGATACAGCACCGCGCCGGGAGGTGGCTTGCCTCCTGGTGGCACGTAGATGATGCTGTTTGCAGAGAAGGTGCCGTTCAGCGGTGGGCTGAGAGGCGCCGCGGGGCCAGGAGGGGGAAAGACCTGTATAGGGTGTTGGATGGGGTACATTGCGCCTGACGGCTGAGGGGCCAAGTGTCCTGCTGCCTGGGGAGCCATGTAGAATGACTGCTGCGGCGAGTAATTCTGCTGGCCACGGTTCTGCAGTGGCAAAGGGCTGTATCGTCCTGGCGGTGCGTTAAAGCCCGGGTGGGAGCGTGTCCGAGGTAGAACTGGCGCGGCGCCGCGCTGACCGACTGCAGGCTGCCGCGGCACTGATGGTGCGCGGTGAACCAGAGGCGTCGGATTCTCTTTCCCCTTTTTGGACGAGAGCGAGCGTACCAAGCCTGCAAGCTTGCCTTCGCGGCTGAACGAACCCGACCGTTTGTGGCCTCCCTCGTCGCTCGTTACAGACCCCGGACGCGCCGGAGTCGGCAACACGACCCCGCCACGACGCAGCGCCTGGCGACTAAACTTTGGCGCGTTCAGGTCGGAAAACTCGTTGACGGACGGTATACCAGGCAGTGCCGTGCTGGGATGCGGCGGGGTGCCGTCCTCGCTCCAAAGGCCTGATCGCGTGGAAGTGCGCGACGCCAGGGACTCGGGACGCGCACTGCCACCAGCACTCATGGACGGGCTGCGGGTAGCAAACGCGTTGGGCGGGTTGCGGACCAGATCACTCAGCGTGCGCTGCCCCATGCTCGGGCGCCGGTGCACCGAGTCCATACTGGGCTCGCTCGCTATACTCGGTGCCCTCGGCTGGTCAAAGTATGACTGCGGCTCGCTGGCAAACGACACCCGCGTGCGGCCAGGCGTCCACTGCGGTGTGTACAGCGCCGGCGACCCCCGCATGCCGTGTGCGCTCTGCGATCGCCGCGGGGTCCTTGCATTCTCGTCGTCAAACCCCACCTGCCTCCTCAGCGGCGACGACGTGTGGACGGCGCTGTTGTGCGATTTCAAGATTGGACGCGGATTCCGGCCACAGCCACTCGTTCCGCTGGGGCCTGCCTCTTCCTCGCCGCCAAACCCAAACGCCTCCATCATTATGGGCGAAGACTTTGGTGTCTCTGGGCGCGCGGGTGCGGCACCTGGTGGAAACGACGTCGTTGGCAGCGCCGACGAATCGTACCCGCTATACTGGCGCGCGCCAGCCGTGCTGGCACGGGGCATCAGGAGTTGCTGGCCGGCTGTTGTTTACACAGGCGGGGTTCTGAGGTCGCCTGTTAGTGTGCCACAACAACACTAGCCGCCGTGGTGCTCACAAGACAGTTTCGTCGAGAGCAAGCTGGGACACGAGGTGTATATGCAACCTGGAAACGGCAGTGGTGTTGTTGTTGCGTGTATTTTGACGGGTCGTGGTGGGGCAGGCCTGGCCGAAGAGTTGCGGTTGGTCGTTTGACTGTGGATGTTGGGCAGGGAAGGTGGTGCCGAAGGGAGCTGTGTTGGTGTATGCAAATGAGAAACAGTGAACAAGGTAGCAATGAGAGATGAACAGGTGAGTAGCGGCTGCCGACACTGGCGTTGTGCAAACGAGTCCAGCCCTTTGGGCTCGTCGGTTTGCGCAAGACCACGAGTGAGTGGTGGTGGTCTCGGCGACGACTACCAAGGGCAGGTAGGTCCGGGTGGTGTTTACCAGGTCCCTCGCTGCTTCCCGGCCTCGCTAGCCTGGGCTTCTGCGGCTTCTGCTCACGACATGGAGCACAGTGGTGGTATGTGGGTCACGCGCGTGGTCGTCAAGGGGCAACGATGCCGGACCAAGAAGAGAACAGTCGTAGAGGCAAAACACCACTCTCCTCCTGTGCAGCGTCCGCAGGGATGTACGGCTCGTTTCAGACTCTATGCAGCAGGAGAAGGGGATTCATGCAGCGCACGAGAGCAGAGGAGCAGCCGGGGAGTGCAAGGGGTCATCCGGCAAGGCTGCCCTGGCGTGGGGTCTAGGCACGCATTACGATCAATGGAGGCTGGACACTCACAGACTGCTGCTGCTTGAATGGCAAGTCTTTGCAGTTGGAGAGCAGAGTGAAGACATGCATGCACAACATGGTCTAGGCTTGCACTTCTGCTTGGCGTATCAAGAATCTGTGGGAACATTATGCGTGAATAAGGTCCAGATATCGGCCAGTGAGCCTCATCGTCTCTAGCCATGTTTTGGGTTTATTCCAGTCTCGAGCTTGGTCTTGCCCCGGTAAGATGCCGTTTAACGCGATAACATCGTGGGATCGTGAGACGACAACAAACTTGGTCGTGTGGCAAACTCTGCAGTCTAGCCCACCCAGTGCACCAGAGTAGTTGTCGTCTCAACTGGATGCTCTGGACATGACCCGCCAAGGCGGGTTACGAGACAAGCTCAAGTGGCTTGCCCCCATCCGACATTACAGCAACTACCAACTCTACTCTGCGGCATCTTGTCATCTCCCCACGCTGCCGTACGGTGGCGTCTCACGCCGCATACTTCGCAGCATGAACCAGCAAAGCCGCGATCACTTGCTCACGACGTGTAGATTGCAGGGCGGTGGCACACTCCCCGCGCGGCGGAGCGAGCAAACGCCGTCCGCCCGAGCTGCTCCACGCCAGCAGCCACGCCGAAGACTAGTAGCTAACTGTGTGGAGCACATCGCCGCCAGCCTCGCTTCCGGCTAGGTTGCGCAGCAGCCAGCCAGAAGGCCAGTGTACGCATCATGGGAAACACCCCCTTGCCCATCGCTGCAGGTTTCCAGTTTTGGTACACTTCCCGGGTCAGGGCAGAGGTCCTCCCCTGACGGCCCCACGTTGCAGGTGCTGCAGCGCTGCAGGTACTGTTGAGCTTCCCGGTGGAATGCTCAGTGCATCGCAGCCAAGGACTAGGGCTCGGGGGCAGGCACTTCCGGGCCGGCCGCATGCCGTTGACGCGTCTTGTGCTTGTTCTCACCCCAGGTAGCTGTCACCTGTCGATCATTGGAGCTTGGCGGTGCGTGCTCGTCTACCTGCGGAGAAGTCGCCACGTATGGGTAAAGCTGATGCACCAGCCAGGCTTGGCGGTTGCAGAGTATGATGCCAAAGAACGCAAGGTGCTCTGGCAGGGGCATGGTTTGCGCAGGCACATGGACTACGTTTCGACTCTCGTCTACCCACGAACAGGCGGCAGGCAAGCTCAAACACGTCCTGGCAGCTAGCAGCTCACATGCGAAACGACATCCTCGAGTTCTAGAACTTGGCACAAGGCACCTCCCTACTTGCTCCTCGTGTCAGCGTGTACCCATGTTTTACATCCCCCTTGTGCTGCTTCTGATCCTTTGATGCCAGAGGTCATGGCTGGTACTGCGCAGAGAACACGGGGTGCGTCGTTGGTGTGGCACAGAATCGGCCCCGTCGCCACGTCGTCACGACGAGGCAGACTGGTCTCTGTAGTCTAAACCCTTTCACACGTCCAGTTGCAGCACGTGTCAAGGATAGGCTGCAGCGCTAGCGTCTGACCTCGTAGCGAGGCAGACCAATGCGACACAGCAGGGCGACCCCAGAATCGCACTCCGTCTGGTCTGGGTACCACTAAAAATAAATAATAATTTTATTTGCACGTACGTCGTAGTGAAATCCCAGGGTCAAGCGTGTCTGGGACGAATCGGGACGGGGGTCGTCGTGGTGATTCCCGGCGGAATTCCTCGCGTCGGTGTGTCGTCTTGGTGCGCGGTGCAGTGTGGCTCTGGCTGGTGATCTTGCGCCGGAGGGTGTGCGCCGGCTTCTGGTTAGCTCTCCGGGTTGTGCGAGCGCGATCGCAGGGAAAGTGTTGGACGATGGGCACGCCAGGTTGTCTGGACTAGATCTGGCAGCCATGATATTGGACACGCATCGTGCGTGGCTTAAATGTGGCGGTCGTCGTGGCTTGAAGTAATACTGCAGCGATGACTTTAGTCTCTGTCTAATAAGGTAGTTACTGCAGGAGGTGTCACATCGATGTAGTTGACAGCCACGCTGTCCACAAATTTACTCGGACGCTCGTCGCCGAGAAGCTTACCATCCTCGCTGTCCGTCGAGGTACTCGCCTCAGTCTGAATCGCAAGGTATCACCCCACACCCTACATCTCGATTGGGATTACAGTTGCAACTGGCTCTCATGTCCAAATGCAACCACCACTCACCAACTCAACGCACAACGACACTCGCTAGAATGACAGCTAATGCATCAATGCAAATGCAGATAAAGACATATACACACCCCTACCCCTACTCCTCCCACTCCCGCCCCACAGGCGCCTTCAGCCGCCCGTCCCTCCCCCACCCCTCGAGCAACAGTCTCAAGCGCGCCCTGGCCGCCTCCGAGTCGCCTGGGATCTTGCCCGCCTCCAGACCCCCCATGATAGCGACGAGCACTTTGCCGACCTGCCTCGGCCCGAGGACGGCGAGGAGGTCCGCGCCCGCCGTGTCGAGGAGGACGGATATGAGGTGCGCGCTCGGCTCGGCGGCGGGCAGGCCGCCGCGCGTGATGGAGGCCAGCCACGTCCACGCCGCTGGCAGGCGGAGGGGCGCGGGTATGAGTGCTGCGAGCTGCTGGGGTGTCGGCGGGGAGGCGATCGTGCCCACGATAGAGCGGTAGGGCGCCGCGAGGACGGCAAAGTAGAGCGTGCAGATGCCGCCCATGCGTGCAATGTATTCTGCGACGGATTCGTCGGCTTTGCGGCCCGTGGCCTTTTCGTACTCTTCCCTCGGCAACGTGCCGCGCGCAGGGTAATGCGGGATGACCCATGGGTTCTTCTTCACCAGACGAGCAAAGAGGATCGGCGCGAGTGCGCCGTGGCCGCGGAAGATGAGACCGAGCACGATGCGCGCCAGGGGGAAGGCGGCGTCGGGCTTTGCCGAGACTTCGTTCTCGGCTTGTTTGATGAGAGCTTTGGCTGTATGCGAGAGCAGGTAGCCGTAGCTCGGTGTCAGGTGCTCCAGCATCACCGGAGACGCGGCAGAGGGAGGGGAGGGGAGCTGGCCGCACAGTATATCGTTAATGTCGGCCGTGATGCGCACGATCGAAGACTTGGTGTTGACCACTTGGCCCAAGCCACGGGTGATGAGACGCATGCCTGGGCGCAGAGGCTTGCGCAGGTCTGGGTTCGCCTTGATGACATCAATGACGCCAGAGCGCATCTGTTTCTGCACACCAACCCAGTGGGCCCACTCGGTCGTGCCACGGCTGCCCTCGGCGGCAACGGCGCGCTGCTTGTCCTCGGCGGCCTTGGCATCCTCCTCTGCCTTGGCCTTGGCAGCCGCTGCAGCTTCAGAGGCAGCCTTGTCCGCTGCCTCTTTCTCCGTCTTTTCGCGTGCAAGACGATCAGCCTCGGCTTTCCGTGCGAGGGCAGCCTTCTCCTCCGCAGCGATACGAGCCTCCTCCTCCTCCTTGCGTTTGCGCGCGTCGGCGGCTGCTCGGGCCTGCTTGTCGGCCTCTCGCCGCTCAGCGTCCTTTATAGCAGCGTCGATGTCCTGGACGTCAGCAAGCCCTTCCACAGCGTACACGCTCAGCCCACTCACCGCCCACAAAGCCGCTTCCCTCTCCTCGAAACTCTTCTGCCTCTCCTCATCCTCCTTGCCCTGCTTGACAGCCAACCCCGCCATCATCCGCTCAATCTCGTCCGCCTCACTATCCCTCTTGGCGGTACTAGCAGCAAGCATTTCCTGCCTTGCCTGAGCCTCGTTGGCGCGAAATCTTGCCGCACGCTCCCCAGCAACGCGATGGCCCTCGTACCACGCCTCGGTCTCTGTGCTCTTCACCCAGTCGGTGTAGGCGCTGGGCTGCTCGCGGAGAAGTTCTGAGACGGTGGGCTCCCACCCGCGTTTCCAGGAGGGGCCGGCACGAGGCGGAGGGAGCGTGCTCTGCCTGCGCGGCATGGGGCGGGCTATGGGTTTGCTGGCTTTCGGCTTGGCTGTCTCTTTCCTGCATGCGTTAGAGTTTGTCGCTGTAACAATAGAAACGCACTTGGGCTCGCGCCATTGCAAGACGGCATAGCTCCCATCCAGCAAGTCGCCGACCTCGTCCTCAGAGTCGACCTCGGACTCGTCAGAGGACTGGAGCATGTCGCGGATACTCTCGCCGAGCTTGCTCATGCGGCGTCTGCCTGTCAGCGCGACTCTTCTGAAGAATAAGCGAAACGCACTTTGTCAAGTCTGGAACATGATCCGACTCGTCTGACGAACAGCCATCGTCGAGCACGTCGAGGACGACATCGTAGTCTGACTCGCTGTCCGACTCTGCGACTCCGAAACGCATTGTGCGTTGTCGCGGCGCGCGCGGAGGTGTACAGTCTATGTGAATCTATATGCAAGAAGAAGAGAGGTCGTTGAGGCTGCGAGACCAAGACTGCAAGTATGCCGGGATGTGGTTTGTGCAATGATACAAGGACGAGTGTGTATTGTGGATGCTATCGGCTGACGGTTGTTGCTGCAACGGTACAGGCAACTTTGGGTGACGGACAGTATTACGTAAGAATACATGTGGAGTTCACGTGTGTTTAGCGTGGTTGTGTCACGTGGTTCAACAGTACGACGGCTGGCTCGATACGAACAGGCAGTTGTTGCTGATATCGAATTGTGGGGCGAAGGGAATGAATTGAGGACGACGAGAATTCGTAGACAATGTGACGGTGGTTGACTGGATCAAACAGGAAGAGCATCAGTCAGCGACCCACAGAGATCCGACTGTGCGTCGGCCGACCCTCTCCCTAAGCGTGCAAGACCGAGGTCATGACCCGTCTGACGACGACCGTGGATCTGTCAGCGCTGGATGAGGAGCAGGTTGGGAAGCGAGCTACAGCTCTGATTGGTCGTTGAACGGTGGGCTACTCCACAGTGTCTTTGATAGCTAGTGTTGTGCATGTTGATGGCGATGAGCACCGCTGCAGCGATGAGGTATGATAGCTACAGAGCATCAGACATGCATTGAACGAGGAGGCAGACAGCAGTGATGGACGGATGGTAGTTGCTGATTAGATTAAGAAGTGAGCACGCCATTTGTTTTGCAGCATGCGCCCCTGGTAGATATCGGCTAGCACATCTATCCATCCATCCATCCACTTGTTCTTCTTCTACTCTTAACCCTGGTTGCTCTCTGACATATTCACACGTTCATACTCCTGAACGCTAGCCCACGCCCCCCGTTTCCTAGTACGGGAGAACGTGTGCGACTGCTGCAGCGTGAGAAGCAGCACTGGGGCAGAGATGCGGTGAATGTGGCGGCGACGTCATTTATCGCTCAACTAGATGCGCGCGCGCAGGCTCTGCTGACTCGGCCATGATGCGGCCATGGTGCCAGCACGGCATGCTCCAGCCATGATCCGCCCAGCTCAATACAAGATACAGCCCCCTCACCTATATAACCATTCGTCCTCATCTGCATATCTACCACATCGCATTCCAATCCCTTTGTACATCCCGATCCATCCATCATGTCATCACAGGTCATCTACACGCTCCCAAGCGTAAATACAAATGGTGACGCAGAGGCAGACTCGCTCCGCACCCAGATCGAACGTGGGTTGGCCGGCACCGATACCTCGCGTGTCCCAGGCGACACTGAAGAGGACAAGAAATGGGCCTACAAGCGCTCCGTCCCCACTGTCGTCCTCTACGACGAGGCAGGTCTCCGGTGAGTATACCTTGCTTTCCCCACTCTTGTCCACGCTACCGTAATGGAGCCCCACCGGCGGAGAACAATCCGACCTGACATGCACAGGCTGTACGATAAGATCACGGCCGACGCACCAGAATACTACCTGTTCGCCGACGAGCTCAACCTGTTCCAAAACCATGGCCACGAGATCGCCCTCGCCATGGGCTTTCCCGGTGGCGCCAGCAGTGGCACAAACGAGTGTACTGCACAGGAGGGCGAGACATGCCCCAAACAGCGTGACCACTTTAGATACCCACCGCCGAAACCTTGGAAGCCGGCGCGGTGGGGGGACGCAGCGGTTGGAAAGTGGAACAACGGCGTAAACGGCGAGGAGGGGCTGGGCGGGGGTGCTGAACGCGGCTGGGACGTTGTCGAGTTGGGAGCAGGGTGAGTCCGGCGTGCGAGTGCATGATCAGTGGCTAACACACGCAGTGCGCTCCGCAAGACGGCCCACTTGCTCACTGCCCTCGCCGAGGCACTGCCTCCCAGTGACAACGACGAGCCGCAGATCACCTACCATGCGCTCGATCTGAGTCGCCCCGAGCTCGAACGCGTTCTTGGCGAAATGGACGACGCGTATGGCGACGCCCTCGCTGGTCGAGTGGCGTGTTATGGCCTGCACGGCGACTACTTTGCGGGTCTCAAGTTTGTGCGTGACGGCGGCCTCGCTAGCTTGTCGGCTAGCGGGTGTGTGTCGCCCCAGCCTACGCCTTCAGACACGGTCGGCACGACGGACGAGTCGGACAGCGCCCCGGCCTCGCCGATGAGCCCCGTTAGCCACTACCTTGCCACGCCTGCCATGGACGCCGCCATGCTCCCGGCTATCGAGGACGCGGACGTCGAGGCCCACAACCTGCCACCCACGGGCATGTCGCCGCCCGAGACCAAGTCGCCGATTGCGACTGTCAACACTGTGGAGGCGAGCTCCACGACGCCAGGCTCCACAGACGAGTCGGACGACGAGAAGCCCGAGATCCCCGACCGCCCACTCCACATGGTCTTCCTCGGCTCGTCGCTCGGTAACTTTGACCGCGCCGAGGCCGCGCCTTTCCTCCGTGCCCTCCCGCTTCGTACAGGCGACACGCTCCTGCTCGGTCTTGACGGCCGCCCGGCCCCTGGTGCCGAGGGTACGCGAAAGGTGCAGATCGCGTACAATGACCCGCAGGGCCACACGCGCGCGTTTGAGGAGCATGGCTGGGACGTCGCCCGCGAGGCGCTTGGGCTGCAGCCTGACGACAACATTGAGTTTGTCGGTCGTTACAATGAGGTGCTCGGTCGTCATGAGGCATACTACCGCGCCAAGGACGCCCAGACTATCCACCTGCCGGACCGTAACGAGGACGTCAACCTCGAGGCAGGCGAGCTGCTCCACATCGAGTGGAGCTACAAGTACTCGCTTGGCGAGGCGCTCCAGCTTTTCGTCGATGCCGGTCTCAATGTGATTGACTCGTGGAAGGCGCCTGGCTCCGAGTACAGGCTGTGGTTGCTTGAGCGCCCCGAGGCTCGCCCGGTCGTCGCCGAGCCCAACACCAACCCTGTCAGCTGGCCGGCCAACGTGCCTACGTGGGCCGAGTGGGAGGGCATGTGGAAGGTCTGGGACCATATCACGCTCAACATGATCTCCAAGTCGATGCTGCACCAAAAGCCCATTGATCTGCGCCACATCTGCCTCTTCTACCTGGGCCACATTCCGACCTTCCTTGACATTTTCCTCACCCGCGCCACAGACGGCAAGCACACGCACCCAGAGTTTTTCAAGGACATTTTCGAGCGTGGCATCGACCCCGATGTCGATGACCCCAACAAGATCCACTCCCACTCCATCGTGCCGACGTGCGAGGCCGACTGGCCCACACTCGAGTCTATTGTCGCTTTCCGCGACCGTGTCCGCGAGCGCCTCCGCAAGGTGTACGACGACATGGAGGGCGGCCGCCTGTCCATTGACAAGGTCGGTCGCTCCGTCTTTATGGGACTCGAGCACGAGGCAATGCACGCCGAGACACTCCTCTACATGCTCCTCCAGTCGCCTCTCACGCGCGCCCCGGGCCCTACCCCGCAGTGGGACACGCTCGCGGCGCACTGGGCCGCCGCCTCTGACGCAGCCAACAAGCAGGGCACGGCGGGCATCCTCACGGTACCCGCCATGACCGTCTCGCTGGGCCACAACGACCTCGAAGCCGTCCCCACCGCAGCAGGCGGCGAGTACGGCTGGGACAACGAGCACCCGGGCCACGCCGTGCCCGTCGGCGCGTTCGCTGCAGAGGCCCTCCCCGTCACCAACGCGCAGTACCTCGCCTTCCTCTCCGAGTCAGGCAAGCTCGCAGCCCTCACGGCCGGCACCGCCCCGGCGTCGTGGGTCCAGGCCAAGGACGGATGGGCGGTACGCACCCTCTTCGGGCCCGTACCCATGGCGATCGCCGGCGCGTGGCCTCTGATGGCCTCGCGCGACGAGCTGCTCTCCTACGCGTTTGCGCACGGGGGCCGCCTGCCGACCGAACCCGAGCTCCGCGCCCTCTGGACCCACCCGCAGGGCCCGCGCCCGGCCGGCCTCGCGGCAAACGTCGGCTTCAAGCACTGGCACCCCGTGCCCCCCGCCCCGACCATTGTCGATAACGCCGGCAAGACGCTGCACGGCCACAACGGTGGTGTGTGGGAGTGGACGTCGACGCCGTTTGCGGCGTATGACGGGTTTGTCGAGAGTACCCTCTATCCGGGCTACAGCGCCGATTTCTTCGACGGCAAGCACTTTGTCGTGCTCGGTGGATCGTTTGCGACTGTCCCCCAGATCGCGCGCAGGAAGAGCTTTAGGAACTGGTACCAGTCAAACTATCGGTTCGCATGGTGTGGCGGCCGTGTCGTGTATGATGTGTAGAGTTGTATCGAGAAGGAAGAACAAGGACTGTGTAGTAGTGAACCCAGAAGTGCACGCGGCGCTGGCGCTGGACGTGGTTAAACACAAATGCATGTACATCCTGCCCCCAGACGGCTCGTCTACACTGTGGCAACACTCACGTGCCGTCCATCCTGACATCCTCGACCCTGCCCAGCCTATCCTTTTCAATCTCGCGACTCTTGTCCGTCCACTTGTTGGGATGAATGACACTCTCGCCGTTCCCCAACCCATCGCCCTTCTTGACCCCGTGTGTAATCTCGAACAACCGCGTGCACGCGACGTGGTAGTGGCTGCTCTTGACCGAGTCGAGCATGTCGCGCATCTCGGGCCCACCCCGCTCGAGCTGCGGGTACGACTCGAGCAAGAACGTCTGCAGGTTGTCGGGCGAAAAGTGCCGGAAGGGACAGCCGTGCGAGTCCTGCGTGCCAGGCTGGTTGGCAGTGAGAATCTGCTGACAGGACTTAGGCGCATAGTTCCTGCGCGCACCCTCCTGGCCGTACGAGTGGCGAATGTTGTATTTGTACTCTTTGTTGAACTTGTCTTCGGTCGTTTTGGGTGCGTACATCCTGCGCCAGAAGATGAGAGCTTCCTCGAGTGGAAGGCCAATGCCCTTGAGGAAGAGACCGAGCTGGAGTCGACCCCAGTGCTTCAAGTGGGCGTCCTTCTTCAGGCGCTGGTAGAGGTTGAGCATGCACGGTGGGAAGTGCTTGCGCGCGACGTCGTCGACCATCTCGGCTGTCACTGCTGCGCCGCTGTCGGACGAGACATACTCTCCGCCGCCCAGGCCGGCAAGGAAGGACGCGGCGAGGTGGTCGATGACGGGGCCCAGACGCTCGTCCTCGTCCATTCGCGGCAGGTTCTTTGCCGTGATCTAAAGTCAGCCCCACCTGATAAGCAAACTCACCTCAAGCGCCTTCTCCAACCTCGCAGTAAACGCCTGGAGCACCAGACTGATCTGCATGCTCTGTGGCACATATGCCAATCCACGACGCACAAACACGCGCCTCTGTGCAATCAAATCCGGCACCGATGCCCACGAGACCTTGAAAAAGCTCTCGGCGCGGAACGCGTCCTTGGTCGCCCACTGCATACACAGACGCAGCTGCTCGTCGACTTCTTTCCTCTCCTCGGATCCAACAACAGCCCAGTCCAGGTTCAAGTCGCGCAGGAACGCAGCGCGCTCGTGCTGGTCATCAGTCTCGAAACGGTGCTTGAACAGCATTGTCTCGGCGCGCACGAACCGCGCGCGCAGTTCTGGCGAGCGCGCAAACGACAGCCTCAGCACCCAGTGGCCAATCTCGTCTCGCCTCCGCTCCTCCTCGAGATTTGCTGTGCGCGCAGTGTTGGACGACAAGGGCAGGTGCTGTTTCAGGTAGGTGGCCAGCGCGGTAGAGAACTGCGCTGGCGGGAGGTTGCGGTGGGACAAGGCTTCAAGATGGGACAAGACACGCAGGCGATCGAGTGCGCATGTCTCGAATTCGTCAAGAGTGATGTCCAGGAGAGGGGGGCGGTCGTAGCTGGGTTGTCAGTTGGGGTGCGATTGTTTGTTGTGCGCACAAGTTTAGACGATGGCGGTAGCGGTCGCTTGGCGGGACGCCGGTACCGGTGTGGCCACGCTTGCCGTGGAGCTTGACCTCGGAGGTCGATGCGGCAATGTTATGCCGTGTTGTGGGTTTGAACATGCTGAATGAAAGTGAATGGGTTGAAGAGAGCAAGAAGTTGACGCGATTGTTGTCCGTCAACAGTCGCGTCGCGTCCCTCATGACTAACGGGGGTATTTCCACGTGGTTCGTTTGGTGCCTGAAAGTAAAGTCAACGGACGCGACATGAGCCCAATGGTGCCCTAGTCGTTGACATTGCCCTCATGCCCATGTTCTTGCGACAGAATAGCTGGCAAGTCCACGAACACCATATTCATGTAGCCAAGATTAGCCCCATCTAACCCCAAAGCCTGTATTAACCACCACTACAAAGGATAAATAAACCGCTTGTTCTCAATGTCTGTCAAGTCCAAGGCGGCAAGGTCGACCTTGACGCGCACAACCTGGCCAGTCTCGTCGACGTGCTCGACAAAGCCGCCCTCCCTCTCGTCCTCATCCAGACTCGCAATATACGCGAGCCTCTCCTTGTTCCTCCTCGAGAGGATAAAGTAAATGACCCAGAGAATCACGGGAGTGCCAAACCAGCTGACAATGATCATGGACGACCAAGCGCCATAGTATCGCGGCTTGGCACTCTGCACCCAAATCTGAGGCGAGATCAAGTTTCCAGCCGAGTACGCAAACATGAACATGACGTTGCGCGTCAACTTTTTCGTGTACCCGGCAGCTGTGGCGTTGGACCATCCAAGACCGATAATGTAGGTGATGCCAAAGGTGTAGCCAGCCAGGAACATGCACGCGAGCAAGGGGATTGTCTGGTCCCATGCGAGGGTGACCATGCCGATTCCACCCGCAATGGCGGGGAGACACCAAAACGTGCCGTGGGCGGCCATGTACTTGGGGAAATAGTGCAAAGCAGTAGCAGCGACGATGCAGTTGACGATACCGAAACCGCCACCTGCGACGGCGACGAGTGTCGAGTCCAAGGGGGAAAGACCGAGGGAAGTGACAAGCAAGTTCTTCTGACCGTACATGAGGTTGTTGCAGAACATGAGCGTGAAGGCCTGCAAGGTGAAGAGCCATGAGACGGGATCGCGGATGGTCTCAAGGAACTGAGCCTTCTTGAACTGCTTCTGCTCGATAGAGCTCTGCTGTGACTTGTGCACTCGGCGGATAACCTGGACCCGCTCCTCTGTGGTGAGGAAACGCGCGTCGGCGGGGTTGTTGGGGTACTCGAACCACACCCAGATGGCGAGAAGGAAGGTGATGGCACCGACGACAATGTGGAGGAGCTTCCATGGCAGTACGGCACCGTGGGTGTGCAAGAGTCCGTAGGCGATGAATCCGGCGACAATGGGCGCTCCCTGGCACGAGATCCACAGAATGGGCTGCAGGAACTGCTGTTCCTGACGATTGAAGAACATGCCAATAGTCACTTCCATGGCCGGCACGACAACGGCTTCTGACGCGCCGAGGGCGAGTCGCATGACCATGAGATCAGCGTATTTTGTCGCCACGCAGTGGAGAAAGGTCACGACCGACCAGGCAAAGACGGTCATGGCGACGTACCTGCCGAAAGGAAGCTTTTGCATGAGGTAGTGCCCAGGCCACTGGAAGGCGAGGTAGCCGACGTAGAACATGGTGTTCATGTTGTTGTACTGCTTTTGAGAGATGCCAGTCTCCTCGAACAGGCCGAGGATTGCACCGTAGCCGAGTGCAGACTTGTCAATCTGGTGGCGTTAGACGGGGTTGGTGGCACATGATACTCACAAACAAGACAATGTTGATTGCGGACAGGAGCATCATCAGGCGCCAGTAGAGCTTCCTGCGCAGCTTCTTCTCTGCCTCGGGGGTGAGAAGGGGAACAGAGTCGCCATGCTCTTCGAGAAACTTGAGGGTTACATCGGCATACTTCTCCTCGACGGCTGCCGAACTGTCAATCTTGTCGATCTTCTCAGTCGACCTTGCGATGGCCTTTTCGCTGGACATTGTGGTTGCGGGTGGTGAGACTTTTTGGCATCACAAAAGTCTTCCTTTATCAGCGCTTTAGGTGCTCGCCTGCGGCAAGGTGAAGGCGATGGACCACTGGAGAGGCATCACGGGTTCCTACGGCGACTGCTTTGGTTGGCAAAGGTGCCAAGAACGACATGACGCCATCTCTTGGTAAACTCGGTCAATTCCCTGGGTGAGCACAGTTTACACCATTCCGTCGTCGTATGCAGCGCGCATCGCGCGGAGAGCTTGTACTGCTTGTCTTGTGCGTCGGAGCTCTGCGCTGAGTTTGGCCGCTCCTCGTCGGCTGGCTCGCTAGGTCTGATAGGTCTTACTCTGATGGCGTAAGCCGTTGACGACTCGACAACATTGCCCACATCTTATCACCTGAGCGTAAACCCAGGTCCGAGGGCTCCGAGAGGATTCATCAAGCAGCCAAGTCCACCCGCTGCTCCCAATGCTTATGCTTGTACCAAGCTGATGGGTACTACGTAGATTCCTTCCCTCTGTAGCCCGCTATCTGAGTGGTATACGTCCACTCCTTCTGTAACGACAATGCAGCGATGGTACACATTGATAAAGAGCACGGACAAACGCGGTGGGCATGGCACTACGACGCCACTTTCAAGAGCAAGTGATCACATCATCCATCACCCTAGCTCTTGTGCCTGAATGGACTTCGGCATCGCGCGGCTGCCCTTTCAGCTGACATGAAGCACAACAACTGCCTCATAAACGTCTCCTGCTTCGACGTTGTTATCAACACCGACACCATGCCATCCGAACCAGACCACCTCGTCGTCTCTGCACCGACACTCGACGCAGGCGTCGACTGGGTCGAGTCCCAGCTCGGCGTTTCACTTTCGCCCAGGGTCGGCGGCGAGCATGACGGCAAGGGGACCCACAATGTGCTCCTCTCGCTGGGCCCCGAGCTCTACTTGGAGATTATTGCTTTGAACCCAAACTCGACCTCGCGCCATCCACCACGTTGGAGCTGGCTCGACAACCTGCCTGACGATGCTGCCCCTAGTCTCGCTACCTGGCTCGTCCGCACAGATGACCTCAAGGAGGCTCTTGATGCAACGGTGATCAAGCCGGGGGAGATCCACAACATGCGCCGCGGCGACTTGCACTGGCAGCTCACTCTTACAGAGGACGGCAAGCTCGCTGCGGACGGGGCGATGCCGTCGCTCATTCAGTGGGAGACGGATGAGCACCCAGTTACCACCAAGCTGCACGATGTCGGCGCTCGTCTGATTAAGCTTCAGGTTAGGTCCCCCGAGGCTGCCAAGATCGCCGAGTCTCTGCGTGCAATTGGTCTCGAGGATGAGCGTGTCCATGTGGAGATTGGTGATGGGCCGATGCTTGTCGCGACTATCCAGACCCCAGGCGGCGTCCGAGAGCTGTCGACGGCATAGGTGGTACACGCTTGCGATCTTCCTTACGCCGGTGATGTACCCTTCATGTGACCCCTGTTATGCACACGGCCAGATTGAGGTCGTAACAGTGACCATTGTCTCAGCACTGCAGTGGAGTGTCCATAAAACGCTGACCTTGCTGCTCTCGAACTCACATGCTTGCAACCACCCTCGCCCAAGCATGTTGTCAGGCACGCAGCATGCATACTAAACTGTTACCATTAACTCTCGCCAAGATAGTCAGCACTCGTGCTGCAGACGCCCCCAGTTGAGTAGCAAGCGTAGAGTTTAGTCACCGTGATCTCGGTGTTGTTCAATGACGAAACGAGCGTGAATGGATGTCACAATCATATGTAAGCAAGTGGCAGAAGCTTGAAGCTGTCTTCGATATCGGACAGTCGATCCAACTAGCTACGATTCCCCCAGATTTCGAAGCTCGATTCCAGAATACCCTTGGGGTCGAAGCATTGCTATCATTGGCCTAAACCACAGCTTCGGGCACGTCGCCGCTGATGATCGGCGTGCCAGCACCGCTAAAATCACGGTGGCGGAGGAGGTGTGGCGTATGTGGCCGAGACAAGATTATTCTGTCCGTTCGTCTGTCCGTTTGGATGAAACTGGCGACCTGACGGGCTGAGTACCTATGAGTGTCATGTGGGCGGAAGACTTGATTACGGTGCACAGGAATAGGTGAACTCGACACGGCAGACTACTCTTGGCCTGGTAGCACTTCCTTTGTCTCCGAGGTGCCTAGCACTCACGATGCTAACTTCAGTAGTACTAAAGAAGCTGACCTTGCCCGTCTCGTCTTCTGCACTCCTCCCTCCATCACCAACTCGCCAACAACCATGTCTGTCACCAGCCTCGCCTACATCGACACGGCCTCACAGCTCACCTTGAGCTGCTGCACCAAGCTCAACTTCCCCGTCTACTCCACCAACGACACCAAAGTCGCCAAAGTGTGGTCAAATTACGTCCGCGACAGGACGGCCCAGCTTTCAGAGACTTTCCCTCCCATGAACACGACCCAGCTCTGCGACATCTCGGACAGCACCCAGACCGCACTGGCGAACAACCTCCAGCCCGCTGACCCAAGCATGAAGGGCCCTACGGAAGGCAAGCTCGGAGAGTTCTACAACTGCACCGGCCCACAGTGGTCGCGCTTGCCCACTGTCGTCATGTACAACACTGCAGACGCGGATAAGGCGGAAGGACCGTCGTTCACCTTCAAGAAGGAGGGCTCCAGCCCGCCTGCCGGTTCAGGGGCACGCACGGCCATGTCGATGGGTTTGGGCTCTGGCGTCGCGATTCTCGGTGCCATCGCCTGCGCCGTGCTCGCTACTGCCTAGTTATGTCTTATTACTCATATATTTGCACATGCATGTACATCAGAATATTCTGTGCACGTGAAAGTACTGAAGCGTCCATGACCTTGCAAGTGGCAGTGTGCTAATGTCTCCGAGCTTGACGGCCGTCAGACTAATGACTGTCCTGAGAGGACGTAACCGTTTCACAGTAGGTGTCTTGCATAAGCAGCATGTATCTGCATACAATTAAACAGCAAATCGCACAAATAATTATTAACAAGTGGTGGTAGGTGTGTCGTTATCGTTGAAAAAATGAATGTGTATGTCTCGTGATTGACAATTCAGAGTGGTGATACACGTCTCCTGCTCATAGTACCGTGGCTGTCAACGCAGCGGGCCGCCTCACATCGGTACCCAGCCGCCCATGAACGAGTCGATTGCTGCTGGCCCAACGGCGCCGGCATAGAACCCCTCGAGCGTCGAGTATCGCGCCAGCCCACTCATCCGGTCAACAGATATGAATGTGAACGCACCGGCGGGCAAGGTCGACACAGCAAGGAGGTATCCGAACGCAAATGTTGTGACACCAAACGCGAGCATACAGCCAAAGCGTGCCGAATGATTGGCGGGGTCCGGGTGCGCGGGTGACGACCTTCGGTGCATCTTGCGGTCCTCGAGCGGCAAACCAGCGGCCAAGCGCTCCTTCTTCTCCGCCTCACGCCGTTGTCTGATTTCGGTGCGGATGACCTCGCAGTGAATGCCGAACCGGCTCGCGAGGGTGTCATAGTCGGGATCACCCAGTGACGACATCGACGAGACCTCACGCGGGTGCGACCTTGCCAGGATGACGCGGGCGTACTCGACATCCTCGTGGTATGCTGGCGGCGAGTGGGGTGGAGGGAAGGCCGTGTTAGCGGTGGGTGTCGTTGGTGTCTCGGGCCGCGAAACGTGGTGGACCACTGCGGCGAGGTCCTCTTCCGTCTCTGCGTCGGGAGGCGCCTCGGGTGACACCTGGAGCGGAATGTGGAGCTCTGCATCCTCAGTGGCAGCGCGCTCGTCATCTGAGGCAGTGTCGGCCTCGGCCTGTTCAAACATGCTGCGCAGAGCATCTGCACCAGTGAGCACCTGTGATTGCAGACGCCCCGGGCGGACAAGCTCGTTCCCGAGGTTGCGCGAAAGCGTGGCGTCATTGGACGTCGTGTGCCGCAACGACTGCTCCTCCACGCGGCGGTGAAGTTGGTCGCGCAGGTCCGCAACCTCGGTCTGCAGACGCTGGTTCTCCTCCTCGTGAGCTAAGATCTGGGCGTTGAGCTGGTTGGCGTCCCGCAGCTGTTCCCTGAGAGCGGACATCTCTTCGGCGTGGGCTGAGCTCGCGGCATCGGCGAGCGACTTGTCTAGTGCGTTGGTTGACAGGGTGTCATCGTCCCCGTCTACGACGACCTCCTCCTGGCTCGCTTTGAGGTGCTCAAGCTGCTGCTGCCAATCGGCTTGCTTCTTCTTGTGCGCAGCCTCCATCGCCGCCAGACTGGCCTTCAGTTGCTCCACGTGCCCCTCGAGCGACTGGATGGTCAAGGTGTGCTCCTGCTCCTTGTAGCGCAGGCTGGCCTCATCCTTCTTCGCTGCAGCGAGGTCGATGCGTGCCTGGTCGAGCTTTTGAGACATTTCTTGCAGAGCAGCCATGGCATCAGCTTCGGCATTCTCAATTTGGCGGTAGAGTTCGTCTCGTGCGCGAGTCAGGCGCTTGTTCTCCTTGACAAGCTCTTCGTACTGTTCGTCAGCCGCCGTGCTGTGTTTGTTGCTCACCATCGCCTTCGAGACACCGTCGGTCTCCTCAAGCTGAAAGTCACCCTCCATGTCGGGCGACATTGCACGCGCGTCATGAAACTGGATGTCGTCACGGAAGTGGGGCGATGTCATCGACTGTCCGCCCACAGACTTCGCCGCCACCGAGCCCATACTCGCACTGCGAGCAAACTGCTTTGCCATCGGTGCAGAACCCTCATAGTCGGGCATATCTTCGCTGCGAGGGCTAAAGTCCCGGCCAAAGTCCCGACTGTGCTCGCGGCTCTGTCGACGACGTTGAGCCCCCGCAGGTAGCGGGCGTGAGAAGGGTCCCACGTTACCGTAGGCGCTCGGCGGCGCAGTTGTGCGCGCAAGTCCGTTGTTCAAGGGGTCCATGGCCTGTTCCGTGACCGATAGTACTGATGGCATCGAGTAACCGCCTGGAAATGGGAGCGATAAACGTTTATATGGCTGCGGTCGGGATTGAAACTTGAGCTGGGGAGTGGTTGTTGCTGAGAACGAATGAGGGCGGAGTGGCTCATCGTCCTCTGATGACGAGCCCGAAGTGTCGTCGTCTGCTGCACATGCGCCACTGATCCTGTGCCGAAGTTAGTGATGCGTCACGGATGAATGTCAGATAAGGCGGTCAATCCGTGCCGTGGGTGGGTGTGTACGCACTCGATGAGCTTACACAGCTCCTCTTCGCCAAAGGGGACGTCATGGACGCCCGCCCACACATCCTCAAACTCTTGACGCGTCTCCTCGGTTAGAAGGGTAACGTTGTGTTTGTGCTCGTATTCTTCAATCACTGTGTTGACATTGTTAGAGTTGTGCCGGCGGCAACGCACAGGCCGCCATGTTGTGCGACTTGCATCCAAATAGCTCACGCTGTTGCACCTGGCCTCCAGGAATGTCGCCTCCATACTCGTCGAGCAGGTGCCGGACAATGTATTGGACGTCACGGACTTTGGGCCTTCTCGGGGGTGGTGAACGAGGTCCGCTGTCGAGGGATGGAGGGGAGTGCGCCTCCATGGCGAAAGATTAGGCGCGGTTGGGGTAGGCGGTTGTGCAAGTTGCGCTGCCACTGATGGATGACGGTAAAGGCTTGGGAGTAGCTGAGCAGTGTCGTTATGTGGTCATGAGATTCGTGATGGATGAGAAGAAGAAGAAGAAAAGGGAAAGACAGAGCCAGAGGTGAACAGACGACGAGTGACTTGGGGGCGAGAGGTTGAATGAGCTGATGACGGACTGACGGTGCTGGCCAGGGCAGGAGACCCTAAGCAGCTCATTAGAACACGGAATCAAATAATCTCGAAACAATACAAACGGTGGCCGCAGATTAGGGGCGCTAAATGGGATAATAGGGTTCAGTGCCTGAGTGGCAACAGTTTCAAAACACACGGGGCGGGCGAGTGCAGAAATATTGGGATAGTCACTTCCTCCCGAAGCATGTCGACGTCTGCTACAGAGGCCGCACTGAAGGCCCGTATACTCTCAACGGACGGCTCGACACAGACGCTTCAGTTACAACGTCACTGCTTATCCACTCTATAGCCATCTCCAACCTACGCACAGTTGCACCACTAGAACCGTGCAGCGGAGCAATAAGAGCGCATCAAGGGCAAGTTTAAAGGGTGGCGTGATGCCGGAGGTCCATCAGTCGGTCATCTCAAGTTGCGGCACCAGGTAGGATAGTGGTCACGCAGCTTTTACCTGTACAGTGGTTAGGTGAGGGTGACATTGTGGCTAGTCAGCTAATGGCGGGGCATGCAAGCCAGAAGTGGTTACTACTGCGTGATTGACTTCTGAATGGTGCACCCAGCGTGCATGTAGGACGAAGTTACCGTATCTCCCTCCAGGGATTGCTCCTGCCAGTATGACAGTTGAAAGCGCCACAGCAGACCAAATAGAATGCTAAAGCTCTAAGAAGCACCGTGCAACGCAACACTGGTCCCTCCCAAAGTGCGTTCATCAGGAAGGTGGCTCGGTAGTGATAGCCGAGCCTAACTTGGTGTAACGCCTTGGAACGATACATCGCAGCGAGGCACATAAGAACAGCACTTGGATACTTGGTGTAATAGTGTGTTTATCTGATGAATGAATTATTAACAGAGCAGAGAAGCTGGACATCTAGGTCTTGTTATGTGACGCCAGATATACTACTGTTCAGCAACATGTACACATTCGGTTGTAAGGTATGAGGACGACGTCATGACTTCAGGAACTGCATTGCCACGTGGACTTTCACGATATTGTCGGAGATAATTCTTCGCCGACTCTGATGCCATGCTCATAATGCCGCTCGGGATTTTCGACCCATCTGTCCCTCCCTGGGTGGTGCTGCTTGCCCTGGCTGGTGGATGCTCGCTCGCTGGGTGGCAGGCTACCTGTGTCGAAACCGTCACTACAACCACTTCTTCCAACCTTCAACAAAACAGACGAGTGAGTACAAGCATACACCAGCTACAGCACTCGCGAGCACGACACACGACACGACAACGGCGACGGCATCGAACACGAGCGGAATACACTGTGCAGTCGGGGCGAGGAACGATAAACTGGGGCAATGTCTGCGCCATGATGAGTCGACGGCTCTCGTAGAGGCGGGGCCGTAGAGGGGAAGCTTGTATAGCTTTGAGCCCCTCTCCCCCGAGCCGAGGAGGCCTCGGAGCCCGCACGCTGCAAGTGTATTCTGTGTCGCCGTTGTCGTTGTTCGAGTGCGCGCGCGCGCAAGTGCTTGAAGCAAACCTCGAATTTGAGGTTTCGGTGTTCAACTTTTTCAACGACACAGTTTACTGACAACCAAACAGGATGGGCCGCTTTACCGAGTACTCCGTCGTCGGGCGCAAGCTCCCCACTGAGGCGGAGCCCGAGCCTAAGCTCTAGTGCGTTTGGACTCTTGGATTTTGGACCCAGAGAGCAGGAATGCTAACCGTTTGCTCAGCCGCATGCGCATCTTCGCGCCCAACGACGTTGTCGCCAAGTCGCGTTTCTGGTACTACCTCCGCCAGCTTAAGAAGGCCAAGAAGGCCCACGGCGAGATCG
Organism: Prillingera fragicola; assembly: GCA_002335605.1. Taxonomy (NCBI): domain Eukaryota; kingdom Fungi; phylum Basidiomycota; class Tremellomycetes; order Trichosporonales; family Trichosporonaceae; genus Prillingera; species Prillingera fragicola. Next base: position 2,831,733 of record BEDY01000001.1, read on the forward strand.
TTGCCCTCAACGTCGTGCGTACTTTGGCACCTTTTGCATGACATGCAACTAACCCATCTCAGATCAACGAGGCCAAGCCCCTCAAGGTGAAGAACTTCGCCATCTGGCTCCGTTACGACTCGCGCTCCGGCACCCACAACATGGTCAAGGAGTTCCGCGCTCTTTCGCGCGCCGAGGCCGTTGAGGCCATGTACCAGGACATGGCTGCCCGTCACCGTGCCCGCTTCAGGAGCGTCCAGATCCTCCGCGTCGCCGAGATTGAGAAGAAGGAGGACGTCCGCCGCCCATACGTCAAGCAGCTCCTCGAGCCCGGACTCAAGTTCCCCCTCCCCCACCGCCGCACCAAGTCGAAGGCTTGGTACGCCGCCAACCGCCCCTCGACCTGGGCCTAAGCGTGCACCTTCATGTATTGTCCGCAGGTTTGAGCCCTGGGTATGGGGACTTGGATATGAACCTGTGTACTTTGGATCGAGCAGCCAGATGCTGCGGGAGATGGAGTGTGACATTTTCGATGTGGCCTTTGGTTGGGCAGCAGTGGCAGGGACGTGGAAAGTGGCCGCAGATGGTGGCAAGCTGATACGTCGTGAGAGTGTTCGTGTACAGGCGAGTTGTGAGCAGCGTTATGGGGACGTGCAGAGTGTCAGAACAGGAGAGAGGGAAGGAGGTAGTACAGTGGTGGTCGCGTGGCAGTAGCTATGGTTCGAGAAGGGTTGACATCACCAACAACTTGGTCCAGGTGCCGTACGCGACCAACATGCCAAGCAGCTGAGCGATGCCGAGTTCACAGTGCGCAGATTAGCGCGTACGATCTGCATGGCACTTCTCGTTTGGTCGCGCAACATTCTACACCCAGTGGTTCACATGTTCGGGCCCCACATGAGCTGCCGGAAAAATCTTGTGGCAACTGTGCCTCATTCCTCTACATCTGCAGCTCTACAGGGGCCGGTGGCAGTTTGTCCTTGCTTGGTTGCTAAAATGCAGTCGCGCTCAATCCACAAACCGTGTCCCCATGCAGCTATATACTGAACGTCGTGACGCGACTCGGATTGGCTCTGTGGCGTCCTTCGATTCGTCTGCGACACGAGCGTGTGCATCACTGCGCCGGTCCAAGGCACAACTGCCGATCATGGCAAGCGGGTGGTGAGCACGGGGCCCACAGCTTGACCATGGAGGAGGCAGCAGGCATCCCTCTGTCTCGCCTACCTACAATCTCGAACAAGGTCGCGACGACTCTTGAGCAGTACCACGCCAAGCTGAAAGACGCCGTCCTCACTGGAGAGGCCTAGCGTTGGACAGAATCGGCATTCACACTATGGCCCATGGGTCATGCGTCGCCGGACTTCGCGAGATCATCCTCAATGTTGAGGATGGCACGTACCGCTGTCGAGACTCTTACGACCTTCACTCCCAACGGTTCCGCGTCAACGGCCGCCCGCCGCGTACAATCTCAAGAAGGTTCCCTTTGCGACTCATGAGCAGTACCAGGCTGCATGGTTTTCAGATCATGAATGGGAAGGAACATCAGCCACAGCCGGTCACGACTGCGCTGGCGACTTGACCAGGAACATGCTTTCCCAAGCTAGCATGCCTCGCAAGCTTGAGGCTAGTACGGTCCGAAGTGCACGCCGTTACTCAAACTCCGAATATAGGGGGGGAGTTCAATCCTGCCCACCACTGCGAGATCTGTAGCTGTTAATATGTTCGCGATTGAACTGGCCGAGCAGCAAGCTCGCCTGCCTCGCTTGGCCGAGTGATTGTCAGGCTAGCAGGCTGCCCAAGGCTTCTCAGCCTACGCGTCATTAGGTCATCACAAATTTGGGTGGCAGGCGTTGTATCAAGTCACCGTACTCCTGAACCACGTTGCTCTAATCGACCCTGCGTCGATGTTGACTTTCCGGCCGCTTGTGCTTGGGCACATTTAGGGCCCACGTCGAGCATGGCATTTGCTGCAACCGAGTGGAGCCTGGAGATCCACCCAGCAGGCCAGCAGCCAGCAGGCATGCATGCAAAGGTCGGAAGCAAGCCGGACTCCCTGGGTCATCCTGGAGCCGGCGGCCGAATGAATGGCACACGAGTAAGACAGTTCCACCGCGACCTGGGGACCTGGGTGCCAGTGTGCGCACACCAGAGCGCCAGAGCGTGCGGATGGAACGTCGCTGAGCTAGAGAGTTTACTCCTTTGCTCAAGAGTCTGGGCTGTGCTAGCGTCCTTGGTTCTACCTATACCCAGAGATCCAGAGACTAGACGATGATCAGTTCCACCGAATCAGTGCGCCACTTTGTTACGACAAGCTGGGACCACGTTGACTTACGGCCAGTTGGGTTTGTGGCTCGAGTGGCTCGCTGCTGATCGGACGCCTCTGCATGCTCTGCAGCTGGATCGCTGGAAAGCATGCGCAGTTTGACCGTACGGCTCTGTAGATTAACGTGATCGAGAGACCGATATCCAGGAATTGCCGCTCAAGAGCAATCATCGCAATTGCTTCTGTCATCTCCTCCGCCAGTGGCTTCATGGCAGGCGTGTGCGCCATTACGCCGCACGCCACCTCGTGAGGTAAACTTGCCAGCCAGCAGTGCATAGAACCTGGGCATGCTGGACATAGGTCTGCAGGTTTTCTGTAGGTCCTGAACGCCCCACCCGCTGTTCTGTACGACCTGTTCCATCACCCTCGGCGAGGAATGATCCTTCGCTGTTCACGCGCTAAGAATGACACAGGATGGCAAGCGATGGCGTGAGGTACCCGGTCTGTTTGCTCCTGTGAAAGTGTCAAACCTGCACTGGGCGTATTTGGTCGTTGCGTCGCTTGCGCAACTGGGGGTGCACAAAGGCTGCCTTGATGGAATAGGCCGCGGAGCAATGGAGCATTCAGATCTGTCTTACCCTTTGCATTCAATGGCTAATCGCCCTATCTTCCCTGCCATTTCCTGGACGGCGTCACTCGGCAACCTCGGCCGCCTCGGCGACAGTGCGGCGGTGCTGCATGCATGCCCTCGACGCTGCCCTGGAGCATACATTCTATGCCAATAAGAGTAACGCAATGTGGCGTAGGCAGCCAGGGTCGCAACCATCAAAGTCTTGTCGCCAGATCCGTAGGGACCGGAAACGCCTCTTCTCGTTCCGTTATCCTGGGTTCAAGTTTTGATCTCGCTGCATCTCCCAGCCAGGCCACCTTGGCTCCAACCATACCCACAGGCCACAGGAGGGATGCAAGGGGCAAAGGGCAACGCCTCGCGGTCCTCATTCCTGCAATCCTGCAAGTGGCTCTGGCCCGAAACAAGACACGCCAGTGACCCCAGATGAGATGAGTGCGGCGGCCATTTTCCCTCGGCAACAGTCAGCCAGCTCTAGCTGGACCGGCTGGGTGAGGCAGATCCTACGCAGAGACGGATACCAGAACATGCACTGGCGATCGCGAACAACCTGTCCTTTGCATACATCATCTCTCTCACTAGACACGCTCACTTTTACGACCAGCTCGGCAAGGATTGCGACGACCAGCACGCGCACGACGCTCGCAAGACAATTCACTCCGGCGACGAAACGGCTCCTACATCCCTACGACTGCAAACCTCCACTCTCGAGCAGGTACCGCAGTGGTGCCACAGCTTGGGCAGTAACCCGCATTGTTGGACTAATCGACGTCGGGGTCGCCCAAGGGGCTGGCGGCAGTCATGCCGTTGTTTGATGGCGTAGGCCACCATTACAGCCAGTTTGAAGAGAATGTTCAGATTGCAGAGCAAAACACCGTGGTCGAGAGCGACCAATGGGTCGTCATTGTCGACTCTATCATCTTGGTGCGTCTATTCCGATGGCAGTTGTGCCGTGCCAAGGCTGACTAAAGTAGGTGCTCACCATCATCGGAGCCTTGATCATTCTTGGTCTCATGGGACGAAATGAGCTAAAGGGCCGTGCCACCACCCTCCGCATGCGACTTGTGCAGTCCCTAATCTTCAGTGACCTGGTCATGGGGTGAGTAACTTGTGGCGCATCGGGCTGACAGGACAGAATCATCGGTATCATCGGCTGCGCCCTCACATTAGACGGAAAGCCGCTGGTCATCAGGACAGCTGAATGCGACGGCCTGGGTGTCTTGATGGTGGCAATTCTGTTCTCACAGCACGTCTGGACCCTCACTCTGGCCGTGGGAACATTCATGATTCTCATTCACGTGAGTATCCTTGGCCGTCAGCCACTGACCCCCAGCCGCTTCATTGGTTCACCTCGGGACTCGAGAAATACTGGGTCTGGTCGTGGCCATTCGTCTGGGCTATTTCATTTGGCGTCGCCGTCATCGGCTACGAGGTGTATGGCTACGGACCCTCGGGTGGCATTTGCTTTTACGAGAACAACGCTGGCCTGTACTCTGAACTGATCCAGTTTATTCCCCGTGCCGTGGTCTTCATCGCCATCGCCATCCTCTACGGTCGGCTCTACGTCTTTCTGCGTCGCCCAGACAAGATTCGCACCGGGTTCTCAGACCCCTCAGAGGGCTCTCATGGGTCATACTCAAAGCACAAGCACTCTTGGATCAACTCGCGTGGCTCCAAGCAAAAGAAGCGTGGACGATTCCTCAACCGAGGTCACAAGACTGTCGTCGTCGACCAGCACGGTAACCGCCATGAAACTACTGGCGGCTACAGCTCGGATCACTATCACACGTCGAGTGACGAGAAGTCGACCTCGGCCCCGCCACCTCTTGTCGCCCCTGTTCCGCAAAAGCTGTGGCAGCAGGTAGCTCAGGCAGCCCAAGTCTCACGAGGCAAGGACGAGGCAGCAGACATTCCACCATGGGAGCGCGTTGAACTACCAGTCTTCCAGGTCGACGGACAGCGCTACGGCGGCGCCTCCGCCAACCCAGAGATCCGCGCCGCATCGAGCAGCAACAACCGCGACAGCCCGTGGAAGGACTGGCACGGGTTCCACCACACCCGCAAACGTCCTGCCACCTCGCAGACCACGTCGTGCACCAAGGTGGGGACATCGGTTGTCAACTCCCCCATTACCTCTCCCCTCACTTCGCCTACGCGGCCCAACTTTGACCGCGCCATCACCTCACCCCTCACGACGCCGACCGACTCCAACTTCTCCATCAAGCCGAACGACTCGGTCTCTGCGACAAACTCCCCCCTCAAGCCTGTCGACCGTGTGCGTAGCAACGGCAGCGGCAGCGAGGAGAGCACCACCCCCACAGCTGTCGAGGACGAAGCAGCCGCCCTGGTCCGCAGTCGCCCATCAGTCGATTTTGGCTCATCCTTTTCCTCCGCGGCGGGCTCGGATGCACCCAAGCCACCACGCACCGCACCGCCGACGCTGTGGCAACAGAACATGGACGCGCCAGACGGTTTCAACCCTGACATCCGCCGGCCGTCGCTCACTGTCTCGGAGGGGCATGTGGGCCAGTTCCTGCGCCGCACCTCGCAGATTCCGGGGCCCATCTCCATCCCGCGCAGCGCCGGTTCGCCGCGCGGGTCCATCTCTGTGCCCGCTGAAAAGGAGAGTGTTGGCTTTGGCGAGGGTCGCTTCACGCCCAAGTCCTCCATGATCGATGTGGAGAAGGGCATGAGCGACGCCGAGCAAGAGGATGACTGGGACCTGATGCGGATGCTGGCCGAGGACCCGCCGCACCTCAGGGACAAGGACGAGTTCCACATCCGCAAGACCAAGGACAAGGTCGAGTACGTGCCAGAGTCGATGGCTTCGTACTTGAACCGCAAGACGGCGCTACTCATGCTCTGGTTCCCCCTGGGTTACGTCTTCCTGTTCTCGGTCTCGCTCATTCGTATCATTTACGACTTTGTCGGCGAGCCGCCTACGGCTCTTCGTGCCGTCTCGCGCTGGATGGTGTTTGGCCAAGGCCTCCTCAACGTGCTCATCTACGGCGCGGTCGAGTTCCACACCAAGCGGGTCGTCCGCAGGCGCGTGCGCAAGGGTACGTTTTCGCCCCGCACCTCGAACAATGCGACCGGCGGCTCTGGCCTCGGCTCAGCAGTTCGTGGCCTCACCCACGGTGGCTGGCGCGCATTGTCTCCGGGTGCAAAGTCCCGCGACTCGCACAAGCGGAGCCACAACCACCACGGTGTGAGCCAGACTGCGTCCCAGTCGCAGATCCAGTCTATGCGCCAGAACAATGGCAGTCCAACAGTCAGCTTTGTTGACCCTGAGAGGTCGATTCTGCAGAGGCTGGAGCTGAATGAGCTGCGGCGAGGGTCAGAGTTGAGTGAGGAGGCGGCCACTGCTGTCGAAGGGAGGCGGTGAGGCGAATGGACAGTATTTTAGAACTTGACTGTATCAACACGCATAACAGGAGGTCTGTTTTTCGATTATGTATGCATGAACTACTTGCTGCTGCTGCTGCGGGCGCGAGAAAATGCTGTGAAAGCATGCATGCTGCTGATAGCGGTGATGCTGGCCGTTGCTGCTGCTGCGTAGAGCCCACCAGCCAGGGTGGGCGCCAGCCAGGAAAAAGTGCCACACGCAGCACCGCTCTGGAAACGAACACCAGGAACGCGTCTTGCTCTCGGCCCAAGTGGCCACAACCCATTCACTACCCACCACCACCACGGCCATCTCTTTCTCTCTTTCTCTCCATCAACAACGCCGAGCAGCCACCTGCCCGGCCCATCTTTCCAGTCCCAATTCCATCTCCTCCCGACCACCCACCGGCACGCTCCGAGCCCATCGGGCAGCAAGACCAAGGTCCCCCACTAAACGACCCAGACCCACCAACTGGTACGACCAACAAGCACAACCTTCCACCTCTTGTACCGACCATCAGCTGCTCTCCTCCTACTCCTACTCCAGGCGATACACCAGCCGCCAGCGCAGCGTCCGACTCGACCATGAAAGACAAGATGTCAAAGGGTCTAATTGACCCAAGGTATTGCTGCTGTGGTGAGTGCGCGGGGCCTCGTTGGCCTGGACACTGTCACGACATGTAACTGACGCGTTGCAGCAATTCCTATTATGAATGCAGGTATCTATGCCATTATCGCCGAACAGACTGTACGTGTAACCTAGCACGCGAGGGAGCTGACAGGACCAGGCAGTCGGCATCGCGGTCGGCGTGCTGTGCTTTACAGCTCCAACAGGTGAGTGCTTGATGCGCGAATGCTGTGAAGGGTGTTGGCACCACGCAGTGTGTTTGCCACCGTCACTTGTGATGGTGTTGTGTACAACAGTGTTCAGCGCGGCAGCGTTGGTTGTGCTTGTCTTTGTGCGACGGCCCGTGCTGCCGCTTCTGTGGTACTGGCAGTGTTTGCTTGCCGTCGACTGTCGCTCTTGCTTCCGAACCCCTCATGCTGACGCTCTCAGTTGTTGGCGCTGCTGTACCTTCATTTGTAACGTATATTCTCGCAATCATCTGCCTTGTGGGAGTGGCCGTGCAGCCGGTTGGCTTCTTTGGTGTCTTTAGGGTGCGTCGTCCTATGACGTGTGTGTGAAGGCGGTCGCGCTGACAACCTTGCAGGAAAAGACCAAGACATTCCGCGTGTATGCCGTGCTCAACGCGATTCTCACTGCGTTGGCATTCATCGTCGCTGCTGTGATCGTGGCCGTGTCAGCTGCGCGTCACAGCACGGCCGTCGCAAACTGCCAGGTTCGTTTAAGCGTTGTGCCTACGTGTGCTCCAGTGTGCAATTGTTGACACCCACTGCAGAAGACCTTTTTCACGACCACGACCACGTCGAGTGTCGAACAGGCTGCCGATGTGCTCAGCGAAGAGAGCAAGTTGCTGTGCAATGCCTTTGCTTGGGCCGACATTGGATTCATGGGTGGTCTGTGGTTGCTCCTCCTCTTGACCCAGACCTACTTCGTCTACTCTGCCCGCTCCTACTCCAAGGCGCAGGTGTCAGACCACAAGCTCTACCACTCGGTCTACTCTGAGAACCCTGAGGCATTCACAATGTCCATCCTCCAGTCGAGGCGGTACAACCCCGACTCTGTCGCATGGACCCAGTCCATGATGGCCAACAACCCGCCGCCCCACCTGGCCAACGAGTGGGACCACCGCCCCTCGTACGACAGCGGGCGTCACGAGCCTGGCCCCGAGAACGGCGGCGGCTACTACGGCCACCAGCGGGGCTACGACCACGGCGCCGAGGGCCAGTACGACGACTACGTGCCCGCCGGTCACGGCAACATGGCCGGCCACGGCGCAAACGCCCACCCAGAGTATGCGTTCAACGCCCCCGGTCCCGGGTACGTTGACAACTCGCTTGTGGGGCCCGAGGGACATGTGCATTATCCCCCCGACCAGCACCACAACAGGATCTAAAGTGGCGGGGAGAGGTGGTCATCGAACAGTGTGTGCAGTGCTACGATACCCCTTGTACAGATATCCACGTGTATGCAGAGAGAGGTAGAGTGCAGATAGAAAATGCAGGACATGATGCGCAGCGATGTGGGCATGCCGTGGTGTGACATGATTTGACTCTATTATTCTACAGCGTATCTGCTGCCCAGCTGCCTCAGATCATCTCGCTCTGCAACAGGCTGAACCGACTGCCCATCGATGTGCCAGAAGACCCATTCTGCTTGCCCGCTCCATTGCGCTTGCTTTTCTTAGCCTTTGGCGACTGCTTGGGCACAGCGGAATGTGCAAAGCCAATGGTATCCTCTGGCAAATCCGCGAGCGTCGCCGCCAGGACATCGCGATAACGGTTCTTTGCACGCGAGGTCCATCGCCACCCCGTCGCCCTCGGTGGGTCCTCGCCCAGAAGCAAAGTGTGCAGGGCTGTGCCACTGAAGAAGACGAACGGCGTGCAGTGAGTGAGCGGGCCGCTGGGCGAGGCTGGAGTTGGGTCCGGGAGCAGGAGCAGGGATTGAGCGAGAAAGTAGGCGTCCAGCAGCGTGGCGCTGAACTGGGCCACGAGCTCGGCGTTGCGGTTCGTCAACAGCGGCAAGGCCAGGTCGGTATCGTCGAATGCCTCCTCTGCGTCTCCGTTCACTGACTGTGGAGGCTCGTTGTCGTCGTCGTCGCTATCGTCCCGCGGGGCAGAACCCCCGTCGTTGTCCGCAAGCTCGTCCCAGCCCGCCAGACATCCCATGCCTGCTCTCACGACAGCGGCGACCTCGTCACGGCGCCAGCGCCTCTGGCCACTCACATCGCCCTCGGCCGCTGCCACTGCACACAGTCGAACGGCAGCAACGAGTGGGTGGAGGCGTGGCGGGAGGGCTTCGATCTCGGGCGTGCAGGCCCCCAAGTGGTCAAGGTATAGCTTTAACCGTTCTGTGATAGGGCGAAGACAGATTGGTGGGTCGGAGGCGAGGGCAGGGGGTAGGTCGACGCCTTGCTGGATAACGCGGTTGGATGAGCCTTGGCGCATGTACTCTATGACTCTACGAGGACGGGTGATTCCGAAGGAGAGGCGGTAGGCTTCCGCTGAGTTTGCCGAGTCGGTGTCTTCGTCGTCTGTGACAGTGCTTGTGTCCGTGTCGTCGTCTTCATCGTCGACCCCAGGTACCGTCACACCGAGGATCTTGCATGCCTCGCGATCTTCATTCAGAGCCTCAATCTCCTCGGGGGAGGGGGAGGGCCAGCGGAGGCCGCCGAGTGCCTCGTCGGCAATAGTGTAGGCTTCGCGCCGTGCTGCTACGGCCAGCTCTGAGGCGCGGGTGGAGGGGCCCGAGGGGTTCTCCAACACACCCCACATGTACATCCTGTTTGGGTAGAGCCAGGCGTGGGTGAGGTGGTTGAGGAAGCCCCTGCTTTGGGCCCCTGCGTAGGCCGAGACAGCCTCAGAGATAGGGGCAGGCGTTCCAGCCGGAGTGGACATGCGAGATAATGTGGTCTTGCAGCCCTGAGCGTCCAGGTCACCACAGAAAGGATAAGTGGAGCAGCAATGCTCCCGAGGTGGTAGTATGTATTGCATCGTTGCGTCGATGATCGCGTCCGTAAGCTTTGCCACCTCGCCATCGATAATGTAGGGACGGCAGTTGAGTTTGCGGATTACACGGCTGACAATCTCGGCGGCTGCGTCGCCCTTGGATCCAGTGGAGGGGCGAGCGAGCTGCTCGCGCAGAATACGAGCGACACGTTCGATGCGCTCAGTCGGCTTGCTACCTTGGGGGAAGAAGAGCTGGGCAGCCAATTCGGGTGTGTAGTCGTTGCCGACCAGTGAGGAAAGTAGCGCCAACCAGGTCGCTGGCAACCGCAGGCGGCGGCAGAGTGATTCAGAAGTGAATGTCGCGAGTACCAGCGTAGGGTTCCGGTAAACTTGGGGCGGCAGTAGCCTTGAAGAGCGTCCTGTCTGTTTGCGCGGTGCCACAGTAGTAAAGCTACCACCCTCTGCTGTGTTTTCTTCTGGTGGCGCGCCCTCGATCCACTCCATCATGTCAAGGGGGCAGTATCCTTGCAAGCCCTGCCCAGCGTTGCTTGCGAGAATGATAAAATCGGTGTCCTTGCCGAGCACGTACCCGCCCAGCTGCTCTGCAATAACAACACACATCCCGTCTGCCTCGCCGCTTGGGACAAACTTTGTGGTGACGTCCAAGGAAGCCAGCGCACGGGCAAATGTTTGCGAGGTTAAAGGCGGGAGAATGGTCTGGTTGCCGCGCGAGAAGGATGGCGACGAGCGGGTCGTCGCAGAGATGGTGTAGAACATGCGAGCCGTCGCCGGTTGTGTCGCCAGTCGCTGAAGGAGGGTGTCATGTTTTTCGGGTGGACTTGCACCTGCTCATCAGCGACACGACTCGAAGTCAGACGACAGATTTTGCCACTCACCGTCAAACACAAATGTTGGTTCGAGCCCGACGCTGCGCCAGACTCGGATGAGGCGGCGCGTGATCCTATAGAAGCGCAGATACTCTCCGCCGGTAGTCCATGGCAGCGAGCCGAGGTAGAGCTGGTACATGATTCTGCAGCGGGGTCAGCGCTGCCTTGCCGGCGACTACATGACAAGACTTACCCCCACGCGTCGACGACGACTGGGACGGGGCTGCGAGCTCCTGCGCCGTCGCGGTCTAGAATAACATTGCGGCAAAGTGATTGGCGGTTCTCTACGAGAAAGGACTGTAGTCCTCGTACGCCCATGGCCTGTTGGAGATGCTCGTTGGTTGAATGGATGAGATTGCAAGATGAAACTTGGTCCGCCGGCTGAATTGCATTCCTCATCCACGAGATCCCATCATGACGCCAACGCCCAGGAATTGTCGCGACTCTATTGTTCTTGCTCTCAGTCGTCTACAATCCACCATCGTCTCGTCTAGACCAGCTGTCACACTCAAGCATACATAGACAGAGCATTGTCCATCTTTGGCTACAGTCTCAAAGTCTGCAACACACCGCCTGCACACTATGGTTAGCTCATCACCCACGTCCACTGCTGACCCCAGATTGACGACAAGTGCATCCCCCTCGGCGAACGCGATGAGTGGAAGGACGTCACGCCCATTGAGCAGAACGATGGTCCCAATGCGCTCGTACCCATCATGTACACTGAAGCGTGTGAGTCATAGCAGCACCCGCGTCCGCCCGTCGATGTCGTGTGCTGTCCCTAGTCTCATTCGTGCGCTGACAATCAGACCGCAACCAGATGGACTACTTTCGCGCCGTCTCCGCCGCTGAGGAAAAGTCTGAACGCGTGCTCGCCCTCACCGAGGCTATCATCCGAATCAACCCTGCGCACTACACTGTATGGTGCGTACGAGCACTCACCACACTAAACCACTGCTAACAATGGCCATAGGCAGTACCGCTTCGCCACCCTCCTTGCTCTTCAAAAGGACCTCCTCGCCGAGCTGGAGCTTATGAACGAGTTTGCGCGCGAAAACTTGAAGAGCTACCAGGTCTGGTGCGTCCTCGCTACAGTCCCAAGCTAACAATAGGCACCATCGTCTCCTTCTCCTCACGCACGTCTCCCCCGAAGACCCCACCACTGAGATCAGCTTTATCCACAATGCGCTCCAGCCCGACCCCAAAAACTACCACACGTGGGCCTACCTGCACTGGCTCTACTGCCACTTTTCCGCCCTGGACCGCATCAGCGCCGACCGCTGGTCGGCCGAGCTGCAGTGGTGCGAGATGATGCTCGAGCAGGACGGGCGCAACAATTCGGCCTGGGGATGGCGCTGGTTCCTGCGTATGGGCCGGCCGGACGCCGAGGGAGCAAAGGAGGGCGGCAAGTCTGAGATTGAGTATGCTCTGCGCCAGATCCATCACATCCCGCACAACGTTAGTGCGTGGAACTATCTGCGCGGTATCGTGCGCTCGACGTCGACGTCGCGCGTGGGTCTCCTTCCCTCCCTGCTTCCTTATATCAAGGGAGCGGCCGTTCCCCTGCCCGAGGCAAAGACCAAGCTGTCGTGGCCCGAGAGGGAGGGCGAGGTGGTGGACACTCTTACGCCACTGCCTGTCCCCCACGCGCTCGAGTTTTACGCCGACGCTCTCGTCGAGGCAGGACGGCTGGGCGAGGCTGCAGCAGTGTTTGGGCAGCTTGCCGGAGAGGTTGATCAGATGCGCGTTGCTTATTGGGACATGCGCAAGGCAGAGTGTGTCAACGCCTAGGGTGTGTCAACGCCTTGGGTGTCAAAGCCAAGGGAGGGAGGAATGGGCTGGAGAGCGAAGGACCCGATCTTGATTTACATGTGCATAGTTGGTTAGTGGTTCGTCAATGTATATTCTTAGAGCATGCCTTGTGTCGTGGCTAGCGGCAGCGAACAAGCAGAACAGAGGTAGGCCCGCGGCAAGCCAAGCGGCAGGTTCCCAGGGCGACACCAGAAGAGATGATGCAAATGCATTGAACGAACACCAGTCCGTGAAGATGTTTATGCCTGTGCGGCAAGTTTGGCAGCAACCTCCTTGTGCAACTGAGGCAAGCCGTCTGTCGTCAGCTATGTGTCTTTTGCACAGCGACTTACATTGCAACTTGTTGGTCGCGTACTCCTTTGCGAGGTCGGGACGCTGGAGGTTGATGCACCGGCCTGCCCGTTAGCTCTTTCTTTCTCTCCCCACAGCGCTTCTTTCTGTAAGCTGCACTCACCAACAATCTCGCTCGCAGTCTGTGTCGTAACCTTCCGCCCACTGACCCTCCAAGCCCGGAGAACGGCACCGAGACCCTCGAGGTCGGCGCCCGAGTCCGAGAGCTGCACGACCTTGCGCAGCTCCCCGGTACGCACGACCTCGTTTGCGAGGATGCCACGCACAAGCTCGCTGCGGCGGACACCGCGCTCGCCAGAGGAGGAAGGTTCGGCGTCAATGTTGTCAAAGAGGTCCGCGTCTTCGACCATGTCGGCGTCGTCTTCGGCGGCGGCCTTGTGCTTGCGTGCCACTGGGAGTTAGTGCATGGTTGGAGTTGGAGAGGCTTACCTGATGAAGACGAGTGGAGGGAGCGGAGGGAGAGAGTTGCTGTGCGCCTGAGGGTGAGGTTGAGCATTGTGGGATGATTCGCGGGGGGGAAGACTAGGACTTTTGACAATGTTCAAAAGAGTGAGAGATTGGCAGCTGGTGAGGGGGAGGTTTCAGGCACGGCTGTGCTTCAGTACGGTGAGCACTGCCGCCGCCGCTCGCGTGGCCGCCTGCCTGCCTGGCTGCCGCTGCCTTGCCCGCCCTGGTAGCTGGTGTGCCAGGCTGCGCGCCTGCGCTGCACCGCGCCGCGTCGCCACGTTCCTGTCCCATCCCACCCCTCACGTACCACACCGACGTGTCAACCTCCATCTCTCATCCTTCGTTTCTCCTCTCCACACCCCCTTCGTGCATTAGCCCTTTTTACTTTATGCGGTCGACCACACATCGCCGCACTCACTATCACGACGAAGACGACTTAGCCGACCCGAGGCCCTGGGAGACGCGGGTGCCACCATCCACTTACGGCTCGGCGCAGGAAAAGCAACGGTCAGACCTCCCCCTGTTCAACATGGACGACGAGGAAAAGGAAAGGCTCTTGTTGCAAGAACAGCAGCAGCACGATGACCAAGGGAAATGGGACAAGGGTCATGGTGCCGGACCAGGCATCGGTGGTCGTCGGGGGTTGCCTCCAAGGCAACGGGTAGATGGTTGGGTGAGTCGGTTGCTATACGCGTCCGCGGTTGCCGCAGCGCGCGCGACTGCGGTTTGGGCGACGCGAAATAAACGAACAGGCGCTAACAGATCAACAGCAGGGGATCTACCAGGAGAATGAGGAGATTGTCTGGACAGTCATCTACACGCTCCTGGGCTGCCTTACGCGCTACTGGAAGATTGGCGCTGCCAACTATGTCGTGTGGGACGAGGCTCACTTCGGCAAGTTTGGCACCCACTACATCAACCGCGACTTTTACTTTGACGTCCACCCTCCTCTCGGCAAGATGCTCGTCGGTCTGTCCGGCCTGCTGTCGGGCTACAGTGGCAACTTTGAATTCAAGTCGGGTGTAGAGTACCCCGACGACGTTCCCTACACTGCGATGCGCATCATGCTGGCCACGTTTGGCGTCGCTCTCGTTCCTCTTGCATGGATGACCTCGGGCGAGCTCGGGTGGTCGCGCTACACGCGTCACTGGGTGACCATCTGTGTCTTGTGCGACATTGGATGGCTCTGCATCTCGCGCTTCATCCTGCTCGACTCGATGCTTCTCTTCTTCACTTTTACGACTGTCCTCGGCATGGTCAAGTTCCACAACCAGCGTCACGACCCATTTAGCGATGACTGGTGGGTTTGGCTCATCTTTACAGGTTGGAACATTGGCTGCGTCTGCTCGGTCAAGTGGGTCGGCATGTTTGTGACGGCACTTGTCGGTCTCTACACCGTCGAGGACCTCTGGGACAAGTTTGGCGACCTCTCAATGTCGGCACGCGTCTACCTCAAGCACTGGCTTGCTCGCATCTTTGCTCTCATAGTCATTCCCTTCTTTGTCTACGCCGCGTGCTTCAAGATTCACTTTATGATTCTCAACCACTCTGGCCCCGGTGACGCCCAGATGAGCTCGCTCTTCCAGGCCCACCTCCATGGCAACGACTTTGCCCAGTCGCCCCTCGAGGTCGCCTACGGTTCAATCATTACGCTCAAGAACTTTGGTTACGGTGGTGGTCTCCTCCACTCGCACATCCAGACCTTCCCCACGGGCTCGAGCCAGCAGCAGGTCACATGCTACCACTACAAGGACGAGAACAACAAGTGGGAGGTCACTGTTCCTTGGGGATCGGCCTCCGACCCTGACGAGATCCAGTATCTCAAGAACGGCGACACCATCCGTCTTGTCCACGAGCCTACCGACCGTCAGCTCCACTCGCACCCCATCGCTGCACCCGTCACCAAGACCGACTACGAGGTGTCGTGTTACGGTAACGCCACTATCGGTGACACTCAGGACCACTGGGTTGTCGAGGTTGTCGACGACACGCACCGCTCCAAGAAAGAGGCTACCGATGGTCGCGTCCACGCGCTCACCACTCGTATGCGTTTCCGTCACGCCGACCTTGGTTGCTACCTCCGTGCCGCCAACGCCGTCCTCCCCGCATGGGGCTTCAAGCAGATTGAGGTCACCTGCCACAAGGAGAATGACCCCAAGGACGTCCACACGTACTGGAACGTCGAGTCGCACATCAACGAGCAGCTGCCGCCTGGCGACGTCAAGCTCTACCGCTCGCCTTTCTGGCGCGACTTTTCGCACCTCAACGTCGCCATGTGGACTTCTAACAATGCCCTCGTTCCCGACCCGGACAAGGAGGACATTCTCGCGTCCGACCCCGCCGACTGGCCCTTCCTCCACCTCGGTCTTCGCATGTGCGGTTGGGGTGACCAGCAGATCAAGTTCTACCTCCTCGGCACACCCATTGTCTGGTGGTTCAGCTCGGTCGCTATTCCTCTCCTTCTCCTCTGCACTGTCGTCTTTATCCTCCGCACTCAGCGCCAGTACGTGGACTGGGCCCCCGGACAGTGGGACCACTACCTGTATGTCGGCAAAGTTGCCTTCTTCGGTTGGGCTCTCCACTTCCTTCCCTTCCTTATCATGGGCCGCGTCACCTACCTGCACCACTACCTGCCCACTCTGTGGTTTGCCGTCCTTATGGCCGGCCAGGTCCTGGACCTGTTCTTCTTCAACTCGCCTCGCTTTGGCCCCAAGGTCCGCCTCATCGCCTTTGTCATCTGGACTGGCGGCGTTGTCGTCAACTTTTGGTGGTTCAAGGACCTCGCCCTGGGTATTCACGGCCCTGTGAACGACCACCCTGGCTGGCAGTGGCGCAGCTCGTGGAACGTAAGTCTTTAGTCTCTCTTGCCAGGCAATCGCTGACTTTGCAGATCTACAACGGATGAGTACCCGTATACTCGTAGCAATGCATGACCATATGAAAGCACCTATAGAATCCTCACCCACATCTCAAACCTGTACTTGATTCCTTTTTCCTCTACAACACCCTCGGGCACGTCCCAGCCCACCCACTCGCACAGCTCTGCATGCGAAGCCTGCCTCCAGTGCTTGGCATCCTTTGTGAAATCCTGCAAAAAGACATCACACTCTAGCGATTCCAACACGCGCGTGAGGAGCACGCGGTCCACATGCGCACCGTTCGCGAGCGCCTGGTTGTACAGCTGCGCGCCACCAACGAGGAACGCGCGATGCGTCGTGTCCGCTGGCAACGCCGCGACGGCGTCGTCGAGTGATCCGTGGGCGGTCGTGAGCTCGTGGCCGTTGACGTCGACGCCGAGGCGGGAGATGACCAGGTTGTGCCTCTTGGGCAAGGGGCGGAATTTTGTCGGGATACCATCCCAAGTCTTGCGGCCCATCAAGACTGCATTGCGCTTGCCTGGAGGCAGCGTCGTTGGTTCGCCGGTCGTGACTGGTTGTCAGCCCCGAGAACGGGCGAGGACTCACCTCGCGCAAAGTACTTGAGCTCCCCGGGGAGGCGCCATGGGAGGCCTCCCTCGCGTCCGATTCCGCCGTCGAGGGTTGCGGCGACGACGGCCGTGAGCTGGCGTTGTCCTGTCATGATTCGTATGGTGGCGGCTCAAAGTCAATGTTGACGCGTGCAAGTGGACGCGACTTGGACATTGGGAGTGGGAGTGTGTTAGGGGGGAGGACGGAATATGGTTCGTCGGCCACGAGCACAGCGTCATGGCTGCGTTGGTCGACCGTCGCGCTGTGCTCTTGATGTTCACCTCATCCATCCCAGAGACCTAGTCGCCATGCCTGTAAGTACCCGGCACGGGCTCTGTCCTCAGAAGGACAGTACGCTGACACGGAATAGGCATACCACTCGGTCTTCAACTCGATGCCCGGCGTCCAGACGGCGGGCAACACTGCCATGCTGCCGTTCAACCAGCGGACCAACCGCGGCACTGTTCCTATTCCTGGTGCGTAGATACTGCGACGTGTGCTAGCAAGTGCAGGGGCTGACGCTCGTGTAGCCGACCCATCCCAGCCAGACATTATCGAGGAGGCACTCGACTTGTGAGTTGGGCTGTGGAGGACAGGCGCTGACAAGCAGGTTCCGCGCAAACTGCCTCTTCCGCAACTTTGAAATCAAGGGTGTGTTCGCTGCGTAGTGGTCGCAGCAAGGCGGCTGTGCACTTGCTGCTGAGGCCGCTCTGGCATCACTGATGCTCGACTTGTGCTAACAGCCCAGGCTCGGCTGACCGCCTTCTCATCTACCTCATCCTCTTCATCTCGGACTGCCTCGCCAAGCTGGCACCAGTGCCCGGCCGTCCATCCCCAGGATACACCGACGCAAGCAAGAAGCTGCAGACCTTGGCGGTCGACTCGTTTGCCCTCCCGGGTGACGCAGGCTTCCCCCTCAACTCGATGTACCACGCACCCGCGTCGCGCCAGGAGGCTGGTAAGTCTTGGCCCTGCATCACACGGACGGTGCTGACTGTACAGACGCGCTGCGCTCGTACCTCACCCAGGCGCGCACTGAGCTCGCCCTCCGCCTCGTCGACCGCCTGTACCCTGCCGAGCAGACTGTCGGCGCCGACGGCCAGCCCACGGGTGCCGTCGGACCCCGTGCAAATGTGCCCAGCAAGTGGTGGATGTCCTTCCAGAAGCGCCGCTTCATGGGACGATCGCTCAGTGCTTAGCCTGCGCGTGCGAGTGTCGGCCAGTGAGCAAATGTCTAGATGCGCAGGTGGCTGTCGAGTGGCACGGGTGTGTGCTGCGGTGGCTCGCCTGCCAGGCGGCACATGACGAGGCTGCGTGAGTGGCTTGCATCGTGTGCAGGCTGTAGAACGAAGGTGCAGAAGGTGCATGAGGAGGGCAGAAGGAGTGAATGCAAGACTTGTAACGAACCGGCTCGTGTGGCCTGTGGAACGCACCCGCTGAGCTTGTGCGCCTCCGAGCCGCCGACTGACTCTGCGAAGCTGAACTGAGATCTGACCAGACGCCAGCGCATTTGCATGGAGCTGAAATACCGGCTGAACATGCCTTGATCTTCTACCGTCCACGTCGTCAGTTGCTCGTCAAGCATTGTACGACCCTCTCCACTGACAATGAACTTGCTCCCCCAAGCCTCACTCCAGCGTCACCACACACACCCCGCCGAAGTAGGAGTGCCCACAACGCTGACGCGAGTTGGGCGCTGTTGGCGAGAGTATGGCCTGGGGAGAATAAGTTGTAGTTTCCTTAGGTGGCTGAGGGTGGTTGTACGGTGCTGCGGTGGAGTGGAGTTCGTGGCATCTGAAGAGTATTGAGTGTTGATTTGAGAATGGAGGGGATGTGTAGAGGATATATTGTTGAGGAAGGCAGTTGTGGCAGGAATCGACCACCCACAACACCGAACCGCGTCACCATTCCACTTGTCTTGCATAGAAGCCTGAAATGAGTTGACAAAAAAATACGTTCATATCCCACCAACCACCCCATGAAAGCTTCAACTCCCAGTACTTCGAATGCATGCTCATCCGCATGCCATACAATAATGCGTGCCATTAATTCGGCAACATTCGACAGATCCCGGACCTGACGCCGAACATGCGGGGAATCTTGCCACGTGGGGCCGATCGGCACTGACCCTGACCCTGATCTGGTGACCTTGGAATCCATGTTCGCGCTTGCTCCATGTTCATAGACAGCTTGAGCGCGAATGCTAAGCATCAGAGTAGGCAGTGATGGCAGATGACGGATTGTGAACGCGTCGAGGGGCTTGAGCATCGTTCATCCCGACGTATTCGACACTGGGGCCGCTTTATCCCGGACGAGCAGTCGGTTAGGTGCGTCGTTGGCCAAGTCTCCTTGACCCATGTCCTGAAGCCGCCAATCTGCCGAGGTACCGTCCATCAGGTTGCTGGATTTCGACCCACCTCATCTTTGCTCACAACTCTATACATTCAACAGTCCTAGATGCAAGCAGCATGCATTGCAGCAACTGACGCCACAAACGTGCTCCCAAGCGCTCCTAAAACTTGCGCCATGACCCATGGGATTGAGTGGCGGTGACGTGCCCCCCGAACACGCAGCAGCGCTTGCCTGATGGAAGCTTGGTGTTGCGTGGTCTCGCGTCGCACGGGCCCCTCGACGACCGGGAGCAATAACTCCGTAAACGCCGTCGTTGCTGGTGAATGGCACGCGGCGGTTCAAAGGATGTGGGCGGGGTCAGTTTTGGGACTGAGAAGGGGACAAAGATTGCACGGCGGCGGCAGTGCAGTGGCGGCGGCCGCGCACCCGTCTGCACCTTGGAGCAGGCCTAGGCAGGCTAGAGGTATTCGGGGGAAAGAGGAACCGGGGCTGGCAACCGACCGACTGACAGGCAAGAGCCAAGCCCACGAGCAGAGTGTGGTGGAAGAAAGCGCTGCGCCCCGCCCGGTGGGTGCCAATCTGCAAGACCTGACCCCCCGGACTGCCCGAAACAAAAGCACCCCGTCACATATACGTGTGACGAGTCGAGCAAAGAAGAACCGCCGCCACCATCATCCCCAACAGCGAACAACACCACCACTTCTTGTTCTCACACTCTCTCTCAACTACCACCAACACCCACCTCCTTTTTACAACAACAGCAACCACCAATCCAACATGGGTGAGTGAAAACGGCAATCGCTAGCCACAGACCAAACGAAAACAGCGCTGACCACCTCGTCTCCTCTCGAATCAATAAACAGCCCGCACAAAGGT
Organism: Prillingera fragicola; assembly: GCA_002335605.1. Classification (NCBI taxonomy): domain Eukaryota; kingdom Fungi; phylum Basidiomycota; class Tremellomycetes; order Trichosporonales; family Trichosporonaceae; genus Prillingera; species Prillingera fragicola. The sequence goes on from BEDY01000001.1 coordinate 2,851,749, forward strand.
AAGAGTCGCATTGAAGAAATGCATGGGAAGGACGAGGAAGGCAACAACCACGAAACAACCCACCACCCCATCACCATTACACACCACCCAGCCACCACCACCACCACCCAAACACATCCACCCACCTCACTGCATACCGTGCTTCTTTGCACCACCAATCCATCCACCCATGCATACACGTCCAGCACCACCCATGATATCCTATCAATGCATGAGACAGGCGCACGGTGCATGCATGGGCCCTACCCGCCACCCAAACCCCATCACACCTCCCTAGCTCGCCATCAGTTGCCTTCCCCACCCCACCCCTCCTCGTGCACTGCCTGCACGAACCCAGAATAGCCTCTAACACGTCCACAGCAAACCGCCCGCAAGTCCACCGGTGGCAAGGCCCCCCGCAAGCAGCTCGCTGCCAAGGCCGCCCGCAAGTCTGCCCCCTCTGCCGCTACCGGCGGTGTCAAGAAGCCCCACCGTTACCGTCCCGGTACCGTCGCTCTTCGTGAGATCCGTCGCTACCAGAAGTCGACCGAGCTCCTCATCCGCAAGCTCCCCTTCCAGCGTCTCGTCCGTGAGATTGCCCAGGACTTCAAGACCGACCTCCGCTTCCAGTCGTCGGCCATCGGCGCGCTCCAGGAGGCCGCCGAGGCCTACCTCGTCTCGCTCTTCGAGGACACCAACCTGGCTGCCATCCACGCCAAGCGTGTCACCATCCAGCCCAAGGACCTCCAGCTCGCCCGCCGTCTCCGCGGCGAGCGCTCGTAAGCGTCTCGGCTTTGTGCTCGAGCTGCGTAGCTGCTGCCATTGCGACCGCTGCGCACTACTACAAGTATGCCTAGTATGCCGTCCTTACACCTAGTGTGACCGGCTTTCTCTTTCGCTTTTCGCTCTTCTACTTTCGCATACCCTTTCAATAGGCGGTCTCCTATCGTAGCCGCCAATGCCTATGAATTCCTGTATTCTATTCGTACATCGGCGCACGCTGCACCAGCTACCTAACTACAATGCGAGGTCACACCTCTCTAGGCGGTAATCTACGACGCCTCAGTCTCCTTGGCTGCACCGGCTTCCTTTGCAGCAGCGTGCTGTATCCGCATAGCCTTGATGCTCTCCAACATGTCCCTCAAGGCCGCAACCTCGACGCGCGCGCCATAGAGGCCCAACGCCGGCTCACCGCCTTCTGTCCGCAACGTCGCGGCGAGGGGGTGTGGGATGCCGCTTGCCGGCGGGGGTCGCAGGACCGAGGGGGCTGCGCGCGTCTCGTGCAGGTAGTAGACTGTTTGACGAAGGATGTATTGGATTTTCTGGGTAGGTTAGCACCAGTGGAACGAGTGCACGGTGCCAAGCCGTGCGGGGGCGGGGGAAGAGACATCGCCGATGCCACGGTCACGGAGACCCCCAACGCCCGGTGACTCGACAGCGACGCGGGTGGCGACAACGACGTTCCATGCCCTTCCATCGCCACTGCCCCCTGCCGACTCGGAGCCGAGATCGAGACCGAACTCGACGACGACCGGCGACCAGCCCCTTCCTTTCGTCATGACTCACATCCAAAGTCGACATGTAGTGCTCCACAGCCCTGCGTGCAGCCATGCCCGAGGCCTCGTCGTTGGCGCCGCCAGTTCCCGGGGAGACGAGGTGGGCGAGCACGGGCTTGATGTCGAGGAGCAGGTCCGGGACGGCCTGGGGTGTTAGTTCGTCAGTGGGAGTGGGAATGGGCGTGGGAACGTCGAGGAGCGGGAGAGGGAAGCGGGGAGCGTGGCGACGAGGCGGGAAGGGAGCTGGAAAAGGTTGACGACCCCGTTGCTAGGCCTTCATTGGGGACAATGGCGAGGAGAAAGACAACGTGCTGGACATGACGAGGAGTGATGACGACCCTCTTGACTTGCAGTCGAGACGCACCTTTTCCACATTCGCGAGCGCAGTCATGAGAGAGTCCGTGTCGAGCGCGAGAAGCTCGAGGGGGTCGGCCTCCTCATGGTCTGACATGACGAGGGTTGTTGTTGTTGTTGTGTGAGGATGGTGGGAGGATGAGTTGGAGGTGGTGAAATTCAGTTCCGTTCTCTCATGTCCGGTGTTCCTTCATCTGCCAATGTTCATCAATGCAAGCTTTCCTCATTTCCTACAGTCCAGCTGGCGTCTGACTGCCGCGCCCACCGGCGAGCGATGCGCTGTTTGACATGCCCATGCAACAGTATCAGTCTGCTTAGGAGCAGGCAAGAGCTCTGGCCCTGCAGCACAACAACAACAAAGAAAGACAGGTATCATCATCACAACTAATGGAAAGGCATTACACCGGCCGAATGGATCGAGGGGAGGAACAAAACACAGTAGAGGGTGCGCAGCCAGCCTAAGGCTCGGCGTTGCGCATGCAGTTGGAGCATGCAAATGGGGCTTGGTGGTCTTAACGAGCTGGAGCAGCACCTCCGTCCCTACCAGTGGCGCGACTGAGGGAACGTAGCATGCTGCCAAATACACTTGTATTGCCTGCAGGCGAGGAGCCGCGACCGCGGTCATCGGACGCTGTCATATTGCCAGCACCACTGTAGAGTCAGCCATGTACTGCGAGACAAGCTGGGAATTACTCACCCGCGTCCACCGGCTCGCATGCGGCCGTGGTCTTTGGCAGCCATCTTGAGGTGAGCCTCGCGCTCCTCGAGAGAGAGCTGGGCGAGGTCGACGGGGGTGAGGTCAGTGCCCACACTGCCGGCACCACCGCGGCCAGACGTGTGTCTGTACAGTCAGCAGAGCGGACAAGGAGACAGATTACACGTACGGGTGCTTGGCGTCTTGTTCGTCAAACTTTTTCTTGACGCCAGCCTCGTAGAGGTCTTCCTGGACACGCCGAGACATTTGCTCCTCCGACTCTGTCTGCTCCTCGATAAGGTTTCCGTAGCCACCGCGGCCCGAGTGACCGGGCAATATGGAACGGCGGGTCTGGGACGCCTCGCGGCGCGAGGGCGAGTCGTTGGTGCGCACAGCAGAGCGCGAGCGCGAACGAGAGGCAGTAATGTTGCCGACACCACCGCGGCCGGTGGTAAACGGCTGCTCGGCCTGGCGACCACGGCGCTCGGCAATGAGCTTGTCCTGGAGCGCATCCTCCTGGGCCTCTTCTATGGCTTCGCGCTTGGGATCACGAGACGGCGAGCGAATATTGCCAGCGCCACCGCGACCAGAGTGGAAGGCGGTGATGGGGGTCTGAACCAGATCAGTACTGTGCACAGCACATCGGTGGCAACTTACACGCTCAGCTGAGACGCCACGGGCACCACGGACCTCGCGGCCGCGCTCGGCTCCAGGGGCAGCATCGGTGTCGGGCCCCTTGCTGATGGAGCGGACGAGGTTGCCGGCGCCGCCACGGCCAGTGGAGATGAGCGGGTCGCGACCACGGGGCTCTTCGCTCATGCTGCCTGTGTAGTGTTAGAGAATCGGTGGTGGCAAAAAGGGGGGTGTGTTGAAGGGGAGTGGGTAAAGGTCGAATCCAAAGCCAGTGGCGTGATGGTTGATGAGGGAGGGTTGCAGTAGACAGGAAGCGGAGGCGGATGGAGATGTACGGATTGGGGACCCGATGGCGGAGGGGGGTATAGCAAGTGTGCTTGGCACAGCGCACTGCAGCAGAGGAAGGGCTGATGCTTCTGAGCCCTGCCCTGCCCGAGAGGAGAGAGAGATTGGCGTCGGGATGTGGTGGTGGCCCAAAGTCTACGGTGGAGTGATAGATACAGTGGCCAAACCTCGCTATCTTGCCTCCACTTCTCATTGGTCGAGAGCCACCTCCCACCGCAAAGCCGAGCTTTGTCTCCCATCGGCGCCCACAGTCTTCCCGCCGTCTACGCACATGCGCTCATGCTAAGCGTCTCTGGCCCGCTGGGAAGGGAGAGATAAGGTGGCGTGTGGAGTCTCCCACCGCGAGAGCCGAGACACATGCATGCGGGAGAGTTCGGAACTGGGAAAAAAGAACCAACCACAGTTCCACTGGCCATGTTGTCCTTGCCCCGCAAGCTTATCTCTGCCCAGCGCACGAGGATCGCCGTGCGTAATACCCAGACCACGCTTTCACCAATGAGACGGCCGAGAAGGGTCGCTACAAAGAGATCGACACAGCAGATAAGCACGAAAACACTCACGGAAAAAAGATCGTCCAGAGGGGTCGTCGCGTCCGGGTGACAGAGCGCGGTGCATCTTGTCCCGCAATGAGACCGAGTGTTGACTCGTCGTGCTAAGCCGGCTCTGCCGCGTGTCGGACTTGTTGATGTCTGCTCCCCCGACCAGTGTAGGCTGTGGACTAGTTGGTATTGGCATGTTGTGTGTTGAAAGGTAAAGCACGCTGGCTGATCGACATAAATGGATGCTCTGTGCTATTGCGGACTTTACGCGTGCCTAGGGTGCCTTTGCAGCTTCCGAGCAGCTGAGGAGCCCCCCTTTGACTTCAGGCGCACAACCGCCGGCGGGGGAGCAGGGTACGGGGGTAAAAAAATAATAGTGCAAGAGTTAGTGGCAGTGTGGCATATTGGTCGTTACTAATGCATGTCATGCATGCCCCTGTGGACAACTGGAAAGCGCGTACTATGTAAGGAAGGTATTAGGTGGTCGTCGTCTCTATATCATCTGCTAGGTCTCTACGCGTTGGTGGAGCCCTCGGGAGTAGTGTCCTCGGCGGCCTCGACGCGGGTCGCCTCGTGCGACTTTTCGCCCATGGGGCTCGCGTTCTGCTTGGGCGAGGTCATTGGCATAGCAGTGAGAAGGAGCTCGGGGTCGGCGCCAACGTAGTCGTATGCGTACTCGCCAAGGAAGGCGTCGTCGATGCCGACAATCTCCTCCTCCTCGGAGCAGCGGAGACGAAGTCCAGGGATAAAGTGCATGATCCAGAGGAGGATCGAGGTCATGACAAAGGCGTACGCCATACCAGCAGTCGCATCAGCAAGCTGGTGACCGAGCTGAATGTAGTGGTGGTCAAACCAACCCCCGGGAATCTCGGTGACACCGTCAAAGCCAGCGACCGAGGCCTGGGCAAACAGAGCAGTGAGGACGCAGCCGACGTAGCCACCGACACCGTGAGAAGCGAAAATGTCGAGAGCCTCGTCAATGCCGAGGAGGAACTTGATCTTGGTGGCAAAGTTACAGGCGACAGCAGTGACGAAACCAATGGCAACGGCAGCGGGGGCACCGACGAATCCAGAGGCAGGAGTGATACCGACGAGACCACAGATGGCGCCGGAGCAGAAACCAACGGCAGAGAACTTGCGCTCAAGACGCCAGTCGAGGAGCATCCAGGTAAGACCACCAACCGAAGCCGAGAGGTTGGTAACAATGCAGGCCTGGACAGCGCGGAGGTTGGCCGAAAGAGCACTTCCACCGTTGAAGCCAAACCAGCCAAACCAGAGGAAGACGGTGCCGATAACGATGAACGAGGTGTTGTGGGGCTTGTACGCGAGGCGCTCGGTGCCGTAGCCGCGGCGCTTGCCGAGGTAGAGTGAAATGGCGAGAGCAGCGGTACCGGAAGAAATGTGCACGGGGGTTCCACCAGCAAAGTCAAGACCACTGCGCGGGTTAGCTTGTTGTCATGCATGTGTTGGTTGACTTACCCAAGAACAAAGGACCAACCGGCGGCGTTCCAGGTCCAGCAGGCGAGGGGGCAGTAGACAATGGTGAGCCATGCAAAGAGGAAGACCATGACGGGGCCAATCTTGGAGCGTTCCGCGAAACCACCGATGGCGAGGACCGAAGTGATCATGGCAAAGCAGCCCTGGTAACAGGCGAAAAGAAGAGCAGGGATGCGGCTCGAGCCAGCCGAGGGTGCCTCGAGAACACCCTTGAGGCAAAAGTAGCGAAGGTCACCGATAAAGGCCGAGGCGCCGTCCGAGAATGCGAGCGAGTAGCCCCAGAAGAACCACTGGAAGGATGCGACGGCAATGCCGGCCATGGACAGGAAGATCATGCTCAATGCGTTCTTGCGACGCAGGAGACCAGAGTAGAAGAGACCGACGCCAGGGACCATGATCCACACAAGAGCCATGGCGGTGATGACCCAGGCCATGTCACCGAGCTTGTAGACAATGGGCTCGCCGTCGGCATCGTAGGCGACTAGACTGCCTGAAGCGTCATATGTGACGTTCTGTTATGTGTGAGTGGCGGTACAGAGTAGGCCTGGATGACTTACAACCATGTTGAGAATATGAGAAAGGAGATGAATGTGGAGAATGGGGTTAACGCAAGGTGCGACTGCGACTTAAGAATGTCTGACGAGGCTGGGGCACTGGGGCACTGGGTGGTGGCCATGGTGGCAGAATGGGCTGAACCGGAGCGACATCGGGACCACTGCCATCCGCTTGTGCGTGATTGGCCATAAGAGTCTACTTGGCACTGTGCACATGCTCGAGGGACGATAAGTCGTGTGTGATAAGAGAGCTGCTCTATGCGGGGGGACTGCACAGCTGCAGAGCCACAGAAACATGCACCAGAAATGGCCACCGATACCAAATGCACCGACCACGCAAGGATTCAGGGTCCAGGCCCACCGATAAGGTCAGGGCGTGGCAGACCCAGTGAGCTGGTCCAAGCTGCACAAGGAGCTTATCTCTTGGCCACTTGGAGTCGGGTGATACCGCGTACACCATACAGTATGCAAACTGGTGGACGTAGAGTCCCTCTTGCTCGTCGGTCCGAAGACGCGGACTTAGGAAACACTACTCAACGGCTGCGGAGAGTGTCCGCCGGGAATCCGGGGATCCGTGCGGGGATACCTAGCCCCCTGAGTGGACGATCACTTTGTGAACAGGCCGCCGCTGTACGACCGCTATTGTCGACTGCGCCAGATAACAGTCGTGCCAGTAAAGTAGAATGCCATCGTCGACGTCCTGTTGGACAGCCATTCCGAGCCGGTCCGTCAAGCTTGCTGACGCACTTCTGTGTAGAGTGCCTGACCCAGTTTTTGCTATCTGAGTACTGTCTTTGTCGTTGCCCCGGTGTAGCATCGTTCATGATGGCTATGAGCTCGCGTGAGTTGGGTATTCTGATTCTTGGGGGACTTTCACTCAGGCAGTGACTGTGAACACGGTAGATGCCAAGGTGAGCTGACAGGCTGTCTGTCAACGGCCATGACACAAACAGGCGAAAGCCTTGTCCTAAAGAGTACGTACTGTAGGATCTATTGATTGCTCTTCAAATACGATTTACGTGCTCTCGGCCTGGCTAAAAGTGGGCCGAGACGCATTCTTTCATGGCTGCCGGAACACCGCGAATACGATTTGGGCCATTCCCACTTGATGCACTACGAGCAGAGCGACAACCAGAGTTTCCGGTCGCGTGGTTGTCACTTCCCACAGGCGACCATGAACCGGACATGGAACGGGGTGTTACCGGAAATGCTGATCTTCATCAGTCCTAGCTAGCGTGCATGAAATCTGGCGATATAGCCCCTACTCGACTGCTCGAACCTGAACGGACTTTTGATGTCTTTAAGGCGAATTGTCTGATATTGTGAATTTGCAGTCCTTTCAACCACACCTGAGTACGCCATAGCCCGACTGCAGCTTACGCACACCGCATTATACCATTTGAGGCAGCAAGACCACTGCGGTCAATGAGCAACAGCGCAAGCAAGCGGAATGGACACTATGCCTAAAGCCCACACGACTCCAGCACCTCTCAGTGAGACCGAGCGAGGTACTGGAGCTCAAGCCGAAACACGGCACTGGAACGAGCCGGGACAGCCTCAGCTGTCAAAATGCTCGCCGAGGATCACAGCTTGCCGCTTCCACTCACTCACGCTAACATGGTGGTTGTCTCGGCGGGGTCCGAAGGTGGCTACACATTTGGTTGACAAGTTTCTCCAGGCTGGAGGAGGGATTATCCGCAGCTTCGCTGTTGTTCTGAGACCCCTCCTCCAAATTCTCGCATGGCATGCTGTGTCCTGCCAGGCTGAGGTGCGGCAGTGGTAAGCAGTGTTCTTTGAGGTGTGAGTATAGGACAGTAGTGAGCTCGACGGGTTTGACACGATGATAGGATCCATGCAAACTTAGCTCTACCTTGTATTGGACGGCTCCATTACCCTGTGGGAAGCGCGTCTTGCCTCTCGGCGTGACTGCAGAGTATCTCATACACACTAGCTCGCTCAGCCAGCTTCTACTTGTCGCCCTTTTGCTCCTCGAGGCTCATCGCAATGGCGCGGGCGATGGCAGCCTCCTCGTCCTCTTCGTCATCGTCCTCGCCCATGAGCACGTCGTCGTCACCGCCCTCGCCGCGCGAGAGCGCCATGGCGCGCGCAAGCATAGCCTCCTCGTCATCGCCGTCCTCGTCTCCCGGTGCCTCGGGCACTGTCGAGTCGTTGGCGTTGCTCAAGGGTGCAGTCACAGCATCGGGAAGGCCGGCAGTATGTCCAGCCTCGGGGTTGCTTGGCGCGACAATGTCCTGGGGGACGACGCCGACCTCGGTGGTCGTAGGAGCCGACGTCTCGCCGGTCTGGCGCGCCTCCCGCTCCTGCGCCTCCTGCAGCGACATGCGCAAAGCCATTGCCAGCTCGGGGTCCGAGGACGGGTCAAACTCGTCGCCGCCCATGTCACCACCGCCTGATCCGGATGCTCCAGCGCGCTCGGGGTCGTAGAGAATGGGCGACTGAGCAATCACGTCCGAGAGAAGATGGGGGCCTGGGGGTACGGACACGAGGTGGCTAAGGTGTCAGTACCGTTGGACGCAACAAGACTTACGACTCGCCACCACCAGCGGCTTCTACCAGCGCGTTGAGCTTGTCATCGTTGCCCATGCCCTCTTCTCCAAACGTCACGAGGTCGATAAGCACATTGTTCTTACGCAAGCGCTTGCCAAGCTTGACGAGCTCCTCTTTCGTGTCCTCGAGTGGCGAGCCGACAAACACGACAACGCGCTGGCGCTGGTTCTTGTTCTCGCGGTGCTTGAGAGCAAGCTGCGCAATCTGAATCGAGGTGATCAGGTCGGAGACGCCACCAATCTCCGCCTTGTTGAGAGCCGACAGCAGCTTGCCAATGTCGTTGGTGGGGGTGACGAGGAGTGATGGGCTGTGCTGTTAGAGCTGCGCAGCTGCGTCGAGACGTACGACTTGCCTGCCATGGTCATCAGACCGACAGCAGACTCGGGGTTCGAGTCAGTCTTGGCAGAGAAGACTGCTGACACCGCCTGCGACTGCGCTTGGAAGCGTGTTGGCGTGTAGTCGCCATTCCTGGAGGAGGTTAGTGTTGGTCAAAGCAATAGGGGTTTAGTCGCACCTCATGTACTCGGAGTTGTCGAGCCTGCTGTCAGCAATGTCTTTGAAAGGTAGTGAACTTACACTAGCATGCAAGACTCGAGTGGCATGGTGACTGTTGGTTTGTTGTTGGTGGTGGTGAGCAGAAGGATGGGTTGCGCGTCGTTGGCGTCATCTGGCTGCTGGCGGAGGTGGGTGATGAGTGCCACAAGTGGTAATGCCGAACCCTCATTGTCCCCATGTGCGAGTGCCCAGGCTCATTCACCCACCCCCCACCCTGACGCCCCGAGCGTCACTGCTGCCGCTGGCGCTGCTGGCTGGCCCCCGAGCCTGCGCAGCGCATTGCCTCGCTGGACCTCTGGTCGCCCGTCCCGCAACCCATCTCCTCTTTCCTTGTTCTCTTCGTCTTTCCATCCATCCTTTCAACTCGTTAAACTGCAGGCTCTCGTCGCCAGCATCTACACTACTACCCCTCTCTACCCTTCCTACTACCCCCTTTAGGTGAGTCGCTTTTCAACACCTCCATCGCAATCAGCTTGGGAACATTGCTGGCTCGGGGATCAAATCGCACGGATACGATGCAGTGTCACTACACCATCAGACGTCCAAGACGTCAATTCTCCTGGTGTAGCCATCCGCCTCGTGACCGGAGACATATGGAGGAGGCGCGGGTGCGATCTTGGGAGGTGGTGTCACGAACGGCCGGTGTGACTGGCTCCACGTCGACGCCGTTGCCGTGGCGTTTGTCCCGCCCGGCGGAAAGCGTAGATGTGCATCCACGATGACCCCGAGCATCCAAGTGCCGCAACGCATTGCACAGACCAGCGCTGACCTTTGACTCTAATTTGCCGATACAGATACTCTTTCATCATGTGAGTTGCAACGGAAAATGACCAGTGGGGCTGTGCTGACATTTCCAGGGAGGACGAGGGTGTGTACTCTGCTCTGACGTAGTTGCTAATGTCTAGTTCTTGCTCTTGTTATTGACAACGGTTCGGGCATGTGCAAGGCCGGCTTTGCCGGTGACGACGCCCCCCGCGCCGTTTTCCCCTCGATTGTTGGTCGCCCCCGTCACCACACTGTCATGGTCGGCATGGGCCAGAAGGACTCTTACGTTGGTGACGAGGCTCAGTCGAAGCGTGGTATCCTTACCCTCAAGTACCCCATTGAGCACGGTATCGTCACCAACTGGGACGACATGGAGAAGATTTGGCACCACACCTTCTACAACGAGCTCCGTGTCGCCCCCGAGGAGCACCCCGTTCTCCTCACCGAGGCTCCCCTCAACCCCAAGCAGAACCGTGAGAAGATGACCCAGATCATGTTTGAGACCTTTAACGCTCCCGCGTTCTACGTCTCGATCCAGGCCGTCCTCTCGCTTTACGCTTCGGGTCGTACCACTGGTATCGTCCTCGACTCGGGTGACGGTGTTACCCACACTGTCCCCATTTACGAGGGTTTCTCGCTCCCCCACGCCATTCTCCGTCTCGACCTTGCCGGCCGTGACCTCACCGACTATCTCATCAAGATTCTCATGGAGCGTGGTTACCCCTTTACCACTACCGCCGAGCGTGAGATTGTCCGTGACATCAAGGAAAGGCTCTGCTACGTCGCCATCGACTTTGAGCAGGAGCTCCAGACCGCTTCCCAGTCGTCGCAGCTCGAGAAGTCGTACGAGCTTCCCGACGGTCAGGTCATTACCATTGGCAACGAGCGCTTCCGCTGCCCCGAGGCGCTGTTCCAGCCCTCGTTCCTCGGCCTCGAGTCGTCGGGTATCCACGAGACGACGTACAGCTCGATCATGAAGTGCGACCTCGACATTCGCAAGGACCTTTACGGTAACATTGTGTAAGTCAGCGCGAGCACTGCGAGCTGCAAGCTGCGAAGCAACGGCAGCGAAGCAGCGAGGCGCGGCGAGGCGAGACCTTGGCGCGGTGTCCGTTGCGGACAACCTTGCCGCTCCCCCAGACCATTGCTAACCCCCTCAGCATGTCGGGTGGTACTACCATGTACAACGGTATCGCCGACCGTATGCAGAAGGAGCTCACCCAGCTTGCCCCCTCGAGCATGAAGGTGAGTTTGCGTGTATTACCGTTGCTGACATTCACAGATCAAGGTGCGTTTGGCTAATGCGCTGCTGTTACTAACGACCAGATCGTCTCGCCCCCTGAACGCAAGTACAGTGTCTGGATCGGTGGTTCCATTCTCGCCGTGAGTATGCGGAGAAGAACGACACGCCGGTGATCTTATCTCGGAGGCAACCGGTGCCTGAGAATTTAATCCCGCTGTTGTCTTGTTGTCTCGTCGCCTTGGAGTACAGAACGCTTACGAGAACAGAGTCTCAGCACTTTCCAGCAGATGGTAGGTTGCGCGCTTGGACGGAGGCTGGACGGAGCTGGACGGGGCTGGACGGATCGGCCACAGAGGCGGGGACGCAGGATAGCCGGAAGCATTTTGCCGCCTCCACTCGGCGACGGAAGCTTTTTCTTTCCACCACGTCCAACCTCTTCTCCGTCTCCCAGCCTCCTCCGAGCCTCCTCTTCCTCTTCAACACTTGCTAACGACTTCAGTGGATCAGCAAGAACGAGTACGACGAGTCAGGCCCCGCTATTGTCCGTATCACTTGCTTTCCAGTGCTTTACAGCTGCTAACACCTTCCAGGTCCACCGCAAGTGCTTCTAAGCGCCAGGCGCCACAACGCCGACGGAAGGTTTCCCCTTGCCTGTGCCCAGCGGCAGCGACGACCTCCACCACGTGGGAGAACGACGGTTCTAAGATATATGCGATGCAAAAAGGTTGTGCGATGCAAACTGCGGCCTGGGAAGGTTGTCATCGTCTGGTCCGAAGATGGGGCAGGAAGTGGAGTCACGTCCACCCAGCCATTGAATCCTCTCCTCCGTCTCACTGCAGTAGCTGGGCTCCCCAAAATCACTGGACTAGCCTCTAGCCTTCTCATTCATGTCTCTGACCCTCTCCTCGACACTCGCTTGTGTTTGGAGCAATGGGCCGTATGGTGATTCGGTCGGGTTCGAGGTCAATGCAGGTCACGCCAAGCTCAAACTTGTCCAAGTCTGAATACTTTTCACTCATTACATGTTCCAAACTACGAGTCTACTCATCTTCCCGGAACGCATTGACCAGATCCCACAGAGGAGGGAGTCGATGGGGTGGTCTTGGAAACGGGATCCATGTCTAAAGGAGGGTACAGACAGTGCAAGTCCGTTTACACCTGTTAATTGACACCTCCCAACTGTCCCATTATGACGGCTCCAAGCTGTCTGCGACACAGCCAGTCATACTCTGCACCCTTCTCATCAGTTCAAGTGACACTACCACACTGCGCACTGCCATGGGAGCTGCGGTTCGGTACCAGCGAAGCTATTTGCGGCAACCGTTCCTGACAAGGGCTGCCCGTGCCGAGCGCGCCGGGTGGAGGTCATACCTAAACGCGTGTCGAGGCCATCTACGTCGCATTCACCATCCCCCCCACGCACACGCGCACACGATGGACATTGACGACAAGGGCACGCGTCCTCCAGACCGCATCAAACGGCGACCGGGGACTTGCAAGTGCTGTGCCGTCCTGTTTGCCGTTATTGCGTCTTTCGTGATCGCGGCCGGGTTGTGGAAATCTGGGCCATGGGCCATGTCATTCTGGCATGCTATGCGGGACCCTCACCGAGACTTTGTAGCCGCCAACAGTACCGACGCTGTCAATCCTCTTCTTGGCCCGCATACGAGTTTTGACCTTGGCCTCACTGTGTGGACTCGCTCCGGTCGGTTCGGCGATGAAGTGGCCATCTTCTCCAAAATCGTCATGCAGGATGTGACTCTGAAGACCAAGCATCGCGAAGTGGAAGTGGACTTTGATTTGCCACTCGAGACATCGTGAGCAGCAGTGTCTTCACAGCTGATGCACTAGCTATGACGAAAACTCAGACGACGTCCGGGCAGTGGTGTCTCTCTTGCCCCGGTTGAATTCGTTTTTGGACGGCGTCACCTTGGTGTCGAGCCATATTCCCGACTGGCTAGAGTTGCAACCAACTCTAGATTCCAGGTGCGTGCCGTTGTGTTGCCCTTGCTTACGCACAGTCTTGCTGAACAGGCTGGGCAACCGGGGTCGATCCAACGAGCAGCTATCGAACGGATGGCTGTTTCGGTTACGCTGCTGCGCATGTCAGAGGAGTCGGAAGACGAGGACGACACCGGGTCCGACGACAACGGGCTGTTTGGCCAGCCCAAGCCCAAGCACCCCTATTTGCGCACCAGATGCAGCATGTACCTGGTTAACGAGACTCGACCCCTCCAGCAATCGCGCTACTTGCTCGCACATACCACTGCCAGGCTGAAGGCTGTGAGTGCGCGCTGCAACTAGGCTCTGATCTCAGTGTACTGGCAAAAACGGAATTGTCAATGGACGGTTTTGCAAACCCGAGGTGTACCAGAACATTGGGCATTGGGGTACCATGCTCAAGTTTGGAGACGAGATCAAGTACGGTCCGTATCTCGGGGCCATGTCACACGGACACTACAAGGTGAGGAGCTGACTTTCCGGGCTAACGAAAAGAACTTGCGAATTCCTGTGCACACGCCCTCTGAAGAGCTTGCCAAAGTCATCAAGGTTCATTTTACAGTGGCACTGACCACGCTAAAGCCCATCCGCATAGGGCTGAGCGAAGGCATGCCGTCGACAGAGATGCCGAGTGAAATGTACCAGGCAAACGACTCGTCAGACAGCTTTGCCGAGGACCACTGGAATCTCTACCGTGAGTACACATTTTGTCATCATCTTAACGACCTCAGATGGTTTGCTGATAGCACCAATTGACGGAACTAGACCTTGGACTCGTGTCCTGCTAGGCATGCTTTCGTATGTTTAGCCAATCTGCACTGCTGACTAGCAGTGGCGTTTTCACGTCTGGCCAATTGATCTTGATGGTCCTGTACTGGTACACTCGCCGATCAGTGACTGGTATCAGCGTCTTGGGCACGCTCATTGGCATTGCCACCGAGATGACAGGAATGTTAGCCGACATTGTTCATGCGTCAAGCCTGGCTTTCAGTCTCGTCAGTTTCGTCATCGTTTTGCCAATATGGTACATGCAGCTTCGACTTGTACTGCCCTTTACGATTGCCAAGGAAGGGTCGTGGACAGTGCGAAGGTGGCGCTGGACCCACCGTGAGCGCGCTTCCATGCGTCTCGACCCGTCCCTCAAACTTGCTCTCCAGGTGGGTGCCAGGGAGTAGACACGCTAACCTACAGGTGCTTTGCATCAGCTTGCTTATACACGGTGTTGGCGAATACTGCCCGATACACATTATAAAGTCCCAGCTCCCATCGTCTCAGGAATCGTCGGAGCCTTGGGCCAAGATACTGCGCCTTGTTGACAACGCGGGGTCTCTGAGCTCAATTGTACTGCAAACTATTCTCTGTTCGCGCACGGGCATGTTTGCGGGCCGCTATGCCCTCGCAATCTACTTTTTCATGGGTGGCGTTCTTTGCGATCGCGCATATCACACTCCTCTTGTCGGGCATTACAAGTCTGGCACGGGCTACACGCTGGACACCCTCTTCAGCAACGTCGCCATGGGCTACGTGACCTACCAGGCCTTGACCTTGCCACGTGTCGAGCAGGACGCTCCAGACGAGGATGAGTAATCTTGCCTCCCAACCTTCTACAGCTCCATGTACATTGCTTACAGCTATTATAGAATAATGCCAAGGCTTATGACACCTTGGCATCTACCACGCACATGTCCTTGACCGCGGCCGGCACCTGCAAGTCCTTGATACCAGCTAGGTCCGTCACTGTTAGCAACAAGCCGTTGGCCATGTGCCACGAGATGTGACAGTGAAAGGCCCAGACCCCAGGATTGTCCGTCTTGAAACGCAGAACAGCACCGCCGTAGCTGGGAACTAGAATCGTGTCCCGACGCATGGGGTTGGTCACGTTGAGGGTCGAGGTGTCACCGTAAAAGTGCGACGTCGAGTGGTATACGACCCAAAATGTGTGGCCGTGCAGGTGGAAAGGGTGGTCGCCGTCGTCGAGGCTGTTGACCACCAGATCCATGACACCAGCTTCAGGGTTGACAAAGCTCACTTGGTCACCCAGTGCTCCTGGTGCACTGGCGTTGGACGCGTCGAGCGCGCTAAACAGCGAAGCTTGACCAGGTGGCATGACAGTCCACGAAGACGTGTTAAAAAACATGTAGTGCTGATTGTCCGCCGTATACTGCATATTGAACTGGACCACCTGTGCGGTTGTCGGCGCTGGAGCGTCCTCGGCGTCGGCTGGCACAAGCTTGGTCGTGCCGTCGAGGGTCGTGTTTGTCACGGGGGCCGGTGCCTCTGCATCGGCAGGCAAAAAGTCGTCTTCAACCCCTTCGTAGCGGAGAACCCCGAGGGTGGTGTCGTTCAAAGACAGGCCACTATACAGCATGGCACTGGTGTCGAGGACGTTGCGTATCCAGTATGCACCGGGGGTTTGATTGAGCGTGACCAAGACGCTATACCTCTGCGCGACGGCAATGTTCAAGCTACTAACCTCAAAGGGTACGATACTCGTCCCGTCAGCCTCAATGACAGTCATCGTGTGTCCATCAATGCTGAAAATGGTGTTGACGAATGAACCCGAGTTGATGAGCCGCAGGCGGTAGGTGCCGTTGGCCGCGAGTGTCACGTTAAAGTAGTCGACAGTGAGGTTGCCACAGACGTTGGTCTCGGGGTAGAGAGTACCCTCGGTGAGCGAGCGCGCACCCAAGGCACGCCTACGCTCTGGGAGAACACTGTTGGACGCAGGGATATACGCACACTTTGCCTGGCTGACGCCGTTAATAGCGCCGCCGTCGGGGCTGGGCTCATCACCCGGCTGACCGTCGATGCCAGTGCCAACAGCCTGGTATCGCCACATCAAGGCTCCAGATGGCGTATTATACGTATCCGACAACATTAAGGTAATATCGTCGTCGTATTTCTGATTTGCTGCCGTCTCGTTTGGGTCATGGAGAATGAGTGCCCCGAGCAGGCCGTCGGTGTACTGGGCTGCACGGTGGGCGTGCCACCACGTTGTGCCAGTGTTCTGCACCGTCCAGTTGTACGTCATGCTTCCCCCAGGAGGAATACCACACTGGGTGATGCCATACGTGCCGTCCATAAAGTTCGTGTCACGCTGGTGCATGCCATGCCAGTGAATGGCGGTCTCGTTGGTCAGGTTGTTGAAGACACTGATGATCAAACGATCGCCCAGGTTGGCCTCGATCAAGGGGCCAGGACTCTGACCATTAACAACAATCCATGGACGTTCAAGAGCTCCCGGAGCCGCCAAAACTTCGGAGATGGTCCAGTTGTAATGACGCGTAGTGGGCTCGGACGACACAGTAAAGTCACGGGAACTCGAGTACCACCGCTTTGGATCGCCGAGGAGATCAGGCCGGGCAATGGTCACTGTGAGGCCAGTGTCGTTGGTCGGTGCAAGGTTGCTGACCCCCTCCTGGTTTCCGGTTTTCTGATTTCTTTTGCTCAGACCGACACCAAGGCCAATCGGTAGAGCAATGGCAAGAACGATCACAAAGGCGATGATAGAGCCCCAGACCCTGCGACGGTGGGTCGCCTTCGCTGCCACTGCGGCTTTGTCAACGTCCGGATCGCTGGTCAGGCTAGAGTTGGACATGGTGGTATGAGCAGCAATGAGACTGTTTGAGCAGTGCAATGTAGATTTGCGGCATTTGAGGCATACATTGCGGCAGCGGCAAGCGGCCAGTTGGCATGCCGCAACACCATGAACCTCGTGTGAGCAGCGGCGGCCAGAACTGCCGAGCGAGCCGATGAGAGAGAGGTTGCGAGGTGTAGTGGGTAAACGTGCATGTCGCTGTGAGCACCGGGGGCAACTCTGCCATCCAATGACTCTCTATGCATTGACAAACGTGATCTGCTCAGAACGACAGTCGACGCTACGTAATGTCGGTGTTCTATTTCTGGACCGAGATAAGCGGGGAAAAGTCCCGGAATATCATTTCATCTATGTTCAGGGCAAGTGCTCCGCGGCTTGACCCACGTTCATGACCTTTCTCCTCTTGCTGCTACCTCCTATTACGACCTACTCACGCCGTCGGCATCCTTACATGTCAGCACAAGAGCCCTTACACATACCAATCTCGGACGCGGGTACCTGGGCGGTCAGCCAATGGTCGCCGACGTAACGCACACGAGCCACCCCAATGCTGCCGAGGCATATTCCTGGACCTGATCATCCTAAAGCAGAAGAAAGTTGCGCGTTGTCTACTATATAGACCGGGTCATACTGTTTATGAGCCTCCCCAAAATCTCAGCAATGCTCGCTCTCCTTGCCCTCCTCCCCGCCGTGGCGGCAGTCACTGTCCAGACCTTTGTCAAGCCAGCCAACTGCCCCACTTGCGAGAGTGACAACTATGCTGGCAAGAGCAACGGCTCCCTTCCAGTTCAACCCATCGTTCCTGGCAAGGCCTATGACCGCTTCATCTCTATCTGGCTTGAGAACACCGACTTTGAGAGTGCGCAGGTGTCGCAGACGTTCCAGAAGCTCGCCGCCGAGGGCATCCTTCTCTCGCAGTACCATGGTGTGACTCATCCTTCCGAGCCCAACTACATTGCCTCTCTTACTGGTGACTTCTTTGGTCTTCACGATGACGATGACTACTTTCTGCCCTACAACGTCTCGTCGGTTGTCGACCTGCTCGAGACCAAGAACATTTCGTGGGCGTCGTACCAGGAAAACTACCCATCGGCGGGCTTTGATGGCGACTTCACCCAGAAAAACTACCTGAATGCGACTGCCGGCAACTACACCTACTACAAGCGCAAGCACAACCCTCACATTATTGCCAACACTGTGGCTGGCTTTGCGGACCGTGCTCTCCGTGTACGCAACTTCAACGACTTTGCCGTCGACGTCAACGCCTCGGCTCTTCCCCAGCACGTCTTTGTCACTCCCAACATGGTCAACGACGGTCACGACACGGACGTCAACTTTATGTCCGAGTGGCTCGAGTACTGGCTCGTTCCCCTTCTTGCCAACCCTCTGTTCAACTCGAACCGCACCCTGGTCCAGCTCACCTTTGACGAAAACGAGTCATACAACATCCAGAACCGCGTCTACACAGTGCTTGTCGGCGGTGCTATTCCCGAGAGCCTGCGCGGAACCAACGACTCGACCTTTTACACCCACTACTCCATGCTCTCATCTGTGGAGAACAACTGGGACCTCCCCTCTCTCGGCCGTCAGGACACGAACGCTACCGTGGCTTCGGTCTGGTCTTTCCAGGCTAACATTACCAACCACACCAACTACGTTCCCCAGCCCGAGGAGATTCCTCTCCTCAACCTGACCGGCATCTTCCCCGGCGCCTGCAACTCCGACGCCTGGCTCCCAGTTCTTGCCCCCAACACCTCGGCTGTTGGTGCCGGTAACGGCGAAGTCTTCTACAACAAGTCCTCCACGGACGTTTCCCTCACCTCGGCACCCAGCCCTGTCAACCTCACTGCTGAGAACCAGGTGAACCCCGTCATGGTCAACCCCAACTTTACCTATGTCGGTGCTACTGTCGTCAATGCCAGCTCTTCAGCCGCCCAGGCTGCCAAGAGCTCGACCGCCGCCGGCAAGGGCAACTCCGCTTCGCGTGTCGGCGTCTCGGGAGCTGGTGCCGTTGCCGCCCTCGCTGTTGCCGTCCTTCTCTAGGAGCTTTCAGTACTTTTGTGACAGTGGATGTATAGAATCGTGGAGCCCAAGAAGTACAAGATGCATTGCAGCTACTGATCGCTATCGCCACCCTCAATCCCACGGTCAGCGTCAATGGGCCGGCGCTTGGCCCTGCCAACAGCGGACCCAAGCTCGTCAACCACGCCACTGAGAATCCCAATCTCCTGCTCTGGCCCCAGGCCAATGTGCTCGTCGGCGCCGAGATGCAGTCCCATGACACTGCCTTTGAAAGCACGCAACTGGGTGCGGAACGCCTTGAGGTCGACGGCCAGCCGACCCAGGCTCTTCTGCGTGTCGCTGATGCCCGTGATCGTGCCGCGTGTAATGTCCAGATCACGACTGATGCGCGTGAGTTTGCTGGGGTCACCTCCAGTGAAGAACCGCTTCGATACGTCAAGCGCGCGCTGCCATCCGGGGAAGCGCTCGAGCTCTTCGGACAAGCCCTGGCGAACGTCGGACAGCTGCTGCAGCAAAGACCAGCCCTTTTCGCTACCACGCGCGGCGATAGGAATGGCCGCCTCAACATTGAGGTACAGCCTGTCGAGTTCGCGGTCAAGCCTGTTAATGAGCGAGTCGAGGCGTGGACCGAGCTTGTCGGTGCTTGGGCGCTGGGACGGCGGCAGCGAGAGGAGCTGAGTGAGGTGACTGAACTCCCAGAACAGCCAACTAAACGTGTTGACGCTCATGGCGTTGATCATAATGACCTCGTCCGTGAGGTCGCTCGCTAGGTTGGCAAGCTCTATCAGATCTTGGCCAATGAAGAAGCGATCATCAAGGGATGAGCCGGTCTGGATCGCAATTCCTAGCTCGTAGATGCGTACATGACCCAGCCCCTGTGTCATGCGCCCGTCCCCGAGAGCTTGAAGTGATTCAAAAATATCCTTGGCACTGCGCACCTCCTTGCTCAGTTCGTGAGAGACTGCGGCGACGTTGATATCGTTACCCGGGGTGAAGACGCGCCA